>OZ004709.1:76471229-77798290 GCA_963924515.1 Vespertilio murinus | reverse complement strand
CTTATAAGAGTGCTCACTTATAGGATGGTTATTCACATAATAAAAGGTTAGCTAAGGATGCTTTTAAATAGTGAACCTTATAAAGGTATTCAGTAGTCTGGCTGAATCCTCCAAGAATGTCACTGGCAATTTTTAGAAACAGCTTTTATATAAATGAAGGTGCAGAGGTGTGCAGGGTGGAAGGGGGGCATGTAGGTGTGTGAGGGTAGGGGTCACCCTCCCCTGTCCCGGAAGGCCTTCTCCATGCTATTTTCCAACAGAAATCAAATTTGAGTGAGTAAAGGGTCTCCCCGGAGGTGATGTGACCCGTGTGTGGACCATCTAATTGAGAGGTGAAATATTCATTACTCTTCAAAACCTCAGAATAGCAGTGACAAGTGTCTTTGAAAGGAAACTTACATAAGAAAATATCTTTTTATTCTCATATAATAGTAATAACTCCCAGGGGGGGAAAAATGAGCTCCATGAGAAAAAATGCATCAAGTCCAGTGTGGCACTATCATGTCATGCTAAATGTGGATGAAATCAATGGCTTGTTATCACTGCAGTAATTTTTAAAGTTTCCACCAAAAAAAAAAGTTATTGTGCCTATCACGATTCAACTAGATTCTTGTGTATCCACTGCACATCAAATGTTATGTAAATCTATGTTGTTTCAAATGTCTCTTTTTCCTCAGGATCTAGATTTCCCCTTCTTTTAATCCCAACCCCCTCCTCCCCCCCCACACATACCCCAATCATGCCTCAAAGACTATTAGCAGGTTTTCTTTTTCTACTCCAAAATGGAAATGGGGGGGGGGGTGCCTTCATTTTTTATTTTCACATCACCTACGTTCTCATGGAACACTTTAAAGCAGTCATGCAGTCATTTCCGTTAGATGAAAATGTAACGTCATCAGCTGGAGATAGCTGAGGACGCACTTGGAGGTGACATAAGCTGGTCACGGGGTTTTTAATCCGGCAAACATGGCCTCCAGAACTCTGAGGAGGGTCTGTAAACACGGGAGTGGGGGTGGGGGGCGCGGCGCAAAAGGAGTTTGGTGGTGGGATGAGGGGTACACTGGAGGTTCAGTGTACTACGCCCTCTACCTTTGGGTACCACTGAAATCTTCCATAATAAGACACTTGAAACGTAGATGTCCCATTTTCCCCCTTTATTTAACAAGTTCCTGTTGATTGTGACTATTTCATTTGCATGCAGTCAGTGGGGACCTGTTGGGAGAGAGCCTCAGATCAGCCAGAAATCAACATTTGCTCCTTGCAAGGGAGCCTAAGAGTGTGGCTGAGAGAGAGGGAGGGAGGAAGGGAGGGAGGGAGGGAGGAAGGGAGGGAGGGAGGGAGGGCTCCTCCTGGCACACCCCACAGGCCCCGCACCTGTGGTCTGATCTCCAGAAAGGCGTTCCACACAATTGCAAGGCACACAGCATGCAACAATTCCTTCGAAAATTCAGCTCCAGCTACTTTCCAGTCCTCGCCAGAACGGACAGCAGACAGTCCCCCCCCGCCCCCCCCCCCGCCCTCCTGGAGGCGCATTTCCACTTGAGCTGCGGTGAGAATTTCAGGAGTCAGACTCCCGCTTGGAAGACAGCATTCCTGCGCCAGCACGACTTGGCCCAGACGGTGGCACCTCTGCACGGAAAAGTTGGCTCCTTCCTCCCAGTTTGCTACCAGGCTGCTCAGCACTACCCGGCTGCAGGTTACGCAGCACCCTCTCCCTCTGGACTCCGGAGAGGGGCGGACAGGAACGCAAACACGGGTGCCCGTCCTGCGGCCTGACCCTGATTCTAATTAGAAAACGTAGCCTGACACCTCCCCCAGCCCCCCCAAATCGGCCAAGCCCTCGGCCAGTGTCCGCAGCAATAAACCCCGGAACGTGGCCCGCAGCGCAGGCGGTGAGCGCGGGCCAGTGGCCAGGCGGCGCCAGCGCATCTGACGTCTCAGCAGGGCTGCGCGCACCTGAAATGTGGGTGCCGGGAGTCCGAGCCTCCGGGGGCAAGCGGATCCCCAAGGAAATAAAATGCGGTCAGAGGACCCCTTCCTCTGTGCGTCAGAAAAGCCATCGCCCATTCTACTGGGATCCTGTAAAAGCACAGAGCTCCAAGTCCCTTCCCTGAAGAAAGTGCCCAACTCTGCCAGCAATCCATTCCTCCCTCTGTGGTTTGGAGAGCGCACACGAAGAGGCAAAAATCAGACTTAGGAAAATCAAGACGAACTTGAACAAAAAACAAACAAACAAAAATCCCCGAATCCACTCGCTTTCCTTTCCGCTCCCGGGCTGGTGGTTAGCAGGGCTGCGGGCCGCCACGGCTGCCGGGGAGCAGGCAGCTCACGGATGCCCGTCCTGCTCTTCCCGGCGGCGAGGGGCTCCGGGAGTCCCCGTCCGGTCCGGGCCGCCCGTTGGGAGATCCCAGCCACAGCGCTCGAACCTTCGCCCTCCTCTCCCCGCTCCGCCCTGCGAATCGAAGCCCGTTTTCCGGTTCCAAACAGACCTCGGTGCCCAGCCCCGCGGCTTCCCACTCACCAGCCCCAGCCTGTCTCCTGTGGGTCGCTCCAGGGGGGTCGCCTGAGCCCACCGAGCCCCCGCCAACGCGCGCGCCGTCACAGCCCGGGCAGCCCCGCTCCGCTGCGCGCCCGGGTCTGCTCCCTAGCTCCCACCGACTTCGCCCGGCAGCCCTCCACATCCTGGGCGCCCGGGGTGGCGAGGCGCCAGGCTGCAGCCGGAGCCGACCGCACCGGCCCCTTCCTCCGCTTCTGGCTAGCCTGCTCTGCTCTCTCCGCCCGTCCGGCGACCCCGCGCCGCCGACAGGTCCCGCCACCGCGACCACCCCGACTCACCGCGGGCGCTGCGCCGCCGGCTCCGCGCGCTCCGAGGCGGAGCCAGGACGCCCTCCCTCGCGGGGCCTGCCTCCGGAGCCCGCCACCCGCCCACAGCCCCCGCCCCGCGCCCTCCAGCCCCGCCGCCGCCGCCGGCGCTGCCCGGGCCGGGGGCTTACCTCCGGGGCAAGGTGACCCGGCTCAGGCGTCCAGGCGGCCCCCGGTACGTCTCCCCCAAGAGCGGGCGGGCGGGAGCCGGGCGGCGCGGCGCCCGCCTTTGATGCTCTGCTCCCCTGCTCTCTCCTCCTCCCCCACCCCACCCCGCTTCCCTCTGCGTCTCTCCTCCCTCTCCCCCCACCCCGCCGCTCCCAGCCCTGCGCTCGCCGCCCGCGCCCCCAGCTGCCCCGCGAGTACTCGAGCGGCCGCGGCCCGGCCGGCGGGGAGCTCCGGGGCGCACCGCGGGGCGCAGCCCGGCCCTCTGGACCCCCGCAGAAGGGAAGGGCGCGGGAAGACTAGCGCGGGGCGCGCCCGGCGGGCGGGTTGGGCGAGGGGCGCCCTGTGGCATGTCGCTAGAGTTGCTAAGCCCGGCGACACGCTAGCGGGAGACAGCAGCCAGGAACTCCCGGGGAGGCTGGCGGCGAGGAGGAGGAGAAGGAGGAGGAGGAGGATGGGGAGGCGGGAACTTCCCCGCGTAAAGGTGGCCGCCAACTTTGCCCCAGGCCCTAGGCTGGTGTCTGGGACTGTGAGGGCGACGAAGGTTGGGGGAAGGGAGCGCCTCTGGGGACTTGGAGGACAGGGAATTACCGCCTGGCTCCCCCGGGTCCTAAAGGGTTCTCCAGCCTCAGGTTAGGTTTTGAGGTCCCCTAAAGCCCACTCTATAGGTCTGGTACCTGCTTGAGTACCGCCAACCCTCCAGGGGGAAACCAGGCTACGTCCACCCAACCCCTAAGAGGTCTGTAGTCCTGGAGTTGCTGGCCCCACACAATTGGAATTGAAAGTAAACGGTTAGAGGCAGAAATAGAATATTGGGGAGCAGCTATAATCATAAGATATATTAATCGTGCTCTGTTAACCGTGATTGTTTTGTTCTGATGAAAGGAAGCACATTCTAACCTGGCTGGGAGTGGCATGGGGACCTGGGAGCTCACCTTTCTGAAATGCGGCCCACCCTCCACATAGAGCTGCCTATCATGGAAAGATGAACCATCTCTTTGCAGAAACCTGAGAGCAGCCCTTTGAAAACTGCCAGCCCTTTGCATGCCTGCAGGCCTTTGCAACCCCCCAGCCAGGTTTATCCGTAAACTGCCCATTTTGCATACCTATTCTTATCCCTTTTGCTGACTTCCTCCTTCTACCCAATATAAGCAGCTGGCTTCTGGTGGAGGGGCCGAGCAGATTTTTGTGGATGGCCTTCTGCTCTCCCATACTGCCGGCACTATTGGAATAAATGCTCATATATGATTCAACCCTGTCTCTGCTGAATTGGCTCCAGTAGTGACAGGCTGCCCGGAACCATTGATTTTCCTGTTACAAACCTAGAGCGGCTGCAGGACTGGAATGGCAGAGCAGGCACAATCATGGGGGGGTGGGGGGATGGTGTGTGTAGAGGGGAGCCAGAGCCCAGGGAGGGCAAACTACCCAGAGTCTGCATTTCAAACATTGGGGGGAAGTTGTGGATTTGGATTTCCTGAACTATGATAGAAAGAGACACCATAAAGGGGATTCAAGTGGTTTAGAAAAACATCTGGGGACCCGTTTTTTACCCCAGGCTCAGACCTGTCGCTCCTGCCCCAGCCTTGGGAGTCCAGGCTTAGCCCAGGTTGTCAAGGCTCCTTATGCCCCATGAAACCTTCCTAGGGACCCAACCCTCCCACCCGCCTGGTAACCAACCACTGGCCTCAGAAGGTCTTGCTTCCTCTGACAGGCCCCCTCTGGCAAAGTTTCCACGGGGTAGGAGTTGAAGATAGTGCCAGAACAGCAGGCCCCACCCTGTGGTCCCTTCACAGGAGGACTTGGCTTCCTGTGGAACCCCAGCTGCCCAAAGAGAATGCTAACCCCTGAGTGCTCCCATTAGGATGCCTTTGGGTGGAGGAGAGGGTTAGCGGAACCAGCACCACCTGTGGGTTGTCTTTATGGACTGGAATCACATCCCTCTCCATCTCTGCACATGGCAAAGCACAACTGAGGGTGCCTCCTAGATCCCCGAGCTGCAAGGCTGCGGTGTAGAATGCTCAGAAGAGGGCACTGCACATTCTCCATCTAGAAGGACTCAAATGCCTCCTTACCTTGGGAAAGTTGCTTAGTGTTCCCTGCTTAGTGTTCTGTTCAGGATCTTTCCCTGAACAGAACATTCTCTCATCTGGACCACCTGGCTGAGCAGATAGATATTGTTAGATTCATGTGAGAAAGAGAATCATTTCTATTTATCAGATGAAGAAGCTGAGGTTTTTGGTTTTTTTTTTTTTTTAAAAAAAAAAAGGTTAACTGAGATTTCCATAGGTTTCCAGTATCCCAGAGGGGCCTGGCCCCTTTTCTTGCCTCTCTGTTGGTGTATGTTTTTCTATTTAGGCTTTGGGATGACTTTGAGGGCCAGTTTGTTTTACCAAGAGAACACCAGCCTGGGTGGCAGCAGTGACCAGCCTTTTCCTCTAGGGCAGTGTTTCCCAAACTTTCTCATGATGCTTAGAGCACTATATACAATTTTACCTATATGCTCCCCCAAATCCTAGTTTAGCACTTCTTAGTTGGGATTCAGGAATCTGTATTTTAACAACTCCACAAGGTGATTCTCATCATGAGAGAAGTTTGGGAAACACTGCTCTACGGTACTGTTTGGATTTTATATTGGACTTTTCTAATACAGCAGGCAGGAGCCTTCCTGGGTTCCATGTATGATGTGATCACTGGTCACCTCTGGCTGCCAGTGGAGTGCTCCCTCCAGAAGGGAGGGTTGCAGAAGTCAGAGGAAGAAAATGCCTTTGCAGTCACCCCTGTATTGAATTTTGTGGACTATCCCCCTGACCTAGCTACTTTGAAACTTTCAGGCTGATGCTTTGGAGCTCGGTACCCTGGCTCTTCAGGTGATGTGTTGAGTGTTGAGCGTGGATACATGTGTGTGTGTGTGCGTGCGCACACGCATGCATGCATGCATGCATGCACATATGTGCTTGGAGGGATGAGTTGTCTTGTATTTCCTAAAATTTTCAAAGGCCTAGTTTTCATAACATACTTCACTCAATTTAACATTTGATCGGACACATTTTCTTCTATTGTGGAATGAATGTGTAACTGGTCTCTCCCACTTATTATAGGTAAGCAGCCTCAGGTCACTGTGTTTATACTTATATAGCTCTTTGCTTGGGCACACCCTGGTCCTGAACAAATACTCAGTGAGTGATAGTTGCGGAAAAAAACAACATTTGATTGTGGGGTCAAAAATATAGATTTATGGCGAAAGAGAATAATTTGAAAGAAAGGGAAAAAATTCATGATGTGATGGGTTTTATTATTACTATTGTTATCGTGATTATTTTCTTCCATGTCATGAGCATAGCTTCAAGATGCCCAGATGAATGTTGTTTCTCTTTACTTCTCCTCTCCATAGACACACTCATTTTTTAGTGTTTCTGTAATCCTAATGGGCCTTATACTTTACTGCAAAAGAAACTTGCCAGGGTTAAGAATCTCAAATGAAGAGAAGATGTCACCTCCTCCCAGCATATGTGGCAGCTATGGGGAGGGGTGTGAGGTTCCTGGTGGACACCTCAGTTGATCTGAAATGGTTGCTGCGCATAGGGTGGTTTTGTTAGGTGTGGATCCGTAGTTGTTTCTTGGAATACTATCTAATAAAGAGGAAATATGCTAATGAACCATCACCCCCTCACAAAGATGGCGGCACCTACAGCCAATAAGGAGGGAATATGCTAATTGACTGCCATGCCCTCAAAGATGGTGGTGCCCACAGTCACAAGATGGCGGTGCCCAGTCTCCTCAGCCCCCAGCCACCCAGGGCTGGCTCAAGGCACAGACAAGCCTTGGTTGTCGGCTGCCCAGCTGCCGAGGGCCAGCCCAAGGGACAACCGAACAACTGAACAAGCACGCTGCATGGGGCGACCAGTCTGGTGGGGGGACTGTGAGGAGTGAACAGGCTTGCATGGGGGGGGTCAGGCATAAGGGGTGACTAGGCCAGTGGGAAGGACAGTTGGGGGCAATTAGGTTGGCAGGGGGCAGTGAGGGGTGACTAGGCTGGCAGGGGGACAGTTGAGGGCGACCAGGCCAGCAGGTGGGGCAGTTGGGGGCAACTAGTCTGGCAGAGGAGGTAGTTAGAGGTGACCAGGCCAGCAGGAGGGGTAGTTAGGGGTGACCAGGCTAGTGTGGGGAGGGGCAATTAGGAGCAACCAGGCTGGCAGGGAGGGGGAAGTTAGGGGCAACAAGGCTGGTAGGGAGGGGAGGGCAGTTAGGGGCAATCATGCTGCCATGCAGAGGCAGTGAGGGGTGATCAGGCCAGCAGGGGGCACTAGTTAGGGGCAATCAGGCAGACAGGCATGTGAGCAATTAGGAGCCAGCTCTCCAGGATTATGAGAGGGATCCCAGATTGAAGAGGGTACAGGCTGGGCTAGGGGGACCTCCCCTTTACCCCATGCACAAATTTCATGCACCGGACCTCTAATGTTACCATAATTATTATGCTATGACTTAGCATTGAAATTAGAAAGCATATGAGGGGCTATCATGTATTGGGCAATGTGACACAGTAGAAATTGTCATACCTCCTGGGTATTGGGTTACCTTCTTAATAATGCTTGTGTCTTAGAAGAGATTACAGATCTCTCAGAGCTAAGAGTGGTTTGTGGTAGGGCCAGTTCACATGTTGTGAAGAACTGACACTCGAGCACCCATCCAGCTGCCAGGCTTAGGATGACTTTTTGGAGGAGCTATTATGTGCCTACAGAGAGGTGACTTGATGAGGGGAAACACAGATTTGAGATTTTCAAATAGGAAATATTTCTCAATATGTCTTGAACTTTAGACAATGGGAAAAGGTTACAAAATGCCCATGTGCTGTTATGTTTTGTGTCTAAGGGGTCATCAGTGCTCATTCAGAAACCATCTTTAGATCAAATATGCAATAGGCATGGCCTCAAATGTTGATTGCATTACTAAAAATGAAGAACAGTATACCCAATTTTAGAGCAATGTTTTAATTAATCCAGCTTTTCCTTTTCTCCCCCCAAATCTGTTATTATTTGAGTTAAATTGATGACATTCAGGAACTGAAGAGCTGTAATGTCTTATTAAAGTAGGATCTTGTTGACTTAGAAGGACAGAAAGATGACCATTCAGATGTTCAATATAGACATGATTGGCAAGGCTCTAAGAAAAACATGAAATTGCTCTCAGAAATAAGAGGAGAGACTAGAACAACTTCTGAGGCAATGTTGAAGTGAGAATTCCGAACAGGAAAAAAAGATGCAGCAGAAGGTTGGGATGTTCGAGTTGGAGAAGTCCTTCTCAGTCACCTAGCATCACCCTCTGATTCTAAAGGTGAGGAAACAGTTCCAGAGTGGCCAGGTGGAGGGCAGTCAAGCTCAGGTCTGGGTTACTGACTTCCAAATCAGCAGTCTTTCTTCTGCATTCATTACATCACTTTTGGGGAAAATCAAGGAAGAAAGAAAGTTAATATATTTTAGGCAACCTCTTTAGTCCGAATATATCAACTGTCTTCAGCTCTGCAAGTGGCAACATTAACAGAGGTGTTGGTCAGCAGTCCCTGAATATTTACCATCAGGTGAAGACCTCAGAACCAAGAGCCAAGGAAACCTCCAAGTGAGTGTGTCCTACCTCTCATCACTCTCTGTCCTCACTTATAGAGCCTGGGCTTCCTCACATATAAAATGAGCATAATTAGAATATTGGAGACCTGACATTTTATGAGGCAAGAAAGTGTTCAACACACTCAACATGTTTTCCTGGGCAGAGATTAATGGCTATTGTTCTTTCTGTTGTTGTTAATCCTCATTGAGGGTATTGTCCATTGATTTTTAGAGAGCGTTGAAGGGAGGGAGAGAGAGACAGAGAGAAGCATAGATGTGAGAAAGACACATTGATTGGTTGTCTCCCTCATGCATTCTGACCACACCCTGAGATTGAGCCTGCAACCCAGACCCGTGCCCTCTACTGAAATCGAACCCCAGACCCTTCAGTCATTCAGTTGACACTCTATCCCCTGAGCAAAACTGGCTACTGCTGGTTATTGTTCTTAAAGACAGTTTGCAAGACTGTCAGGGTTTGCTGGGTACTCTTCCCAAGGATGTTGAGGGGAATGGAAAACTCTGGATTCTTAGCATAAAACTGCTGCTGCTGCTGCTGCTGCTGCTGGAAGGCCTTTGAGTGCCCTGTAAGAAGGGTGACTGATATGATCTCTTTCATGCAAGTACTTTTCCTTTCAAGAGGGAAGAGGCAGTTGTGTTCCCTCAGATCTTCCCAGATCATTTTGGCCATTCCATCTGCTTGTTCCCTGGCTTCTGTGGACCTTGCTGTTAAAGACTCTCACCTGCACATTCCTTTAGTGTCATTCTCATTCTAGGAGAGTCCTAATTTCTCTAAAACCCTGGGCTGCCTGGCCCCAGTCCTTTAAAGCCAGAGTATAGAGCAGCAGTGGGAAAACTACGGCCCGTTCAGCTGCTCTATCCGGCCCGTGGAGCTAAAAGAGCGGAGGGTTCTCTTGCTCTCCCCTCTGCTCCTTCACCAGCAGCCCAAGATGAGAGTGCCAGCCAGCATGGTCAGGTTGCTTTTGTTCTGGCCCTCTGGTCCAGTTTAAGAACCCATTGTAGCCCTCGAGTTAAAAGGTTTGCCCACCCCTGGTCTAGAGAGACACCTGAGCGTATCTAGAAGCATGGGATGCTCCATGGTGTAATGGAAGAGGACAGGTCAGAGTCTGGTAAGTGAGGTTGAATCCAGCTCATATTTTTACATAGTTGACATTCAACCAGCTCTTAACCTCCCAACCTCTTGAAATAATGGACATAAAGGCTTTTGCCATGAGGGCTAGTCAGGGCACCTATTTGTGGGGCACACCACAGAGGAGCTGTGGTCATTGCGGGCATGGTCAGGCATGCTGGCAAGGAACACTTCCAAGTTTCTTCTCTTGGGACCCAACCAGAGCTGAAACAGCAGGTGTTGCTACCCTTTCTCTTAGTGTCTGTGTGCCCATCCTCTGTTGGCATAGTTTTCTCGGTGCAGCTCACAGTTTCACACCCCTGCATCAAACAAGTTCTGTGGGCCTCAGTAAAACACAGGTGCTGCAAGATCCCCAAAGCAGGTGTCTTGGCCCTTCCTTTCCTGAAACCAGAGCCTGCAAGTGCAGTCAGGCAGTTTATTTGGGAAATAATTCCTGGGACAGAAGTGAAGGGTCACCAAGATGGTCAGCAGGAGGAATCCCCATGGTGATCACTGCTGTGGGCGAAAATCAGTTCTTGATCCCCTGATGAATGAAGAGAGTGTTTCTCAGAACCACCCAGCCAAGAGATAACAGAGAAGTGAGTTGCAGAGCCTGCCTCCTCTGTGGGCCCAGGAGGCTTCATCAACCGAGTTTCTGGGAAGTGCCTGAACATGTGTCAAACAGGCTCCCTTTGGCATAAGAGAGGCTTCTAAGTAAGATCCCGAGACATTCTGCTGTGTGATTCAATGAGTGCAATTTCTGAGTCACTCAAATCTGCATTAAAGATCTCCACTTTACTTCAAGATGTTAGCTGTTGCCTGGCCAGCATGACTCAGTGGCTGAGTATTGACCTATGAACCAGTAAGTCATGGTTTGATTCCAGGTCAGGGCACAGGCCCGGGTTGTGGGCTCGGTCCCCCAGAGTGGGGTGTGATCCCCCAGTGTGGGGCATGCTGGAGGTAGCCGATTAATGGTTCTCTCTCATTGATGTTCCTATCTCTCTCCCTCTTCCTTCCTTTCTGAAATCAATAAAATATATTTTTAAAAAAGATGAAAGGTGTCAAATTGTTCTTTCTTTGACTGTGACTCTCTTTGAGACGGGGCCACAAGGCTGCTCATTATTGTGCATTACAGCAGAAACACACAAAGGTAGTTTTAATTAAATCGCCTGGTTGGAATGGATCCTATGCCGTCCCCAGTGAGCAGCCCATACATTCCTTGCAGCCAGAGATCAGTCAGGAAAGTGAGGTCAAGTTCCCTGGCCCCCAGTGTGCTCGATGCACATGTTGTGGATTTTCTTCCCTCTGCTCTCCTGCTTGTCTCCCACCCTGCATCTACTCCCTCTCCTCACTTGGGTCATCTGTGTCTTCTCAGACTCATTTGACCTTCACACAGATTTGGTTTCACATTCTCTTGGACATTTGCAGCTGTCAGGTAGCAACCCAACCCATGCACACTTAAGTCTCCAGCACCAGCTCCCTGTCACCAGTGTGGCTGCTGCCACATGTCCACCGGCCCCTCTCTTAACTGTCCTGCTGGGACAGTTCCCATTTGACTTTCATCTCTTTACTAACTCCTGTGATTCTGTCAGTGATTCATAACCTATATCTATTATGACAGAGCACATGATCAGAATAACCGGTCTCTTTTAGAAAACATATTTGCCAAAAGTTGGAAAACAGGATTGTTTCCAGAACTGTTGGAGAGAGAAAAATGAGAGAAAGCTTGGCTTTACAAAACCTTGCTTTCAGGATGGAGTGTGAGGCCAGGATTTGCAGCCTGTGCTCAAAAACACTAGCCTCAGTCTTTGGATTCAGGTAACCACGTGGATACCTGAACTAAATGTATTAGTATAGTTCTAACATGAAAAACTAAGAGTTTGGGATCATCAAAAACATTGCCGGTGCAGAACTAAGCATTTAAACATGTCATTAATCATTAGCATGATTTTTGGTATTTTTTCTAAAAGGCGTTAAGAACTCATTTTTGGCTCAAGATGGTATATACTATATATATCTTTGCTGCATGTACTTTTCAACCTGCCATAAAGAAAGAATTCTATTACAAAATCAACCATTTCTGTAATTTTGCAGGATATGGAACTGGACAAAAAAACACATAAAGGTAAGCAATTTCATCTTTGTGATTATCCGGTTTGCACCCATATTTTAAGAAAAGGATTTCTCTTTAACAAAGGAACTTAACGCAAGTACCGAAACCAGATAGTGCAGGGCCCTCCTGCACTCTAGCTGTGTCCCTGGGGGCACTGGTCATGCACACCAGCGGGGCCCACGGAGAACCAGGCCTTGGCATTGCCCCACTGTTCTGGCAGCCTCTCCTCCCTGTGGTCCCTTAAACATGGTGTTCTTGATGTCAGTGCAACAGAATGCCACGAGAATCTCCTTACACAGAAGGCGCTGAGCCTGCCACCCAGAATCTATCCAGTTTGGGGTGTGGGAACAATATGCCTTGGCTGGCAGTTCAAAGGCACGTGTTCTCTCTGGTCCATGGACCACCTGACAGTCCAGAGTGTACAGAAGGGGTTTCTACCAGCCCAGGGCTAGCTTGTCAAATATTGACATTTTGTCCCCACAGTCATGGACAGAAGAACAAAATAAGATGATCCAGCAAATGGTGAAAAGCGGCAGTATCCGCAGTGGCAGACTGCTTTGGAAGGCCAAGTGAATGGATGTGCCCCTCCCAGCCTGTGTATCTGACACCAGTTCATGGGCCTTTGCTGATGTCTACTGTGGGGCACGGGTGAGCAGTGATGCTTGGGGGCATGATGGCCCTGCCCACGCAGATGGGGGACAGGCAGTGGCTCTGCAGACCCATGGTTCCTCCCACAGGGCACGCAGGCGCCAGTGGAGCAGGGCAGGAGTGCAGCCCACTGAGGCTGAGAGCCATCAGGACAGCTGAGCTCTGAGCACCCAGCATGAGTTCCAGGTCTGTATGTACACACTGAGGGCTGGGGAGATAGTTCTCCTGAGGGCTGAGTGGCTCTTACAGGTTTTTAAGGCAGAAAGCCCCAAAGTCTACACTCACCTCATGTGAGGTCAGGTCAGGCTGGGGAGGTAGGCAGTAGCCAGATCACTAAAAGCCTCTGCCCAGGGTGAAGGAGGTTGGGCCTCATCCTAGGGCCACAAGGAACCTTTGACTAGAACAGTGGTCGGCAGACTCATTAGTCCACAGAGCCAACTATCAACAGTACAATGATTGAAATTTCTTTTGAGAGCCAAATTTTTTAAACTTAAACTTCTTCTAACACCACTTCTTCAAAATAGACTTGCCCAGGCCGTGGTATTTTGTGGAAGAGCCCCACATTCAAGGGGCCAAAGAGCTGCATGTGGCTCGCAAGCCGCAGTTTACTGACCACGGGACTAGAAGAATGGCAGAGTACGATTTATGTATGTAAGCCCAGAGGAAACCTTCCACAGACAGCAAAGAAAGACAATGAGTTTCGAAGATTCTTCAGGAAGCTTTGAAATCATCACATATCATTAGCCACACTGATTTTCTCATGCTTTTTGCAACGTGTTTCTCTCACAAAAACATCTGAAGGCACGTGCCATGTCTGGCTTGTTCAGGGCAGTGCCTGGACTTCCCATGACTCTTGGCCGGGCAACCTTCCCCACTTATCCCCTGGTCTTCACAGTGGCCCTCCCACCGGGCGGCAGGCTTGTCTCCAACATCCCCACGTCCGGAACCCTACATTAGGATCTTGTCCTTTGAAAAAGGTAACCACCCCTCTTATGTCTCTGCCAGCCAGACCACTTCCTGTCTGTGCACTGTCCTTTACTCACTGGACTTACTACACTTATTGAACTGGAAGCTCTTTGCTGGTAGACTGCACGTGTGTGCACATGTATGCAGGTGTGCATGTGCATGTGTGCATGTGTACTTAGGAAGGTGTGCCAGGGGGTGTCTTTCCCCACGGAAGCTGTTCCAAATCCTGTTCACATGGTAAGAGCTAAAAAGCCTTAGAGAACTGAGTGCACATCATTAGAGTGCTGTGGGACATTCTAGCTGCAAACAAAACTATTTATTTTCTAGGATTTATATATATTACCAGAGGCCTGATGCATGAAATTTGTGCCAGGGGCTCAGCCCTCACAGCTCTGGCGGCTCGCCTCGGCCCTCGCAGCCCCGGCTTCGTCCAGAAGGTCGTCCGGAAGGTCGTTCAGCTTTCCAGTCTAATTAGCATATTACACTGTTATTATTATAGATGTGGTGCTTTCCCTTACCATAAAATATATTTGATACTTAAAATTTAGATGAACTGTAATTACTGCATATATATTTCATTTGTTATGATTTTCATTGCTGTGGGCTTTCAGCAGTGGGCGCTGGGTCTCCTGCTAACCAGGTACCAAATGGCTCATGACTGGAGACAGAGCGCTGGAGTCTGAGGCCTGCCACCTTCCACCCAGGCTCTGACCAGCTGCACCCACAGTAGTGTGCTTTGCCTTGTGAAGAAACTCTGTTCAGGCACCAAAGTAGTTAACAGGTAGGAAAATACATTGCTGCTTCCCTGAAAACACAATTTTCAACAGAAGCATGTCTTTTTCCTGCAACCAGCTGTGCTCTAACTATCAAAACAGAGGCAAATTCTGGAGACGCAACCAAGATGCCATAGCTGCATGGGAGATCCCCTTGGCTGCCCTCTCCTTTAGACCTGCTCTCGGACAGGGTGTTGGTGGAGGAGACATGCCTAGCACAGTCTCATGGCACAGAAACCACAACACAGTAAAGGGTGGCAAGGTCAGGGTGGCATCATGGAGAGAGAAATCTTCTGTGCCAGGCCTCCCTGCTCTCTCCAAAACTGGCAGTAGCATGTGCTTAGACAGAGTGTTGTAGCCTCTCTCTCCCTCTGTGTTCTCCTCAGTTATTGCTGCTTTGCTACACTCTTAACTGCAATCTTAAGATTGTAAGGGAGGTCCGGCTGAAGTGGCTCAGTGGTTGAGTGTTGACCTATGAACCAGGAGGTCAGGATTTGATTCCTGGGATGTGGGCTCAATCCCCAGTAGGGGGCATGCAGCAGCAGCCTATCAATGATTCATTCTCTCATCACTGATGTTTCTATCTCTCTTTCCCTCTCCCTTCTTCGCTGAAATCAATAAAATATATTTTTAAAAAGGATTGTAAGGGAGGAGACGTGCAGTGAGACCTGCTCTTCTTCCAGATTCAGGAAGCAGCCACTTGATTCTTTTTTCAGTTTTTGTATCTGCAAAATGGAGACGCTAGTTTGTGGATTTCACCTCACACCCAGGGGCATTGGGAGGATGAATGAGCTTCCATTTCAAATATTCAGAATGCTTTTGGTGTCCCTGATGCTGCTGCATTGGCTCAAATAAATTCTGTTCCAGCAAATGAGTGTTTTAAATCCCTTTAAACAGCAGTGAATGCCACTCTTCCACCAGGCATAGGTCTGTATTTTAACTTTAAAGAGCTATTCTTTAAATATTTCATTCTCCGTTCCCAGCTCTGAGTGTGTCTGTACCCACAGACTGCACACAATAGCCACATGATGCAGGGACTGGCGCCACTACCACTGTTCACACAAGTCCCAGAAAGGTCAGTGATATCCTGACATCACACAGCTGGAAAGGACCATGATGTGGAGCAACCTGACTCCAGGCCCACGCTTAGAAAGGTTTTAACTCACTTCCACTCTCCTCAAACTGGGCCAAGCGGGCTAGGGAAGAGCTACTCATCCTGGGTTTGTCTCATTCATCTCCATGTACTTCTGCCCCCCAAAACTGCATCCTCACAGATTCTCAAAAGTGTTCTCTGTCATTATTCTATGTTCATGACAGGTCAATTCAGGAGGGACCCTAAATAATGCTGTACAGCAGATCCAGGCATGTGGAGTTTGTGCTGCCTCTCATTGCCTTCTTCCTTTTTTTTTCTTTTCTTTTTTAAATCATTATTTTTTTTCAATTACAGCTGGCATATATAGTATATTAGTTTCAGGTGTATACACCAGTGATTAAACTTATACAACTTAAGTGATTATTCTGAAAAACATCATAGCCATCTACGGCAGAAGAGCATTTTAATTATGATGTGTCTTGGTGTGGGCCTCTGTGAGTCCAGCTAAGATGACTGCGGGAGAACACCCTATGGAGCAGGACTTCCTTCAATGGGACTTTAGTGCTCACCGAGTCCACCCTTTGAGTGTGTCACTGTGTCAGTGGTAGAGTTGCATCTAGCATGGTCAAAGCTAACCACCGAGTGCACTAATTCTGGGGCCTCCCATGAGGTTCAAAGTCAGCCTCTGCTTGTGCTCTGCCTGGGGATACCCAGATGAGCTAAAAGGCAATCTGTAGATGGACACTACTTGTGTTAAGCTTGGAGGTGCCCAGGAGAAGCCAATCTATGAACCAGGGCAGGCTATCACTAGTGCCATGCCTGGGGCCACTTTTTGAGAAGTACAGGGCACACTGATGCCATCTGCTGCTTGTTTGAGTGATATTAGGAAAATCTGAAGCATGAGGCAAGAGAGGCCAGCTGTATGGAAAAGCTGCTGGAAATTGTTTGGATAAGCCTACAAGCAGGGAGAGGCAGGATCTCAGGGAATCACAAGAGTGGGCAAAAACTATCACCCAGGTTGATGGAGATTCAGATATGATGCCCCACCTGCTGGCTCTGTGCTGGGGAGGGGTCAGCAAAGGAACACTGGTGTCTGCCAGCACTTTTGTCTGGGAGACAGTTGCTCTTCCAGGTCCCACCAATTCCAGACAAGTTATTTCCTTCCTGAATGTCCCAGTTTCCTTTCAAGTTGCTGCCTCAGCCCTGGAGCCCAGAGAAAGTAAGTCGAAGTAAGTCCATGTGTGGGCCCTTTAAGAGTAACTGCTTGGGACTCCCACTGCCTCTGAGTCTCTGTTGGTTTTTACAACCATAAGTTGTGAGGATTTCTCTTCCCAGCACTAGAAGACTACACTAGGGGCCCGGGAAAGTGCCCCTGCTCCTCATGGAAACTTCCATAGCCAAGATATTGCTTCTAATTTTAAACCACCACACATGGTTCTGGGATTCCACCCTGCATCTCAGTCACTTCTACCAATCTTGATGTGCTTCTTCTTTAATTCCTTAGTTATAGGATTTCTGTCCAGCACAATTTCAGGTGGTTCTGAATGATGGTTGTTCTGTATTTTAGTTGTAAATTTTGATGTGGTTGTGGGAGGTGATGAGTCCCTGTTTACCTATGTCACCATCTTGACTGGACCCTTAAGGGCTGCCATTCTTTATCAGGCTATTTTTCCTTAGGTATGACACCAATACCTCTAAGTTATACAAAGTTATAAATCCTGGATTTATAGTCACTGAGTCAGCCATTGTTCTCTTTTCACTGAGTCTCTATTTTCTTGCACATTTACTGGGTAACTATTTCTTCTTCTCTTAAAGCTAAATATTCTAATTCTATTCGAATTCAACCTTTTTTTCCCAAATCTGTTTTTCAATCTCCTTAATCTATTTCACTGTTTATACTTGGATGGCTTCCCAGTTCCCCACATTCCCTGATAAGGTCTTGGGGTTGTGAGGTAAGGAGCATGGTTCTGGTTCCATGTTTAGCATTGTAATAACAATGGTGGCCCTGTGGCATGGATCCTGGTGATCTCGACCCAGACACCCCCTGGTTCCTTTAACTGACCTGTGACACCCATCTCCTCAGCTGTGGAGTGAGCACAAGCATTTGGCACCTGTTACTGCAAAGGGTCACCCGACAGCATGCTGTTCTCCTAATTTCAACACTTATGCTTTCTTCAAAGGACTGCCTTACTCTTGAAGCTTAGAGTACTGACTGGTAGTGCCTATGGGTTTGTCCTCCCTGGTATCCAGTAACCAGTTATGAACAGGTACACATATGAAAGTCTAGCTCCCTTTCTCCAAGGCAGGGCAAACTCAGAGAGGTATCACTTACTCTCCAGAGCCCTTGTTATAATAATGTTATAGTCATAAGGAAACCCCTTTAATGTATGAAATAATTATTGTGTGAAATGTTTGCTATGTGGAGACCACTATACTCTGTAACTTCCAAATTGATGAACACCCCACTATCTTGATGTGAAAGCCCTGAGCCCTTAAAGTATAAATGCCCTACTACTAGCATAAGGCACACGTCTGGCCCACACTGATAAGGACATAAGTTGTCAGTCAATGTCTCCTGCCTGATAGAGGAGGACTCCATGTCGCTTCATGAGACGAGCCCCTGACTGACGGCTATGCTGTGCGAGCCTGAACCAGTTGCGGCTGCCTGTCTGTCTCCATCTTCGTCGTCTGTCTTTCAGTGTGCATCGCCGGGTGGCCTTTGCTGGAGCCCAGGAACCACTAGGAATAGGTAAATAAACCTTGTGTGATTGCATACTAATTCTGTCTTGTGTTTTTACATGTTCCAGTTTGGCTCAACCGAAGTACCAGGGAATAGGCTGTGATTACTGACTCCTGATCACCTGTGTTTGTCTCACTAAGTCTAGACAGATAATTAATTAATTGGGACATAATTGGGACAGCCCTCTTTTGGATTAGGCTGCAGCCACTCTTTACAGGACTTCCTGATGTCCTGCCCCATATGACTTCCTCCTCTTCCTATCCTCTATTGCTCTCTGACTACCTACCTTTCCTAGAACTTCTTCCATAACCAGTCACTTGCCCAGGGATCCTTAGCTCAGGGTCTGATTCTGGGAGAACTTGCCAAAAACACTTGGGTTTCAATACCTCCTCAAGGTCCCAAAGGCTCTTTGGTTAACCTCATCTGTGTGACCTCAAGTACAATATCCACCCACACTTATATTTGAATTTCTCAGTTGAACTGGAGTTTCTGCCTGCTGTAACTTCATGAGAATCTACACTTTAGATCCATAAAAGAAGGCTGCTTTCAGGAGGCATCCTACAGTCATGAGTAGGAGGTAGATCTCTGGGTCAATAGGCTGCTCTGTGTACACATGACAGAGAGCAAGATCAACCCTGGGTGAGCTTCTTAATTCCTCTGGGCCTCAGGTCTAAACTGAATTGGAGGCAATGGTAATATCCCTTTTTCACGTTGAGACAGTTCAATGGCATCATGCAATGTGCTTGATATCTAGAGCCTCTTGCTAGCATTCATTGTGCATTAAACACTAGTCCTTTACACTTTCCCCCTAAAGTCACAGTCCAGAGGGCATCTGGAATATTTTTAGAATTGTCTTTTAGATCGCTTATCTGAGAAGCTCTCTTCTATTGCCTGGGGCTGGGAGCAGGTGAAGAGACACATCAAGAAGATAAAGTCCTTGAATTTTCTGCAAAGAGATGCCAGGAGCCAGGAGATGCACAGGCTGTTCCTGAGGTGAAGGAGACTGATACCCATCTCCTCGGCTGTGGGGTGAGCATAAGCATTTGGCACCCACCTTTGCAAAGGGTCAGGGATGGTTTCAGCTCCAAGAGGGATGAGAAGCTATTCATCTCTGAAGTCAACGTTAAAAGCAAAAGTGAACCAATTTACTCTTCCCTTTGGCTTGCAAGCAAGCAATAATTTATAATTAAAGTATTTTGCCAAGAAAGGAATGTCAGAAATTTATGGCAGCAGTGCCTGATCATTGGATGCTCACATACAAGAGAAAAGGACAAAACACTTAGGGAAATTAGAAGCCATTTAGAAAATAAATCCCCAGGGAGTCTATTGAATTTCAATCAGCCGAGGACAACGGTTATTTCTCTAATATATTTTCGCGTCTACTTTCTTTGCTCCCAGTCAGGCCACACTTCTGTTGGCATGGCTGAGTCATTAGCAAGGACTTTTGAGCAGTCATGAAATCCTGCTTACAGAAGGTAGATTCTGAATCCACAGAAAATATTCCACCCCTTGGATCAATAGATAGTCAAGAGATTCAGTTCAACCCTGGCTGGTATGGCTCAGTTGGTTGAATGTCATGGGTTCAATCCCCAGTCCTCTATGTTTCTCTCTCATACATTTATATTTCTCTCTCTCTCTTCCCTATTTTTCTCACTTTTTCTCTTCCCCTCTCTATCAAATTAATAAATACATATTATTTAGTTAAAAAAGGGACTCAGTACTTAATAAGCACAAGCTATCTTCTTAGATGCTATAGAGGATATGTGGATGATTATAACACAGCTTCTCTCCAGCCAGGCTTGTAATCTAGGAGTAAGGAAGAGATAAAACTAAGAACATCCAAAGCAAAGGGAGAAAGTACAGTAAAGGAATTGCAAAGTAAGAGTCTAGGTGATCTGTCAAAACCAGTTTGGCTCAGTGGATAGAGCATTGGCCTGTGGACTGAAAGGTGCTGGGTTCGATTCCGGTCAAGGTCATATACCTTGGTTGCGGGCACATCCCCAACAGGAGGTGTGCAAGAGGTAGCTGATCAATGATTCTCTCTCGTTGATGTTTCTAACTCTATCCCTCTCTCTTCCTCTCTGTAAAAAAAATCAATTATATATATATATATATTTAAAGCGTCTAGGATGGTCAAAGAAAGGGAAATTATGTCTGAAACTAAGGGTTGGGGTGTGCACAGCCTCCTACTGCATGGTGGTGGATAACCTCTAACTCAGCCAAGGCACATGGAAGGAGCCCCTGGGGTCCCACTGCCTGTCTCTCCTCAATAACTTTTTCATTAAACAGTTGGTCTAAAATACATTAAAACCATGTATGCATGCATGCAGATATTGTGTTTAATTTTATATTCATTTAGCTTTGTGATCAATTTAAATACATCTGTGATATAAACATCCTTCCCGGGAAGATCCTATTTTAACACATCATGAGTATAAAAAGCAAGGATCTGAATCAAGGCGACTGGATTTGGTGTTCAGACTTAGTGAGGTAGTTAATTGGCTGTTGTTGCAGGAGGATTTGGAGAAAGCATGTAATAAAATTTTCCCAATCAGCCTTCAAGCTGTGACATCACATGCTGGTCTTTCTGGATATAGCACAAGCTGCTAGTGATGCCTGCTTCCTCAGGCTCACTTCTTCTCTTAGTCTCCCTTGGCAAAGCACTAAAAAAGCTACCATGTCTTCTCCTACCCCCTCCACCTTCAACATATTTAACAAAATTAATATACTTTATTATTGTCTCTAATAAAATTCCTGATTTTAATTTCTAATTGGATGTAGCTCCATTGTGTTGCATTATTTATAACACATTATTTAATACACTAGTATGTTTATATTCATAGGCTGTTTAATTTCATTGAAAAAATATTAGATTGATTCATTAAACTGTGCTTAATAGATTGAATTATATTACTAAATATGCAGTTAAACTAAAAATTACATCAGAGGGGCAAGTCCCCCTGGTGACTGCAGAGATGCCTGCATTTACTTTCTTCTGACTTTTTCTTTCCTCATGAACACATGGATTTTCACTTACTCTTATCTGAGCAGACTTCCTTCTGTGTGGATTCAAATGTGTGTTTAAGCCTTCCTTCTGGTTAATACTAAGAACTGAAACCAACATGATTTCTTATCCCTGTGCTAAATAGTGCAGAGACTAAAGGAAAATTTAGCAAAATAAAAACAAAACAAAACAAACCGAACAAAACCAAACAAAAATACATAGCACATACAATGGCAATTAGTCTGCATGCTTCAGGAAACCACCTACCCATGGAAGGTAAGATTCAGCAAAGATGCTGCCCAGCAGGACTCACCATAACATCCTCCTGTTGCTGTGCCCACCAATCCAAGGTTTTTGTGGAAACTCTGCCCAATTCCAAGTTCTCCTCACTTTCCAAGATCTGCCCAACAACTCCTGAGGTCAGTGTCCTTCTTAGCACCGGTCATGTTAGCCAGGCGGGCCTCCCATCCTGTGCTAGCTCCTTCCCTGGAGTCCAGTGGAGGAGTTGCTGGTTGTTCATATCAAGAGTCTGAGGGCTGAAATCTGCATTCAAGGTGACTCAACCTTGGATGTGGATTTGACTCACATCAGTAGTTTCAACAAATATGAAGCCTGGGCTCTTCTCCAGAACAATTAAATCAGAAATTCTGGCTATGGAACCCTGGTTGTTCATATTTTTTAAAGCCAACATTTTGATTATTTTGTGCCTCGAGTTGAGAACCTCTGATACAGAAGGTCGGCATTTGTCAGTCAGTTATTTAATCATTCACTTCATACATATTTATTGGCTGCCTTATACATGCCAGGTCACTGGGCATTGGAAATAAAATATAAATAAGGCCCAATGCATGAAATTTGTGCATGGGGGTGAGGGGGACAGGGTCCCTCAGCCCGACCTGCACCCTTTCCAATCTGGAAACCCTCAGAGGATGTCCTACTGATGGCTTAGGCCCACTACCCATGGTTCTCTGCTGTCTGAGGGGCCCCTTGGCCACTCCTGGGTCTCCATGGGTAATGCCCAATCAGGCATTGCTCTCAAGGGCCATCCCCCAGAACTGGAAGACTCCAGCAGGGTTGAGAGGACTGGGCACCGCCATCTTGTAGCTATGGGTGCTGTCATCTTTGTGTCAGAGTGATGGCTAATTTGCATATTATTATTTTATTATATAGGATTTGGAGAAGAAATAAAGTAATCCCATGATTAAGGTAAGTGCTTATGAAGACAATACAGACTGGGTGGTGTGCAAGGAGGTGATGGGAAGAGTGTTTCACTCTATAATGCATGGTCGGAGGAGACCTCTCTGAGAAGGTGATCTGCAGCTGGGCCCTCTCATGCAAAGGAGCAGCCATGTGAGCTTCTGAGGGACAGCATGCAGGTAGAAGAAAAGGCATGTATGCAGACTCTAACTCAGGTGTGAGCTTGGATTATTGAAGAAAAGAAAGCTGGTCAGTGCAACTGGACTGTATTGAGCCAGGAGGAGAGTGGCCTCAGATGCAGCTGGAAGGTGATCAGGTGGCCATGTGGTAAGGGTTTTGCATGTGACTCTAAGTTCAGTGGAGGCCTTGGCAGATGTGCAGGGTCAGGGAGGGATCTCAAGTGTGCAGTCCCCTGACATGACTTCTCTAACAAGAATACATGGGCTGCTGCTCAGAAAACAGATTTTAGGAAGGAGGAGAGGAAGCTAATAAAACAGTCATGAGGTTTCTGCTAAGTCCAAGAGTAGATATGACAACACTAAGCAGGATGGGGCCGGGGAGGTGATGGGAAGAACTGGACATGGCTGAGTTTGTATGGAAGCAGAGCCAAGAGAACTACTTAAGAGTGAAAAAAGGCAGGAGGGAAAGAGATGAATCAGGAGTGATATCTTGGTATGATGTTGACCATCATGATGAGGAGGAGCAGAGAGAAGTGTGAGCACAAATCAGAGCTGAGTTCTACCTGCCTGTTCCACATCCAGGTGGAATGTCAGGGAAGCAGGTACACATAGAATGCAGGTAGAGTTCACAACTAGGAATTGCAATTTGGCACTTATAGGAGTCCCCATGGGCATTTAGTTGAACTGGCAACTACATTGATGATGACATCACCTCGGTTGAAAATGAAGGTAGAGCACAGAAGAGGTCCTGGGACCCCAGTACTAGAACATGTAGATATGTCCCTGATGGGTAGCGAAGGAGAGACCACAGAGGAGGAGGGCCTGGGATGTGTCATCCTCACAACCAAGAGGACAGAGCGTTTCCACATATAAGTAGTGTCAAACAGCTAAGGCATTAAAGACACCCCTGGACTAGAGAGAATGCAGCTAGTTTCTCTGCCTTGCCCCACTCCTCAGGGCACCATTATACTCAGGGTCACACTCCAGAATGTGATGTTCATGATGTTTCCTGGATGTGAGGGGCTGTAGGCCTCCCAGAGAGTGGGTTCAGGGCAGAAGGGGGGCCGGCACACCATTTAGATGGAATGAGAAGGAAATGGCCTCTCCCTGAAATGAGGGCATCTCCTGAACTCAGCCAGATGCCTGTCCTATATAATAGCAATTGTCCCACCTCGATCTGCCTTTGGAAATTGGGTTACGTGCTGGACTTTTTTCAAGATAAATATAGAGTGAGGTTGGCAGAGGATCTGGAGCAGCAGACAAAGCAGAAATGGAAGAGAATTAAGGAGTGAGTACAATAAGGAGGGGAAAAGGAGATAGTACTGAGGGTGAGGCACTGGGAGGGAAGGATGTGTGTTAGTGTGTGTAAGTGTGTGCGTATGTGTGTGTGAGTGCATGTGAGTATGCATGTATATGGGTATGTGCGTGTACGTATGAGCATATATATATGTGTGTGTGTCCACATGTGTCAGTGGCAGTAGGTATCGGCCCAGGTGTCAGGAAGGAGGTCTTTGGCCTCATACCACTTCAGTCCTCAGAAGATGGAGGCCACTGATGGGTCCAGTCCTCATTATTCACCAAAAACTGCTGTGAAGCAAATTTATCTATAGTATTTTAAGAACAAATAAATTCTGGGCATGGAGGGACAGGAATGCATTGCTGATTTTCTGTATAAACTTGCAGGATTCAAAGTAGCTTTGAAAAGCCCAAAGTTGGCACCAAATTAAGAACAAATTTAACAGGATAATCTTGGCCACCCCATTTTGAAAGGGTCAGTGATAAATTACACCGTGAAACAAAGGATAGTCACAAGTCAGAGGATACATAGTAAATGTGCATTGCAGGAAAGAGGAACATGATACCATGGGTGTTTAATCTGAAGGGGAAGATAACAAAGAGAGCAGATATAACTGGTTCCCATATGTCCTTGTCTCAGAAAGTAGACTAATTTTGCCTCCCGGTGAAGTAGAAGTTCTTGTGACTGTAAAGAAGAACTTAACAACAGCACCAGCTGCTCCTGAGAGGTGCTGTGTTCCATCCAGCACATCTGGTTCTGAAAGTGCCACCCCCTTGAGAGGTGGGGGGGGGTGTCCTTTGGTGAGTGAGTGACTGAGCCAACTCAGGTCCTTTGAACTCAAAGATATTCTGTTGCCCAAGTACAGTGAGAATGCCAGCATTCTGTAAACGGCCTGTGAAAATACCCTTGTAGTGGAGGTGGCTCCTGCTGCTTAATCTCTCTGTAGAATGTGGCTAATGATTGCCAACACCTGGGAGAATGATTGCAGGGGACAATTGATGGGTAAGAGGACACTTGCTGAAGGGAAGAAGGGAAGGTTTGGTAAATGTCAGGCACCCTCAACCCCTGAAAAGTAGAGATGGGGATCTTAGTTCCATTCCAAGCACAACCGTGAACTAAGGAAAGGGGTGACAGAGCCTGACTAGGTTTCTCCATTGGCAGTTAAAGTTCCTTAATGGACTTCTAGGCTGTCTGGTCACCCTGACAACCAACATTGTTGAGAAAGACCCAGTCTTCTGGCTCCTGGACATTGGACAGATACCAAAAAGGGGTCAGGTGGGAAACAACATTTCAGTTTGAGGCTGGTAAAAGCTGACTCAGAGAACCTGGCTTGGAGCTGAGGCCAAAACAGGGCTTCCTAGATCTTGCCCACTGAAGGGAAATTTTCTGCCCAATCAGGGAAAACCAGCTGGAGCCCTGGCTCTCAGCTCACTTTCATAAGAAACAGCTAACAACCATCTGCTCTTCTGAAATTAAACTAAAATATAATATTACTTGCATGTACAAGTAATATCAGATACTTCCAAATTTCAACTAAATTTAATATCTTAATTATAATGTGAAGTAGAGGTAAAAGTAAGTTATGTCTTCCCATATATGTTTTAATACATAGGTCTCAGGGTATGAACATATATGGTAGGGATTTGAAAGACCAATGATGTGGTGGAAACTAAAAGGAAAATCAGTCAGTCATTGTGAAAAGTAATAACAGCCCTGCCAGTGTGGCTCAGAGGTTGAGTGTCAACCTTTGAACCAGGAGATCACGGTTCGATTTCCAGTTAGGGCACATGCCTGGGTTTCGGGCTCAATTCCCAGTGTGGAGTGTGTAGAAGGCAGCCAATCAATGGTTCTCTTTCATCATTGATGTCCCTATCTCTCTCTCCCTCTTCCTTTCTCTCTGAAATCAATAAAAAATATTTTTTAAAAACGTAATAACAGGGTTATGTTTTTTGTACTTTCTAAGAGATTGAAGGTTCCCACCTTCATTAAAGTAAGGGTAACAGTTGGGAGGGTTGAGGACTGTCAACATGGAGAAAGTGAGGCAGTGGGTCCTCCTCCCCACTCCTCCACCTTCCCCTGTGAATGTGCTGGGCTTGTGTGCAAGGGAAGTGAAAACAGAATTCCCCATGTCATGGGTAGTGCCTACAGGAGTCCCTGTGAGATGACCTGGGATAAGCATGAGAATCATAGGGACAGAAAAATATATCTCTTGTCTCTTATTCAGTTTCCACTAATTAAAGAGACCTTGGGTACCATATCCTTTGATAGGTGGCAGAAAAAATCACTTAAGTAAGAGCCCTCCCTGCTCAGCATTGCTGTTCTGAGTTGCTCTGAGTCCATATATTCTTCTAAATAGAGCAGGTTCTTTCTCTACCCCTGCCCACTGTACTAACTGTTGGGAACTTAGTTCAAATTCCTCCTGTACCTTCTGCTCACTAGTAACAGGTGTTGGGTCCAAGCCTCTCTGCCTGGGGCTGGACCTCCTTGGATGCCTGGTCTTAGATGGAGAAGCTATGAGAAGTTGTGGGTGTATTGCCAAAGCCAGTAGCCATAGAGCCATCAGACAAAACCGTTCTTTACAACAGTCTATACTGGCAGCCATATACCAGTTGGCAAATATATACCTTTCCTACACAGAAGTAACAGTTCTGTACCCACAGTTATTATCTGAGCAGCCTCACACTGCCCTTACACTTATTGCTTCACCTAGTAGCAGTACCTAAGCTTTCTGGCTCAGAAGCTTCTCCTGTCTCCACTGTCCAGCACACTGACTGGTCTTTGTAGACTCACATAGTAACTACCTCCGAGCTTCTCTCTCAGCTCTGTCTCTTCAGTACACTTCTTCACACACTTCAGCAGACTAGCTGGTCAGTAACTTGTATATTATTCCAGATACAAAGAAGGCTTCATGCCAATGGTTACATCAATCATATTGGCGACAGCAAGGCGCAGCGTACTGTGAGAGTGCTGTGACCTTGCAGCTGCTTATGGTATCTTCACCTAGGCTCAGAGAGGCCTTGGACATTCAGCAAACTATCAGCAAGGCCTCCACACTCTAGCCTTGACTATCCGAGGACTCTGGCATGGTTTCCACATATGATATCCTCACAACTGAGATTTTCATACCGTAGTTATGTGCACGTGCTGGTACACATACATGCACATGTACAAACACACATTTTATGGCAGTTATAGAAATTGTTTCTTAAAACAACTTATTGATAAAATCAAGTGATATCCCTTCATTTCATGTGTCTCTGCCACATAACATCTCCTTCCAGGGCTACATGATGAGTCTTCCCTCGGCCTCCTCACCTGGTGGCCACCTTGTAGATGTCTCAGCCTACAGAGTAGGATAAGGAGGGGGAAGGAGGAAGGGAGGAGTTGGCTGTGTTTTTAATGATAGACACTTATTGGCCACGTTTTAAATATAAAAAGCAATGCATATCCACTTAATTTTTCTCTAGAAATGTAGAAAATCATGAGGAAATAAAATTTACCCCGAATTCCATTGACTAGATAGAGACAAATTTAACATCTTTATAATATTTTTTTGTCTTTGTGTTTTTTAAACTGAATTGGATTCACACTCTAGTTTTATTTTTCTGTACAAAACATTATATTATCAAAATATGCCATGCACAATTCCTTGCACACATTATTCCCAGGCTACCTCATATTAGGTTATCTGACTGTATACTTTATCTATTATACTCTTATTTTTGGACACAGATCTCTTAAAGTGCTTAATGCTAACAAACAGTGTTCTTTATAAGACATTTCAAGGAAGAGTGTCATTACTTTGCTGCAGCAGAGCTACATAGCCTTGGTGTATCACCCGGAGCTCAAGGATAACGTTTTTCAGCTGATGACTACCTGGACTGCCCCTTTGAACTATATGGAATATAAGCATCATAATATTTCAAATAATATTTTTGTTTATGTGATGCCATGAAAGGTATTACAAACCACAATAAAAATGAATAAATAATATTTTTTCAATTAACTTAAAAATTATACTTGAGATCTCTGCCAAGAAACATCATAGAGAAATTTTAAGATATGCTAGTTCTGTCATAGACTCCTCACTGTTGGGGGTGGGCAAGTTAAGACATATAATAAAAGTTATATAACTAAGAAATGTTAAAAATAAAAACTAAGCTAGATGGTTAAGAAAGTCTTAAATGTATGTGCTGTAGAGATAGCGAGTGGAATAGAGCTTGGCCAATGTCTTTGACAGGTATAGACATGTACTAGATCCCAAGGTTCTAAAATGATAGGGGATATGACACCAAAAGCATAGTCAAAAATATATTGAACATTATCAAAATTAAATACTTTTGTGTACCAAAGGATACTGTGAGTAGAGTAAAAAGGCAACCAATCCACAGAACTGAAGAAAATATTTGAAAATCACATATCTTGTAAGAGGTTGATATCCAGAATATATAAAGAGCTCTTACAACTCAACAAGAAAACAAATACATTGATTAAGCATGGGCTTAGAAAGACATTTCTCTAAAGATAAACAAATAGCCAATAAGAACGTGTTCAACATCACTTATCATTAAGGAAGTGCAAATTAAAACCACAATGAGCTATTACTTTACACCCAATAGGATGACTTTAAAAAAATGTATTTTATTGATATTTCACAGAGAGGAAGGGAGAGAGATAGAGAGCTAGAAATGTCAATGAGAGAGAAACATCGACTAGCTGCCTCTTGCACACCGCCTACTGGGGATGTGCCCGCAACCAATGTACATGCCCTTGACCGGAATCGAACCCGGGACCTTTCAGTCCACAGACCGACGCTCTACCATTGAGCCAAACGGGTTTCGGCTAGGATGACTTTTAAACACACACACACACACACACACACACACACACACACACACACACACACACATTGAAATTGGTACCCTGTGCACTTCTGCTGGTAACATAAAATGGTTCAGCTGCTCTGTGGGGCCAGGCATCCCGTTCAGTGATAATGTGCTATGTGGGGTACTTGGTGTGCAGGCTTCCATGTGTGGAGGTCTCACCCAGTGTGTAAGGAAGTGGATCATACTTTCCAGGAAGTTATGTCACATCTACTGATAGGTCTTACTCCAGGTAAAACTTTCCACATTGAGCAAGTACACATTTGAGCCTCTAAGTGAAAAAGATAGCTCACCTGCCCCCCAGGAGTTAAGATGGCTTACAAAATGTGTCTAGAATCTAGATGCTAATAATAAAACAATTGACGTTGTGTTTATATCACATCTATATCACAACGAGTTTCCCAAAGCATCCTCTGTGCATGTGATTCCATCCACATACATTCCCCACAAAGAAGTAGCTGTGGAAGTCATATTTGTGGTGAGGAACTGAGGCTCAGAGAGGTCAGATCACTCACAGCATAGCTGCTGTGATGGAAAAGTGCCTTGAGTCTGGAAATCATGGCATTGGATCCTCATGCTCTCTCCTCTTCAGGTAGCACCTTCTGAGTAGAACTCCATCAGCAGGTCTGAGGTTGGGGCTAAAGCATGGCTGGGAGCTTCTTTATTGCTGTCCATGCTCCATGCCCAGTAAGGACAGATTATTTCTTCATTAACATGACATGAGCAGATAACGTGTGGGAGGAGAGGGGGCACAGTGCTGCCAGTGTGCCCATTGCTTCAACTCCTAAGAGACGGAAGAGGCTGACTGCCCTCCCACGCAACCACCAGATGCACTCTGATGTGGGCCCAGTTTGTGGAGAGGCAGCCACCATATGTTTACCTTCGACGGGCTCTCTGTGCAGTCAGCCTTGGATCACAGCCCCCTGGGAGCCTGCTGTGGTGGGAACAGCTGCCCACTGCACTAGAAGAGAGAGTAGGAAGATACTGTTCTGATTCATAGATGCAACTCTGACTTAAACCACATGGTAGGTGGCAGGGTACAGGTGACTAGTGGTGCCTAAAAACAGGAGGAATACGACACTTTGGAACTTAGCTGTTTTCTGCACAGCCTTCCTTTGTGGATGTGGATGAGGCTTCAGCTCCACATCACTCAGGATTAGGTGTCTGCCACCCAGGTAGGAATTTCCCACTATTTTCTCCTTGTCTTTATGAATGCTATTTGGCATGTCTCTAAACCATCATCGAATGCACTTCAATGACTTCACAGTACTAATACTTATGAGCTAGCAAGGCAGCACCGTGCCTAGTTATCAAGATGCCATGTGGGCCCTAACTGGTTTGGCTCAGTGGATAGAGTGTCGACCTGCGGACTCAAGGGTCCCAGGTTCGATTCCAGTCGAGGGGATGTACCTTGGTTGCAGGCACATCCCCAGTAGGAGGTGTGCAGGAGGCAGCTGATCGACGTTTCTCTCCATTGATGTTTCTAACTCTCTATCCCTCTCCTTTCCTCTCTGTAAAAAAAAAAAAAAAAAAAAAAAAAAAAATCAATAAAATATAATAATAATTAACAAAAAAGATCCCAGGCGGGCAGAGGTGGGTGGGCTAGTGGTTCTTCCTGTAGGTAAATAGACCCATGGGTTTTTAATTAGGGACACTTACCAGACTGTCCTGGGGTAAAAACTCCTAAGAACAGGAGAGGGTTCACAGTCAGTTCATTCCTGGAGATCCTGCACATTGGGAGTAAACGAGAAGCCTTTTTGATCCCACTCCAGGGAAATGGGGACAGAGATGTTTAAACACCACGCTGTGCACATGGGCTTCCCAGATTAGCAGCCAGGAGCCTTTCCTGATGCAGGAATATGACCTTTGCTTTCCTATGTTGTTATCTATGCTCTCCAGCTCAGCTCATGGGAAACACCACAAGTTTCAGATCCAACAGCACCAAGGTAGAGTCTGGGGCTCTCTATCCAGTCAATTCACGGCCACATGGTAGATGGCTGGGTTCAGGTGACCCTACCCCAAGAATACAACTACAGTACTTGAGTGTTGATATGAGAATAATCAGGATGGCTACCAAGCTGGCAACCACATGCAAATACTCAGTACTTGGCTTATTGATATATATTACAGCAAAATAGACAATAATAATATCTCTATTTCTAGTCTCCGTGGCCACACTAAACTTGGTTAAGTGGGTAGAGAAACAAAAATACCCATTAATCGGCCTTAATTATAAATGGCATTACATCCAAGGGCTATGTGGACTTAGGCTATGTCTTCTGGGCTGAGATCATGGAATCCCTCTCACACTGTGGACTGGCCGTCCTCTGAGTCTGGGTTCCTCGTCTTCTGCTTCACCCTGTAATGACTTAAGGAAAAAAGAGAGAAACTTCCTGCTCCCAGCACCACCACACACCCTAGCCTGAGGGACAGCTGTCCTTGCTGCTAGTCAATACCAGCATCTTTTGTTGCCCCAGAGGATTCTCTGCCACACCTTAGCTCTCTTCTGGTTAACCTTCCCAACCCCGCCCAAGCCCCGCCCCCTGTACTTCCACAGCACAGACTGTGTGTGACAATGGGCAAGAAGTGCTGAAGAACTTCCGAGACAAAAGCATCAGACGTGATGCAGCCTTTGCCTCACTCTCACCACCAGACTGGTGAGGGGCCAGCTGGCAGGTGGTTCTATCTGGTCTACACGCTCTCCCAGCTGACTCAGGGTGAAAACTTCAGATTCACAAACAACCAGCAAAGTGTCATTTTGCTTTTTTGTTTTTTAAAAAAATCTTTATTGGTCAGATTATTATAATTGTTTCCTCTTTTGCTCCCCCAAAGCTCCCTACCACCCAGTTCCCATCCCACCCTCTGCCCTTACCCCCTCCCCCTCCATTGTCCTCATCCATTGGTTATACGATTTTAATTCAGTCTCTTACTGCACCCCCACCCCCTTATCCCCCTGATAATTATCAGTCAACCCCCTTTCTTTGCCCCTGATTCTATTATATTCACCAGTTTATTCTGTTCCTCAGATTTTTTTCTTCTTCTTTTTTCCCCCCCGTATTTGAATTTCAAGTGGGACACTCTCTCCCATTTGAATTTCAAGTGGGACACTCTCTCCCATTTGTTTTTGTAGGGAAATACAACACAGTGTTCTGTAGCAAACGGCTGCAGACTGTCCAAATTTCTCAGGACCACACGAATAGAATCCGCTCCTCCTCCTGTTCACACTGCCCCTCCGGGACACACAGCTCCCCCAGGGCACACGGCTCCCCAAAGTGTCTTTTTGTTACGCTGCTAAGTTTTGAGGAGGCATGCTCTAAATCAATGCTTTCTGACTGGTGTGCTGCAAGAATTTTTAAAACAGGCAATATCTGACTATTTAGTCAGGAACACTGACCTCTTTTCTTAGATTGTCAAATTAAAAGAAGAAAGAAAGAAAAGAAAACAGTCAATACAACAATATCCATCTGGTATGAATGAATAAAATAATACCTATTTTTTTGGCAAAAAATCTATTGTTCAATGAATTATATATTTATAACTGCTATCATAGTTATACCAAAATGGACAGTTGTAACATTCTGTCTCCAAATCTCCCCACATGCAGCAATAATATCTAAAAATCCAGATGAGGTGGAGGTAAGTACCTACCCCAAGTTGCCTTATAGGACAGACTCATCCCTGACTACTACCTAACATTATTACTTAACCAAAAAACTGTGGCCCCTTCCAAGCCCTCACTGTGCTGCTATTTGAAGACCTACTTTGCAGGTTAGGGAGAGAATGTGGGATTTGGAAGTTACTAGAGAAGGCATAAAATCTGAGTTTAATCACCCACAAGCTGGTGGTCAGGTACATCACATCTTATCTCCAATCATCCCTCCATAAAACACAGACAAATGTGCATGAAGGGTTAAGCATTGCCTGGCAAAAGGTAAATTCTGTCAATGGTAAATGTTACTATTTTTTGAACTGTAGGTGGTTGCAGTAAAAAGTTCCCATAACTCAGTCATCTTGATGGTGACGTGGGCAGAAAGCATTTTGCACTAGTAGGTCTATTATGATATAATTGTCCAAGGAAAACCTAAGACTTTTTGCTCTTGAGTAGAAGCTACTTCTTTTTTATTTTATTGATTTTTTTATAGAGAGGAAGGGAAAGGAATAGAGAGAAACATCAATGAGAGAGAAACATCGATCAGCTGCCTCCTACACACCTCTTACTGGGATTGTGCTCACAACCAAGGTACATGCCCTTGACCGGAATCCAACCTGGGACCCTTCAGTCCACAGGCTGATGCTCTATCCACTGAACCAAACCAGTTAGGGTGAAGAAACTTCTTTTGGACCATGGAGTAAAGCAAGACTCTCTAATTTTTAATATTAATGCCGTTACAAATGTGACATTACTCAGAATTTTTCACTCCAGTAATTGGCTCCTAAATATTTTTCTTTCTGTATGTGGGAAATACTTATTCATAAGCTCTATCTTACTTTCTTCCTCTCCAACCTGGGTTTCCTAAAGAGCATCTTATGTTACTACTAGAGACCTGGTGTACAAAATTCATGCACGGGGGTGGGGGTGGAAGGCAGGGTTGTCCCTCAGCCCAGCCTGCAACCTCTCCAAACTGGGACTCCTCGAGGGATGTCCAACTGCTAGTTTAGGCCCAATCCTGGCAGTTGGACATCCCTCTCACAATTCAGGACTGCTGGCTCCCAACTGCTCGCCTGCATCCTTCCTGATTTCCCCTAACTACTTCTGCCTGTCAGCCTGATCACCCCTAACCACTCCCCTGCCAGGCTGTTTGCCTCCAACTTCCCTCCTCTGCCAGCCTGGTCACCTCTAACTGCCCTCCCCTGAAGGGCTGATCACCTTCAAATACCCTCTCTTGCAGACCTGGTCCCTCCCAACTGCCCTCCCCTGATGACCATCTTGTGGTGGCCATCTTGTGTCTACATGGGGGCAGGATCTTTGACCACATGGGGGCAGCCATATTGTGTGTTGGAGCGATGGTCAATCTGAATATTATTCTATTATTAGATAGGATAGGGCCTGGTGCACAGGTGGGGGCTGGCTGGTTTGCCCTGAAGGGTGTCCTGGATCAGGATGAGGGTTCCCTTGGGACATGGAGCAGCCTGAGTGAGGGTCCTGTGGTGGTTTGCAGACCAGCCAAGCCCCCTAGCGACCCAAGCAGAGGCCCTGGTATCTGGGATATATTTACTTTATACAATTGAAACTTAGTAGCCTGAAGCCGAGTCAAGCCTCCTGCTCCTCCATGTCAGCAGCTGTTTCTTGTTTACCTTCTATAATTTAAACTTTGTAGCCTGGAGTGGAGGCTTAGGCTTGCTAGGTCAGGCAGAAAAATTGGCTTCTTCCGTTGCCAGAGAAACCCACGCCTCTGTGGCCACAGCTATCTTGTCTGGGGTTAATTTGCATATGTGCTCTGATTGGCTGGTGGGCATGGTTTGTGAGCAGAGTGATGGTTAATTTGCATATTACTCTTTTATTAGGTAGGATATTCGACTGCATCATTTTATCAACAAATCATTAAACATTGATTATCCAAAATAAATAATAGTTTTGAAGGTAAAATATAAACTGAAAAATGGCCAATTGAATAATCTAGAACAGTGCTTTCTTAAGGTATGGTTTGTAAAACCTAGCTCAGAATATAAGACTCAACTGACACAGTAGAGGAACTGGGCTCCTGTAGAAGGAAACTCTCCGTAAGTATGCTCAGTCAGTGGCCTCAACCCCAAACAAAGAAGAGATTTGGGAACTAGTTCATTCTACCTGCAAAAGCAAATGACCGCTACCATAGTTTGAGTCGAACTCTTATTACACATCATGGAAACATGCTTTCATTCAAATGTGGAGTAAAAAAAGTAAGGCTACAAAATACATATGCAGGATATATGCATATGATGCACATAAAAAACAAGTGGCCAGCCCCTGGCCAGGTGGCTCAGTTGGTTGAAACACCATCCCGAATACCAAAAGGTCACAGATTTGATTCCCAGTCATGGCACACAGCAGGAAGCATGTTTCTCTCTTCTCTCTCTCTCTCTCTCTCTCTCTCTCTCTCTCTCTCTCTCTCACTGTCTCACTCTCTCTCACTTTCCCCCTCTCTAAAAATCAATAAAAACAAATCCTCATGTGAGGACTGAAAAAGAAATGGCCAAGAAGATGAGAAAAAGACGAAGTGGATTGACATTTTTTAACATATGCTACTGTCTATTTAAATTGCTTATTCTAGGAATTACCTCGTCTTCTACTGTGTAATTTTTAAAACCAGTTATTGTTATTTTTCCTGAATGTTGTACACCTGTTTTCAATGATGAATATGCTACTACTTTTCCACTTACATATGTTAGAAGTATTCTCCCTCAGGCTAGTTTTGTCTTTAATATTTTTGTTTGTCCTTCAGGACATTTTAAGTTTTTTGAAGTCATATTTGTCCATCATTTTGGTTTTTTCCTTTTGTATTTTATGTGTTGCATAGAGAGCTTTTCTCCACATCAAATGTATAAGCACCTTCCACTAAAGCTTCTTTTATTTTCACCATCTCACAAATGTATGTTTGTGCATGCTGGAATGTGTGTTTGTAACTATCTCACAAAATGTTTTGTTGTATTTGGCTCATTAATTAAAGAATTTAGTTTTATATGTAGAATAAGGTAGCAATCTTACTTTTTAAGTTTTCCATTGCTGCTGCTTAAAGCTACCAAAAGTTATTATATCACTAGAGGCCTGGTGCACGAAATTCATGTATAGGGGTTGTAGGGGGGTGTCCCTCAGCCCAGCCTGAACCCTCTCCAATCTGAGACCCCTTGAGAGATGTCTGACTGCCTGTTTAGGCCCGATCTCTCTCACAACCCAGAACTATTGGCTCCCAACCACTCACCTTCTTGCATTCCTGATTGCCCCCTAACCACTTCTGCCTGCCAGCCTGATCACACATTAACCATTCCCCTGTAAGCCTGATCAATGCTTAACTGCTCCCCTGCCAGCCTAATTGCCCCCAACTGCCCTCCCCTGCTGGCCTGGTCACCCTTAACTGCCATCCCTTGCCAGCCTGGTCTCTCCCAACTGCCCTCACTTGCAGGCCTGGTCACTCCCAACTACCCTCCCCTGCAGGTCTGGTCACCCCTAACTGCCCTCTCCTGCAGGCCTGGTCCCTCCCAATTGCCCTCTCCTGCTGGTCTTATTGCCCACAATTGCCCTCTTCTGCTCGCCATCTTGTGGCAGCTATCTTGTGCCCACATGGGGGTGGCCATTTTATGTTTTGGAGAGATGGTCAATTTACATATTACTCATTTATTATATAGGATATATTTCAGAAAATATGTCCAAGCAGGAGAGATTAAGGGTAGTTCACCTTAACAGATAACTTTGTCAAGTTATATTAAAATTTATCACAAGATAAATAGGGATTGTTTAAATTACTGAGTAATTTCAAGAGTATTTGCTTTTGTGTAGCACTGGGACTTCACTTATAGGAACACTGCACATCCTACAGCTATTTAGTTCCTGTCATTCAGTAAAAATATATGTGGGTATGGATTTGTTAGCCTACAATATATGCATTTTTTAATTTGTTTATTCCTGAGCATTTTGTCCTGTTTTTATTCCTTTGAATGCAATCTCTCTCTTTCTCTCTCTCTCTTTTTTTCTTTTCTGATTATTGCCAGTGAGTTGTTATTAAGCTTCCTTGTCCAAGTCCCTAATTAGTTCCAGCAGTGGGTCAGTTTATTTTATTGGAGTTTTAAAGTAGATAAATATTTGGAGTTAGAGTTTCAGAAACACACAAATTAAGGTTGTTAATCATTTTCTTTCCACTAAGTTTTGCCTTAAGGCTTTTTCACAGTCAGAAAAAAAGCCACAGTTAAATAATTTCTTTAAAAGAATCTGTATTCACCCCACTCTCAATTTATTCCAGAGAAAAAAATGGGGGAAAAAAAGGACCTGGGAGTCTCTGTTTTCACTGTCTTCTGCACATCTCTGTACTCTCCTCACAGGTGCTGGATATAATTAGAAAACAGCATTACTTTACACAGTTACAATATCCATGTATTGTCAGTTCCTTGGTGTTTTCACACCTAATGGCCTCCCTGTACCTCAATACCGTGTAAACTAGGTTTCTACTCAGTGGCTTTGGAGCCTGCTGGCTGAATATGTTGCCTTTGCTTTGGGCAAATCTGTGAAAAGGAAAAGAGCCACATGGTCTTGAGAGGAAGAAATAAGACATGTTTCTTAGGAAGTTGCTGGATGTCAGGGGAGAGAGAGGTCTGTGTCCTCTATTGACTGTGGAAAACAGACAATTTTAGAAGAGTACTTCCTGGTGGTATTTGTGAGACTCTGTATTCATTATTGTTTATTCTGCTATTTCTTACTTGCATACACGAATATGCATGTATATGTAAATTATTAGCAATAATGTTTCAAATTTTTCTATCTTTTCTCTTGTTCTCTCTCTCTCTCACACTCTCTCTCTTTTCACACCAGCCTGTCCTTATAAGCAACAACTTTATTGTTCTCACAGCTGATCTCTGATGACAAGTGTTTTTAGGTTGATTTCCTCCTACATTTAACATAGTTTCAGTGGGTACATTTGATTAAGCTTGATTCCTCTCTCTGAGTGACTATGTATTATGTTTTACAAATTCTCTTATGCATGATATATTTACGTAAGTATATATAATCTGTATATATAACTATGATATGTGCTATTATAGTTATATAAATATAATATATTTATAACTATTGATATGTAAGTATACTATACTTACATATTAGACTTATCTATCATTACCAATTTTACTAATTGGTTTATTTTACTCTTGGGTTTTACATTTTAAAAAAATATTTTAAATTAATTTCAGAGATAGGAAGGGAGAAAGGGGTAGAAACATCAATGATGAGAGGGGATTATTGATTGGCTGCTTCCTGCACACCCCCTACTGAGTATCAAGGCTGCAACTCTGGCAGATGCCCTAACCTGAAGTTGAACCATGACCTACTGGTTTATAGGTCAATGCTCAACTATTGAACCACACCGGGCAGGATTGGTTTCTACATTTTATATATTTATCTCTTCTTTCCTAGACAGCTTCTTTTGAGGTAATCAAAGTATTAATATTTTATTATATTGATCTGCTAAAATTTAATTTTTAGTGGTTGTTGTAGGAATTTCATTATATATTTTATTTGCTCATTCTACATATAATTAACATGGTATCATTTTATAGGAAATGTAGAGGCCCAGTGCATGAAATTCGTGCATTGGGGCGGGAGGGGATCCCTCAGCCCAGCCTGCACCCTCTCCAATCTGGGACCCCTCGAGGGATTGCCCATTGCCCATTTAGGTCTGATCCAGTGGGATTGGGCCTAAACGGGCAGTCAGACATCCCTCTCATAATCCAGGACTGCTGGCTCCCAAATGCTTGCCTGCCTGCCTTCCTGATTGGCCCTAATCACTTCTGCCTGCCAGCCTGATAACCCCTAACCACCCCTGCCAGACTGATTGATGTCTAACATGCCAGCCTGTTTGCCCCTAACTTCCCTCCTCTGCTGGCCTGGTCACCCCTAACTACCTTCCCCTGCAGGCTTGATCACCTCCAACTGCCCTCCCTGTAGGCCTGGTGCCTCCTTACTGCCCTCCCCTGCTGGCCATCTTGTGGTGGCCATCTTGTGTCCACTTGGGGGCAGGATCTTTGACCACATGGGGGCAGCCATATTGTGTGTTGGAGTGATAATCAATCTGCATATTACTCTTTTATTAGATAGGATAGAGGCCTGGTGCATGGGTGGGTGCCAGCTGGTTTGCCCTAAAGGATGTCCTGGATCAGGGTGGTGGTTCTCTTGTGGTGTGGGGTGGCCTGGGTGAGGGTCATGTGGTGTTTTGCAGACCAGCCATGCCCTGCAACTATCCAAACAGAGGCCCTGGTATCTGGAATTTATTTACCTTCTACAATTGAAACTTTGTAGCCTGGAGTGGAGCCAAGCCTTCTGCTTGCTCCATGGCTGCCACCATTTCACTTTGGATTTGTTTACCTTCTATAATTAAAACTTTGTAGTCTTAAGTGGAGGCTCAAGTTAGCAAGGGCAAGTGGTAAGCTTGGCTTTCTCTATCACCTGTGAAACCCAAGCCTCCCTCCTCCTTTCTCTGTGGCCGCAGCCATCTTGGCTGTGTTAATTTGCATACCCACTCTGATTGGCTGGTGGGCGTGATTTGTGGGCATGGCTTGTTGGTGTAGTGGAGTGATGGTTAATTTGTATATTACTCTTTTATTATATAGGATTATTGTGCATATGTATAGCCCATCATTGTTATTATATTATATTTTATATTTTATTGAATTTATTGGGGTGACATTAGTTCACAAAACCTTACATTCTTCAAGTGTACAACTAATAAAACATTGTCTGCACACTGTACCATGTGCTCATTGCCCCGAGCAAAATCTCTTTCTTTCTGTCTTTCCCACACTTTATCTACTTCCACAGAACCTCCCTGCTTTCCTTCTGCCTATCACCACACTGTTGTCCATGCCTATGTCATATATATGTTTTTTGGTTAATCCCTTCACCTCCTTTAATCCAGTCCCCCAACCCCTCTCACCTCTAACAGCTGTCAGTCTATCCTATGCATTCAGGCCTCTGTTTCTATTTTGTTAGTCAGTTTACATTACTCATTAGATTTCACATATAAGTAAGATCATATGATATTTGTCTTTCTCTGAATGGCTTAATTCACTTAGCATAATAATCTCTAGATCTATCCATGCTGTCCCAAAACCTAATTTTTTCCTCTTTTTTATGACCAAGTAGTATTCCATTATGTAAATATACCATCTTTATTAATCCACTCATCTATTGATGGGCGCTTGGGCTATTGCCAGATCTTGGCTATTGTAAATGATGCTGCAAAGAACATAGGAATGTATATATTTTTTCAAATTAGCATTTCGGGTTTCTTAGGATATATTCTCAGAGTTGGGATCACTGGGACAGAAGGCAGTTCCATTTTTAATTTTTCGAAAACAACTCCTTATAGTTTTCCACAGAGCAGCACAAGTTTGCATTCCCATCAACAGTGCAGGAGAGTTCCCTTTTCTCCACATCCTCTCATAATCTGTTGTTTGTTGATTCATTGATAACTAGAGGCTCAGTGCAAGAAATTCATACATGGGGTGACGGTCCCACAGCATGGCCTGTGCCCTCTCATAGTGTGAGAGCCCTGAGATTGATTACCCCAAAGAGGTAGACCAGAGCCACGGACCCACCTCTGTGCCACGCAGAGCTACAGATTCCCCGGCTGAGCTGCAACACACAGTGTCAAGCCCCCACCCACCTGCGCGCCCACTGTGCAACAGCTCCTGGTGATCATTCCATATGGTGTGAGGGCTTCACGACCACATGGACTTTAAATAATAGGACAGTCATTCTGGCAAATGTGAGGTGACATCTCATTGTACTTTTAATCTGCATCATTCTGATAATGAGTGACACTGAGCATTTTTTCATATCTCTATTGTTCATTTATATGTTCCCTTTGGAGAGGTGTCTTTTCAGGTCCTTTTCTCATTAATTTAAAAAAAAAAATCTTCACCTGAATACATGCTGAGAGAGAGAAAGACTGAGCATGTGTGAGAGAGACATTGATTTGAGAGAGAAACATCTATCAGTTACCTTTCGTTTGCGGACCAGGGATCAAACCAGTAACCTATCTGTGCACAGGACAATGCTCAACCAACTTAGCCACTCTGGCCGGGCAAGGTGTTTTGATCATTTTCTAATAAGATTCTTTGTCTTCCTGGTTTTGAGTTGTACATATTTATATATTTTGGAAATTAACCCCTTATCAGTTGTATCATTGGCAAATATATTCTCCCATTCATGGGGAAGCCTTTTGTTGATGGTGTCTGTTGCTGTACAAAAGTTGTTATAGCCTCATTTGTTTATTTTTTTCTTTTGTTTCCCTTGCCTGAGGGAATATATCAGCAAAAATGTTGCTATGAAAGATGTTTCCAATTTTACTGCCTATGTTTTCTTCTAGAATTTTTAAGGTTTCTCAACTTTTATGTAAGTCTTTTATTTGTTTCTAGTCCATTTTTGTGTATGTTGTATGTTGGTGGTTTAGTTTCTTTTAATTTTGCATGTTGCTGTCCAATTTTCACAACATAATTTTTTGAAGAAACTGTCTTTACTCCACTGTATGCTCTTGCCTCCTTTGTCAAATATTAATTGACCATAAAGGTGTGGGTTTATTTCTGGGCTCTCTGTTCTGTTCCATTGATCTTCATGCCTGTTTTTATGCCAGTTCCAGGCTGTTTTGATTACAATGGCCTTGTAGTATAATTTGATATCTAGCATTGTGAGCCCTCCAACACTGTTCTTCTTTCTCAACATTGCTTAGGCTATTCAGAGTCTTTATCTTGGTTCCATATACATTTTAAAAATATTTTTCTGATCTATGAAATATACTATTGCTGTTTTAATAGGAATTGCATTAGATCTATGGATAGCTTTGGGTAGTATGGACATTCTAATGATGCTTCCATGGACACTGTATATGCTTCCACCTATTTGCATCTTCCTTAGTTTCTTTCTTCATAACAAATAATTTTCTGAGGACACATCTTTTATCTCCTTGGTTAAATTTATTCCTAGGTATCTTTTTAAAAAGAAAATCTTTTTGCAATAGTAAGTGGGATGGTTTAGTTCATTTCCTTTTCTGATAGTTCATTATTGGTGTATAAAAATGCCATAAATTTCTCTAGAAGTTAACTTTCCATTCTGAATGCCTTTGATTTCTTCTTCTTGTCTGATTGCTGTGGCTAGACTTCCAGTATTATGTTGAATAAGAGTGGTGAAAATGAACATCCCTGTCTTGTTCTTGATCGTAAAGAAAACACTTTTAGTTTTTGCCCCATAAGTATGATGTTGGCTCTGGGTTTGTCACATTTGGCCTTTATTATGTTGTGGTATAACCCCTCTATTCTCACTTTGGTGAGAGTTTTTATCATAAATCAATGATGGATTTTATCAAATGCTTTTTCTGCATCTATTGATATGATCATGTGATCTTTTCATTCATTTTGTTTATATGATGCATCATATTTATTGTTGTACAAGTATTATATCAAACTTGCATTCCTGAAATAAATTCCATTTGTTCATGGTGTATGATCTTTTTAATGTATTTCTGGATCCAGTTTGCTAATATTTTGTTGCAGATTTTAGCATCTATATTCACCAGGGATATTGACCTATAATATTTTTCTTTCTAGTGTTGTTATCTGCTTTTGGAAATGGGATAATCATGTCTCCTTGCTCTCTATTTGATTTTTTTAAATACTGGGAAATATTTATTTAGTTATTTAGCAAAATTCCAAGGAGCTTGGTGCCTAACAAAACTTATAATAAATGAATCAAGTCAATATACTTGCCTTAAGTTCTTCAAATAAAGCACCATAATTATCATATCTGTTGACAGTTGGTTAATAGTGAATCTGTATTTAAAGTCAGATGGACACATTTAAACCTACATTTTAAATACATGTTCATGCTATAGAACATGTTTTTGAAGCAATCACTCTATATAAGTTTTTTTCTGGGGTCTAGAAAGCCCTCCAATCTAGAAGTCTAGTGTGATAGGATAGCACAAGAACTTAGGGTTAGAGACTTGCTTCAGGCCTGGTTCTGCTACAATTAAGCTATAATCTGTCCTATGGATTGGCTTCCTGTGTGCATATGTGTCTGTGTATGGATTTGTGTATGCATGTATGTATGGCCAAATATGAGTGAGATCAAATATGGTAACCTATACAGGTAAGTATTTGAAGTTTCAAAATTGAATAAATTTAATTTTTTAGTTTTGCCTCAAGATTACCCCTTCAATAAAACAGGCATTATAGGCAATATAGGAATTTAAGAAAACAAATCACCTTGCTTTATATTTCACATGCTTTATATTCAGGGTTATTTACTAGTATGTCCTGGGTTGCCCAAATAGTCTGAGTTTATATCTATTATTGGCATAATTACTGAAAGTACCTCTTCACTTACAGTAGTGTCTGGTTGGGGTTATTATGTGATCTCTGTACTTATTGCAAAGTGTACCCTGTGATATTCTGATTTATAAGAAATATATAGATATACATATAGATATATAGATATATAGATATAGATATATACATTTGGTCTTTATCTATAATTTCTGGCTCATAGCTCCCAAATATCCTGGGATTTTCTAAGTGATGAGAGCAGCAAAGGAGTCTTTTGCTATGTTAATGATGTGACTTTTGGACTCCACTCAAGGATAGGTGCTGTTTGCCGATAGGAGTTAACCATCATGTGATTAGAGGATTGGAAATTTCAATCCCACCCCCTGATTTCCAGGGATGGGAAAGGGGTTTGGTGATGAATTAATCACCAATGCCAATGACTTAGCCAATCATGACTAGATAGTGAAGCCTCCATAAAAAAACAAACAAACAAAAAAACAAAAACAAAACAAAAACAAAAAACAAAAAACAAAAAAACAAAAGGACTTGTGTTGGTTGGCCCTTTTTTGGAGAACCAGAAAGCTTCCACATGCCACTCTGCTAGGCCCAAAGCTTCATGAGGACAGAAGTGCCTTCTTTCAGGACCTCACTCCCTGGAACTCTTCATCTGGCTGTTGATTTGTATCCATTAATTTACTTCATAATAAATAGGTTATCTAGTGAGTAAGCAAGTTATCTTGAACTCTTTGAACACTTTTAGCAAATTAATTGAGCCTAAGGAGGGTGTCATAGAGGTCTTCAATTTATAGTCCATCGGTCAGAAGCACATGTTGCAACTGGCCTCTGAGGGGAAGGTTGCTCTTGTGGGACTCAGCCCTTTCCTGTGAAATCTGGTTTTGTCTCCAGATAGACAGTGCCATAATTGAGTTAAATTCTAAGACACTCTGCTGGCATCGGAGAATTGTTTGCTGGTGTGGGGAAGCCTCCACACACACGTTGGAATTGGGTATGGGAATCTGTTTCACATCCCACAGTGCAGCAATAGGTTCCAGTTCAAAGGACATAAATAGTTTTGGTTCAAGAATATAAAATGTTTGAATAATTTTCATGGTTAAAAATTCATCTTTCATCCTTCTTTATAGAGAATTTATAGACAAGTTCAAAAGATTTTTTATTTTTGCATAGCAATGAACTCTAGGACATAAAAGGGAATAACAAGTCAGAACTTAGCATAAATATGATCATATTCATCATACCAGGGAAAACATATGACCTTGAAATTTGAAATGACTTGTTTCAAAGACATTTTTATCTGTTCCTACAAGTTCAATTAAACTCTTATATACTGTACTGAAATACAGTGAAATATTCTCCAAAGAAGGAATGAAGGGCAGGAGTATTTTGAAGCTTTTTTTTTCCTTTTTTCTTTTTTTGTAAAATACAGGACAAAGAAGTCCTGCATGCAAAATATAGTCCCCGGCAAATAGTGATGCATGAAATAAAAATATATTTCATGATAATAATATTTTTATTATATAAACAAATATATTTTTATTATCTTGGAACAATAATAACAAAAGAGAAAGCAATATAAATAGCAGAAAATTACATCTGCAAATGCCACCAATGTAATGGAAGGAGTAATGTCTCAGACTCAACAGAGCCCTTTTTTCATGGTAAAGGGGAATCTTGGTGGCCAACAGGAATCTTTAGCTTTGGGCTCAAGAGAAACTTTTCCCCCTTTCTTAACTACGCAGAAGAATCTAAATTAGTGACCTTGCCCATAAGAATAGGTTATCGGAAATAATCTCTTTAGACCTATCTATAGGGCAAGGCAAACTACTGATTATTGCAGACATAATCTCCCTACAATGACCTTCTGAAGGCTTCACCTCTAGCTCAGAATGCCATATGTACAGTATACCCATTTTTCCTTTCTGTCTTCTTTGAATCTCTTGTGCATGTGGTATCTCTCTTCTATGAGGGGTTCCCATACATATGTGTGTAATTAAATTTGACCATTTTCTCTTGTTGATCTGGCTCACGTCTATTTGATTATCTGACCAGCTGAAAGCAATTTGAGGGTGGAGGAAAGTTTCTTCTCTCCCCTCTCTGCCACAAGGCCAACATCACATTTAGAAATCCACTTGCCGACACAACATTTAGCTGTCAGTCTCTTTGCTGTACACAGAAGTGGCTTACAACAAGCACAATTATTTATCATGAACATTTTTCATCATAAGATTAAAAATTGTTAAAACAGAATAACTTTTTGAGAAAATCTTTTTATCCATGCCTGGATGTCAGACTGGAAGAAGATGGTTAACTGAAAAACAATGACAACAAAAAAAATTAATTAGAGATGCAAATCAGTCTCCAATTTATTCATAGTGCAGCTCCGAGGAAGTCATTAGCAGTTTTGAGCCTCATTTTTCTAAATCTTTAAAGAGAATAGCACACTTAAGATTTATCACATTGCCTGGAATATAGTAGATATTGAATAAAATTCTGCTGATACATAATGATTGAGGTCTAGTCAATGTTATATAGCTTTGTTGACATAAGAATGTCCAAACCTGTAGGAAAAAACTTTGTAAGATTTTATTAGAGTTCATTTGAGCCAAACAGAGGATAGGCCTAGAAGCAAGATCTCAAAAGACTGAGAAAATTGCTTCTCAGAGTGACAGTGTGCAGTTTCTTTTATTTATTTGGAATTAGAAAGGGAACATAAGGGAGATAACATGAAGGTAGGAGAAAGCACGAAGGGGATTGAATTACAAGATAACTAACAAGATTATGTGCTCTATTGAGGGTAGTTACTCTTCTGAAGGGTCTGAAAAAGGCATTTCAAAGGTGTGCTAACCTAGATGCACGAAGACAAGGCTTACTTAAGGCTAAGATAACCTTTTATAGAGAAGTTATAGGCCTGGGGCATGGCAACATACCATGATCTGCCAGTTCAGAAGTTTATGACCAAATAACCCTGTGAGGTTACTTGGCTAGATGTCTTACAAAGCCCCCTTCCACCCAGAGCCTCCACAGCCTCTATTTCTGGACCGAGAGGAAGGCTCTGCTTTCCTGCTTCCCTCAGTTGGGTCAGAGTGATTTGATTGACTGCTGGCTAATGGAATGGGAGCGGAAGCAGTGTGAGGCCTTCCAGAGTGGCATCTACAGTATGTTAGTATGTAGTATTCTGCATTCTCCTTGGAGACAAATGCTCTGGAGCATGTAGTTGTAAGATAGAGGTCAACTACTCATCCTGCATCAAAGTATGACATGATGAAAACCATTGAAATAATGGAGTTCATTTTTAGTGCACTAAAACCTAGCCTTTGCCACCTAATATAGCTATCTTGTAAGTTGTTCTGAGAATTAAAAGAGATAGTCCAAGTGCCCATCAGTAGATGAGTGGATAAGAATGCTCTGGTACATTTAAATAATGGAATGCCATGCATCTGTAAATAAAAAAAGAAAAAGCTTTTACCCTTTGCAACAGTATGGATAGACCTGGATATTATTATGCTACGCTAAATAAGCCAGTTAGAGAAAGACAGATAACCACACAATCTCACTTGTCTCAGATCTAACCTCTAGGCCTCTTTTATCCCTATCCCCACCTTTCCCAAGCCAGGTCAGGGTGCTGTGCTCTGGGCTTGCACACTTTCCTGCACTTGTCATAGAGTTTTTATTGTTTGGCTTCCTGGTTAGTGTCCAGTTCTCCCACTGGATTGGACACTCCTTGGAGACATGGTCAAATTTGTCTTCATCCTCTCACCTTAGTACCCTATAGAGTCATGGCCCATAGAGAAGTTTAAATAAACTTACATTAAATAAAAGAAGAGGAAATGTCCCTCTCTGATTCTGAGAATTAGCTGTGGAGTGAGTATGCAGTACTCAGCCTTCATTTCCATTTAGGGCGGAGTCCTCACCATGGGCACCTGTGGAACTGTCACCAGCAGAAACCAACTTCAAGGCCAGATCTGGGCCCTGTGCCTGGATGACAATGTTAAACTATCAAAACACCTGTTTGGATTAAGGACTCAGTACATTAATCCAGGGCTTCCTCAAGTGGGGGAGGGAGGAAGCAATGTTACATTCCCAAGAGCACAAGGTATTGGCCTTGCAGTCCTTCAGACCCAATTCTGGTTGCTGAATCCCTCTGACCAAATGGGGACCCCATCCAGTAGATAAAATCACTTTTGGAGTATTTGGGGACAATTGGTGGTGAGTGAAGTCAGTAGAATTAGGAGCAAAGTTTGCAGACTGGGTCTGGAAATTTAAGAAAAAAGCAAAAAAACTCCATCTAAATCCTGAAATGCATGTCTAGTTTAGGATCCTAAAAAAAAAGCAAATAGTGGTTCCATTAAAATGTACTTAAATGGAGACCTTAGAATTCTGTTTCCATGATAGATATAGATACATTATGTTTTCTTGAGAAGCCTAAAGCATGGGGCATCAATGACTTGAAAGAAGGTATTTTACCTGGTTCTATTTCCCCCAAACGGGCATTATGATACTCACGTGATCAAGGGCCAAAAGAATGCTAAGAAGGTTCCAGAATTTTGTATAGTAACTTAGTCGGAGAGGAGTGAGTGGAAGCCATGGCCCGGCCTCTCTGCCCATGGTATTTTGGTCTGTGGGACAACTTTCAGTCAATGCTCCATGCTGAAGGGGAGGAGGCAGCAGCATACATTTTCAAATGCAAGTTCAATATTCCTGTCTCTGTGACAGGTGCCTTTTCAATTCTGTATTAAAATGTCAGCACGCTGCACTAGAGCGGTGATGCTTTCGCTCAAGATGTAGGAGTAATACCAGCACAGCCTGGCAGAAATGCATTTTCCCAGGCCCCGTTCCGGGAACCTGGCTGTGGGAGGGCCCCCATGCAGTTAGGGTATTTATGATGAATGGGAACTGCAGGGACACGGCCCCATTGTGGTCTCTGAGCCACCACTCAGAGCAGAGCCCAACTCCAGAAACACCTGACATGCCTGGGTCCGAAAATGAATGTGCTTTGGCTCTAATACCCGATACAGAGAATAAATGACTGAAGCCCTTAGAACTGTAGATTCTGATAATCCTCATCATGCATCTACGACAGTAACATTTTATGGGTGGAAAATCCCGTACACAGACTTTCCAAGTTTGTGCTTGCACTCTTGTTTGCTGCATTCACCTTCCTGGTAAATGTGATTTCCAGGGGGTGGTGAAAGGCTTAGCCCTTCTCTCTGAACCCAGCATTCTTGACTATTTTTGGTGAGGATTCAGCTGTTCTAATATTTAATGTGTGGCAGTATAATTTTTATATTTCTGTAAATATAAGAAGAGGTTACGAGTGATGAGTATTTTAAAATATGGCCCATTTCAATATCTAGCCTGCTTCCTCCAAAGGACCTAATGGTGAAAACCGAGAGGCAATATGTCAAGTGCTGAGCTAAATTCAAGCCCTGGCTCTGATACTTGCCAATTGTAGAAACTGGGGAAAATTGCTTCGTCTCCAATAAAAATGTGTATTTGCATGAACCAGAGGCAATTCCACGGATCAGTTCACATTCCCAAGCCCAGGGAAAAGTCACAGACAGCATCTGCTAGCAGTCAGTGGCACAAAGCAAGTCCTTAATGACTGTTTGTGTGATAATGAGAACAGCAACGAAAGAATTATTCCCTCTAAGATGCCGAGATAACTTCCTGAGTCAGCCTTACTTAGGAAGGGGCCGGAGTGTAGCTAAAGACATAACAAATTAACTATATTAGCAAGAGCAAGTGCAAATCTTGCCAAATGTGTTTCAATCAGAGTGACCTGCTGATAAATACAAATAGCTTGGGTTACATGTAGGTAAATAAAAGTGCCTCTACTTTGCATTTATATTATGCTTGCAAGTTTCTGAAGCACTTTTTCATACCTCATTTATATAAAAGCAAAGCATAGTGTGTCTTTTTTCTCCCCAGAAAGTGTAAACCCACGAACCCCGGATAGGCCATGGGATAGAACACAGCTGACAGATAAGTAGATGAGAATGGGTGTTTCCTCTTCCTGATATCTTTGTCTGCAGAATCTCCCCATCCACCAAGCTCTGACTCTCATCCCCTCACCCGTAACTTCTTCCCCACTCTTCGGGCTGGGTTTAGCCACCCTCTTTCCTGAATTTCCTTAGACACTTGGCCTTGCCTGTTTCTTTATTTTTTCATTTTATTTATTTATTTTATTTTAGTAAACTGTTGCTGCATTTTCCAAGGGAAGAGGCCTTTCTGGGCCCTGCTTCCCAGCTGAGAAGATAAGCACTATCCAGAGATACAGTGAAGAAATCCAGGGATCCCTCTAGATCAGTGATTCCCAATGTGGGGCACAGGCCCCACAGAGGGGCAATATAATTTTTAAGAGTGGCAATTCAATAATGAGTTATTAACAGTGCATTTTTTGCATTTCTTATGATTGTAGGGGCCGCATATATCCTATAAATTAAAAGCCTAAATATGCTAAGTGTTCAGTCATCTGGACAACCAATCAAAGTGTAATATGCTAATGATATGCTAAGATTGCTCAACTGCTCACTATGATGTGCACTTAGCACCAGGGGGCAGGCACTCCAATTGGTAGGTTAGCTTACTGCCGAGTTCCAGCTGGTCTGAACTGAGCAAGATAGGATGGACATGACTTGGAGCCCTCTTATGGTCCCTCCCTGGCTGGCCAACCTCCTGTGTCCCTCCCTGTCCCTCCCTCTACCTCCCCTACCCCCACATTGTGCACCTGTGCCCTCTCGCAATCCGCAATCCGGAATGCCTTGGGGGATGGCTGAGATAAATCCTATTGTCCTCTTCACTCCCCAATGAGAGAATACTGCTTCTGGGAGAGAATAGGTCACTTCCCAGGTTGTACAGCTGATGTGTGCAGACTCAGTATTCAAATTTAGGGTCAACTCAAAGGCCATGTCAAGAGCCCAGACCCAGCCATCTCCCACCTGGGCTGTTTCAGATCTGGATGTTGCCAAAGACCTATATTTTCAAATAGGCATTTAAGGAGCTGATAGAGGGCTATGGGTACGGAATGGGTTGGGAAAATTCCAAAGACTTGCACTGGCTGAAAGCAGACAATAAAGGAGCCTCATTCAGAGCCTCTCTCATGGCCTGGATCAACACTAAGCAGTCAAAAGGAATGGGGTCTCTTCTGAGCTGGATTGCAGGTAGATCTTGACTAGCAATGAATGACTATAGGAGTGAACTTGGCATCTAGTCTCAGTTGGGCTGTGCAGAGCCTTCCGAAGCTCTCAAGGAAATTGTTAATTGGGGTGAAAACTAGACGATTTGAGAATTTATCACCACCACCAACACTGGTGGAGTGCTCAGTTTCTGTTAGGGGTTCACTCAGAAGCCCCCATTCCAGCCACGGCAGGTTTATATTCTCCCAATTCCTAGTATTCCATAGGTAGCTCATAACTACATAATGGCCAATAGTAGAAACAGAAAGGACTTCTGTGAAGATCTTATCCAGTCCTTGTATTTTAAAGATGAGTTGACAGAGTTTAGAAAATGTCTAAGACTCTGTGCTGAGCAGAGGCAGAGCTGGACTTGAATTCAGTCTTCTCACTGTCTCCCAGGACACCAAATAGTCCCTCAAGGAAGGAGGTTAGAGAGACAATTCCAGAGTTCAGCCCTAGTCCCAGTGGGTCTATTAGTAAGAATGCTCTGGAAAGTAAAGTGAGGTAATTGTATATCATTCTAGAATTTCAACATAGTGCATTACTAAGTGGGAAATGGAGAGTGGGAGGAAGAGGCCCCCAAATTCTTGACCCTGACACTTGTCTTCTGTAGTGGTTCTTAATCTTGATACAATATTAAAATCCCAAAGTCAGAGCATTCTCTAGATCTACGAAACCAGAATCTCTGGTGATGAGACATAGGCTTCAGGGAAAAATTCTCCAGTTGATTCCTATAGGCCTCCAGGTTGAAGGAGCCTCAGAGGATTTGCCTTTCCATTTCATCCCCATGCAGTGATGCTAACATGTTTTAGGGTGGACATCACTTTGGTGCTTTTGCTACCTCTTCATGGTCTTCTTATCCTGTTCTTATCCTGGCCAGGCAACGGCAAGGCATGAAGTTGTCATCCAGCTAAAATGGCAGGTAGGGTTTGGCCAAGAAGACCAGAAGATGACACAGTAACGTTGTTGAATAAAAGCAAGTCTAATGGCTGTTGTGTGAGATGTGCCCTCACAGGCCAATGCAGATCCAAGTCAGCACATTTGAGGCAAAGCAGTTGTGTACCAGTTCAGGGTCATAGCGTGGAGTCTGGACACACCAAGAGCAATTTCTTGACAGGGGCAGTGAGCAATGAACTGCTTTCAGTGTAGCTCAGGTCTATTCAGCCTCTCTAGCTACCTCCCCTCTGGATAGAGATGCCACCTAAGGGCAATTCTGGAACTGAACCCATACCCAGTCCTCCCATTGGTTTCTCCCCAGGTGTCCTAATGGCTGTGCTCTTGGCCAGGGACCTTCATGCCTCTGGCTTCTGTGTGTTCCTTTATCACCAAATACAATTTTGATTTTGCTGATCAATTCCGACTTAAAGGTCACTTTTGGTCAGTCATGTCTGAACAAGTAGATTTCAACAGAATGACCTTAGGCTCCTTTTGCATTTATTCCCCAAAATAGATGGTTATGTTTCAATTTTAAAAACAGCCAAGCAAACCAGACAAAAAAGCACAAATAATCTAGTTCTAAAACTGATAGAAAAATCTCATGCTGCACAAATTAATTATTAAACTTCTTTTTTCATATCTGAAGAGTGCATTTTAGGGCAGAATTCTTTCTGTTATCTGTCACATATAAACATGGGCAAGGTTCTTTTTTATTATTTTTAAAATTTTCACTTACCAGCTTCTTTTTTAAAAAACATATTTTATTGATTTTTTTACAGAGAGAAAGGGAGAGGAATAGAGAGTTAGAAATATCGATGAGAGAGAGACATCGATCAGCTGCCTCCTGCACACCCTCGACTGGTGATGAGCTGGCAACCAAGGTACGTGCCCTTGACCAGAATTGAACCCGGGACCTTCCAGTCCACAGACTGACGCTCTATCCACTGAGCTACACCAGTCAGGGCACTTACCAGGTTCTTTTTTTCCTGGTACAGACTTGAAAGATTTTCTTCTTCCTGGGTGTGATGTTTAATGTTGGTCACTGTAAGAAAAAATTGGCTTGGGTGCTCTCTGGTGATCCAAATGCTTTCTGAACAAATAAATATGTAATGAGTAAAAGCTTAGGAAATGGTATTCCAGATTTATTTATTTGTTACTGAATAATTTGATTAATTCAGATGGGTGTGTGAGTATGGACACATTTTCCTTGTAATATTTTCAGCATCTTCAATGGCATTTTCCATTCCAAACTCTGTAAGTAAGTCCCATGTGAATGTGTTCATGGATGTTAGCATTGGCAATGCTCAGGTGAGAAGCTGTGGCAGACATATTGAAGTCAACCTGTATCTCATTGGCTCAGGTCTGAGTTCTCCTGCAGCTGTGATAGTTAATTCCATGTGTCCTGATAGCATCTCACCCCATACACCTGCATGAGTCTGTGTCCCTGCCTGAGGCTTTCTGCACCATTATGGCAATTTGCGTAGGCACTTTCAGGAAATCCTGGGAGTGTCAAGGATTTAATAACCTCAAGGATATCAATCCCAGGTTTTCTGTCCCCCAGAAAGTAAATTCTGAGGGTTTCATAGAGGGTCCTAGCAGACGGATCTTCAGTTTCTCTTACTGTAACTCTTATTAACTCACTTTTTAGTTTTCAAATCCCCCTTCTCCCTCATTCTTCTTCCTTTTTAGGCTTCCTGGGACTACCTCCCAAATAAACAATTGCATCCGATCATGATCTCCCAGGATCTGCTTTTGAGGGGAACCTAAAGTAAGATAAAGCTTGAGCTGGGACTGAGAAAAAAGGGAAGTCTTGTTAACCTCTTGGGTGAGGGCTGATTGGAAAGCTCAAGGCGAAAATCCAGAGCAGAATATATAATTAATTGATATTTTTGTTGAAGCTGGAGAAAACTGGTTAAATCCTACTTCTATCAAAGAGGCAAGAGAAAGGAAGTAAAACTGTTCTCTCCTCAGAGCTAAAGAATACACAGAGGGCTTTCAGTTTGCATGAAAGACTCATTCTAGCTGGGCTGTCCAGACAAAAGGTGAGAAATTATGTGGTTCAGAAAGACCAGTTTAACAATATCCAACTTCTAATTAACGTGCTCATTCACATAACATCTTTGAAAAAGAGCTGGAGGATTCCCATTTGTTGCTAAAAAATAAAAGTTCGAAGGTTTAACATAATAATGGTTGTTGGTAATTGATTTCAAACCCTGACAATGAGTGTGCTGGTCTGCTGGCTCCAAGGGCTTGGATGTATTTAATGCATTTAATGCATTAGACCTTCAAGAACCTCCCGCCCACTTCATGCACTCATTTGGTATTGAACATGGGAACTGTTACACCTCAGACCCAGTTGGGGGCTGAGTAATTCACTATAAAATGGCCTTTTCGGTGACTTTTCCAACATCATGAAATGGGCCAAGGAAAGAAAGGACTATGTTTCTAAGGCCAAACAAAAGAATAAGTCAATCAAGTTCATATAAAGAAAAAAACAGGACAAACTGAGATATAAAAGTGAAAGCAGAAGCTGGTGTTTTTAAAGAGATTGAGATCTTTAAATTCACCAAAATCTATAGTGAAAATAATTACCTTGCATGTCTGGCTTTGCCCAAAAGGAGGCGCTCATGTTACCTGTGCCGAAGGGCAGGGCAGGTTTGTGTTTGGGCAGGGGAGGTGGTGGGAACTCCAGGAAGAAGTCTTCTAGTAAATAAAATCACACCTCTGGATTTTCTAAGACATTTCTTTTATCTTAAAAAAAATATGTTAAATTCATTGTCAAGTGTAATTTAATTAATATCATTTCACAAAGATTTTGCTAATAAATTCATTCAATACATTACTAATGAGCAAATATCTTTACTAAGTAAAAATAATCAGAACATTTTAAAAACACTTTATTGACATATAATGTACGCAGAAAGTGTGCAGATCATAGATGAATGGCTTGATAAACATTCACAACATAACAGAACACAGCTATGTAACCAGCATATGAATCAATAAATAGAACATTTCTGTCCTCTCCTAGTCACTTTCCTGCTTCCTGAAAATGAGCCACTATCTTGTTTTTAAAAGCTTAAATTATTATTTCTATTATTATTATTATTATTATTATTATTTTGTTTTGCTTTATTCTGTGTGCTGGTTTTTCTTTTAAAAATATTTATTGTTGAAAGTATTACCTATGACCCCCTTTCCCCCAATTGACCTCCTCTAGCCCACCCCAGGCCTTCACCATCCTATTGCCTGTGTCCATAGGTTATGCATATGTGCATGCATACAAGTTCTTAGGTTGATCTCTTCTCAACCCCCTCTACCCCCCACCACCTTCCCCCCACCTTCACCTCCTTCCCCCATACTGCCTCCCCTCTGAGGTTCAACAGTCTGTTCCATGCTTCTATGTCTCTGGATCTATTTTGTTCTTCAGTCTATTTCATTCATTAGATTCCACATATGAGTGAGATCATGTTATACTTATCTTTCCTCGACTAGCATAATACTCTCCAAGTCCTTTATAAAAGGAAGCTACAGCATGTATTTTGGAGTCTTACAATATGTGTTTGTTTTAATTTAACTTTTTGCTGAATATTTGATTATTTTTGGTTTAAAAAATATATTTACTTGCTCCTACATCCTACTGATTCTTTCTAAGTGTTATGTAACTTCTCCCCTCCATAACCTGCCATCACAAGGGTGATGGGAAATTAACCTCTTTTTGGGTAAGCAGTAATATGAAGGGGGGCACCGGTGAGAGTCTTGGCTCCTACTTACAATGACTGCAAGTCTGGAGAAGGGTCATTTTGCATGCTCCCTCTTGTTTCTCCAATGGCAGAACCCATAGGTTGTCACGGAGCCTTTATCAAATACTTCCTATAACCATCCAGACACATAATGTGGTTCTGTTCTTATCGGCGTAGTCCAGCAAGCTGGAGAGGCAGGGAGCCCTAAATCCTGGGTGTCATAAATCTTGGTGAATAGCAGGGATGAGCCTCAGTCCAGGGATAGGTTATGGCACGCTCTTATTCCATCACACAGATTCCGAATTCACCTGTGAGCAATGCAAAGGTCTCAGGCTTTCTCTCTCTACAGTCTCTATCTCTTCCTCCTCCCCCCCACCCCCACTCAATCTCTGGTCTTCAGCTAAACTGAAGGAAAGGGGATAGGGAAGAATGAGATTTTTATTATTACATTTTATTATCACAGTTAAAACCAATTCAATAACTAGCCAATCAGTCCAACTACTAGACAGAAACAATATGGAAAATAAGAAAACCAGGCTAATAAGTGTGATGGATTAAGAATAAATGTGCTTAATAAATCCCCAGCTGCCTCTCGTGTGAAAATTCAACTGTCCCAGAAAATGAATGAATGGTTTTTACCACCAAAGCTTGGTTATTCAATTATATTCAAAAACATATTGCTATATGTCGAAGGACATATTCTACAAAGGAAAAGAAAGCAAACTCATCACAAATTGAAAGAGGTCTGCAAACTAAGAAAGAGGAATTAATCAAGGGAATTTTGCAATAATCTGAAGAATTCTGACAAATATGCCCCCTATGGCTAGCTCATCTCTCTGCACACAAACCCTAGGAAAGAGTGGTTGGTTTAACAAAAGTTTGAAAGAAACAAATTATTATGTTCCCCATGAACCATAACTTACTAATGCTGTCCCTGAAGTTAAATCTTCAAAAGTCAATTTATAATTGGAAATTTATTTTGGGCTACACTTCTCTGGATATGTTATTGAAGCTTACTGACTTGAATTGACAGAGAATCTGAGTGTTTTGTCCAGTTGTCCATTCTTGTGGCACAGAGTTTTTCCATGTCATCTTGCAGTAAATTGAGATTAAATGATCACATATAAAATCCACAAAAGATTACAGAGAGAGTGGAAAGGAAAGAGTTCACAAATAAAAAGAACATTATCATGGCTGAGCAAGATTTTTTTCCTTAGATCAAAATATTCCATGCATGGAGATAAGATATACTGTGGAGGATTTTAGGAAATTAAGAATGGAGATATCTTAAAGGCATGGCATGGTGGTAGTAATAAGAAAGACAGACAAATGAGAATCTACTTGACATTAGAATACTCCTCATCAATAAGAAAATAAGGGAGAAATACACTCAACAATCTCTAAGGTGGAAAAAATATGAAAATACCATGTATATAAATTTACAGCCAGATAAAGTATCATTCTAATAGGAGAGTTAAAGAAATATATATATATATATATATATATATATATATATATATATATATATATTAATTTCAGGTAATTTACCACTTCTTTAAAATAGTTCTCTTAAAAATATTTTTCTTTAAAATTAGTACATGATATACTCCAGAAGGAGGACAATTAAATTCAACACTTAAAAGGGGACACAAGAGATGATAATAAATAGCATAGAAACCTCATTTTTTTGGTACAATTGAAGTAATTTTTATTATAAAAAAAGAAAAGCAAATAATAATTCTGTGGTTAAACTCAACAAGCAAAACACAGGAGGGAGTTTTCTCAATTTGATAGAGGACACCTATGAAAAGCCTGTAGTTTGGAGGTTTGTGTCATAGGCCGGATTATCCACAGCCACAACAACCACCAAGCAGCTGTGAGCCCAGAATGCTGACCACAGTCAGTGTGAACACTTGGACTCGAAGGAGTGCTCCACCCCAAAGCGAAAAGGTCAAATTTCTCGGAGATCTGGTGAGTCCCCCACAGTGTGGCAGCAGAAGACAATTCCGCACGTGCTTGAGCCAGGCGCAGGGAGGCTGGAGGACTAGGCTGGGGTTTAAAATAACCCCCCGGGTTATGGGCTGGTGGTGCCCCTGATTGTGGACAAGGCTCCTAAGTTGGGGGATATCTAAGGAACAACACGATCTGAGTGCAAGGCATATCTGGAGAGTTACAGGGGAGTGCAGTCGGCTCAGTCCTGCCCCCCCCCCCCCCAGATCAGGGACACAGAGAGGGGGGAAAAAGCTAGAAAGGCTTCAGACTCCTGGAAGTCAACCCAGAAACACTTCCAGCCAGAGGCTAAATCACATATGGACTCTAGATCTGCTTAAAGATCAGGACCTGATTACAACACGGAGGAGCAGTGAAACACAGGGAATTGCAATTACCACCCAGGCTGGGAACAGGTGAGCCAGACAGAACAACAGAGGAAGTGAATGACCTTCATTACTACGAATTTTATTTAATTTTTTTTATTTTTTTATTTTTTTATTTTTGTTTTTTATTTACATTAGTTGCAACATTTACTCAAGTAATTTTTTTCGTCTTCCCTTACTTGATTTTACCCTTTTAATTAACTCATTTTTATATGTAATCAGCATTATTACTACTACTATTTTACCTTTTTTATCTTATTTTCTTTTGTTTATTTTTATTATTATTTTTAAATGTCATATTATTTACCTTTTTTTCTCTCTTTTTCCCCTCTTTGGGATTACTATACTATGAACTATTTATTGTATTTGCCGGCGTATAAGACGATTTTTTGGCCCTGAAAAATATGCCTCCAAGTGGGGGTTAGTCTTATACGACGAGTATATAACAAACTCTGTATTTTTAGTGGAAATGTTAGGGGGTCGTCTTATACGCCCAGTCGTCTTATATGCCGGCAAATACGTACTTTTCAGGGCCAAAAAATCATCTTATACGCCAGCAAATACAGTATACCTTTCCTTCTCCAACGCTCTATTCTATCTCAACCCTACCTTTATGCCATCACTCTCTTCCTAACCCTTTCCCTTTGGTGTCATGCTTATCTTAACCCTTTACTGCTCTACATTTTCCCTACTCTTTCTGTTTACCCCCTCCTAAAATTTCACCCTACCTGGGTATATCTAATTCCCAACCCACTGCTCCAAGCCCTTTCACACCTACCTTGTTGCTGACCTAAAAAAAAAATAAAAATCTTACTTTCTACCCTTTTGTAGATGTATGTTGAATGCTAACTATATCGAAGTTTTATGCTTTTTTGTAAGATTGGTTTGCTTATTCTTTTTATTTGATTGTATGATTTTGTTAGCTGGGTTCTAGTCACCTTTATTGGAGGATATTAATATTGCAAACACATTTCTGTTCAGTGCCTTGTGTGTTGTACCTGGTTGTGTGGTATTTTGTGCCTTTAAATCAAAGCAGGAGAGAGAGAACTACATAACCAGACATCCTATAAAGAGAGATGATGAGGAGGCAAAGAAACAACCCGCCTATGAAAAAAAATCAGGCAGCACTAGAAAAGGAAGTAAACGAGTTAAAAGCAAGCAACCTACCACAGCAAGAATTCAGAGTAATGATCATAAGATGGCTAAAAAGAATGGAAGACAAATTTGACAATATGAGTAAGACCCAAGAGGAAATGAAGAAGAGCCAAGAGGATCTGAAGAAGAATCAAGAGGAAATGAAGGTGAACCAAGAAGAAATGAAAAATGACATCGCTTCTATGAAGAACTCAAAAGAAAGCATCAAGAGTAGACTAGAAGAAGCAGAGGACCGCATCAGTGAGCTAGAAGACAAGATGGAAAAAATACACAATTAGAGCAGCTGCTAGGAAAAAAAAAATTAAAAACAGGAGGAGAGCCTATGGGAGCTTTGGGGGCAATACAAAACAAAACAAAACAATATTAGAATAATAGGGGTTCCAGAAGGAAAGGAAACTGAGAAAGATATGGAAAAAGTATTTCAAGAAATAATGACAGAAAACTTTCCTGAGATAGAGAAGAAAAACCCACACAAATCCAAGATGCTCGCAGAGTCCCAAACAAAATGAATCCCCAAAGACTGACACCTAGGCACATTATAATTAAATTGGCAAACACCAATGACAAAACCAGAATCTTTTTTTAAAAAAATATATATTTTATTGATATTTTACAGAGAGGAAGGGAGAGAGATAGAGAGCTAGAAATGTCGATGAGAGAGAAACATCAACCAGCTGCCTCTTGCACACCCCCCTACCGGGGATGTGCCTGCAACCAATGTACATGCTCTTAACCGGAATCGAACCTGGGACCCCCAGTCAGCAGACCGATGCTCTACCACTGAGCCAAACCGGTTTCGGCCAAAACAAGAATCTTAAAAGCAGCCAGAGAGAGACAGAAAGTTACATATAAAGGAACCACCATCAGACTAGCAACTGATTTCTCAACAGAAACTCATCAGGCCAGAAGGGAATGGGATGAAATATACAAAATCATGCAAAGGAAGGGTTTGAATCTAAGAATACTGTACACAGCAAGGCTATCAATCAAAATTGAAGGTGAAATCAGGAGCTTCACAGACAAAAAAAGACTAAAGGAATTTATCTCCAACAAACCAGCAATGCAAGAAATGCTAAAGGGTCTATTGTAAAAATAAAGAAATAGGAAGCGAAGAAGGAACGCAGGGGGATAGAATAAAAATGGCATCAAATACCTACCTATCAATAATAACTTTAAATTTAAATGGTTTAAATGCTCTAATCAAAAGACATAGGGTAACCGATTGGATAAGAAATCAAGACCCAGACATCTGCTGTCTACAAGAAACCCACTTCAGAAAAAAAGAAGCCCACAGACTGAGGATGAAGGGATAGAAAAAGGTTTTCCAGGCAAATGGAAATGAAAAAAAGGCTGGGGTAGCAATACTTATATCTGACAAATTAGATCTCAAAGTGAAGGACATAACAAGAGATAATGAAGGCCACTTCATAATACTAAAGGGAGCAATCCAAAAAGAAGAAATAACCCTGGTAAACATATATGCACCCAATACGGGAGCACCCAAATACATAAAAAAACTGCTGGAGGACATTAAGGGAGAGATTAATAGCAATACAATCATAGTAGGAGATTTTAATACCCCACTGTCACCTTTCAACAAGTCATCTAAACAAAAAATCAGCAAAGAAACATCAATCCTAAATGACGTACTAGACCAGATGGAATCTTCAGAACATTTCACCCCAAAGCCATAGAATATACATTCTTCTCATGTGCACATGGGTCATTTTCAAAGATAGACCACATGTTGGGACATAGGCAAAGTCTCTTCAAATTCAAGAAGATAGAAATCATATCAAGCATCTTCTCAGATCATAGTGGCATAAAATTGGAAATCAGCTATAATAAAAATAATCCAAAGAAATCAAACACATGGAGACTAAATAGCATGCTATTGAACAAAGACTGGGTTAGCAGAGAAATCAAGAAAGAAATCAAAAACATCATGGCAACTAATGACAATGAAAATACAACAATCCAAAATCTATGGGACACAGCAAAAGCAGTTTTGAGAGGGAAGTTCATATCTCTACAAGCCTATTGCAAAAAACAAGAAAGAATGGTAACAAATTATCTAACCCTACAACTCAAACAGTTAGAAAAAGAACAGCAAGAAAGGCCCAGTGTAAGCAGAAGAAAGGAGATAATAAAAAGCAGAGAGGAGATTAACGACACAGAGACCAAAGACACAATACATAAGATCAACAAAACCAATAGCTGGTTCTTTGAAAGGATAAACAAGATTGATGAACCTCTAGCCAGGCTAACCAAGAAACAAAGAGAGAGGACCCAAATAAACAAAATTAGATACAAAAGAGGTGAAATAACAACAGACCCCACTGAAATACAAAGGATTGTTACAAAATACTATGAGCAACTCTATTCCACAAACTGGACAACCTGGAGGAAATGAACATATTCCTAGAAAAATATTACCTTCCAAAACTCAAGCAGGAAGAATCTAAAAATCTCATTAGACCTGTGACTTGGGAAGAAATTGAAGCAGTCATCAAAAAGCTTCCAGCAAACAAAAGCCCAGGGCCAGATGGCTTCACAGGAGAGTTTTACCAAACATTCAAGGGAGAACTAAAACCTATCCTCCTCAGACTTTTCCAAAAAATTCAAGAGGAAGGAACACTGCCAAACTGCTTTTATGAAGCCAGCATCACCCTAATACCAAAACCAGATAAAGACAACACAATGAAAGAGAATTACAGGCCAATATCCCTCATGAACATAGATGCCAAAATATTCAACAAAATTCTAGCAAATCGGCTCCAGCAGTACATCAGAAAGATCATACACCATGACCAAGTAGGATTTATTCTGGGAATTCAAGGATGGTACAATATTCGCAAATCAATAAACGTGATACATCACATAAACAAATTGAGAGATAAAAATCATATAGTCATATCAATTGATGCAGAAAAGGCATTTGATAAAATCCAACACCCTTTCCTGATAAAAACTCTCAACAAGGTGGGAGTACAAGGATCATACCTCAACATAATAAAAGCTATATATAATAAACCCACAGCCAACATCATGCTCAATGTGCAAAAACTAAAACCATTCCCTCTAAGAACAGGAACAAGACAGGGATGCCCACTCTCACCACTCCTCTTTGACATAGTATTGGAAGTACTCATCATTGCAATTAGACAGGAAGAGGAAATAAAATGCATCCAAATTGGAAAAGAAGAAGTAAAGCTGTCCCTATTTGCAGATGACATGATATTGTACATAAAAAATCCAAAAGACTCCATCAAAAAACTAATAGACTTAATAAATGAATTTGGCAATGTAGCAGGATACAAAATCAACGCCAAGAAATCAATGGCATTTCTATACACTATTAGTGAACTTATGGAAACAGAGACTAAAAAAGCAATCCCATTTACCATTGCACCAAAAAAATTAAGATACGTAGGAATAAACTTAACTAAGGAGGTAAAAGACCTATATGCAGAAAACTACATGACACTGAAAAAAGAAATAGAAGAAGATGTAAACAGATGGAAGAACATACCATGTTCATGGATTGGTAGAATCAACATAATCAAAATGGCCATACTTCCCAAAGCAATTTATAAATTCAATGCACTCCCCATTAAAATACCAACAGCATACTTCACAGACCTACAAAGAACTCTCTAAAAATTCATTTGGAACAATAAAAGACCCCAAATAGCCTCAGCAATCTTGAGAAAGAAGAGTAAAGTAAGAGGGATCTCAATACCAGATTTCAAGCTGTATTACAAAGCAACTGTTCTCAAAACAGCCTGGTACTGGCACAAGAACAGACATATAGACCAATGGAATAGATTAGAGAATCCAGATATCAACCCAAATCACTATGCTCAATTAATATTTGACAAAGGAGGCACGAGCATACAATGGAGTCAAGACAGTCTCTTCAACAAATGGTGTTGGGAAAACTGGACAGATACATGCAAAAGAATGAAACTAGATCACCAACTTACACCATACACAAAAATAAACTCAAAATGGATACAGGATTTAAGCATAAGACGGGAAACCATAAAAATACTAGAGACATCCACAGGCAGCAAAATCTCAGACATATGCCTAAAGAACTTCTTCACTGATACTAACCCTAGGGCAATGGAAGCTAAAGAGAAAATGAACAACTGGGACTACATCAAAATAAAAAGCTTTATTACAGCAAATGAAACCATCAACAAAACAGCAAGAAGTCCCACGGTATGGGATAACATATTTGCAAATGATATCACTGATAAAGGTTTAATCTCCAACATCTACAGACAGCTTATACAACTCAATAAAAGGAAAATAAATGAGCCAATTAAAAAATGGGAAATGGACCTAAATAGAATCCTCTCAAAAGAAGACAGAAGGAAGGCCAAGAGGCACATGAAAACATGCTCAAAGTCACTAATCATCCGAGAGATGCAAATCAAAACAACAATGCGGTACCATCTCACACCTGTCAGAATGGCCAACATCAACAAAACAACAAACGACAAATTTTGGCGAGGTTGCGGAGAAAAAGAAACCCTCATGCACTGCTGGTGGGATTGCAGGTTGGTGCAACCACTGTGGAGAACAGTATGGAGCTTCCTCAAAAAAACTGAAAATGGAACTCCATTTGACCCAGTAATCCCACTACTAGGAATATACCCAAGAAACTAGAAAGACCAATCAGAAAGGATATATGCACCCCTATGTTCATAGCAGCACAATTTACAATAGCTAGGATTTGGAAACAGCCTAGGTGCCCGTCAGCAGATGAATGGATCAGAAAACTATGGTACATCTACATAATGGAATACTATGCTACCATAAAAAGAAGGAATTCTCATCATTAGCAGCAACCTGGATGGAATTGGAGAGCATCACGCTGAGTGAAATAAACCAGTCAATGAAAGAGAAACACCACATGACCTCACTCATTTATGGATAATAAAGAACATTATAAACTAATGAACAGAAAGATAGATATAGTGACAGTAAAACAGCAAGCAGACTGTCAAATGACAGCGGGGAGGGTAGGGAGATCTGGGGGAGATGAGAGATCAACCGAAGGACTTGTATACATGCATATAAGTACAACCAATGGACACAAAACTCTGGGGCGGGAGGGTATGTATGGGAAATGGGGGGGAGGGGGCAATGGTAAGCTATGTACACATATAATACCTTAATAAATTTTAAAAAAGAAAAGAAAAGCCTGTAGTTTAATGGTAAATGACTGAAAGCAATGAAAAAATGTGCAAAGGGGATCAATTGGTAAAACATGAGAGAATAATCCAAGTTTCTGAGAAACATGTGGAAATATCCTCCACTTTACAATAAAAACAAAATAAAACAAAACAAAAACAATAGTAGTGCCGAAACAGGTTTGGCTCAGTGGATAGAGCGTTGGCCTGCAGACTGAAAAGTCCCAGGTTCGATTCCGGTCAAGGGCATGTACCTTGGTTGTGGACACATCCCCAGTGGGGGATGTGCAAGAGGCAGCTGATCGATGATTATCTCTCATCAATGTTTCTAATTCTCTATCCCTCTCTCTTCCTCTCTGTAAAAAAGTCAATAAAATATATTTTAAAAAACAAAACAAACAAACAAAAAAACACACAAAAAAACACAATAGCAGCAGTGAGGTGTCATGAGATTGCTTAAAAAGAAGAGTAATGAGAATTTATGTTATCAAGTAATTCTGAGAATTAGGTGCCTTTTTGCCAATGAGACTGTACTTATGTTTACATGCACACACGCACACACACAAAACACAAACTTCTAAAGATAGATGGTGGGCATTTCAGACGGAAGCAGGCAGCAGAAGATCGATACACGGTCTTCCTGGGGTGTCCTTCCTTGTCACAGCATTCCAACAGAGGGGGAGCACTGAACATCTGCTCTGTGGATGGCTTGGTTCTAGGCCAAAAGCAAAACTGCTAGAACTGTGCACCAGAACCCAAGCATGCAGGCTATTGGCAATGCTGTGATTATACTTTAGTAACAGATGCTAAAACAGGACTCATTCTGCACCAGAGTTGAATAAAGGGCCAAGTAGATGGATACAAATATAATGTTGTTGGTGTTAGGTCTGTTCAAATAATTGAATCCATACCCTCTTCCCTGTGAACTGACCTGTAGGCCACTTCACGATGGACATTTCACTTGCTAAGACCTCATTCCACTTGCTAAGACCATTATCTTTCCCCTTAGGAACCACTCAGAGAATTCTCTGCTCAGAAAAAACTCACCTAGAGTCCTGTAAGATCTCTAACAGTCTCTAGGGACTGGTGCCATTTTGGGACTCAACCCATCTGATATTCAGATGACCTAATAAATTCATAATTCTTCACCCCTTTTGGTTTTGTGCATTCCTCCTTCTGAGACCCTAACAGCTGATTAGGTGACTCACTGTGGTTGTTGAGCGTTGACCTATGAATCAGGAGGTCACAGCAGATGCTCATGTTGTGGACCCCAAATGTGAGGCTTGCTGGAGGCAGACGATCAATGATTTTGCCTCATCATTTATGTTTCTCTCTCTCTCTTCCTTCCTCTCTGAAATAAATAAAAAAAATATTTTTTAAGGAGTACCTCATATATAAGTTGGGCTGCTCAAGCAAGAAGCACACTGCCCACACTGGCCTCCATAGGAATTATCTAGGGGGCCATAAAACAAATGTATTTTTTGTATTGTTTTGTTCTACTTCTTACAGGAACCACATTGTTTTATTTTCTTCACCACAGCGAATTACTTTATTATTAAAATAAGCTAATAGAATAAATTAAAGACAATATAAAAATATTGCATTTATAAGAGTAACAAAATTATAAAATGTCAATAATAAGTTATAAACAACATGCAAATATTACATCAATAGAACTACTAAATTTTAATGGAGAATATCAAGAGATTCTGAAAAAATTAAATTATTTACTATGTACTTGGATAAAAATACTCAATATTTTCACAAGGTCATTTATCCCAGAATTAATTTATAAATTCATTATAATTCTAATTAAAATTGCAAAGGAAATTATCTTGACCTTTGCAAGCTAATTCTAGAACATAAATGGGAAAAATGCACAAGAATATGCATAGTAAATGTGGACTTGACCTTGTAATCTACATACTAATTGGGAACTAGAATTGCTAAGCTACACAATGAATGTGGCCTTGACCATACTAAATTACATAAGGAATGTGAACTTGACCTACAAAACTACATAATGAAGTAGTTGACCTACTAAACTTCATAATAGACAGAATACTAAACTACATATTGAATGTGGACTTGGCTTTCTAAACTATACAATAAATGTGAACTTGAACATTAAACTACATAATAATGTGGTTTGACATACTAAACTTCATAATAAAGGTGGACTTGACTACTAAGCTTTATAATAAATGTGAACCTGACCTACCAAACTTCATAATGAATGTGAACATGACCGATGTAATGAATGTGGATTTAATATCCTAAAGCACTCAATGAATGTAGACTTGGCATACTAAACTTCACAATGAATGTGGAATTGACCAACTAAACTTAATAATTAATGTGAACATGATATACTAAACTTTATAAGGAACATAAACTTTATCTGCTAAATTTCATAATATATGTGGAATTGACCCACAAAAATTTTTAATGAATATAAACTTGATTTACTAAACCTCATAATAAATGTGGCCTTGACCTACTAAAAGTATATAATGAGTGTGGAACTACATAATAAATGTAAACTTAATCTATTAAACTTTATAATGAATGTGGATTTGACCTACTAAACTTCTTAATGAATCTAGACTTGACTTACTAAACCTCATAATGAATGTAGAATTGACCTACTAACCTTCATAATGAAAGTGGACTTGACCTACTAAGTTTAATAATAAATGTAAACTTGATGTACCGAATTTCATAATAAATGTAAACTTTACCTACTAAACTACAAATTATATGGACTTGACCTACCAAACCTTGTAAATGTGGACTTTATCTATGAACCTGCATAAGCAATGTGGAGTTGACCTACTAAACTATGTAAGGAATGTGAACTTGACCTATTAACCTTTCAATATAAATGTGAATTTTACCTACTATACAGCACAACCAATGTTAAGTTGACCTACTAAACTTTATAATGAATGTGGAATTGACCCACAAAAATTCATAATAAATGTGGATTTGAACTACTAAAGTACATAATGAGTATGGAATTAGCATACTGAACTTCTTAATGAATGTGGATTTGCCTTACTAAACTTTATAATAATTGTTGGCTTGACCTACTAAAATTCATAATGAATCTAGATTTGGCCTACTAAAGTGCACAGTAACTGTGGGATTGACCTATTAAAATACATAATAAATGTGGCCTTCTGTACTAAACTACATAATGAATCTGGAGTTGACCTACTAATAATAGAGCTGGACTTAACCTACTAATCTTCATAATGAATGTGTACTTGACCTACTAAACTTAATAATGAACACGAACCTGATGTACTAAACTTCATAATCAATGTAAAATTCACTAATTAAACTACAGAATAATGTGGACTCAAACTACTAAACTTCATTACAAATGTGGACTCAGTTGGTTAGAGTGTCATCCTGATACACCAAGGTTGTGGTTCAATCCCCCATTAGGGCACATACAAGAGTCAGTCAGTGGATGCATGAATGAGTTGAGTAACAAATTGATCTCTCTCTCTCTCTCTCTCTCTCTCTCTCTCTCTCTCTCTCTCTCTTTCTCTCTCTCTCTCCTTCTAAAAAAAGTGAGCTTTACCTACTAAACTGGGTAAGCAATGTAGAGTTGACCCAATAAACAGCAAAATGAGCATAGACTTCACCTACTAGTCAGCACAATGAAGGTGGAGTTATCCCACTAAACTACTCAATAAATGAAGACTTGACCCATTAAACTTTATATTGAAAGTGAACCTAACTTATTACACCTGATGGTTAATTAGGACTTGAATTTTACCTAATCCGCCCTAATGGGGGATTGAACCACAACCTTGGTGTATCAGGATGACACTCTAACCAACTGAGTCCACATTTGTAATGAAGTTTAGTAGTTCGAGTCCACATTATTCTGTAGTTTAATTAGTGAATTTTACATTGAAAAAAATTTTACATAGAAAAAAAAGTGGTATAAGTATTCTTTCTTTTCTCGAGTCCTACTTATAATACTCATAAAAACAAATTCAAATTGTACTATAAGCTAAATATAAAAACAAATGAAACACATATAACCCTATCTCTAAACTAAAGAAAATAAATCAGTAAATACAAAGTAAGAGAATGTTTATTTCATAGTGAATAGAGAAAGCTTCCTTAATATACATGCAATACAATTGTTAGAAAAGAAAAATTTATGTTTATCTGTATCAAAATTAATGTTTTCTCTATAATCCTAAAAGATAAGAGACAAAAAAGTCCTTGGGCTATATATCACAAATATTAATGTTCAGAACACTGTATGAAATCCTAATAATTCATATGAAGAAACAAACAATTTAATAGAGAACAATACAAACAATTCAGAGGAAAGAATATGGAAAACAAATAAATCCATCAACTGAGAGTTCCCATATAGATTGATGTATAGTTATTCAAGAAGGAATAGACCATTATTTTAAAGAATGTTGTAGATATTTATTTATTGGACAATACCTCTAAGGTAAATAGTTAAATGGAAAATAGTAAGTTTGGTTATGGTACCAATTATCAAAACCAGAAACCCCAAATGAATGAACCTCATATTTATCAAAAAGAATATGTGTAATGCATAGAAAAAATGTCTAGAAGACTACTCAATAAATTGGTTAGAGTAATACATTTCTAGTTTTTTTTTTCTTTTGTAATTTTACAAGCTTACAAATATTGCTCTTTTTAAGCTTCTGAGTGTGATGAGCAGGCATGACTATCAGCCACCTGGTACATCCTGGCAAGTACTGCATTTTGTCCTCATGAGGGAAGGGAGCTGAGAAGGCAGTTCCCATGCCCACCACACCGGCCAGGGCATAGCCTGGGTGCAGCATTTGCTCCCTGGGAGTGAGTCGTGCTACCTCCCAGGCACAGCAGCTTGCGACAGTGCTCACCTGCCCGGCAGTCTCTGAGGCTCTTTGCTCTCATTTTCAGCTCATCTTGTTTACAAGGAGTTCACAGGACTTTCTCTTCACAGGGATGGGGTGTGTTCTCAGGCTGCATGTGGAGAGGACATAAAAGAGAATAATTTTCTCCCACTATTCCCAGACTCGTGAGACTATAAACAACAAATACAATTTAACTCACTGACTCACAACACACAAAACACTTCCTCTGATAGCAGGATAAAGCCATTACCATGCCCTTGCCTAAGTTACTAAATAATGTATAGGCATGCACTTTGGCCCAAGTTGAATAAAGACATTCTTCTAGTTTCAATGAAGTATGTACTTTATGAGTACTTTACCTTAGAGATATTGTCCATATCAATAAATAAATTGAATTTCCTTATTTCCTATCAACTAAAACAAAGGAGTAGAGACAGACTTAGGGCGCTAACCATAAGGCTTCACAGAGCACTGCAGAATTTACCAGGCACTGTTGTACAACCTTGCTCTGATTCCTAAAATGTCCTTGAGAGGTGAAAAGCTTTAGAGAAGGAAACGTCAATCTCCAAACCTATGGAGATTTGTCCAAAGTCACAGACTGTGGAAGCAACACATCAGGGCTGACCTCTAACCCCTGTGGTTTTTGTTTTTTTTAAAATATATTTTAATGATATTTTACAGAGAGGAAGGGAGGGAGAGAATAGAGAGCTAGAAACGTCGATGAGAGAGGAACATCGACCAGCTGCCTCTTGCACACCCCCCACCGGGGATGTGCCCGCAACCAATGTACATGCCCTTGACCGGAATCGAACCCAGGACCTTTCAGTCCGCAGACCTATGCTCTACCACTGAGCCAAACCGGTTTCGGCCCCCTGTGGTTTTATTATTACCCCAGGGCTCCTCCTTTTGCACTGAAACTGTCTTTTGCTCCCTCCTTTTGGGTGATTAGGAGGAAGCACTGGGGTCTAAGGAAGAGGAGAAAGTAATAGGGGTACTTTCCCTGTGCTATACAGCACCCAAAGTGGCCAGGCAGCCTGATATCGAGTCCAGACCTGCAGCTGGGGATGGAGATGTGCTATGGCAGTGCCACCAGGAACTGCTCATGTCCCCTCTGCAACCTCTCAGTGACCCTGAAACCACGTAGACATCTTTGGCACCCGTTCTCCATCTCACTCCTGCTGTCGGCAATCATCTTCCAGATAGATTATCTGCACCCAAGTCCTGTCTCAAGCTCTCCTCTTTTCCCATCAATCCCCTCACCCCCACCCCCAGCTGCCCTCGGAGATTCATCAGCCTGTTCCAAGTTTCCATGTCTCTGGATCTATTTTGTTCATCAGTTTAATTTGTTCATTAAATTTCACATAATGACTGAGATCATGTGATGCTTGTCTTTCTCTGACTGACTTAATTCTCTTAGCATAGTACTCTCCAGGTCCCTTCATGCTGTCTCAAAGGGTAAGAGATCCTTTCTTACAGCGGCATAGTATTCCAGGGTGTAAATGTACCACAGCTTTTTATCCACTCATCTGCTGATGGGCACTTGGGCTGTTTCCAGATCTTAGCTTTTGCAAATTGCACTGCTATGAACATAGGGGTACATGCATTCTTTCTCATTGGTGTTTCAGGTTTCATAGAATATATTCCTAGAAGTGGAATCACTGGGTCAAATGGCAGTTCCATTTTTATTTTTTTGAGGAAACTCCATAATAGTTTCCACAGTGGCTGCACTAGTCTGCATTCCCACCAGCAGTGCACTAGGGTTCCCTTTTCTCCACAACCACACCAGCACTGGTTGTTGATTTGTTGATGATAGCCATTTTGACAGATGTGAGTCCATGGATACAGGCAGTATGTGCTGAAGGCCTGGGAGGGGTGGGTGAGGGGTGGAGGGGGTCCATGGAGAAAAAGGGGGAGGGCATCTATAATATTTTCACAATAAAGATAAACTTTTAAGAAATAAAACACAAAGAAAAACAACTCATCAAGCAGGATTGTGTTGTATGGCTCAGCTGCTACCCTTTTTGATTCATTCAGTTTCAAAAGGAGGAGGTATTAACTACACAGACGCGGTGCCTGGTGTCAGCAGCAGGTAGGGCTTCTCACCGTCCTCTCTCTGGACCTGACCTGGCTCCGCACACGCAGGCAGTGTTGTCACAGCCAGTGGTCCATGCCCTCTTGGGGGGGAGACCCCATGCTCGTCCTTGGTTCCTAACGGAGCTCTCCCACTTGGCTCTGAGAATAAGAATGGGCTCCTTTTAAACCAGGAGAGGCCTGGCGTGGCTGTGGTACCAATTGAGAGCATCTGGATGGGAGATGTTTGCTCCTGGTGGTAACAAGCATCACGAGAGGTATTTTGTCCAGGTTGGTAGTTAAGTCTAGTTTACAATGAGTCCAAGATAGCTCATTACATGTCACTGGAGTCACCCAGCATGTAAGAGGCAGAGGGAGACATGTTTGGGCCAGAGTTCCCTGGTGGCGCGGGTTTGTCCTAATATGCTGCCTCCTACTGTGGGACTTTAGCTCCTTCATCTCTGCTCAGGAGTCCATGGGGAGGAGAGCAAAAAATGCCTCTTGTGAATGAAAGATTTTCCAATTCTATGAGCGTTCTCTGGGAGAAAACAGGGCACTCCCTATGGAGGTTCCAAGACAGGCTCTGAGGGGCAACGATGTAAAACAAAAAATAACCGGTATGGAACACTGGCTTCAACGATACTAGTCCGTCCAGTATTTCTTCAGTCAGAGTGGGGTACCCTGAAACAGGGTCCTGGAGGAGGAAATGGAGGAGAACGCATACTGGGCCCATGATTTCCCCACCAGGCTCACACCTGCTGGGAAGAGGCAGAGACAAGGTCATTGTTTTACTGGGATAGAACCTGACTGTCCTGAGCCACAGGGGAACAGTTCTCCAAGGAGGGCCAGGGCCATAGGCAGGAAGCAGCCCAGCCCTTGCCACTGGTGGGGCTTCCTGGGATCTGGGAGGAGCCCGCCAGCCAGGCAGAATTCAGTCTGCCTGTGGAACAGTTTGGCACTTCCACAGGTGAAAGGTCCCCTTGGTGAGGGTCTTTCGGTTCCTGGTGTAGACACTGAGCACATCAAACGGTTGTCATGCCCTCCATCCTGGCATTCAGGTACTACATGGCTCTGCACAATGGAGTAGTTGGAGACCATGCTTTAAGGCATATGTAGTATTGGGATTAAAGATAATGATTTTTAAAGAAGAATGCATGACTGTATCACCAAAAGTTTTAATTCTTTCCCAACATCAGAAATTTTATTCATTTAATGAAGAAATAAGTTGATGTATAAAGACATTACAAGATAACATAAAAGAAGAACCCTCCAAACTGATCAAAGAACAGATTAGAACCCTTTTGCTTTTCTCTTCCAAAGTAAAACACTCATGTCTAGCTTTGAATGTGAAATGCTTTTTATCTGAGTCCAGCTAAAAGTAGATTTAATAGAGAATCGTTCCTAATTTCTGGCCCATATTTTTACCGAAAGATCCATAACCAGACATTTTTAATTACCCAGAAATGACTTCTAATTTAATAATATTAAAGAGTCATGATTTGATTTGGGATTTGACCTTTGAATCAAATTATCTATTATTAAACTAGACATTTGTTCTTTTGTTAAATAACGCAAGTACTATCATCCTTCTCAGGTGCAATAATTGTTTCTTTTGATGATAAGCTGATATACTTTATCCTGTACTTAAAAAATTATAATAAAACTTCGAAGTTTGCTTATTGTAAAATTCTGCGTATCATTTGTGCTCACTTAAGCTGGATAACCATTCAATGATAGGTGTTGAATATTTCCACCACTTCCCAGGTGATGCTGTTTGAGAAACTTTAAAAACTTTACAACTTAAAAAAATAAAACTTTAATTTTTGAAAAGAATATAAAGAGGCTGGGAAGTGAGAGAGTCAGTCTCAATCCTTCCCAATAACTGGGATCTCTAGCTGATGTATGCTGGACATTATAACTTAAGCACAATAGATTTCAGTTGTACAAGACTCCTCTAGTTACAACATAAAGAGTTAGTGGAAGAAGATAAAAGTTGGGTCAGAGAGAAGGTGGTAAGGGTTTTGGTCAAGATCCCAGTAGAACAGAATCCCATTGGCCAAACCCACAGGGCAGCCAGGGGGCGAAAAATGCACAGGTTGGCCACCCAGGATGAATAGATGGAGAAGATGCAAACAATAGTGCTGTGAAGGTCTGGGGTGGGGGTGGGCATGAGCTGGGTAGAGGGGGTGAATGGGAGGAAAAAGGAAGTCATCTGTAATACTTCCAACAATAAATATATATGTCTACATATAGATATATCTTATATATATACACATATCTATCTCTATCTATCTGTCTATCTATCTATCTATCTATCTATCTATCTATCTATCTATCATCTATTAAGTTACTTTGCATAACCTACCTTGCCACATTCAGATTCCCAGGAACCCCTTCTGAGAGTCTGGATAGACATCAGAACTCTCATTGGAGGGGGCCAGGACTTCTTAGTATTTATTTTAGTTTCTGTGTCTGTCTTGGTTAAAGATCCCCATTTGCCCCAATCACTCAGAGACTAAAGTGAGATGAACTGTCTTTAAGTCCCTCCGGGTTGGCTATAGGCCTGCCTTCCCAGCATGAGTGCCCCTCACGCCTCTTAGTCCACAACACACCGCTTTCCCTGCACTTTGTCCTTCACTCACCTCCAAGCCTTGTCCATCAGCTACTTCCCTCTGCTTCTCCTCCCATTCCCAAGTCCACGTCCTGTTGACAAAGCCAACTGTAATTTCCCAGCTGAAATTCTTTAGTTTTCATTCACCAGAAGGACTATTGTCTGGAACCAGTGATGTCAAGTTGCCAAATGTCTGACAATTAGCTCTCCAGCTGGGGAAGGGAATTGCTGTTTGGCAATTTCTCTCACCCTGGCCAATTTCAAGTTGCCAACAGTGTAACAGTGGTTTCACAGAATTCCTGAAAAATGAACAGTTGACTCTCACCAGACTTGCACACACCACTGCTTGGCACACACCCCTAGCGATTTAATTCACATGGGAGGTGGCCTGGCAGGGTGGTTTGGTCCCAGTGTGCAGCCATGGTGAGAATCTCTGCCGTCTGAGTCTCAGCTGCTGCATGTTAACATCTCTGGGAGTTTAAAACATTCCAATCCCACTCCACACTCCCAGAGATTATGATTTACTGGCCTCAGGGTTCCGAGTTTGAATATTTCTTTCTTTCTTTTCTTTAAAAAAAATTGATTTCAGAGAGGAAGGGGGAGGGAGAGAGAGATAGAAACATGAATGATGAGAGAGAATCATTGATTGGCTGACTCCTGCATGCCTCATACTGAGGATCAAGCCTGCATCTTTGGTATGTATCCTTGACTGTAATCTAAACCCGGACCTGACAGTCCACAAGATAATGTTCTATCCACTGAGCCAAACCGGCCAGGGCCTGAGTTTGAATATTTCCACCACTTCCCAGGTGATGCTGTGGTCAGGGTTAAGTGAGAGCCAATGCCACAGTAAATGCCTGTCACCTCTGTTACTAATGTTTTCCTTCTTTTGTAGTTGGCTATGCACGGGTCTCATTGAAACAGGAATTTTTAGGGGGGTATAGGGAGGTTTAGGGAATTTTTTGAATTGGGGTCCATGGAAAAAATCATAGGGCTACAGATGGGAGAAGGTACTAGTACATCTCCATAACACAAGAAAGCCAGGTGCAGGGAGCAGCATCAGTTGCATTTACATAAGACAAGGGAGCTGGAAGTAGCCAAAAAGGTGCATATTTACAAAATAAATAAGGGATAAAGGAGGGCATCACAAGTCCCATGTAGTTGACCTTTGAGTTCAGGAGTTGCTATGGTGAAAAAGCAAAGACCAAGTTAAAAAGGGGGATAGTGGCCATTCACAGGGTATATCAAGACACAGGAACCACAGCCTTTATAAACCATGGAAACAGGAAGTTGGTGGGAGCCTCCCCCCTCCCCCTTCCCAGGTGGGACTCCATTCTCTGGGACTCTTTTTCTCTCCCCACGTGAGAATCTGTACTTGTTCTTCAATAAATCTCCACCTCTGCTGTACTACACTCTGTCCATGATTCATTTTTAGACTCTGGCCGACGAAGAATTCGGGTTCCAATCCAAAAATTCCATTTCATCATCTCTGTCAGATAAATGCCTGAATCATTTGCCCCCAGGGGTTTCAGTAATGAATTAAAAAGACACTAAAATTTTATTTAAAAATGAGACATTGTATGGAAAATTTATTTAAAAATGGGTCACATTGTATGCAAAAATTATTTTAAAATGAGCTGCATTTGCTGAATGAGTGAAGTAGTGGTTATCTGAGTCCAGCCATCACCCCCACATACTCAGGAGGTCCCAGGAGTAAGGGGCACCAGCTCAGGAGCACTCTGTGGAGACCTCTTTCCAGCCCTATGGAATCCCCTACATACCACCCCTGACTCCAGCTTATGGGGTCTACTGTGCCGAAGACTTGGGAGTAAATGTCACCTGATAAGGCTCCAGGAATGTGGGAAAGTCCGGCCTCTCTTCTGGCAGAGATGAAGCTTATTCACGCTGACTTCTCTGACTTGGTGCTCAAGCCCACACTTCGCCCCTTCCTGCACAGCGAAAGCATCCAGCCGCAGGACAGCATCGCCAGGTAAGTCACTGTGTGGTCAGCTGTCACTGCCTATTGTGTGCAAACCCTGCTCGGTGAAGCCTGGCCAGTTTGAAGGGGAGAGAGTTGGAGCAGAAAGGAGGGGGTGCTATCCATTTTCCTGGGAAGCTGACATGACAGAAATGGGGGCTTGCCCACGATGTTTATAATTGAGCAGCTTTGACTCTGAGTAATGATCATTTGTCTTCTTCTACTTACTGTATTAACTAACTGCTCTTCCTTCAGTTATAGTGTGGCAATGTTTTCCTTCTTCACAGTTTCTGAGCCCTTTACATCTGTTTAAAATCCAGGTTAGAGGTAGGGAAGTTTCAGGCACCCTGGTCAGAATCTATATAGCTTTTCCCCAGGGACACTTAGAGTATCTTGTGGACAGAGAAAAAAAAAAAAAAGAAAAAGAAAAGGCCAAATGCTAATTGATAGATCCTCCCTTCCTCCAGTTGATGGGCAGATGTAAATCCCACCTGTGGCCAGACATTCCTGAGCTCTGAGCCACCAATCAGCACCTGACAAATACCCTAAGCTCCTGATTCCTAATTCCCTAGGTCCCTAATCACGAATCAGCGTGTGCTGAGTGCCCTAAGCCCCGCCCCCTATCCTTAAAGGTGCTTGTACCCGGCCCCTCTCTCTGGAAGCAGCCGGTACTTTTTCCTCCACTAAAGCCTGTGTCCTGCCATCCCGTCTCCAGCCCTTCTCTAATCTATCACTAACTTGACAAGCTCAGGGAAGGCATGCCTGGCAGTTTTACAAATTCAAACACCTTAAGTAACCACAAAGGATGGTTTATAATTAAGACTTTAACTAAAACCAGTTTATAGTGGGTAGTCATGTCCTAGCCAGCATCTTCCCGGATAAAGGTCAATCTTTACCTTAACTGAGCCTATTGTCTTTTTGCATCTAAGATAACATCCTTGGGAAATTCAGGGTAACTTGTAACTTCCCTTCTTCTGGACTCTTCAGGGCACAACCAAGTGCATCTGGGTGCCTAGGTAGAGACCATAAATTCCTTTATTGTCATTGTTATCATGTCAGTTGTTGACTGTTAACTCTCCTGCACCCATCTAAGTAAAAGAAGTATGTGTCATCATTTTACTTTTATCCAATCCCTAAGGTTCCCGCCCCCCCCCAAGGTTCCCTCCCCTCACCTTCCCCCCCCTCTTTCTCCCGCCTCTGTAATCTATCACCAATGGATTTCCTGTAACCCACTTACATCTCCTTCTTTGTAATGTGTAAAACAAGCTGAAGAACTGCCATTCTCAGGAGCATTATCCCAATCCGTTGAGATTCTGCTTCTTGGCAATTGTGACAGTTTGGTTCAAATAAACTCACAAAAATTCTTTACAGGATTGAATGGTTTTATGTGAACAATCTGAAGAGAGAGGCCAACATTTCTGATGACCCGCTCTTTGCTAAGCAGCATCTAGGTCTTAATTTCACATCTGCTGTGAGTTAGGTAGAGTTATCTCCATTTAATTGAGACAAAACAACACAAAAAACTGAGGCTCATAAAATTAGTATAATAGGTTCCTGAGTAACACTCATCTTACTCTGGCTTCTCTGGCTTCCAGAGCTCTGCTACATACACACCAGTGCTTGGCGAAAGGCAGTGTAAATGCCCTGAGGGGACCCAGAGCAGTTTTTGTTCCTTTTTCTTTCTCACTGTGCCTCTTGGGCATACAGCAAAGTCACCTGCTGTGGTTATTTTGTAAGCAAGCAGATCAACCTGGCTTCATATTCAGGGCTCAGGACTTCATACTCTGGGCTCAGGAATCGATATTTCCCATAAGCAGTCACCTCCTTCTCCCCCCCCCCCACCTTTGAATGTTCCATTTTTAAAACGACTGGCTTAGAGAATATTTGCAAGCTAAATCTTCACTGAAGCTTACCAAAATTGATTAGATCTCACAATGAGATTCATTTTGAGTTAAACCAAAATGAATGCATCCTCTGAGCTATTCAAAGAATCATGTTTGCTCACAATTGAACCGAAAACAATTTCAACAAGCCAATCAAGAACGAGTGCAGTCTCATGTTCATTGCCATAAAATGCAATGAGCTTGGGAAATAGAAAGAAGGGGGAGGGGACCCAAGTTTCCCCCTGGGTCTTGTAAGAAAGGGAGTGCTTGGGGTGGCCTCTGCACCCCAGAGCTGCTTCCAACAAGCATCCAGGTGATGATGGATGCTTGTTGGAAACTAAACACGGGCAGAGAAGCCAGTAAAGCGGCAATAACGCTACTTTAAAGGTTTTGTCAGTCGGCAGCTGTGGTTTGAGAATGTGCCCCATCGAACACCCCTCTGATGCTGGAGGCTCTGTTTGAAACCAAGAATCCCCTTTTGGTTTGGAGATCCAGAGGCTGACTCTAACATCAGGATGATTCTATTTAAAATGCGAATTGTGCAGTTGCATTTACAAAGGCATTTGTGGATTGTGAATAAAAATTCATTCTCATAACAGCTTCTGTGTGCCAGCAGGAGGTCTTGAATTGGTTCCCAGGAGAGGCTAGGTTGGGAAAGTGCTTCCTGTCTCACGGAAGGGCAGAATCTGTGTGTGCTTGTGTGTGCGATAGGCCGAGAGAGCCTTTTCCACCTCTGGAGCACATAGGGCGGTTGGAAATAAAAATGGTTTCATGAGGAAGTGAAAAAGGAGATGCCCAGGATGGCCCTGGCACCCGTGCATACCCAGAAATACGAGAGCTCTCTCTGGGACGGTCCTCCGAGGAATGAGACTGGAGAAGAAATATGAGGTGGTAGGAGAAAGGTTGTGGTAGCCATGCCCATATGTGCTGAGCCATGCTCCCGCTGACCATTCGAGGTTATTTGCTTTGCAGTCTCTTCTCTCCCTCCAACTCATGCCTTATGTGAAATATGCGTATTCCAATTTGGCAGGCTCCTGTGGATAAAATTTTAGTAGCTTCAACAATTCCAGGAAGATGAGAGGTCAGGTCCACTAAACACAACTTCTGACAGTGAAATCAAGCTTCAGATTAGACTCTCCCATGTGGGCAAACTTGTTTTAATATTGGGGGAGGGGGGAAAGGACCATGTAACCTGCACTCTGCCTGGTGTGAACTGTTTCCTCCAAGGCAAAGATAGGGCTGTGGCATGAAGGGCGCTCAGCTCACATTGCCATGGAAGCAGGTGGTGAGTCACTAATAAGTTGAGTGGAATTCTGCACACAGGTACTAGGCTCTAGATCAGCCGTGGACAAACTACGGCCCGAGGGCCGGATCCAGCCTATTCGGCTGTTCTATCTGGCCCACGGAGCCGAAAGAGCGGAGGGTTCTCTTTCTCTTCCCTCCGCTCCTTCACCAGCAGCCCAAGATGAGAGTGCCAGCATGGTCAGGTTGCTTTTGTTCCGGCTCTCTGGTCCAGTTTAAGAATCCATTGTGGCCCCCGAGTCAAAAAGTTTGCCCACCCTTGATTCTTTATTTTTCCTTTGAGTTTTATTTTTATCATTGACAATATTACAGATATCCCCCATTACCCCCCTTTCTCCCCTCTGCCAGGCTATGAATATATTCATATAAGTTCTTTGATTAATCTCTTCCCACCCGCCTTCCCTCTATGATCTGACAGTCTGTCTCTGGACCTATTTTGTTTGTCAGTTTATTTTGTTCATTAGATTCCACCAGAATATAGCCTCAATGGTACCATGGTACCAGTTACACCTTGTATGAGAGATACTCCTCCATCAATGTCAGTTGAAGGAATACATGATGGCTAGTACTGTGGAAAGAGTCCTGTCAGCCATGTAATGTTTTACTATCACCCATCCTCACTGGGTCTTACTTATCTTATCAACAAAATGTATACGTGGACTAATTGCTCTTCAAATTCCCTTCTAATTCTGATCTTGGTTGAAGCAAGCCAAGAGTCCTGTGTCAGCCATCTCTAAATTGCATACCTTGCTGGGTTTAGCTTACATTTTGTTTGGACAATATTTCATAGCACATGGGTGGGACATTGTGGTGTTTGTCATTGAAAAAATATATGTTCCATTCACCATTGGCCACTGGCCTTTAAAGTACCAGGGTAAAGGAAAACACTTACTGCCCACGGCATTTAGGATATCAGGCCCACAGTGATGTGATAGCGCAGTAGAAATGTGGTTTAAGATCAGCCCACAGAAACATCATTTAATCAATATTATTATTTTTAAAAAATATATTTTATTGATATTTTACAGAGAGAAAGGGAAAGAGATAGAGAGCTAGAAACGTCGACGAGAGAGAAACATCGACCAGCTGCCTCCTGCACACCCCCTACCGGGGATGTGCCTGCAACCAAGGTACATGCCCTTGACCGGAATCGAACCTGGGACCTTTAAGTCCGCAGACCGACGCTCTGCCACTGAGCCAAACTGGTTTCGGCTTAATCAATATTATTAACTCATCTTCCACCTTTATCCCCTCCCTAATGTGAATGAACTCAGTTCAGCAGGCCTCTCAGGAGAGACACCATATATAACCCACTCTGGGGTCTTCATCTTCTCTAAAACTCAAAATGAGCTACATGTTTCCTTTGGGCTTTGGTGATCCCGTGTTACCTACTTTTTATATATCAGAAGACTTGGCTTTACAGTATATGGTGATGGAAAACAAGATAGTTCTAAAGTGATTTAGTTGAGGTCATTGCAAGACCTTTATGATCAATAGGAAGGTCACTTACAGAGATGTGGCTGCCAAAAGGCAAACGGCCCCACTTATTTAAGACAGAACGCTGTGATGTTATATGCTGTGGAATTTGGGTAAGTCCCACTGAGGCTCAGAATGTGGAGAGTTACAGGGGTATGATTGGAAACTCTCCCTTTCCTGAGATAGTTGTAAGGCTTAAATTAAATAACGCATGCAACATATAGCACAGTGCCTAGAGTACAGAGACCACTTAATAATCATTAAGCCTTGTGGCTGGTGACTGGTGGACTCACAAGTGTCCTGCTCAGTTTTTCTGAATATCATGGGCTTGAGTCTCTGTGACATCAGGTCTGTACATGACCATACCTTGTTAATACCCTTGACAGAGGTGAACAAAGAAGTACAGTTCCAAGGAATGTGGGGTCATGGCACATGGGTGGGATGGAGACAGGTGTCCTGGTGGATATATCTGGAGAAGTAGAATACCTAAGAAAGAATTGGGGTGGATAAAGGACATATGCCAACCCCAGATACAGCCATAGGTTTGAGTGTCTTTTGGAGGTGATAGTGATGAAATTTACTCCACATTTTAGACAAGAAAAATTTTTCCTTTGAGAGTCAGTGAATAAATCCAGCACAACATGGATGACATTAGAAAGACGCATGTAACACCAGTCAACTTTATCCAGCATCTAGAAGGGTTTAGCAATCTGGTGAAGGGCTGTGCATACTTAATAAAGAGTCCAGAGATGAAACATAATTTTGGAAGGCATTTAGGGAGTCAGAGAAGACTTAGCTAAAAGGAACTAAGTTCTCCTTGTCTCGGGACCCCTTGCTTTTTATTAACACAATTTGTCTTAAGGCAGGGTGGAGATATACACATCAAAGGGTAGGTTTAGGTACAGAATCCATTGTCAGATTGGAGGAATTTGCCTATGACTGTTCAGGTGTTTGGCCAGTAGGAGGCAATAACATGTAGATTAAGATTCCTTGAGCTGTCTGGCAGCAAACAATCATTTTATGCATCCTTTTCAGGTTTGGGAAAATGCCCTCAGCCATCTCCAACAGGTGATAACATATGTGACTCAGCCCTTGTTGAGTCCCCATGTTCCATCAACCTTTTGATGAAACTCTTAGAATCATGACATGCTGTAATTGGCTTCCAGCACTCATATGCTCTTTATAAAAAGATAGCAAGATATTGGCCTCATGTCAGGGCAACATTTGACTCAGCATATCAATACAGATTTAAATAAAATATGTTAATCAGTAAAGTAAGGGATAAATTGGTCAGCAGAAAATATGTAAACATTATGAAACAAAATGAGTAATTACAGAAACAAATGTTGAAGTGTCCATTTATTAACTGTAGCAGGTCTGCATAAGAGGACTCTGGATATTCATTCCTCTTGAATGATCCAAATAACCCTTTTTTCTGAGTTCCTATATCTTGAGTAGCCTTCACACAATGATTCTGTTTCTTTCTCACCTATGAGAATAGAATGAACTAGGGATGCCAGAGAGAGTTATCTAACCAACCTGAGAAGGGCATTTTTCATTATAGTTTTCTGAGTAAAATTCTTGTTTATACATCTACTAGAGGATTGTAGTGCATGAAATTCATACATTTTGAGGGGGTGAGGGGATTGTTCCTCAGCCCAGATTGCAAGAGGACAAGGGCATGGGATAGGCCAAGGGACCCCACCAGTGCACAATCAGGGCCAGGGAGGGACTTGGGAGGTTGGCCAGCCAGGGAGGGACCATGGGAGGGCTCCAGGGCCTGTCAGGCCCCTATTAGCAGGACCCTAGCAGGAAGCTAATTTACAGGTTGGAATATTTGCCCCCTGGTGGTGAATGCATATCATAGTGAGTGGTTGAGTGGCCTTAGCATATCATTAGCATATTATGTTTTGATTGGTTGAATGGCTGACCAGACACTTAGCATATTAGGCTTTTATTATATAGGATATCTTGTGAGCTTGGCAAGTGTGGATCTGTCCTTGTGGGCAGGTTTACACTGTAAGAGCTGATAGGATCAGATTTCTGATGCTACAAAGCACAGTGAAATGCCATTTGTCAGACATTTTGGCAGCATATGGGGTAGGAAAGGCAAATTAGTCCCACTTTTATTCAAATTACAGATCAATAAAGAGGCCCCTCACAGATGCTCAAACCATAGTCTGGAGCCATTAAAAATCTACAATCAAAAATTCTTACTTTGTTATGTCCTTTAGGGTGCAGATTCTTCATTCCAGTATACTAACTAGACTGTCATAAATACTTGGTCCCACCCACAATGTCTGTGAAAAAGCAGCTAAGTAATCTTGCTTAAGAAGAATAAATAAAAAGCTTTCAATCTATAAATCACATAGAAGTCTGGCAGGGCAGAGCGTACCCAAACTAAAAGTAAAAGCATAAATTACTCTTTCAGAGGTGGCATACCAATGTTGTAATCTTTCAGATATAAATTTTCCTCGGTACCACATAGCCACTACATCTTTGAGGAGCTCAAGGCAGCACCCAGGGAACTGCTTTTCAGGGTGTGTGGGGGGCTACCTTCCCAGCCCCAGCCCATGGAACTGCAGAAACCCAGAGCTGGGATTGGTTTATTCATCAGGAAAAAGGTGGCCAATTCTATCCATGATGGTGGTAGAGTGGGAGGCTGATGTGGAGCACAGTGAGATCAGCAGTAAAGATGGGCTCAAGTATTTAAAAAATACTTATGTAGGTGACTGAAAATGTTTTCAGAAGAAGGAACCTTAGAGTATTATTGATTCTTTCTTCTTCCAGATGCTTGTCTTGGCAAGATTTACTCTCAGAAAATCTAGGTTTAGGTTTCCCTAAAGCAGACAATCAGTTTTGGTGGAAGCCAGATGCTGGGACAGCCAAAACCAAGACTGAATTTGTTTGTGTGGAGACCCATTTTTTTGCACCAAGAACTAGGCCCAACTGGCTCTTTTGCTTATGTTCTATGGGGCTTGGTAATTTTTTGAGGTGCTTTACTTTAAGGATTCTCTAGTCCTACATAAAGTTATCTCTCCCCCCCCCCCACCCCAATCAAGCATGCCTCAAGGGAGGATGGAACAGGGGCAGAGAAATTTCAGCCTGAGAGATTTTCTGCACCTGTGGGGGATTTATCAGTGCTGGTGAAGGAGGTAAAGGGAGAGAAATTTTGTGGTGGAAGCAACATACCTTGGAAACAATAGGGAGGAAAGAGAAGCTTTTCCCAATGAAGGAGAAATCTTCCTAGGCTGAGAGGGAAGGGAAAGCTGTGTACTAGGCAGGAGACTTCTCATTCTTAGCGGGAGGGTTGGGGAAGCAGAGAACAGGGTCCTCCTGGCATCCTGGGAGAAGATGTGTGATCTCAGAGAGATGTGTCTAGGAGAATACAACCCTGAAGATCCATCTAACTCCTGTGGCAATGGGCCAAGACAGGGCATGAAACCTTAAGTAAAAACTGAGCAGGTAGGCAATGGATGGCCAAGGCCCTCTCCTCACACATGCACTCCTTCCAGCCATTTTGTAATGCAAGACCCTAGAAACATAGCACATTCTTCTTGGTGGAACTTCAAGATTAAATTTAGGTGCCTTTCCTGCCAAACAAGTGGGATGGGATCCAAAATCCAAATTAAGTTAGAGATAGCAGATTGATAGCCCCCCTTATCTAAAGCTTCCAAGAATTCACTTTTTTTAAAAAAAGAATTTACATTCTTTAATATATATATATATATATATATATATATATATATATATACATGTATATATATACATATATATGTGTATATATATATATATATATTAATTGATTTTTTTTTTACAGAGAAGAAGGGAGAGGGATAGAGACTTAGAAACATTGATGAGAGAGAAACATCGACCAGCTGCCTCCTGCACACTCCCCATTGGGTATGTGCCCACAACCAAGGTACATGCCCTTGACTGGAACCGAACCTGGGATCCCTGAGTCTGCAGGCCAATGCTCTATTCACTGAGCCAAACCGGCCAGGGCCACATTCTTTAATTTCGGAAGAAAACATATCTTTCTGTGTATCTCCCTCTTGTCCTCTCCCCCCTCCCCCCAAACAGGTAAAAGGGATCGGGATTGATGCCAAGGTGGCCTGACTAGAGTGGATCCCAGGGGCTACAGCCAGATGCAGGGGTGATGTTTCTCCTATTAAAGAGATGAAGTATTTAGTCAGGGACCTATAAAGGTTCAGTACTATATCAGAGTTTGCCCAAGATGGTTCAAATGAAGAGATACTTTAATGAAATAATAATTGAGAGGTGAGGAGCAGGACTATAAAACTAAACCACATGTGGTAAAGGCACTTTGAGCCTGGGTAACATAGAAGTTGTAGAGAAAAGTTATCTGGTGGGAAATGTTGCAGATGGCTCAGTTACTACCAGGACGTGTTGCTAAAAAGGGGGGTATTAGGGAAGAAGCACCCCATCTCTCACTATTCCTACCTCTCATTTTCTGCTGATGTTAGACTCAACTTGAAACTCAATTTGAAAACCCACTGGTGACAGAGAGCCTCCTGATCCATAGGTACCAGCCTCCTGGGATATAAAGCAGGGCAGAGACGACTGTGGAAAGAGTCTGGGTAGAAAACAAACATACAAAAAATGATGAAGCAGGTGCTAAGGTCTAAGGCAAGGTGCACAGTCTAAGCCAAAATCTTTGGTGCCTGTGGTTAGTTCAGGAAAAGAAGCCAATTCATGGAACCAAATGGTGCTCCACAGAGCAGGAGAGCAGATGAATCCGAGGGGAATCTGGACATCTTCCAGGATTTCTAATCCTAGATTCAGCTTGTGGGATGTCATTCTGCTCATGGGGTGTCAGTGTATTTCCAGGAAAGTTGGACATTTGGTGGCTTTTATGTGTTGCATTCACAAAGTTGTACTTAAATATGCTGAACTACCACTCATGTCACACAGAGACTAAGACCTCTAATTCTTGTCTTTGTGCTCAGCTGAGCTGGGGTTCGTCTCCTGTACTCCACAGCTCAGCTTTTTATAAAAATATATATATTTTTTCCTAAATTTTTTTTCAGGGCTAAAGCACTTTTTTTATCCATTAAAAAAAACTTTATTGTTGGAAGTATTACATATGACCCCTTTTTTTCTCCCATTGACCCCTTCTAGCTCATGCCTGCCCCCCATCTTAGGCCTTTACCACCCTATTTCTGTGTCCATGGATTATGCATATATGCATACAAGTTCCTATTTGGTTAATCTCTTCCAATGCTTCCCCGCCTTCCCTCTAAGATTCAACAGTCTGTTCCATGCTTCTATGTCTCTTGACATGCAACAGTATGAGTTTCAGGTATATAACATAATTCCATATTTGTATATCCTGTGAAATGATTACCATAACAAGTCTAGTTAACATCTATCATCATATATAATTACAAGTTCTTTTTGTTTTTTTCTTGTAATGAGAACTACTAAGGTCAACTCTCTTAGCTCTCAGCTTTCTGGTAAGTGGAAATGATAAAATTCATTTCCAGAAAGTCTTTATAATGCAAATAATGTAGAGACCAAAAATTGTTCTAGCCAAAAAAAATAAAAAAATAAAATAATAATAATAATATCATCTAAAGCACTTCAGCCAAAAGTAAAAAAAATTAATTCTGACTTTTAATACCCAGGCAACATCAAGTTTTATTGAAACAATAACTAGAATGAGAGATTAGCACAGGAGAGAAGAGTAGAATGAGAGCAGGACAATCCTAGAATGCAGTCCCCTGCATCAAAGAAGGACCCTGCTCTGACCCTTCACCATGTGGCCAGAAACTCAGGGCCAAGGAAACACATCCTCAGGAGGCCTCCTCCTACCAAAAAAATATATGCCAAGTTCCCGGACAGAAGTGCTCTTCCCAAATGACTGTGAACTTGTTCCCATGGCTGTGCGGATAGCTAAGAGTGACAAAAGGGCCTACTAATATTAGCTGTGGATCTGAAAAAGAGATAAACAGGTGACATGGGAATTTGGAAACACGATGTCAGAAAGCCAGTGGAGAAGAAAAAGCATGTGAAATTAAGCTCTAAACCTTTTCAGGCCAAACATTTCTCTCCTGCCACTGTTCTTCTAGTTCATCCACTTACCTGAGATATGGGGGCAGAGCAGTGCTGAGGGCAGGATCCTTGGAGAATGTGTCTATGAGCATCTTGGGAAAGTAAAGAGTTTGTTCAGTGACTGACTCTTTCCAGGAAAAACCAGGGTGTTAGACTAAGAAGGCAGCATGGGAGTGGAAACAAAACCAGGGCTTCTTTAACAGAGCGTTGAAATTTGAAAGGAGCAAGCAGGAAAGCTGTGCTGGGTCTGAGATAAGAGTTCCTATTTGGATTCTACGGAGTCTGTTGGCAGTGAGCTAGTGTGTGAAGGAGGGAGATTTCAACAATTTGTGAGCAAACTGCTGAAATATCCTCAAGATATTACAGAGAAACCTGCTTCTCACTGCATCTGGGTATGTGAGAAGTTGTATGCATACCTCTCTCACAGTAGCTCCACCTTCAGATTTGCTCAGTGTAAAACTCAGTTTCATCTGCTCTTCGTTCTAATCCCACAGCTCCTGTCTTGCCTCAAAAGAGGAGGCTTAGACCCAAATGTGGTCCCAAAGGAGCTGATGATCCTGAGCAGCCGGAAAGAACCGATCCAGCCTGTCTGCCTGCACCAGCTTGGCAGCATGCCCACATTCCTCTCAGGGGGGCAGAGGACACAATCAAAGATGCAAGGAGAGTGGCCAAGAGTGGGCAGGGAGCATATGATAGAGAACAAGGACCCTGGACCTTGGTTTCTGGCTTCATCGTTCAGCCTCTCTGAGACTCCAAGGTCCATAGCTGCAAAATAGGAGGGATAATATATTACAACAACAGAAGTGACGGACGGACCACAATTACCTGAGTCTTGCTGATGCTTCTCTGGCTTCAGAGATGTAGCAGCCTGGGTTGCTCTTTATACTCTGTATATTTCACATCAGGTTAAAATGAGAACATACAGGGCAGTTTCTGGCACAAGCACCCCAAACAAACTATGATTGGATCTAGAGTTGCTAGAAGACCGAAAGCAGTTGATCAGGTATATTACCGGGTCAAAACTTTGGTTGTGATGGTGGTGGTGGTGAGGTGGGGGTCAGCCTGGGAATTGACTGGTGACTGAAGTAACTGAAGAGCTGAAGGAGAGGACAATATGGCTCAGTGTCTCTCTCCCAGATGTCCGGACACTGTCAATGAAAGCAGTTTCCTCCAGGAAAACTTAGAGGAGGATCATGGCTTGCCATTGACATGATTCTCACACCCCTTTGACCCTCCCCTGACCCTGGCCCACTTCCAAGGATAACCATAAAGGAATTTAGCTACTCCATCAGTGAATCCAATGCCCCAGAGAACCAAGGAACTGGAATGGATTTGGGTTGGTTAGAACCTACAATCTTGTGTGATGGAGCCCAAGTCCCTGAAAAGATAGGGAAGAGTAGCCAGGTCCTCCCCTTTGGGGTGGTAAGGTGCTGGCTTGGTATGGGGCCAATTGGGCCACAGGCTCTGAGAGAAAGAACTGGGATTAATGGTTCTGAAGATCCCATGACCATACTGCCTTGCTGAGTCTCCTCTCTTGATCTCTCAGGGACTTTATTGCCATTGCCTGATAGTTTTATTTTACCTGTTTTCTCCTAAAGGTGGTCCTTTCCAGTGGAAATCAATATTTCAGATATAACCCATTGTTCTGGTTACTTGTTGCATTGTAGCACCATTCAAATTTAATGGCTTAAAACACCAATAACTTTGTTAAAGCTCATGATATTATGGGTCAGGAATCCAAGCAGGACTTGGGCAGGTGTTATTCTGGTCCACATAGTCTCCTGAGCTCACTTGGTGATATTCAGCTGATGGCTGGGCTGAATGTTCTAAGATGGTCCCATTCACATATCTAGTGTCTTATTGAAAATGGCTGGAAGGTTAGACCTGACTAGCCCTCCTTCAACTATGTGTAGTCCCAGTGTATCCCCCATCTTTTCAGCAGGGTAGCTGGCCTTCTTATTCCAAAACTTATTGTTTCAAGGGGCTCAGGTGGGATCTGCAATGATTCTTATTACTTAGGCACAAAAGTACCACCTCAGTCTATTGGTCAATTAATCTTCGAGGGTCAACCCAGATTTAAAGGGAAGGGAGGATATTTCTTCTCTCAAAAGGGGATTGGCATGTATGTCCTGGGAGGGGATGGCTTGATGTACCATCCTGGAGTTTTGGATTGTGAAGTTTAGAACCTGACATGTCTCAGTTCAACCCCTGGATCTTCCACTTACCTTGGAGACCTGGGGCAAGTTATACAGTTCCCATAAAAGTGTTTCATCATCAGTAAACATGGTGTAATAATACTACATCCCTCAAAGAGTTACTGACAGGGTTTCATGACTGTCTGACTACTTAATATTTAAGCTATCTTGCAAGTGGGTTCATGTGTCAGACCCTGTGTGAACAGAGGGGATCTGGCACAGGAGCTTACTGGCCAGATTACTTAAACATTAAGCAGCTCAATACCACAAAGTGGAGCAGTTATGGTTGTGAGTTCTAGCACAGATGCTAGACTCATCCCTGGCTCCACTGTCTTCATGTCTTAACTACTCTGTGCCTCAGTTTTCTCGTATATAAAGGGTACACAATAATAGTGCTGGCTTTGTGGGAATTTAATGGGGGAGTTAACTATTGTTCTAGAATACCACAGCTGCTTAATAGATGCTAATTGCTGCAGTAGTCCATCTCTACTCACAGTTTCACTTTCTGCTGTTCAAGTTACCCAAAATATTAAGTGGGAAATTCCAGAAATAACTAATTCATCACTTTTAAAGTGCATACCATTCTGAGGAGCATGATGAAAGTGTGTGCCATCTTGCTCCATCCTGCCTAAAACACGAGCCATCTCTTTGTCCAGCATCTCCACACCGTATATGCTCCCTGCCTATTAGTCACTTAATAGCCAGCCATATGAGCTATCAGATCAGCTGTCATGGTGTCACCATGCTTGTGTTCAAACACCTTGATTTTACTTAATAATACCGCCCCCCACCCCATCCCACCCCACCCACCACAAAGGACAAGAGTAGTGGTACTGACAACTTGGATATGCCAAAGGGAAGCTGTAAAATGCTTGCTTTAATGAAACAGATATGTATGTACAAGGAAAAAAATCAGTATATGCCGGGTTTGATCCTATCTTTAGTTTCAGGTATCCACTGGGAAGTTCTTGAAATGTGTCCCCCATGGATAAGGAGGGACTACTATATTATTATTCACATGAATTGTTTCTAGTCTATGTAACAAAAATGCATGGCAGGTATTCTCTCTTAATTTTATGCATAAGAAAACTGAGGTTTATGGACAAAATGAATGAAAAGTATAATTTCTTCCCCAAGTATACAGTGCTAGTAAACTGTGGAGGTAAACTCAGGTCAAGATGACAAGAGAGAATGAGAGAGAATGTGTGATTAGATGACAGAAGATATACTAAGAATATACCACTTAAAGAAAGACAGGAGAGAGTGAGAAGGGAAACACACAAATTTAAGAGAACGTTGCTGGACAGTATAAAGTGACTGAGAGGAGAATGGCAGAGATAAGAGAGATGGATACCAAATTCAAAGAGATTTATGAGAGATAAAAAGGTTACAAACCTGAAAGTGAGAGAAAGAAGGGGGCGGAGGGGAGAAGGTAGAAAGCATGTTAGAACATAGGGTAGGAAATGATTAAGAAAAAGACACAGAAATTAGGAAAACTATCCATGATAATGTTTCTACAGAATAGATACATGACATAAGTTCCCTGGAGGAGGGTATCTAGTATAATCCACATATGGGAAATTAAAATGCATTCATTTACAATCGTTACTGCTTGTGGATGAATATAATTTCTTTATTCAAGCAGTAAAGAGTTGGTCTCTCCAGGAAATAATTAGGACAATAATAAACATTTAAAAAGGTCATGCACTAAAATTGACTGAGAATTAGAATAATAATGTGGGATCAGATGGCGCCACAATTGGGACGTGACTTCAGTCTCATCTATTTATCTGTCTGCCTGTGAAGCAGGTGGCGGCACATGTGGCTCTGAGAGCAGGGCACTTGCCCCAGGAGTTTCTCAATTAAATGGAAATTGGTAAACCATTGGCTGTGGGTAAGGAGATATCTTCAGATTACCAGAAAGATCGATTGTCCTGATGCTGGGCCAGAGACTTGCCAAATGAAACACACACACAAACACACACACACTCACATATTGATATATGTCTTAGGTCCAAATTATAGACTAAAAACTATTCAGATAAAACAGTGTTCATCAAAATTAAAACCCTCTGCTCTTCTAGAGAACTTGTTTAAAGCATTAAGAGACAAGCTGAAGACTTGGAGATAATATTTGAACCCTATATATCTGACAAAGGTCTCATATTTCGAATATATGAAGCTGTTTCAAAATTTGACAGTTAAAAACACACATAAACAATCCATCTGGAAAGTGGGGAAAAGATGCAAAGAAACACCTGCAGTGTCAAATAAACATGTGATGGTCAACCTCACTAGCTAATGGAAAGAGGCAAATTAACATCATTATGAGGTATCACTACACACCTAATAGAACAAATAAAATTTACCAAATAAAAGCTGTTGCATGTGTCTTAAAAATGGATCATTGTATATTTCTGGTGGTGATGTAAAGCAGTACAGACTCTCTGAGAAATATTTGGCAGTTTAAGAAGAAACTAAAATAAACTTACTTTGTAACCCATCAATCGCATTCTGAGGCATTTATTCCAGAGACATAAAAACTTATGTCAGCATAAAAATCTGTACACAATCAATCACAGCAGCTTTACAAGTAATAGCCGAAAACTGAAAATAACCCAAATATTCCTAATAGATGATGGTTAAATTAACTGGTTCATCCATATCACAAAATACAACTCAGCTATAAAAAAAAAGGAATGAATAATGATACTTATGACATTTTGAGTCAATCTCCAGAGAATGACACTGAGGAATAAAAGCCAGTTGCGGGTTTGATATCCGGTCAAGGGCACATACCTCGGTTACAGGTTCAATCCCCAGCTCTTATCGGTGTGAGTAGGAGGCAGCTAGTTGATGTATCTCTTACACATTGATGTTTCTCACATTCTTTCTCTCCTTCTTTCCCCTTCTACTCTCTCCTAAAAATCATGAAAAAAATATCCTAATTCCTTGGGTGAAGACTTAAAAACAAGAGGTAAAAGGGGTCCTGAGCTGGCATGTGCACTGCCCTCCCCCCCCCCCCAGCTCAATGCTCCTGCTTTCTGGCTGGGCTTCACCTGAGAGGTGCCGGAGCTCTCTGCACAGGTGTGACACTCAGTACGTCTCAACTCTCACTAGTGACGGCAGTTGCTTCATATTATTCGCTAGTGAAGCGACTCCTGTCCTATTGCACAGAAGAAGAAACGGAGGCAGGGAGAACTGACCTAACATCAAACATCATTCACAGTAAGGGATGGATATGAGATTCTAACCTCGGCTTATCTTACTCCAAAGATGATCGTAGAACCTCTATTTTATCATTGGAAATATTTCTCTGATCCCTGAGGCTTTTAATCCAGAAATGTTGAATTATCTACATACTGTGGGGAGCATGGTGGCCTGGGGAAGCGTGGTGCCGCCAGGCTGAGATGGAGGAATGCCTTGCCTCTGGCACCCCAGAAGCCAAAACAAAACAAAATTAAGCTGAAACAAGCTCCCCTGAAATATTATTACTGTCTGAGTTAGCCAAACTATCACAAATAAGTTTTACAGTAATTTCTAGAAATGGAAGCTATCTGCTTATCCTTCAGTTTCAGAAGCCCCACCAAACAGGGCTACCGTCAGCAGGGGGTCAGCACACGTTCTATCTCTCAGGTATGCAGATGCCACATCCTTTCTTTTAACAACACATCCTAAAGAACGATACCCAAAAGTACAAAGTAAAAGTCAACTTCCTGGCCTAAGGAAATAGGTTATTCCCTGAGAAACATGGATGGCAGCAAAAGTAATTATTAAGCTGGTACCATCTGTTGAAAGAGCAATAAAAAAATCACTTTTAGAGACAGAAAAAGTAGCATGATCCTAGAATTCAAACACACACACACACACACACACACACACACACACACTATATATATATATATATATATATATATATATATATATATATATATATATATATTTACCTTTCAAACATGTCTTACAGTTGACTTAACCATTTTGAAGGGTCATTTTCTTTGCTTTTCCCCTGAAAAGCTGTAAATGGTCATCACATTGATAGTGAGCCTGAGAAATGAGGGCATATGAACTGCACCAGCTGCCAAGAACCTCCCCCCTCTCTTACCTCTCCCATCCTCACTTCTCTCTCCTTTCTGCAACAGAATACAGGAAGTTGTGCTTTCAGAAAGTGTCAAGGAGAGGGGAATTTCCCTCTTGAGTTCTTGTGGCCAGAGTGATAATAAAATTGACACAAGGGAGATTCACAGGAGAAAACCAACTTAAGCTGTTGTACACAGATCATAAAATTAATGCTCAAAGAGTGGCCAAAAATCAGGCAGCTTGTATTTTTTTTTACACAGAGAAACAATAAATTTGTGAGGTTTCAACAAAACAAAAGAAAAACTTAGGTGTGGGAGTTCATTATGAGGAATCTATGCAAAGATTTGGCTTGGGTAGCAAATGAGCAAAGACAGTAACAACTTTGTTTATACAGGCTTCTGGATCCTGTACTCTCCTAACCTGGTGATAGGCATGACTCTCAATCTCCAGGTGCCAGGAGGGTGCCTTTCACGGAGGAAATGTATTTATTGCATTCTTAGAGACAAAGGTCATTCTTGCACCAGCTGTTTTTTAAGTAACTTTAATTTGAAATAATCAATGTGCCCACGTGGCATATTTTAGAGCAGCCTGCTCTGAGTCCCCAACCAAAGCTTCCTAAAAAAACTTATTTTTAACCAAAACTGGTTTAGCTCAGTGGATAGAGCGTTGGTCTGCAGATTCAAGGGTCCCAGGACGATTTCGGTCAAGGGCATGTACATTGGTTGCGGGCACATCCCCGGTGGCTGGCGGGTGTGCAGGAGGCAGCTGGTCAGTGTTTCTCTCTCATCGATGTTTCTAGCTCATTATCTCTCTCCCTTCCTCTCTGTAAAAAAATCAATAAAATATATTTTAAAAAAACTTATTACATTAAACGGCAAGATGGAGAATTAAATTTGAGGTGAAAAATGACATCTGAATTTATTTTCCTCCTGGAAAGAACTTTAAGTACCTTGGGTTGTGTGGCAGCTCCGGAGCTTGGCCTGATGCGCAGTCTGACCTCAGCAGAGCTAATCAGGCCATGGGGAAATATGGCAAGTTAATTCATGGTTCACTCCCCCTGGTAGGGAAGGAGGACTTAGAGTAAAAGGAGGTGAAGCCAGTCACGAAAGAACAGGGAAGCAAGGAGGGTCCCAGCAGCACAGCTGCAGGTGGGACCTCAGGGACAATGTGGCCACCTGGATTGTAGGGACTGTGATGTTTGACAGTGGTTTTTATTCATTAAGAAATATTTTACTGCCGAATCTGGTTTGGCTCAGTGGATGGAGCTTCGGTCTGCGGACTGAAGGGTCCCGGGTTCGATTCTGGTCAAGGGCATGTACCATGGTTGCGGGCACATCCCCAGTGGGGGGTGTGCAGGAGGTGGCTGATCGATGATTCTCTCTCATTGATATTTCTAACTCTCTATCCCTCTCTCTTCCTCTCAGTAAAAAATAAATAATATATACATATATATTTTAAAAAGAAATATTTTACTTTGTCTTTAGTACGCAAACCATGTATGAAAAAATATATATGTTGTGCCTGGCTGGTGTTGCCCAGTGGTTAAATGCTGACCTATGAACCAGAAGGTCATGGTGCAATTCCCAAGCAGGGCACATAATTTAGGAAGGACCTAAATTATATGATTTTCTCTCATCATTGATATTTCTATCTCTCCCTCTCCCTTTCTCTCTGAAATCAATAAAAATATATTTAAAACCCTAGCTGGTTTGGCTCAGTGGATAGAGCATTGGTTTGCAGACTGAAGGATCCCGGGTTCAATTCCAGTCAAGAGCACACGCCCGGGTTGCATACTGGATCCTTAGTGGAGGGCACACAGGAGCTAGCTGATGTTATTGTATCATTGATGTTATTATCTCTCCCTTCCTCTCTAAAATCAATAAAAATATATTTTAAAATCTTTAAAAATATATGTTGTATTTAGTTCAACATGTCAAAGTACTGCATGTAGGGTGTAGAAAGAACAAATGGCCAAAGACAAGGAGTTTCAGGCATTCACAGTGGGCTCAGGGGACCAGGTATTTAATGGGGGCTCCAAGAATGAATGGGTCACGTGTTTTAGGTATGGCTGGAGAACACCTGCAGCAGAGAGTAGCCTGGAGGAAGGTAAAGTCACCAGGAAGCTATTGTGAATGTCAGATGTTCCTCCTAGAGGAGGGCGGCATGGAGATCCGGAAGAGGGAGTACACCACTGCCTCAAAGAAAGCAATGACCTATATGAAGACAAGTGACATGGCCACGTTCAGGACCATAGCTTGACATGCAGGCAGACAGGGAAGAGATCCAGTGGAAATCAAAGGCAGGTGGAACATAGGCAGGGACAGATACGGCAGTTGGAGCAAGCCTGGTCACAGAAACCAACCAGGCTGAAATAATAGAATGTTTCTGGACACAGAGTGGGAGGCATGGGAAATCAAGGGAGAGCCTGAAATAACAAGGCGTTCTGATGCACAGGAACAGAGAAAGTTGAAGTCCATTGCTGGGCAAGAACAATGAGAGAATCAATCAGGTGGCAACACAGGTAGATATAGAGCAGGCTTGTAGCACATATATACTCCTAGACCACCTAGCTTCACTGGAAACCCATTATTTGGGACCCCTCCCTGAGTGGTAGTCTGAATCTGCTTTAATAAATTATCCACACTTTTGAATAAACCTCTGAAATTATTCTGTTTAAAGAGAATATGCAAGTTGGATGGGTGACTGTTACTTTATTATATAATTTAGGTCCTTCCTTCACTGCCAGCTCTGAGTCTTAAGGCCATTTTAGTGCTCTTGACATTGACCATGAAGTTCTCCCCTTATCCTTCTTCCTGTCTTCCTGGACTGGCTCAGATGCTTCCTGTTTCTTTTTAAAGCTCTGTTCTGTTTTTACATGAATGAGAAATAGCCACCATCAAGGCTTGTGATGTTGGATAAGTCTGGTTAGCACAACGGTCAGTGTGAAGTGACTCTAAAGCACACACACACACACACACACACACACACACACACACACACATACATCTAAGTGCCACAATCATTTTTGCTGAGAAACGAGACTTAAATTCTTACATTTGTTAACTGTATATACATCCTTTTAATAATGTCTGTCTTAATTCAAGTTGTCCAGAGAAACAGGACCAATAGAATATAAATATAATTGCAAGTTTCATAATAAACTGTTATGTCAAATATACAATAGCATTTAATGACTGTCTTCCTAGACCATGTTCAGAAGTGAGTGACAGGATCAATGTGTGGAGTTCTGAAGGAAATGGGTAGTGGGCCCGTGAGCAGATTGTTTTTGTGACTAACAAATAAAAGAAAGAGCTTTTAAATATAACACCACAAACAAACTGAGTTGAAAACTTGAGAGATTTGACAACATTAAATTTAATGATCAGAGCTTAAAAATAAAATGCCAGAAATTCAGTTACCATATGGTGACAGGATAACAGATGCCATTTGTAAAACCAAACACTAAGGAATTAGAGGCTCTTGTATCTAGTAGAGAGGTTATCTATTCTGCATTTCCCTGTTTTACTCATGGACAATTTCTGAAAAGCAGTGAGAATGACAAGTGAAAACACATACCCCAGCTTCACTAAAATGAGAAGACCCTAACCACTCCCTGATTTCAGGTGGTTAGAAGGACCACTAAGAGCAGCGGGTATAACGCAGGGCACATTGAGGGAGAAAGCTTAGGGGCAGATCTCAAAATTAGCAAGAAAAGTCATCTCTTAAAGCTGACAGGCACACATCAAAGCATAAACTCAAATTTCTTTGGTGTTGCAGCCAGCACAGAGTGTATGGCTAATTGTAGGAGCCCCTCTGGACTCGACTGGAGTCCAAGAGGCAGTGGATGTGGCCTAAGAGAGGAATCCAGACTTGGAGGCAGCTCTCTGCAGCTGGAGTAGAGAAGAGAGACTTCATATCAGGACTCAGCTGCCTTCCAGGATCTCTTGTGCAAAGCCAATTAAAGAAGCTCACACACAATATTTGGTTGTAATAAAAATGTACAGCATAGGGAATTTAGTCAATAATACTCTAATAACCATGTATGGTGTCAGATAGGTATGAGATATATTGAGACGATCACTTAGTAAGTTTTATAATGTCTAATTACTGGGGTGTACCCCTGAAGCTAATATAATATTGTATGTCAAATGTAATTGAAAAAATTTAAAAAATTAAAAACAAATAAATAAAAACTACAATTAGCGTGAGAGGTAGTTCTACTTCTTTCCATATTTAAATATATATATTTGCCTAAAATGTATACATACCCTTTGAATAATTATAAAGGCAGTGCTTATTAAAATAGATTTAATTCCTTTGTTTAGTACCCAATTTTCAAAATTGAGCTATCAGCTGTTAAAGTGTATCTATTTTTTTGTGGAATGCTCTGTATATATAGTTATATATAATGGGCTACAATTTTTTGTCCCATAGAAACCCTTTTCTGTAAATTTTCTGCTTGCTTTTTCCAACTTCTTTAATCATTATTTGTGTTTTTTTTGTGTGTGTGCATAATTTTATTTATTTATTTTTTCTGTTCACAAGTTCTTTTTTTTCATTTTTTTATTAAGGTATTATATGTGTACATACCTTACCAATCCCCCCTCCCACTCCCATACATGCCCTCCCTCTCCAGAGTTTTTCTCCCATTGGTTATGCTTATATGCATGCATACAAGTCCTTCAGTTGATCTCTTATCTCTCCCATATCTCCCTACCCCCCTCACTGTAATTTGACAGTCTGTTTGTTTCTTTACTGTCTCTGTATTTATCTTTTGTTCATCAGTTTATAATGTTCCTTATTATCCATAAATGAGTGAGATCATGTGGTGTTTTTCTTTCATTGACTGGTTTATTTCACTCAGCATAATGTTCTCCAATTCCATCTGCAAATGATAAGAATTCCTTTTTATGGCAGCATAGTATTCCACTGTGTAGATGTACCATAGTTTTCTGATCCATTCATCTGCTGATGGGCACTAGGCTGTTTCCAAATCCTAGCTATTGTAAATTGCGCTGCTATGAACATAGGGGTGCATATATCCTTTCTGATTGGTGTTTCTAGTTTCTTAGGATATATTCCTAGGAGTGGGATTACTGGGTCAAATGGGAGTTCCATTTTCAGTTTTTTTAGGAAACCCCATACTGTTCTCCATAGTGGTTGCACCAGTCTGCATTCTGACCAGTCTGCATTCCCACCAGCAGTGCACGAGGGTTCCTTTTTCTCATCCTCGCCAGCACTTGTCATTTGCTGATTTGTTGATGATAGCCATTCTGACAGGTGTGAGATGGTACTGCATTGTCGTTTTGATTTGCATCTCTCCATTATTTGTTCTTGTAGTCCTTTTAATAGATGCTGTTTTGTATCTATGACAGTATGTATACAGGGTGGGCCAAAAGTAGGTTCATAGTAGTGAGTACATGAAACACATACTGTAATATTGTATTCTAATTGAATAATTATTGTATTATTTTCCATATGAACAACTTAAAACCTAGTTTTGCCCCACATTGCATTTATACTGTATTACATATTTATATGTAAAGCAAGCAAACAAAACAAAAACCTTAGTGAAGGCTTCATCTTTATGGAGCAAGAGCACAAAAGCACAAATGCAGGGAGTGAGGAAAGACAGCAGACCATGGGGAGATGAAAAGTGAGCTGTGGCTCATAGCAAGGAAGCAGCAAAGCCAATATTAAGCCATCACTGAAATGAAGGCAAAACAAAAGAGCACAAAGGAGAACAGACAATGTTGATAGCTAATACATTACAGTACATATATAGGTATATATAGTTTTCAGACTAAGTCCAGAAGAAGAAAAATAGTGATAAAGTTAACTACATATATAAAAAGTTTGGGCATTGTGTACATCATGCAGTGAAGTCAAAAGCCAAATAATGAGTTGAGGGAAATTGGGATATGCCACCAATATCACAGAAACATCTCATTTCTCTAGTACAGTGTTTCCCAAAGTGTGGTACACGTACCCCCAGGGGTACAGGAAGAGTTTGGTGGGGTACACGTTGCACCAGAGTTTGGGGTGGGGATATGCACTGCACCGTGCTTAGCTGTGCCTAATTCTACATTCTCATAAGTAAAGTCAAGACAGTCTTGTGAGGCGTGAGATGGTCCCGTGCGCAAATAAATGTTATTTATAATATAACTTTTATTTATATTTTATTATGAATAATTTTATTTTTTGTTTATTATTATTTTGTGTATGTACCAAAAAAATAAAAAATAAATATATTTTGATTGTTATTAAAATACATCCATTTTTTTGACAAGGGGTACTCAGCGTTACAAAAATTATAGAAGGGGTACACATATGTCAAAAGTTTGGGAAACACTGCTCTAGTATATAAATGCTCTTCCACAAACAAAAGGCCAGCAACACGGTGGAGAAACAGCACAGCAGTTCAGAGGACAGAAGTGCACGTGGGTGCTGTGATAGGCAAGGACCTGCCCTTCCACACAGATGAATGTACTGTGCGCCCATGCTTCTCTGAGCAGTGTTTCCATTCACGGTGATCCCACCCCACTTGTCACTGGTACATGAGCACAGCTGTTCTCACATATCCCCGGTGGGAGTTTTCTCTGGTAGAGCCTCTGTGAAAGACTCTAAGATAAATTTCAAAATTAAAAATTCATGGGCCCTTTGATTCAGCTGTTCTACTTCTAGAACAGAGAAAAATGATTGGAAACAAGCTAGATGTCTCTTAATAATAAACTGGTTAAATATTTTATCAAAGGAGCGCACCACAAAGGAGTGCACCACAATCTCAAAAAGGCAGGAGCAAATGCTTTATGTCTTGATATGTGACAATCCCCAGGCTAGACAGTTAAACAACTAGAGCAAGGTAAGGAGCATGCTTGAACAATGCTGCAGCTACTTGTGTGCATTTGTGTGAATGCTTATATGAATTATTTTCTTTCACATGCACAAAATATCTCAAGAATGATAAATAAGAAATGATATGGTTGAGGGTCAGCAGTAGAGGTGAAATTTTACAGAGGATCCTCCTTAGCTGTTGAAATTTGATCCTCATCAGTTATTACCAACTGAAAATGCATAATATAACACAGAAATAATACATTGATGACATGGAGAACGATAGAAACATAGGCAAAAGCTATGAAGTCGCCGAGGTCGGTTTGGCTCAGTGGTAGAGCGTCGGTCTGTGGACTGAAAGGTCCCGGGTTCGATTCCGGCCAGGGGCATGTACATTGGTTGCGGGCACATCCCCGGTAGGGGGTGTGCAAGAGGCAGCTGGTCGATGTTTCTCTCTCATCGGCGTTTCTGGCTTTCTATCTCTCTCCCTTCCTCTCTGTAAAATATCAATAAAATATATTAAAAAAAAAAAAGCTATGAAGTGAAAATTTCCACAGGCGTAAACTGAAAGGCTTAATAAATCTGAAGAGAAGATTCAATTTTTCAGTCATCAGTGAGCTACACTGAGACAACGAAGATGCCCAGGCAAAGATTGGAAAGAGGAGCCACACCCAGTGCTGGAGAGGATGCGGGCACAGGGGCCCCCTCTGGGGGAGTAGGACGGTCTCTGCCAGAACAAGTGAGGCCACATCAGAGCATCTTCCCTGAGGCCCAGGCTCACCGTTTGAATGGAAACTCTTTTATTCTGGAGTTATGTGCCAACTTCAAGGTCCTGGCTTGTTTCTTTGTCTTTGTTTTTAATTTACTTCCTTTGTTTAGTACCCAGCATCTTGTGGTATGAAATGTACAACTCAGGTTTGCTGAGTAAACATTTAAGTCAGTCATTCCCAAACTTCACATATTTAGCACAACACAAAGGAGTTCACCATATTCAATACCCTCCCCCGCAATATATAATGGCAGTGTTTATTAAAATACATTTAATTTTTTAAATGATCTGGAGATTTAAAAAATTCTGAAAACCTGGTCAATGCCAAGATGAATCATTCACAGCACTGGGGGTAGGTGTGGAGACCACTGGTATAATCTCCTAGAGGCAAAAAGCAAAAACAAAAACACAAACCTTCTGTTTCCTGTTCATGAGCCAGCCATTTAAGAAGTACAATGACAGGCTTCTATATTGGATTATGAACTCACTTGAGGGGTATACAGTAAGGTCTCCCATCTCTGTGGCCTCCCCATATCAATTAACCCCTTACCTCCCAATGCAGCAGACCTAGCCAGTTCAACTTCCAAACCAGCAATTGTTCCAGATGTAAAAAAAAAAAAAATTTAAAAATGCATTAAGTAGATGAGAAATCACAAATGCAGAACTCTCCAGGGCAGAGTATTATACTGTTGTGATTGTTGCTTTGTGTTTTTTTTTTTTAAATTTGGTTTTTACTTTTCATTTATGAGGAAGTTGGAGGTCAAGTCTGTTTTATCTCTATTCTTGCAGAATGCATATATAATTTCTAAGAATGGCAACATTTTCAAGAACATTCCATTTGCACCAAACAATGACATGTTCTGAATAGATTTTCCTTATGAATAAAGTCTCTTTCATGCATTCTTTTCCCTCTGAAGAAAGCCTGCGAGAGGCCTGGGTAAGTGCCAGAGTGTGGCTCACTTGGAGCAGTAGCTGCAGCATATGTTTGCTGGCGGCTGGAAGTGGGGGCAGGTTCTGGCAGTTCCTGTTCAATAGACAAAGCTGACACCTTAGTCAGTTATTAATACTTAACTGTTTGAGGAACCAATGAAATGCATATATTGTTCAGAGTAAAGTCAGCCACCTGACAAGTGCTTCATAAATGTGAACTGGGGTGACAATGATAATGATGGTAATTTTCATAGGGTGCCCTCCTTTCTGAAAACACTTCCTTCCTCATATCATAAACTGAGGAATTGTCTTATTATATGACTGTTTGTGGTGGTCCCTTTCCATCTTCAAAGCTCCCAATGCATCACTCTGACACTGACTCCTCCCTCTGCCTCCCTGTTCTACTCAGAAGGACTCTGTCACTACTTTGGGCCCACCTGGAACCTGCAGGATGACTTTCTTATCTGAAGACCATCTGATTAGCAAAGTTATATCTATCCACAACCTTAATTACCTCTAGCTATGTGTTCTAGCATACACAAAGGTTCTTGGGATTAGGATGTGGATGTCTTTAGAGGACCATTAATCTGCCTCCCACAAAAAACAAAACCTGAGCTCTGTGTGGGTTCATTACTACTGGAGTATCCCTGTTTCTAGGCCCTCTCAGAAGACAAAGTAAGAAAATATATGTGTATATTGAATATATTCACACCTACATGTGAGTATACTGGTGTATATCTGTATCTATATTGACCTAAACAAAAATTCATCCTGATGTTTCAAACTCTAATACTTTAATCTAGTATGACAGGGATCATTCTAACCTTGGATTGTCTATAACTTCCCACTACAACAACAAACAACTTGGCTCCCACAATTTACTATTGTTTAATTTAATTGTTCAATTGCAATATTCATGGATAGTGGCTTACCTGTAATCCCATTGGAAAGAACTTTATCAACTAGAGTATAATGCTTATGTGCATTCCCTTTTTGTACTTAGTCTCACAGATTGGACTCATTTCTAAAATTACTTAGGTTAGCACCTTTTACCCTCACACTTTTTAATGGGGGTAATTTCATACATCTTAAATGTAGTGGGCTTTTTTTAAACTTATTTGTTTGGTCATAGTCTAAATTTCATTGTGGGATTCCTAGCCTCTTTGACTAGAAAAGTCTAAATGGAAGAATAGGATAAGCTTTCATGGGGTTGTGACAGATCATTAGTCAACATACTCCAACTGCCCAGAAAATAGCCCTGCTAAGAATGCCCAACATTATCTTGACTGCCCGGTTCACTCCTAACCATCTTTTAGCCAATTATGAAAGTATTTCTTTTTCTGAATGTCTTAGCCTTCTCTTCCTTTCCAGGCTAGACAGAGTCATGGTGTTCCAGCAGTGAGATTACTCTATTTTTAGATCTATGATAGACAGATATCTGTATGCCCACTGCTGCTCACAAACAAATCCCACGTTTCCTTAGTGCCTCAAGTGTCTGTCTTGTAGATCTTAACAAAATTGTTCAGATGCTTAGGTTCCTGTTTTCTCAAGCACACACCGGGGACATGCTCTTTCTTCTTAGTGTAGGCAGGTTTGCAGGTCTTAGAAAAAACTAGCTTTCAAGAAGAGTAAGCTGAAATAGAACTAGTGAAATAAAGAGGGCCTGTTGCTTTATCTGTAGGTCCACCACGTCCTCCCTCTTGGCCTCATACTCCACCATTTGTAGAGCTAGTGTTGGTCCCTACCTATTATGTGGCTGGTCTATCCCAGAGTGCATCCTGAGAGAGGTGACTCCCAGATAGAATGGTCAGTTTACCACCATTTATTTTGGGTCAGGTGGGGAAACACTATTCTCTTCCCATATGCAGAATTATGTAAGTGGGATCTATTACTGTTGGCTGGGAAGCTATTCATTTTTCAGAGCGAAGTTCAAGTCGCACGGTTGATGTTTCTTCACTATGCTCGTTTTCATTATTTCCTACCTCTGAATTCTTACATCATGGGTTGGCTGTTTGTGTGCTGGACACTTGGATTTTTTAAATAGCACATTAACCTGCTGGTCACATATCTATGTGCTTATCATATCTCCTAAAAATACAGTAATTATCAGAGGGAGGATCCATTTATGCTTCTTCTCTCTGCTTCTCACTGTACTTTTCATGACATCTTATCTGTAGTAAGTGATCAGTAAATTCAGGAAGATTGAGAATTAAAAGTTACCTAGTAAAATCAATTATTTATCCAGGTAAAGAGAGCCCTCTCTTATCCTTAGATACCCACCTTCTGGCCTCACCCAACATGATAGCATCTTACTGCTATTCACCACTTCATAGCATAGAAAACCAAGAGCATAGATTTGCATGTCTTCAGGGAGGTTAGGTATGCCAGTGTCTCCCTCTGGCTCTTCCAGAAGCCTGCTACACCATTCGTGGTTGCCAGTACTTTATTTGGGAAGAGATCCCATGAAGTATAAGTGAGAGAGAGGAGATAAGGACAGACAGAAAGTTGATAAAGGGTATGTTACTGAGCTGGCTGTGATTGTGGGCAATGAAGACTATGTCTCCCTAGAGACCCACTAAGGTTCAGAGAGTTCACCCAGGGTCCATCCCTGTAATCATGGGAGACTGAACATTAATCCCCCTGCCTTCTAGCCTTCATAGGCAGTGATTGTCCTTGGGAACATTAACCATTGCTACCCAATTACCACACCATGCTCCTCCCACCTTCCTGCACCCATGGGTGAACAAAAAGGAATGACGTACTCCGCTCATTTTCATTCTTAGAATGTTATCCTAACCACAAGTCTGAAGAGTATATTATTGTGACTGAGTTTTATAAAATTGGATTAACTTAATATAATGCGTTGATAATAGTTGACAGGGTTGTTTAAACTGAGGAATTAGAGCATACCAAAGACCCATTTTTTGACTAATGAGAGAGTATTTGAATCAGCAGTGCACTAATATGCAGACTTGCCAAGGAAGTGTTAGAGTGGATTTGCATGTAACTTACTCACGCATATAGGGAGGATCTAGAAGAAATATCTGCCACTACTACTGTGGCAAATAAAATTGTGTGAGAAGTTCCAGGATCCTTGAAAAGCTCTGTGATCACACTTCTGTGTAGGCCAGACTTCACAGTGGGAATTGCAGTCACTGAATTAGGAACCTAAATGCAGTGGGAGTAATTGCCAGGGGCCATGGGGTAGTAATCAATCACCAAAGACAAGGTGAATGTGGCTACCAAATGTAGCAGCAGAGCCAAAGACTATGGTGTTGTCTGGTTAATGAAAGTGTTCATATAAGTAAAATACATAGAAAGCCTACTAAATTCTAACTTTATCTGTATAAACAGAAAACTTCTAGATCAAGGGAACAAAAGTTGAGCCTGAATTATAGAAACAGGGAGTCAGGGCTCCTCAACCAGTTCCTGGACCTGGCCCAATTACAGACTCAGAATCCATGAATGAAGGGGAGGCGAGGTCTCATTGAAGAAGGATCCCATTACACTGTAAAAAAATGTATACTGTTTACCATTCTCCCAGCCTTCCCCAAGCAGAACTATGTATTTTATCAGAGTACCTTATTGGGAAAAATGAAATACTGAGAGTCTGGACACTGGTTCTGAACTGTCACTAATTCTGGACACTGGTTCTGAATTGAACTAATTCCAGGAATCTCAAAATGTTACTATGGTTCATCAGTCAGAGTAGAGATTTATGTCAGGTGACCAATGAGTTTTATCTCAGTACCACTTCACAGTGGGCCCATTGGGTCTCTGAATTCATCTTGTGGTTATTCCCCTAGTTCTGGAATGAATAATTGGAATAGCTACACTCAGTAGCTGGAAGAATCCCCACATTTGTACCTTCACCTATAGAGTGAGGGCTTTTATTGTGGGAAGGGCCAAGCAGAAGCCACTAGAACTTCCTTTGTCTCTAGAAAAATAATAAACTAAATAAAAGACCACAGTCTTGGGGGGATTTCAGAGATTAGTGCCACCATCATGGACATGAAAGATGTAGGGATGTAGGATGGTAGTTCTCATCACATTCCCATTCAACTTGTCTATTTGGCCGATGCAGAAGGCAGATGGGTATTGGAGAATGGCAGGGGATTATTTTAAGCATTGACGCCAATTGCAGCTGCTTGATCAGATTTGCTTTTATTTTTTTATTTTTTTTATTTTTTATTTTTTTTTAATATATTTTATTGATATTTTACAGAGAGGAAGGGAGAGAGATAGAGAGCTAGAAACGTCAATGAGAGAGAAACATCGACCAGCTGCTTCTTGCACACCCCCTTTCGGGGATATGCCCGCAACCAATGTACATGCCCTTCACCGGAATCGAACCTGGGACCTTTCATTCCGCAGACTGACGCTCTACCACTGAGCCAAACCGGTTTCGGCCAGATTTGCTTTTATTATTTGAATAATTTAACACATCTCCTGGTACCTGGGATGCAGCTGCTGATTTGGCAAATGGTATATTTTCCATTCCTGTCAAAAAGGCCCACCTGAAGCAGTTCACATTCATCTGGCAAGGCTTTTCTACTGTTAGGACCTGTCAACCTCCCAGGCCTTTATCATAAATTGATTCCATAAGCTATCACACTGGCCTATAACATTGATGACATTGAGCCTAATGAGCAAGAAGCTGGGTAAGAGATTCAAGTGCCAGGGGGTGAAAATAAATTTACTAAAATTCAGGGTCCTTCTGCCTCTGTGAAATTTCTAAGGTCAGTGGTGTGTGGCATGTCAGGATATTCTTTTCTAAGGTGAGGGATACCCTAGTGCATCTGGCCCCTCTTACAACCATTTATTGAGCCTCTTTGGATTTAGAAGAAAACATATTCCTCAATTTGGTGTGTTACTCTGTCCCATTTATTAAGTTACCTAAAAAGCTTCAATTTTGAACAATAGAAGAATAGGAAACCTATCAAGGCTGCTGCGCAAGCTGCTCTGCCCTGAGGCCATATGAAGGAGCTGCTCCAGTAGGGCTAGAAGTGTCAGCAGCAGATACAGGTGCTGTTTGGAGCTTTTGGCAAGAGCATGATGGGTGAATCACAAAGAAGACTTTTAGGAATTTTGAGTAAAGCTCTGACACGCTCTCCTTTTTTTTTTTTTTTTTTTTTTACCTTTCTTTTTTTTTATTTTAATATTTTTTATTAAGGTATTATCTGTGTACATAGCTTATCATTGCCCCCCCCCCATAGGTGCCCTCCCTCCCCAGAGTTTTGTGTCCATTGGTTGTTCTTATATGCAAGCATACCAGTCCTTCGGTTGATCTCTTATCTCCCCCAGATCTCCCTACCCCCCCCCCCCCCGCTGTCATTTGGCAGTCTGCCTGTTGCTTTACTGTCACTATATCTATCCTTCTGTTCATTCGTTTATAATGTTCTTTAATATCCATAAATGAGTGAGGTCATGTAGTGTTTCTCTTTCATCGACTGGCTTATTTCACTCAGCATGATGCTCTCCAATTCCATCCAGGTTACTGCAAATGATGAGAATTCCTTCCTTTTTATGGCAGCATAGTATTCCATGGTGTAGATGTACCATAGTTTTCTGATCCATTCATCTGCTGGCGGGCACCTAGGCTGTTTCCAAGTCCTAGCTATTGTAAATTGTGCTGCTATGAACATAGGGGTGCATATATCCTTTCTGATTGGTCTTTCTAGTTTCTTGGGGTATATTCCTAGTAGTGGGATTACTGGGTCAAATGGGAGTTCCATTTTCAGTTTTTTGAGGAAGCTCCATACTGTTCTCCACACTGGTTGCACCACCCTGCAATCCCACCAGCAGTGCAGGAGGGTTCCTTTTTCTCCACAACCTCGCCAACATTTGTTGTTTGTTGTTTTGTTGATGTTGGCCATTCTGACAGGTGTGAGATGGTACCGCATTGTTGTTTTGACCTGCATCTCTCGGATAATTAGTGACTTGGAGCATGTTTTCATGTGCCTCTTGGCCTTCCTTCTGTCTTCTTTTGAGAGGATTCTATTTAGGTCCATTGCCCATTTTTTAATTGGCTCATTCATTTTCCTTTTATTTAGTTGTATAAGCTGTCTGTAGATGTTGGAGATTAAACCTTTATCAGTGATATGGTTTGCAAATATGTTCTCCCATACAGTGGGTTTTCTTGTTGTTTTGTTGATGGTTTCTTTTGACGTAAAAAAGCTTTTTATTTTGATGTAGTCCCATTTGTTTATTTTCTCTTTAGCTTCCATTGCCCTAGGGTTAGTATCAGTGAAGAAGTTCTTTAGGCATATGTCTGAGATTTTGCTGCCTGTGGATGCCTCTAGTATTTTTATGGTTTCCCGTCTTATGTTTAAGTCCTGTATCCATTTTGAGTTTATTTTTGTGTATGGTGTAAGTTGGTGATCTAGTTTCATTCTTTTGCATGTCTCTGTCCAATTTTCCCAACACCATTTATTAAAAAGACTGTCTTGACTCCATTGTATGTTCGTGCCTCCTTTGTCAAATATTAATTGAGCATATTGATTTGGGTTGATGTCTGGATTCTCTAATCTATTCCATTGATCAATATGTCTGTTCTTGTGCCAGTAACAGGCTGTTTTGAGAACAGTTGCTTTGTAATACAGCTTGAAATCTGGTATTGAGATTCCTCCTACTTTACTCTTATTTCTTAAGATTGCTGAGGCTATTCGGGGTCTTTTATTGTTCCAAATGAATTTTTGGAGAGTTCTTTCTAGGTCTGTGAAGTATGTCCATGGTATTTTCATGGGGAGTGCATTGAACTTATATATTGCTTTGGGAAGTATGGACATTTTGATGATGTTGATTCTACCAATCCATGAACATGGTATGTTCTTCCATCTGTTTACATCTTTCTCTATTTCTTTTTTCAGTGTCCTGTAGTTTTCTGCATATAGGTCTTTTACCTCCTTGGTTAAGTTTATTCCTAGGTATCTTAATTTTTTTGGTGCGATGGTAAACGCGATTGCTTTTTTAGTCTCTGTTTCTGTAAGTTCACTATTGGTGTATAGAAATGCCATTGATTTCTTGGCATTTATTTTGTATCCTGCTACATTGCCAAATTCGTTTATTAAGTCTATTAGCTTTCTGATGGAGTCTCTTGGGTTTTTTATGTACAATATCATGTCATCTGCAAATAGTGACAGCTTTACTTCTTCTTTTCCGATTTTGATGCCTTTTATTTCCTCTTCTTGTCTAATTGCAATGGCGAGTACTTCCAGTACTATGTCAAAGAGGAGTGGTGAGAGTGGGCATCCCTGTCTTGTTCCTGTTCTTAGAGGGAATGGTTTTAGTTTTTGCCCATTGAGCATGATGTTGGCTGTGGGTTTATCATATATAGCTTTTATTATGTTGAGGTATGATCCTTGTACTCCCACCTTGTTGAGAGTTTTTATCAGGAAAGGGTGTTGGATTTTATCAAATGCCTTTTCTGCATCGATAGATATGACCATATGATTTTTATCTCTCAATTTGTTTATGTGATGTATCACGTTTATTGATTTGCGAATATTGTACCATCCTTGCATTCCTGGTATAAAACCTACTTGGTCATGGTGTATGATCTTCCTGATGTACTGCTGGAGCCGATTTGCTAGAATTTTGTTGAGGATTTTGGCATCTATGTTCATGAGGGATATTGGCCTGTAATTCTCTTTCATTGAGTTGTCTTTATCTGGTTTTGGTATTAGGGTGATGCTGGCTTCATAAAAGGAGTTTGGCAGTGTTCCTTCCTCTTGAATTTTTTGGAAAAGTCTGAGGAGGATAGGTTTTAGTTCTTCCTTGAATGTTTGGTAAAACTCTCCTGTGAAGCCATCTGGCCCTGGGCTTTTGTTTGCTGGAAGCTTTTTGATGACTGCTTCAATTTCTTCCCAAGTTACTGGTCTATTGAGATTTTTAGATTCTTCCTGATTGAGTTTTGGAAGGTTGTATTTTTCTAGGAATATGTCCATTTCCTCCAGGTTGTCCAGTTTGTTGGAATAGAGTTGTTCATAGTATTTTGTAACAATCCTTTGTATTTCGGCTGGGTCTGTTGTTATTTCACCTCTTTCATTTCTAATTTTGTTTATTTGGGTCCTCTCTCTTTGTTTCTTGGTTAGCCTGGCTAGAGGCTCATCAATCTTGTTAATCCTTTCAAAGAACCAGCTCTTGGTTTTGTTGATCTTATGTATTGTGTCTTTGGTCTCTATGTCGTTAATCTCCGCTCTGATTTTTATTATTTCCTTCCTTCTGCTTACAGTGGGCCTTTCTTGCTGTTCTTTTTCTAACTGTTTGAGTTGTAGGGTAAGATAATTTGTTACCATTCTTTCTTGTTTTTTGCAATAGGCTTGTAGGGATATGAACTTCCCTCTCAAAACAGCTTTTACTGTGTCCCATAGATTTTGGATTGTTGTGTTTTCATTGTCATTAGTTGCCATGATGTTTTTGATTTCTTCCTTGATTTCTCTGGTAACCCAGTCTTTGTTCAATAGCATGCTATTTAGTCTCCATGTGTTTAATTTCTTTGGCTTATTATTATTGTAGTTGATTTCCAATTTTATGGCACTGTGATCTGAGAAAATGCTTGATAAGATTTCTATCTTCTTGAATTTGAAGAGACTTTGCCTATGTCCCAATATGTGGTCTATCTTTGAGAATGACCCGTGTGCACTTGAGAAGAATGTATATTCTGTGGCTTTGGGATGAAATGTTCTGAAGATGTCAATTAATTCCATCTGGTCTAATACGTCATTTAGAATTGACGTTTCTTTACTGATTTTTTGTTTAGATGATTTGTCCAGAGGTGACAATGGTGAATTAAAATCTCCTACTATGATAGCATTGCTATTAATCTGTCCCTTAATGTCCTCCAGCAGTTTCTTTATGTATTTGGGTGCTCCCAAATTGGGTGCATATATGTTTACCAGGGTTATTTCTTCTTGTTGGATTACACCCTTTAGTATTATGAAGTGGCCTTCCTTATCTCTTGTTATGTCCTTCACTTTGAGATCTAGTTTGTCAGATATAAGTATTGCTACCCCAGCTTTTTTTTCATTTCCGTTTGCCTGGAAAATCTTTTTCCATCCTTTCACCTTCAGTCTGTGGGCGTCTGTTTTTCTGAGGTGGGTTTCTTGTAGACAGCAGATGAATGGGTTTTGCTTTCTTATCCATTCTGTTACCCTATGTCTTTTAATTGGAGCATTTAAACCATTTACATTTAAAGTAATTATTGAAAGGTAGGTATTTGATGCCATTTTTATTCTATCCCCCTGTGTTCCTTCTTCACTTCCTATTTCTTTATTATTACAGTAGACCCTTTAGCATTTCTTGCATTGCTGGTTTGTTGGAGATAAATTCCTTTAGTCTGTTTTTGTCGTTGAAGCTCCTGATTACACCTTCAATTTTGATTGACAGCCTTGCGGGGTACAGTATTCTTGGGTTCAGACCCTTCCTTTGCATGACTTTGTATATGTCATCCCATTCCCTTCTGGCCTGATGAGTTTCTGTTGAGAAATCAGTTGCTAGTCTGATGGGGTTTCCTTTATATGTAACTTTCTGTCTCTCTCAGGCTGCTTTTAAGATTCTGGTTTTGTCGATGTTTTTTGCCAGTTTAATTATAATGTGTCTGGGTGTTGATCTTTGGGGGTTCATTTTGTTGGGGACCCTTCGAGCATCTTGGATTTGTGTTGGTTTTTTCTTGTCTATCTCAGGAAAGTTTTCTGTCATTATTTCTTGAAATACTTTTTCCATATCTTGCTCAGTTTCCTTTCCTTCTGGAACCCCTATTATTCTAATATTGTTTTGTTTTGTATTGTCCCAAAGCTCCCTTAGGCTCTCCTCCTGTTTTTTAATTTTTTTTTTCTAGCAACTGCTGTAATTGGGTATTTTTTTCCATTTTGTCTTCTAGCTCACTGATGCGGTCTTCTGCTTCATCTAGTCTACTCTTGATGCTTTCTATTGAGTTCTTCATAGTAGCGATGTCATTTTTCATTTCTTCTTGGGTCACCTTCATTTCCTCTTGGGTCTTCTTCATTTCCTCTTGGGTCTTATTCATATTGTCAAATTTGTCTTCCATTCTTTTTAGCCAACTTATGATCATTACTCTGAATTCTTGCTCTGGTAGGTTGCTTGCCTCTAACTCGTTTACTTCATTTTCTGGTGATGGTTGATTTTCTTTCACAGGTGGGTTGTTTCTTAGTCTCCCCATGATCTCTCTTTATAGGGTGCCTGGTAACGTAGTTCTCTCCCTCCTGCTTTGATTTAAAGGCACAAAATACAACACAACCAGGTACAACACACAAGGCACTGGACAGAAATGTGTTTGCAATATTAATATCCTCCAATAAAGGTGTCTAGAACCCAGATAACAAGAACATACAATCCAATAAAAAGAATAAGCAAACCAATCTTACACACACAAAAAAAAGCATAAACCTTTGATATAGTTAGCATTCAACATACAACAACAAAGGGGTGGAGAGAAGGCTTTTTTTTTTTTGTGGGGGGGCAGTGACAAGGTAGGTGTGAATGGGATTGGAGCAGGGGGTTGGGAATTATATATACACAGGACAGGTGAAAATTTTGGAGAGGGTAAACAGAAAGAGTAAGGAAAATCTATAGCAGTAAAGGGTTAAGATAAGCAGGACACCAAAGGTAAAGGGTTAGGAATAGAGAGATGTCATAAAGGTAGGTTTGAGATAGAATAGAGCGTTGGAGAAGGCAAGGTATGAATAGTTTTTAGAATAGTAATCCCGAAGGAGGAAATAGAGAAAAAAAGAAATAGAGGAAAAAGTAAAAAAAAGTAAAAAGAAAGCAAAAAAAAGGATTATAATATGACACTTAAAAAGTAGTAATAAAAATAAACAAAAGAAAATAAGATAAAAAAGATAAAAAAGGTAAAATAGTAGTAGTAATAATGTTGATTACCTATAAAAATGAATTAATTAAAAAGGTAAAATCTAGTGATGGCAGATGAAAAAAATTTCTTGAGTAAACTTTGCAATTAAAGTAGGTAAAAAACAAAAATTCAACAGTTAAAAAAATAAAAATTGAAAATTAAAAATTAAACAAAATTTGCAGTAATGAAGGTCATTCACTTTCTGTGTTGCTATGTCTCGCACACCTGTTCCCAGTCTGGGCGGTAGTGGCAGTTCACTGTGTTTCACCGTTCCTCCGTGTTGATTACAAGACCTGATTTTTAAGCCAATCTAGAGACCCTATGTGCTTTAGCCTCTGGGTGGCAGTGTTTCTGGATGACTTCCAGGACTCTAAAGCCTTTCTAGCTTTTTCCCCTTCTCTGTGTCTTTGATGGCTGGGGGTGGGGCGGTCCGGAGCTGGCTGCACTCCCCTGTAATTCTGCAGCTACTTCTTGGACTCAGATCCAGCTGTGCTGCTCCTTAGATATCCCTAGTCTTAGGAGCCCTGTCCACAGACAGGCGCGCCTCCAGCTGAGAAGTAAATCCACGACCAGTCCCTCAGCCTCTGTGCGCCGCGCGCGCCGGTGCGCAGGGGGGGGGGGGTGTTGCTGCGCCGAGTGGAACTCGGTGAGAACTACCGGTCCGAGTCCCTCAGCCTCTGTGCGCTGCGTGCGCTGGTGCTTAGGGGGGGGGGGTGTTGCTGCGCCGAGTGGAACTCAGTCAGAACTACCGGTCAAAGGGGAACTCACCCACCGGATCGCTGCGAAATCTGAGCTCCTCTGAGATCAAGGGTTCGCGCCGACTATGTTCATTTGGTGTTCCTTGGGGCTGGGGATAATCAGGCCTCCGACTCAAACCTCCTCCCTTCCAAGATGGCGAGATTTCCCGTCCGCGCCGGCAAGTATCTCCGGTAAGGGACCCAGCTGTGGGTGGTCAGCTGTTGGTGGCTCCCTGATCAGCAGGCCCCAAATTTCCTCTGGTGTTTGCCCGTCTCCTGGCTTGTTGACGAGCACTCCTAGCGCGATCCTCAGCTGCTTTCTCTCTCTTCCTCGGGACAAGACTCAGAAACCGCCCATCTGCTCTTCCGCCATTTTCTCCTCCCCTGTCATTATATCTTGAAACAGTTTTTCTATGCCTTCCTCTGTTTCCTTTCCTTCTGGAACCCCTATTATTCTAATATTGTTTTGCTTTGTAATGTCCCAAAGTTCCCGTAGGCTCTCTTCCTACTTTTTAATTTTTTTTTCTAAAAGCTGCTCTAATTGGGTATTTTTTTCCATCTTGTCTTCAAGCTCACTGATCCGGTCCTCTGCTTCATCTAGCCTAGTTTTGATGCTTTCTATTGAGTTCTTTACAGTAGCTATGTCATTTTTCATTTCTTCTTGGGTCACCTTCATTTCCTCTTGGGTCTTCTTCATTTCCTCTTGGGTCTTACTCATATTGTCAAATTTGTCTTCCATTCTTTTTAGCCATCCCATGATCATTACTCTGAATTCTTGCTCTGGTAGGTTGCTTGCCTCTAAATCGTTTACTTCATTTTCTGGTGATGGCTGATTTTCTTTCATAGGCGGGTTGTTTCTTAGCCTCCCCATGATCTATCTTTTTAGGACGCCTGTTTATGTAGTTCTCTCTCTCCTGCTTAGATTTAAAGGTACAAAATTCAACACAACCAGGTACAACACACAAGGCACTGAACAGAAAAGCGTTTGCAATATTAATATCCTCCAATAAAGGTGACTAGAACCCAGCTAACAAAATCATACAATCAAATAAACAGAATAAGCAAACCAATCTTACAAAAAAGCATAAAACTTTGATATAGTTAGCATTTAGCATACAACTACAAAGGGTAGAGAGAAGGATTTTTTTTTTTTTTTAAGGACAGTGACAAGGTAGGTGCGAATGGACTTGTAGTAGGGGGTTGGGGGTTAGATATACACTGGAAGGGTGAAATTTAGGAGGGGATAAATAGAAAAAAAATAGGGAAAATCTAGAGCAGTAAAGAGTTAAGATAAGCAGGGCACCAAAGGGAAAGGGTTAGGAAGAGAGTGATGGCATAAAGGTAGGGTTGAGTTAGAATAGAGCGTTGGAGAAGGAAAGGTATAAATAGTCTTTTGAATAGTAATCCCAAAGGGGAAAAAAAGAGAAAAGAAAGAAAAAGAAGAAAAAGAGAAAGAAAAAAAAAGAAATAAAAAAAAGGATTATAATATGTCACTTAAAAAGTAGTAATAAAAATAAACAAAAGAAAATAAGATAAAATACATAAAAAAGGTAAAATAGTAGTAGTAATAATGTTGATTACCTATAAAAAATGAATTAATTAAAAAGGTAAAATCAAGTTAGGGCATATGAAAAAATTTCTTGAGTAAACTTTGCAATTAAAGTAGGTAAAAAACAAAAATTAAACAGTTAAAAAGTAAAAATTGAAAATTAAACAAAATTTGCTGTAATGAAGGTCATTCAGTTTCTGTGTTGTTCTGTCTGGCACGCCTGTTCCCCGTCTGGGCGGTAGTTGCAGATCCCTGTGTTTCACTGTTCCTCCGTGTTGATTACAAGTCCTGATTTATAGGCTGATCTAGAGACCATATGTGCTTTAGCCTCTGGGTGGCAGTGTTTCTGGATGACTTCCAGGACTCTAAAGCCTTTCTATCTTTTTCCCCCCTCTCTCTGTGTCTCTGGTCTATGGAGGGCTGGGGGTGGGGCGGTCCCGAGCTGGCTGCACTCCCCTGTATCTCTGTGGACACTTCTTGGATTCAGATCCAGATGTGCTGCTCCCCAGATATCCCCCCTCCTAGGAGCCCAGTCCACAGACAGGCTCGCCTCCAACCGAGAACCCTGGGGCTTCCTGCAAATCCAGGCCAAGTCCTTCAGCCTCGGTGCGCCTGGCGCTGCGCGCGAGCTGGTGCGCGAGAACTGGTGGGCGGGGGTTGCTGCGCCGAGTGGAACTCAGTCAGAACTACCGGGCCGAGGGGAACTCACCCACCGGATCACTGCGAAATCTGAGCTCCTCTGAGATCAAGGGTTCGCGTCGACTATGTTCAGTTGGTGTTCCTTGGGGCTGTGGATAATCAGGCCTCCGACTCGAACCTCCTCCCTTCCAAGATGGCGAGATCTCCCCGTGCGCGCCGGCAAGTATCTCCGGTAAGGGACCCAGCCGCGGGTGGTCAACTGTCGGGGGCTCCCTGATCAGCAGACCCCAAATTTCCTCTGGTGTTTGCCCGTCTCCTGGCTTGTTGACCAGCACTCCTAGCGCGATCCTCCGCTGCTCTCTCTCTCTTCCTCGGGACAAGACTCAGAAACCGCCCATCTGCTCTTCCGCCATTTTCTCTCTTCCCATGCTCTCCTTTTAAGAAACAGCTCATGACTGGCTGATCTACCTTCCTCATGGGCCTTGATTTACTATGTGACCTGAACTGCCCATCGTTTACTGGGTGTAACCTGACTCACCAAGTCATAAAGTTGTATGTGCAGAGCAGCCTTTCATCCTCAAATGGAAGTGGTGTATACAAGATTTGGCCCAGGCAGGTCCAGAAGGTACAAGTTCATTATGTGAATAACTGGCTAGAATATCATGGTCTCCACTCTTGGTACACTCCCTTCTCTCTCCCAGCCTGTACCTATTACCTCATGGTCGACAGAGGAAGCAAAGATTTGCGCCTGGTTTACAGATGGTTCTGCTTAATATGTAGGTGCTACCTGAAAGTAGTTAGGTGCAGCTCCTCAGCCCAAACATCCTTGAGGACAGTGGTGAAAATATTTTATACATATTGTTTCTCTACCTGACACAAGGGAGGGAGCTCAGTTAAGATTTCCTTTCAGCATCTCTCTGGCTAACCCAGAGACGAGGAGCAGGAATATGTTCCCACAATTATTCTCGTCTGCACAGGGATGGTGCTCTGTCAAGTCATCTCTGACCTGAAGCCTGCTCTGCTGTGATTCTTACCGGCTGAGCCCACCTGATGGTCTGAGCTCCAAGGTGGCTGACCATCCATAGGCTGTGAGATGTTGCTGAGTGCTCCTTCAGTGCTTACGTGCCCCTCTCCCACCCACACATAGTCACTGGATGTTCTTTCTGGCCTGATAGCATAGATGCACTGACCAGGGAACTGTAAGAGCTCTGGAGGCAGGCACTCTCACATAGTCCATACTATTGGGGCCAACCTTATCCTCAAGGTTGTAACATTTCCTGGAGTCTGGACCTGCCTCTTATTTCTGGTGCCTGTTACCTCAGCATGACAGCATTCTTAAGAGTGCTGGTAACCCTCTCCTGTAACAACCCACAACAATGCAATGGCAGCCAGTGATGGATACCCAGCCCCCAGCTATTGGTGGAATTATTCAGGAGCATGTTCTACACTGATTTGAAGTCCTGTCATTCCTGTCATTCACAGTAGTCACTGGTGTAACAACATACTTTATTTTCACTCATCTCCTCCCTGTCTCTGTTTAGCACCTTATGTTTCTATTATTGATGTTTCCTTTGATTCCTGAATAACTGTTAGCACTTGAGTTCTTGTCTCAGGTTTGCTTCCAGGGTAATCTGTGTGAACACAGACAGCTTATAGAGAGAGAAGTAATTGGGTGAAGCATTCTTGTATCCATCAGAAACAGGCAGAGGGAGTCAAAACCACTGAGCAGGGATCTGGGGCACCCAGGCCCTGCATTCTCCTGATTGATTGTAATAACACTCCTAATAGTAATCGCAATGGCACATACTTAAAATTACTACATGCCAAGTATTGCTAAACTTAATCTACATGACAACGAGGTCATTGTTTTATGCTGTCTTTGCAGTAACTAAAATTCTTATAGTTAGATGTAAGAGGCTTAAATATTGTCTAAATTTCCTTTCACCTTTGTGAAGTGATATGCCAGTTTGAGATAACAAAGAGAATTCAGCCTCAGTGCCAGACAGACTATGGGGTGGACCACATAAAACCCATTTCACAGCCAAGTGACAAGTGAGATGATGCAGATGCAGTTTTGTGCAGTTCACTCCTGACATGAAAGCCATTATTGATTATAGTTATTATGTGCAGAAAGCACCAGCTAAAAATACTAATTACAACATCCTATATAATAAAAGCCTAATATGCTAAGTGTCTGATCATCTGGTCATTAGTTCAACCAATCAAAGTGTAATATGCTAATGATATGCTAAGGCTACTCAACTGTTTGCTATAACATGCATTGACCACCAGGGGTCCAGCCACTTGGGACTGAGTGAGATGGGCCGGACACACCCTGGAACCCTCCCACCATTCCTCCCTGGCTGGCCAACTTTCTGCATCCCTCCCTGGCCCAATCATGTACCAGTGGGGTCCCTCGCCCTGGCCTGCACCCTATCTCAATCTGGGAGCCCTTGGGGGATGTCAGAGAGCATATTTTGGCCAGACCCCACAGGCCAGGCCAAGGGACCCCAATGTTGCATGAATTCATGCACTGGGCCTCTAGTACTATATAACAGAAAAAAATTGGTCACAACCCAAGTGCTATGTATTTGGTGATTGGATAAATAAACTTGCTAAATTCAGCCATGCAATACTAAGCAAATATCACAATGATATCATGTAAGCACATTTAACGTCAAAGGAAAGCAAACACCACATGCTAAGGGGAAAAAAAACATGTTACAAAAAAACGCTAATAATGATGTGTTCAAGGTATGAATTGATAAGAAGAAAGTGCAGAATGACATGTCTCAAAATGTCAGGACTCCCTGGGTCATGGGATTTAGGGGGACTTTTGTTTTCCTATTTGGTCTTTTCTTCATTTTCTACAATAAATACACAACTATGTACTTTCAAAATATTCTAATTTCCCTAATAAAAACTCCTTGGTGATTAGTGAGAGCTGCTTTATGGAAGTAGAAAACTGTTGAGTGTATGGATGTGAGGTCCTGTAGTAAAGAGAGTGGAACACAAAGTAAAATAATATTAAGCCTGGTGTTGGGCTTGATGTTCTGCTGAGATGGACGTTGTCACTGAAGTATCTGGAAGAGAGAAAACTATCCTGAACTTATAAGAGAGGGAATACAGCTCAGGACCTACTGATTGACTTTCCTGAGGTCTGACACCTTAAGTACACTGCTGTTCGCTGAGGAGATGTTGCTTCCCTCCCAGGAATCCCTTACTGTGTGTGACCTCAGCAGAAACAAAGGATTCTGGTGTTTCCCATTTGACCTATACTGGGATTCCTGCTGCTGCCATGAGGTAGTTATAGATGGATGCCACTAAGTCCACTCAGGTAGCTTATGGAAAGAGAAGGAATACAGCAAAATGCACTTTATTTTTAATAAGTTCAGCAATGGGCAAAACTGAAGAAGATTAATCTCATATGCGTACTCTGAGAGCTGGTCCCTGTTTCTTAAGGATTAGCTATAATTCTCCCTTGAGCTGGACTCGGGTGCAAATGTCCAGTAGAAAGAGGGTTCAGCTGGGGTGGGAGCCATCAGGCCCATCGGCTGTGTAAGACCTGGGAAATCAGTTCGTCAGGTGCTACCTAGGCATTAGGGGTGATTTGATTAAATGTGTGGCCAAATACAGCAGGCTAATTTTGAGTTGATAATTGTGTATGGCCCTGGAATATTGTTATAAATATTCAATGGCTCTTTGCAGAAAAAGGGCTGCTTACCCCTGGTTTAGAGGAATAAAAGGACTTCCTTATTCATGTCTTCACCATACCTTTAAGCCATACCTTTCTCACTTTTGTAATTAGACCATAAATAAAGGGTCATGCCCTGATAACTAAGTCCACAGTCTAAATTTCATCTTTTGGGATGGTTTTAAGGTAGGAATGGCTGCATGGTGGCATCCATATTGTGTCTATAAGAAAACACTGAAGATTTTTGTTATACTCATTTTATACCCTTTTATCTCCAAAAAAAAAAGATCAGTCAACATAAGGTTGTCTCTCAAAGACATTATTCAATGTTGATATGGGGAAAAGGGAAAAAAAAAACTTGGGCTGACATCTGCACGACCAGTACTTTCTCCAGACCTTTTCCCACAGCTTTCAATTCAAATCAGCTTTGATTGCAAAGAATGCAGTTTAAGTCTGCTCATTCAAGGATTCATAATTACAGGCTCTCCACAACACTTTGAAAGAAAAATTATGTTTCCCCACTTTGATGAAGATCAGTGAGAGATGAAGTGCTGTAAACTACAGACACACAAAGAACTTGATCTCCTTGAGGACAGTGAAGCCCCAAGGATGAGGTGAAAGAAATAAATTGCATCCATCCATCTCCCCAGATCGTCAGATAGGTTATTGCTGTTGCCATAGTGGGATAAAAGTGAAGCTCAGGGTGTAAAATGATTTCCCTGAAGCCACACAGGTTGTTAATAAAGATCTGCCACCAGGTTCCCTGGTTTCGGCCCACTGTTCTCTCCTCCATGCCACACTGGCCTCCAGTCTCACTTCACAAATCTCTGGTTTTGCTAGTTTTTTTCAATAGCCAGTCAGCTGGTTCCTGGTCAATGAAAAAGAGATGATTCGGATGAGGCTGTATTAGAACTACCCTCACGACAGGCTCTCAGCCTTAGCAAAAGTAATTGTGCTGTTTTGTAAGCAGCGCAGCCTGACCAAATGCTGTTTGTAGCTTAGCACACATTTATTTATTAAATAAGACTATCAGTATTATTATCTAAATATATAAAACTATAATATGCAAATGGACCTAATGGCAGAACAACTGAACAACCAGTCGCTCTGACATGCACTGATCACCAGGGACTGTACACGGAGCATGGTGGGTGTTGGACATGGCGGGATGCTGGAGCAGGTGAGCAGGGGTGCCAGACCAAGGTGGGGCACTGGTCGCTGTCATCAGGGTGAGCCACTTGTGGTTACTGAAAATTCTTTATTCTCAGGTGCCTCCATCCTGCCCGGTGCTCGCACCCGCTGCCAGCACCTGGGCATTAGCCAGCCCAGATCGCCCCTCATGGCTTCTCCACGTCCCCCTGCTCCTGAGGGGCAATCGAGACCAGCAGCCACTGCTTGCACCCGTTGCCAGTGGCGATCCCGCTTGCACCTGCAGCCAGTGCTGGAGCTGCCATTTGCACCCACAGCTGGTGCTGGAGCTGCTGCTTGCCTCATACCTTGAGTGAACAACAGCAGCAAAACACTCTGGCTATGCTAAGATACTGAGGTTTAAGATTTGCTTTTTCCTGCAGCATAACTTAGAATGTCCTAACCAATATAACTCTATTATCCTAAGAAATATGGGGAATAATAAAACACATGGGACATTATCCTTGCTATTAGGAAATTCACTACATGATCTCCAACAATTATTCTCAGTCTGTTGTTCCTGAATCAGCAGTATTAGAATCATCTGGGAAAACATTCGACATGCCAGTTCTGAAGCTTTATCCTGGGCCCATAGATTTATATACTCTGGTGATGGGGTCAGTAATGTGTTTTAACAAGCCTTCCTGGATTCAGAGGAAGGTTAGTTTGAAAGCCATTAATCTAAAAGATGATATATGCACAGCATGTCAGAGATTTTTTCAGGAACCTGTATTTGCAATAAATGCCACAGGAAATCATGGTCCTTCTGACTAAATTCACTGGCCCTTTTCTATCATTGAACACCTCTAGAGGCAAGATCACATAGTCAGCTGCTGCTGTCTCTTTAAAAAGTGCTCACCAACTGAACGTGGGTCAAACCATAGACGGAAAGGAACCTATCTAATCTCTCTTTCATATGGCAATTATGGAAGATGGTCACACATTTAGAGGCAGTTTCTGAGGTCTCCCTACTGTGTTCTAATGGCCCCCTTCCTAGGTTTTATAAATTTGCTAGAGAGGCACACAGAACTCCGGAAACCAGTTCATTCACTAGATTACCAGTTTATCTGTTTACTGAAAAGAGATGAAAGGGTATGAATCAGTGATGAACAGAAAGGTGGGGTAAGCCCCTGTCCACAGGGAGTTTGGTGTCTGACACCTGAGTGTGTCCTGGTTCCCCACTGTGGGAGAACTCTGACACCCATCCTTCTGAGTTTATACGGAGGTTTCATTACAAAGATACCATTAATTAAATCATTGGCCAATGGCGAATACTTCAATCTCCAGCCCTTCCCCTTCCAGTGTCACTGGATTACTTCTGAACCAGGGCTGGTCCTGCCAAGGCACAGTTCAAGACCTTTCCCAGGCCAGGTGACCTATAGATTCTTGGCTCGCCTAGGAAAAATGTCAAGCATGGGCAAGTTGTATTCAGGTAAAGAAAAAGAAAGAGGCCAGGACGTAGGTGCTGCTGTGAAATAAGCAAAATGTACACACCCAGTTGGATTCAGGCTGATTCACGAGTGAGTTGTGCACATGGTCAGTCTGGGAGATTTTATGTGTTTCCAAGGGGAGGTTGTCTCCAAGCTTTGTGGGGCCAAATTCTGACTCCACCTTCCAGTTGGAAAGGGTTCTTATTCTTAATATAATCTGTTTAAGAAGAGGCTATGACACTTTCTATTTATGTCCATTTTCATTATAATGGTGGTATAATGAGCTTTGGGATCGTTCTCTGATCAATATTTTCTCCATCTTGGATTAGTCTGGATCTAACTGTTTTCTGTTACTTAGATCCCTGACTCTGGTGGTTTAAACCATCTGCTCTTAGGCATTTTTAGTTAGGAAGGATACGGTCTTGTGATTTATTACCTGGCTGTTTATTACTCAGCCATTTGGCCATTTGTTCAATATTTGTTTCAGTTTCCTCACTTCACTTGCCAAGGAATTTTCCCCATTTCTTACTAGCTTGTCTCATTTTATCACCTCAGAGACTTCTATTCCTGAGTTGTTTTAGGGGTGATGATGATGCTTTAGTAACTGCTTCCTTCTAGCAAGGGTCATGGCCCATGTCAGGGGAGGGCATGGGAGTCTCCTGTTCTGAGAGGGGCAGGGAATGGGAGTCAGGGCCGGAGTGATGATATTATCCTCCAGAACCTCTAAGCCAGGGATGGGTCAAAAGCATTGGAAAATTGTCATTTTGACATGGAATTGTTGTGTCCTAGAGGTGACACATTGAGCCACATGCAGCTCTGCCTGGTGGGCTGGAGTTCAGTGCAAGGTTTCACAGTCCAGCAGATGGAGCTGGGATCAGCACCCAGCCTACCACTTCATCTTGAGTTGGGGCCACGGGAGGGCTCTTGTGCAAAGGGCAGTCAGAGGACACAAAGGGCCAGGTGCTGGGCAGCCGGTGGATTCCAATCATCCCTGCTGGGGCTGGGCGGGGTTTGTCAGAATTGCAGGGGCACAGGCGCCTTGGCATCTGGCTGTGGAGGGCAGCACCTGACATCAGCAGCCCAGGATTTGTTTTCCCTGTGTAGTGGGAGGGGGTGGCCAGTATCACAGGCAGCAAAGGCTGCCAGCAGGGGGCTGGCTGCTGGCTGGGCATCTGAAGGGTCATTTAGAGGGGCGGAGGGAATGCTGAGCAGGGGCTGCAGTGCCTGTCTGGGCCAGGGTTCAGATTTCAGGAAGTCATTTCCCACAGCAACACCTTACCTCCAAGTGCTAGTGTCCCAGGCCCAGGGACCTGCTCCTTTTCGCCAATAAACATGGTCCAACAGGGAGAAGGGAAGGATGGAGCGAGGCATGAAAAGAAGAGAGAAGATTATCAGGTACCTGTTTACCTGCAGAGTGCCAACATCCCAAGAAAAGGTAAAATTGGTGAAAAGCTGGCACGTCCAGTCCTACAGAGCAGTCCTTGACCCATCGCACTGCACACATGATTGGAAAATGATCGAGGAAACTAAGGGGCTTTCTCAATCCTTATTCTATTAAAAAAAAAAAAGGAAGGAAGGAAGGAAGGAAAAAAGGAAAGAAGGAAGGAAGAGCGGAAGGAAGAAAGAAAGAAAACCTGCCAGGCTGATGGTAATATTTCTTAACAATTAGCATAGTTTAAAATCTTTCCAGGCAACAGATAGTGAGTGACCTTGCCAAGGAGACAGAGGAATGGACAAGAGAAAGAGTCAGCTGGGTCCTGATGGTCATTGACCAGTGGGCACTTCCTTTCCAGTCATCGGTGGTCATCACCGTTGCTTTTCCAAGCTAGTAGCACCTCTGTGTCCCCAAAGCTGGCAGTTGCCTAAACCCGGCACTTAGGAAATGTCAATTTGCCTCTGATATAATTTATGTGGGTAGAGAGTTCCATCATTATTCACTTACAATGTTCGTAGACATCCCAGATGGATAAACAATCAGTCATGGTATTTGCTACGTGAACCTCTGCCTATGATGGTAGTCTTATTCCAGGGCTTTTTCTCAGCCTGTCACTGGCACTTTCATGAACACTAATGGTGAATAGGGTTGCTGGTACCTCCTTGTCCCAAGAAAGCCCTGACATCTGATTAGCCACATATTGTCCAAGCTTAGGGCCCACGTGGGGAGGATTGCATTCAAGTGTTCTAGGAGCTGAGCCATATATGTGCACATGCACATTCTCTCTCTCTCTCTCTCTCTCTCTCTCTCTCTCTCTCTCTCTCTCTCTCATATACATACACACACACACACACACACACACACACACACACACACACCATGCATAAATCACCAAGAAATTTTATCATACCCTTTCTACAATCTATGATGAGTGCCACATGGTACAGTCTGTGGTACCAGTTGGAAATTAACAAGGATAATGCATTGCGTCAAGAATATGAGTGACAGTTGTTAAGAGCATCTGCCTTGGAGAACTGGAGTCAATATTGGATCTATCACATTATGTGAGCTTTTGAAGTCACACTGGCATTGCCATATAATGGGGACATCTATGTATTTGCTTCCTAAACTTGTTATAAGAATTTAAAAAGATGTTACATGAAAAGAGCTTAGAACATTGTGTCATTCTTCCTTTAAAATAACACACAAAATCGATGGACATATCCATGAGTGAGTCATGAAATTACTGTAGTGCATTGAGGCCAATATTTCTAAAAAGTGACAGAACAAAATAGGCGATATCAGGATACATTGAATAAGTAAAGCTAAGTATTTGTAGCATGTCCTATTGTTAAAAACAGCCTCAATAAGGTCTTGCATCCCATGTGCTCCTATACAGTGGTATCTTCCTGCTCCAGCATCTTGAGATGAGGTCTATTTCTCCTCCTCTCAAATCTGGATAAGCTCCTAATTACTTTGAGCAGCAGAACGTGGTGGAAGTGATGCTGTAACTTCTAAGGCTCAGTTATAAAAATAATGCCACGTCTGTCCTGGTGGCTAGAACCTTCAATCGCGGGGCACATCGCTGCCATGTTACAAGTCAGACTATGCCAAGGTTGCAAAGCTATGAGGATGCCCAAGCCATGTGGAGAGGCTTCAGGTAGGTACTCCAGTTTTAGGCACTGACCAAGCCCAGTTCAGGTCCCAAATATGAGGGAAACAACCTTAGAATCCTACAGAAACTTATTGAGCTGCTGATTACTATTCAGTTGTTGCCACAAGGAACAAAATAACTGCCTAGCTAAACCCTGCTTGAATTCATGAGTATAACACAATGGCAGTTGTTCTAAATCTGCACTATGGGGTAGCATGTAATTTCAGTATGCATGCTGGGTTACAAAGTAAAAAGTATTCTTTACTATGTGTCTTGCACTTAAAAACCAAGTTTGAAAATTTCTGGGTTAGCCTAAAAGAAATGCTCACGTGTTCAATCCTTGCTAGCCACCGCTGTAATTACCTTCACACTGCTTCAGGCTCGCCATGTGTTCTGGCTGTAATTATTATATTTCCCCCCTACAGAAGTCAGATAGGTAACTCTGAGCCTGTTTCCTCATTTGCTCACTGAGGATAACAAGAACTTCCTGTTAGGAAGTTGAAATGAGTCAACATCTGTAAAATTCTCAGAATTGTGCCTGTAACAGGGCAAGGCCTACCTAAGGATCTTTTAATTAGACTATGTGAGCCACCAGGAGGGCATTATCTTTGTGGTACTGATAAGGGAAATACAGTTGAGAAAAAATGAGAAACTGTTGAGGACAAGGGTCAGTATTAGAAGAAGCAGGATGTGAGGCTCCGTCTTCTGGGTGGGCAGCAGGTGCTCTGTGCAGCATTTAGTGGGCTTCCCAAGCTCCCTCCCAACAGTGTGATGTGGGAATCAGTACATTTGATAGCTTCTCATTCACAGTCTGAAAATCCTGAATTAGGCAAGGGTTCTCCAGAGAAACAGTAGAATGGATATAGTTATAAGTATAGTCGCTGTAGCTGTAAATAGATGTATATATCTTCTGTAAGAGGCAGATAGAAGGAGATTTATTATGAGGAGTTGGCTCATGCAATTGTGGAAGCTGAGCAACCTCACAATCTGCCTTCTGCAATCTGGAGACCCAGAGAAATAGTGGTATGATTCAGCTTGAGTCGGTAGGCATGATTATTAAGAGAGCTGATGGTCTAATTCCCAGTCTGAGAGATGGGGAAGATGAGATGTCCCAGCTCAAAGGACGGGTGGAGGTAGGGGGTGGGTGCAAGAAGGGGCCCATTCCTTCTTTCTCCACCTTTTGTTCTATTCAGGACTCAATAGATTGGCTAATGCCCATCCACAAAGAGGAAGGCAGTGATTTACTGTGTCCACTGAATCAAATGGTCATCTCATCTGGGAAAAACCCCCACAGACATGCCCAGGAATAATGTTTAATCTGGGCACCCTATGGCCACTCAAGTTGAGACACAAAGTTAACCATCATAAGTCGAGTAGGAAGAGATGTACTAGGTCATTGGGATCATTGGTTGTCAATAGAGTGGTTATTCTGCCATCTGGGACTTGAAAGCCTATGAATTGGTGTTTTGGGGATGTTTGGACCCTACCTAAGAAATCCGATTCCCTAGGCAGGGCAAAATGGGGCCTCAAAGAACTCCATGGAGCTGCCAAGTACTCTCCCCTCTGGGCACCAGTGTGGCATGCTGGAGGTGCCTGTTTAATGGATCCCCTTTGTCTTGCTGAAGCAATTGTCCACGCAAAACTGTGCTGGGTACTTGGTGCTAGATCAAATTCCTCTTAAAGACAGCAAGCATCTGTATTTCAACTCAGATCAAGGTGGTTTTAGCACCAACAGGCTTAGGTACCCGAAGGGGCACTGACCTAGGGACTGCAGATTTAATTTTCTAATGAGAAAGTAACCAGAGCTTTGTGGGTTCAGCAGAAACATTTTGTTCATCTCCCCCTGATTGAATCCAGAATTCCATTTAGCCCAGTCATTAGAGTTTGCACTCTGAGTTGATCTGACATTTATTTTTTGGACACATATGGTGGTGATATATATCAATTCCAGGATGTGGAAAACAAAGACAAAAGGTCCCTGCTGTATCGACACAGCAAAAATCTAAAAACAGAATAACAACAACAACAAAAAAAAATGAATTTCTTCTAAAGTGTGCTGAGCATGCATGTTATGACCTTCTTCTGAGCACAGCCTATGGTGATTTCTGGAAACTGCAGACTGTGGGGAAGGTAGAGAGAAAAGAAGGGTGGGACTTCCAAGCCACACCAGGGAGGAAGAGAAGCAACCGATAATGTGAAATTTGGAGGAGCCTGCCTGCCAGCAGAGCTCAAATGGCCAAGAACATTTCTGACACCTGACAGAGGAAAAGAGTTCAAAGGACAGCTACCAGGTGTCTGGTGAGGGCAGACTCAAGCTGTCCTTGAGCTGCCCTCTGTCCTCAAGGGGAAGTAGCCAGGTGTTTGCAGGAGCAGGTCTGCTTCTGGGACTATTCTCTCCCAGTGTAGCAGTCTGGTGCCTTCCAACACAACTTACTGAAGCACAGTCCTCCAACACTGGCTTATAAATCACATGGAGATGTATTGAAATGTAAGACATAAAATCCGTAAATACATTTGTCCTTGAATTTGTGTAAAAAGACAGATTTTCTAATATCTGAGACAGATACTTCCCTCTTTGAAATCTTGCAGGTTTCATACAATAAGCCAATAGAAAATGACATAACATTGTACGTAGGGAAAATTCCATGATGAACACAAGGCTTGAACAAAACTTTGTGATTTTTCACTGATCAAAATCGGAGGGTGAATCTTGATGGAAGCCCCCTGCCCTGACTTTGGAAATCTTGCTTTGTGAAGCCTGGGCCTGTCTTGCCCTTCATTGTGAGTAAAGTTGTCAACATATGTTTACTATCTTTGCTTAGAATTCACACTTCTGGCTTTTGATGGCCTTAGGTCAACCCTGGTAGAAAAAAAAATCCCCAAATACAAGAAAAGGCTTGCTAATTTGTCCTGCAGAGAAGGGATGTAGACCCTCAAACAGGAAATCTATCTTACATCTGACAGCCCTTATGACCTGCAGTGTCCATTTCTCCCTCTGAGAGTGGGGCTGCCATCCTTGTTCTTCTCAGTAGGGTTGTGTGAGTATCTTTGTGAAATGCCTGACCTCTTGGGAAGGGGTCTCATTAGCATCTGGAGCCTTCTTGCTGAGCAGCAAGAGTGCCTGGAACTCCACATTACATTGAAACCATCCAGAGGCATCATTAGCTATCAAGGTGAATCATTAAAATGCATTATAATGAACCTCAATCTCCGTAATCACTGTAATTAAGTGTGCACAATGTATCAGGCTGCTGATTAAGTAGTTTCAGTTTTATGAGCATGACTCCTAATGATTCTTCTTTTTTACTGATCTAGATGCATTAAACTTCAGAGGGAATTGGAATTTCTATGCTCTTGGCAGAAGGAATACTGAGTCACACAATATCTGGTGAGGCATCTCCATTAGTCATCCCTGAGAAGCAAACGAAATTTTCCTAAGCTGACTTCATTCCAGAGATGCCAATATGCCAGAGAAGCAGTGCCCGTGGGCCAGCCTGATTTGTGGAGTCTGATGGTTTGGAGATGGCATTTTGCTTTTGTTTTTCTGAAAACATATCAAAGGAAGGTTTCGAATTTCCCTGCATCTCTAACTACAAACAACTGCAGAGGACACTAGAGATGCCCTGTCAGCAGGGAGAGGTAGGCCAAGAAACAGGTGTCCAAAAAGCTAATGCTGCTCTTGGCCCGTGGCCCCATCCCGGCCACTGCATTGTGTTGACTGTGATTACCAAGGGACTTTCATTTGTGCTCTCCAGCCATCACTGGTGTATAAGACATGCAAAGAAATAGCATTGTTTAAGTTGAAATTAACTATAATAAACCTAAGAAAGAAAAAAATGAATTATTTTGTATTTTCATGTTTAAAATACATGACCCAGAAAAGGGAGCTTAAAGCCAAAATACAGAGAGAAACAGATTTTTATATTGACTTTTAAGTTTTCTGGTGAGTTAGTGGAGGTGAACGGGATTTAGGATGATTTTGAGTATAAATAACTTTTGTCTTACATACACAGAACATAGCTCTATGAATCCCAATTATATTCTCTCTCTCTCTCTCTCTCTCTCTCTCTCTCTCTCTCTCTCTCTCCCTCCCTCTCTCTCTCTCTCCCTTCTTCTCCCTCTCCTTCTCCTTCCCACATTCTTTCGTGAACTTCATAACTGACCTCAACATAACCTTTCCTGTTTGAGAAAGGACTGTCATTCTGTAGTCACCCGTGCCTGAAGAGGAAAGTCAGCACCACCTCCTCTTGGTTTCTCACTGCTCCACTTACTCTCCATGTTCATGGTCTCCTTCCTACCTTTTATGAACATCCTTTCCCTCCTATCCTCACTAATAGCCTTAACAGGGTCCTTGTCTCGGGCCTTGACTATTGCATTTTTCTTCCAAATGGGCACCCTGCTTCTTTTGTGGTCATAAGCCTTCTCTATTTAGCCACCAGGATTTATTTTGTGTCATACAATTAGATTATATTCACCTCTTGTTTAAACTTAATGCCTCTCATTTCTCCCATTTATAAAGCAAACATGAATTATTCCAATTTAAAACATCTTCCATGAGTAGCATCTATCTTTCTCCAGCACTCTCTGGACTCCAGCCATAAAGACTTCTTGCAATTTCCCAAAACTCTATACCTATTCATGCTCCCATGCTATTGAAACATGTCAGCTACTTACAGTCTTCAGTGACATCCCATATCCCTTAGAATAGAACATGCCCAAGCTTCCACGTGGTCTATTAGCCTCTGTACAGCTCAAGTCCTGCTTCTCTACAGTGTCACCTATGTATCTTTCATCTCTGTACTCCAGAAATTCCAACTTAGCTTAGCCTCATTGTTTTGTGCTTTGTTTTGTTTTTTTAAAAAACTTAATTGTCACCTCTATAGGGACGCCTTGCTGAATTCCTTCACTGGGTAAGAGCACTACATACCTCTGCATTGTGATATTTAAACTATAGCTGTAAATTTATATATTTTTGTATGTTCTTTGCTTTCTACATAACTACAGGTACTAGGAAGGCAACATTCCTGTTTTGGCATTGTTTGTTAGTTTATATGAGGTCTTTCCTCACTAGTTTAATCCCAATATTGGCAAATATCTGACATAAATTGAAAGGTCAATAAGTAATTGCTTAATGAATTAATAAATTATAGCATCCTTGATATTTTTATTATGTTTGAAACAGTTATGGCATAGATGGTTGATGAATGTATAGATTAGCCACGTCATCTGACTAGATGTTAAGGTATAGAGACTTGTAGAACCTGGACCCTACCTATTCCATCTTATTTTATTCAACATCCATTCTGATGTTGTATAATTGTAGGAACTTGATTTTCATTTTTAAAAACATATGTTTTTATTGATTTCATAGAGAGGAAGGAAAAGGGAAAGAGGGATAGAAACATCAGTGATGAGGTGGAATCATTGATTGGCTTCCTCCAACTTGCCCCCGCCACTAGGGATCGAGCCTGAAACCCAGGTATATGCTCTGACCAGGAATCAAACTATGTTCCCCTGGTTCATAGGTCAACACTCAACCACAATGGGGTGGAACATGATTTTCTCATTCCTTGTAACATGGAGTATCCTACCCTGGGGCCAGCTAAGAAAAGGGAGAGGAGATGGCCAAATCTCTGATGCTTCCTCACATTCATTACAGCTCCCTCTTTATTTCTTTTCCAGTTCCTCCTTTAGCCAGCTGATTAGGTGAGATGAGACAAAGAAGCAGAAGCTCAAACCAAAAGAGGAGCTTTCAGGGTTTCAGGAATGTGAAGTTCAGGCTGAACTGCCCTAGGTCTCTTCAGGCTGGAAGGCATGGGATGATGGTGGGCTCAGCCTTCATTCACCCTCAAGTCACTTAGGACTGACTATGCAGCAGTGACAAATATCACAGACTTAAGATTTGCCATATGCACCTTTTATTTAGCTTGACTCTCATTTTCCATATGCAGCTTTTAGTTAGCTTATGTGGAAAATTAGTTTGGTACTCATCCTTTACCTTCTTGGAATTTGCACATGAAAATGAAAAAAACACATATCACATTTCAGTTGGTTGGGAAATGGACTGAAGAGGATGAGTGGAGGAAACATGAGCCGGTTGGCAGGCTAGCCATAGATTTTATAAGTCTGAATGCTATGGAAATTACTTACTGCCCTTTGCTCTGTTATGTATCTTTAAATGTGTTTTTGCTCTTTTGTGTATTATAGATAAAAATATTTTCCCCTCTCTCTATGGTTTACTATGCCATCAATTCTTGTTTGGCTGACTCACTGCTCTTCAGGTGACTTCTTATCTAGTTGACACAGATCCACCACCTGCTCCTTTTTTTCTCCTTAACTCTTCCTTCCAACATTTATCCTCCAGCTCATATCTTGACACCCATTTGGCCCACTCCAGAAACTAGTCAATTTTGTTCTCTGTTTTGTTCTATATGCTGTCATTCACCCTATCTTCTGATTGTCCCTAGACCACGTTCCTTTTTCTCAGTTATTTTGCAAGACCATCATAATCACTTATTTGATGACCATAGATTCTAACTTGACCCTGAATTTGACAAACTAGAAGCATTGGCTCTCATTTATAACATATCGCTGTTTTGCAGGCTGGTGCTTGGTTCAGACTAACTGCTCAATATGTACCATTTCACTGACTAATTTGTCTTTCTTTTCTGGGCCTTTTCAGTTCATGTTGTCACTACCCTGTTCCTCATCTCTGTTAGTCAGGGTCAAGGTTATATATGAAGAATTGGCTCACACAGGTATGGAGGTTAAGGAGTTCCATAATCTGCCATCTACAAGCTGTAAAACAGAAAAGCCAGTGGAAAATCCAGTCTGAGTCTGAAGGCCTGAGGACCAGGGACTGCTGATATAATAGTAGACCCCAGAGTCTGAAGGTCCAAGAATGAGAAACTCAGATATCCAAGGGCAGAAGGTGGTTATTCTAGCTCAAAAAGAGAAGCAGAATTTGCTCTTCTTTCACTTTTTTGTTCCCTTTGAGCCCTCAAATGGATTGAATGAAACCACCTACATTGATGAAGGTGGATCTCTTCACTCAAGCTACTGAATCTAATTTAATTCCTTCCAGTAATGGCCAGGAATATGATTTCTTAATAGCTCTCTAGGCATCCCTTATGCCAGTCAAGCTGACACATAAAATTAATTCTCACAACAACCTTCAATGAATCTCCATCCTCCCTAATATTGATATACTAGTATAAGACTTTCAATCATTTGGCCATGCATTAATTTTACATGGTCACCTTTTTCCACTTTTTACATGAATTCTTTACTACAAATGAATCTTCCTGTTCTTCCCTGAATATAGAATAAGAACACTGTTTTTCCTCTCTTCTCTTCCTTGTTAGATACTATTTCCTCTGTCTCTTTTCAACTTTCATGTTCCTCACTTTTTAATGAATGATAAATTTTTGTTCTTCCTTTAAAAGATAGTTCAGATGTCACTTTTTAAAGCAAACCTTCCATGTTCCAAATCAGCAATCTGGAAGACAAGGTTGTAAAAAAAAAAAAAAACACACCCAATTAGAAAATCAAAAAGATGAAAAAATTAAATGAGGATACTTTAAAGGACCTCTAAGACAATATTGAGCACAGGAACATTTTCATCATAAGGATACCAAAAGGAGAAAAGAGAGAGCAAGGAATTAAAAACCTATTTGAAGAAATAATAACTGGAAACTTTCCTATTTGAGCAAAGGAAATAGACATGAAAGTCCAATAAATACAGAGAGTCCCAAACAAAATGAGCTAAAAAAGCCACATGCCAAGACACATCATGATTAAAATGTCAAAGGTTAAAGATAAAAATAATTTTTAAAGTAGCAAAAGAAAAGCAGTTAGTTAATTATAAGGTAGCTTCCATAATACTGTCAGCTGACTTCTCACAGAAACTTTGCACGTAAGAAGAGGTTCTTACAAAATATTCAAAGTGATGAAAAGCATAAACTTACCAAGATTACTCTACTCAGCAAGGCTATCATTTAGAATTGAAGGAAAGATAAAGAGCTAACTAAACAAGAACTAGTCAAAGGAATTTATCACCATCAAACCAGTATCACACACACACACACACACACACACACACACACACACACATCTTAAAGGGATTTTAAGGAAAAGAAAAAAGTTCAAAAATATAAATAATAAAATAGCAATAACTACATGTCTATCAACACTTACTTTAACTGTAAATGAATTAAATGCTCTAACAAACACATAAGGCCTTAGGGTAGCTGAATGTATAAGAAAACAAGACCCATACATATGTTGCCAAATAGAGATTCATTTCTGATTGAAAGACACATACAGACTAAAAGTAAAGGAATGGAAAAAGATAATTCATGCAAATGGAAGCAACAAAAAAAGGTATGGTAGTAATATTTATATCAGACAAAATAAACTTTAAAACAAAGGCTATTAACAAGAGACAAAGAAAAACCTAGCTTCTACTTATTTATCTGAAAAAACCCAAAATATAAATTTGAAAAGATATATGCATCCCTATGTTCATTGCAACATTATTTACAATAGCCAAGATATGGAAACAACCTAAGTGTCCATCAGTAGACAAATAAATAATAACATATATATTTTACACACACACACACACACACACACACACACACACACGCACACACACAATGGGAAATTACTTAGCTATAAAAAAAGAGTGAAATCTTGTCATTTGTGACAAAGATGCATCTACAGTGTATTATGCTAAGTAAAATAAGTCAGACAGAGAAAAATAAGTCCCATATATTTTTACTTAAAAGTAGAATCTAAAAAACAGAATAAATAAACAAACAAAATGGAAATCAATCATAAATAAAGGGAAAAAACTGAGAGTTGCCAGGTAGAAAGGGATTTGGGGGCTGGATGAAAAAGATAAAGGGATTAAGAAGTACAAATTGGCAGTTAAAAAATACTTACAGGGATATAAAGTATATCACAGGGAATAAAATTAGTAATATTTTAATAACTATATATGGTTTTGGAGGTACTCAACCTATTGAGGACTCACTTCTTAAGTTATACAAATGTGCAACCATTGTGCTGTACATCTGAAACTAATGTAATTTTAAATGTCAACTGTAATTGAAAGATAAAAATAATTAGAAAAGGCTGCTCAACATTATTTGTCACTAGAGAATTGCAAATTAAAACAAGATGCTACTACATACCTATTAGAGTTCTAAAATTTAAATAAAACTGAAACACTAATTTATGATGCAGATGTGGAACACAACAACTGCCACTCATTGCTAGTGGAAATGCAAAGTTTGGCAGTTTCTTACAAGTTAGACGTTGTCTTACCATATGATTCAGGAATTTCACTTCTAGGTATTTGCCCAATTTATTTGAAAACTGTTTGTGTGTGTGTGTGTGTGTGTGTGTGTGTGTGTGTGTGTACACACACACAAAATATGCATGTGAATGTTTAGACCAGCCTTATTCACAATCAACAAACACTGGAAGTAAGCAAGATAGCCTTCAAAAGGCAAATGAATAAATAAACTGTGGTACATCCATACAATGGAAGACTATTCAGTAATAAAAAGAAATGACCTATCAAGACATGGATGAGTTTTAAGTACAATAGCCAAGTGAAAGAGGAAAGTCTGAAAAGGCCACATACTGTATAATTCCAATTATATGACTTTCTGGGAAAGGCAAAACTATAGAGTAGGTAAAATGATTGGTTACCAGTGATTTGGGGTGAGGGTGGGGAAATGAATAGAGGATTTTTAGGCAGTGGAACTACTCTATGATACTAAAACACTGGATACATATCATATACATTTGTCCAAACCCATACAATGTACAATGCTAAGAGTGAGCCCTAGTGTAAACTATAGACTTCGGAAGGAGAGTTAAACAAATGAAGCACTTGTTTAGGGTGGTGAAACTATTCTGTATGTCACATATGTATGTCAAAACATGACATAGGCATTTTTTCAAACCCATTAATTTTTATAGCACAAAGATTAAAACCTAATAAAGACAAATTTTAAAAATGCATTTAGGAGGTTAGAGGAATCCTAGGATGGAATGTGGATTTTCTAAAAACAATTCTAAAAAATTTTTTAAAGCAATTTGTCATATATGGAGAAAGTCTAGTTGATAAGATTAGCAATCTAGTGAGAAATTCCTAGCATGAAGGTCTCAGAAGTACCCAGAACATGTTCCATAAATGATGGAGCCAGCCATCCTGTGCCTATTAAGTGGGAGTTTTTCTCCTTACCCTTCTTTTACTTCCAAGGGTCATGAATATCTGCTAGCAATTTAGGGATTAAGGAGCAGCTAGTAAATATCTAAGATGCCAACAATACTGGCCATCCAACTCCAAGCATTCATGCTGGTGTCTAGACCAAGCTAGAAGCAGGAGAAAGCTTGGAACTCAGGGGTTGATGGAATTTGGGGTTAATGGTGAGGTAAAGTGAATAAAGTGCTTACACCTTATTAAATCTGTCTCGTGCAATATAATGGACAAACAATGAGATGGGCAATACTAACAAATAGAAGTAAAGTCATGGAGAACTGAGGTGATGAGAATGGTGGCACCATTTTGGTGGAGAGGTTTAAGGACACCTCCAAGGAAGATTCTGTACAGACACTGTGTGAAGAAGGCAGAGGGTAAGGGCCTCTGAAGGAGGCTGGAATATTTGTGTTTGAGAAGAAGCTGGAAGGCTGAATTCGCAGCTCTTTCTCTGAGACCACAGCAGAGGAGAGGGGGAGAGTAGCAACAAGTGGGGTTAGCCATGTAGGCAGATCCAATTCACAAAGCACTTTCTGGACAAGCTATGGTTGTGGTCCTTACTGTAGCAGTGATGGGAAGCCATTGGGGATCAGGGGTCAAAGAGTTTAGTCTCCTAAATCAAGGAAAATCTCAAACTTTGGCTTTCTTCAAATAAAGATCAAGTTTATTAGCACTTTACGGTGCTCATTGAAAATCTAGGATGAAATATTTTTTTTACACATTGTCAACCATTGGTTGTTGGCACCAATTCAATGCCAACAGGAATCCCTAATTTGGAGTGAAGGGAAGATGGAAATTTTATTCACTGCAAAATAACTCGATTGTGATGATACAGCATGGCTATGTAAATATTGAAGCTGTGGAAGAGCTCAATTGTGTTTCAGCTCAGCTGTGAGGCAGCCCTAGGGCCAGGCATCCCTGGGGCCAGACCCCTACTGGACAGCTCTGCTCTGCACCTCCCTGGTCTTCTCTGCTCTGCTCCATGCTAGTTTTGCTTTGCACTGTGCTGGTCTGCTCAGCTCAGCTCAGCTCCTATCTGTGCCAGTCTACTCTGGCTCATGCTGTTCTGCTCCACTCTGCTCCAGTGAGCCATCTTTGGTGTTTCAGATTAGCTGTGGAATCACAGTCTTCCGTCTCCCATGAAAATTGAAAGTTCCAGAGGGGAGCTAGCTTATATAGACTGGATGGAGAAAGCCCAAGCTGTATATTCAGAAACTCGGCTATGAGGGCTGGAACACAGTGCAGGCCGGCAGTTCAGTGCAAGCTTCTCCCAGAAGTGCAGTTTTCAAGAGAGGCCCTTGTGTAGAAATGACTGATAGGCTTTGTTTTTGTTTTGTTTTGTTTTTAATTTGAGGCCAGTTAGCCATAAGAGCCCCTTTTAGCAGGTGTCTTTCCCTCCCCACCAACTTCCCCTCTCCCCCAGGGTCCATATTCTCCTCTTTCAATCAGAGCCTGTCTGCAGACATTGTTGATGATGGATCAGGGCAGTGTTGGGGCCAGTTTTGCAATGGGCAAGCTTACAGGTGTATGCTAAAATGCCGATTCCAGATGAAGGGTATTCTTTTCTAGGGATCATGATGTCTGTGATGAGTCTCAAATGATCCCCTTATCAGAGACTTGCTGAGTGATGAGCAAGACAAGGAAACTAACTTGGGTTCTGGGAAACCCCACTGAAGAGAACACGTCCTGGGACCAGCTCTGTTCTCTCACGGACCAGGCTGCAAGGACTCTGAGATCTTCATTTTGTTGTTATTCACTCCCTTTGTTCTTTAATTTTACTCTAACTAGTTTAGTTGAGTCTTCTTTCTCTAAATGATAAATTGAAATTTTGAGTGGTGTGCATGTACCAGACACTGCTTTAAGAATTTTGCATGTATTTGCTCGCTTACCCCTATGACAACCCTGGGGCAGATACTATTACTGGACATTTTAGAGACAAGGAAACTAAGGCCCAGAGGGCATAAGCAGCCAGCCTGAGGAAGTGCTGGGCTGCCGCATTCATTCTGGCTCAGTCTGACTCTGAACCCTAGCCACTTAATGACAGCCTCTCCTAAATGCAGCATAAAAGACAGGGTATTTGTTTTATTTTTTAAATAATCAGACTTATGGGGCAACTGACTGCCCTTATTTAGCACTAGTGGCCCCGAATGCACGAAATTCGTTCAAGGGGCTCAGCCCTCAGAGCTCTGGCTTCATCTGGAAGGTAGTCCAGAAGGTCATTCAGCAGTCCTGTCTAATTAGCATATTACACTTTTATTATTATAGATTATTCCATATCCTTAGATCCAAACTTCAATCCAGTTATTTTTTTAAAATAACTTCCTCTCAATGCTTAGTGGCCTATCTCCCAGACCCTGGACAGCCGCAGCCTTTGAGCCTCAGCCACACCATCCATTAGCAGTGATTTCTCAGTGATCTAAATGGTAGTACATGACTTTCCTACCCACTAAATTTAAGCCTTTGAGAGCCTTTATATTGCTTTATCCCACAATGCCCAGTCCAGGCAGAACAGGCAGTTGGCACGTCACATATGCATACTGCCTGACTAGCTAATGGACAATCTGTAGCTTTAACCCAGTTCTACCAGTTTCCAAAAACATCAGCCACGGAAGGGATGCCTGCATAACGCCTGGGGAGCAGCTGACTTCATTTGTTGGCATCTTCTGAGAATAGTACTTTGTGTTCTGCAAACTTAGGAGGCCACTGGAATTTATTTGATTAGTTTTACTTTCAAGTTACCTCACAGCCTTTAGAGACCATTTTCCCCACTGGAAACCTATTGCCTGCAGTCACACCTGCCCAAATAGATTGACCCAACCCTGTAGCCTCCAGCAGCACTTCATTCACACCAACACTCAGGTGTGAGCAAGAGCTCTGTCTCCATGCCTGTTTTTCCAGAGAGTTAATTGGTGCCAGATATCTTTTCATAACCAATAAATTCTGTAGGGCTGAGGAAGGCAAATAAGTCTTGCTTCCCTGCACTGAGGCCCACTAATGAACAACATAGAATCACATTTTAATTATTTGTATCCAGAAGCCTGCCTCACTGCTTAATATCTCCCTTTGGCATATATATAAACAACAACACAACTATGGGTTTTCCCACTTGAATCAAAGGCGGAGCCAAGCATTTGCAGGAATTGGGATCTTGTGAATACTTCATGTGGTTATCTTGGTTTCAGTATGGGCATTCCTCTCCCTGGACAAAATATTTGGAAGACTAATTGACTGTCAGATGTTAATGGAGAGAAAGGAGGAGCTGATGACTGACATCTCACTGCAGCTTCGTCCTTCTCATTCCAGCCCTGAAGCTGTGGCCAGTAGCAGGGAGGACACAGGACATGGATCCAGGGATTTCTGCTCAAGGTTGGCATTTAGCCACTTAAGCTGGGTGACTTTGAGCCTTGTGGGGCCTTATTTTCCATCCATAGAATTATTGTGAAGCTAAACAAAATGACGTTTGAGAATTGTGCTGAGATTTGCAAAGACAGGTGTTATTTGCTATTTTTGACATTATAGTTCTTCATGAACAAGAGTGCTTCTGTGTTATAGCTTGCAGAGTCCCCCAAACTGCGCAAGCTCCTTACCTTGGAGACAGGTGGTGTGTCTCCAGAGACAGAATTTGCCTCTGAGGATCTCTCTGAGAAGCCCCGTGTTGTTTATCCCTGCTGTTTTGGGTTTTTTTTCCTGGTGAGCTGGGTTTGGGGGACTTTAGGCAGAACCTCAGCTCCTGAAGTTCAGATGTGTATTTGGAACACCAAGTCCCCATATAATTATCGCCCAAGTCAGGACGCTTTCATAGTGAAAAAGATGCTATTACTACCAATGGTAGGACAAAAGATGTAGAGAACACAGAGAAATGTTTCAGGACAGAACCTTGTCTTTGGAGGAGTCTTTGTTGAAGCGTCCACTGAGCAGGGCATTGTTTTTAAGGATGCAGCTCCAGCATGTCCGACAGCTCCCACACATAGCAGGTACTCCCCGATATTTGTTTAATGAACACTTACGTAAACAGTGATGAAGAAAGAAGTCTTTTCTAAAGCTATTAGCACAAGACTATATTTTTCAAAGGGAATACAGAGAATTTATTTCAATATGTTTAAATGGGAGATAAGAAATACAGAATGGCCCTAACTGGTTTGGCTCAGTGAATAGAGCATCAACCTGCAGACTCAAGGGTTCCAGGTCTGTTCTGGTCTAGGGCATGTACCTTGGTTGCGGGCACATACCCAGTAGGGAGTGTGCAGGAGGCAGCTGATCAATGTTTCTCTCTCATCGATGTTTCTGGCTCTCTATCCCTCTCCCTTCCTATCTGTAAAAAAATCAATAAAATATATTTTTTAAAAGTAATGCAGAATATAAATCTCAAGTGTCTAATTACAAATAAGTTAATCAGCATAAGTGACCAAACAAGAGATAGTAGCTAACTTATTTTGCCAAATTCCACAATAAATCTCTTGTAGATTAAATCATTAAATTTTAAAATTAAAAAATATTTTATAAAATAAAAATCAGCAGTGTGATGATAAAGTGTGTTATAAATATAACAGGTAAAGCTTAAAATCTGAAATATGCCGAGCTTTAATATTTTTTTCCTCAGACTTGCTCTTCTTCCACTTTGGCCAAACACAGCATTGAATTTATTGCCTTTCTCACCCCTTCAGGTCCCTCCCAGTTCTGGTCCTCCTCTAGATCAGGAGCAACCAAGTCTCTGGTCTGAATGCTCACAGTTTAGAGAGGTTCCCGACCACTCCTGGAACTGGAGCTCAGAGGGAGGAACAGCAGCTCATTCTCAGTGCCTCATGGTTTTCCAATGCCTTCCATCATGAGTTCATCTAAACATTGGGTTTCTGCATAAGTGCCCTGGATAGGAATTATTGATGAGGCAGGAGGAACTACATATTATCACATGAAACTGACAACCAAACCGTTACCATATACCTTTTTCCACCTCAGACAGGCCTTTGATGACACTGGGCTGTCCTTTTACTCACCTCCAATTTAGGACAAAAAGGGAATTCTACTCCTTCCTATTCAGCAAGTAGAACGACAGCACCTGCTTGCTTCCCAAAGATGCAGAATCTCAAGCCTCAATCAGACCTACTGAAAAATGATTTTGAATTTCAGCAAGATCCCAGGTGACCTGATTGCACATTGAAGTTTTAGGAACACTGGTCTAAAACTCATCATCCTCATCTCTCAGTAAAAGTGAGCCTGGATTGCCTGCTGGCATGGCTCAGTGGTTGAGCGTCGACCTATGAACCAGGAGGTCACGGTTCGATTTCCTGCAGGAGGCGGTCGATCGATGATTCTCTCTCATCATTGATGTTTCTGCCTCTCTCTTCTTCTCCCTTCCTCTCTTAAATCAATAAAAATAAAAGTTTAAAAAGTGAGCCTGGATCTCATTCACAGAGAATAATGGTGCAAAAAAAAAAATAGAGGTCCCTTTAAATTTCTTCAATTGCAAAGGCATCTTTTTTTGTTGCAAGATACATCCCAACACCCTCCTTATCTAAAGCTATTTTGCCTGTGCTTCTGATTCTACTCTCTTTGAACAGCTTTAGAAAATGGTGCCGTCCCTCATTCTCTCACTCTTTCATTATATGATCAATCTCAGCCTTTTCCCTGTATCTTTGCTCTGAACCTGAAAAAAGATTTAAACAACCTCATATTAATATGGAGTTCTGCCAACATCTACTAGACAACAAGACACCAGCACTTCTTTTCTGATCTTTCTAATGGCTGGCTCTGAAAGAATAATATATTCTTGTTCCTGTAAATTATTTAATTACCATTTATCCTACATTTGGGACCATGGCCTGGGCCAAGATTCTTCTCTCTAAGATTTCTGGTGCTTTGCTAACTGCTTACTATAATGGCTCCATCCCACAAACATGATCTTTAACCCAAGCTCTCCTTGAAACTGAGTTTCTTTTTTTTTAAATGATTTTCTTTTTTTATTAAATTGATTAACATGATTATATAGGTTTTAGGTATGGGTTTCTATGTTACAAGATCTGCATATTGCTCAGTGTACCTGCCTCCCAAAGTTAAATCTTCTCCTGTCACCATATATTAGAAACCCCCTCTCGCCACTCCCCCTTTGTTTTTCAAACAGCACACTGCTGTTTGTGCTCACAACTTCCTGTTTTATATCCCACACTAGAAATTCATGCACATGGCGGGGGAGGAGGGTGGTGTCCCTCAGCCCAGCCTGTACCTTCTCCAATCTAGGACATTCCTTTCACAATCCAGGATTATTGGCTCCCAACTGCTTGCCTGCCTGCCTGCCTGCCTTCCTGATTACCCCTAACTGCTTCTACCTTCCAGCCTGATCACCCCCTAACCACTCCCCTGACACCCCGATTGCCCCTAACTTCCCTCCCCTGCAGGCCTTGTCACCCCTAACTGCCCTCTTCTGCAGGCCTGGTCACCCCTAACTGCCTTCCCCTGCAAGCCTGTCACTCCCAACTTCCCTTCCCTGCAGGCCAAGTCACCCACAACTTCCCTCCTCTGCCGGCCTGGTTACCTCTAACTGTCCTCCCCTACAGGCTTGATCACCCCCAACTGCCCTTTCTGCTGGCCATCTTGTGGTGGCCAGCTTGTGTCCACATGAGGGAAGCCATCTTTGACCACATGGAGGCAGCCATCTTGTGTGTTGGACTGATGGTCAATTTGCATATTACTCTTTTATTAGGTAGGATAGAGTCCTGGTGCATGGGTGGGGCCAGCTGGTTTTCCCCGAAGAGTGTCCCAGATTAGGGTGGGTATTCTCTTGGGGCATGGGGCCTGTGGTGGTTTGCAGGCCAGCCACGCCCCCTGGCAACCCAAGCTGAGGCCCTGGTATCTGGGATTTATTTATCTTCTACAATTGAAACTTTGTAGCCTGGAGCGGAGGCCAGAAAGGGCGGGAAGTTTGGTTTCCTTCATCGCCAGAGGCAACCCAAGCCTCCTGCTCACTCTAGCTCAGTGGATGCCACCATCTTGGTTGGGTTGATTTGCATACTCTGATTGGCTGGTGGTATAGCAGGGTGATGGTCAATTTGCATGTTTATCTTTTACTAGTGTAGATATGAGTGAAATCATATGGTTCTTAGCTTTTTCTGACTGACTTATCTTACTTAGCATAATGTTCTCAAGGTTCATCAGTGTTGTTGCCAATGGCAGTATTTCATCCTTTCTTGTGGCTGATTAGTATTCCATCATATATATGTATCACATCTTCTTTATCTGTTCCCCTACCTCAGGACACTTTGGTTGTTCCCATGTCTGGGCCACCATAAATAATGCTGCAGTGAACATAGGGGTGCAATTCTATTTCTCTGGTGGAGCTCTTACTTTTCTGATGTTTCTGATCATTCACTTGCTTTTGTCTTCCCCACAACTATATGAGTAGCAGGCAGGGATCTTGGTTGGGATCCAGGTAAGTCCTGGCCTGAGTGAAAAGTTGATGAGCAGGAATGTATAGACTGGGGGAAAGTAAAGAAAGGTTATCTGGGTGAGTACAAGATACAGTTCCTTAAGATAAAGATGCCAACCCAAAGGAAGAGCAGAAAAAAGATATAGGAAGTGTTTTCATAAGAATCTTGGTTAAACAAAATATGCGTGGAAATGGCCACAGTTTTGGAAACAAGATCCTGTAGTTCTCCTGGCAGCAGGAAAAAAAATTAGAAGCTTCGTGGAAAGTGCACATCAACAAAAGAAAGACAAATGGCTTTTTGTGGGTGCACATGGAACACCTTGTTGCCCTAGATATACCTGGATTCCACAGTGAGCCCCTGGGCTCCTGAGCCCCACATTCTGAGTTATCACTGTTAGTGCAGACCCCTCAGGTGCTCCTACACAGCGAGCCTGGGGAAACCTGGGCGCTGTAGGCACCCTCCCCCTCCAAACCTCTGAAGTCCATGTGTTCTTCCTTGGTGAACTTCTCAGGTGATATTGTCTTCTGCCGTAGCTTCCCTAATTTATGACATTATGGTGGTGGGGAATAAAGATGTCTGGCCAAGCCTAGCTGTGAGCACCATCTCAAACACAGCAGGTGAGAAAGCTCTCCTCCAGTCTACTTCTCTATGTTTTCCTAGCATCTCCTCTCATCAGCACTCATGTGTCTAATGGATTCATTTAGACCTGGTTTCTTTCCAGTCACATTTCCTTACTGTATTTTTTTTAGCCTTTGTATTTGGACTTTTAAAATATTAACTGTTTCAGTAGAATAGATACATGCAAAAGGTAAAAAAAAAATTATAAAGAAAAATGCAATAAAAAATGAAATCTCTTAGTCTCCAAAAATCCCACTCTTCCTCCCACAGGAAGTCCCCAATACCCCTTTGTGGTGACCCCTTCCAAGGTGCTATTTCTGCAGATACACAGGCTCAGGCACAGGCTTAGTCCCCACTTCATCCCCATTCCTCAGTAAACCTTGGAGACGGCTCCATATCAGCAGAGATAGCTCTACTTCCCTCTCTGTCAGGACTGCACTGCATCCCAGCATGTGGATGCTTGAAGTTTTGTTTTCACTGGTCTTTGATGGACTCATAAGTGTGTTTTCAATGTTAGGAACCAGTAGCAATGTTGTCATAGTACCACGGCATATGCATTTTATAATTGAAAAGGTGTTACCACATCATTTTCCAAAGTCTCTGTGCACTTTATATTTTCCCTAACAATGTATGAGTAAGTCTTTCTCCCAACAACACTACCAGCAAAAGGGGGTATTAATAATTTTGACAAAAATTGCAAGTGATCTTTTTTTTACTGGCAGAAAATGTTCCTTTTTCTGATAATCAGTGAATTTGAATTTTTTTCCATATATGCATTGCCCATTTGGATTTGTTTCCATTTGAATTATCTGTTTTTCTCCATTTTTTCCATGTTTCCTTTCTCTGGTCCATTTGAAAACTTTTGCTTTATAAAAATGGATATTGGCCCTTTTTTCAGTTGGTATTTTTATGGCATCTTTCCCATGCTTTTAAAAGTTTTTTTGTAATAGCCTGGCCATGTTGCTTAGTGGTGGAGCATCGATCCATGAACCAGGAGGTCACAGTTTGATTCCTGGTCAGGGCACATGCCCAGGTTGTGGGCTCAACCCTCAGTAGGGGTCATGCAGGAGGTAGCCAATCAATGATTCTTATCATTGATCTTTCTACCTCTCTCCCTCTCCCTTCTTCTCTGAAACCAATAAAAATATATTTTTAAAAATCTTATATAACACACAACTGTCATTTCTTTTTTATAGCTTCTCTGTTTCATTGTGGTTAAAATGGTCTCTCTCAAATACAGAATATTCATCTATGTTCATAGATTTTCTCATAAGAATGTAATTACCCATTCTTTACATTCAAGCCTTTAATCAGACTATATTTTAAGTCTGTATAACTGCTAATAGATCTCTAATTTTATTTTCTTCAAAAAGACTAACATTTATGACATTACTATTTATTAGTAATCTAATATTTTCCTATTGAGTTGTGTTTTGTCCCATGTTAAATCCTCTTACACTGAGACGGTTGTCTGGATTTTTCATAGGGTTCCTTTGCCCCACCAATGACATGGTGATTGGTTATAACAGCTCTGAGGATCTAAAAACTGGTAAAATATGACCACCCTCACAGTTGCTTTAAAAAATATATAAATATATACTTTTTTTCATATAAATTTTACAGTAATTTATTTTATCCAATTTGAATAAACTACCACATTGGAATATCAATTACAATGATAGTGTTTGCACATTATTTTGGAGAGCACATGTGATATTATTGTGACATTAAAATCTTCTCATGTGTGTCTCTCCATTAGCTTCATTCTTATTACACATCTTATAATAAAAATTTGAACACAGGTTCTACATTTTGTATCCATTATCTAGGCTCTAGGTCTTTCTTGTTAAATATAGTTTATATATTTATCTTCATTGTAGGTAGAATACTTTTCCTATTTTATTTCTAATTAGAGGCCTGGTGCATGAAATTTGTGCACTGGGGTGGGGAGGTTGTCCCTTAGCCCAGCCTGCACCCTCTCCAATCTGGGACATACCTCTCACAATCCAGGACTGCTGGCTCCCAAACACTTTCCTGCCTGATTGCCCCTAATTGCTTCTGTCTGCCAGCCTGATCATCCCTAACTACTCCCCTGCCAGCCTGATTGATGCCTAACTGCTCCCCTGTTGGCTCAATTGCCCCTAATTGCCCTCCCCTGCCAGCCCAGTCACTCCTAACTGTCCTCCCCTGCAGGTCTGGTCCCTCCCAACTGCCCTCTCCTGCTAGCCATCTTGTGTCCACATGGGGAGTGGCCATCTTTGATCACATGGGGGTGGCCATCTTGTGTGTTGGAGTGATGGTCAATTTGCATATCACCTCTTTATTATATAGGGTTACTTATTGGCGCATGTACAGCAGGCATGTTGTTTGAATACTGATGTGCTGGTGTGTATCCATGTGGGGGAGAACTAATGGAGACTGATTGGGGAGCTCTCCCCTCCAGGGCCTTCCTTGGGACCCTGGGTGATGGCTGCATAAAGAGTGGGGAGTAGAGAAGGCTTTTGTAGCACCTCTGAACTCTTGTATGTGAATAAGGCTAGGATAGTGGTTGTCCTAAGAGTTCCTAATCAGTATATGGGGGAAGGAGAAAAATGGTTGCCTCAGTCTCCAGAAATGGAGAAACAGCTATGCTTTACACACAGAACAATCTTCACTTTGTCTCTTCTTCTTGCGAACACATATTCATTCAGGAATCAGCCCAGAGATCCCCTCTCTGTGGAGATACCTTGTCTCCCACAGGAAGTTTGTGCTTCTGTATCTTATGTGAACTTTGAAGTCACCTGTAAAGATTTATTGATCCAAGACTTAAGTCCTCCTTCATCTACAATGAGAGCTCTTAAGGACATGAGCAATGACTTGTTTGCCTGCATACCTCCAGTGCCAATACAATGGTTGGCACACAGTAGAAGATTAATATATACTTGATTAAGTGAAAGCCACAGAAGGTAGGAGCCAGCCTCAAAAAATGGGGTTCTGAGAAGAAGGTTTCAGAACCTATGCAGTATGGAATGCTGGGACCAGTTACTGCATTGAATACCAATTTCAATACCCCTATCTCTCTGCCATGACTACATGACCTTTTCAACCCTAAATCTTCTTTCTACATCACAGTCTTTCTGCATTTCCCACCTCAACCCCTCAAATAGAGCCCATATGTTACCTACCCACTGTTTAAATTACAATATTATGCTCAGTTTCAAGAGCCATAACCTCCAAGTACATCTTCCTCACTGTTTTTTCTTTCCATGTGTATTTAACTTTCATGACTTAAACAATCTACCCCAGTCTTTAAGAACTGCCTGGTATTGCTAAGTGTCAGCTAGAAACTGGGAGAGAACCAGAAATGAGAAGCAGGCTTTTGCTTCTGCCTTCAACACCCATGGACCCAGCATTCAGAGGAGCCCCATACTGAGCTTCTATGATAATAAAAGGGTAATATGCTAATTAGACCAGACATCTTCTGGATGTCATTCCAGATGTCCTTCCTGACAAAGCCAGGGCTGGAGGGACACCAGCCTGTGTCCCAGGTGCCTGCCGGTGGCCAGAGGAGAGAAGCCCAGGTCCCAGGTGCTGAAGGGAAGCCAGTGCCGGCAGCCAGAGGAAGAAAAGCCTACTCTTGCACGAATTTTCATGCATTGGGCCTCTAGCACATTATAAGATGGAAGGTTACAGCACAAAGAACACAAGAGTGGAAACAGAACCATTTAGTTTTCCAGATCTGACTCTACCACTACTTAGCTTTGTTGACCTGGAATAAAACACTTAACCCCAGGCTTTAAAATAAGAACAATGGCCTAAAAGGAGGAGGTTAGAGTAGCTGCTTTCCAAAGTAAACTTTTCTAAAATAATCCCACGACCTTAGTTCTTCAAGGATAAGGACACTAGCTAAAGTGGGAGCACAGCTTTGCCTGCAGGAATCCCGGAGCCATGCTGGGCTTCCCAGGCCCCGGCGAAGAGGAAAGGCCTTTGCCTGGTTTGCTGAGGAGTCTGGATTTAGCCAGGATTTTCCCAGTTCTGCATCCTGGGAAGCCACCAAGCCCTCAACAAACTGGCATGGTCCCAAAGCTAGGATCAAACCTTTTCCCCTTTTTGTAGCAATCCTGCTCCTTGCCTGTCAGGACAGAGGCTTTTGTCAACATCAGACTTCCTACTAATTTCTAGCTCAACCAATGGACACCTTGCCGGTAGAGGGTGCTTCCTGTCCTTAACTCATTCCCCATTAACATCTGGTATATCACAGGACCAGACCTGTGTGCTCTGCTAAACCACTCTTGGTTATTTGACCCCAAAGAATTTGTCTTTTCTTTAAAAAAAAAAAAAAAAGGAGCTGGAGTTGCCATGCCAGAGGAATTGCCCTGCACATATTATGCCTCAAACCTTTGGAATGTTAAAACATGGCAAATTAACTGTTGGACCAGGCCTAAAACAACATTGTGCCCCAAAGAACTGTGTGTGAAGATAACAAGAAAGTAGTTGTTAGGACTGCTGGACTGATGACTACTGGACTCAAAATTAAAAACATTACTTAGGCCCTAGCTGGTTTAGCTCAGTGAATAGAGTGTTGGCCTGAGAACTGAAGGGTCCCGGGTTCGATTCCAGTTAAGGGTACATGCCAGGGTTGCAGACTTGATCCCCAGTAGGGGGTGTGCAGGAGGCAGCCAATCAATGGTTCTCTCTCTTCACTGATGTTTCTATTTATCTCCCTCTCCCTTTCTCTCTGAAATCGATAAAAAATATATGAAAAAATAAAAACATTACTTAGAATTAAATGCCTGTGTGATGTGACCTGCACTGATACAAGTGCCTTCCTTCTATTGAGATAATTGTCCCCTTCTACTTCCCATAAATACCCAGGGCCTTCATCTCCTCATCAAAGCCATTTGGGCTTCTGCCAGACTCAGTGCATCCCAAATAGCTATTCTTTGCCGCTCACTTTACAAGGTCTGTTGCCTCTCGCTTTGAAAGCCTTTTCTTTTTAGGTTAACACTTTCCTGTGTGGCTCTACTGGTCTCTCGAGAATCCTGTCTACTCCCAAACAATAATATGTAATTGACATCTTGTGTGAGCTACATGTGGTGTGGTGACTAGGATACAACTGTCTCCATCACAGCCCCAACTCTGCTCCAGGTCAGCAAACTCACTCGGCAACGGGCCACAGAGCACACAAGGCAGGCCCGGCAGTGTATGTTTATAGAATAGGCAGCCGCCCTGCTTTTGTTCACTTGCCCTTGTAAAGCTAAAGGGTGAGAGACATCCAACCTAGCAAGATTAGCTTGGGCATCTGTGAAAGCAATCAGTCAAGAAAGTGACTGCTGTGAGCAGGGACCTCAAACCACTCACAAGAGCTGCAATTTAGTGCACAGTCCCATGGTAAGATATTAGATAGAGGAATGGTGCCAATTGGATTTAACTCTGGGAAGAAAGACCTATTGGTTTTGGACTTTGTGTAGGCTCAGGGTTAGGGTGGTGTGTACCTGATTCACTCCAGAGTGACTTTCCACACATCCGCTTGCTTGGTCTTTTAATAGCGGCCTATGAATGCAGACCCAATAGGAACCCCAGAGAATTTCAGCTCCCATGGTTGGATTCAAATAGTAGCATTTGACTAAGTGCACACATTTGAAATAATCCAGAGGTTACATATAAAGTGAAGCATGGTGATGACTTAAAAAAAAATGAATTCAGAAATAGAGAATCTCCTTTCCTGGCCAGTAGGGGCTGCTGCCCGTGGCACTGCAGCACCCCCTCTTAGGGTACCATGCAGCTTGAGGGCAGCCCAACCCTCTGCCCACCATGCCCCACCCCAGCCCACCTGCCCCCCAGCTCCTCCTCTGCTGCTGCCCCAGAGCCCCAGCCTCCTAGTCACTGCCCTGGGTGCCCTCAAGCTACATGACACCCTTCCAAGGGCTGCAGGGTCCAGGGCTAGGCTAGGCTGTGGTGAGCAGCCTGAGGAGCCTTGTAGACTATGAAGCTCAAGTCACAAACTGAGGTAATTTAGGTGATTAGTAAATGGTTAGAAAACTTGGTCCAGGGAAAGGTTATGAAGTATGTGAGGTTATTAATATCACCAAAGAGTGGTTGTAAGAATTCTTAAGCCAGTGAAGATAAAGGAGATAAAACAATATATTAACATTCTGGAGAACCTTCCTGTGAAATATCATTAAATTGATTGACACTGTGAAGTACTCTGTGTTAAGACACTGGCTTTGGTATTTGAGTATATCAATATCAATAATATAGATTTTAAGCAACTTTACAGGATCTGGACAGACTGTGATATCTGGTTTTACATGGATGAAGCACTTCAAGTTCTGGATTGCTGCCCAGCAGGGAATTGTGCTTAGGAGTGTGGAACCTCCCAATGGCAGGACGGATGGATCACCAGGGTGATACACTGAGGTCTGGCAGAGTTCTATCCTCTTGCTCAGGACTGCAATGTCCTTGGGCCTCCAGACACTTCAAGAGGCCAGAGCTCTTGTGGATTGTAAGGTGCATGATTTTCTCTTGGATATATGGAGTTTGGGCTAAATGCTAGCAAGCATGATCTCAGAAAAAAATCCTTCTTACACAGACAGGACAGCTACCACCAGCTTGTTTGAATTGCTGAGGTTCTGGATACAGATGAGCTGCATGCCAATTTGAAGAAGTATCACAAAGACCTAGATCCGCCCTTCAGTGATATTCATGGGAATGCTGGGAAAACTTTATGCATAGTGAGAACAGACACCTCATCAGCCCTGAGGCCTAAACCTTCTGGACAAACTTCTGCAATATGACCTTCAACAGAGACTGACTGTCAAAGAGTCCACTGAGCACCCATACTTCTGCCTCATGGGGGAGGAGCCGTCTCAGCCCTGTGCAGGGAAGGCTGTGCTTGCCAGGGGTCTCACAGCAGCTGGGTGAAGATTGGAAAGCAATGGGTAATGCAGGATTGATGCTTGCCAATAAACTAACCAACAAAATACAAATTTTGCAGGAAAACTACAATGTGATCTGAAATGGTAGTTGTATCTTCTAAACACAAAGAAGGGTAAGACCAAATAGTCTGTCAATAAACAAAACAAACGAACTCTGGAAGCGAGAGTGAAGATGCACACGGCTCAGGAATGAACGGAGGGACCTTTCCCTTATGAATGCATGAGAGAAGAGAGACTAGACATTGTTGTTGTCACCTGTATTGAACAGGAGACTGCTGTTGGATTAACCATTTTGGTCAACAAGCTGTGGCTGTCTGACTTCCTATCAATTCCCCTGCAGTCTGGGTTTCCTTGGGTGAGATTCAGGCTCAAGTTTTAGCAACATATCAGCAGTCTGTACTGACACACCGGCCTCATTTACCAAAAGACGATATTAAAACAGAGACAGTATTTACAAAAACAAACAGAAGTGGAGCAGGTGCTGTGTAATATGCTAGACATTCCTGGTTCCCTGGCTGTAAGAGAAATGGGCTCTGGGAAGGCATCCTTTAAGGAGATGCAGAATTTTTATTTGAGGAATTAGCATGTCAGTGTGTAATGTTAAATGGCTTAATCTCCCCAGAGGGCTAAATGTGCTTCCTTACATCGTTGATGCTTATGAAGTTGTGCTAATTTAAAAGCTCTTGCCTGGATGTCAAGACGGAATAACAACTACTGCAAGAAACGCTCAAAGGACATCTGTCCAGATTGGCTCCACAACAGCCCCTGTGTGTCACCTGCGGGCATGGTCATTCTGTGCCCCCTGGCCAACTCAGCTCCAGGTAGGAAACTCCATAGCAGCCTCTGACCACCTCCCATGACTGGTAATGAACCTCATCCTTGTTCCTGTTGTTATGAAGGTGCAAAGCACACAGGCCAGGGATCCCATACTGGGCCTAGCCACAGGCAATTCCACCGCTTACCTCCACCCCTGCTGCATTCACACACTGTAGGCCACACCTGCTGTGCTATGTGTCTCCTCTTGGTCGTGGAGCTATAACCAGAGGTGAGCATGTCTCAACTTCTGCAGGACTGTGGGCTACAGCATTCTCTTGGGCCCTGTCCTACCTACAGAGGACCTCAGTGACTAGGGTTTGCCTTCCCAAGCCATCAGAAGCTAGACTCCATAACTGTTGCCTATGGTCCTCTAAGAGCTGGCCATTTGCCTCCCACCATATGGATTGCTTACATATCCAGTGACTTTTCTGTATCTAACCAGGGGGTTTCTGCAGGAGCTCCTAGAAACCAGCCCTTTGTCCTGCAATGACATTGGCCCCAAGCTGGCTGTAACAGACACATCGGGTGCTGACTCACACCCCTGTGACTCAAGGGTGAGTTTCAGGCTCAAGCTTTAGCCCACTAGTGGTGAGTGGTGAGAAATGTCCTGTGTCTAGATAGCATTCTCCTCACACCCCTGCTTCCAGACTCTCACTTTTTTATGGGTTGTTTAAAATATATATAATTTACTTTTTTACAGAGAGAAAGGGGGAGGGATGGAAAGTTAGAAACATTGATGAGAGAGAAACATCGACCAGCTGCCTCCTGCACACCCCCTACTTGGGATGTGCCCACAGCCAAGGTACGTGCCCTTGACCAGAATTGAACCTGGGACCTTTCAGTCTGCAGATCAACACTCTGTCCACTGAGCCAGACCGGTTTTGGCTTTTGGTTCGGTTTTTATCTGAAGCCATAGAACCTGCTCCGTGCAGGGAAGTTAGCCATCAGTCAACGGAGGGTGCAAAGTGGCAGATAAATTCTCTAGCTTGCCATCTGTTGAATGAGCACGTCTGTGAGGAATTCTGGAAGGTGAGCTCCAGTGTGTGGTCAGGCTCAGCAATCGCCTACCCTCTAGTGGTTTCTCCTCCTGGGTTACACTCTCCTGCGCCATCATTTCTGCTTCCTGGAGACCCTACACACATCTCAGGTTCTGCTTTAGGGGGTGGAGGCAAACTAAGTTAAGGGGTCACTACAGGTTTTCTACAGGATCATTCTGACCTAGAATCAGGCAGTGAGTCCCGCTCATTCAGTGGCAAGGCTGCAGGTAGTCTGTCCTCAGTGTTACAGGAACTGTGTGTCTACCTGCAAGTGATTCGGTCAGTCAGTGAGGAAACAAGCCCAAATGCAGTGGAAGGTGGAAGGTGGAAGCTACCAGGGAGGCTGAGGGCCCTGGGTGTCCAGGTCCGGGCTTCTGCCATGAGAGACCAGATGCTCCACTTCCTCCCTGTGGGTTAGTTTACAGGCTCCTTGGCACACAACAGCGAGGAAAGCCAGGATCCCAGCAGTCATCTCCCTTAGGCACTGCCCACTGCTCTCCACTTCTCAGACCAGTCTTACCAACTGCTAGAGCTGGTGGGGATGCCCAAGGCACCCAGGGCCTCAGCATTGACTAAGGCTTGCCACCTCCTCATCCCTGTGTGTTCTGTCCCCGTGTTCTGTCCTGACTGGTTTCATTCTCTTCTCCTCGTCCTTGTAGTTCTGTCTCTGAGACTCCTGAATAATCACAATGACGAGTAGAGGTTTATGAATATAAGCCAGTTTTTAATAAGCCAAGATCCATATAAAACAAAAATTAATATTCTTGACTTTGGCTTTTGTAAAGAATTGATTTCTGCTTCTTCCCATTTCTCATGTCCTTATTCACATTGTTTATCAAGTGTGTTTTATGAAGACTGTTTGTAACTTTAAACTTCCCTCTGCTGGACTCAGGGAGTCCTTGTTTAGTTATTGAAACCTCTTGGTCACTTTACATTGGCCAAGGCCACTCAGCCCTGGGTTATTTCTCTTCCTCCTCTGTCTTCATGGCTTCTCATTCTCTTCAATTGACGGAATGAAGTCCAATGAGTCTGAGTTCTACTCTTATAATGATCATCTATTGTGTGTACATTTAGGTATATATGTGCAGTAAAGAACAGAAGCATAAAATCAGAGAGGTAATTAGTATAAGAAGAAATTTTCAACTTCATAAATTTCAATTCCCTTAGCTTCTCATAAGAGGCAATAGACCCAAACAAATTAAATGCTACAACTGGTGATTATGTTTTCTTCTAGGATTTGTATGGTTTTAAGTCCAACATTTAAGTCTTAAACTCATTTTTTAGTTTAGTCTTGTGATTAGTATAAAAGTTGGTCTAGTTTTATTTTTTGCATGTATCTGTTTAATTTCCCCAACACCATTTATTGAATAAACTATTTTTAGCCCTTTGTATGTTTTTGTCTTCTTTGACAAATATTAATTGATTATAAAGGTGTGGGTTTATTTCTAGGCTTTCTATTCTGTTCCATTGATCTATATGTCTGTTTTTATGTCAGTACCATGGTGTTTTGATTGCTATGGCCTTGTAGTGTGATTTGCTATTAGATAGCATCATTCCTCCAACTTAATTCTTCTTCATCAAGATTACTGTTGCTGTTTGGGGTCTTTAATGGTTCCATATAAATTTGTAGAATATTTGCTCTAGTTCTGTGAAATAAACCATTTGTATCTTGGTAGGAATTGCATTGAATCTGTAGATTACTTTGGGTAGTATGGACATTTTATTGATGTCAAATCTTTGGACACGGCATTTATTTGTACCTTCTTTACTATCTTTCTTCAGTTTTATATAATTTTACACATACAGATCTTTTACATTCTTGGTTAAATTTATCCTAAGGTGTTTTATTCTTTTTGAAGTAATTGTAAATGGGATCATTTTCTTAGTTTCCCTTCAAATAATTCATTGTTGGTATATAAAAATGCAACTGATTTGTGGATATTTATTTTGTATCCTGATACTTAGCTGGATTTGTTTATCAATTCTAATAGTCTAAATTTTAAATGACCCACACTCTATATCTGCCATTTTCAAACTGGAAATTTAATCTGTGGGTCATTTAAATGCAAAGATACACATGTAAAAATGACTTTGTAAGAATAAGTCTGGGTCTAAGAAATATTCATTAATAGGAAGCCAGTTTAATAATTAATTGTTTGTTCTTGCAAAGATACATCATGCATCTGTTTAAAAAGTAACTGTTTATTTTTGACACTATGGCATTAGCTCCAAAATGTAATTTAAAGTCTAAAAACTGCAGAATGTGGAGTATAAACATATTCATTTGTGTAAAAAGAAAGACATATTCATATACTTGTATTTGTAGATTATTTCAGAAAAGATAAGCAAGCAGAGCAAAGTGTTATAAAACAAAAACAATCCCAATAGAAGAATTGTCTCTGACCACCTTTCACTGGATGCACACTGACTCAATTTGATATCTGAAAAATCTTGCACACATATATCATTTTTTTAAAGTAAAACTATTTAAAGAGCAAACATGAACAATGTACATGATCATAACCCCATGTTTAAAGGCACTATAGTTTACATCAAAACAGATTCTAAAATTTGAAATTTGGAGGCATGATTAGTTCCAAATGGAAAAGACCAGTGTAGCTACCTGAGTCACTGAGCCCTGGGCTCAGGTTGTTACAGGCTTCTTATAGAGCACAGCGGAGCTGCTGACCCCCACCTGCTTCTGTCTTCTCAGGTCGTGGGAGTTTCAGATAGGTCAGGGGAGAAGGGCATTGAGTGGCAGCTGCAGGCACAGGCAGGTATGTGGGCTGCTCACATGCTAGCAGAGAAGCCCAAATTATTTTTGAAAAACAAGTTGTACCACATGATTTTACTGATATGTGGAATCCGGTGAACAAAATAAACTATCAAACCAAGTAGAGACAGACCATAGACAAAGAGCAGACTGAGAGCTGTGGGGGTGGGGAAGTTGGGAAGCTTGGAGAGGGGGGAGTAAAGGGATTGAGGGGGGAAAAAACAGAGAGAAAAACTCTTGGATAAGGACAACAATGTGAGAATTTCCAGGGGGGGGAGGTGATGAATATAAATGGTGATGGAAGGAGACTTGACTTGGGGTGGTGAACATAGAATGCAGCCTACAGATGGTATGTTGTGGAGTTGGCACCTGAAATCTATGTAATTTTATTAACAAGTGTCACCCCAATAAATTCAGGTGCCAATTCCACAACATACCATCAGGGAAGGAAGGAAGGAAGGAAGGAAGTAAGGAAGGGAGGAAGGAAGGAAGGAAGGAAGGAAGGAAGGAAGGAAGGAAGGAAGGAAGAAAGGAAGAAAGGAAGGAAGGAACAGCAAAAGTGCAAAAGTGTCAGGACACTGGATAATAAAGCACTGCTTCACCTTAAAAGTAAAATTCTAGCCCTAGCTGGTGTGGCTTAGTGGATGGGGCCTCAGGTTGGATCCAATAAAAGGTTGCAGACTGAATCCCAGGCCCCAGCATGTGTAGGAAGCAACCAATTGATGTGTCTCTCTCATATTGATGTTTCTCTCTCTGTGAGTCTCTCCCCATTGATTCCATTCTCTTTAAAAATTAATAGAAAAATATCCTCAGGTGAGGATTAACAAAATAATAAAATAAAATTTCAGGCAAGATAGAGGGAGAAGGTGGAAAGTAGAATCATTGACTTGAAGTCTGGTCTTCAAGACCCTTCTGGATGAGCCTCAGACTCAGCTGCCCTCCCTGTCTCTTTGCTCCCCCAAGAATGAACCTTCCCATCAGCACTGGTTGGGAGCTGTTTTCACGCCCGGGAGCTTTGGCTGAGTTTTGAGAGCTACTGAAGAGAGTGCCTTAATAGTATGCCAAGTGATTAAAGGCAATTAGTGTTCAAAAGCCCCTTGTAATTCCAAAAGTTCTCAGAAGATTTAAATTGCTCTATAGTTGTCTTATAAAATTGAAAATTATGGAATTAAGGTATACATGGTTACTCAGATGTGTACAGGAGAACTGCTCTGATCCAAGAAGGCACACTGTTGCTCTGGCTGGTGTTTCCCAGTGGTTAGGGAGTTGGCCCATGCACCAGAGGGTTGTAGGTTCAATTCCTAATCAAGGGTAACTACCTGCTTTGCAGGTTGGATCCCTGGCCCTGATCATGGTTTGATTGGTTGGGAAGCAACCAATCAATGTCTCTCTCATTCTGTCTCTCTCCTCTCTCCCCCTCCCTCCCTCCTACTCTCTCCAAAAAAATAAAATAAAATAAAAGGAAGAAAATATCCTTGGGTGAGGACTAACTATATCTACATAGATATAGATAGATATAAATATATGTAGCTATGTATATCTACAATAATAAAAGAGCAATATGCTAATTAGACCAGCTATCCTTCTGGATGACCTTCCAGACGAAACCAGGGCTGCAAGAGAAGCCCGGGTCCCAAGTGCCTGCCTGAAGCCCGAGGGGAGCCTGTCAGCACTGGGAGAAGGAAGGCCTACTCTTAAATGAATTTCCTGCATTGGGCCTCTAGTATATGAATAAAAATAGAAGGATAATGTGAAGGATAATATTTAATAGAAGGATAATATTTACTTTTTCTGAAGTGATCATTATAATTTACAAAGTATTTATCACTAGTTCCCTCAAATTCATAAATATTTTAGGATTAACTTTGCTAATTGGGATTAAAAAATCCTCACAGGAGTCATAATACACCACAAAGCTGTGCTTTATGTAGCAGCCTAGGTCTCAGAATAAGAAATGTGCAAGGAAGGGCTGGACTTACTTCCTTCCCAAAGTTAAACACATGGCTGTCGTTCTACTTGTGGCTTTAGCCCAGACTCAGAAGTACTCAGAAAAAGCAAAGACCAGAAGGTTATTTAGGGTTTTAACAGGCAGCCTATGACCAGCAGGTGAATTGGGATGCTTTCAGCCAGGAACAGTCAGGCACAACTCTAGGTGGGTCTTACCCTGGGCTCCAGGGGCTTCATCCCAGCCTGTCTGAGAGAACATGGAGAGTAGAGTAGAACAGTGAGAGGCAGATTCAGGAGCCAGCACAATAGGGCATCCCTTTTCACAGGGGTTTCTTTGGGGGAAGGAGACAGGGCAGGAACCTTGTTTTGTGATATCACTAAGCGTTGGTTAACAGCACAAAAGGCTGCCAGTATTTTTGGAGAAGCAAGGAAGGCTCCAGGGACTAGATGTACACCCTGGAATTAGGAGCATTGAGGGCTCTTTCATGCTCTGTTCAAAGAATTTCCAAGTGGCACTGGGAAAATCACTTCACTCCTCCTTGTATCCTGTGCATGTCATGATGTAGAAAACCCAGGGCTGGCTGCCTTGGAGCAGTACAAAGATGCCTACTTTCTGCACACTCCTGGGCTTCTGTCCTTTGATTGGCAAAACCAGTTCCTGGGAACTGTTCTTTTCTCTGAGGTCCTGCCATCAGCTCAGAGGGAAAGCTAGCCATGCCTCTTCCCCCATCTCCTGACCTCATATAAATGATATCCTATCTAATAAAGAGGGAATATGCTAATTGACTCTCACACCATTGCAAAGATGGCTGTGCCCTCAGCCAATAAGAAGGGAATATGCTAATTGACTACCCCACCCTCAAAGATGGTGGCACTTACAGCCACAAGATGGTGGCACCCAGTCCTCTCAGCCCCATTGGGGCAGCAGATGTGTGGCAAGGCTGGGCCCACCCCAGACAGGCCTGGCCACTCTGTGCACCTTCCTCTGGAGTCCCCCGGTCCACTCAGTCCCCAAGCCACCCAGAGCTGCCCCAAGATGCAGGCAAGCCTCAGATGGTAGCTGTCCAGCTGCCCAGGGCCACCCAAGGCTCTGGTAACCAGGGCTGGCCAAGGCTTGTGCTGCCGGTAGTGGCAGCAGCAGAAGTGTGATGGCGTGTTGCCTTCCCCTGATTGCTGGGTTGCCTCCTGCCCCTGAGGTCTCCCAGACTGTGAGAGGAGGCAGGCTGGGCTGAGGGACCGCTCCTGCAGTATATGAATTTTCATACAGGGGCCTCTAGTCATAATATTTGTCCAAAGCACATTCTTTGGTGACTATAGCTTTTTAATAAGTTTTGAAATTAGAAGAGACTTCTATGTTCTTTTTTAAGATTGTTTTTGCTATTATTAAAGTCTCTTGAGGTTCGACATGAATTTTAGAAAAGGGTTTTCTATTTCTGAAATTTTGATAGAGATTAGATTGAATCTGTAGATCTCTTTGAGAGTGTTGATATCTTTTTTAAAAACAAAACAAAACTGTATTTATACTTCTGTTACAGCCAACAATATTATATTAGTTTCAGGTGTAAAACTTAGTGATTAGACATTTGTATACTTTATGAAGTGATCTTCCCAATAAATCTAGTACCCTTCTGGCACCATACACAGTTATTATAATGTTACTTACTATAATCCCTATACTGTACTTTATATCCCCTGACTATTTGGTACCTTAGTGCTATTATCCTCTAATCTTTAAATATAGCATGACTTTCCATTTAGTTGTGTGATAATTCCTTTCAGCAGCACTTAGCTGTTTTCAGTGTATAAGTCTTTTGCCTCCTTGGTTAGGCTTAGTCTCAAATACAAATTTTATTTATTTTGATGCTATTGTATATGGTATAATTTTCTTAATTTCCTCTTTGGGTTGTTTATTGCTATTGTATAAAAATGACTGAATTTTGTGTGTTGATTTTTTCATGAAATTGTGCTACTACAGCTTTGCTGAATTTGTTTATTATTTCTAACAGTTTTTCTGTGGAATCTTTAGGGTTTTCTTCATATAAGGTTAGATTGTGCACAGAGACAATTATACTTTTTTCTTTTCAATTTAGAACTTTTATTTGTTTTTATTGCCTAATTGCTATGGCTAGTATGTCCAATTCTGTTTTTATTCTCCCTTTTGGACAGTTCTGAGACTCATTTCACAGGCTTCCCAGAAGATCATGGCCCGATGGTGTGCAGTTGTCATTATGAATGTCTACATATAGGCAGTCTACTTCTATCCAGTTTCTCCCTCATTGTCCTGCACCTCTGCCCTGTAGGGTCAAATTTCCATATAAACTAATTGAATTCAGGCTTTGCCTCAAGAGACCCCCAATGAAGAAAGCAACTTTTCTTGTCTCTCCCCTTCTCTCTTTTCCCCAGTGCCTCCTCCCCCAAACACACACACACCTGTGTTCACACACAGATACACAAACCCCATCCATCACTTTACTAACACAGTAACTTTGAGTCATCTGCAACCCAATTTCAAGTTGAACTTTAAGATCTGAGATGCATACTTTAACCCTTCTCTCCATTCTGCCCATTCCCTCCCTTTGCGCCCCAAACCCCCCTTGCTTGGGGAAAGTGTTTAGGATCGAAGGGTTTTTTTGTGTGTGTGCTTTATGCCAGGTATTGCTGTAGATATTTTCACAAGTGTTTTTTTTCTAATTTATTCCTCACTATAACCAATAGCAGAAAATGTTCCTAGCCATGTTGCAGGGTGGGCATATGAGTCTTAGAGAAGTTACATTTCTGGGCAAAGATCACTCTTGTCACCTGACTCTAATGTCTCTTCAGGCCTCACAGCAGGGTCTGAGGAAAGAGGAGTTCTTTCCCTCCGGGAGAGCTCAGCTAGAGCTGAAGTTCAGGTGAGACTCGAGAGTGCTGCAAGGGAGGAATTGCCAGTGAGTGGGAAACCTGATTTCTCTGACAATCCATCCAGTTTCAGTCAATGACTGGCAGAAATTGTCTGGGAAGATGGGCTTGCTGTGGTCTCTCCACCCTGCCCACAAAATGGAAATAGGACAGCATTGCATGTTATTTGGGAGGATGGAGGAAATGACTCAAACACCCCACACCAGTGTTCGTGTTGAGAGCGGAACCATCATTAACAGTGGGTATTCCAGAACAAGCGGCTTCACATGGGAGTTACTGTGCTCTTCTGTGTCTCCTAGGGGGTGATCAGCTCTATTTAAGTCATTGCAGGGATGCATACTTCAGGTGTTACCTCAGAGGACCACAGAATCAGATGGCCCTCTCACCTGGCCTCCTCATGCAGCTCTTGTGCAGAAAGAGGGAGGAACCCAGATCTTCATCACAGACCACAGGCACACAAAAAACAGAAAGCTGATTAAATGAGTTCAGTTATCAGTTGCCCTTATTGCTGAACACAGTCACAGGTGGGTAAAAGCCCTAGGTACTCTGTGTCGATTGGCAGGTAGATCGTGTCTGGCCTCCTAGTTGAGTACTGATGGCCCTAAAGAGAGCATGGTCATAAAGTAGTTGAGTGAGTGAGGCATCTAAGCTGACTCCATAGGAGTTGGTTCAGCTATTCTTTTGTCATTGAGTTCTGGGCCTTCCTTCCATGTTCAACCACTTCATAATCAACAAAATTGTGTTCACAGTTCTGCTTTGCAGACAAACATGCACACATGCATGTCAGGTGAGATTCCACAGGTGCCTGCAGTTCCAATGGATTCAAAAGGATTCCTTAGGACTGAGTATTACCGTGTGCAAACACCTTAATGTGCAGATAAAGTTGAGAATAAGACCCACTCAGTGCTGCTCAGTGTAAAACTCACTTTCTAAGTCCTACTACTCCATAGACCTGCAGCATCAGCAACAGTTGGGGATTGTTAGAAGGGCAAATTCTCAGCTCCCATCGCAGACCTATCGGATCAGAAACTAATTCTAAGGTTGGGTCCAGGAATATATGTTTCACTCTCCAAGTGATTCTTTTGCATGCTCAAGTTTAAGAAGTACTGGTCTAGTGGAAATTTTACAAAAAATAAACATGTAACCAAATGGAAAAATAACAATAATCCTATATAATAAAGAGGTAATGTGTAAATTGATTGTCACTCCAACACACACAAGATGGTAAGCAGGAGAGGGGAGTTGGGAGTGGGGGGCAGGCCTGCAGGGGGGGGGGCAGTTAGGGGCAACCAGGCTGGCAAGGGAGGGCAATTAGGGGTGACTAGGTTGATGAAGAAGGGCAGTTAGGGGTGACCAGGCCAGGAGGGGAGGGCAGTTGGGGGTGACCAGGCCTACAGGGGAAGACAGTTAGGGGTGACTAGGTTGGCGAGAAAGGGCAGTTAGGGGTGACTGGGCAAGCAGGGGAGGGCAGTTAGGGGTAACCAGGTCAGCAGGGGAGGGCAGTTAGGGGTAACTAGGTCAACAAGGGAGGACAGTTAGAGGTGACCAAGCCAGCAGGGGAGCAGTTAGGCATCGATCAAGCTGGCAGGGGAGTGATTAGGGAGTTATCAGGATGGCAGACAGAAGTGGTTAGGGGCAATCAGGCAGGCAGATAAGTGAGTAGTTGGGAGAAAGCAATCCTGAATTGTGAAAGGGATCCCAGATTGGAGAGGGTATAGGCTGGGCTGAGGGACACATACCCCCTCCTCCTCTCCCCTTCCTTACACCTCCCTACACAAATTTCATGCACCCAGCCTCTAGTTTTAGATAATTATTAAGTATGAACAAAGTAAAGGAGAAGTGGGAGAAGATACAGCAGTGCATAGGGTGGCCAGGAAGATGTTCTTTCAGAAAGATTCCATTGGAACACTGAACAAGAATAAGATTTGGAAATCTAGAGTAGATATTTGAGGGAGAAGGGAAGAAAAATGCAAATGTCAGGTTTAGTAGTGAATTTAGTATGATGGAAAGGTCTTGACTTCAGTAGGGTTAAATCCACGAATGAGGGAGAAGTGAGAGAAAAGGTTCAGGGCATGTTGAAGGAAAGTCTTCTGAAGAAGCTTAGATTTTATTCTGATTACACGGTAGCCAATTGGAATGTTTTAAACAGGAAGCTGACATGATCTGATTTAAATTTGAAAAGATCACACCTCTGACAGGCTGTGGATACACAGGTCTTTCTGTTGCTATCATTCCTTAAACTGTACAAATGTATCAGGTCCACTTTGCTGCTGAGTCTTTTCTTACCCTAAGAGTCATCATCTGGAGCCATTGTCTTTCTGTGCCTGTGCCTGGTTGTAGGCAGGCTGAGTTCCATATCCAGGGCCTGATGCCAACCTCGAATGCATGTTGACATCACCATGAACTTTGTTTTTCTGAAACAACTAACTTCATCCCAATACTTTTCCAATTAGAAATGTTTTAAATTTCCTCTAGGAAGTTGAGACCCATGCTAGAACATTTATGGATTTTTATTTCCAAAGTTTTCTAGGAGCTAGTTAATGCTCCCCTCTGCTTCCCAATTCTTAAAAAAATGGGATTTTCATGTAAGAGTCAGATAAGGTTAAGAATACCCTTTCATCACCTGCTTTGAGGGTCCAAGTGAATGGGAAATTTGAGCTGCTTCATACCCTGTGGAGCACAGAGTCCAAGCGACAGATATTATAAGAATGTAGTGACTTCTAATCTATTGATCTTGTCCAGAGGATATACATGACCTCTGTGGAAATAAGATTTTGCCATATCACCAGCCATGGAAGTTCTTCCTCACTGATGAGAACACCTCAGACAGGTAGGGAGAGGTCAGTGGCACCGAGCTAATGAGAAATAGTCACATTTCATTGGCAAAGGGGGGGAGGGAAGGAATGGTCCCCTCTGCCTGCCATGCTCACACTGGTATTGCCTGATATTGTCCTTAGCAAGCTCCTCTTAGCTTGCTCTAACTTCAAAGCCTCTGCATAGAGCATCCAGGCATCACTGGGGCTGTGCTTCTATTTGTATGAAGGTTTTGACCCAAATCCCACTTGTATCTCCACTCCTTTATTGTGAGTTTCCTGAGGGTGATTTTACTCCTAGGGTCTGCCACATGGCCTTCAACAGCATAACCCCCAGCAAGTGCTGTTGAAATGGTAACATATTTAGAAGAGATATTACAATGAAAGCTCTAAAGGGAAAGCAATCACCACGTTCCTTATGGGCCATTGTGTTCTACTTTTACTCAAACATCTCTCTGTGTCTTCCCTCTGCTCTCTTTGCTTTTATTTTTCTCTCTGAGACATCTGGGAGAGTATCTGTTTGTGATTTACAGTTCACCAGAAGTATACGCTAGTCATTGAAATGCAAAGAAGACACACAGTCTAGATGCCAAGGGCGTCCTCTCTCCTGGGACTACATCAGTGAAAACTTGGCCAGACCTGAGCTGGGCTCCCAAGAATTGAGAAGAACAATTTTGCTGCAACCTGGAGGCTATTATGTTCTGGCTAAACTCCTGAGTTCATGGCTCTCAGCAGGATTTCAATGTTCTGTAAAATCCATTCTTTGCTGATCCAATGATCTTGTCTTTATTGTGATTTATTTTCATTAGAACCAGAGCCCAGCAAAAATTTCAAGGTTCTTCCAGACTATGAGTCCATCCAGATGATAAAAAGAGAATGCAAAGGCACTAAGAGCTTTAATGTCCAAGGATGAGTGTCTGTCCTGGGAGCAAGGTCACAGCAAGACAGCGGGCTCCAAGTCCAGGAGTGGGGAACAGGAAGCTTAATGCAATTATGCAGGGAAGCGTAGGAACTCCCTGATGCCATACATATTTAGGATATTTCTAGATTTCCTCCCCTCCTTCTTTATCTGCTCTTCTTGGTTTTAATGATGTCTGACTACAAACATTCTTTGGTTCCACTGGGATGCCTATAGCAGTGGTCCTCAGTTTTTCCCCCTTTCACTCCTGGCTTTATGGTGGGTTGGCAGTTTGACTTCACCCTCAAATCACCACAGCTGATAAACTATTGCAACTTCCTGAACTGAGCTAAGAGAAAAATAAATAAATAAAAGGTTCCTCGAAATCCATTTCAACTGTGGATCAGATATCTTTTCTTGTTTCAGAGGTGTTGGTTATTCTATCAATGAATCTGTGGTTCCACATTTGTCTGTCCTGTGGCATTAATTCTAGACACATCCAAGGAAAAGAAGGGCCATGTGTATAATGAAGTAATTTGAGATTCAGAAGCTACCCATTTTCCCTCCATCTTGATGTCAAAAATCAGCAAGTACACAGTCTTTGGTTAGTCACCTACTAAAATCGTGAGTTTTTAAAATTAAAATTACATTATGCAGCACTAAAAAATGCACCAGGAACAAATATTGATTTTCCTCATCTTATTTCACACTTCACAGAGTGTTTTATAGCCAACCATTAAGTAATAGCTGGAGCCTCAGTATGAGAACAGCAACAATGAACCTCATAACTCAGAGAAAACAAAGACAAAAATCTGAATTTCAACTTTCCATTCCTGCAAGATTGCCATTTCCCATCTGCCTGAGGAGCTTGTTAACATGCCCACCACTGAGGCTCTGAGGGATGATCTTGGAGGTCAAGGTCTGGGTTTCTAAAGAAGAGTTATAGCAGAATAAGGAGCTTCTCTGCAGCTCATCATAATCAGCCCAAAGCACCTTTCTATTAAAGAACGGGAGATGCAGCTTATTGCTATTATACACGGGGCTCATCAATCAGATCTGCTCACATTTCAGATGTGCCCTTGCTAACCCTAGCTAATGCACAGGCTTTGCCATCAAGAGTAACCCCCAATGACCGTCAATGTGAATCCAGCCAGCACTCTTCCTGGCACTTTACAGGCTGCGCTTTCCATGGGATGTATGGCCAGAAGACTGATCTGTGCCCATCCTAGAAGATTGATCTGTGCTCATTCTAGAAGTCCTGCAAGCTGGGCCTGTCTGCAAGAAAAGAGGCAGTGGACTTAGGGAATTCCAGAGCCCATGTCATAGAGCATGCCCAAAGCTGAGGAAGGATGTGAAGATGGTGCCCTGGCTGCTGTGGGAAGTGTGATGTCTATTCAAGGTCAACACAGTGCTATGCACAGGGGGTCACACTTGTAAGTTTCACCTTATTTTATAGAAGCCATGTCCATTCCAGTGGCACAAAATAACCATAAGAAGAATACAATGAAGAAGAGGCAGCAATGCAAGACTACATCCAAGAGTCCCATCTCTTCTGACCAGTGTGTGTGTGTGTGGAGGGGGTGGGGGAGCGGGATAGGAGGTGGACACAAAGGGCAAGAACTGAAAGTGCAGTTCCAGGAGGGAGATGAGATAGTTCACCACCTTTTGAGAAGCCAAAACGTTCATTCCAGGTTGGGTGCCTGGCACTGTGAGGGCTGAAGCAGCCTAATATCAGTGGTGATCCAGGATGAGGGTGTAGGAGGACAGTGGTCACATGGTTTGGGGATGTATTGTGATGTGAAGCTACTGTAGTGAGGATATTATTTGGAGAGTGCCCTCAGTCCAGTCACGTGTCAGGACCCCATGGAGAACAGTCATAAGCCCTGTTGATTCGGCCCAGGGATTGGAGAGAGCAGGCTCCTTTGTCCCTGGAGGCAGCATCCCAGGCTTCATTGTAAAAGAGATATCTGCCTTCTCACTAAAGGTAATTTTTCTCAAATTATATGATCGTCTTGAGCAAGTTCAGAAGTTGGCAGAAATGTTCTTTTAACATTTTTGTTAATAACGAGGGCAGGCAGAACCCTGGCAGGGAAACCTGACTGTGCCTGCAGAGTGCCTTGGGCTCCACAGTCATCACTGCCCCACTTCCATAAGCTGTCTTGTCACAGACACTACAATCTAACTTAGAGAATGAAAACCAATGACAAAAAGTTCCTACTCAGATGTCCTGTTGGTCTAAATCATAACCATGCACAGGGTGTTAAAGGTCTGCTCATTGCTGTGGATATTATGTCTGTCAGTGCCATCTCTTCTCCAGGGAGCCCCCTCACATGGCTTCATATCCAGCCTGTGCTGCCTGCCTCACTCTCTTCAGCTGAAGCTTAATGGTGACCCATCTCAGTTTTCACATGTCACATCCTTCCCACTGTCATCACTCAAGGGGAGGTCCTATCATTCTGGAGAGACTTACCTGACCTGTGAACTCTGCAGGACACACTACACTGCCTTTTGTGGCCAGCTGCTGGTCCCCACTCTTGACGAGCCATCCCAAGTCTCTATCTACTTTCAGAGGTCCCAGAGAGCCACAAGGTGTGTGCTGTCTTAAGAATGATATGGGAGGAGCCCTCAACAGTGTACCTCAGTTGGTTGAACATCATCCTCTACACCAAAAGGTTGCTGGTTCCATTCCCAGTCAGGGCACATGCCTAGGTTTCGGGCTTGATCCTTAGTAGGGCATGCAGGAGGCAGCCAATTGATGTTTCTCTTTCACATCGATTTTTTTTTCTCTCTCTCCCTTCCACTATCTCTGAAATCAATAAAAACTTACATTTTTAAAAAGAATATGGGAGGAACAAAATCAAACTGGGTTATTGTTCATCAAGGTCTTGATGGTGGTACTTATCAGATAATCAGAATGGATTGTGATGTCTCTTACAATTAGTAGTCATTTTAACCAAGAGAATGTTTGCATTCCTATTGCTTCCACATAAGACCAAAGTGAAGTAAAACTCCTACATTTCTTTTGATCCTCAAGATATGAGTGCTCGTCTGGATCTCAGAGTGTGTTCCAGAATGTGCGGGCTCTGACGAGGCTTCCACCAAGTGTGGTAGGGATGACTGTGGAGGCCCACGCACTCTGCAGGGCCTGGCTAGTTCTGCAGGAGTCACCCCAGGCCCAGCATCTCCCCAGGCAGGACAGTGCTTGTGCCCAGCTGGGAGGCTGGAAGCTGTGGGAGCCCCTCAGCACTAAGGGGCAGGGTCTCCAGTGTGCCTGTCCATGGCCAGGAATTATTTGACATGAGAAGAGAAGGGTGAAGAGGGCTGTGGGTCAGGTATAAGCTCAGGGTGGGAAGGGACCAAGAAGGACAGTAGGTCTGCTGGTCCCATGCACCAGCCCTATCACTGGATGAGCAGAAGCATTTCTCTCTGAGACTCAGCAAGTTCAAGAAAGAGAGAAAGAAAGAAAGAAAGAAAGAAAGAAAGAAAGAAAGAAAGAAAGAAAGAAAGAAAGAAAGAAAGAAAGAAAGAAAGAAGGAAGGAAGGAAGTATATTCAGCTGGCCCGTTCCTCTATAAGTCTATTGCTATTGGAAACTTTGCATGGAGATGTTTCTGGGCCAAAGATGACCAAATTCTCAGATTATAGGATCCAGTGATCCCTCCACATCTCCTAGTTACCATTTACTCCAAATTTAGTGGGACTTGAGTCCCAGGACTAGAAACCCAGTGATGGCCATTAGTGGAAGCAAACTGCTGAAGTCCTGCTGTCCACTTCCTACAGTAAGGGTCTCAAAGCACCCCTGAGAAGGGGTGTTGGCCTTTATGCCTCATTTTATTTCTAAAGTCCATGCTTTTGGGTACCATTGTGTGACCAGTGACCCCCTTCAACTGACTTGCCACAGGGCAAAGAAAATGAATCAGAAGCAATCTATAATAATAAAAGTGCAATATGCTAATTAGACAGGTTGTCTTTCCGGTCTGCTAGGGAAGCCCAGGTCCCGGGTGCCAGAGGGAAGCCGGTGCTGGCAGCCAGGGGAAGGAAGGCCTACTTTTGCACAAATTTTGTGCATCAGGCCTCTAGTGTTAGAATACAGTTATCTCCAAGGGAGAAGGAATGACCCAGTAGGCCCTGTAGTGGCAAAGTCAGGCAGCAACCACGTTGAATGAGCTAATATTTCTAGCTTTCCCCATGAGAGTCCTTCCTCTGCTTCTGCATGTATAAAGCCCTAGAAATTCATTACTTGCAGTTTTCCTGAATCTCCAGAAATCTACCGCCAATACATATGACAATATTCTCTAGGTACTTCACACAGACAGAAACACAGATTCTATGTGAGCAAGTTTCTGCTTTAAATAAATCCTACAGCAGTGAGTTTACAACATCTATAAATTAAGGCACCAGTGCTCTGCAGGCCAGGAGAGAGGTGACCCACTGAGAGTCACATGTTCTTAAATGTGCTCTGAGGCATTCTTAAAACACAGATTACTGTATCTCAGGGGCATTTGAATGTTCAGGAAGGTGACATAAAACATCACACACACACACCCTAGAAAGTCCACTAGTATATTCTAGTACAGCATTGTCTGCATGAGTAGCATCCAAGGTGGGCCTGATCCTTGGCACACAGGGCTTCCTGCCTAATCAGATGCTTGAAGAGAAAACTGAAGAAGAGTTGACAGTCATACTGGATGCTGTAAACATTTACTTTAAGTGTTCAAATGATTCCCTCATCCAATAGTCTGTAGGGATCCCCTTTGCCTACTGTTCTTGGAGAAGGGTGGGCTTCAGCGTTAAGAGTTTGGTCCCAAATTTGTGATCGGCTGGGCAAATTCTATTCACATTCTTTCTTTTTATATATCTCCAGAAGAAAAACATTATATACCTCAACCTCCTTTTGCTACAAGCTCTCTGACTAAATTGACCAACAACACTGACAAAAGAAGAGCTCCAAACAGTTTGGCCAACAGCTCACAAACACCCCAATTCCTCTATTTCATCTAATATCCAAGAGTCATTGGTATTCATTGTGCAGACTAGGTAACACTTAGATGTGGCTCGTATGAGTAAAGATATATTCATGGTCCATGGGGAGTAGGGAGAAAGTAGGTCCTTTTTAGGACACAAGAGATAATATTTTGTGACCTGCTGCAAGTGAAAATCAGTCCTCCTTAGAGATCATCAAGGCAGAGCTGTTGATCATCTCTTCAGCATCTGTCCTCTGCTTAGGATAAAGACTATGTTTCCCAGCCTCCTTGCAGTTAGGTGTTACCATGTGACACAGCAGCACCTAGGTTGTATGGGTGGGTGGGTGGGGGCTTTCCCACAGTCGATGTGGGTCATTGTGTTTTTTCTCTGGGTCTCCTGATGCCCCTAGAAAAACGAAAGGACCATCATTGACCACGAGGCTAAGGCCATGCATGACAGAGAAATAGGATCTGACATATGGAATGTCATATCTACTTTGGGCAGCTGGATGTTAACCTGAAAATGGAATCAACGTATATCTTGTTTAAGCCTCTGTTAAGTTGGAGGAATGGAGAGGGAGAGAGGGAGATAGAAACATCAATGATGAGAGAGAATCATTGATCGGCTGCCTCCTGCATACCCCCTACTGGGGATTGAACCCACAACCTGGGCATGTGCCTTTGTCCAGATTCAAACCTGGGGCCCTTCAGTCCACAGTCCGACACTCTATCCACTGAGTCAAACATACTGGGAAGAGGTGGCTAAAATCCCATGTTTTGGAGTCAGATGCCTGTGTTCAGACTCCAGGGTTGCTGTGTGGCACATGGTATGTCAGTGGAAGATGGACAGGTCTTGGTGACAAAATAGCTCTCTCAAAGCTAGTTGAGGATGTCTCCTTGTCATTAGGAGCCAATCTCAATGAGCCTTAGTTTTCTTATTCTTGAGAGAGAAGGACATGTTATACCTTGCTAGCTGTTGTGAGATATTGAGGACCAGTACATTGATGAACACTTCAGAGCTTGGGGTGCGTTGGCAAAACAGACCCATGTGTGTGTTTACCAGGGCCAGATATTTCATGTCCTGATTTCTGTGTCTAATTCTCTTTGTGGTGGTCCCTCACCCTCAAATACTCTTCTCCACACCTGTGATGGGCTCTCTGGAAACACCCTCACCTCACATGCAGGCAACGCACAGGAGAGCCCAATGTTTATCTGTGATTGCTGGCCCAGTGAGTACAGAGAAAAGGGAAGCCTGTCATGTGAGCAATCATGTTTTTCCCAGGTATTTTCCAACACTGCTCATTCTTGTAGTTCACCTGAGCCCTGTGGCAGCTTCACCTCAGTTAGAGAAAAAAATAACATGTGCTTTGCTGTTTTAGGTCTATATATAGTGTCAAGTTTTGTTACTTTAAAATCATTATGCAACTTAAAAGACCTGAAAGAAGGTTGTTATTCAGATTAATAATGTGTGGGGTTGACAAATTATGTGAGAACTAGAGGCCTGGTGCATGAATTTGTGCACAGGTGGGGTTCCTTGGCCTGGCCTGTGATGGGGCCTGTCTTGCCCAGTCCCAATAGGGGCAGATCGAAGCCTGCCGGCTGGGAGGAGGGACCACAGGAGGTTGGCTATGGGAAGCACATTGACCACCAGGGGGGAAGATTCTGTGTTGAGCATCTGCCCCCTGATGGTCAGTATGTATCATAGTGACCAGTTAGGTTTTTATATACTAGTATATAGGTTAGATGAGTAGCCTCTCATAAGAAACAAATCTAAAAACAGTGGACACTACAGCCCTCTGCAAGCACCCAATAGCTATAGTACTACAAACATGCCTTTTATTATTACACTCTTATGTAAGTCCTTTCACATTGCAGCGTGGAATAATACCAACGTGTTAAAAACCTGCTTTGTGAAAACTAAAAACCTCTCTTTGTTTGCCCAATTTTCCTCAGAAATTTATTTTGCTATTGATGGAGTTATCATGCCTGACTCCTCTCTCTCTCTCTGGATGATAAATCAAAATGTAGTGACCCTGACATGTGACCAGGTAAGCTGATGCTTAAACGTTGATCATTATAAAATGTCAGGAGCAAAAGGCAGGCGTCTCCAAAATGCAGAGAGCTGGCTCTGGGAAAACTTGGTATCTCCGAGAACAGAAGCCTGACAGCCAATGCATCATTTTTCCTGGCTGAAATGAATTGATTCTGTCACCAGCAAACTAAATGTAATTAGGATCTTGACTGGAATCATAAATTGTATTTAAATTACAGTTAGCAGGGAACTGAGGCCAGACATCAGTGCAACGGAGTTTGCAGTGCTATGTAGGCGAGCTGTCTCCAATTTTAATATGTTTTTTTTTTATTGATTTCAGAGAGAGGAAGGGAGAGGGAGAGAGAGTTAGAAACATCAGTGATGAGAGAGAATCATTGATTGGCTGCTTCCTGTGCCCCAACCCTCCCCTTGACTCTCCCCCCCACACACACACACACACTGGAGATCGATCCCACAACCTGGGCATGTTCCCTGACAGGGAATCAAACTGTGACCTCCTGGTTCATGAGTCAACACTTAACCACTGAGCTACACTGGCAGGGCAGTCTCCTATTTTCTTAGGACTCTAAGGTTTTTTTTTTCTTATTATGGAAAATACTCCGATAGATATACAATTGCCTAAAAAAAAGTGTCAGAGACAGAGATGGCGGTAAAATGCCCCTTTGATGATCATCTTCAGTTAAACTGAAATGTGTTACAGATGCTCCAAAAGTCATAAAGGCTCAAGACTAAAAATAATATTTGTGTGTGTATGTGTGTGGGAGGTGGGGGTGGGGCAGTCAATTCTTTTGGGGGAGAAACTTCCAACAATGGTCAAACTTTTAAACATTGAAAATAATAGAAACTATTTTATTCCTGGCCACATGAACTCTATATGCATGTAGCTGTTCCTTTAATGGGAGAGGACACATTCTTACCCTCATTTTTTCCCCTTTCTAGTGGGGACAGGTATCTTGCTTATTAGATGTTTTCAAAATGTGCTAGCCCTCCCTCAAAAAGCACATTTAAAAGAGCAGTTTCTTTGCTCTTGGAGGCTGGCTTGATAATCTTGGAGAAGAAAGAAGAGTGATATATGGGAATCTGATGTCTGCCGTGACTAGGATTTCTGGGCAGTAAAATCCAAGGAGACTATGGATTAGAAATAGATGCTGATAGCAAGAATGCTAGGTATCTAGGGGAGGAAGCACAAAACCTCCTGGTGTGGGTGTATTTCCAGATACCTGTTTTATGCAGGGTTTTGTTAAAAAAAAAAAAAAAAGGAACATGTCATTGTGACACAAAAAAAGAAAAATAGCCTCCTTCTTTAGTCAGATAATCTTTGAAAGAAAGTTTTCTATGTGAAAATATAAATTATAAAATAAGCATAATGATGACAGGGCAAAAGAAATGATAAATGTAAAAGAATATTATAAAGGACAATGAGAAATAAATTAGAAGATTTGAGTGTCAAATATTTGAGGGGAAAGGAGAAATACAGTATAACAAAACAATAAGACCAAACAATGAAGTAGATAAAGCATTAGCTGAATCAGTCAAATAAAAAAATGCACAAACCTCAGAGGGAAGGTGGGTGGTGGGGGTGAGTGGGAATAGATAACCAAAGTCACAAGAGTCACAAGTAAGAAAAGCCCTTGGGATTCTGAACAAATCTCAAAGACTGGCCTTGAAAACTACCTCTGAAAAGGATCCCATGTTTAATATGAAAATATGCATAACACAGACCATAGGGTGGTGAAGGCCTGGGGTTGGGTGAAAGGGCAGACTAGAAGAGGTCAATGGGGGGGAGGGAGAGGAAGAGAACATATGTAATGCTTTCAACAATAAAAAAAGATGCACAAAAAAAAGTAAATTTGGAAATCTCAAAGGCTATATTCTTAAAGAGATAAAGAACCTTTCAAAAATTATTCTTCATTTTGAATATTAAAACAAAAACTGAAAAATAATTAAATGTCCATGATTGTCTGAATTACCAAAATTGATATAAAAATAAATATAAATACTAACTATACAAGAAAGAAATGGAAGAAGATTTTAAGCAATTAACTTTAAAAGTAATGATTGGTTCAGAAAACTTTGCATGCTGATTTTATACATTTTCAAGGAATAGATATTTCACTTGCTACATAAGATATTCATGAATGTAGATTAAAGGTGAACATTTTCTGCTGAAGTTATTGTCATGATATTATATCTATCAAAAAAGCAAAAACTGAGAGACACAACAAGATGGCGGCAGAGGTAAAAGCCTAACTGCAGCCGCACTCAACAATTTAAAAAAATACAACTAAAATATAGAGTGGACACTATCCAGAACTACAGGAAAGTTGACTGACTGGGAATTCTACAACTAGAAGGAAAGAGAAAACCAGAAGGAAAACCAGAGGAGCTGTAAAAGCCTGAGGTACGGAGGCACGGTGCGCGCGGGGAGAGGACTAAGCCGGAGAGGAGGGGCGGCTGAGTACCTGGCTGGCGTTCCCCAGCGGGAAGGAGATAAAAGCTCCGGACCGTGCTGAACCCCAACTCCGACTGCACTGAACCCCAGTTCTGGGCGAGACCCCGGGGGTCCCAGGCTCAGACAGAGGGAATCTGGGCTGTAAGGCGGAAGCTCAGCCGAGCGGCGAGAAAGGCAGAGCCCCCGGAGTCGCGCACATTGCGCGCAGAGGAGGGACTGTTCCCTGAGCTGCTGAATTGCCCCAGCGGGAAGGACTCAAAAGCTCAGGACTGTGCTGAGCCCCAGTTCTGACTGCACTGAACCCCAGTCCTGGGCAAGACCCTCGGGCCCCAGCCTCATACAGGGGGAATCTGGGCTGTAAGGCAGAAGCTCAGGGGAGCGAAAAGCAGATCCCCTGAGTCGCGCACTTTACGCGCACAGAGGACAGACTGTTGTTTGGGCCGCGAGACCGCCCTAGCGGGAAGGAGACATAAGCTCCGGACTGTTCTTAACCCCACTTCCAACTGCTCTGAACCCCAGTTGTGGGCTTGTTGGGGGAGAGACTACACTGTCTGGAAGCGGGCGAAGCTCCAGGGCGCCTTTCTCTCAGAGGTGCTTACAGCGAATACCAAAGGACACTGAGGAACACTGAGACTCAGGAACCTCAGAGGGCGGGGCTAACCAGAAGCCAAGGCTGTAGGTTCCGCCCTGAAACTCTGCCCCATCCAAGCTGAACTCAGAGAGGCTTTTGCAGGTTTCCAAGTCTAGTGGAATAAGGTTATCTCCTGGCATAGACACAGCTGATCCTCCCAACCTACCAACTCAGGGAAGCAGCGAAAATGTCGAAACGAGGAAACAGATCACAAACGAAAGAAATGGAGGACAAAAAGCGACGGGATATAGAGTTCAAAACCACGCTTATAAGGTTGTTCAACAATCTCCTAGAAAAGGCCGATAAAATAAATGAGACCTATGAGGATATGAAAAAAGATCAACAAGAAATAATAAAGGGTCAACAAGAAATAATAAAAGGTCAACTAGAAATAAAGAATACAATCTCTGAAATAAATAATATTATACAGAGTCCTAAAAACAGAATGGAAGATTGTAAGAATCAAGTCCAAGATTTGCAACACAAAGAGCCAGAGGACACTCCTCCACAGAAGCAAGAAGACAAGAGAATCCAGAAAGTTGAAGATAATGTAAGAAACCTCTGGGACAACTTCAAGCGAACCAACATCAGAATTATGGGCATCCCAGAAGATGACAGAGAGCAAAATACCGAAAACATATTGAAAGAAATAGTGACAGAAAACTTCCCCCACCTGGTGAAAGAAATAGATTTACATGTCCAGGAAGCACACAGAACCCCAAACAAAAGGAATCCAAAAAGAACCACACCAAGACACATCATAATTAAAATTCCAAGAGCTAAAGACAAAGAGAGAATATTAAAAGCAGCAAGACAAAAGCAGGTAGTTACCTATAAAGGGGCACCCATACGACTGTCAGCTGATTTCTCAACAGAAACCATGCAGGCCAGACGGGAATGGCAAGAAATATTCAAGGTGATGAATAACAAGAACCTACAGCCAAAAATACTCTACCCAGCAAAGCTATCACTCAGAATCGAAGGTCAGATAAAGAGCTTCACAAATAAATTTAAGCTAAAGGAATTCATCACTGCCAAGCCAGAATTATATGAATTGTTAAAAGGGGTTCTTTAGGAAGAGGAAGAAAATAAAGATAAAAATTATGAACAAACACGTAACTATCAACAAGTGAGTCTAAAAACCAAGGGAAGTAAAAATGATGAACAATATTAACTGGTGAATATAATAGAATCAGAGGTATGGGAGGGGAGTGGACTGATGATTCTTGGGGAAATGGGGAGTGGAGCGGGGCGGGAAGAGACTGAACATAAACTGCACCTATGGATGAGGACAATGGGGGATGGGGAAAGGGCAGAGAATTGAATGGAAACTTGGTGTAGGGGAGCAATGGGGGGGGGGAATGAGGAACATTTGTAATAATATGAACAATAAAGATTTATTAAAAAAAAAAAAAAAAAGCAAAAACTATGAACTAGTATATAAATTTGTGCATGTTAAACATAGAAGGCTTCTTGGAATAGCATGGTCCCTCCCACAGAATAATCTATATATATATAAAAGGCTGAGTGACTGATCATCTGACAGACTGACCAGCTAGTACATATGATGCGCACTGGCAATTTAAAAATAAATGTTGACTTGTGCCTGCGTGATAGATATAAAACTCTCACTGGCATTAATCCATGCATGTGTTTCAATCTGTCATTGTCAATTGTAAATTTGGTTGACAATTCTATTATAGAAAAAGGGCAAATAGCAATATTAAAATATTTATTCTAATTAATTTCCTTTCAATGTGCAGGAATCCATGCACCAAACCACTAGTAACAATACAATAAGAATAACTGGTAAAAAAAAAAAAATGCTTAAAAAACAACCATTCAAAGTTTCTGAAAACTTTTCTAAGGACATAGAGCAAATGAAAAAACATTTATGATTTTTAAAAATCTACTAAATTTATGTAGGAACAAGAGTCTGTGGGGTTAGAACTACAATGTGCTCCCTCTGCATTCTCGCAACTCAGCCTAAACAAAGCTGCATATGGGAATTCACTGAAAACAACATAGGTCTGTCTTCCCCTGCTGCAAGACTAGAGCTTTGATATCTCCCTGGAGGGATGGGCCAACAGCATTCTTCATTCTCCCCATCTCATATTCTGAAAAGTCTACTTCAGGCCTTTGTGACCCAAAGGCCAGGGCTCCCTTTCTGTACCCACTCATAGACCAGAAGCTCTGTCCAGATCAGGAAGGGAAAGTCAAGCTCAGAATACCAGAGGCTGACAGCTCTGTCCAGTGCCTCACTCATAAAGCAAGGGTTCCAATACTAAACATCAGCCAGTACCCCTACCCCTGTTCTAGAGAAGTGGTACAGAGTTTTAGCCCAGGAAAAAAGGTGACAGAGAGCACCATTGCTCTTTCCAAATGGAATTGGCTTTATTTAGAACAGCACATGGGAAGTTTAACTTTATTGGCTTTCTTGAGAACAATGGAGATTTTGGTGGTAAACAATTGAGAGCAAGCTGGTGACTCCAGAGAGTGAAAACAAGTCATAGACAAGCTTGACATTTACCAGAGAGAACCAGGAAAAGTCACAAGAGTCACAAGTAAGAAAAGCCCTTGGGATTCTGAACAAATCTCAAAGACTGGCCTTGAAGACTACCTCTGAAAAGGACCCCATGTTTAATTGCATCAGTCTGAAAAGTAAATAATGGCCCAAGGCATTAAAAGAGGAGAGAAATCAGCTGGAAGTTTGTGGAGGCTAATGACTAAGGTCACAACAATTGAGGTATTCACCTTAACTGACAGATTAAAGAAAGAGCCCAGGAAAGCCCTTCTGAAATCACACTCATTCCAGATCACCGTGGCATGATCACACTTGTGCCCTCTGAGGAGAATCAACAGAGTCTATACCAGGGTTGGGCAAACTTTTTGACTCGAGGGCCACAATGGATTCTTCAACTGGACCGGAGGGCCGGAACAAAAGCAACCTGACCATGCTGGCACTCTCATCTTAGGCTGCTGGTGAAGGAGCGGAGGGAAGAGCAAGAGAACCCTTCGCTTTTTCGGCTCTGTGGGCCAGATAGAACAGCCGAACGGGCCGGATCTGGCGCGAGGGGCCGTAGTTTGCCCACGTCTGGTCTATACCTTGTGGGAAAAATAGACTTCAACAAACAGATAAGCAAACAACAGTGTCAAGGCCCAGGGAATAAAGGTCAGTACCCATATTTGCTATAGTATATGATACAAAGTGCCCAATTTTCAATGAAATTTATGAAACATGTAAATAAAGATATTATGAGAGGGCATGATCAAATTTATAAATTATAAAAATATCAAATAAAATTCTGAAGTTAAAAATGTATAATTAATGAAATGATCCATAGGAAGGTCTCAACAGGATACTTTGGTTAGAAGTAGAAAGAATCAACAAATTGAAGACAGACTGATAAAGATTATGCAATCCAAACAACAGAGAAAAAAGGAATAAGGAAAATGAATAATTCTCCAGCCAGGTGTCTCAGTTGGAGTGTCATTCCATACATCAAAAGGTTGTGGGTTTTATTATGGATAATAAAGAACTGATGAACCAAAAGATAGATATAGAGGCAGTAAAGCAACAAGCAGACTGTCTAATTACAGTGGGGAGGGTAGCGAGATATGGGGGAGATAAGAAATCAACCAAAGGACTTGTATGCATGCATATAAGTGTAACCAATGGACACAAAACTCTGGGGAGGGAGGGCATGCATAGGAGTTGGGGGGGAAATGGTAAGATATGTACACAGATAATAATTCAATTTTTAAAAATGTAAAAAAAAGATTGTGGGTTTGATTCCTGGTTAGGGCACATATCCAGGTTGTGGGAGGCAACCAATTAAATTTCTCATATCTTATATGGATGTGTCTCTTCCTCTCTCTAAAATCTGTAAATATATCCTCGGGTGAGAAAATAATGAACAATGACTCAGAAACATGGGGCACCATGAAGTATAAAACATGAGTATGATGGGTACAACAAGAAGAGAGGATAAAGAGAAAGAAGCAGAAAAAAATTTTTTTTAAGAAATAAGGGTTGAACAACTTTCTAAATTTGGTGTTAATAAAGTCATAGAAGGATAAAATTTTCATGAGTAGAGCTCAACAAACCCCAAGTGGGAGAAACACAAAGAAATCCATAGACAAATACATTATAGTAAAAATTTTAGAAGCCAAAGAAAGAAAAATATGAAGGCAACAAGAGAAAAATTACTTGCCATATAGTGGCAAGTTTCAGTGGAACCTCCTCTGAAGCAAGGGAGGCCAGAAGAAAATGTGATGACATGTTCAAAGTTCAGGGTTTCGGGGGTGAGGGGAATCTGTCAGCCAAGAATATTATTAGGTCAAAACTCTTTTCCAAAAATAAAGTAAAATGCATTTACAGATGAGCAAAAGATGAGAGAATATATTGCTTGCAAATCCAACTTATAAAAAAATATTAAACTATATTCTTCAGGCAGAAAGCAACGGATCCTATAAGGTAATTCAAATCCACAAGAAAAAAAACCATCAGGAAATGTAATTATGAAATTATTCAAAAGTACAAATGCATATGTATTTTTCTTTCTTTTCATAAGTGATTTTAAAGAGCAATTTTATGTCAAATATGTATATGGCTATAATTTTAGGCCTATAACATATAAAAATAAATTTGACGATAAGATCCCCAAAAAAAGGCAAGTGAGAGCAAAGATGTGATAGAGTAGTTTGCCTTCGGCTGGGATAGACCAAAGGCTAGGTGATTAAAAAGAACTTCAATATCCACTCATCTGCTGATGGGCACTTGGACTATTTCCAGATCTTAGCTATTGCAAATTGTGCTGCTATGAAAATAGGGAGGCATATATTCTTTCTGATTGGTTTTTCAGGTTCTTGAGATATGATATATTCTATAAGTGAGATCATTGGGTCAAATGGCAGTTCCATTTTTATTTTTGAAGAAACTCCATACTGTTCTTCATAATGGCTGCAATGGTCTGCATTCCCTCCAGCAGTGCATTAGGGTCCCTTTTTTTCCACATCCTCACCAGCCCTTTCATTAATTGATTTGTTGATAGTAGACATTCTGACAGGTGTGAGGTTATACCTCAGTAGATAACTAGATTAAAAAAATCTGTTGAACATTTACACCATGGAATGCTATGCAGCTATAAAAAAGAAGATTCTCTTACCCTTTGAGACTGCATGGAGGGACCTGGAGAGTATTATGCTAAGTGAAATAAGCCAGTCAAATAAAGATAAGTATCATATAATCTCACTCATATTGAATCAATGAACAAAAATAAACTGAAAAACAAAATAGGTCTATAGGCATAATTACATGTACCAGACTGACAGATTTCAATGGGTTGGGAGAGATGAGAAGAGATTCACCAAAGAATATACATGCATATATGTATAGGCCACAGACACGGATAATAATATGGTAAAAGCCTGGAGTGTGGCAGGGGCTAGGCAGAGGGTGGCAAAACTGGGGGAAATATAAAACAAATATAAATAAGAAAATAATATAAAACAAAAGAGTTTGTGTGTGCTACCTGGTATTAAAATACTACCTGATATTAAAATATATTGTAAAGATACAATGATTAAACCATTTGCAGAAAAGGACATATAAATCAGTGGAACAGACAAAGGCTCAGAAATTGAATCTGATATCCTATTTAGTAAAAGAGTAATATGCAGATTGACCATCACTAACACACAAGATGGCTGCCCCCATGTGGTCAAAGATCCTGCCCCCATGTGGACACAAGATGGCCACCACAAGATGGCCATCAGGGGAAGGCATTTGGGAGGGACCAGGCCTGCAAGGGAGGGTAGTTAGGGGTGACTAGGCTGGCAGAGGAGGGATGTTGGGGGTGACAGGGCCTGCAAGGAAGGGCAGTTGGGCAGGACCCAGGCCTGCAGGGGAGGGCATTTAGGGGTAAACAGGCTGGCAGGGGAGCAGTTAGGCATCAATCAGGCTGACAGGGGAGTGATCAGGGGGTGATCAGGCTGGCAGGCAGAAGCAGTTAGGGGCAATCAGAAAGGCAGGCGGGCAAGCAGTTGGGAGCCAGTAGTCCTGAATTGTGAGCGAGATCCCAGATTGGAGAGGGTGCAGGCTGGGCTGAGGGACATCTCCTCCCCCTCTCTGCACAAATTTCGTGCACCGGGCCTCTAGTTTATATATGATAGAGATAGCATTTCAAATTATCACATTGCTCAATAGCAGTCTGGAGGACAACTGTTTAACTTTGGGAAATATTATAGCGATATAATTAACCTAAATTTTTTTTCAAATAATGACACCAATTCATCCATAAAGATGTTGACTAACCATTATTTACGTGAGAAAATATAACAAGCATAACTAATGCCCAAGGATACACTACTTTAAGCACTCAGAATAAAGCCACGAATGGAGCCCAGTTTATGTTCTGTGAGGCCTCGGGAGAGCGCTCACGCATTGCTGCCAATAAGTTTAACCTTTACACGAGCACCAGCAGGTGCATTTGTAAGGTGTCTGAGAGGTGACTGACCTTGTACAGAGGGGAGCACTGAGGCTCTAAGAACATGTCACATCCTAGTTTACAGCTAATTAAAAACAGATCCAGACCAGGATACGTTCTTAAAATTCCATTCTCAATGTGTTTTATGAGAGTCACATTACAAAGGAATTTTTGGTTTAGTGTATAAGAGAATTTGCCACGGCATTATTTTAAATATGCGCTCTTCTGGAACACTTTAAAAGATTTACTTGTAACCTAATGAAGGAGGAATATTTCAGGAGCACAACTGCAGTGTTTTTACAGGATTACCCACACTCTCAGTGGCATGGTAATTGTTTTTCGTCCTGGCCTTTCCAATCTAATCAAGAAACCTGTGGAAATATGCAATTATATAGCACTTTAACTTTTTTACAAAGCGTTTCTTAAATAATATTTTTCAAGCTGTCTCTAGCATGAGTGAGAAACCCGATATTTCATAAACTCAAAAGGCTGTAGTCAAGGTGATTTCTGCCCAACTCCTAAAAGGGGACTTGCCTCATTTCCAGGACTCTTAGATCTCAAGGTCATTGCCAGGGCACAGGCCCTGCTGGGAGCAGCTGCTTGCTGTCTCCTGGTGGGATGGCGATGCTGCCCTTTGCCATGGTCCTACCCTGGTGGTGCTGCATCTCATCTGCTCCTTGTTGTCTCTCCTGCTGAGAAGGCACTGTGGGCCCTCAGGACTCGGCACTGTTTATCTGTGAGCTCCCTTATTGGTTAAACAGGCAAAGCATCGATCAGGAGTAAAGACATGGAAAGAATAGAAATTATATTTCAGGCAAATACTAATCAAATAGAAGCTAGTGTTACTATCACAATATTCACAAAAGAGATTTTACTACAAAAAATTTATGGTAGCCGAAACCGGTTTGGCTCAGTGGATAGAGCATCAGCCTGCTGACTGAAAGGTCCCGGGTTCGATTCCAGTCAAGGGTGTGCACCTTGGTTGTGGGCTCATCCCCAATAGGGGGTGTGCAGGAGGCAGCTGATGGATGTTTCTCTCTCATCGATGTTTCTAGCTCTCTATCTCTCTCCCTTCCTCTCTGTAAAAAATCAATAAAATATATATATATATTTTTAATTATGGTAAAAAAAAAACCTTAAGCAATTTTAAACTTAAAAAAATAAGAAACATACAATAACTCAAAACTTTTATGTATTTATATAATAGCTTAAAATATACCTATAAATATATATTTAGCTAAAGGTTATATTAAGCTGTTTGTATTTATAGATATATACTTTATAGGTCTCCAGGGTAAACAAACAAATAATTGATATGGTGGGATATTTTGCTAATTTTTTAAGACCTCAATTAGACAAATAATTTGTTGGGATTTAGAAATTTAAGCTCAATTAACACTCTTGATTTGATTAACAGAGAATATTTGCTTTTCCCACACACATATACAGGGTGTCCCCCCAAAATGTATGCACACTTTGAATAATTATTAATTCCAATGGGTTAAATCTGAAAAGAAAGAAACATCAATTGAGCTATCAGCTGTTAAGTTCTTATACATTTTGAGAGGACACTCTTTAGATTTTTTTTAATCCTCACCTGAGGATATATTTATGAATTTTAGAGAGAAGAAGGGAGAGAGAGAGATCTATGTAAGAGAGAAAATCATTGATTAGTTGCCTCTTGTATGCATCCCAACCAGGTATGTGCCCTGACCTGGAATCAAACCCATGACCTTTCCATGTACAGGATCATGCTTCAACTGAGACATACAGATCAGAGCTATAAATCTTTTTTTTTAAGCACACAAGTTAGGCAATAAAGCATGTTCAAACTTTTTAAAGATTCTATGATTATGGTTTCACAGTCATCTCTCTGATCCCAAAGCAATTAAGTTAGAAATCAATTATAAAAAGGGAGATAAAATCTTATAATGTTAATATTTAAACAGCATGTCACCTTTGAAACAAAGAAGAAATTAGAGTGAAACTTTATAATTAATTATAATTAAGCATAGAAAGAATATTACATTCTAAAACTTTTTTTGAAAAGAAATAATTAAGAATGTGGAAAGAGCATAACAACAGATACAGTAGAGATTTAAAAAAATTAAAAATTGATAAAAATGTAATTTACAACTCTGTCAACAGAACTTAGATCAAATGGGAAGTGTCAACAGAATTTAGATCATAGTGGGAGAGAGGGAAACAAGAAAAACAAACTTTCTAAAAGAGATTCAAGAATGAATAGAAAACCTGAAAAATCCTATAATCATTAAGAAAAGTAAATCAGTATTCAAAAACCTTCCTACCAGCCCATTTTACATAAAAGTTAATTCAGACTTTCACAGAATAGATCATTCTAACGTGATAAAACTCTTCCAGAGTTTGGTAGTTTGGTCACTGCCCTGTGCCCCCCCCCCCCCCCCCGCCTTGCTGGCCTGGTAGCCCCATGCATCATGCTGTTTGGTCATTGCATGAGGCCACCCGAAACAATTTGCAAATTACCCTTTCATTAGTATAGATTAGAGGTCCAGTGCACGAAATTTGTGCACTGGGCGGGGGGGGGGGGTTGTCCCTCAGCCCAACCTGCACCCTCTCCAATCTGGGACACCTCTGGGGATGTCTGACTGCCTGTTTAGGCCCAATCCCTATGGATCAGTGCTCATCTGGGATTGCAGGCTTAATCCCCAGTTGGGAGCATGCAGGAGGCAGCTGATAAATTTTTCTATCTATCTTCCTCTCTTCCTCTCTAAAAAAAGAGAGGGGAAGAGAGAAAGAAAGAAAGAGAGAGAAAGATAGAGAGATAGAAAAATTGCCACTCCTCTGCCAGCCTGATTGACACCTAACTGTTCCCTTGCCAGCCCATAGTCCCCATCTATCCTCCCCTGACAGCCCAGTCACCCCCAAATGCCCTCCCCTGCATATTCCCTCTTTATTAGATAGGGTTTTTTCTTTAACATATTGGGAGGAGTAGGGGGGGTGGGGTTGGGGAGGGCGTGGCCACTGCCCAGGTCATGACTAGGGTTGCCGCTGGGAGCAGATGGTGAAGCAGCCTTCCAGACCACAACCCAAGTCACGACTGGGAGATGATTGCACCAGGAGTGTGCACCGCCTCTCAGGCCACTTCCCTGGTCAGGGCTGGGAGCTGATCGTGGTGGGGGTTTATGCCACTTCCCAGGCCTATGGCCTAGAGGTTATAGCTGGGAGCTGATCGCACCTGTGCGCCAGCCTGGGTCGAGGCTGGGAGAGGATCTCAGGGAGGGGGGGAGGGCTCCACCTTCCAGGATGACAACCCCAGTCATGGCTGGGAGCAGATGGCGCAGAGGCTGAGTGCAGCTTCCCAGGCCAATGGCCCAGGTTACACCTGGGAGCTGGTCACACCCTGGTGTGTGCTGCCTCCCAGGCCTACAGCCTGAGTCACGACTGGGAGCTGATGGCACTGGGGTTAGTGCTGCCTCCCAGGCCCAAGACCCTCCCAGGCCTAAGACCCTGGTGGGGGCTGGGAGCTGATCACATGGGGGGTCGAAGGCACCTCCCAGGCCAACAGCCGGGGCCCCTCATGCTGCGTGCTGTCAGCGGCAGTCCTTCCTGGGCCTGAGAGGACTGGGCGCCACCATCTTGTGTCTATAGGCACCACCATTTTTGTTGCAGAGTGATGGTTGATTTGCATATTACTCTTTTATTAGATAGGATTGTACTTGAGGTTTGTAGAGGCTTAGCAATAAATAGAAGTTATAAATTGGTAAGCAGGAAAGAAAATGAACACAATATAAAAAGTAAATATTTAAAAAATAAAAGCAATGTATGAGTTGGTAATAGTTATCAAAATTCTGAAGAATTATGTCTATATAATAAATCAGTTGCATTTATATAACCAATATTAAACAATTAAAAATGGGAAAGGTAGAATTACTACCATGTTTCCCCAAAAATAAGACATCCTCCGAAAATAAGACCTACTTACAGGTTTCCTTCTGAGTGAAATATAAGGCATCCCCCAGAAAATAAGGCCCCCAGGATTCACAGTTTGTCTGGTTTGTGTTGACAACTACCGTACTACAATACCATATACAGGTAATAAATTTCCTTTATTTTCATTTAACAATAAATGTGTACCGTATTCTTCTTCATGGAAAAATAAGACATCCCCTGAAAATAAGACCTAGTGCATCTTTGGGAGCAAAAATTAATATAAGACACTGTCTTATTTTGGAGGAAACAGGGTAGTTATCAAGACATAATAATACTATAGAAATTAGAACTGTGTGGTACTAGTGCATCAACACATACAGTGATCAAGGCAACAAAATAGAAAGCCCAGAAGTGTGTGTAAGATAGAGATGGCCATCCTTATTGGTCAGGAAAGGATGGACTATTTCAATGAATTGTACTAGGAAGATTGTTTATACAGAGGAAAAGGAATAATCTTCATCTTACCTTACATTATATACTAGAGGCCTGGTGCATAAAATTTGTGCATGGAGGGGTGTGTCCTTCAGCCCAGCCTGCACTCTCTCCAATCTGGGACCCCTCAAGGGATGTCCAACTGCCCAATTAGGCCTGATCCAGGTAGGATTGGGCCTAAATGGGCAGTCCAACATCCCTCTCACAATCCAGAAATGCTAACTCCCAACTACTTGCCTGCTTGCTGTCCTGATTGCCCCTAACGACTTCTGTCTGTCAGCCTGATCACCCTTAACCACTCCCCTGCCAGTCTGATTGATGCCTGGCTGCTCCCCTACCAACCTGATTGCCCCTATCTGACCCCCACTACAGGCCTGGTCCCCCCACCAACTGCTCTCCCCTGCAGGCCTGGGTTCCCCCCAACTGCCTTTCCCTGCAGCCTAGTCACCCCCAACTTCTCTCCTCTGCCAGCCTGGTCATCCCTAACTTCCCTCCTCTGCAAGCTTGATTGCCCCCAACTGCCCTCCCTTGCAAACCTGGTCCCTCCCCTGCTGGCCATCTTGTTGTGGCCATCTTGTGTCCACATGGGGGCAGGATCCTTGACCACATGGGGGAAGCCATCTTATGTGTTGGAGTGATGGTCAATTTGCATATTACTCTTTTATTAGATAGGATATAGACTTGGTGCATGGGTGGGGGCTGGCTGGTTTGCCCTGAAGGGTATCCCAGATCAGGGTTAGGGTTCCCTTGGGGCATGTGGCAGCCTGGGAGAGGGGCCTGTGGTGGTTTACAGGCCAGCCAACCCCCCCCCTACCTCCGCGACCCAAGTGGAGGCCCTGGTATCTGGGGTTTATTTATCTTCTACAATTGAGTGTAGGCCTGGGCCTTCCAGGGCAGCAGGGCTTCATTGCCAAGAAACCCTAGCCTCCTGCTCTCTCTGTGGCCGCAGCCATCTTGGTTGGGTTAATTTGCATACGAGCTCCTGATTGGCTGGTGGTTATGGCTTGTGGTTGTAGCAAAGGTATGGTCAATTTGCATATTACTCTTTTATTAGATAGCATTATAAAACAATAAAAACATAATTAGATAAAATATATAAATGCTGAGAGTAAACTTTAAACACTTAGAAGAAAAATTGAGACTACACTTAATATTTGGGGATAGGGAAGGTTTTCTTTTAAAAATACATACAATGCTAACCCTCAAAGATCAATAAGAAGCTAAATTTAAGTTTGAGAACTTCTATTTATCAAAAAATCCCATGAAGAAAGCAAAAATGTAAGCTACAAACTGGAAAATGATAGTGTGTTTGAAACAGATAATAAACAAGAAATAAATATCCAGAAATCAGAACCTCTAGAGGGCAATTAGAAAGCAACAGCAAAACCTAAAATATGGCCAAGACACATGGACAAACCTTTCAGAAAATAGAGACGAGATGCTCAAAAGAATGAGAAGATGGCCGGGTATAGGACATAGTCTGCCACAGTGAGATCCTGGATTATGCCTATTACATGGGCACAGTCCTTGTGAAGGTCGAACCGGGGCAGCAGCTGGCATTCTTACACAGTGCTTATTGAGGTATAAAAATCGGGACAGGAATTTCCTTGCAAAACAACTTGGTGTTATCTTGTAAATTGAACATCTGTGCCCCCTGGGACTTAGCAAATCCACTAACATCTATATTCTAGAGAAATTTCCAGAGACAAGACCAGAATATTCACAACACCATTATTTATGGGGTATTGTAAAAATGCTCTCAACAATAAAATTGTTTTTAAAAGGGGAAACTAAACAAAAGCAAAACAATTGTTCATCCTTATTGTGATCATTTTAGGAATGTTTATTTCTCAATTATTCCTCCTTTTAAAAAATTTTACGGATTCATTACAATTTCAAGCATAAATTCTCTGGACTTTTAAAAAAGCAGTTCTTTGTCTTTTTTTTTCAGCCTTCAGAAGCCTTTTGGTTTTTGTTGTTGTTTTATGCAGGGCAGACACCAGGCACCCTCCTAGAATTTTGGCAGGATTTTCCTTCAGACTTAGGAAGCTGAACTGCTTCACCTTTGTCTTTAAAAATCACAGTGTTATGTGATCTCATCTCTTCTTCTACTCTTTCCACTTCTGTTTTCTTCAGATTCACTAAAGATTTTGCACACATGGGTTGAGTCACCTAAGTAAGTGCTGCTTTCACTCTTTTTTGTTTTCTGAAATGGCTGACTGATTATTGTTAAAGTTTACACAAATAACCCCATCACTGGGATCCCAGAAGACACTATCTCAGGGAAGAGTTAGGTCGGTGGATGGGGCACCCCAGTGTGCCGGTCCCCTGGACCAGTGGTCGGCTAACTCATTAGTCAACAGAGCCAAATATCAACAGTACAACGATTGAAATTTCTTTGGAGAGCCAAATTTTTAAAACTTAAACTTCTTCTAATGCCATTTCTTCAAAATAGACTTGCCCAGCCGTGGTATTTTGTGGAAGAGCCACACTCAAGGAGCCAAAGAGCCGCATGTGGACTCATACAGAGCAGACCACGGCCCTGGACTCACACAGCCACCTGTTGTCTCCCAGTGTAAGCAGAAAGTCAAGCACAGGGTCTAAAGGCCTTTGCAAAAGGCAGAGGAAGGAGACCTTGGAGAACAAAAGCCAAGACAGTCCATCCCCTCAGGCAGGAACCACTATTGTGGGGATTTTGTAAGACTATAAATTCCTTAATTTTGTCATGCTGGCTGTCTTTTTTCTTAATCTTTATTGTTAAAAGTATTACAGATGTTCCCTTTTGTTTTATTTTTTCCCCATTGACTCCCCTCCACCCTGCACAGGCCCCTCCCAGGCCTTCACCACCCTATTGTCTGTGTCCATGGGTTATGCATACAGGCATATAAATTCCCTGGTTAATCACTCCCCACTCACACCCCTCCCTGCCTTCCCTCTGAAATTTGTCTGTTCCAAGCTTCCGTGTCTCTGGATCTATTTTGTTCATCCGTTTATTTTGTTCATTAGATGGATGGCTGTCTTTTGAAAGGGGCATTAGAGACCACTGGTTGTTCTTCAGTGGAATTCTGAGTGTCAGATAGGATGCTCCATCTCCCGTGATTATCCAGTTCTATGAGGTGAGTACCTTTCCTGTCCTCGGCCAGGCTATTTTGCAATTCTGTTCAAATAGGGAAGTGGATTTGTGGAGGGCTGATGGCAATGAAAGTGTTTTGTGTTCATTGTGATGCAGCTGGTTCCTTTTCAAAGCAATAAAAATACCCCCCGCCCCCGTGGAAATGGAATTGATTTCTGATCTGAGAAAGGACTTATCCAAACATTTTGTTTGTTCCAAATGTTACATTTTAGTGCCAGAAATTTACCCAGTTTTGCATCTATGATTTAATTCATCCCAGCATCCTGATTGCCTATTACATGTCTATTCTTTTTGGGTTTTTAAAAATATATTTTATTAATTTTTTACAGAGAGGAAGGGAGAGGAATAGAAAGCTAGAAACATCAATGAGAGAGAAACATTGATCAGCTACCTCCTGTACACCCCCCACCGGGGACGTGTCCTCAGCCAAGATACATGCCCTTGACCAGAATCGAACCCGGGACCTTTCAGTCCACAGGCCGATGCTCTATCTACTGAGCCAAACCTGTTTCTGCTACATGTCTATTCTTTAGATATACTTCTCTGAATCTGTTTTTGTATCTTGTAATTGATGAATTAAATAAAATTATTAGTGCATGTTTACATTTGTGTTAAAGTCATGACTTTAACTTTTGAAATATTATCCCTTAAGAGTTTTTACACATTGCAAATTAAAAGTTTTACCAATGATGTTCACAAATGGTTCACTTGATTCTCTCAGAAAATGTTGGAAGGATTAATTTCTAGGTCTCATTTTACAGATGCTGAAAATGAGGCTCAGATTTTCTATGCCACTGGGATTTAGAATTGGGTGTTCTGAAAAGGCCTGTAGTCCTGTCTCTAAAAAGTGTGATACCCAGACCAACAGAAAATTCTGAGCCCCACTTCCCCGTGTACCAATCCTGTCCATAAAAGTATAGCGTATGCTGCTCTTACTAAAGAGAAATAAATGTAATATTCTTTGGGTTAGAGAAAAAAAATAAAAATGACATCATTTGGATTGGACCCATATGGTTCAGTTACTTCTCAATGTAGCACAAATTTATTTTAATTTAATGGATTTGTTACAAATTTCCTGAAAACCTTTTTCAGAAGGAGGTTGTGAATTAGCAGCTCAGCATCCTACTGAGGAACTCATTATGTAGCAAGGTACAAGCTGAGATAATCAAATAATAGCTGACAATTTATAACTTCAAAAATCATATTCTTAAATATGCAATTGTGAGAGGAAACATTTGCCAATAGCATTATGCAGTGCATGGAAATGGTTAGTTTTTGAGACAACAAACAGAGTACCGCCTTCTTTGTGGCCATCTGCTCTTGCCTTTGAGATATGTTGGCAGTGGGCTCTGGTCCAAGTTATTCCTCCTTCTCTAGCTTCTTCTGCTGTGTCCTATATCACGATGCACAACTCAGGGACCCTGTAGGGATGTTGTATCTACTCAATTAGTAATGAAAGTAGGAAAGATGTGTTAACTTGACTAATGTCAGAGTGGAGGAAGTGTGTGAATGGTCCATGTTTGGGACATGAGATGTCTCAGAGAGTGTTTTGGGCAGAATCAGCACAGTAATAGGTTTAATTACTTCACACGTCATAGTGGTTTTCTAAGAGGTATTAAGCCAAAAGATCTTTTAACAAACCAAAAAATGCAATCTTTGAATTTGTGTAGGGCTCCAAATTCTCATGATTTTCTGAGTAAGGTATGTTTAAAATATAAGCTTTTTATTCACATCAGAATTTATTATTGTTGTTCTGTCAGATTGTCTCTGTATTATAACATTTTATTATGTTGAGGAAAATTCCTTTCATTCTCAGGAAACATCATAAACCACAATTGCTTTTGCTTAATTCCACTTCACAATAAGTTCTCCCTTTTAATAACCTATCATATCTTCGAACCATCAGTTTTATAAGCATCCTTGGATTCTCTAAGCTATGCGCATCTTTAATTTTTAATAAGAATGTTAACTTTCCTGAGACCAATGCAGGGCAAGGACAATATGCCTCACAGTATTGAATCTATTTTTTGATCTAAGATACATAATAGGCATTTTTTTAAAATATATTTTTTATTGATTTTTTTTACAGAGAGAGATAGAGACCTAGAAATATCGATGAGAGAGAATCATCGATCAGCTGCCTCCTGCACACCTCCCACTGGGGATGTTCCCGCAACACAGGTACATGCCCTTGATCGGAATCAAACCCGGGATCTTTCAGTCTGCAGGCTGACTCTCTATCCACTGAGCCAAACCAGTCTTGGCCATAGTAGGCATTTTTGAAAAGGAAAATGGAGGGCTTGTAATCGAGTTCAGTGTCTGGTTAAAACTGGAGTCTTCCTTCCCCACTCAGACTTACTTGGGCGGAGCTGCAGAGCCTAACCCCAGGGCCCAACCACAACTGACTTGGGTGGAGCTGCAGGGACCCTCAGGGGCTGCCACAGGAGGAGATGCATAGGTCAGAGCCTCCCCACGAGTTTAGTTCAGGATTTGGATCCAGAATTCTCCCGGACTAGCAGATCTGAGAAATAAAGGTTATATTTTAAAATCAGCTGAGTGCTGGCTGATTGTTCTCCCATGCATTCTGCCACATTTTAAACATATGGCAGTTCTACTGAGGAAATCTGTATGTTTTCACCCACTCTGTCCACCTAAACCTCTGGGTCAACTTATCTTCAAAACTAGGCTCTGCTACAAACTACTTATGTATCTTGGGCAAGTTTCTGAGCTTTTGTCTCAGTTTCCTCACCTATAAAATGGGGATAATAATTGAACCTATCTCAGAAATTCGTTTTGGGAAGATTAAGTAATTTAATACCATAATATACTTAGAGCTGAACACGTGTTAAAGCATCAGGAAGTGTTAACCACTCAACTGAAGAGATTTGATTTCAGGGTTACTGTAGAGCACGTTGCCACTAACTGTCTCCTGCATCTGCCTGATTTGGTGTCTGAAATGAAAATTACTTCATTTTTTTTCTTTTGATGAGTATCAACAACTATACATGTCTGTTGACAAATACCTAAATCCCACACTTCCCAGTTATTTAAGCCAGTTGTTTGGGGTGGTCTCACCAATGAGCTCGGGTTCCCAGTGCCCTCCCGGAGACTTGGGGAGGCCAAGGGAGCTTAGTGTATTTATGCGATTATGTGAAGAGAAAAGCGGGAATTGCAGAGCAGAGAAATGGGACCCAGCGCCAGGCAGTGAGAAAGCAGGGCTTTATGCAGAAGCAGGTGCCTGGGGGGAGGGAGGCCTTAGAAAGGAAAGTGAAATGCTGGCCCAGTGTTAGGTTCCTCGTAGACACATGCTAAATGTAAGGACAATTTAATGTACCAGTGAATGAATTAATTCAATAATAATTAAGTGAAGGTGAGAGCACCAAGTGCAAGGACACCAAAGACGGTGTATCAGAAACCCAGCAGGGAACAAATGTGAAGTCACATTCAAATCAGGGTTGTCTGAGTAGGAAGCATGAACAGACATATTTACCAAATTGTAGACAAGGTGTTTCTTTGTGCAGAGCTGTAACTGCATAAGCAATCATGCCATACTAAGTGATGAAAAGCAAAATCTAATGTGTGGCTTATTTGCTGCAGGTGGACAGGTATTTAAGATGTGTCCTTTGTAAGTGAACATTATCTCAGACTGTGTCCAAAATTTTATCTCTGCCTTACTTTGCCACCTATGATAATTGATTTCCAGGCTTCAACTCTTTCTGGAATTATTTCTTTTAATTAGAGACCATTAATATAATTTGGCTAGTATGTTCTAACTCAAACAATGTTAAGGGCCAAAAATGAGCCCTCATTCAATCTCTTTGTCACTTTCATATTTCTGTTAGAGCATTTATTGTATTAGAATCAAATACTACTATAGCATGTGTTTTCCATTGATTCACGAGCCCTTTAATAGCAGGAGCCAGATTTTATGCAAATCTATGACCTCATAAGCATGTGTCTGGTAGAGTTGTTAACTACACAAATGGTCAACTGGTGCTTGGTTCTTGCCATTTGGCCAGTCTAACTCAGGGACGAATGATGTTTGCCATCTCAGCACAGGCTATCCTTGTGACTAAAATCCTGTCTTTAATTATTTTGATGTATAACAGAATAAGTATGTATTTCATCGTTAGGAAAAAAAGAATCACAGCTATTGTCTGTTTATGTATAAGTCAGCACATACATTCATCCATTCTTAGAAAGAGGAGCGTGATATACTGGAATAGACATGGAAATATAACAGAAAAAGAAGTTATTTGTGGTTATCCCCAGGTTCAAGAATTAAAGATGAATCTCATTTAATTATGCCATTCTATAATATTCAATATCTCTAACAACAAAAATGCCAGAGATATAGAAAAAATATATCCAAAACTTCAGGGGTACCATGCTACTAGTGTTTGTGAAAATGAGACTGTGACATTCAAGATGTCCAAAGATTTTCCACCATTTCTCCCATTAAGAGGTGGAGTCCAAGTCCCCATTGCCTGAATATGGCTCCAATGACTTGCTTGACCACTTTAGCGCTTGCGTGCAATAGAAGTGATCTTCTGAAAGTTCCATGGCTGGTTTATGAGAAGCCTTAGAGCTTTTATAGGGTTTCCTGGCATGCTATTTCTTGGATGCCTGAGTCTTCATCCTCTGCTGGAGAAATCAGAAGGCCATGGATTGACTGGAAGAAACTCACCTATGTTTGGCTTTCCAGGCATGTGAAATAAGGTGGCATGTAAATAGGCATGTAAGTAACCTATCTTGGACCTTACAGTTTATTCATCGGCTGAGTCCCACTGACTGCCCCTGTCACTTCATCTCTTAAGTAAATTCTTGGCTCACATAATTGTGAGATATATTTTTTTTAAAAAAACCAGAAGTTTTGGTATAGTTTTTATGCACCAATAAGTAGATAGAACAAAATAAAGATAACTGAACCATACCTTGCTTTGGTTCATTTAAGTAGCTCAGACTTGTAGTCATTTGGATGGTATTTACAAAGGGCACTTAAACATGATACCACGAATCAGAAATTGTCCTACTGTTAACTGTATACATCAAAGCATTGGTATATACACCTATTTGTTATTCAATGGCATTAGGACTTCTTTTTCAAAACAACCCTGTTCTAAGAGGAGCGATCTTACGAGAGTTTTTAAAATTCTGTGTCTACTCAAAATCAGGCACTTGGACTTCTGTCAGCTTTTGCATTATCAGCTATTGTCCTTATTAATCTGAAGGTATTTTATATCAGCACTGTAGAAATAAAAGTTAAACCGGCCTGTCTTTATTTTTTCATATTTTAAAAACTCTTAAAGAAGAGGTAAAGATAGAATAAGTTTTATAATTTAATTTTATTTTTACACTAGAGGCCCCGGGCATGAAATTCATGCATGGAGGGGTGGGGTGTTCTTTAGCCTAGCCTGAACCCTCTCCAATCTGGGATCCCTTGAGAGATGTTTAACTGACCATTTAGGCCTTATCCTGGTGGGATTGGGCCTAAACAGGCAGTCAGACATCCCTCTCACAATCCAGGACTGGTGGCTCCCAACTGCTCACCTGCCTGCCTAGCTGATGTCCCTAACTGCTTCTGTCTGCCAGCCTGATCACCCCCTAACCACTCCCTTGCCAGCTTGATCAACACCTAACTGCTCCTCCTGATGGTCCTATTGCCCTTAACTTCCCTCCCCTACCAGCCTGGATGTTCCCAACTGCCCTCCCCTGCTGGCCCAGTCACCCCTAACTTCCCTCCCTTGCCAGCCTTGTTGCCCTTAACTGTCCTCCCCTGCAGGCCTGGTTCCCCCTACCCCCCAACTGCACTCCCCTGCTGGCCTGATTGTCCATAACTGCCCTCCACTGCCAGCCATCTTGTGGTAGCCATCTTGTGTCCACATGGGGGTGGCCATCTTTGACCACATGGCAGCAGCCATCTTGTATATTGGAGTGACAGTCAATTTGCATATTACCTCTTTATTATATAGTATTTCTCTTGGAGTCACACACTTGCTCATTGAAGCCATTGTAATGCCTGTTGCCTTGTGGTTTTATCATAGAATACTATCCAAGAAGATGGGGAGATCTTTGTGGTTCAATAATGTCTCAGACTTTCTTACAGTGTCCTTAGAAAGTATATATTGCCGAAACCGGTTTGGCTCAGTGGTAGAGCGTCGGTCTGCGGACTGAAGGGTCCCGGGTTCGATTCCGGTCAAGGGCATGTACATTGGTTGCGGGCACGTCCCCAGTGGGGGGTGTGCAGGAGGCGGCTGGTCGATGTTTCTCTCTCATCGACGTTTCTAGCTCTCTATCTCTCTCCCTTCCTCTCTGTGAAATATCAATAAAATATATATTAAAAAAAAAAAAAGAAAGTATATATTCATTCTAGGAGGATTTTTCTTTTTAACTTTATGTTAAATATAGTCTGTAGATTCAGAATTTATTTATACTCACAGTCCTTCAAATAGAAGATTTTTCACTAAAAGTAAATTTCTTTGATTCCCAAAATATCAATTCTAGAGTTTCAGAGCATTTCCCTTATTTTTTTATTAATTTAGAGAGAGAGAGAGAGAGAGAGAGAGAGATTTGTTATTCCACTTATTTATGCATTCATTGATTGATTCTTGTATGTGCCCTGACCCAGGATCAAACCAACAACCTTGCTGTGTTGCTGTGTCTGGACAATGCTCTAACCACTTGAGCTCCCTGTCTAGGCCCCTGAGCATTTTCTTAATTCAGCTAAATGCCCATTTTCTACTTCTCATAGAGGTTTCACAGGTTGTTGAAGAAATAAGAAGTCCCATTTCTATGTCATAAAGAAACTTAGCACAACTTTCTAAAGATAAATACCAAATCATTTTCTCATCAGGTTTAAATTTTATGAAATGTTCAAAAGTCATTAAAATGTATGGCTCTAAATTGTCTAAGAGTATCTTCAAAAATATTATCCCCTGGCTATTCTGAAAGCCATAGTAAAATAACGTAGATTTGTGTCAGTGATTTAAGTTCAATACATAAACAGAGCATGAGACACTCAGAACATAATTTGGTATTGATTAAGAAAACTGAGTTTGCAAATACAAGTAGAAAAGCCTTTAAATTACAAGCCCTTTAAAAACTAATTTTATTTTTTCAAATGAAGATCTGTAGAACTACCAAGGATGGAAGTCCCAAAAAGTGAAACTATGTGTACTTCAAATTAAAAAGAAAGAAAATTTGTCTGATTTATTAAAAATCAGATTTTTAGAATATGTTTAAACATTTAAATGAGTAGTATACTCATTATAAACTACTAGAATAATCAATTACAGGACTTCTAAAAATAGAGTAGATATATTTGGCCCTATTCCTCTGGATAACTACAGTGAAAACCCTATAAATTATATATGAAGCAGACATAAGAAGACCTGTAAATGTGAAGAGAGAACTATAGATTGACTAGGGCCTTGGAACACAGTCCCAAGTAATGGCATTGTGCTGAGTTCTCTTTGTTTTATCTTTGTCTCATATATTTTAGACCAATGGTAGGCAAACTGTGGCTCGCGAGCCACATGCGGCTCTTTGGCCCCTTGAGTGTGGCTCTCCCATAAATACCTCGACCTGGGCAAGTCTATTTTGAAGAAGTGATGTTAGAAGAAGTTTAAGTTTAAAAAATTTGACACTCAAAAGAAGTTTTAATCATTGTATTGTTGATATTTGGCTCTGTTGACTAATGAGTTTGCCGACCACTGTTTTAAACAGAAGTTAGAAACCCAGAAATACTAGTGACTGCAGATAAAACCCTAACAAAGGCCTACCCTCTGTCCATGACAAATGAATGGATAAAGAAAATGTGGTATATACATGGAGTGGAATATTATTCAGCCTTTAAAGGAATGAAATTCTGACACATGCTATAGCATGAATAAACCTTGATGACATGATCAATGAAATAAGTCAGTTACAAAAGAACAAATGTTGTATGATTTCACTTATATATGAGGGGTAATACCTAGAATAGTCAAACTCACATAGATGGAAAATGGGATGGTGGTTGCTAAAGACTGGGGGTAGGGAGGGATAGGGAGTTTTCTAATGGGTAAGCAGTTTCAGTTTTTCAACATAAAAAGTTCTGGATATTGGTTGCATAACAGTGTGAATATGTTAAGATAATTATCATTACTAAACTGTACACTTAAAATGATTAAGATGTTAAATTTTATGTTATACATATTATATCCTAATTAAACATTTTTAAGAGCCTGCTTTCTTTGGTCAGTGTTCCAGCAAAGGACAACGTATCCCTTGTACCCCAACCCTGACACAACTGGGATGGTCAAAAAAGGCTGAGTAGGGCGCTGGGATTCCCATCTTTGCCAAACAAAATCAAGCCCATTTTCCTGAAGTGTTAGTGAGAGTCTGGACTACTATTCCCAGCTGGCAGGAATGCAGAAGTACAACCCCTTTCCCTGAAGAGTGGTATCAGATGAGATAGATTAAACCAAAAGATACAAATAATCTCTGAAATTTCATAGCATAATAACAAAATATTCAATCAAAATTCCAATTAAGATCACTTCTCACACCAAAAAGTAGAAAGGTTTTAAACTGATGAAAAACACAACCAATAGATTCCAACCCCAAGTTGACAGAGCTGTTGGAATTATCTGACAAGAATTTTAAAGCACCTATTGTAAAAGTGCTTTGGCAAGCATTACAAACATGTTTGAAACAAAAGAAAAAAATAGAAACTCTCAGCAAAGAAATTTAAGATACAAAAAAGAACTAAATACAATTTTTAGAACTGAAAATGTAATAACTGAGGCAAAAAGCTCAGTGGATAGGCTCAACAAGCATAATGGCGTATACAGAAGAAAGAATTTGTAAACCAAATGATATGGAACAAAAGACATTAGCCAATCTAAACAACTGATATAAAATACACTGAAAAATAAAATACAAAGAACAATATCTCAAGAGCCAAGGAGACTAATGCAACAAAAAATTTATCTTGGTGTCATCAGTCTCCCAGTAGAAGAAAAAGGGCAGGCCTGAGAAATAACAATAAAAAACAATGACCTAAATTTCCCAGATTTTACAAAAGACATAAACTTATAGATTTAAGAAATTGAGTGAACCCTAAACTTAAAAAATCTATACTAAGACACATAAGAGTCAAATTTCTGAAACTGAAGACAGGAAAAATATATCTTTAAAGCAGTGAGAGAAGAACAATTGGAATGATAGTACATTTCACATTAAAACCATTGAAGCTAAAAGTAGGTCATTTTTCAATTGCTTCAAAAAAATAATTGTCAACCTAAATCTTTTACCAATTAAAATATCTTTCAGAAACGAAGGAGAAATCAAAATTTTCAGATAAAATGTAACTGATAAAATTTGTCACTAGCAGATCTTCCTTAAAGGGATTGGAAAATGAAGCCCTACAAACAAAGAAATGATTAAAGAAAAATTCTTGGAATCTTGTCTTAGGAAGGAAGAAAAATAATAATACCAATCATAAAAATTTTATGTCAAATAAGTGCATATTTGACAGTTAAAGCAAAATTATAAAATTATTCTTAATGCAATTTAAATATGTCTAAAATGTTTAGATAATTGCGTTATGAAGGGGAAAGCGTAATGGTGCATAAATGGAGACAAGGTTTCTACTGCACTGCAATATTTCATTTTACACTTAGTGTCACTAAGTGTCCAACTTAGTGACACTATTAGATTTGGTACTACATATAATGTAATGAATGTATTACTAGAGCAACCATGAAAATAGCTATACAGAGAGACTGAGTCAAAAATTCTATAGAAAATTAGATAAAATGAAGCCCTAAAAATATAAAAGTAACACACAGGAAGGAAAAAAAAAAGAAAGAAAGAAAAGAAAACAGAGAAACAAAGATCAGAGAGAACAAAAAGAAAATGAAATATCAACTTTTAAGTCCCAAATATCAATAGATAACTTAAGTGTAATTAGCCTAAATGCATTTATTAAAAGTCATAATTGGCAAAATATATTACACTAGAGGCCTGATGCAGGAAATATGTGCAAGGGGCTCAGCCCTTGTCGCCTCCGCCTCGGCCCCTGCCTGTTACAGCGGCCGGCTGCTGGGCCCTTGCAGCCCTGGCTTGGTCTGGAAGGTCCTCTGGAAGGATGTGCGGTCTAATTAGCACATTCCACTTTTATTATTATACATAATCCTTTGTTGGCTAAAAGAAATTTACTTCAAATTCATGAAGTTCATGTGTTTAGAGGACCTGCCCACCTGCAGCCTGTAGTCACATCCCAGGCATCCAGAACTTCAGGATCCCTGCTCAGTGGCCCATCTCCTATGTTTGTGAGTGTCCTCTAGGTCAAGGTGTGGCTGAGGGATGGCTGTTGGTGGCAGATAGGAACATTTAGTTGTATTTAGTGTGAGGATATACATGTCCCATCTTGTGGTAGAACAGGGTTTTAGCTAGTGTGCGAAAGAGGTTGGGGGGGCTTGAGTCAGGAACGGAGGCCAGAGCCAGCTCATCCCCCCACACCACCCCTCTGCAATGGAACTCCAAGGACCCAAGAAATATCAATTAAACCTGGCTTCCCAGGTCCTTGTACAGGTATATTTAATTATGTGCGATGATAGCTCTGAAGTGCATTTGTTGGACTTTCTACACTTTGGTAACTTCTCATCTCTTCATGGATGCCTTCTGCTGTGCGTGAACTCTAGGACTGGTCTTCAGGGTCTCTCATCTGGATGCCTTCACTCTCGCCACGCCTGGGAGCAGCCTCAACCATACTGGAATCGGAACCGAGGCTCAACTTCACCTGCTGCACCAAAACCAAACTCTTAAAACAGATGCTGGTGAAAAAGGAAAGAAGTTTATTCAAGTGTAAGCATCTGGAGAAGACAGGGGCCTCTTGACCAAAGCCCATCTTAGCGTCTCAATGCAGGCAAGGGTTTTTATAGGGAGGGAGAAGGAAAGCAGGACAAAGAGATCAGGAGGAGGGGCTGTGGGCATGCAGGCAGTGTTCTTGCTGGTCTCTATATGGATCATTGTTGTCAGCATACTGGAACTGGCCGGTGCCAGCCAGATTCCTGCAGCTGGATAATCTGTGTCAACTGAAATCATGATCAAGGCCATTTCTTGTACAAGCAGGAGCTGGGACTGCTGATCCCTGCAGTGTGCTTATAAGGAACTATTTTTATGTGAGTTTTTTTTTTTTACCAGTTTGTTAGTACATTTTATTCTAATTCCATTTCATGGTAGGTAGGGGTATTAATACAGTTTTTCTTTCCTGATACAATACCACAGCTGGGAGCATCCCACAACTGCTGCTACCCTTCAGACGGTGAACACTACTAGAATGTCGGCCCTATCCAGAGCTCTCTGCGGGAGCTTCTGAACCATCTATCCAACTGTTGGTATTTTGGAATTGCTTCAGAAAAATAATAAACTTATTTTTATACTACTTAATTTCCATTTTCACATACAGGTTATCATCTTTTTTTTCTCAAGCATGGCACTGGAAGGATCACAGTCTCCTCCTCTTCACCCCAACATTAAATCAATCCCCAAGTTGAATAGTTTCTACTTCATCAATTTCTTGTGTGCACACACCTTTCCTGTTCTAGCTGCCAGTCCTTACTAATACGGCCATGGCTTTCCACCCAGATTCCTACAATATCCCACCAGCTAGTACCTGTGTCTCTAGATAATATCCCCCAGCCTCCAGCAGGACCTGTTACATTTGCAACTCATATATTGTTGTGCCCTGCTTTGCTGCGCCAGGGGTGTTCAGCAGGTCTCAGAATACCAGACACGTGCACAGACACAGCAACACCTGGCTCTGCCCCGTCTGTCCTTTGTTTGCCTCTCCAGCCCCGGGTGCCTCAGTGCCCCAAGTCTCACTTAACTATTTTGAATTCTTTGGGTTTACAGAGAAATTTCACTTTACAGGTATCACCTTGGAACACACTTCTGCACCTGTCAGGTCAGCCCTCACAGTCTTTCAACACTTGTCTCAAGTGACACTCTGAGGAGCTTTTGCTTGCTTCTGTGGCGCAGTTGTGTTTCTATAGCACCTTGGAAACTCCGTATCAGCACAACTATTGTAAAATATTGTACTCATCCCCAAATTCAGTATAGTCTCTAAAGCTATCTACCCACTGTTTTGTCTTTTCTTATTAGATCCCTCCTTTATTTATAAACTAGAGGCCCCACACATGAAATTTGTGCAAGGGAAGGCCTTTGCAGCCCTGCTGCCTTGTGGCCTCGGCTGCCTCATGCTGTCCCTGCCAGCACTTGCCTTGGCCTGGCACTGCCCACGTTCTCTCCCTGGTTCTGCAGAGCCCCCTGATTGATTGCCCCACAGAGGATGGCCTGGGCCTCCCTCCTTGCGGTGATCGTGGGGTGATGGCGGGCCCTCTGACCAATCACATCATACATACCTTGGCTGGCCTGGCGTTAGTGCATGTCATAGTGTAGTTGTCCAGACGGTACTTCTGTTCAGTTGTTCAGTTGACTTGCATATTCTGTTTTTATTACTATAGATATCTTTTTTACTCTTAGTCCCCTAATCAACCAGACTTGATCCATTACTAGTGTTAAATCCTGAGTCTGAATTCATTAAGGAGTTGAGGCACTCAGATATTAATTCCATCAACTTCTAACCCCTGCATTTAAAGCTTTATGCACAGTTCACTCATCCTTGCTTCATTTCCTCTGATTTTAGAGGTTAGAGGAGTCCCTCCTCCTCTGCATACTGGCCCTACCCCCACCATTGTTCTTGGTGTCACTCACCCACAGTGACCTTGTTCTAACCTAGTAAATGTCAAAGGCCACCTAGAAAGGTGCCAACATTAACTGATTGATCAGCCAATCGGCAGTCCTACTTCAACTCCAAGATGTCAAGACACTGTGATCTAGCTCTGCAGACTGGAGCCGCACAGTCACCTTATCCCTGGGCAAGACAGGAGTCTTGCCAAATGTGGAGCTCACCACCAACTTTCCCGTCCACAGAAAGAACATTTCTGAATTCATAGAAATGAATTCAGAGCCCATCAATGCTGCAGTGTAACCATCCTCACCTCTTCATCAGGTTGCTCTGTGAGATGTTTAATCACCACCTGTCGTGCACCTGTCAGTTAAAGAAAAATTGACTTACACATACATCAGTAGGAAGAGAGGACTACCCAAGAAAAAGAAACACAAATAGCAAGGACATCACTAGACAAATAATATAATTCATGATTTATTTTTAAAAGACTTTACTTAGAAGATTAATTAATGGAATCTGAGGGCTGACTTGAATGCTTAGAGAGTAAACTCATTTAAATAAAAGTATTATCAGAGATGGATTAAAAATTTTTTTTCAAAAGTGGGGTCAAAATCTGAATTCAAGCCTTTATCACTGCAAAGAAAACCATTCTGAGAACTGGAGGTTGGGTTATAAATGACAGACTAACTTATTTTGAAATAAAAATGATAGCCCCAACCAAAAGAGCAGAAAATGTCAAGGGTAGGTAGAGACTGGAAAAAAAAAAAAAAACTCACCCTGAAAATGTACTTGAGTAGAGCTGAGAGCTGGATAATTGAGCAAAGCTTGGTAAAGAACAGGCCTTGACAGATAAATTGAGGGAGGAAGGCGAGTGAATGTGGGTGTGACTCTAATAATAAGATAATGAAGCCCTTCACATAAAATTGCTGAGACACAAAATCCTGCTTGGGAGCTGCAAATGCACACTGAATAGGGGAGCTGGGCTGGAGCATAGTTTTTCATGTAATCAATAAAATGTATTAAACTTATATTTATATTGATGTTGATAATGCTGCCTCATGTTTCTATAGTTGATTGTATTTTAAGGCCACACAAATAAGAATGCAGGTGGCAGTTCAGTGTGGTGGGAGGATGCATAGATTGGGAGTGGGGCAACTTCTTCACCCACCTCAATGCTCAGTGATGCTGCTAAGTATAGCAGGCCAGGGGGGGCGCGGGGGGGGGGGGGGGAGAATGCACTCCAGCTAAGAGCTGCTTGTTGAGGACAAGATGGCCTGTGGGTCTTCCATGGAGCAGAGGACCCATGCACACTGCTTGTAAGGTTTACAGTGTCTACCTTCTGGGTGCCCAGTTCATTTGCTCCCTAATTGCCTGTTTTGATCTAGGCAAGACACTTAACATTTCTGTAGTTTGATTATCCCCAGTGATACCAGGCATAGGTATCCCATAGGAACAGATACAGAATATGCAAGTGACTCTTTGAGGTTCTGCACGAAGCTGTACGATAAGATACCCAAGTTACTACTGAAGTGATGATGCCCTAACTGCTGAGGAGGATAATGAAACTCAAATCAAAGACATGAAGTACAGAAGCTTGTCCTTCCTTCCTTCCTTCCTTCCTTCCTTCCTTCCTTCCTTCCTTCCTTCCTTCCTCCCTCCCTCCCTCCCTCCCTCCCTCCCTTCCTTCCTTCCTCCCTTCCTCCCTTCCTCCTTTCCTCCCTCCCTTCTTTCCTCCCTCCCTCTCTTCTTTCTTTCTTTCTTTCTTTCTTTCTTTCTTTCTTTCTTTCTTTCTTTCTTTCTTTCTTTCTTTCTTTCTTTCTTTCTTTCTTTCTTTCTTTCTTTCTTGTGTACGAGGCACTCCTCCAAAGGTTGCAGCTCCTGACCAGAGATAAAACACCTATGAAGCCATTGGCTCTGTCTAATGACACTAAGTGAGGCCATGAGGCTTTGTACCTTTGGCCTCAGGGAGTAGCCATGGGCCACAGCAGCTGCCATGGCCTCAGGCACACTGTTCTCTGAAACTGAGTCTCCTTATGTGGAAAGGGGGTTCAGTGCAGAACAAGGGGGAGGCACACCCAGGCCTGATCCACAGAGACCACTCAAGCAGAGCTCTTACCTCTGCAGAGTGAGGGCCCACATGAAAAGTGAGGGGCCTACCTGAGCTCACCCAGACCCACTTCATATCCTTCCCCAGTGCTGCTGCCTCAGCTCCGGTGTGCCCATGGACTCACACCACACTCCCCAAATTATACCTGCTTTGATCCAAAACTCACCTTCAGCCACCCCAATTTTATGGCCTCAGCTTCATGGTCTGCCCACCCCAGAACTCCTACGCTCACACCACTCTCTCTCAGTCTCTGCTGTGCTGCTGAAGCAATTTGCTCTCTGAGAGGAGACCCGCCAGAAAGAGAAGCATTGACAGCCCCCTGGGGTGGCCCTCTGCCCTAATGGGTGGCACAGCTGGCTGAGGACTTGTGCTGGAGTTGAATCTCTCCTCTGAGTTCTGTTCCAGTCATCTCCGTGTTCCCACTTGGAGGCCCACTCTGTGTACTGCCAACGCAATCAGGTACCCTGTCATCACAGGGCCTGTGATAAGACTTCAACCTCAGGTTTAAATAAAGGTTGTAAATCAGTAAAACAAACTTAAAATGCATGTGTCCTCCTGCCGGACAAATATAACTTCAAAATGTCCTACAGTTCTTATAATTCCAGGAGTTTTATGCTAAAAGGCAGATTGCCAGGAGAGTCAACCCTTTCACCCCGACGCAGGTCCAGGGCTACTCCCTTCTCTTCCCACCCCCATTGCAAGCTGCCCTTCCCACATGCAGGGGACATCCTTGTCACATACCCAAGCTCTGTCCACATCCCTCGCTAGCCTCTGCTTTAGGATGCAGCTATTGGTGGTGCCTTCTGAACGACACCCGTGAAGCTATGCAGGCAGGCTTAGTGGGTTTGGACATTCTCTCTGGGCTCTCAGACATTCCCCCAAATTCCTCTTCCCAGAATCCACCTTTTCCAACCTTTAGCTACCTATTATTGAGGTGTTCTGGAATGGATCTAAATTACATGAACTTATTATTGCTTTTGATTTTCTGTTCTTGGGCATCACCTATTGGCTTCCCACCATGGCAGATAAGGGTTTGGCTTTTTCTGTGTTTACACCCACCTCTTCACATATATAATTTCCATCTTTCCATGCTCCTCATATGGTTATATCATAAATTAGGGTTTGCAAGTTTCCAATGTTTACACTATTGTGATTATATAAAGATTATTCATAGATGAGCCATGAAATATACATCATTATTTTGCGTTTGGAAGGTAGATTAAAATAAATTTGTTTTTCATGGAGTTAAAAAGTATCTTGTAAGTTGTCATTACCAATTTATACCTTGACCCCATCAAAGTTATTCCAAACAGGACTCAGCATGTCAAATTTGACATGTTTGTCACTTTTGAACTAAAGTGTCCTGAAATACAAACACACACCCATTTGTTTGCATATTGCTTATGGCTGCTTTCTCCCAATAATGACAAAGCCTCAGATTTTTACTCACTGGCTCTTTAAGAAAAAAAATTGTGAGTGCCTGGTCTAAATCATGCAAAGGCAACAAGTGCTCCACCAGTTCCATTTTTCTTGACGGCACTTCCCAAGGCTCTCTGTGAGCTGTGTGGTTCAGGACTGGATGTTCCTGGGACTGGAGCACAGCTGTCATCCTGAAATCCTCTTCAGCTCTTCCTCAAGTTGTGCCCCCTGTTCTGTGTCTCTTTTGTTCCTGTTTCTTGGTTTAGTTCCTTGTTTTGATGGAGCACATCCTCTAGCACTGGTTTGTATGAAAGGTGATTTGGGAGGTTATATTTTAAGACTTACATACTATAAACTGTTCTTGTGTTTATCTGGCTAAGAAATAATTTGGTTGGAAATAATTTTTTTTTCTCAGAATTTTGAAGACATTGTTCCACTATTTTCTACTATCTGATGTTGTTGGTACTTCCAAAGCTATGCTGATTCCTGCTCCTTTACAGTGACTTTTTTTTTGTCTTCTCTTGGGAGCCATTTAATTTCTTCTCTGAGTTCTGATGAATGTTAGAACTCTTTTTGTTTCCTCACCTCTTTTCCAGCTCTCTGTCTTTGTTCACTCTAATTCCTGATGATTTTTTCTCAATTTCCAGATTTTCCCTTTGGTTTTCCACTTGTGTTATCACATTTTTATTTTTCATGGGGGTATAGCTGCTGGCTGCCCATTCCTGTTTTTCCCCCCACAAAGCTTTCTTTCTACCTCTCCTGTTAGATGCTGTGTTCAGCACTGTACATGTCCCACCTCCTGTCATCTCTGCCCACCTTTCCTTTGGCCATTGCTGCCTGGGTCACCTTTGCAAAGGGTTGCCCTGGTAGAGTCCACTTCCCTTGAATCCTGCACCTCTTGTTCCCGTGCCCAGGATTCCCTGATGCCATGGAAATTGTCACCTGTGAAACGCATCTGGCACTCATACCTGTGCTAGCTGGCAGTTCAGGAAAGCAGCACCCCAGGGGTCATTCTTGGCAATTTGTGGTGTGGAGTTGGGAACTCCCTCCATGCATCTTTGTGTAGACAATTCCAAAGCATATTCCACAAGACTTCCAAAAGGAAGCCCAATGACAGTGAGCCCCAGTTGTCCACAGTGGTGACCTGTTCAAACTGCAAGAATGAATTGTCCCTCATTCTTTGTGCTGTTTTCCCAGTCTTCACTCCTTTTCCCTAACATCAATTCCCCTGAATAAATTCTCTCATGACAAACTCTTATCTCAGCCAACTGCTTTCCTTTGAGAGACCCAAGCTAAGACAGTGGCTGCCCTACAAAGTCTGGTGACCTGAGGATATCTGAATGATACTAAGAGTGTTTATTAAACACAAATGGTTGGGGAGATAACAATAGTTAGAAGCTGTGCAACCAGGCCTCAGCCCACTACCTCCTTCAAGAAGAAAAGGGAAGCTCAAATACATTTTTTCTACTGGTGCAACTTATTGTCACAGAGGGAAGTGTCTGCCTCACCACCTTGAACACTGACAAGAAAATAGTTGGAGTAAGGGTGACACTGAATTTGAACAAATTTTAATATTGACTTTGGGTTCTATTTCAATTCATTTGAATGGAAAAAGTAGAGAATGATACTGTATATCAGTTTGAAATTAAATTAAATTAGTTCTTCTATGTTTTGAAAATGACACTAGGTTCTGATACATCTTTACATGTATCAGAATGATACAATCAGTAATTTAGTTTAGAGGGGAAAAATCACAAAAAAAAGGAATGTATATCAGATAGTTTTGTCTTTTGTATCTATACTACTTTTTATTTTACTTTATTTTATTTTTTAGCATGAATAATAAAAATCTGTATTATCCCAAAGTGGTAACTTACATTTTTTAAAAAAATTTATTAAGGTATTATATGTGTACATAGCTTACCATTGCCCCCCCTTCCCAGAGTTCTGTGTTCATCAAGGAACTATAAGTACAGAGTTATGTACTTATATGCATGCATACCAATCCTTCAGATGTTCTCTTATCTCCCCCCAGGTCTCATTCCCCTCTCCGCTGTCATTTGACAATCTGCTTGTTTTATGGTGACTATCTCAGGACCACACGAATAGAATCCGCTCCTCCTCTGGTTCACACCGCCCCTCCCCCCGGGTCCCACTGCTTCCCCGGGGCACACAGCTCTCCCAGGGCACATGTTTCCCCCGGGGCACACGGCTCTCCCGGGACACATGGTCCCCTGGGACACACGGCTCACCCGGGGCACACGGCCCCCCTGTGTACTACTTTTTAAAGATTCAAGGAAAAAATATCCCCCAAAGAAACCAGTTATTCAAATTGCATCTTCATTATCATATTGCAAATACCGGTTTTCATTGGGTAACAGCCACTCTGGACTGAGTGGCTTAAGACAACATACATTTTATTATTTATCATACTCTGTGGTGAGGGATTCAGGCAGGGCTCTGCTGGGTAGTTCTTCTGTTCCATGTGATGTTTATTGCAGTTTCAGTGGTGTTTTGCTGGCAGCCGGACTAGTCACTCATGTTCCAGACAACTTTATCCACAGGCCTAGAGCCTTGGTCAGGATGGTTGGAAAGCTGGGTCTGGCTGAGCTCCCTCCCTTTCCCTGGTATCTTGGGATCTCCTTGTTAGGCTGTCTAGCATGGCAGAAACTGTGCAACTGTAGAGAAGTAAACTGCCTTGTACTACACTACCTTGATTAGTTTGGTTGGTTTACCCTTTTGCAATGATCAGTTTGGATTACATTTGGATACAAGTGACAGAAAACCTGACACAATGCCCTACACAAAATGAGGTTGTACTTCAGGTAATAAGTCAGAGAGAGGTAAGTGGCCATCGCTGTTGGTTCAGTGGCTTAACAATGTCAAAGCTGACTTTCCTCATGTTCTCTTGACCCTTCCTTCACATTTTCAAAATAGTTGCTGCAACTCTGACTATCACAACCACACTCAAGTTGGGGGGGGGGATTAGGAAAGGTAAGGGCATTGTCAAGAAAGCAATAGATTTCTGAGAAGCCCCACAGCAGAATTTCTTGGGTTTCCATTGGCCAAAAGTGGGTCACATGACATACCCCACCCCCACCCCACCCCCACCCCCGCGCGCGCGCGCGCGCGCGCGCGTGTGTGTGTGTGTGTGTGTGTGTGTCACACTGCAACACTGCAAGGGAAGCAGGGATAGCTAGAATCAGGATGACTACTGCCTAAGGTTACATCAATAAACCTGAATGAAATTGTAGTTCTGATTAGAAGAATAAGGAATGAATGTTAGGTTGACAGTTTTGATCAGGTTCCTTAAGCAAAGTCTGAAGTAGGAATTCTTGAGAAGTGATTTATTAAGGAAATGCTCACAGAAAAAAAAAAAGAAAGAAAGAAAAAGAAAAGAAATACTGAAGCAGCCAGGATGGGCAAGAAAATTGATTTCATCAGAAGTTTAGCTTCAGCCTGATACTAAAGCCTACATTCTCTCTCACCTCTCCCATGGAGAGGCCAGGTCTGTGGCCCCTCCCCCTTTAGTCTGGGTGTCTTTGCTCTGACACCCAGGTGAAGTGATGCTGTGCTGGTTTCCAGATCAGGTCTCAAGAAACTGGTGGTTTCCACTCCCTAGCTCTTGGAACGCTTGCTCTTGGAGCCCTGAGCTGTCATGTGAAAAATCTGAAAAGCCCAACGTACCATGTTAGAGAGACCAGACAAGGAGACTCTGAGATTCCAGGGAGCAACAGGGGCCCAGGCAGGGCCAGCTTTCCAACTATTCTGGCCAAGGCACCAGGCACATGAGTAAAGTTGTCTGGAGCATGAGGGACTAATCCAGCTGCCAGCTGAACACCACAGAAACTGCAGTAAACACCAGGTGGAATGGAAAAATTGTCCAGCTGAGCCCAGCCTGAATCCCTCACCCACAGATTATGATATATAATAAAATGTTTGTTGTTTGAAGCCACTTAGTTCAGGTGGCTACTATGCTACATAGAAAACTGGAATTCATGGAGAAATCTGGTGCACATGACATCTGAAAGTTGTCCCTTCTAAGTCAGGAAGCCAGGCCCTTGTGCCAAGCATCAGTTCGTCTTTGCAAACAGAAAGACTTATAATGGGGTGAATAAGTAACTCCAGGAGAAGCATTTTTCACTAACCAAGGGCAACTTCCATTAATCAAGGGCATTTTTCTAGGGATAGTAAAGCTCAGGGCCTTCACAGGAAGTCACCCAGAAGCTGAGAATGATGCACCAGCCAAGTAATGGGAACCTAGGGGAAGTCATCAACAATGTATTCCACAGTGGACAGTGACAGGGTGAGCCAGAGGTAGATGTACACATACTCATATTCACATGCACACACACACATATATATGCATATGTATCTGTGCACACATACACATGCATTAATCATGCATGTATGCACACATACACAACTCATGTATGAATATATGTACACACATACATGTATATATACCTATATGATATGTCCATGCATACAATCTACATACATGTGTGCATATACACACATCTACAAGAATCTACATGCATGCACACATGTTTATTGAGGTTAGCACGAAGTATATATGAAGATCAATTGAAACATTTCATTACATTTTCTTTAGGTTCTGAAAATCAAACAGTATATATATATATATATATATATATATATATATATATATATAATTATATTTTATTGTTGAAAGTACTACATATGTCTCCTTTTTTCCCTATTGACCCCATCCAGCCCATCACCATCCCTCACCACCCATTGTCTGTGACCATAGGCCATGCATATATGAATATAAGGTCTTTGGTTTATTACTTCCCACCCACGCACCCTCTGCCACCTTCCCACTGAGATTCTGTCCTCTGTTCCATGTTTCCATGTCTCTGGATCCACTCCATTCATCAGTTTATTTTGTTACTTAGATTCCACATGAGTGAGATTATGTGATACTTGTCTTTCTCTGACTGCCTTACTTCACTTAGCATTATACTCTCCAGGTCCCTCCAGGCTGTCTCAAAGGGTAAGAGATTCTTCTTTTTTACTGCTGCATAGTATTCCATGGTATAAATGTACCACTGCTTCTTTACCCACTTGTCTACTGATGGGCACTTGGGCTGTTTCCAGATCTTAGCTATTGTAAATTGTGCTACTATGAACATAGGGATGCATGCATTTTTTTCTGATTGGTGCTTCAGGTTTCTTAGGATATATTCCTAGAAGTGGGATCACTGGGTCAAATAGCAATTCCATATTTAATTTTTTGAGGAAACTCCATACTGTTTTTCATAATGGTGCATCAGTCTGCATTTCCACCAGCAGGATACTAGTGTTCCCTTTTCTCTACATCAGTGGTTCTCAACCTTTCTAAGGCCGCCACCCTTTAACACAGTTCCTCATATTGTGGTGACCCCCAACCATAAAATTATTTTCGTTGCTACTTCATAACTGTAATTTTGCTACTGTTAATTAATCGTAATGTAAATATCTGTTTTCTGATGGTCTTAGGCGACCCTGCTAGCAGTTCTCAACCTGTGGGTCACGAACCACTGCTGTAGAGCCTATCTTTCTGTTTCTCTTTCTTTCTAATTCTTACAATATTTCTTTCTTGTTCCCTTTGCTGGCTATGGTTGCACAGTGAGCAGGAGTTAGTGCCTGTGCCTGAGGAACAAACCACAGTGGGCCAATTTTCCTGAATGCACCTGCTTAGTGAGCCCGATGACAAACTCCACAGCATACAGATGAGGGGCTGGAGCCAGTGCAGCAAAAGAAATGAGTGGTGTGCCAGGAACCTTGACGTGTGGTCAAAATGTGCCATCACCCATATGATAGCCTCTAAGATGTAAACTTGTGGGAAATACCTAGGTAGATGGCACATCTGTAAGATTATTTGACTGACTCTATAAGTCATACACTCATGTTCATTCAGAGATTTATTTATTTATTTATTTTTACTGAGAGCCTACCTGTTACTATATATCTGCCTAGGGGCTCAGAATAATGTCAGTGCTCTAATACTGAGACCATGTTATGTTTGGATTTTAGTCTCCACTCAGCACCTCATATGACTTAGAGAGAAAGGGGCTCACAGGTGACTCTGCTGCTTTCATACCATGTGATGAACTTCTCTTTGCCTTATTGGGTTTTGTGCAGATTTAAGACACTCTGTGGGTGGTATCCAGTAAAGTTTCTATGGTATTAGAGGGAAGTAAATTGTTCCCCCGTTCCTTCTTATTAATACTATCATTTTGCATAATGCCAGTGTGTACAAATATACAAGCTCTCAGGAGGAATCTTGCTGCCATTCCTATGTTTGGCAACAAGTCCCTTTGTTATAGAGGTCAACTTTGGTTCTACATTTATTCTAGGTGAAAGATTCTGCATAACAGGAGGCCAAAGTGAAGGTGAAAACAGGGAAGATAGGCACACAGTTCATAAAAGTAAAATGTATTGATGCTAAAGTATATATTCCTTACCCTAGGCTATTTAAATGTAATTGTGGCCTATGCCAACACTTTGCTTTATCTTCAGAGCACAGCACTGGATATTTTGAGTTTAAATTTTTTAATGAGATTTTCCTTTTAACTTTCTTTTTATTGTTGATACTATTATGGATGTCCCCCATTTTCCTCCCCTTTGCCCACCTCCATCCAGCCCCACACCCCTTCCCTCTGGCCTTCACTACACTGTGGTCTGTGTCCATGGGCTATGCATACATATTCTTTGACTAATCTCTCACCTCCTTTCCTCTGACCCCCCTCGACCCCCTTACTCTGACATCTGTCCATCTGTTCCACTTATTCATGCCTCTGGTTCTATCTTGTTCGTCAGTGTATTTTGTTCATTGGATTCCATATATTTTCACAAGAAGGGTATGATAAGGGCTCCCACATGTGAGGGCAACTAAACTCTGAACACTTCTTGCACAGCAGCACCTCCAATGCTTGGCTTTACCTCTTGGGTGGATCAGATGGTTCCCTGAAGGCATAGGTGACACTGGGGAGTCACGCCTGTGATTCTTCTCTCTGGAACTCCTTGAGACAAGCCTGCTTCTCTCCACAGCAGGTGCCCACAGAGAGTGCAGCCCGGAGACTCGGGAGCAGCTCTTTCAATTATCTTCTCCCTGCATGTCTCTCTTTATCTCACCAGGATCGGTTCAGATCCCTGTCAGGGCGCCTGGGCTAGTCACCATGGTAACACAGTCTCACTCAGCACATCCTACCAATTAAACAGGCTACTATTTTCAAGAGCTATGTGCCAAAGCACACACACACAAGCATAAGAGTGACAAAAAAACAAAATGCTAACATAATACTTCAGGATTTGAAGGAAAATCAAGTTTGTGGCGTTTCTCCTTTTGTGACCTCTTATTTCTAGTTCCTTCCCTACTTTTCAGCAAATGGCACCAATGGTGTCTCAAAAATCATGAGCTTATGGTGGCAGTCCTTATATAGCAAAGTCTACCTACGTTTGGGGCTTGGTCCCACACAAATAATCAAAAGGCTGCCTTCATTCCAGATAGTAACAGAGGCATAGGACTGACCTGACCCTTAAAAAAAATCGTACCTGGCCACCACACTTTTATTTTTAGCTATGGATGTCACTAATCACTCTCAAAGTCATTCAAACTTTCTCAACTCCTGTTCAGCTCTCCTCACGCCTCTCCCCCCAGGCTGTGTGGAAGGCCTTCTCCAAATATTTAGCATCTGCTGAGATAAACCCCTAACCCACCCACAGTTACAATCAGCCTCCATCTTTGTTAGTTTAGATGAGTAGGTTAGCACATCACTGTACCTGTTCTTTGAGTTAAGTAGACACACAAAGATGGTCCTAATTCTTAATTGAAATGAACATTGGGGTGTTGTCTCAGTGGAAGATAGATTTGAGCCCCTTGTCTCTATGCCTTGTTATACCTACCATGACCATTCAGAGAATCCAGTGAGTTAACATGGCAATAACAAAGCCTCAACTCCCTCCAGCTGCTACATCAGGCCAACAGAGGACTTCACTATCACCATTCCCTCCCCATTTTCCAGAAATGGGAAAAATAATTGTAGCACCAGCCTTCACCAGAGCAGCATCCTCAGACAACCCATTCTGCCCATACTCCAACAGTGACAGGAGGGAGAGGTGATATTCGTTTTCTCAAAACAGTCATGGACTTGACAATATTAGTATCCTGCCAGTTAAAATAGTGCTAATTTATTTAAGCTAATTCCTCCCCTCTTTTGTGATGAGTTATTTGCTATTTCTTTTGCTTTGGCAAATGTAGAAAGAAGGAAACTCAACCCACACGATTAGAAAAGGGAGAGGGTAAACATATTATTAAATCAGACCTAACTGCCTACCTAAAAGGGCAAAGATGAGTACTAAGTATTCAAGATTTGAAAGAGATCTCCCTCTTTAAGCCAAATTGGTTGAACACCAACTTTCATTTAAGAAGCTCATGGGAAGTAAATAACGCTTCTATTTGGCACCTAATAAATGCCGTGTAGTGTGCTCAACTTACCACATTCACTGCTATTGATGAATGCATCCCCTCTTCATTTCTCTCCCACTCCACAACCCATGCCTCCACATTTGTCACCTCCTTCCCTCCTCTCTCAAAGGTAGCGATGCAGCAGAAGCAAGAATGTTCACTTGTGAGTGTCAGGTATGGAGCCAGCTCCTTGCTCAGGTGGCACTTGTTGTTGGAGGTAAATTTGTACCACAAGAGATGCCTCTCCATCGTTTAAGCAAAACGTGTGCTTATGATATAGTAGATTGGATGACCAAAACTTATAAAACAAATCGATGTTAGACAAAATTTAGGTTTCTTTAAAACCAACTATGTTCATCTTCACAGGATGAACAGATAATGAGTCAAGTGTAGTTGGAGACATGGGGAACAAATCCCCCCCCCAAAAAAATGCCATGAATACCTAGCATGAAGCTCTTCCCCTTTTGTTGGACTCCCAGAGTCCCATCCGGAGGAGAGCAGTTTCGGGTGGAGATGGGGGATACTATTCCAAAGCTTCACCAATTTTCCCGTGAACCTCTTTTAGTGCACTCACGTTGAAGATGGCCCTGTCCTTCTCAGCAGGCCCCTCTCCTCCCAGCATGTGGGTCCAGCTCTGTCGGAGCCAGAGGATGGTGCTCTTTGCCATCCCCCAGCACCTCCTGAGACCTACAGCTTCTTCAAAACTGATGTCCTCACTCTTGCAGTTGATTTGCATTTTTTAAATGTACCTGAAGTTAACAACTATGAACAGAGGGATAATGACAAAAATATAAGTTGGGATAGATATGACAGTCAAGCAGAAAAAGAGGACTGCATGAAGACTTATTTTCCAAGTGGCTGTAAGCCTATAAGGGATGTATTTTTAGGCCATAGTACTTCCTTGTGAAACCATGGAACTGTGGGGCTTTGGAATATGGCACACAGGTAATGAGGACCCTTTGAAAATGCTTAGCCCTGAGAACAACTCGCAAGGTGCAGGTATTTATTTCCACTGTACAGAGATAAAAACAGACTCAGAGGTGAATAAACTTAAACAAGTGTGTCCTGCCCGCTAATACCCCGTTTCCCTGAAAATAAGACAGTGTCTTATATTAATTTTTGCTCCCAAAGATGCGCTAGGTCTTATTTTCAGGGGATGTGTTATGTTTCCATGAAGTAGGTCTTATTTTCGGGAAAACGCGGTATTACATGGCCAGAGCTCACAATTAGTCCCTCCCACCTCTGCACTGTTTCATGCTAGACCCTCCCTACCTTGGTTAAGCACTCCACTTGAACACTCAAACTCACAGACCTTGCTCAGCTTCCTCAGTTAATCTCTGTTTTCCAACATGTTCATGTACAGGCTTCCTTGAGGCAGCATCCCCCCTTGAAATCCCAAATCACAAGTGTCCCAAATGATAATAAATATCTGCCACCTAAAATGAATGCTAGCATCTGACCTTACCACATCTCCCTGCCAATATCATGTGGAATTTTGTGGTTTTACCTTTATGTGTCCTCTCTAACTTATTCTTTCTCCTCCAAGGCAGCATCACCTCTTTCCTGGATAATGGTGGTCACCCTCTATAGTCAGTATTGCTTGACTATTACATGTTCTCAAAACTACAGCCAAAGTGGTCCACTAAGATGCGAATGCAATAACATTGAAACCTCTATCCCTGAAAATATAAACCAAACTCTTGGGCAAAGTATACAAATCTTGCACTTCCTGTTGCAGCCCAGCATCTCAAGGACCCTCTCTCCCTGGCCCCTTAGCATACCCAGGCCTGTCTTCTGAGGTAGCCACCCTTTTCTCCCCAAAGCCCCCTTTGCCAGTTGATGTTGTCCATGTCCCCTGTCAGATACTTGGAATCAAAGTTGGATTTATTACCTGCTAAGGAGACCTCAGACCATGGAAAGCCTTGGACATCTCAGTAGGAGGGTGCTGAGAGGAGCTTGTGATGGAGTTTTGACTGGTGTTGGGAGAGGTCGAAGAAGCCAGGGTGTCTAGATTGGATGCTATCAGAAAGTAGGGTTACTTCAAGATTAGGTAACCAGTGATTTTTGTCTAAGGTGAAAATGGAAAAGGACTAAAGCTGTTATTAACAATGAAGCAAAGGTCACTCAAAGTGGAAGGGAGGAGGAGATATGCATTCTATGTATTTGCACAGTGTTTCTACTTTTGTTTGTGCTCAGACATGATAGAGGGGTGTCTTTTTTAAAAATATATTTTATTGATTGTTTTAAGAGAGGAAGGGAGAGGGATAGAGAGAAACGTTGATGAGAGAGAAACATTGATCAGCGGCCTTCTGCACACTCCCCACTGAGGATATGTCTGCAACCAAGGTACATGCCCTTGACTGGAATTAAACCTGGGACTCTTCAGTCCACAGGCCAACACTATCAACTGAGCCAAACCAGTTAGGGCTACTCACCCCATTCTTTCTACAGAATAAACAGCCTTTCTTGTGTGAGTAGGGCCCTCCGATTGCCCACTGCTTGTGCCACAGAAGGAGGTGATGCACAGCAGTGGCAGGGGGCAGGGCCAGTGAGTGGCAGGGGGCAGGGTCAAGGCGGGTGCCAGTGGGGGCCCCCTGATTGCCCTACCGGTCGCCCCACAGATAGGCCCTGATAACCAGCCTGGCCTAGGTATCCTACCCATGCATAAATTTTGTGCACTGGGCCTCTAGTTTTAAATGTTTCTTTAATTTATATCATGTTTGCCTGGCCCAAGCACCTACTTCTGCCTTAGGCATGTGATGAACATCAGTGGCTGGGAGCTACCCTCCACTGTTTGGAGGCTGAGCATACAGGGGAAAGGTGGGCACCAGGTAACTGCGTACTTAATGGAAAGCTTCTAGAGATACGATCCTAGTTTTCATGCCATTAAGCCATTAGTGACTTCAATAATTTCCATTTCAGCCTGAACTGTAAAGCCTTGGATCACAGATGGAGAAAGCACTTGGGGACAGAAAAAGCATCTTTGGAACAGATTTGTTTCTCTGGTTCCGCTGCCTGTCTGTGGAGATGCTTCTCTAAGTGATCCATTAGGACATTTCAGCTCCAGTCCACTCCTTCCTGAGTCTCCCTCACAGGGGTGGTCACTGTGCTCCTTTCCTGAAATACACATCTCTACTCAGAGAATAATCACTCCACCCCATAGCCTCTTTCTGGATGAGCTATTTTTTTAAAATATACCTTTATTGATTTGAGAGAGAGAGAGAGAGAGAGAGAGAGAGAGAGAGAGAGAGAGAGAGAGAGACTTTAATGTAAGGGAAACATCACTGTCTCACACACACCCTGACTGGGGACTGAATCCACAACCTAAGCATGTGCCATGACCAGGAATCAAACAGGTGACCTTTTTGTGCTCAGGACGACTCTCAACAAACTGAGCCACACCCTCCAGGGCTTGGTGAGTTCTGTGGTATCTAACAGATAAGAATTTGCTCTTCAGGCCCCCAAAACTCCGGTAGATTTTTCAGAATCACTCTTCTGAGAATGTTCCCTCTGAGGTCCTATCTAGTTGGACAGTAAAGAGGCTTTCTTTCCTCTCCTCTCTCCTTGTCTCATTCTTCTAAACCACATTTTGAGTCGTTGCCATGGTATTTCCCATGGAGTGGCCATCATGGTCAGTGCCACTGGGATGGTAAGCTCTTCCACCTTTCAGTGAAATGGGGTGAAGAGGGGTGAGGAAGGGTTGTAGTGGGGGTGCCTGTGGGTGAGTATGGGTGGTAGGTGAATGTGTAGGTGTTTCCCTTCTCTAAACCCTGCCTGTAGCTAGCCTGGATTACATCAGCTCCTTGAGTGTATTAAACAGAGAGTTGGTGGTGGCTGGTTCTTCCTTCCTTCTAATTCTTTCCCTTCCTTTAAACCTTACACAAATCAATGGGGCCCATTGCAGCACTATAAACCTCTCTTGCTTCATCCCAGGAAAAATGCCAAATGCCTCCATAAATGAATATTTCTTAACTCAGCTTGAGCTTACAGATGAAATATTTCAGAGAAGGTCTTGAATTATCGTCAATGGTAGCTTCTATAGGGCACCTATTACATGCCACTGTACACTTAATTAACGGTCACCTCTATTCTTTACAGCAGTCCTACACATGGTGCCAACTCATCCCATTATTCACATGAGGAGACTGAAACTGGGGCTAGTGACATATGGACCCAAGTGTGCTTATTCCAAAATCTGCAGCTGAAACCCACTTGTATAGTGGAACTATCTGGGCATACCTGAAATCAATCCTGGATTCTGCAACTTCAACCCCTTCCTTGACACAATGCTCTCAAGAATGTGTCAGAAACATCTCTGCGCTTCAGAACTCGTGCCTGTGAAAAGGAGTCCCAAGGAACCAGATCTGAGGTCTCCACTGTTAGTGCATATTAGAATCAGCCGTGGGGTTTCAAACTCATGAACTCCAGGCCTTCCAGACTAGCCAACAGGGACATGTGGGGCTGGAATAACTGCACATGTGACCTGGTTTGATAGCAAAGGCTGAGAACAGATGACTGTGTTATGGACCCTGTGGCTCTCAAACTTGAGTGGCATGGGAATCATCCAGAGGACATGTGAAGCCCAGGTGGCTGGACACCAGCCCTGGAGGTTCTGGTTGAGAGGGCTGGGCAGGGGCCTGAGGGTCTGCACGTCTACACGTCCCAGATGCTGCTGATGCTGCTGGTCTGTGGAGCTCTGTGGTATTGTAAGAAATAAATTCTAAAAGCAAATAAAACACTGCTACAGGGCTTGGAGGAAGTGGGTGCAGTTGTAGGATGGGCATACTTTGCCTGCACAAACTTAACTATGTTGTTTGCTCCAGGATGAACTCGGTGGAGTCCTGAACCCCGTGTTTTTATTCCACGTTATAAAGAACATTTCAAGTCAGCGAGTAACTCAGAAGAGCTCATAAATATTTCAGATTGTAGAATATTTGTGCTCAAGAGGACAGTGTTTTTGAGTGACCTTCTTTAACAAATGTCTCTAGAGGCTCAGGGAAATAAAAACTGCTTGAAGAAAAGAAGACCGCAAGTATAGCAGAGCCAGGACCAGAGTCCCACCCTCCTGGTTTTCAGGTCTTTAAGAAAGAGGAGGTTCAGTGAATGTGGTACTGGGTACCTGAGACCCTCCTGGCTGGAACCCTTAATGCTGATGGCACCTCAGATGTGCCAGAGTGCTGTCTGCCTTGTGGCCACTGACAGGGACCATGGGCATCAATGTACCACATGGGCATTGATTATACCGCAGAGGAGAGGAAGTGTGGACACCGGGTGCACCAAGTGTCAATCACATGGAGGCAATGCCAGGAGTCAGGAGCCTAGCATTCTGACCTGGCTCACATGCCTCCAGCTCATCTGGGCCTCCATGTACTCACTTCCTTTATATTTCTGGGGATGGGAGATTCAGACTTGGGTGTTCGTGACACTGTCAATCTCCAGTCTGCTTAATTCACTCTCAGAGTGTTCCTGGGCTGGTCTCTCTTTCTCCCCTTTGCTCATCTTCACCCATATTTAAATTAGTCTGACCTGGATGCCTTGTTCGAGCCTGCCTGACCAATTTGCTGGTGATTACTTCTGCTACCTAATCCACTGACCACACGGCCCCGAAGCCTGCTAGTTTGATTAGGAAGCAAGAAACAACCACAGACCCAAACCTTCTGAAAGAGATAGGAAGCACGCACAGAACACCCATGAGGCCATGACTCAGTGCCCAGGAAAGGGGCAATTAACTAGTCAGACTCAGAGAGGTAGAGGAAATAGATTCTGCTCATCCCATGAAAGAGCAAATGGAAAGGACAAAGCGATGCCCCCCAGAGAGAGCTGCAGACACGGTGTCATCGCTGGGGTCAAACCTCCTCTGGGACATGCTCTTTGGCTCAGTTGCCCAGGTGGCTCCCTGCCCAGCCAGGGGCTTAGCTCCTGGTGACAGAGCTTAGAATGTATATCTGTCCAGGAACCCAATGCTTCCTCTGCAGAGCGAGGGATGACTGGAAGGTTCATCCTGAGGGACACGCTCTGTATCCCTGTAAGGCCTTCACATGCCCTGTCACCTCTCTGAGCTTCAGTTTCCTCATATATACACTGAGTGGCCAGGTGTTATGATCTCTGAACACATAATAATCTGGCCACTCAGTGTACTTCTCTTCAGTACCTCATTTATTTAATATCAAAAATACTATAAATTATGCACCTGATCAGTTTTCCCCTTTGCACTGGCTGATAGAAAGCTCAGGGCAAATAGGTGGTTGATCTCCAGCAAAAGTCTAGAATACTTTTGGTGCCCATTTGAGATACAACTACACTGAGTGGCCAGATTATTATGCGTTCAGAGATCATAATAATGTGGCCACTCAGTATAGTCTGTGAAGCTGGTGACATGCTGACCTGCTGCTCTATCTCTCTCACTGTGTGTTCTAAACACTAGACCCCCGTAAGTTCCCCTGGCAAACATAATGAGCATTACCTAATTGCGAGGAAAGCCTTGGAGAGAGGAGGAAAGGTGAGGAGGGTGGTGAAGTGGGGAGGGAAGGGTTATAGGAGGTTTAAATGTCACCAACAGTCCCCTAGCTTCCTTCCATAGCAGGAATCAGGTCCACCATTGGTTTTTCATTTAGGCCCGAGCTCTGTCATTTGACCCCTTCCAGCACTTCTACAAACCACTGGGCCATCTTTATTTTGTGAATGAGGGTTCTGAAGCAGGAGAGGTTAGTCCTGTGTTTAGGGAGCCCTGCTGAGAGGCAAACTCTGGTTCACTTGTCTCTACAGCAGTGCTGCCTTAGCAAGGATCCCTTGGCCCTTGGACTCTGAGAGGACATTCTGGTGGTGGCAGAGTAGAGGGGAGGCCAGCCTCCTCCTCCCCTCCCCAAGGCAGTAAAACCCTCCATGGAGAGAGAACACTGCTCTAAGGAATTAGAAGTATATTTGTGGGTAACTGCCACACACACCCTTGTTATAGGGAACATAAATGGAGATCAGGGTCCCAATGACACCCTTAGCGGTGCCCAACTCCTGAAAGAGCAATGGGAAGGAAAGGCTCTATGAGTGAGGAACAGGGAAGTGGCACCTGTGATGAGTGCCGATGGGTGTTTTCCCACACACCTGATAAATAAGCTTGTCAACTTCTTTGAAAAATCCTGGTGAGGTTTTTTATTGAGGAATCCTATATAATAAAAGCCTAATATGCTAAGTGTTCAGTCATCTGACCATCTGTTCAACCAATCAAAGCATAATATGCTAATGATACGGTAAGGCCATTCATCCACTTGCTATGGCATGCACTGACCACCAGGGAGCAGTCAACCAGATGCTATAATGTGCACTGACAACCGGGGGGGAGGGGGGACGGGGGCTGGGGAGGAGACTCTCCAACTGATAGATTAGCTTGCTGCTGGGGTCCGGCTGATTGGGACTGATCAAGGAGCCAGCCTAAGCCATCAGTTGGACATCCCCTGAGGTCTCCTGGACTGGGAGAGGATGCAGGCATGACTGAAGGACCCCTCCCAAATGCACTAATTTCATGCACTGGGCCTTTAGTTCTATTATATTGAGGGATCAGTTTGAGGACACTTGAGAGCTCTAGAATACTGAAAATTTCTGCCCATAAACAGAATATGCCCATTCACTTATTTAAGACTTTTATAATGACTTTCAATAAAGTATCATTCGTTTTCATGCTAACACCTTGCATTTAAACATTTTATTTCTAAGTTTCTTATATTTGTAGGCCATTCTAAGTAAAATATCTTAACTGTATTTTCTAACAATTGTTTGAGTACAAAATACCATGGGCCTTAATGTACACTCCTCATATTTAACAGCAGTGTTAGGTTCTATTATTTGGTGATTTGCCTATAGAATTTTTCCATTTTCTAGGTAAACAGCCATAACATCTGTAGTAATGTAAACTTTATTCTCCTCAGTCTTTGGGCCTTTAGGTTGTCTTATTGCTCTGACTGGACTAACCCTCACCATGTGAATAGAAGTGTTAAGTGCTAGGCATTCTTGTCTTGTTTCTATTTTTAAAGACAATGCTTCTGGCATTTCATACTTAAGTTGAAATTGTTTTCATATCTTTCTGACAGATATCTTTTATCAGCCTAAGAATTTTTTTTTAATTTATTTCTAGTTTACGAAGAGTTTCTACCATGGAATTATCTTTCAAATTTATCAAGTAATTTTTCTGCCTCTTTGAGCTAACTGTATTGTCATTTTCTTTTATTAAAGTGGTGATTGACATTATTTAATTTTCTAATGTTAACCAACATTGCATTCAGTAATAAGTTCAACTTAGTCATGATTATTATCTTTTTAAAATATATAATGCATTACTTTTTTAAACATTCTGCATCTATATTTCTTTTTTCTTTTAAAAAAATATATTTTATTTATATTTTACAGAGAGGAAGGGAGAGAGATAGAGAGCTAGAAACGTCGATGAGAGAGAAACATCGACCAGCTGCCTCCTGCACACCCCCTACTGAGGATGTGCCCACCACCAATGTACATGCCCTTGACCGGAATCAAACCTGGGACTTTTCAGTCCGCAGACCAACGCTCTACCACTGAGCCAAACCAGTTTTGGCTGCATCTGTATTTCTTGTAGAAATTGGTCTGACTTTCCTTCCTTTAGTCTTGCCTGGCATCAGAGTTAGACCAGTTCAATGAAAGGAATCTTCTTCTCTGGAAGGTTTTGTATAAAGCAGGGATTGTCTCTCCCTAGGAGATTATCTGTGGGTCCAAGGTGTTGTGGAGTCTGTGCACACTGATGGCCTGGGTTAAAGTCCTGGCTCTCTCTTGTGCATGGGCCTTGACACGTCATTTAACCTCCCTTTTCCTCTTAACTTGCCCTCAAATTGGGGTGGCTTCCCACCCTCAGACTGGAGTAGCATCCCACCCACAAGGTTAAGTCACTGTGGCTGTTAAATAAGCTAATGTGTACAAGCCAATGAGAATATTCCTGACACACGGCAATGTACATAACAGCCATCACAAGTTTTAAATAATTCACTGGGAAACTAAGTAGAGAAATCCATTTGTGGGGAAGTTTTAAATAGCTATTTAGTTTATTTTTTGTTAAATGTATTGGGTAACATTGGTTGGTAAGATTATATAGGTTTCCAGGGTACATTTCTATGATACATGATCTGTGTATTCAGTCAATTTAATAACAAAAATGTTCTTTTTCTTCTTTCAATCTTAATTGTTTATAGTTCTAAAAGACTATGTCTATTTTACCTAGGTTTTCAAATCCATATTTTCTTTTATCAAAAATTTTAATGCTTTGCTACATCTATAAGTATATACTTTTTTCATTATTGATGTTGTTTATGTAATTCTCTCTCAGATTTGTCTAACGTCTTTCAAATTTATTGTGTTTTATTTCAACAAATTTGATTAAGTATGTTGATTTTATCTATAGTAAAACCTCGATACAATGGACTAATTTGAGTGAGGGGGTGGTCATTGAAGCCAAAAGTCCATTACATAATAAAGTAGGCTTTCCAAATGCATATGTTAAAAATCTGACAAATTAGTTAGCTTACCTGTTTTATATAGACATGTTTGTGTAATTAAAATCTATCTATATAAAAGCCTAATATGCAAATTGTCCCCTCAGGAGTTCGACCTGGAGACCGGAAGTTTGATTGCTCACTATGATGTGCACTGACCAGTGCACAGGGTGGGGTTGTGTGGAATGAAGGAAGGCCCTAACTGGCAGCTGAAAGTCCCCGATCGGCACTGATCGCCAGCCAGGCCTAGAGACTCTACCCATGCATGAATTTCATGCACTGGGCCTCTAGTCTATATATATATAAAAGCCTAAGTGACCAACTGACCATTTGACCTCAACCAGTAGCTATAACACACACTGACCACCAGGGGCAGACGCTCTACACACAGGCATGGAAACATGGAACAAACTGATGAATCTCAGAGGGAAGGGATTAACCAAAGATCTTATATGCATACCAGAGGTCTGTTCACTTGGCCTGGCCTGCAAGGATTGGGCCGAAACCAGCCTGGTGCACAGATACTTGCAGCAGTGGAGTCCCTCAGCCTGGCTTGCAAGGATCGGGCCTAATTTGGCAATCTGACATCCCCTGAGGGGTCCTGGATTTCGAGAGGGTGCAGGTGAGCTCAAGGTGATGAAAGATTTATTCTAAGGATTCACAGGAAACCAGGCATCAGTCTTGACATCTTCAGGGAAGAAGTCCTCATCATGTCCCAGGTCACAGGGCTGGCTCCCACCACACAGTCCTCTATCACCCCCACTTACTTTCTACTTACTTTCTCTTCTTCCTTCTCATCTGCCCGGTACCACACTCCCTGAATCCAGGGATCTGGTTGGCACTATCCTACACCATGATTGGATAGAGCTTTTAGAATGTGCCCTCTCCTTAGTTGTTGGTCTCACTTTACCTGGACTCAGCTTGATTCTGATCCTACCTGAGATGCCTGAAATGGCAGGATATCAGGTCAAAAAAACATGAATCCTGTTCCCAGTCCCCTACCCTTAGACTTCCAGGGGCCCTGCTATAACAATAGTCAGTCCTGGGGCCCAGGTTGTAGTCTGTTCTTGCAGAGTTCTGTGGCAGCTAAGCACAAACCCCTGTCCTCAGTAGCCTGGATTCTACTTCAAGAAGCTCAATTTGTCTAGCCAGTGTGACCTATGAACCAAAAGGTCACAGTTTGACTCCAGGTCAGGGCACATGCCTGGGGTTGTGGACTGGATCCCCAGTGTGGGCCATGCACGAGGCAGCTGATCAATGATTCTCTAATCATTGATGTTTCTATATCTTTCTTCCTCTTCCTACCTCTCTGAAATCAATGAATATATATATATATATATATATATATATATATATATATATATATCCACAAATGACGGGGAATTCTCAGTGCACAGAGGGAGCCCCATCTCTGCCTATAAGAAGAACCTTTCTTTCTGTGAGAAAGGTATTATTATTACTCAACCTACTATACTTACATCAGAAAAGGAAGTGACTGAGGTACTTCAAATTTGTAGAATAAAAACTAGGGAGCAGAACTCTGCGGTGTTTTCGTTCCTCTTTGGACCATACCAGGTTTGCAATGAGGGAGAGGGGAATGACAGTCAGAATCTTAGGATTCCATTTACTAGAGAATATGGGTTTTCTTCCCCCACCCCCTTCTGTCTGTGATGCTTCCCTGAAAGATGGACACAGGTGCTCAGTGGATGCACTCTGGTCCTTGCCTTCTAGGTAGCAAGTACTAATTTCCACTTCTATTGATTGGTGCTTTCACAAGAAATGCCTACTGGGTAACTCAATGTCTGCATCTGGAAATTGAGTTCACAGTGCCACTCACCATCAGAATCAAAAGGATAAAAAGGAACCTATTTGATTTGAAAAATTCCCCACTGTGATATCAGCCTAACCTTTTTATCTTGAAACTAGAGGCCCAGTGCACAAAATTCGTGCACTGGTAGGGTCCCTAGTCACTGTTGGCTGCCGGCTGGGGAGCCAACCCACCCTTCCCCTGGCCAGCCCCCCCCCATCAAATCCCTAGAAGAACTCCAGTTGAGGAGACAATTTGCATACTATGCTTTTATTATATAGAATGTGGACCACCTTGCAAGAAACAGTGTTAGAGGGAGAGGCTAAGTCTTTATTCTAGGGATTTGGCTTTCCCTAGTGTGAATGAGTCAACTGTAGAAACAATTTAATAAGATGCTATTTCTGGTCTGAAAAGACATCATCACAGGAGGCACCACTGGCCTCTGGTTATGGTGAAGAATATAACATTGTTTTTCTGAAAGGTTATTTTTCTTATTGAGGGAGTCTATATTTTATGATATTATTTTATCACGGCCCCAGGCCCCAGGAGTATCCATCCATTTCAGCTTCAAAAAGTTTTCTTTCTACACTTCATCAGAAGATACATTAAAGAGGAGATAGATTTATGTCTCGTGTTTAGTTAATAGATTTAGAAATGTCTATTATAATCATTTAACGAATATTTTCTGAAATCATTGCTTTCTGTGTAGGCAGAGAGTCAAATGCCACATTCTGTCATATTCAAGTTCTTTTTGCCATTTTGTAAAACATGTCAACACAGAATGACTCTATCTGTGGCTAATCTCTAAATGGTACAGTCCAGCTGACATCATTTCTATCAACTTTAGAAAAAACCGTCCCTGTCTTTGGGTTGAAAAGGGGGGAAAATGCTAATGGCATTTCCTTGTCGAGACCAGGATCTTGTAGGGACTGAGGAGACATGAACTTAGCAATAATCAATATTTCAGTCCAGAAGGAGACGGTTTGATTTCATCTCCACGGAATTTTTTGATCATTGTTGACATCTAACGGAGAAGACCTAATCCCATTAGCAAAGTGCCTTCTGCCCTGAGAGGAGCAGGAGGGAGACATGAAGGGCTAGCAGGGAACTCACTGCCTAATTAACCCAGAGTGGAGCCAGAGCAGCGTTCCTCACAGGGCAGGACTGGACATAATTGTCGGGTGCATTTTAAAGAGCCTCTAAAAAATAAACCTACTGATGCCAAAGGCACATACAATGGAAGGCATCTATTTTAAGTACAGTGTTTGATAGGTTGGACAAATGTACATGCTATTATAATCAAGGTATCCAACATTTTTATCACTAACAGACCCCCACCCCCTCCATGCTCCTATGCTCCTTTGTGATCATGACCTCACAAGCGCAGACCCAGGCAAGATCTTGTCTGTCACCACAGTTTAGATTTGCTTTTCTTAGAATGTCATACAGATGATTCATGCAGTATGTATTCTTGTCTGGCTTATTTTACTCAACATAATGTTTTTGAGATTCATACATTTTGTTCCTTATATCAATAGTCAGTCATTTCTTTTTATGTATAAGTAGACACTTAGTATTTCCCCCCAATTTTTGGCTGGTGCTAGTCTAGATCAATATGAGAGCCACTGTGTTGACATAGCTTGTGCTATGGCAGATGTCTAAATCAGGCCCTAGTGAATCTTACCTCCCTTTACATTGCGAAGATGCCTTACCTACCGAGAGCCTCCTGCCAGGCTGGTGTGGCTGAGTGGTTGCGTGTCAACTGATGGACCAGGGGGTTACCTGTTCCATTCCCAGTTAGGGTACGTGCCCAGGTTGCTGGCTCAGTCCCCAGTGGAGGGTGTGCCAGGACTCAGTCCCCAATGTGGGGCATGCTGTAGGCAGCTGATCAATATTTCTCTCTCACCAATGTTTCTGTCTCTTTATCCCTCTCCTTCATCTCCCTCTCTAAAATATAAATTAATTAATTAATTAATTAATTAAAACTTTTTTTATTTTAAAGAGAGTCCCCTCCCAGAAGAACCTAGGCACTTCCTGTGCTTTGTCTTATTGGAGAGTGGAAATTTTTGAGCATGCTTCCTCCTAGTTGACTTGGCCTTGAACCCCAGTTGCACCTCAAATAAAATAAAATAAATAAGACTACTCCCATTCCAGAGAGGCCATGGACTATGCCCCAGATAGAGTTGTCAGTGCTGACACCAGGCCAGGCCTTGAGATATGGTCTCATGGCCCCTTCCCAGTACATAGGTCTTCTTTCATAGATCACTGTCAGCTTTCTTGAGAACAGGATGACCCTGTAAATATCATGGTCATCAATAACCTGACCCTGCCATTACTTAAGAAAAACTGTTTTGTCTTAAATTACTTACTCTGCAAAAACAAGATGTGGTAAATGGGTTTAAAAGTGGTCCTACACAAAGGGTCGGGGCTGCTCTCCGGATTCCCTGTGTGGAGAAAGGCAGAACAGTCACTGGCCGGCTAATAAAGGATTCCTAAATTTTAATTTGGTCTGGACTCCAGTGGTTGTTCACTCGCTTTCACTCCACAACATTCCAATTGGTGGAATGTGGGAAAGCTAACATTATGTGGGTTCCAGAACTTCAGGAGAGCCTGCAGCTCCTACCTGACCCCTCCTTCAACCCTGGGCCCACTATGTTGTGAAGAGACCTGGCCCAGTCTCCTGGAGGAGAAGAGGCCATTTGGAGGGCACTGAGATGCCTCAGCCAACAGCCCACACCACCTGCCAGACATCAGTGACTGCAGCACCTGTGTGAGCCCAGAGGGACTAAAAGAAGGACTTGCCTGGTGGCTAGCCCGCAGACTGTGAGAAGTAAATAATATTGCTTTACAGCCACTAAATAATTGAGGGGTAATTATCTTTCAAGGTGTCTGCTCATCTTCATCACCCTGAACTTCTGATTCATTTCAAAAGGTTCTGGGAAGGGAGTCAAGTCACATTCTCTAGAGTCAATACCACGAAGGCACTTGGGATGTTTCATGTCATCAATCAGTGAAAGGGAGACTGAAGCTCAAGTGCTACCACCTCATCTAGACAAAATCAATCAAAACGCCCAGTTTCTGCTTGTGCTGAGGCACAGATGTGGGGACCAAAAATAAATTTTCCTCCTACATTTTAAAAAGTTTTTCTGACTAGGCTAATGATCAAATTAACAGAATGATACAGATTAACAGAAGAAAGTAACCATATGTATTATGTATTACATATGGGGATTCCACAAGAATATGAGAACTATGACAGACCAAGCAATTAAGGTTTCTATACCATCTAGAGCTAAGGAGAAGAGGGCAGTGATTTGGGACTTAAAAGGTCGAGAAGGCAATCCACATGGATGGAGATGGAAAAGCAATTGATGGGTAAACAAATGATTGCTGGGCCTTTTAACAGTGGGACACAGAGAGGATTTTGATCAAATGTGCTTTTCTAGCGTCCCCACTCCCCCCAGGCAATCACACTTACTAGTGGTTCATAGTAAATTATAGTCACTGTGATTCTATCTTGCTTCCTTGATATGGCTCTCTATATAAATTACTTTTAGGAAGTTAGGGGAAAGGCCAACACTTTTTTTTTTCTGTGTCTTTTGTTTCTTAAAAATAACCAGCTTAAATAGTTAATATCCCACAAGGCATATTTTGGGTGGCAAACTCTGGTTTCCTTCACAGATCATGGTAATCTAAGATGGAGAACCTGGGATATTTGGCAAAAAGCAGAAGAATTCAACTTTTGTTTTATTTTTCTTTTATACTTAACTAGAGGCCCAATGCTTGAAATTTGTGCATGGGGGTGAGGAGGGGTTCCCTCAGCTTGGCCTGTGCCCTTTCACAGTCTGGGAGCCCTCAGGGTACATCTGACTGCCAAATTAGGCCCACTCCCTGGGAGAGGGGGGCTGGGGGCGTGGCAGTTAGATATCCTTAGTGCTGCTGCAGAGCCATGAGTTCAGCTTTTGGCTGAGTGGCTGCTCCCCCTGTGGGAGCGCACTGACCACCAGGGGGCAGCTCCCGCATTGATCATCTGTCCTCTGGTGGTCAGTGCACATCATAGCAACCAATCGTTCCACTGTGCAGTTGATTTGCATATTAGCCCTTTATTATATAGGATTGGGAAATGCATTTCAAAAATTCTACACAGAAATGCCTTAACATAAAGCATCTTTCTGTCTTTACCTGACTCCATCGTTTTATTTTTTTAAATTTATTTTATTGTTGAGAATGTTACAGATGTCTCTCAATTCCCACCCCCTTTGCTGCTCTTTACTAGGCTCCCACCCCACCCCAGGCCTTCTCTGTATATTGTCCCTATCCATGAGCTATGCATATATGCATATGAGTTCTTTGATTAATCTCTTCCCAGCCTCCCTCCCACTTTCCCTCTGAGATCTGTCAGTCTGTTCCATGCTCCCATGTTTCTGGTCCTATTTTGTTCACCAGTGTATTTTGTTCATTAGAATCCACATATAAATGAGATCAACTGATACTTGTATTTCTCTGACTGGCTTATTTCACTTATCATAATACTCTCCAGGTCCCTCCTGCTGAATCAAAGGGTAAGAGATCCCTTTTTTTTTTTTTATAGCTGCATAATATTCCATTGTGTAAATGTACCACAGCTTTTTTATCCATTCATCTACTGTTGGACACTTGGGCTGATCCGAGGTCTTATCTATTGTAAATAATGCTGCTATGAATATAGGATGCATTGGTGTTTTGGGATTTCTTTCTCATTGGTGTTTTAGGATTCTTAGGATGTAATCCCAGAAGTGGGATCACTGGGTTAGATGGCAGTTTCATTTTTTATTTTTTGAGGAAACTCCATACTGTACCAATGTGCAACATATAAAAGACTTAAAAGTAAGTCATGACACCATAAAAATCATAGAACAAATATAGACAATAAAATCTCAGACATCTCACATGGCAGGATTTTCATCCATACCTCTCCTAGGGCAAGAGAAACAAAGGAAAAAATAAATAAATGGGACTACATCAAACTAAAAAGCTTCTGCATAACAAAAGAAGCCATCCTCAAAATACAAAGGGAATGAATGGTATGGGAGAACATATTTGCTAGTGATACATATGATAAGGGGTTAATTTCCAAAATATATAACTCAACAGCAGTAAGACAAACAATCCAATTAAAAAATGGGCAAGAGAAATACAGATGGCCAAGAAACATATGAAAAGATGCTCAACATCAGTAGTCATCAGACAGATGCAAATTAAAATCACAATGAGGTCTCTGGATGGTGTGGCTCAATAGTTGAGCATTGACCCATGAACCAGAAGATCACCTTTTGATTCCCAATCAGGGCACATGTCTGGGTTGCAGGCTATATCTCCAGTAGGGGGAGTGCAGGAGGCAGCCGATCAGTGATTCTCATCACTGATGTTTCTATCTCTCTCCCTCTCCTTCCTCTCTCTAAAATCAATAAAAACATGTTTTTAAAAAGAAAATGTTTAAAACCACAGTGAAGTATCATGTCACACCTGCAATAATTGCTACCATCAATAAATCAACAAACAACAAATGCTGGTGAAGATGTGAAGACAAAAGAAACCCACGTACACTGATGGTGGGAATGAAGACTGGTGTAGCCAACAATTCCTTTTTCCTACACCACACTGTGATCTGTATTATGTTTTAAATTTTGCAGGGCAAGTGCTCACAGGATGGATAAAAATACTTTTCTAGCCCAAGCCAGTTTGGCTCAGTGGATAGAGCATTGGCCTTTGGACCAAAGGGTCCTGGGTTTGATTCTGGTCAAGGGCATACACTCTGTTTGGGGCTCATGCAGGAGGCAACCAATCAATATGTTTCTTCACATAGATATTTCTGTCTTTCCCTCTCTCTTCCACTCTCCCTAAAAATCAATGGAAAAATATCCTCGTTTAAGGATTAACAACCACAAAAAATACACCACAAAAACACACTTTTCTAATCTGCCACTGAAATCTTATTTCTGCAATAATAAAGAAATTACTTTCATAAAATCTATTTTTATATATTTTACAGTTTTAGTGCTCTTATATTCTAAGTAGAGTGGTAGAGTCTGTAGAAAGAGTTTTGAACATGATCTGCTCTCTGTCCTCAAGAATCTGTCAGTTTAGTCAGAAAACAGATTATTAATTAATACAGTTTCAGAACCTTTTAGATAAAGGATATTTTTGGGATAAAAGGTACCAGGGGAAAAGTGCATGCAGCCTTTAAGGTGGGGGAAGGTTTTTCTGAATTCATGTGTTGGAACAAAGTATTTCCTGGTGAAAGATTATTACAAGAAAGAACAAAGAAGGGGCTAAAGAAGAAAGGAGGAAGATAGAGATGATAATAGATAGATAGATTTAGATAGATTGACAGAGAGATAGATAGATGATAGAGAGATAGATATGATAGATCATAGATATAGATATAAAGATACATAGATACATAGATGATAAGTATATGAAGATAGAGACATAGATGATAGATGATAGAGTTTAGTTAGCTTTCAATTAAGAATGTAGGAGTTCAGGGTGATTGCAGGATAGAGCAGAGCCATAGGGTTGGAGAAGTGTCAGATAACAGCATACCTTTTTTTGTTGTTGCTTTAATAAGTTTAAAACATATTCTAAGACAGTTACGGCTACCAAAAGACTAATCTTCCAGGTGAAGTCCAATAACCATGTTAGAAACATTATATTGAATGCAGTCTCTATGGCAATGGAGGAGATGAGATGATGAAGAACTCTTGAGGAAATTCAGGTAAGACCTGGACAAGGTCTGGATTAGTATGTGGTGTTGAGATGGACCAAAGGATTGGATTTGAGACATGTTATGCAACTGGATTGCTGAGGACTTTGACAAATGGAAGGAGTCAGGAACCCGCCTTTCCTGACCTAGCTTGCCTATAGTGGAAAATAGCCTCAGTCTGAGCTGTGTGCCCTGGCAGAGACCAAGGCAGCTGGCACATGGGATGTGTTTACCTCCTAAAGATAATGTCAGTCGATTACTTTGCTTCCCTTCATTGGTATCTTAGTGTTTCTGCACACATAGGACCCTCAGCCTAGAAGAAAGTACCCACACACGCAGGTCCTACAACCATTAGCCACATGGCACTAGGGCTGATGGAGGGTTCAGAGTGTCAGAGATGGTTTTCCTGTGTTGTTAATTCAGACACTTTCTAGTGCATGAGTAGTCACAACATAACTTGATTTAATGAGACTCATGAATTAGATAACTGGATTGGCTCTAATTTGATTAGGACCTTGAGCTAGAGCTGAATGAGTAGGAAAAAAGGAGCTTCCTGTTCTTTTTTTTTGCCCTTGCTATTTCATTGTTGTTCTTTGTCTTTAACTGCCCAGTATTACTTGAGTCACACCTCACAATCACCAAGATGACAGAAGACTCTGAAAAGCTATGGAGCATATGGATTTAAAGACAAAGGAGGAAGCTTTTAGGTTTGTTTGTCTGAGCTGTAGATTAACCAATTTCTAAATTTTAATTTGCAATAACAAAACAAATTCACAGGTACAAAGCACACTATTGTCCCTTTGAAAGAGTTTTTGTGATAAATGATCTTTTGGTAATAATGCAATATAATGCCATATTTTCTAGACCCTCCAGATGGTTCTTAGGGAGTTAGTTACAAGAAGATTTATTTACAACTCTCCTTGTTTAACAGGTTTTTTGTTTGTTTTTTACACCTTACTCAGCTCCCTATAAATTAACCCAGTACCAGCCCCAATGGTAGATGCAAGCAGGATTTAAATTTATGAGTCTTAGGCCTCCCCTTTTGCCTGATCTCCTCCACCAAATCAGATGTAACAGAACTGTCACACTTTTATATTCAGATCAAGGTTTCAGGGAACTTGTGAATCCTAATTCTCGTTTATAGTTGGCCTACCCCCAGAAAGAGCATGCAGAGGATGAGTCCTGATTATCCTTGGAATGAATAACCCAATGTGGCTGAAACTCTGGAAGTCTGCCTCGACATGCTCTATGTAGTGCTGATCTACCTCTCATGCTGGCTTTTGGGGCCTTCTCTTCCTTTCAAATGACAAAACCCCGCAGTGAAACCAAATCCAATTTGATGGCACACTAATACTAGACCTCTTCTTTATTCAGAGCAGGTTACCTCGCTGCACAATGTGAACTGCACGCCAGAGGACTCTATAATGGGATTGTGCCATGCATAACAAGTGTGGCTATTCACTCAGTCCCTGCTAACTGGCCAATCCACTTTCCAGAGCCCCCAATTTTACATGAATGAGCCCCTCCTCCTTGCCTGTCACTTGAGTGTTTTACTCTGGTCTGATTTCCTGCTCTTTACTCTGAGAGTCTGATTAGGTTTTCTGATCCCCATAACATCTGGAAATTAATATCATTCCACTACCTCAGTCACTGTGCCTGGGCACTCAGCTGCCTTTACTGACATCTCCTCAAAGGCTGTGAAAGCCCCCAACCCTAGCACACATAGGAGGTCAAGCTTTGAAACCCACATCAGTCTTCTGGCTGCAAGCCAGCATTCAGTGTTAATGAGACATCGCTCAAACAATTCTTCTGATTAATTGCTTCCATATTTTATGCTCTGTCAAAGATGTAATTCATGTCAAGTGGATGAACAATACGGAGTTTTTCTCACAAAGTTAATTTAATTCTATTTAATTAACAAATCTATGATTTAAAAGGCATATCATGAAAAACTACTCAGCAATAAAAAAATGAACAATTGATTCATGCAGCAATTTAGATGAACCTCAAGGAAATTATGTTGAGTGAGAAAAGTTAATATCAAAAGAATACATACTGCATGGTTCAGTTAATGTAACATTTATGAAATACAAAAAATATATATTATTTTTGCTTATGACCTCTACTTTGTAAATCCCTTACTCATGTATTCATTGTGATCAATAAAATAGTCTATCAGAAATATTTTATTTAATAGCAGTGATTTGACCTAACTCTTACTAAAGGCTTATAATATGCTAAGGGCATTTTACAAGTATTAGTTCATCAGATGCTTGTAGTGGAGGTCTGCTCACTCTACAAATGGACAGCTGAAGCAGTGGGTTTGAGTGACTTGCCACACATCACCCTGCTAGCCCAGCGCATTCCCTCTCAGGCCTCTAGAGCAATTCCCAAATTTACATCCCCATCTTTCTGCCTCAGTTTAAGTTCAGGCCGTATCAGTCCTTATATAAGTGATTGTGAAATTTTCCTCCCTTTCCTCATTGTCTCTACTCAAGTCAGTTTTCTCCCAAAATTGTTGATGTCTACAAGTTTTAGACCATCATTCTTACTAGTTTCATCATTCTTTGATCTTAAATTCCTATACTTATACTACTATACTCAATGGGCTTTCATTCACCTAGTCATTGATTTAACTGTTCCCATTTCATAAGTGCCTTGACCAATGGTCTCTATGTAATATGATATGGCTTCTTACTTTTTTTAGGATAAAGTTCACCTTAATTAGCATAGAAAACAATGTTGGTCACCACTGTTTCTCATTAACCTTTTCAGTCTCCTTCTATTTACTCCAGTAACTCAGCCTTCATTTCAGCCACCCTTAATTGTTTAGCTTTCTTTTTGCACCACACACACTTCTAAGGATCTAACTAACTTGGATGACTGATGACTGGATGGGTGGAAGAATAAATGAATAGATGGGTGGTAGATTGGTATTGGATAAGTGGGTGATTGTTGGATGAATAGAGTAGAATGAAATGGATGGTTTTAAGATAAAAGTTGAACTTTAGAAAAAGGGAAGTGGAACAGAATTGATTGGGATGTGAAACTAATAGTTATTAAAAATTTACTCCATTTTAGTCATTTCATGCATAGTCTCACTGAATTTTCATAAAGTGCTTTAAGGTGGGCATTATTACCCCATTGTCTGAGTGAGTAACTGAGGTTTTTAGAATAGGGCAGCCCCCTTGCCGAAACCAGTTTGGCTCAGTGGTAGAGCGTCGGTCTGCGGACTGAAAGGTCCCGGGTTCAATTCCAATCAAGGGGCATGTACATTGGTTTCGGGCATATCCCCGGTAGTGGGTGTGCAAGAGGCGGCTGGTCGATGTTTCTCTCTCATCGACATTTCTAGCTCTCTATCTCTCTCCCTTTCTCTCTGTGAAATATCAATAAAATATATATATATATATATATATATTAAAAGAATAGGGCAGCCCCTTCAAATACAGTTGACCCCCTGGAAAATTTGGGAACTAGGGCTGCTGACCCCCTGCATAGTTGAGCATCCATATATAACTTTAGATTCTCCAAAATTTAACTACTACTAATAAAAGCCTACTATTAACCAAAAACCTTCCTGATAATATAAATTGTTGATTAACAATGCCTTGTATGTTATATGTATTATATACTGTAATCTTTCAATAAAGTACACTAGAGTAAATAAAATGTTATTAAGAAAATCATAAGGAAGATAAAAATATATTTACAATATTTATTGGGAGTAAAAAAGCATATATGAGTAGACCCACAATTTAAAGTCATGATATTTAAGGGTCAACTGTATATGAAATGTCAGAACTAGAATTCAAACTCAAGTGGACATGATCTCACTCATATATGGAATCTAATTAACAAAATAGATCCAGAGACATAGAAGCATAGAGCAGACTGTTGAATCTCAGATGGAAGGTAGGGATAGGTAGGAGGGTAGGAAGAGATCAACCAAAGAACTTCTATGCACATATGCATAACCCATAGACACAGACAATAAAGTGGTAAAGGCTTAGGTGGGAGCAGGCTAGAAGGGGTCAATTGAGGAATAAAGGGGACTTATTTTCAACAATAGAGACTTAAACAAGAGAAAATATTCAAGTGGGGTGTGTTAGAAATCTGCTCCTTCAGTTGCACTACCTGAAATGATTTTAGTTTGGAGCATAGGAACTGAAAGATGCCTCACCAAACTGATAGTAGTTCAAAGATAAAGAATAAGGAGACATCACTTCACATCACTCTGCTTGGCCCCAGAGGATGGCTGGTTTGCCAGAGATGGGTAAGATTCCTCAGAGAAGGAACAGCCTAAGACAGGCACAGTCACAGAGGGGCCATCAGGAGAGAACTTGGGGGTCAACAGAGGTGGGGCACAGACTCCTACCACCCCTCCTGCAACCTGGCAGGCACCTGAACCTTCTCCCATTCTGAGAGAGGTCTCCTGCCCCGTGGCTGTTTCACCTCCCATGCACAGCTCAAATTGGGACCCAGGTAACAGACAGAGATGTGGCTGGCAGCAGCTGCCGTTTCACTGCAACAAGACTTGTTTGAGAGGCCTTGTACCCATGATGTGGGCAAGTGGGTTTTTAATATTCAACTCCAGCCTAGTAGCAGGAATGCTCAGGCCCTTCTCAAGAAGCCAAACAATCAATTCCACTAATACACATATGGTAAATAAGATTGTTGCTAGAGTGTTGAGTCTGACAGATGAATAGTAGCCAATTTCTCAGAGGAAATCAAGGTGGCTAATGGAAATAAATGAATATTCTAGAAAAACTGAGTGTACTGTACAAAAAGCTATTCCTATAGTATTAACAAAAATTCTTATTGACAGAGCGTCTCATGATAAAACTGCACAACATGTTATGAACCTAATGCAGTCATAGTGTAGCGCAAATAATTAAAATGTAAAAGCTATCAAGACTACACTATAAAATTCCCAAAAGTCTCCTATTATTTAAAGTAAAAAGGGGGGTGACAGTGGAAGAATATCATGTGAGGGAAAATATCCTGAGAATGACTTACATCTAAAAAAAATTATTGTACTTTACAAAATTAACCTTTATTCGAAACACTAACAGCAAGATACCCATAAAAATACACACATGGTGTCAAAATAAGCCAGAGGAAATTTATTTGGGGGGGTGGAAATAAAAAAGAATCCCAAGTCAAATTTAAAGAGAATATCCTTTTATTAACTTTTGGTCCAGAATATGTTTATATATTTTCAGAAAACAACTCTGAGACCATCTGGAATCCGGTAACAGAGAGGAATAGACAGAAGTGCTCCAGCCATAAAGACAGAAGAGACACAATTCAGAGATGAAAGATGCTGACGATGCCTCACCATACCAGCAGACAGCAGTTGCATGTTGCTGAAGGATGCCCAGGACCAAACCAGAGACGGTCGGACCTGCATTACCACCATTTGTCCACCAACCAGATATTAAATATCATGACTGACATGTACACATAAGGAACTATTTGACATTGAAATTGGGACTCAGAATAACTGTTGGCCCAGAAAGGGACTCACTACAGACTGATTCATTTGCCTCTCAGCATAACCATTAAGGCTTGTCGCAGTTTAGGTTCTTACAAGGGTATTTCTTGAATCACATGATCTCACACATTTAGAGGAAATAATGAACAACATGGACTGGTGAACAAAAGTAGACCCAGAGAAAGAGAAGCAACAATCAGACTCTCGAGCCTCAGAGAGAGGGGGGGGGGGGGGGGGGGAAGAGATCAACCAGAGGACTTGTGTGTATGCACATGGGTCTACCCGGTGGCCATGGACAGCAAGGGGGTGGGGGCATGTGTGTGTGGGGGGGGGGTTGGAATGGGAATGGGGGGATAAGGACAATTATGTGATACCATAATCAATAAAAAAATTTTTTTAAGAATAAGGAGACAAAAAGTGGGGACACTGGCATTAAAGAAATGTCCTATGCCTGAGAATGCATGAAATGACTAAAATGCCTTAGCAAAACTATAAAACTCCTAGAAAATAAGAGGGGAAAAATCTACCTAAACTCAAGTATGGTAATGATTTTTTCAGGTACAGCACCAAATGCACTATACATGAAAGAAACAATTAATGAGCTGGACTTCATTAAAAGCAAAACCATTTTATCTGCCAAAGACACTGTCAAGAGAATAAAAAGACAAGCCCAGACTGCAAAGACATAGCTGATAAAGGACTGTTATCTAAAATATACAAAGAGCTCTTAAAATTCAACCATAAGACAAACAATCTAATTAAAAAAACAAGCAACAGATCTGAACTGACATCTTATCAAAGAAAATATACAAATGACAAATAAGCATATGAAAAGATGCTTAACATCATATGCCATTAGAAAATAGCAAATCAAAACAATTTAAGATAAACTATGCATCTATTAAAGTAGCCCAAATCCAAAATACTACCAACATCAAATGCTGATGAGAATATGGAGCAACAGGAATTCTCATTTGCTGCTATCGGGAATGCAAATGGTACTGCTACTTGGGAAGACAGTTTAGTAGCTTCTTATAAAACAACTAACACTTTTATTATATGATCAAGCAATTGCACTCTTGGTGCTTACCCAAAGGTCTTGAAAAGTTATGTTCACTCAAAAAAAATGTACGAATGCTTCTACCAGCTTTATTTATATTTGCCGAAACATGGAAGCAACCAAATGCCCTTCAGGGTAAACAATCTGTGGTACATCCAGACAATGGAGAATTATTCAGTGCTAAAAATAAATGAGCTATTAATTCATGAAAAGGCAAGAAGAAATCTTAACTACTTATTATCATGTGAAAGAAGCCAATTGGAAAATATACATTATCATTTCAACTACATGACTCCCTAGTGAAGGCAAAACTGATTAAAGTTTGCCAAGGGTTAGAGAGGAAAGAAGAATAAATAAGCAGTGTACAGAGGTTTTTTAGGGCAGGAAAACCAGACTGTATGAAACTATAATGCTGGATACATGTCATTATACATTTGCCAAAACTCATAAAATACACCCCACTGAGTGAATCCTAATGTAAACTATGGCTTTGGGGTGATGATGATGTGCCATTGTAGGTTCATTGATTGTAGCAAAGCTACGACTCTTGTGGGTATGCTGACCATAGGGGGGGTTGTTGGATGTTTGAGGGCAGAGGGTATGTGCAAACTCTCTGAGTTTTCCTCCCAAATTTATTGTAAACCTAAAATGACTTTAAAGAAATAAACTTTATTATTTCTTTTTAAAAGCATTTGTTCTATTCCTGGTAGACTGGCCCATTTTTTTAATATATTTCTAGATTTTACAATTCATAAGAATTATCTCAGATGTTTTAAAAATTCAGACTTCTGGCTTTCATTTAGAACAACAGGCTGTTCAGTTACCCTTGGCTCTGATGTGAGCTAATATGTGGACATGCATATATTCTAGGAAACTTAATCTTCTTAGGACTTAGATGATTGCAAAGACACCAGGGACATCAGCAACAGTGAGCCCTGGCATAGAGAAAGGTCATGTAATGAGCGTTGTGGGCAGTTTGAACTTCAAACCACACAGTACTTAACAAAATTGCTTAGATCCTTTATAAATAATATGTAAAGCTGTTCATTATCCATTGTGTCCCACAGGTAAATAAAATTGCCAAATATATGTACATTAGCAATACCTCTTAAAATGTCATTGACTTATGGGTTTTAAGGGACCAAGTATTCAATCATCACTAAGACAAAGTCCTTTAAGATGGTGCTCATCCATCCAAATCTCCCAAAGAAAAATACCAGATGCACTTGTTTAGACAACTATGTTTATGAATGGATCATATTTATATGTAACAGATAATAAGACAGTTACTTCAGCTCATCCAATCACACACTGATAGGCTTCTTTTAAAGAGTTTTCAGGTATAAAAGTAAACTGCTTTCCCACAGTTTTAATCCTTTTCAATAATTCTTCTTTTCAAAAAAACCACAATTACACTGTAATCACCAGTGTCCTCACCCCCACATCTAGAAGACAGTCATTTGTGTAGTGTGGTTGGGATGTGGCCAACAAGGCATGTGGCTTCATTTTCTCCCTGCTGAAGCCAGGGCTCACACCATAAAATAGGTATTAAATAGTGTAAAGGCATTCTTTGCTAGCTTATCTTGAAAATAAATACTTGGCAGTGGGGCATGTTTATTAAAAACACACTACTATTGAATGTTATCCATGTCAAACATTGTTCTAATCATTTTGTAAATATTATTTTATGCTTCTAATAAACCCTCTGAGACCCAGAGAAGCTAAATAACCCACCCAAACTCACACAACCAGGGAGCCTAGCTCCCGAGCCTCTGCCCTTCACCACCATGTTCTATGGCATCAATTCTCTAATAACAAAAAATGCGCCAATTGGCTGTTTTACCCCAGGGGCCAAATCACTGAAAGGGGGGCAATAAAAGGGAAAGGGGACCCGAGAGAAACGTACCTACCTCATTGAAGCATCCATCTTATATAAAAACTGCTGTTTGAAATTTTAACCCTGCTATTTGGCTTCTGTAAATTCTTTTATTTTTAATTAAATTATTTATTTTTTAAAATTTAATAAACCTTTGTTGTTCAAGTTATTACAATTGTTTCTCCTCCCCCGCCCCCCCCATAGCTCCCATCCACCTGGTTCCCCCTCCACCCTCTGCTCTTACCTTCCCCCCCACCCCCACCCCGCCATTGTCCTCATCCATAGGTGTACTATTTTAATCCAGTCTCTTCCTGCATGCCCCCACCTCTTTCCCCCTGGTAATTATCAACCCACTCCTTTTCTCTGCCCCTGATTCTATTACATTCACCAGTTTATTCTGCTCCTTAGATTTTTAATTCACTTGATTTTTAGATTCATTTGTTGATATCTATGTATTTGATTATCATAATTTTTATCTTTTTTTCTTCTTCCTCTTCTTAAAGAATACCTTTCAGCATTTCATATAATACTGGTTTGGTGTTGATGAAATTCTTTAGCTTTTACTTATCTGTGAAGCTCTTTATCTGCCCTTCAATTCTGAATGATAACTTTGCTGGGTAGAGTAATCTTGGTTGTAGGTTCTCACTATTCATCACTTTGAATATTTCTTGCCACTCCCTTCTGGCCTGCATAGTTTCTGTTGAGAAATCAGCTGATAGCAGAAACCATTTGGCTCAGTGGTAGAGCGTCTGCAGACTGAAAGGTCCCGGGTTCGATTCTGGTCAAGGACATGTACATTGGTTGCAGGCATATCCCCAGTAGGGAGTGTGCAAGAGGCAGCTGGTCGATGTTTCTCTCTCATCAATGTTTCTAGCTCTCTATCTCCCTTCCTCTCTGTAAAATATCAATAAAATATATTTTTTTAAATTTTTTTTAAATAAAAAAAAGAAATCAGCTGATAGTCATATGGGTGCTCCCTTATAGATAACTAACTGTTTTTTCTCTTGATGCTTGTAAGATTCTTTGTCTTTTGCCTTTGGCATTTTAATTATGATGTGTCTTGGTGTGGTCCTCTTTGGATTCCTTTTGTTTCAGGTTCTGTGTGCTTCCTGAGCTTGTAAGTCTATTTCTTTCACTAGGTGGGGGAAGTTTTCAGTTATTATTTCCTCAAATAGGTTTTCAGTATCTTATTCTCTCTTTTTCTGGCACCCCCATAATTCTGATGTTGGTACACTTGTAGTTGTCCCAGAGGCTCCTTACACTATCTTCAACTTTCTAGATTCTATTCGCTTCTTGCTTCTCCAGAGGCATGTCCTTTGCCTCTTTGTATTCCAAATCTTTGACTTGATTCTTGTGTTCCTCTAGCTGCTGTTAGGTCTCTGTATAATATTTTTTATTTCAGTCAGTGTATGTTTAATTTCTAGTTGGTCCTTTTCCATATCCTCGAGGATCTCGTGAAATTTATGGGCCTTTTCCAGAAAATTCTTGAAAAACCTTATAACTGTGATTTTGAACTCTATATCCAGTCTTTTATTTTCCTCCATTTCTTTCATTTGAGATCTATTTCCTTGTCTCGACATTTTTGCTGCTTCCCTGAGTTGTTAGGATGGCTTTGTGTGCTTGGTGTCCTATATGGCCTGGTGAGTCAGCCTCCCCAGTTACCTGAGGTAGACACTCTTGGTGCTCCCCTTTGTAGACTGTGTGTACAGCCTTGTTGTAGTTAAGTCTTGATTGTTATTGGTATCCCTGGGAGGAATTGATCTCCAGGCCAATTGGATGTGAGTATCAGCTATGTCTACTCTGGGACACCTTCTATATTGGAGACAGTATTATAGGATCAGACTTGCAAAATTGCAAAAGCCTCTGTGCTCAGCTTGGATGGGGCAGAGTCTCAGGGCTGAGCTGACAGTCTTGGCTTCCAATCAGTCCTGCCCTTGTGTTGGCACCTCAGACCTTTGCCTTCAGTGGCTCCCCTGAGTTTCCACCTAACAGTCCTCCAGATTCCCCCAGCAAGAGTGTGGGTGCCCCAGGGGTTTGCCCGAAATTGGGTTGGTCCTCTATAGTCTGGAGCTTCTGACTCCTTTCACTGTGGAGAGACCGAGGCGACCTCTGTGGTCAGACCTCTCTGCACAAACTCACTTGCTCTTGACTGTAGACCCTGCCCGCTGAAGCTCCTTGCTCCCCTGTGTCTCCCAGTCTCTGAGTTTCTGGGTGCTTTTCTCTACAGTCTGTACTTCACCCTTATGAGCCTGGTTCCACAGGGTTTCAGCTGGGGCTGGGGTTCAGTGCAGTCAGAAAGGATTCAGTGCAGTCAGGGGCTTCCTTTCCCCTCCCAGCAGCCAGGCACTCTGCCGCCCTTCCCCTTTGTGCACGAGCATCTCCCTACCTCAGCCCTTTGTGGCTCCCCTGATCTGTGAGCCTCTCTCCTTTCTAGTTGTAGATTTCCCACTCATCCAGATTTCCTGTGGTTTTGGATGATGTCCGTTCTGTCTTTTAGTTGTTGTTTTGAAATTGTTATTCGAGACGGCAGCTTAGGTGCTTACCTAGGCAGCTATTTTGGTTTCCGGCTTCTGTAAATTCTTGCTTGCAAAGAGTACTCCCACTTCAGAGAGGCCATTAAACCTTCCCCAGACAAAGTTATCAGTGCTGGTGCCAGGCCAAGCCTCTGGCTGAGGTCTCAAGGCCCCAGCACATACGGGCTCTTTAAGAACTTGCAAAAGGGCCTGCAAACACCCCATATTTGGGAGACAAAGAAGGTAAAAACATATAAATAGGGGCCAGATAAACATTCCTGCATGTTGGGGCCCAGAATTTGAGAGACATTTTCTTTTGGACCTGCACTTAATAAATGTAACTTCATCTCTAAGTATTGCTTGGTTCTTCTCCAGTTTTCTGTAACTTCATCAGTTTGCAGGAAGAGTTCATGAGATAACATACATGGGTCACTGTTACAGAAGGGGTGGGAAGCCAAGGTTCAAAACTTGACTTTATTTTGTAACTAAATGTAAACTGTGTGTGTGACTTTCCTTTCTGTAAAATTACATTAAAGTCCCTTCTCTGATTCCAAACCTTCAGATCTACTGATTACCATAATCTTTGTTTCCTAAGAATTCTTTCCATTTACATTTATTCTCCACTTTTTGTGGTGTTCTATAAAAAATGTATTGCAGGGACATCATAGGAATATTAATATCTGTGATAATTCAGAAGGCAATTCAGAGTTCCACAGTTCTCAGGGTTATCATTTAAACTTCAATTATCCTTGCTTGGTTGCTAAGCAAAAGAGTTCATTAATAAACAGTTCTGTGTTATAGAAACCAAACAGCAGAGAGTTTTCTTCAGTTGGTTGGGCCAGAGTTGGCAACTTTTGAAACTCTCTGTGCTTCATGTAGATTTATCTGGCCCCTCGTGGTCAGGGCATGGAAAGGCTAGGTGGGAGTACCTGATGGATGTGCAGGAAGGAGAGTCACTGGTTCTTATGTCCACATGAAGCGGTGTTGCCCCAGGAGAGGCCTGTTTATCCTCAGATGCAGGATGAGAGGAGTGCCCTGGGGTGAGAACCCTGTGATGCAGAGGAACACACAGCAGTGGGAGGTTTCCTGCAGCATAAGCCCTGTTTGATGTGTACAGATGAGAGGCTTGTGTGTGCAAATGTGTACACTGGGTAGTTGAGGGAGATGAAGGAAGGACTAAAGGAAGTTGAAGAAAAATTGTGTTTGAGTGCTAATATAATTAGAATCTCAGTATGTATTTTCTATGTCCAACTCCTTTTGCTCATCATGTTTTTCCTATTCATTCCCACGTGTATCACTAGTTTGTTCCTTTAAAAAAAGTAGTTTACAGATTTAAGTAGAGCCCTTTGCTAAGAAGAGGTCTTTGCCATAATGGTGCTTTGGATCATACCATGGCTGCAAGTATCAGGAACTCCAAGTAACCAAGGCCAGAAAAAGGACAATGGTTGCCCAGCAGCAGGGTGCATGCTATCAAGACCCCAGAGCCAGTGCAAAAGAGTGGACACAGAACACTCAGAGGGTTGGCCCCAGGAGAGCAATCAGGAAGGTGCTCCTGCAGGAAGCAGCAGAGGAGCTGAGGCAGATGCCCAGCAGGTGGGCATCTGGGAGAATTGACATTTCTTGTCCTGCTCTGCAGGTGTGCCTTAAATTACCAGGACTGGGATTTTCCTGGACTTTTCATCTCAATAGGGAAATGCAAGCTAGGTACCACAATCCCTTTTATCAAGGTGAGGCGGTTTGAGGCAGGAGACCTTGCCCTTACCCAGGAAAGAGACACTGCTTTGCCTGAGAGAAGTGAGAAAGCTCTGCCGTCACCTGTCAAAGCACGAACCCCTCAGGCTGCGTGCTGAAGAACATCCACTTGCCAAGAAGGCTGAGTGCTTTATCTCCTTTAAAACCGAAGAAAGGCCCTGCTGATGTTAATTGTTTTTTGTTTTAAGTGACTTATTAATCAAGTCTTCTTCCCTATTAAGCAGGCATTTCATAACTAATGATAAAACATTCTCCTGAGCAAGGGATCACGGTAAGAAGCCATCACTGTTCAGCAGGCCTTTCTTCTCACCCTTGAGCTAACTCACCGGCCCCTGCGAGAACATCTGTGCATCACCCGCCTATTCAATCATAATGACGCATCACCTTCATGACTGCACCTGGAACTTCACCCGATACTGGGTGGTGGGGGTGGGGTTGGAGGTGGAGAGAGCAGGTGGTCACAAAGAAATAAATTTGTGGGTGAGGGTTTTTACTGAGCATTTTTTGCTGCACTGGAGGGATAGAATATACCATGGACAGATATGACCTTGTTCTTCCAGGGGTGGACAGTCCAATGACAAAGAAACAGATAAGAAAACAAGTCACAATTCATACACCCCCCCCCCCAAGTTAATAGAGGAAACCTAGGGAAACAGACATAATTCACACTCACAGAAAAAAAATGGAGAAAAATATTGTAAGGTATAGAAATGTTGAATCACTATGCTGTACACCTGAAATAATACAATACCATATATCAACTATGCTATAGTAAAAAGTGTTAGCTTTGATCGAGCAATTGAATTGACACCCCTCCCCCGGGAACTGACTTTTCAGGTCATTTCACTATGGACATTCCCTTTGCTGAGATCACATTTCATTTGCGGTGACCACATTCCATTCTCTCCCCTCTGGGTCTGCATAAAGAAGTCTCCGCCCAGAAGCCTTTAAAAGCCTCTGACTCCATCACTGGGGACAGGAGCCATCCAGTCTCAGCCACCCGGTGTGCGGATGATCTAATGGCAATCCCTCACCATTCTGGCGTTCCTCCTTCGGCAACCTAACAAAAAGTAAATGTAAAAAAAACTGCTATGCGTGTAAGTAGCATTTGAAATTACAGAGTTCAATATGACTGTTCACTGGAGGGAGTCAAATGTTGTGGTGGACACTGAGGAGACCCAAGTGCCCATCAGTGAAGGCTGTTGCCTGCTTCTGGGAACACTGACCACAGGCTGCCTTCAGAATCAGCCCCTTCAGCAGTGGCCTGGCCAGCCCAGAGCTCACTTCTAATGATACATGAAGGCCTGGCCACTTAGGCTCAACTCAGCACAACTCTGAAGGGCCTTTATGGCTCCAGATCACCCTGTAGGTCAGTCCAGCTCCACTTCTCCCTCCTCCTAGTCTGCCTCTCTTCTGCCTTTCTGCAGGAGATGGTGCAAAGAGTGCTCCTTAACCAATGACCTGCACACTAAGCTCCATTGCAAAGCCTGCTGACCTGCAAACTTGATCTGCAGCAAAGGCAGCCAGACTGGAGCCCTGGGCCAGGGAACACTTGGTCTCTCACATCAGATCTGCCCTGTGGACCTATAGATTTTGGTGATGTGTATGACTTGTTATGACACACACATCTTTCCTTTCCACATAACTGACTCATTGTTTCCCACATATTATTTTGAGATTTATAGTTCTTTCCCAAGTACAATTCTTCATAACAAGCCCATTATATGTCATTTCTCTTGATTTGAACCCTGCAGTATTTTCTCACTAGACATTGTGGAATCCAGCTCAATTCCCCAATGTAGCAGCCATCATGGCTTTTACCCCTAAATTTCATAAGGCTGTTTCTTCTTTATTGTTATTCATAAAAATTCACAGTTATAGCTGCACTGGAGATGGCCTGGGAGTACATCTCAACTGATATGGTATTTCAAATGGCATCATCTCTATTCAAGAGTGATTGCCTCACAAAGTTTTGAGTCCCATTTCTATTTGCTGATTTCAAGTTTTTCTTGGGATTTTAGTAACATCTTATTCAGTTGATTGAACTGTATTAGTCATTAGTCTCAAAAGATTTCTCTGGACAAATATAGTTTGAGTGTGTTTTTTATTGTAGAGCATATTAAAATTAATCCTGACCTAACATTTTTACAATGCTTGTTTATCCTAGCCTCTCCTTTCCTAACCCCAGGATGGAGCATTGCTGGTGAAGATTCTGGTTTACCGGAAAATATGTTGCACCTGCTCAGTTTTCGCCTCCTTGCCTCTCTTTCCTCTGACAAAGGCTCCCCTATGACCACACTGAGGGCAAGCTTCTCTGAGCCTTTTCTCTACCAGGCCCTGACAGTGCACATTTGCCCACTCTTCTGCTTGAACCCATTTCATCAAAGAAACCTGTTAAGGCAATTTATAAATAACCTCCCCACCCTTGGTATCTGATCAAGTTCCTAGTCCTCTCCCTTGATATCTAAGTCCTTAGTCTGCCTTAAGCAAGCATCCTGTCAAACCATTTTAGCAAGAATTGCTCTAAATTCCTCTTAGCAATTTTCTCCTTTGACTCCCTCTTTGTTTGCCGGGAGCCATAGAGATAGAGTTCGGTCTCACTTCCTGGTCAGCCCTACTTCCTGATTGAGCAATAGCATAGAAAACCCGAGGCGCCAAAAAAGCCTGCGTGCGCCAAGGGCCAGAAGAACCTCCCACATCAGAATAACCAATCAGCTAAGGACAGATACCCAGCCCCCAACCTATCACCCCATGACAACTCCTTATCCTACCCCTCCCTTCCTGAGCGCTTATAAAAGCTTCAATAAAGAAACGAGGCTTGATCAGAACCTTGTCTTGCCTCCATTCTTCATGCCCCTTGTTTGTTCCATTCTCTTAGGTGGTTCCTGCGTGCCCTCTTTGTTGCCCCGCGGGCCGGGGCATTTGTTCAGTGGCTATCCATTCTCAGCTATCTTTGCTCTATGCTGGGTTGAGTTCAATCACTTCCCTCTGCTGCACTAGTCTTGAATAAAGTCTTCCTTGCCATTTTTAACAAGTAGCCAGTGAATAACTTATCTTTAACACATCATTTCTAAGTCAGTGTCTCTCAAGCTTTTGGAAGTCCAGGCCACACATAGAAGTATAAGCTTTTCTTTAAATGTATGTTAACTCATTGGTGCATATCCATGTACCTTTGTGGTGGCCCACTTTGTCCATAACGATGTCTTTTTTTTTTAATATATTTTATTGATATTTTACAGAGAGCAAGGGAGAGAGATAGAGAGCTAGAAACGTCGATGAGAGAGAAACATCGACCAGCTGCCTCTTGCACACCCCCTACCGGGGATGTGCCCGCAACCAATGTACATGCCCTTGACCGGAATCGAACCCGGAACCTTTCAGTCCGCAGACCGACACTCTACCACTGAGCCAAACCAGTTTTGGCCATAATGATGTCTTTTAATAGTTTCTTCCCTTAATTGAAGTGCCTCCATTAACATGTTTAAGGACTAGAGAAATGCAATACCAATAGGGCAAACCAATCATTCTGTCTGACATCAGTAAAAGAATCTTGGAATAGAACCAGTCACAAGCAAACTCAGAGTAAGTAAGGGTGATTTTGTTTCCATCTCCCCACTACTCACCACCCTCCTTTGATGCAAGTTCTGATGGTTTCACTCTCTCTGCCTGTCAATACCTTCTGGGCTGCCAATGGGAAAGCCTAGAGGATTTGATTTACCCCAGGTCCTTCCCTGACAGAAAGCATGTTAACAGAAGAGTTCCATAGAAGCTGGGGAACTTAACTATTATTTACACACTAGTAGCCCTACACACAAATCTGTGCACGAGTAGATTGCTGCCTGCCTCAATTGGCCACTTGCTCATCACTGCTGGTAGCTCTCTGCTCCTCATAGCTCGCTACCCCGCCCTTCTAGACCTCTCCACCTACTGGCCCACCCTCCTGTAGCTCCCCCCACCCTCCCTCATAGCTTGCTGTCCTGCCCCCACTTGTAACTCTCTGCCCCCTATTTGTAGCTCATTGCCCCACCCTCCTGCTGATCCATGATCTGGTTGTCATGCAGTGGTCATTACACCTCAGGGTATAATGGACAATTAGCATATCCCTCTCTTATTATATAGGATAATTTAGATCTGAGCAATGCTCAGGTTGGGGCATTCTTTTGTGTAAATTCTACAATTTAGTTGTAATTTTGATGCTGTTGTGGGAGGAGGGGAACACAGCCTTTCCCTACTCCACCATCTTGACTGAAAGTCAATATGCCACTTTCAGTTAGAAACAGAACAACTAGACAGAAGGATTGTATACATTAAAAGGAAGAATTTTTGGATCTCTGAGTTGTATCTCAATTCTTTAAAAGAATAAGCTAATAAAAGAAAAAATATATATCAAGTTGAAGGGCATTATTCAGCAGTCAGATCACTAAACATTCTTTATTTTTTAATCCTCATCTGAAGATATTTTTCCATTGACTTTTAGAAACAGTGGAAGGGAAGGAGGAGAAGAGAGAGAGAGAGGAAGAGAGAGAGAGAAAGAGAGAGAGAGAGAGAGAGAGAGAGAGAGAGAGAGAGAGAGAAACATAGATGTGAGAGAGACAGATCAATTGGTTGCCACTCGAACTCACCTTGACCAGGACCAGGGACTGAATCTGCAACTCAGGTACATGTCCTTGACTGGGAATTGAACCCGTGACCATTCAGTGCTCTACAGATGCTCTAACCACTTAACAACACTGACTAGGGCTCGTAAACAGTCTTAAATATATACTGCATATATATATTATAATATTGATATATAAATTCAAAAGATAATTTTGATAGGTCCTGTGTGTGTGTGTGTGTGTGTGTGTGTGTGTGTGTGTGTTTTCATGTTTACAACAGTCTAAGGTTGTTCAAAGGGCATTATATAGATTGCATCTCATTAATCTCATGACAACAATCCTATGGAAAAACCATATTTCTTTTTCCTAATTTACACAAAATAATTTAAGCACACAGAAACTCGCCCATGGTCACTGTTTGCCATTTGTTGTCCCCTGAAGAAACTTTAAAATAAAATAAAAAGGTCATGTAGTCTATTTTCTAAGATCCTAAGGACAATATAATTTTTTGTCATTGTTTCCTTTAGTTGTGGTTTGTTTGTTTTTTATTTCCAAAGATAAGTACTTCACCGTTCCCATTTTTTAGATGAGGAAACTAAGTTACTGAAGACTACAATGAAATGTATAAAAACGAGTAGCCCTGTGCATGAATCCGTGGGCAAGTAGCTTGCTGCCACTGCCTGCTGCTTGCCTCAACTGGCCACCCCGCCCACCGCTGCTGGTAGCTCTCTGCCACTGGTAGCTCACTGCCCCGCCCTCCTGTAGCTCTCCACCACTTGTAGATCAGTCATGATGTTTTGGCATCCTGGCAAATTTGCATATTTCTCTATTATTAGCTATTCAGGCAATATCAGAATTTGTACCCAGGAAGTCTGTTAAGAGAGAAAAAAGAATATGTATTGAACCATGTCAGCTCATGAATATTGGCGGTAGTCAAAGCACCAGTGAGCATTTTAATTTAAAAGGACAGCTTAACAGACTGAGAGTTGTCAGGGGTAGGGACTTGGGGAGCTGGACGAAAACTGGGAGGGAATTAAGCAGTACAAAACAGTAGTTATTGACTAGACACAGAGATGTAGATTACAGCATAGGGAATCTAGCCAATAATATCGTGATAAATACTAGTATGTATGGGACCGGGTGGTACTGGAAGCAGCTAGGGACCCACTCTGTAAAATGATTGTCTAACTGCTTGGCTGCACATCTAAAACTAATACAGAATAATATTGAAAGTAAACTCTAATTGAAAGTTTTTAAAAATAAATAAAATACAAAAGGCAACTTGGCTGTTAAAAATGCCTATGGATTACTCATATGACATTCTGGAAAAGTCAAAACCGTAGGTACAGAAAACAGATCACTTGCTGGCGTGAGGTGAGAATTAGAAGACTGGTAAGGGGCACAAGAGGACTTTTCTGAGGCCATGGAAATGTCCCATGTCTCCTTTGTGGTTATGGTTACATAACGGCATGGATTTGTCACATTCCTGCAACTGGACACTAAAAAGGGCTGTTTCTGTGTGTAAATTATGCTCTGATGAATGTGATATTTTCAAAAATGGCATCCTTGGCACCCTAGCTTCACACAGGGGTTGGAGGCAGAGCCGTAAAGGTAACTCGGGGCAGCTGTCCCAATATACTAAGCCAAGCAGGAGCACAGGACACACCACCGTGACACATCCTTCCAGGACACGCACCTGGCCTTGTCCTTCCCGCGGAACAAAACCCTCATTACCGTACTGCGAAACTTTGCTCTGAAAGTCCACCTTCTTAAGTTCCATTTCCCAGCAAGTACACAATAAATCTTTTTAGAAACTATTTTCTTTAATAGCCTCTCACTCCCAGGGAAGAAAATAAAACTAAAGACAAGCTATATTAACAGCCACATTCTTCAGCAAGTGTCACATTGGCGCCTTGTGAGACCAGAAAGTCGTGACTAGGGGAGCGCACACAGAAAGCTGCGTCCCATTCATTCTGACAGTTATGATCGGGTCTGTCTTCCAGAGGCTTTGGCACTGCCCTTGCCTGTGGGGTGAGCTCAGGGAGCATCCCTGTGTCCTGGAGGCGTCTGGGCCATCAGCCCCTGCAGGCTGGACTCCAGGCTCAGCACGGAGAGCCGACTTCTTTATTCTTCAAGAGCCCAGGCGGGGGCGAGTCTGCTGTGCAAAACAGCCCACAACTGCTGGATCCACTTGGCAAGTAGCCTTCCTTACAAGGTTAGTCACCGGGTTCAGGACGATTTTAATGTGGGTGTCCCCAGCAAAGGAAGGAAAAGCAAACCTTGGTCAGCATGCATATGTTCCTAGTAACCCTGCCATTAAAAGAAAGAGGTTCCTTATTAGATTTTTGTTATGAAATAAATTAAATTGTATGGCAAATGAAACACAGTCAATGTTGTATTTAAAAAAATTGTCTCCCGTCAGGCAGCTCATACCCTGCCAGCACTGTCCACTCCCAGACTTTCCTGAACCAAGCACATGTTCACAAGCCTGTGCTTGCATGGCTCAGGTATCATCTCTGTCTATTTTTTTGTAGTAAAATATACGTAATGTAAAAATTACCATCGTAATCATTTTTAAATATACATTTCAAGCCCGGCAGATGTGTCTCAGTGGTTCAGTGTAAAGCCATGAAGCAGGAGGTTAGGGCACATGCCTGGGTTCTGGGCTTAATCCTCACTCAGTTGGGGGCATGCAGGAGGTAGCTGACTCCATAATTATGGCGTGTGATAAGCTATGATTTATTCTATTATTTCCCCAATAACGGCAGTACATTTTTCTAAATTTTACCACTAACATATCCTCAAAGTATTTGCATAGTCATTTTTATAATGTTAATTCCAAGAAGTGCAATTTCTCGGCCATTAATTTTTTTATAAATTAAAAAAAAAACATCACAAAGTAACTCAACAAGCATGTTTCCACCAACTGCAGATGACCTTTCTCTTTCCCCATGTGCTTCCAGTGATAGAAATCATCGCAAAGAACTAAATTAACAAAAATTTGGTACTCAAAGCTCTAGAAAAGTAATACAAAATCTGATGGAATTTTCTACCAACCTGGCTTTATCTCACAAAGATACAGGAATGATAGTTTAATGCATCTCCTGGAAGCTCCTAAGACCCTTCAGAAAATGATGTCTCTTCCTTGAACTTTATCCAAGGCCAAATGGGCAAAGTTCCTAGACATGCAATCTGGTTTCATTGCCCAGGGGCCTCCCTGGGGAAACTACTTCTTATGGTGCAGTGTTGTCCCAAAGCGAGATCACTGAGAACTTTAAAAATATCAGGAGCCCTGAATGCAGTCCAATCAAAAGAGACCTTTAGGAGGCAGGAGAACATGAACGTGGAGACACATAACAGCTCTATTACCTCCAGCAAATGCTATCCCTGGAGACAAAACTGAATCTTTGATCTGATTGCTCATTCACTTAGTAAGTAATTATTGAACTCTGACTGGGGTTCTCTCTTTTGGAGATTCGACAGCCAAGGGAAGGGATGCTGCGAGTGTCCCTCCCTCTTATGGCAGATATACTCCTAACATGGTTGTCATAAGGATCCGGGCAATGTGTAAAAAATTCCCGGTGCAGTGTCCAGAGCACAATAGATAGTCCCATATTTTGGAAATGTATTCAAACTCTTTTCAAAGCAGTCCATTTACTGACTGAGTTTTACTTTCCAAAAAGTTTTCTCTAAATGGTACATTTTGTGCATGCCTGCTCATCAATAACTGCCATAAGTCCCATGTCATTTTTCCACATTTGGTGAGAGTGATAGGGGCATCATTGGGTGATTACACAGTGTGTCTCTGCATCGGAATCTCCAGATTCCCTTTCTTTGTGTAAATTAGTCAAACTCACTAGGAACATTCTGGAAACTCACCTAAACAACTGACATCGTGGCAGTAGAAATGGTCATGGGGGCTGCCAAAATCGGATGTCTAATGGCATGGTAACCCTCCCTGCCTGCTCCTGACTGCTGGAGGACACATGCTCCGAGAAAAATCTCGGCCTTCTCCTTCCTGTGAAATTTGACTTTTTCTTGGGTAAAGGTGAAAATAAGTGCACATAATAAATATGAAGTTGTATAAAAATTTGCTCAATTTTAAATGGTTCAGCAATAAGCTTTATCTACAATGAATTGGACAGAATCTAACAAAAGCCCAAGTCTGATTCCTTAAGAGCCGGAGGGATAAACAGGGCTTCTGTCATGAGTGGCACACAGAAGTCTCCTGAAAAAGAGAGCCAGCGGTGTGTTCTTTGAAGCCAGACGATGAAAGCGGAAATGTCTCAGGTCAATCTCATCCCTCTCACCCGAGTGGCCGAGGTTTGGAGCCAGATCTTTCTTCTCAGGCATCGCAGGGAGCGCCTGGTGGCCTCCTCCGAGGCAGCCGTTCCAAACCCCATCAGTTAGCTGCATCCACTCCCATACTGAACCAGCCACTCTTCCAGCCTCATTTCTGATCAGCTCAGGCGTCAGATGCCTTTGCAGTTGCTGAAGTGCATGCATGGCCCCAGGTCAAGTGCTCACCCCCAGCTGTTTATGGATCTCCATGTCCTTAGCGGGGCAAGTGTAGGCATTATGCCAGAGATGTGATTTCAGGCACAAGGACCCAGATCTCTTCACAAAAGACCATACAAACTGGGGGAAAAAATATTTCCAGTGTTAAATCATTTGGGCTCCTCAAAATCACATATTTGGCCCAAAAAGAAAGATTTTAAAAAACAAACAAACACTAAAAATTGGGGGAATGGGGTAAACTGCTGGTCAGTTTATTTACTTACTATCTATAGAACTTTTCTTACACACTGTTCAAAACAGGTTACAACCTTGATGTCACCAGATCCAGAATTATTATTATTTCTATGTGAAAATATTGCTAACTGGACCATTAGTTCTCCCTTTCTTTGAATGAATAACTGTAAAAAAAAAAAACTTAAAAAAATATATATTTTATTGATTTTTTACAGAGAGGAAAGGAGAGGGATAGAGAGTTAGAAACATCGATGAGAGAGAATCATCAATCAGCTGCCTCCTGCACACCCTCTACTGGGGATGTGCCCTCAACCCAGGTACATGCCCTTGACTGGAATCGAACCCGGGACCTTTCAGTCCACAGGCTGATGCTCTATCCACTGAGCCAAGCTGGTTTTGGCAGAATCTTAATAAACCATAAAACTGGAAGGATCATAGACTTTAGCTAGATTATTACTAGAGATTCTAACAATGTTCACTCTGTATTATTTCCTATGACTGCTATAACAAATTAACAAAAACATAGCAGCTTAAAACAACAAATATATTATTTCACAGTTTTGGAGGTTAGAAGTCTGAAATGGGTCTCCCTGTGCCAGATGTCAGCAGGGCTATGGTCCTTCATGAGCCCTAGGGGAGAAACTGTCCCCTGCCTTCTCCAGTTTTGGGAGGCCCATGTCCCTTGGCCTATGGCTGCATCACTCCAACCTCTGCTTCTGTCATCACATCTGTTTCTCTGACCCTCCTTTGTCCCTCCTATAAGGACCTTGTGATTACATCAGGCCCACCTCGATAATCTAGGATAATCTGTGTATCTGTCTTAACACGCCTGCAAAGTTCCTTTGCTATATGAGGCAACACGTTCACAGGTCCCATCAACTAGGAGGTAGGCATCTTTTAAGACCTTATTTTGCCTCTACACACTCATCTGTAACTCCTTCCCCCTCTAACCCCTGGAAGGCTGCAGTTAGGAAGAGACCATCCTGATTTTGTAGGACACCTATTCCTTGGCCACTGCTGATTGGACCAGAGATGGACGTGTAGGTCCAGCTCAGCTAGTCCAGCGTTGCACAGAGGGTATGGAATGGGGTGGAGAGCTCATTGTTTGTGCAGACTGAGCTGAAGCTCTTGGCATGGTGTGAAGAGGCAGTGTGCAGAGAGAGGCAGTGTGCAGAGAGAGGCAGTGTGCAGAGAGGGGCAGTGTGCAGAGAGAGGCAGTGTGCAGAGAGAGGCAGTGTGCAGAGAGGGGCAGTGTGCAGAGAGGGGCAGTGTGCAGAGAGAGGCAGCATGCAGACATGTAGAGACAAGCAAGGGTGTGGCCAAAGCGTAGCCAGGCAGAGCGGGTGAAGGAAACTTCATGTTCCCAGAAGTATGCTCTGTTCTGGGATGGTGTCTTGGATAGACACAACTAATCTGTATAGTATTGGAGTTTCTGTTATACACTCCAAAAAGCTATCCACCTCTGCTAACTAAAGCACTGAGCATTTATAGAATTAAACTACAGCCCTGGTGTTGTCTTTCACTCCTGTGTAGTATCTGCTTGTTTTTATACCCTTTGCAAAATGAGATGACGACAGACCGCATAAAAACAGTGTGTGTCTGCAGTTGCTAGATTGTCTGCATCCGTGGAAACAATTTGATCTGTAGAAAGGAGGGAGGGAACAAAATTGAGTTAGAGACTAAATTTATTCAGGGCTGAGCTCATATATCCTAGAGCAGGAGTGGGAAAACCCGTGGACTTTTACATGTCCAGTAAGAAGAAAGCTCTTTGTATTACTGCGTCTCAAGTTAGTCCAGTGTGGGCAGCCCAGACTGGATACATAAAATAAAAATATCATCCAGACACAGTCAACAACTCCACAAAACAATGCTCTAAACACCACCATTTCATAACAAGAAGAATCTTTGTATTTGTACTGAGTCAGACTCCCCCTCCTTCAGGGAAATGTAATGCAATTAAGTCTCCTCTGTTCTTACTTAGAAGTTCATACATAATCATAGAAGGTTATTACATAGACAGAAAAATATAAAACTACAAATGACAGAGCTGGTCTATAATGCAATTTAATTATGCCAGTAATAAATTGCCCCTCAGCCACACAAGAAGGATCTGATCATAGAGACCAAGTGAAACTAATGTTCTTTCTCAAAACATTGCAGCAGCTGCGTCTTCCTTGTGGGTTTTGTGAGAACTAATAGAATTGCTTGGTTGTTGTTATTGTTGTGTGTGTGTGTCTTTATTTTTCTATGTGAGGGGTTCATCACCCTTAGTTGATGTAAAGATAAAGTGATACCACTTGACCTTGGTCTGTGGACAAACATTCCTGTTATTTACTTTTAAAAAAAATGTATCTTTATTATTCAAAGTATTACAGATGTAATTGTAATACTGCCATTGATCCCTTCTACCACACCAGGCCCCGGGCCCAGGTTACACCACACCATTGTGTGTGTCCATGAATTATGCATAAAAGTTCTTTAGTTAATCTCTCCCACCTATCCACCTCCCACCACCCCCCCTTCTCCTTCCCTCTGAGATTCATCAGCTTGTTCCATGCTTCTATGTCTCTGGATTTATTTTGTTTATCAGTTTAGATAGAATCTCATTCGATTCCACAAATGAGTGAGATCATGTGATAGCTGTCTTTCTCTGACTGGCTTATTTTGCTTATCGTAATACTCTCTAGGTCCCTTCATGCTGTCTCAAAGGGTAAGAAATACTTTTTTACTGCTGTGTTATATTCCATAGTATAAATGAACCACAGTTTTTTTGTTTTGTTTTGTTTTGTTTTTATCCACTCATCCGCTAATGGGCACTTGGGCTGTTTCCAAATCTTAGCTATTGTAAATTGTGCTGCTATAAACACAGGGGTACATATATTCTTTCTGATTGGCATTTCTAGTTTCCTAGGACATATTCCCAGGAATAGAATCACTGGGTCAAATGGCAGTTCCATATTTAATTTTTGAAGGAAACTCCACACATTTTCTTAGTGGCTATACCAGTTGGCATTCCCACCAGCAGTGTGCCAAGGTTCCCTTTTCTCCACATCCTCACCAGCACTTGTCATTTGTTGATTATTTGATGCTGGCCATTCTGACAGGTATGAGGTGATACCTCATTGTTGGTTTAATTTGCATCTCTCTGATGATTAGTGACTTTGAGCATTTTTTCAAATGACTCTTGGCCATCTGTATGTCCATTTTGGAGAAGTGTCTATTTAGATCCTCTGCCCATTTTTTAATTGTATTATTTGTCTTCCTGGTATTGAGTTGCATGTGTTCTATATATTTTGGATATTAACCCCTTGTCAGAGATATCATAGGAAAATATGTTCTCCCACACAGTGGGCTCCTTTTTTCATTTTGTTGATGGTTTCTTTTGCTGTGTAGAAGCTTTTTATTTTGGTATAATCCTAATTGTTTATATTCTATTTTATTTCCCATGCTCTAGGAGATGTATTAGGAAACATTGCTATGAGAGATGTCTGGGAGAAGAGACAAAATGGCGGAAGACTAGATGGATTGGTTCTGAGCCTTGTCCTGAAGCAGAAGAAGAGAGCAGCTGAGGGTCATGCTGGGAGTGTTTGTTAGCAAGCTAAGAGACAGGTGAACTCCAGAAGAAGGTGGGGGGCTGCTGATCAGGATGCCCCTGACAGGGCAGCACCCACGGCAGGGCTGGGTCCCCTCCCGAAGCTACCTACGGACTTGGACAGGGAAATCTCGCCATCTTTAATGGAAAAGTGGATCTTGTCAGAGGCCTGAATATCCACAGCCGAAGCGACCACCAAGCAGCTGTGAGCCCCAGAAAGCCCGTCCCAGGTGGTACAAACACTTGGACTCACCACCACATGGCAAAAAGGTCAGATTTCGCAGGGATATAGATTCTCTGTGAAGACAGAAGCCCGCATGCACCATCTACACAGAAGTTGGAGGCCTGGGGCCGTGTTTACAAGGAGAAGCCCTGGGCTGTTGTGCTGGTGTATCCCTTTATTATGTAATGGGCTCCTAATAGGGGAGATATCTAAAGAAAGACGTTTTGATCTGACACAGAGGAATATCCGGAGAATTACAGGGGAGTGCAGTTAGCTCAGACTTGTCCCCCAGCCTCCACAGATCAGTGTCACAGATAGGGGGAAAAAAAAAAAAAAAAGCTAGAGAGGCTTTAGAGCCCTGGAAACCCAGAAACACTGCCACCCAGAGGCTAAATCACAAATTGACCCTAGTGTAATAAAAAATCAAAGCAAGGCCCGCTTAAAAATTAGGACTGGATTACAACACTGAGGAGCAGTGAAACGCAGGGAACTGCAATACTGTCTGGAATGGGAAGCAGGTGTGCTGAACAGAATGATAGAGGAAGTTAATTATCTTTACTACACATTTTATTTAATTTTTTAGTTTTAATTTTTTAATTTTTGTTTTTATTTTCATTATTTGTAACATCTACTCAAGAAACTATTTTTTTATTTTGTCCTCACTTGATTTTACTTTTTAATTAATACATTTTTATTTGTAAATAGCATTATTACTACTACTACTATTTTACCTTTTTTATATTATTTACTTTTGTTTATTTTTATTTTTTTAAGTGTCATATTGTTTGCTCTTTATTTCACTTCAGGATTAGTGTTCTACAGTCTATTTTTACCTTTCCTTCACCAAAGCTTTATTCTATCTCAACCCTACCTTTATGCCATCACTCTCTTCTTAATCTTTCCCGCTTTGGTGTCCTGTTTATCTTAACCCTTTCCTACTCTAGATTTTCCCTACTCTTTCTGTTTACCCCCTGCTAAAATTACACCCTACTTGTGTATATCTAATTTCCAACCCCCTGCTCCAAGCCCATACACACCTCCCTTTCCACTGTCCTAAAAAACACAAAAACAACAACAGCAAAAGACTTTCTCTCTTTCCTTTGGTAGTTGTATGTTGAATATTAACTATATCTAAGTTTTATGCTTTTTTTGAGATTGTTTTGCTTATTCTTTTTGTTTGATTATATGTTTTTGTTAGCTGTGTTTTAGTTAGTTTTTAATTCTGCTTTCCCTTTCCTCGCTTGATATTAGTTGATGTTGTAAGGTGTATTAATCTCCAGATACTTGTTGCTGGCATTTGCTGTGATTAAGGGTTGTTCTATTAGAGTTTCCTTCCCATATATATAGTTAGTTCCTCGTTTCTCTCTTAGTATCGTTCTAGTTTCTCTCTCTTTTTTTTTTCTTTCCCCTTCTCCCAATTTCATTTTGTCACTTTTTTTTTCTTTTTCTCTTCTATCTCTCCTATCCCCCAATTTGCCTTTCTCTAATGGTCACCATTATTGGAGGATATTAATATCGTAAACACATTTCTGTTCAGTGCCTTGTGTGTTGTACCTGGTTGTGTTGTATTTTGTGCCTTTAAATCAACACAGGAGAGAGAGAGAGAGAGAGAGAGAGAGAGAGAGAGAGAGAGAGAGAACTACATAACCAGACATCCTGCAAAGAGATATCATGGGGAGACAAAGAAACAACCCGCATATGAAAGAAAAGCAGGCATCACCAGAAAAGGAAGTAAATGAGTTAGAAGTAAGCAACCTACCAGAGCAAGAATTCAGAGTAATGATCATAAGATGGCTAAAAAGAATGGAAGACAAATTTGACAATATGACTGAGAAATGTCTGAGATTTTGCTGCCTATATTTTCTTCTAGGATTTTTATGGTTGTATGATTCATAGGACATTGAAAAAAGAGATAGAGGAAAATATAAACAAGTGGAAGAATATACTGTATTCATGGTTGGTAGAATTAACATCATTAATGTGTCCATACTACCTAAAGCAATGTATAGATTCAATGCAATCCCTATTAAAATGCTAATGGCATATTTCACAGATCTAGAACAAATACTCCAAAAATTTATATGTAACAAAAACAAAAACAAAACAAAACAAAAACACACCCCAAATAGTCATAGCAATCTTGAAAAAAAAGAACAAAGTTGGAGGGATCACAATACCAGATTTCAAGTTATACTACAAAGCCACTATAATCAAAACAGCTTTGTACTGGCACAAGAACAAGTACAGAACAGAAACCCCAGAAATCATCCCAAGCCATATGTCCAATTAATATTTGACAAAGGAGGCAAGAGCATACAATGGAGTAAAGATAGTCTCTCCAATAAATGGTATTAGGAAAATTGGACAAGTACATGCAAAAAAAATGAAACTAGATTACCAACTTACACCATACATAAGAATAAACTCAAAATGGATAGAAAACTTTAATATAAGTCGTGAAACCATAGTTATTTACTTTTGATTAGCCTAAGCAGAATCTTATTCTAAAATTTATTTTTAATAATCACAAATGCGACAGAAAATATGGGCCAAGCCAGTTCTTATACCTAAAGAAATACAGGCAACATTTTTAATTTATTTAGCAAGCTCATTGTAATATAATGGCGAGATTCTGGCTTGCAGTCAGAGTAGCCTGCTCCAATTCCTGGCTCTGTTACTTTGCACCAATCTGAGCTCTGACAGTTTGTTTAACATACCTTTGTCTTAATTTCTTAAAAAACCTACTACGTACCTGAGAGGGGTTTAGTAGAACAGATTGAGGCTCTGCCTGTATCGCACCCATTGGACATCAGGCACAAAGCAAGTACCTGGTGTAGTCTTCCCACTTCATCTTCTTCCTGTGTTTTGCTTTTATGTTGTGTCTAACTTTCTAAAATGCTATTGCAAATAGATTTTCAATTCCAGAAGATGGTCTAGAAAATAATTTCATCCCCTTGCTCAAAAAGATTATAATAATCTGGAGACATCAAAAAAGACAAATGAGTAGCCCATAGTCCATGATGAGTAAGAAGATTCTATACTGCCCGAAGCCAATTCCAGCATGTCATAATTGCAAGAGTTTCATCAAAAAGTTGATGAAACTTGGGGACTCAACAAGGGCTAAGTCACATATATTATTGCCTACTAGAAATGGCTATAGGCATTTTCCCAAACCTGAAAAGGATGCATTAAATGATTATTTGCTGCCAGACAGCTCAGGGCATCTTAATCTACATGTTATTGTCTCCTATTGGCCAAATACCTGGACAGCCGAAGACAATTCCCCATTCTGACAATGGATTCTATATGAAACCCTATCCTTTGATGTGTATATCTCTACCTTGCCTTAGGACAATTTGTGTTAATAAAAAGCAAGGGGTCCTGAGACAAGGAGAACTTGGTTTCTTTAGCCAGGTTCCTCTGCCCCCCCCCCATGCCTTTCAAAATTATGTTTCATCTCCATCTCTGAACTCTTTATTAATTTATGTACAGCCCTTCTCCAGATTCCAGAACCCTTCTAGATGCCAGATCAAGATCACCAGTGTTAAATAGTGCCCAATGTCCAACACTATATCACCTGGCCAGCATAGCTCGATTTATGAACCAGGAGGTCGAGGTTCAATTCCCTGTAGAGCACAAACATAACAATATATATTTCTAAAAAATAAACTTCTATAGTTTAAAGACGTCAATCCTCCTCAAATGCAATTATAGTTAAAAATCCAACAGATGTTTTGTTGTGTATGTAATTTTAGATTTGTTAAATTTAATAGATAAACATTACAAGATTGGACAAGACACTCCTAAAGAAGTAAAAAGTGAAGAAAGCCACTCTGCCAGTTATTTTTAAGCTCCAGTAATGAAGGCTACAGTGGTATTTGTGCAGGGTGGATGAACTGATAGCAGAGAAGGGTGGAACTCTGAAACAGGCCATATAAACATGGGTGCATTGTAGGTTCCTGGTGGGAAGAAAGGGCTGTTTAATGAGTGGAGTTGCAAACTCAGTTATCCAGGCAGAAAATAAAATTGGATTAACAAATCACCTCACACACACAAATAACTTCAAGCTGGAAATAAGCTGAATGAAAAGGCACTCTGGGTTATTCTATGGTAAGAAGTAACCCCTGAATTTCATTGACTACACACACAGTTAACTCCTTTCCCTGGACACATTTCCTATGACTGCCAGCACTCTCCTGGGCCGCTGTTCTCCGTGGTATAGCTGATCACTTCGGGGTGCTCTGATCTGCAGCAGCTTCGGGTCCATAGGCACTTCCCCAGTTTCAGCAGAGTGGGCACAAGCACAGAAAAGCACACGCTGGACCTTCGATGCTTCCACTGGAACTGACACATGTTCCCCTCTGCTCATGTTTCTTTGGCCAGAGGACTTTACCAGAGTAAACTATAAAATACCCTGCCTGTGTGAAAATGAACTACTACTACATGCTATACCAAGGACAAGCCATAGGAACAAAATATTAATGGATGAGCAAACACGTCTCTTAAGAAACATATTTTGATAACATTTTTATAAAATTATAAAAGAGCTGAAAATAAATATTGTATTATTTAAACATATACTTATAAAGGATAAACTGATACATTTTTCACAGAGAATGGGTAACAACAAAATTCAGAGTGTTGATTACCTCAGTGAATGGAACAGAGGGTGGGAAAATGTGAGTTGTTGGAACTTTTTCTTTTTTATTTAATATATTTTTATTGATTTCAGAAAAGAAGGGCGAGGGAGAGAGAGTTAGAAACATCAATGATGAGAGAGATTCACTGATTGGCTGCCTCCCACATGCCCCACATTGGGGACCAAGCCCGCAAGCTGGGCATGTGCCTTGACCAAGAATGAACAGTGACCTCCTGGTTCATAAATGGATGCTCAGCCACTGAGGCATGCTGGCTGGGCTGGACCTTTTACTTGTCTGAAGGTAAAAGCCCAGTGTAGTCAGCAGGTCTTGAGGAGAGGTCAACAATTCCAAGGGAAACAACCAAGGTCAACAGAAATAACTCAATCCCTGGGAAACAGAGATAATGTAGAAGACAACATTTTCAAATATCCAGATTACCCTCAAGTGTATTTTAGACACTGCATCTATAAGACAAGAACAGGCAGCTGGGGGAAAGATCAAATAATAAGAAAATACTCTTGGTAGTTAAAATGGTTATTTCTGAAGTTAAAATAAAATCATTAGTAATATTAAAATATAAAATACCCCCAAACTATAAAGCAAAAAGTTAAGGTGTTAGAAAATATAGGGGAAATGTTTACAAACTCCAACCCAAACATTCAAAAACCATATATGATGAAGTATAGATACAGGGAACGGACATAAACCTGGAGTTCACATGGCTGCTTGTTACTCTTTACCAGAGCATATATATTCACTGGGATGTGGCATGCCCACAGATCCCGATATTTATTTCAGAAAATTTTGTTTTAATACATTTTGGAAATTTTTATCCCCATTGTAATTGTTCCTTATCTTCACAAGTCCCAATCCATGCACTTCAGAATCCTTCTCAGATATTGCATAATGCCTTGCATGGACTTCAATTTCTCTTTTAAATCTGTTCCCAAGGATGATGATGTTTGTAACTTATTTGAGTCTCTGGAGAACTATGTGTTCAGACTCACCCTCCTTTGGTGATTTCTCTTCTGATATATGCTTTTTATTTCATTTTGTTTTCATTCCTTCTTTGTAATATTTATGTTCAGATTATTTCTGCTTATTTCTCATTGTGGAACCAGGACAGATGAAGCATGGTGGGTGGGGAGAGGGGAGGACAGAGAGCCAGGGACTCATTCTCCTTGGTCTTTCTGGTTCATATATCAAAAGACATGCAACTATGCCTCCCTGCAAATTACCGCCCCATTAACGACAATTTACCCCAATCAGCTCTCTTCTTTGCTCAGGCAGGTGCATCCCTCCTCAGTTTGCTATTTGAGATACTACTAAGGTCTCAAGCTTGCTGGGCTCCAATCTGGTTCTTTCAAATTTTCTCCTTTTTCCCCAAATATCTCCCTGGACTGAGAGGGATAATCTAAATCAACTCAGTGGCATAGATTCTAGTTCAGTCATTCCTCCTTGCTGCACTTCTCTGTAAATCTGGCTCTTTAAAATATATCTATTGCCTTTTCCACTGTCCTCCAAGCTTCTACGTGTTTCTGTAATTAAAGACGTGTTTTTAAGACAAAGACTCACACATTGGAGAAAATGTGGGTTTTGCTTGAGCTTTAAGAAGCAAAAAGCACTTAGAAAGGCCAAGAAAAAGGGGGGGAAGCCTTTTAAGAAACGTATGGTTTAAATGTCAATCCAGCTCAAATGTGGTCTGATGAACAGTGAACTATATAACTTGTATTCTACCCCCCAAAATATTTCGCTCCGTGTGCCTGAGGGTCATAATACTGAGTTTGGAGAAAAAAATATAACTCAACCATGTGACTTGACTCTAAATAATATTTACTTCATTAAAATTTCATTAAGGAAATGTATTGGTTTTGAACTATTTTTATATAGTTTTATTTTGCAATTACAGTTTACATTTGCTATTATTTTGCATTAGTTTCAGGTGTGCAGTGTAGTTATTAGATAATAAAATATGTTCTAAAGTGTTCCCTGCATAGTTTTTTCTTGTTGACAGTATGGCAGATGTCCCCAATTTTCTTCCCATTTTACCCCTTCCACTCAGGCCTTGACACTCCCAAGACTTTCATCACACTCTTCTCTGTGTCCAGGGCCTATGTATATATGTATATAAGTTATTTGGTTAATCTCTTCCCGTCCCCTCCACTCTCTCCCCTCTAAGATCTGTCAGTCTGTTCCATGCATCCATGCCTCTGTACCTATTTTACTCACCAGTATACAGGAGTGGGCAAAGGTAGGATAATAGTTGTGTGAAACACAGCTTATTCTTGTATTATTACTTATTATTGCATTAAATATTTGTATTACAACTGTAAACCTACTTTTGTCCACCCCTGTACATTCTAAAATTATATTCCATATATAAATGAGATCATGCGATATTTGCCTTTCTTTGACTGGCTTATTTTGCTTAGCAAAGTACTCTTCAGGCCCATCAATGTTGTGGCAAAGAGTAAGAGATCCTCCTTTTTATAGCTGGGTAGTATTCCATTGTGTAGATGTACCACAGCTATTTTATCCACTCATCTGCTGATGGGCACATGGGTTGTTTCCAGATCTTAGCTATTGTTATAAACATAAGGGTGTATATATTCTTTTGGATTGGTATTTGGGGATTCTTAGATTATATTCCTAGAAGGAAGATCACTGGGTCAAAAGGCAGTTCCATTTTTAATTTTTTGAGGACAGCCATAGTGTTTTCTACAGTGTTTTCTATAGTCTGCATTACACCAGCAGTGTAATTAGGGTTTCCTTTTCTCCACATCCTCGCCAGCACTTGTTTGTTTATTTATTGATGATAGCCATTTTGGCAGGTGTGAGGTGGTATCTTATTGTGGTTTTAATTTTAATTTATCTGATGACCAGTGATTTTGAGCATTTTTTCATATGTCTCTTGGCCATCTGTGTGTCCTCTTTGGAGAAGTATCTATTCAGAACTTCTGCCTATTTTTTAATTGGATTGTTTATCTTCTTGGTATTGAGTTATATGAGCTCTGTATATATTTTAGAGATTAACCTCGATCAGATGTATCATTGGCGAATACGTTCTCCTTTAGTGGCCGACAGTGGTCGGCAAACTGTGGCTCGCGAGCCACATGTGGCTCTTTGGCCCCTCGAGTGTGGCTTTTCCACAAAATGCCATGTGCGGGCACGCACGTACAGTGTGATTGAAACTTTGTGGTCCATGCACAGAAGTCGGTTTTCAGCTCTCAAAAGAAATTTCAATTGTTGTATTGTTGATATTTGGCTCTGTTGACTAATGAGTTTGCTGACCACTGTCCTATACCATGGGCTCCCTTTGCATCTTAACAATGGTTTCTTATGCTGTGCAGAAGCTTTTTGGTTTTATGTGGTTCCATTTGTTTATTCATTCCTTGCTTTCTCCTGCCTTATGAGTTGTATCAGTGATAATTCTGCTATGTAAGATGTCTTGAGATTTTGCTGCCAATGTTTTCTTCTATGATTTTTATTGTTTTGCGACTTACCTTTAAGTCTATTTATCTATTCTTGTGTATGGTGTAAGTTGGTGATTTAGTTTCATTTTTTTACATATACTTTTCCAGTGTTCCAAGTACCATTTATTGAAGAGACTGTCTTCACTCCATTGTATGCTCTCTCTTGCCTCTTTTGACAAATATTAATTGAAGGTAATGACATGGTTCAATTTCTGGGGTCTCTGTTCTATAAAACAACACACAGAGAAACAACAACAGTAACAAGAAATACTGAAAAAGAAAAAGAAAAGAAAGAAAAAACACTGGGGGGAGGGCAATGTACACAGATAATAATTTAATTAAAAAATATTTTTTAAAGTAAAAAAAAAAAAGGAAGAAAAAAAACCCACTAAAAGACATGAGACCAAAAAGTTATTGTGGAGGGTGAAGAACCAAAGAGGGAATATGGAAGAAAAGAAGGAAGAGAAAAAACTATAATAAGAATCAAAAGAAAATATAAAGAAAAAAAGGTAACAAATAATAATTTTTAAAAGTAATAATAATGAATAAATTTAAATATAAAATAGGAAAAGAAAAAATAGGAAAAAAATAATTTAAAAAGAGACAGAAAAACAAATGGAATGAGTGAAAACAGAAACAAGAGATGTGAAAAAAAAAAAGATAAGAAAGAAAACAAAGACACCTTTGGATCTGCTATTTGTGGAGCTTGCTAGATTTTGCTCTGTTGCGGTTGAATATGGCCCCTTAGTGTGTCAGTCCTGCGCCTCCTGGGAGGTTCTGTGGTGCAGGTCCCTGCCTGACCCTGAACAACCTGGCTGAAGCATGGCAGGGCCAACTCCCAAGTAGTCATATGGGTGGGGCCTCTGTAGCCCAAAAGCTGGGTCTGCTTCCAGTCTTACACTTTGAATGACCCAAGTCTGAGTCGCTCTCTCTTTACCCACAGAACTAGGCTCTACAGGGGAACGCTGGTCTTGGCTAGGATGGTTTGAACAGACTGCATTGTGTTGGAGGTAGTTCCTGTAGCTTATAGGAGGAGGAGTGATCACTTCTCCTTCCAATGGCTCAGCTCTGCCTGGCTTGCTAGCACGTCCTTGTCACCACTTGACCTCTTTGATGCCCTCCAGGCTACACCGGAGGCTGTCACAGCGCCCTGCACACTTCTACTTCTTATGCACAGCATCCAGGGTTGTTAGGACTGGGGCCAGGCCACTCTCTGGCACCTTCTTCACAGGCCCCTGAGCAGTTGGTTTTGAACTCTTAAATCAACCTACAAGACACAAGATTTAATTATGGTACAGAACATAAAATAAATGTCATTTCCCTTAACAAAGGTTCAGTTAACAGGGATTGGAGAGCTGGTGTGGAAATAGAGATGACAAGAGATACAAGTCTAGCCGAAACTGGTTTGGCTCAGTGGTAGAGCGTTGGTCTGCAGACTGAAAGGTCCCGGGTTCGATTCCAGTCAAGGACATGTACATTGGTTGTGAGCACATCCCCGGTAGGGGGTGTGCAGGAGGCAGCTGGTTGATGTTTCTCTCTGATCAACGTTTCTAGCTCTCTATCTCTCTCTCTTCCTCTCTGTAAAATATCAATAAAATATATTTTTTTAAAGAGATACAAGTCTAGTAAAAAATTAGTACATATTAAATGAATTCATATATTTCCTATATTTTCACTGTAACTAATAGAAGTACAGTTGATCCTTGAACAATAGTATATGCAGATTTTTTTCAATAAATGCTGTAAATGTATTTTTCTTACAATTTTCTTAATAACATTTTCTTAATTTTAACTTATTTCATTGTAAGAATATAACATACAAAAACATGTTAATCAAGAATTTATGTTATCAATAGAGCTTTTGGTCAACAGCAGGCTATTTGTAGTTAAGTTTGAGGGAAATCAAAAGTAATATTCAGATTTTCAGCTTCACAGCACTTTGAAACTTCTAACCCCTGCACTGTTCAAAGGCCAAAACTATACTACCTAAAATTGGGAAGTGGCCAGAGAGAAGAGAGGGAGGTGGTTTCAAGTTAGCTAAATTTTAAAATTCCAAACCAGAGGCTTACTAGATCATGTATAAAAATTATTTAGTGGACTATGCTTCTTATTTTATACTGGCACTTTTTTTATTTTTCTTTACCATATGTGTATTACTTTGACAAATATTCAATCATTATAACATTTTAAATTACTTCATATAAAAACTATAATCTTATTACTCCACTCACATTTCTCAGCATTTGAGCTGACTGATCCCAAACATGTTACCATCTTGTTGCTGTCTGGTACATGTGAGCTCATTCTGGGACAATTATGCCAAGATCTTTTGGCCTTTAATCACTCTCTAGCTGAAAATAGGCATGTTGACCTCTCAGATCCTGAAAGGAAGGTGACAGTCACCATCTGTCCGAATTCTTATAGGGAAAACTAATGTAAATGAGAACAACAGTCTCTGTTCCTATGATGGTTTTCCAAAATGATTAATGAGGTGGAGCTATACCTCAGCCCCCCTAAGACTCAATAGCTTTGTCCACTATTGGCTTAATAGAGGGTTATTTTGCTTTACTTCTGTGTAGACCACATGTCTCACATGATTATTGTGTATCAAAAATAATATATTAGAGTGGCATTGTCATGTTGTAGTGTTCATCCCGCTCCAGGGCAGCCTGAGTCAGAACAGTTGTCACATAGCTATCAAGACAACAGCATTCCTGTAAGCTAACTCAAATTTAAACACAGAACTTGCCACCTCCTATTTAAATAAACATAAGAGGATACAAAACACAGTTTATTGGCTGGAATTAACTTACACAATTGAAGAAGTCTGATCCTTTATAAAGAAAGAGGTAAGAATATAAAAGTGTAGAAGTAGCAGTATGTTCTTTAAAATTTTGAAAGAAGTAGGTATTTATTTATTTATTTATTTATTTATTTATTTATTTATGGAAAAAGAGCCCTAGCTGGTTTGGCTCAGTAGATAGAGTGCCGGCTTGTGAACCAAAGGGTCTGGGTTTGATTCCTGTCAAGGGCATGTACCTTGGTTGCAGGCTCCTCCCCTGCCCAGTGCCTGGTAAGGGCTTATGCAGGAGGCAACCAATCAGTGTGTTTCCCTCACATCAATGTTTCTCTCTGACTTTCCCTCTCTATTCCACTCTCACTAAAAATCAATGGAAAAATATTCTTGGATGAGGATTAACAAAAAATAAAAATTAAGCTGAAACCAGTTTGGCTCAGTGGATAGAGTGTTGGCCTGCAGATTGAAAGGTCCCGGGTTCGGTTCTGGTCAAAGGTATATACCTTGGCTGCGGGCACATCACCAGTAGGGGGTGTGCAAGAGGCAGCTGATCAATGATTCTCTCTCATCGATGTTTCTAACTCTCTATCCCTCTCTCTTTCTCTCTGTAAAAAATCAATAATATATATATATATATATATATATATATATATATATATATTAAATTAAAAACAAAAAGGAAAAAAACAAAAAACACCTGACTGTGGAAAATTGTATAGCTATTTGTGAACACCTGAAGGCTATGTAAGTGATAGGAATTACATTTCTCTCTACACCCCGAGGACACAACCAGTCTTAATGGAAGCCAGCCTCAGGGTCAATAGGAAGCTAAACTTTCTAATAGTTTAAAGGGGTCTTCTGGGGAGTCAGGAGAGCCTTAAAGGAAAAAGCAGGGAGAAGCAGAGTCAGAAATGATGGGCTAGGATGCTGGACATATCCATCTCTCGCTCTCCTCTCACTTCTACTTGTAAATTAACCAGGAGCTAACACCTGGCTTGTATTAAGATTCCTGCCTCGGAGTAACAGAACATTCAAGAACTATTTAGAATATCTAAGTACTTTACACTTTCCACTCCTTTTGACTTCTCATACTTCCACCCCAGACTGGAGCTGCCTTTATACCAACTCCAGCCCACCCCATCTCAACATATCACAGTTTATTGACTGGAGTTAATTTACACAATTAAAGAAGTCTCATCCTCCATATGAAAAAAGTTAAGAATCTAGATGTGTGTAGAAGCAGCAGTATGTAAAAAACATACTTTATAGAATTAAACTCACATTTCAACTATTCTAAAAAGATTTTCCTGAAACTTTCATTGAGGAAAAAAATCTGCAACATTCAGAGGACTTGTAGGTTTGGTTTAATTTTTTTTCTCTTGGTCCCAAGTTCCCTGAAGGTAAGATCTATGGATTATGTATCTAACTATTCCAAGTACTAGCTCAGCACCAGGTACACCTAAGCATCGTGCTTTTCTTTAGTGAAAAGGTATGTGAAAAATGCACAGTTGGTTCTACGGAAGATGGCCACATGTCAAATTGTAACTCCCGTGGTACTCACCAAGTAGTTAAGGCATTGTACCTATATCATTGTACCTGTACCATCCTCAGTGCCAGGTTCTCAGCATGGACCAGACACCAGTAGCACAGCTTTTGTCTGTGATGGCCATTTCCTTCTTAAATTTCATGATGAGATAAAAAAAATAAATAAAATTTTAAAGCCAGCTGATTTACTCTGTATTAAGTGCTCATTTCCATGCATGCACCTCAGGACTGTGATGGGGTATCTCTTCCTTGTTCATCTTTTTTGATTCTCTTCTTGCCACATAATCCTATCTAATAAAAGAGTAATATGCAAATTGACCATCACTCCAGCACACAAGATGGCTGCCCCCATTTGGTCAAAGATGGCTGCCCCATGTGGACAAAAGATGGCCACCACAAGGTGGTCAGCAGGGGAGGGCAGTTGGGAGAGACCAGGTCTGCAAGGGAGGGCAGTTAGGGGCAAACAGGCTGGCAGGGAGCAGTTAGGCATCAATCAAGCTGACAGAGGAGTGGTTAGGGGGTGATCAGGCTGGCAGGCAGAAGCAGTTAGGGGCAATCAGGAAAGCAGGCAGGTGAGCAGTTGGGAACCAGCAGTCCTGGATTGTGAAAGGAATGTCCCAGATTGGAGAGGGTGCAGGCTGGGCTGAGGGACACCCCCTCCCCCCTCCCATGCACAAATTTCGTGCACTGGACCTCTAGTAGAAGATAAGTTGATTGACAACTGGTTAAAGTACAGTGCTTTATTTTAACCTACTTACCAGTACAGTATGCTAGGTCTCATGTTGGAGCATCTGGTGTGCTTTATGCCTAGGCAATCAGGAAGCATTTGCAGGGAAGAGAAGCTGACATCCCTGGAGAACTGTGGGGTACCTAAGATTCCAATCCTGGGACAGGATTTATCTGGGTCTGTTTATTCAGTCACTTAATTGGGAAAGTCTCTTGTGGTGATTAAAAATATGGCCCCAAATTATTGATGTTCCTCCTATCAGAAGGTGGGGTTTATAAGCCTCCACCTTGAATCTGTACTGAATCGAATGCAAAGCAAGAGACACTGTGTGACTTCCAAGAAGGTGGAAGAGGGTGTGCAGAATCACCTGGTTCTATGGATGCTCTCGTGGGGGGTAGAAGTCTAGGGAGAGGGGGGGTAGATGTGTTGGTAGCGTAGCAGAACATAAACTGTTCTTCATCCTTTTCTCCTTCCTCCTCCCCTCTGTTTCTAACTCTGTCTCTCTTAATTTATTCCATTGTTTTTTTTCTTACTCTCAGTCCTGATTCTTCCTCAGAGTACCAGTCTTCATCCCCAGTTTCCTCTGGCACTTTGACTTCTCCGGGGAACTGAGGAGGTGAGCTTTGCTGGTGAGCAGAGAGAACCAGATGGGGCCAGGTCCCACCTGGTGATATATCATGAGCAGTTCTCCTCCTGAGGAAGCCTCTGTTGGGATCATTCCCTAAGCGATCAGTAGTTTCCACTCAATTTGCAGGCTCACTACTTGCTGTGTGTGTCTCAAAGTACCGGACAGTAGAGAAAATAACCAACTGCCAATGGTGCAATCCAAAGAGTAAGGGAGAAAGTGAGGAGAAAAACAATCCCCCATTGACTTCCGCTTTCCCTGCACTTCTAATTGCACAGTAATTCATCCGTTTCCTGGCTGCTGAGACAACACCCACTAGGGTTGGGAATGACTTACTTTCAAGCTACCTTTAAAACCAGGTCCTCCGAGGAACAGATATTTGCTTTATGCTGATGCAATTAAAGAAGTTAATTTCCATTTTGAAGCACACAAGATGTATGCAATTTAATAGCTTTGCAGCATTTGGCCTCCGAACAGAATGAGAAGCTTGTTGTTCAGCTTTATTAACCTGTGGGACAAATCTCAGCATTTACATAAATTGAAAACCTTGATCTTAAATGATTCTTTTCATACAATTGCTCCCTGATAAGAAGATGCTTATCTGAAAGCTTGTAAATGTTCAGGTGCTTTTTATTTGTTCTACGTTTGCCTATCATTTATTTCAATGTCATAAAGGGGGAAATGCAGTAAAAAAAAAAAATGCCTCATGGAACAGCCTTACAAGATGAAAACTTAGTGTTCACCAAGCAAATCCCAGTGCCCTTCTCAAGGCCCTGTTGCTTTGCTTCCTTTTGCAGGGTGGGCTGTGTGCGGTGACAGATGTAAGAATCCTCTGGAGCATCCTAATTCCGTCTCCTGCAGCTTTCAGGCAGCTGCCCTCTTCTTGCAGACCCATTGCCAATTCTCTTTGTCAGGGGGTGGCATGTTCCTGAGAGGGCCTGGGAGCTGCAGACAGAGCACGGTATGGCTCCCTGCCACGCACACGCTCCGAGGACACCCAAGAGTTACATGCCTCCCGTGAAAACCCTCCTGATCCGAGAAGACAACTTCAGCAATGGCTCTATGACGGCTAAAAGCTGTCCATCTGCTCCATTTCCATGTTTGACCCGCATGCAGGCCACGAGACTCCCCACAAAGAATCTCACCGGGCGTGGAAACAGAAGAAGCTCCTGGAAACAGTGAACACTGTTGTAAAGAAGCAGCCACAGACCTGGTAAAGGAGTCACTGTGCAGCCTCAGTTCCAGCCTGGTGACCCTACAGAAAGGGGTCCACGCTCTCAGCTCAGAAAAATGATCCCTTTGTGTGTTTGTTATTAAATGTTGATATTGTTATTGTATTTGTGCTTGTTCCCCATACTTCTTAAGGTAATATGTTTTCTAAGCCAACATAATATTCAGATTACCACATGTTCTTGAGTCTTGTTAAAAATTAATTACATGCAAAGTGGATTTAAGGTACTTTTCAAGCCTTTGCCTATACAGTGCCATATTTTCCAAAATCTCATTGGCCAATGAAAAGTCAGATGGCCAAACCAGATGCAATGGTTAGAGAAATAAACTCTGACTTTGTCGCTGGATAGATTTTTCAAGGTCATAGTTTAATGGTGTGGATACGTGTAGGGAAAGGTTCATAGACATTTGTTCAATCAACCATAATGACCGTATAAAAATGCTGGGTTATTTCTAATAAAGTTTAAAAAGGCTTTTGATGTTCAAAAAAAACCTCAGCACTTTTGAAGTGAGAATCTCTCTAGGTAATAAGGATATTCACTGTTTCCACAATATCACCACAAATTCTTTCATTTCTCTGGTCTGAAAGCCTGGACATCTGACCTCCACAAGAAAATCAATGGGTTTCGATCAATTCCCAGAGGCCACGCTGAGCCCCTGTGCTCACCTCCCGTGTTACCCTGAGACAGTGCAGCATGAGAGGCCATTCTCTCTCACGGCTCACACAGGAGCTGGCTCCATGGTAAATATACTGTTCACTTTATAAAAACAATGCTTGTCCCCATTTCTACCTTAGAGTCTTGGATATACAATTTTGAAAGTGTTCAGAACCAACTGGCCATACAGTTGAACCACCAAAGCTTGAACCCTTTGTATTTTCTAAACACCTTACATTTTCATACTAAGTCACACTTTCAAAATTCCCAAGCAGATGCTCCCACTTACCTGGAACATGCCTGAATACCAGTGAATATATTCTACACCCATGTATCCTCTACCTGGTAAGCTTGAAAACATTCAGCCTCTCCCACAGGTGGCGGAGACATTAACGAGGGGGCTGCACCCACCTACACACAGGGAAACCTGGAGAAACATCCCAGCCGGAGAGGGAGTGGGAGCATATTTCCCAGAGGGGAGAACAGCAGGACATCACATCCAATAGCCCATGTAGAGGACCTTCTGCTGTTGTGCTTCCGGAAACCCTGAGCTGCTACAGAGAGGTTTGAGTATGTGTGTCAAGAGACCACATGGAGAGAGCAAGACTTTGGCACTACTGGAGAAAGACAGAGGTCACCCAGCATCCCAGTTTAGCCTAACTTCCAGCAAATCTGTTAACTGGACCAGTGGCAAGATCAAGAGAACTGTCCTGCTGACCCAGCCCAGATTGCAGAATCATAGACAAATGAAATGGCCATTGTTTTAAGTAACAAAGCTATGGGCGCTTTCTTACACAGAAATAGATAAGCCTTGATTTCTGTCACAGCCCCTGATGCTTTGCTTCTGTCAAGAACAAAGCCCCACAGCTACACTCTCTTCACAAAATCTCAGAAAAGATGGAACTGGAGGTTGAGGAAGTCAAGGGTGTGTTTCAAATCACCATCTGTCCAGAACTGCCTGTTTTTAAGTCAGTCATGTTAACTGATCTTTTCCCAGAAAAAGAAAATACTTAATATTTTATCACTTATTAGAAAATAGGTTATGGCCTTAGCCAGTTTGGGTAAGTGGATAGAACATCAGCCCTCATACCAAAGGGTCCCAGGTTCAATTCTGGTCAAGGGCCCCAGGTTGGGATGTGTTTGGGAGGCAACCAATCGATGTGTCTTTCTCACATAGATGTTTCTCTTTCTCTCTGTGTCTCTCTCCTTTCCTTCCACTCTCTCTAAAAATCAATGGCAAAATATCCTCAAGTGAGGTTTAACAAAATATTAAATTTAAAAATTAAATTAACAAAGATTATGAATATTAACCTCCTAATATTCTTTCTTCACATCATTTGTTTTTTCTGTATATATTTTTTCTTTTCCTTGATGAGGTTTGCCAATAATTGGACCAAAGAACCAGATTGTGGGAACCTTATGCATTCTATTGTCACTTATTTCATCATCCTTATTTTCTTTCTCCTGTTTTTCTTACAATTACTTATTTTTATTATTTCAAACTTTGTTATGTACACTCTTTGCTTACTATTTATTTTATTTATAAAATTTATATTCAATTCATGTTTAACTTTATTTCAAGGTATGTCATATCTAAAAGCTTGTAATTGGACTTTTATTTCTCCTCTGACCCAATAATCTTATATAAGTATTTTAAAATATATGATTCATTTTTCAAGTCTTTTTACATCCATTTCTTGTTTTATTGCAGCTTGATAGAAAGATTGTCCTGTAATTTTGACTCAGAAAAATTGTGCATATCCTATTAGACATTTTTTTGTAAATATATTCTTTTGTTATTGTTGCTGTTTTTGTTAATCTTCACCTGAGGATATTCCATTGATTTCTTTTTTAGAGAGAAGAGAGGGGGAGAAATAGAGATAGAGATAGAGAGAGAGAGAGAGAGAGAGAGAGAGAGAGAGAGAGAAATATTGATGAGAGAGACACATTGATTGGTTGCCTCCTGCACATGCTCTGACCAGGACCAGGGGTTGAGCCTGCAACTGAGATACATGCCCTTGATCAGAATCAAACTTGAGACCCTTCAATCCCAGAGCTAATGCTCTCTATCTATTGAGCAAAACCGGCTAGGGCAGTAAATGTTTCATAAACATTTGAAAAAGTATGTTTTTTGCAACAAAATGTAGTAATTACTTTAATAACTTTACTCTTATTCTCTGTCCTTGTTACATGTTTCCTTGAGATTTGTAACTTCCATAATATCATCTATCAATTTGATATTTTATTTTAATAAAATAATATTTGCTTCATATATTTTGATGCAGTATTAGTCAGTGCATGAGTATTCATAGATATTATCCACTGTAATTCTTTTCAGTTCTACTATTTAATGGTTTCTGCCTTGAATTTTACTTCTTTGAAAACAATGAAGCCATCTACTTTCATTCTACCATATTTGCCGGCGTATAAGACGATTTTTTGGCCCTGAAAAATATGCCTCCAAGTGGGGGGTAGTCTTATACGGCGAGTATATAACAAACTCTGTATTTTTAGTGGAAATGTTAGGGGGTCGTCTTATACGCCCAGTCGTTTTATACGCCGGCAAATACGTATTTTTCAGGGCCAAAAAATCGTCTTATACGCTGGCAAATATGGTATATTTTTATATTATTTAATTTTATATGTTTTCTCTTAGGATGTAATAAAACTATACAGACATTAACTTTTAAGGCAGGTTCAGAATCCATGACATTTTTAAGGGTATCCAACCCACTTATATTTATTGTAAATCCTGTCAAGTTGGTTTTTTTCTTCTATTATATTGTAACTAGTTATGAAGATTACTAATTTATGCTACCATTTATCTTCTCCAATGGTTTACAATTGTGGTTTTTGCCTATAATTCTTTATTCAGGTCAAAAGAGAAAATATGTCTTTTGACTGTGTTTCTTCATATGCATAAAATGTAGGCTTTAGCATGTTTTTGCTTCTTCATGTTCTACCCTACATTTTTGAGTCTTATTTTTAACATAAATTGAATCTTTGAATGATCTATGTGATTCATTTTGTATTCTTTCTCTGGCATCAAATATTATTTATTACATATGCTTGTTGATTTGAAAGTCTGTCAGAATGGTTTAAGCAAATGCTTCCTTCCATTGGTTTCGATATTCAAAGCCAACCTTTTTCTCCCATAACTTCCTCCTTCTCTTATCTCAAAGCTATTTCTAGAATACCAATGTTTTAATCAAAAAATAAAATTTAGATATATATGTCATCTTTGGATATGAATAACATTTATGTGTGATAATCTTTTCCCATCTTAAAACTATAAATATTATTTAATTGAAGTCTGAATATTATTTAACAGATGTCTGAATTTGATTCCTTTGTTGGTAACTTCTTTTTCTCTCTGGACAAAGATATTCCACTCCAGCCTTCTAATGAAAACATTTCCCCAAGCTATCTAGGTTATTTCTTGAAGATTATTATTTTCACAAAAAAAAATTATTATTATTTTAATCTATGCACTCGGGTCCTGGGTCTGTACACTTTTTTTAATTACACTAATTCAAGAAATAATTCTTTTGATTATGACTAATGTTCTAGTTGCACATACCTCTTCATGAGCATCTATTTTCTTAGTTTGCATTTTATCATCTTTATCCATTATCCTTTTTCGTGTATGCTACACCTATTTGTACACATTTTATGCATTCTACCAAGGCTGTCTAGGTATTAATGTTCCTTCCCCTTATTCATGAGTTAACTACTTGTGCTTTATCACTGTGCTTTAGCTCTGCTATTAAATCTTTATTTCAAACAGGTCACATTTATTCTCATTATATTGCCTTTGCATCTTATCCTCTTACCTTTTCATACCACCTGCTGTCTTTTCATCCCAATTTGTCTTTTCATTGTCACTCTCTGCTCTCGGTTTATAGAGCCACATCCATTGACATGCTATTGAGGAGGCCAGTTTTTTAAACAAGCAAACAAACTTTAATGTATGCTCTTACTCTGCATCTTTGCCATGATAGGCCCATTCCCTGGATTTGGAGTGCATTTGAATGAGACAACATTTTCTTTTTCTCTATTTACTCTTCTTCTAAGGGATATACAGTTCACATCGCACTTCTCCAAACAGTGAGCTGCATGACTTCCTTTTGATTCTTCTCATCACCCACCCACTGAATCAGATGGACAGCACATTGCAGGCAGTTTATCCATGAGCAGGACTCATGCTAATGTGAGATTTTCATCCCAGTTTTGACACTCAAGTAAAAGGCATGCAGGACCATCTTGACTGGCCAAGCATCCTGCTTTATGAGCATTTCATTTTTTTATCTTTTTTTTTTTTTTTTTTTTTGGTCCCTTACCCAGAGTGACTTGCTCATGGACACAATGCTTACAACACTCATGTGCCACCACAAGGGGCTACTTTGCCCATTCCTCCACATTTTGTTTCTGGGTGGTTGTAGTTTCCGAGTAGCTATATTGAGAGAGGCACTCACAGAAGGAAGAGGTTCTGTCCTGATTCCTGCTGACTTGGCTCCATGGCCTGTGAGCTCAGGACAAGTTTGTTCGCTTGTTTAGAAAACTGGCATGAGGACAGTGCACATATGTGGGCCAAATATATGCATAGTGAGACAAAGCACAAATAACCAAAGCTTCTGTTAATCCAATTCTATGTCACTTTACTGTTGGTAGAAATTCCTCCCAACTGTTAGAAGTGAGTCTTCATAAATCTGTTTTGTTTGTTTGTTTGTTTGTTTTGTTTTCTGTTTTCATCTACCTCCTAGCAAAATATTTTAAGGAAAATACCTTCAAGGGCCACAACACGCTGGGCAATGAAACAAGCATGGAAACTTCTCCACTTTGTGGTAACCTAAGGAAATTCTCCAGTTTAGGCAGGCTATCATAAGCCCTAGTCTGTTGCTTTCCTTCCTGTATCTGCTCCAGCCCAAATCATAATGTAGAGATATAATTAGGTTGGGAACTTGCTTTTTCTCTCTGGATGCCAGGGCCAAAGGGTTCCATCTGATTCCTGCCCAGGATATGTACAGATATCCGCAACCACTCTCATGAGATACCAACAATACTGCTGGTCTCTCCACACCAGGCAGGTCAATGATCATTTCATTTATTTCTCATTTCTCCAAGGGCCTTTTTAGCTATAAATGGGTTCCAAGGCTTGGTAATATCCACTGAAGTAATAAAACAGAATTCTCCAGTTTAGCATTACATTGTGTTTGTGTGGGTTTTTTTACTGGAAAAATGAAGATGATGGCCCAAATCCCCTGCCTAGAATTGCTTACCATTTGGAAAAAGAAGGGTCCAATTGTTACAGCTATAAATTACAAGCCACATACTCTGGGACTTCCAAGCAGGTTTGCGCTGTGCTTTTCTGCATATATAGATTTAACTTGAGAAGGATTAACTTTTTCTATCATTTATAATTTACAAGCCAGATTCCTGGTTTCTTATGAAGGCTGCTCAATTTCACAGCACCATGAAAAATCATCTGGGCACAGTGTATTAGCTTAGAAATCCATCTTCCGTGTTGGAGTACAGATTGGATTGTGTGATGAAACACATTACCTTTGCACTTTTTTTTTTAACTAAAAATGAGATGACTCTTTGGGAGGGGGGCAGAAAGAGCACCATTTAATCCCAAGGAAGACAGCAACAACACGGAATTAATTCCCACCAGTCTCTGCTGTAGATAAGGAAGGTTAATCAAGGTAAATATTTTATAGAAAAACAGCTGAGAGGTAAACTATGAAAACACCTACTGCACAGGATTGATGTCCTAATGTGGCCTCCGGCAGGGGGCATTGCGCATATAAATAATTCAGAACAATGTACAGTGGTTCTTTTTTAATTACAGTATTTCCCTTTTGTATTATAGATAGGGAATAAACTTCATTTTCCAATGCTCTCACCAGCTGAAAGATCTAATTAAAATTAAAAAAGAAAATGATTTTTCTTTGCATTCAATTAAAGCTTTCATTCAGAACTGAGGTGCAGAGAATGGGCCAGCGTACAATTCTGTTTTCCGGGGGAATTATTAGAACGAGCGTCCAGCGCTCTCCTTTCCCAGGCCACCACCATGAATTTGATCTTTGGTTATAACTTGATTCAAAAAATGTTTCTGATGTCAGGAAAAGTTTGTCCTCAATCCAACATCTACCACTGGGCACTCCCTAAAGCCAAAAGGTGGCAATTTGAACAAGAATGAGATAGTTGTCTTAAGAAACAAAAAAGGGAAGCCAGAAAAAGCAAAGAAGAGAAGGGGGCGGGGAGAGAGGTGAGAGGGCAGAAACCAGACTTGTCTGCAGGGTGTCCACACACTTGCTGCCACCTGCTGGAAGAAGGTGTCTGTTTCCTACATGGTCAGTTCTAAGCCTGTCTCTCCTTCCTGGGGAGGCTCAGATTTGGGCATTCCTGCTGAAGAGTTGAGTAAGGAGTGGCTGCTGCCATCTACTGGCATTTGCTGTGTTCAATAATGCCCAGGGACACCAGGGAGCCCAGAGCAGGGAGCCCAGAGCCCGGATAGGGATTCTCTAGACCCCCCAGTCAGCACTCAGGAATGTTGGGTTTGCAGAGCTCCTTCCCTGAAGTCAGATCCTAAGTGTCCCCAGGAGAGGCCTCGGAGAATGTGCAGCACACAAGTGTAGCCAGAATAAGAAGCCAGAGGAGAAGGCTGATCATCCGTGGGTGACTGCTCCCCTCTGGTGGTCACTGTGGGCAAGTGGCGAACGCACACCTAAGCCTAATTGCAATTCTCCGCAAATTCCTAAGTTCAGCAGGAGTTTCAGGGCAAGGAGGCTGCAGGCCCTGGAAAGGCCATTGTCATGTGGTTGATGCATCAGCTTCATGGATTCTCTTCACGGTGTCTTCATCTTCATGTGTGACAGCTCAGCACATCACCCGCTTCTGCACTGTGGACAGGGGCTCGCCCTTCTTGTGAGCATCTTCCTCCTTTGTTCCTCTCAGAGGCCCTCCACCTCTCGGAGCTCTGAAGGCTCAGCCTCCTGCCAACTCTGACAATCCCATGGTCCCATCAGACACCAGCCAGGCCAGGAGCTACAGAATGCGCACTATTATAACTGGTGTGTGTGTTGCTGTTTTCATGAACAATGCTAATGTTTGTATCTTCAGGTAAAATTGTCAAAGGAAAAAAAATTATCACTAGTCTTTAGAGAAAAGCACTTTGATACTGTCCAAAATGGAAGCCATCAGCAAAATGCAGGGGCGTCCTGCCCTTCAATTTAATTAATAAAAACTACCCCTGTGAGGTTGAATCCCTGGGTTGGCATTTGAGATCCACAGACCTACTTCCATGTTTTTTCTCAGGATCTCAGAAAACAACTAGTCTTCCCGCAGCTCAAGGCCTTAGTCTATGCATCCTCTGATCTTCTCCGGTAACTGCCACCTCCATTTGCTCATGCCCCCAACCCACAACCTGAATTTGTAACATTGACTGGAGTCGAACTCGGGACCCTTCAGTCCACAGGCTGACACTATCCACTAAGCCAAAGCAGGTAGGGCTATACATATTTTTAAACATTGGATATCCTTGAAAACACAAAACACTTTATGTTAATGGAAAAATCTAGAAAACCTCCTCGCAGGAGGAAAGAGATCTAAAATAAAGTTTTACAAACTGTTGCCCACAGCACAAATGTGGCTTGATACTCCTAATTTTAAAAATTCCTTGAACCAATACATTGAAAATATTCTGTACACAAAAGCCTCCCCTGGGAGATACCAATGCACATAAGAGCACTGATGGAAACACTGCAAATGTGTGCAGCAAAGACTCTGGTTCATTCTCTTGAAACTTCCATAGATGATTTTAATCCTATTACCCTTTTTACAGGGAGAGTAGGGCAATGACCAACTCTTACCAGCAAGCTTCAGAAACAGTGTCCTGTAAAAATCAACTGTAAAACACTGACGTAGAATAAAGTTTTACCTTCTGTGAGTTCTGATATTGAGAAAGTATAGTGATGATAATGGGACCCGGGTTCACAGCTGTCACAAAAAAGAGTCAGCTTCAGAAAGGAAGGACTAGAATGGGTTTTATTGTGTTGAAATTGGTGTCAATCTGAACTCATGGTTTTTAATACATAGACATAATCTGTATATATAAAAGCCTAAGCAACTGTTTGACCGGTAGCTATGACGCACACTGGCCACCAGGAAGCAGACATTCAATGCATGGGCATGGAAACACGCATCAGACTGATAAATCTCAGGGAAGAGGGAAGATCACATATGTATACTAGAGGCCTGGTGCATGGATTTGTGCACCCATAGGGCTCCTCGGCCTGGCCTGCAGAGATTGGGATGAAACTGGCAGTCTGAAATCCCCTGTGGGGTCCCAGATTGCAAGAGGGCACAGGCCATGCGAAGGACCCCACCAGAGCATGAATCAGTGCAATGGGGCCTCTAAGATAAAAATAAATATCAGCATGTGTGTTAGTGTGTGTATTTCCTAGATCTGTCCACTAGAGGGCCTAGAACAGGGTTTCTCAATCTCAGTACTATCGACACTTTGGACCTAATAGTTCTTGCTGTGGGGCCATCCTACAGAATCCCTGGCCCTCTAGATGCTAGAAAGCACCCTGCTCCTTGCAACTAGTGACAAACAAAACTGTCTCCAGACAAAAATAAATATCCCCCGGGTGGCAAAAGTGACCCAGTTTGAGAACCACTGTTTTGGCTGCAATGGCATCCCAGTATTAATGAGCACACTTAGTACAGGTACTGGTTTCCATAGACCATTCATCATGAATTCCAATCAAGGATCATGAAGTGTGAACCTAAATGTTCTTGTTCTATCAGAAAGTAAGGATGGGCTCAAAGCATTGTGGGGATATGTCAACAAAGCAGCTTATAGGGGTTTCCATCAGCCAACTCTGAGAGAACTTATACCTTAGAAAAAATAGTAATAAAAGATCATAGCTCAGGGAATAAAATAAGAAACCAAGAGTTGAGAGTATATATGGAGAAAGGGAGGAGCAAGAAGAGAGGATGAGAGAGATTGAGAGAGAATGGCTATAATGTCATCTTTCTAAAAATTATCAGAAATCCCAGAAGGTCCTGAATCAGCAGTCAGTGGTGGAAAAAAATAAGGAAATTAATAGGTGTCTTTTATACCTATCGAGAGGGTTAACTTGAAATGCAGGCAGATAGGGCAGGGGTCCAGTGGGGAACAAAGGCGGAAGCAGGCACTGCAGTTTGAGCAGCCTAACCACAGGAACCAACCAAGCAGAAATAATAGAATGTTTCTGGACTCAAAGCAGGAGGCATAGGAAACCAAGGGAGGGTCTGCTATGACAAGGTGTACTAATGCACAGAAACAGAGACAGTTCAGCATAGAAACAGAGCAAGAACACATAGAAACAGGGGAAGTTTAGGTCCATTGCTGGGCAAGAACAATTGAGGGAATCGATCAGGTGATGACACAGACAGACATAGAACAGGCTTGTAGGAAATACATACCCCTGGACTACAAGGCTTAAGGGGGGGGCAGCCCATTATTGCCCCCCTGCCTGCGAGGGGAGTCTGAAACTGCTTGTAATACATTTCCACACTTCTGCTTAAATCTTCTGGTCCGTGGAGCTCATTCTTTGTTTTTGTGAGACACAACCTCCGGGAAAAAACCTCAGCTCACTGTTCTGGTCATCACTCTGATAGGAGTCTTTAAGGAGAGAAGCATAGTGCACAGAAAGAAACCGAAACCAAATCTAATGGACTAAGGGCAACTGGCTTTATTTGAAAAGAAATGAGGTGTCTCACAAACGTGAGGCATGCTGGGAAACCAGGCTCAGAAAATGAGCAGAAGGAGAGGCATCAGTAGCCGGAGCCCAGCCAAGGCACACCTCCAGAAGCACCTGGCCTGGGCTGCAGCTCCTGGCCCGCAGGCCGTGGGTTATGCCATTAGCACGTGGGGTGGTGGTCAGCATGCAGGTCCTCCTATTCTGCCTCCACAGACATGGGCGCTGAATCACTCCACTTCTTGTTAACCTGTCCTTTTCTCTCTGTAAACCTATTCCCCAGTTACAGTCCAGAATCAGAGCGTCCGACTGGCATCTGTGTCTTACCTTCCAGGAGGCAGGGGGAGGGTGCCCGGCCTTTCTCAGCTTCACAGTAGAGGGTGGAGCTCTGACTTCCTCCACAACACAAGGGAGCACCCCAAAGAGGAAGCTGGTTCAGACACTCCACAGCCCCCAACATTTAAATCTTAAAGCTGCAAAGCTTCAACACAGAAACTTTAGATAAATATTAGATTTGATTAAGAATCTAAATAATTAAGATTACTTCAGTAGCATAAGTAGCAAAAAGTCACGGGGTTACTCTGAAAGGTTTTCTTCCTCAGTGTGTGTCTTAGAACTAGGATTACCAGACTTAAAGTAACTGGGGCCTTCAGAGTCATCAGTAATGACTAATCGGAAGTCATTGTTTTTACGATAGGATATGAAATGTATGCATACATCTGTGCTGTGTAGCAGTTGAACAGACTTTACTCCTGTGTGTTAAAGACACGAGCTAAACACTAATCACCCCTCATTTGACTCGTTGGCACTCGGTTCCAGCTATATGGTCCTATTTAGCTTTACCTCTAAGTGCCAGGTTAGCCAAAAAAGGACTCTCCCGGCCAAGGATTGACTCGGCATGAAGACGGCGCTGCTGCCCACATCCTGTGTCCACAGCCCTGCAGCCAGAGGGCCCCGTCTGGCGGCCTCAGTGTCACCTGGGAGTGAGTCAGAGATGCAGACTCTCAGGCCTGCCCCCGAGCCTCTGCGTCAGAACCTTCATTTAACAAGCTCTGCACGCAGTTCGTGTGCACACTCATTGTGAGAAGCTCCCCTTTTCCCTCCACCACCCAGCCCAAAGACAGCCCCGCACAGACAGGTCTAAGCTTCACAGGTGCTGCTGCCCTCCTGGGGTGCTGCTCCCCTGTTCTTACCCCTCCCCCCACCCTCTCTACCCCCCGCGTCACCAGGCTCTTATCTCCAGTTGTTGGCAGAGATAAACTCAGTTCAGAGATCATTTAATCCTCGCTTTCCTGCCTTAGTCCCATGCCCCTGTGCGTGGCCATCATGTCACCTGTCACCTCCTGGTATTCAAGCCCCATTTCCCCAGTGAGATTGCGAATATTAGGGACTCCACCCTAGGTTTTCCTCAAATCGCACCCTTTTCCCTCCCCTTCTCGCAGACCCTTCCCAGGGCAGCACTCACAGGGGAGAGGGGCCCCCAGGAAAGCGAGGTGCCTGCCACATTGCTAGTCATGCTCCCAGGAACCCCAGGGCTACCTCCTGTAGATCCCGAAGCCCGGGCCCCGTGCTCCCTTCCTTCACAGACCCATCTGGGCCTCCCGGTCACTGGATCAGCACACGGAGAGGAGTCGGCCCACCCCAGGCCAGTCCTGCACAGTGAGCTCGCAGCTGGGACGGGAAGGGAGAGGCGAAAGGAGAAGGTCTGGACTTGGTCTGGACTTCCTCTATGCGTGCTGGGAGAGGTTTGTTGTTTTACTTCAGATCCCCGGGAAGGAAATGAAAGAGGAAGTGGGAAGCAGACCTGCTGGGCCTGAGGCCTGGGTGAAGGAGCTAAGAAGACCTCAGTTCCTCAGTGGAAGACCCTCCAGAGAGCAACCGGAGCCATCTGGTGGGCATGCGCACTTAGTGAGCGTTCAGAGGGCGACCGAGGAAAACAGAAGCCTGGGCCTGGACGCCATGTTATAGGAGGGTTGTGCACTGAGCCAATTCCAGATTGATTCCCAGACCACGCACCTATTCCAGCCTTGGCAATGCAGGAAGGCCTTTTCAACCTGCTCCGGATGCCGCTCCTTCCCTACCCAAAGAGCCATGCCAGCAAGCCACTCAGTTTTAAGTACAAGAGAATTGGCAGGCAACACAATCCTTTATTCCACCCTCTTCTGCTCTCACAAGGACAAATTTAAATTCTGGAAGGGAGAAAACTCAAATGTAACCAGATTGTAACAGGCTAGCAAGAAGCTTAGGAGGATTCCTGGGCAAGTGGACTAGGGAAAAGGAGGCAAGAAAATGAAGCCAGGCCAAACTGTTTAGGCAACAGGCAGCCAGCTTTGTGACTAGCAAGTTTGTGTCTTCCCCAGCCAAGGACACTTGAAAACAAAGGGTTACCGCCTCTCCTCCCTAACCAGAGAATGTGTAGCTTCAATCACCCTGGCTGGAACTGCTAAGGCCTGAGGGATGGAAGTGGGAAGGAAAGAAAGGAGTTTAATTTCACCCACTAAACAAAAAAACTCAGCTGTCTTGGAGAAAGAGAGAGAAAGGGGGGAGTTTTTATTCCACTCACTAAACGGAGAAGCCAGCAGTTTCCGGGCTTGTCCAGATGAAATCTGGAGGTGTTTCTCAGAAATTCCGGGGAAGCTACCACAAAGTAAAAGGGAGGCCCTGAGAGCTAATCTGTACCGAGATCTCTGGCAGAGGAATCTTGAAACTTGTAGGCTGCTGCAGGACACCAGAGGTCGGACAGATGGGGTCAGACCAAACCTGGGTTCAGCAGGAAAAAATTCAGAGCAAGACTTAAACTCTAAGAGAACACGTATTGGGTAAATCACAGGGGTAGAAGAAGTAATTCCTAGAAGAAATGGGCTTAGGAAACGAGTTATAGAAATAAAGGAAGGGCCCTGAGAGCGTGGGTATGAGGAAGCGAATGGTAAGGTGCCTGGGGAGAAGAAGGGAAGGGAAAGGCATGCTCCATGGAGGGAGAGCACCCTGGTCCTCCATCCTAAGGGATTTAAGGGCTGTGATTTTAGGGGTGGTCCCAGGGGAAGATCTTAACAGAATATTCAACAACTTTCCAGGTGTTGTGGTCTCCACTGATTGATTGGCCAGCAGCAGGGCAGAGGGGACATTATTCAATGCAGCTGGTCCTGATGTTGTAGCTATTTATCTGGGCCTGGAGCTGAAATACAACTGAGGCCTAGATGTTATCTCTAGGGAGGAAAGGTCAGGGGGTCCAAACTGCATGACCAGCGATATGCCAGGGGAGGAAAAGTCATCCTGGGTGAGGTTCCACTCTACAATTGGTTGTCCATTGCGAGGCACCCGGGGCTTTCCATCCTGGTGACCTTTTGTACCTGGCCATTGTCCTTGCTCTGCTCACATCTGTCTAAGTGCCTACAACAAAACCTATAGACAGGAAAGTATAAAACCGCTAAACTCCCATTAGACTCACTCCTCGGATTACCTGAGAGCCAGTCTGTGCTTCATAAGTGAGATGTATTTTGATAAATTGACTTGCCTTGCTTCTTTAATAAATGTACTTGCTTTATTTCTTTAATAAATTGGCTTTATTACAATGCAAATATCCAGTGTTACTCTTTTGCAGTCTTTCCTATGAGACTGACAAAAACCAAGGAGGATACAGGGCAGAGGAGACATTATTCGATACAAATGCAACTGGTCCTGACGTTGTAGTTATTTATCTGGGCCTGGAGCTGAAATACAATTCAGGGGTCTGATAACGCCTTTTCTGGCATTTCTGGTGCCTATAAGGAGATCAGTTAATGAAGAAGGCCAGTCTAAATGTTGAGAATTCAGACTACTTAGCAAATAAGTTTTTGAATCCCCAGACGATTCCAAAATTGATCAAAGAAGAACCTTTACTCCCATAAATTATTTGTTTTGTTTTAGTCAATGCCTTCAGGTCACGATTTCCATATTCAAAAAGGGTTCTATTATTAAAATATTTGTTATCTGCACTCATTGTTTTCTTCTTTATTATTATTATTATTATTATTGATTTCAAAGAGAAAAGGAGAGGGAGAGACACAGAAACATCAGCAATGAAAGAGAATTGTCTATCTCCTGCCTCCTTCACGGGCCCTATGAGGGATCAAGCCCGCCACCAGGCACATGCCCTTACTGGAATCAACCCCTGACCTTCTGGTTTACAGGTCGACACTCAATCACTGAGCCATGCCAGCCAGTTTTCTTCTTCTTGAAGTATCAATACAGAAACCTTGAGTGTGTTTTGTAATTTATTGAGCTCATGTGGATCTTTGGAACTGAAATTATTGAATGTTATTGAGAACCAAGTGTAAGCCAAAGGTTACATAAACAAATGCATGACTACCTAGGTGCTTATCAGTAATGGTAGGTCTGATGATCGTCTTGGTATCTGTGCCCTCGTTGGAGAGCAAACATTGGAGCTCCCCTCCCAGCTTCCACCCTGATCCGGCCGGTTCATGGTTCCCCAGCTAGACATTGTTCACTCCTGTTTCTGTTCCCTGTTCGGCCTCACCCACCACTTTCTAGATCCCATCTTCTCCATACCCAGCCCACTTCTATTTTCACAGAAAGTAAACAGATTTGGTTCACATCCTCTTTCCAATTGAATGAGTGTGAGGGATATACTGTGACATTTTCTAACCTCCATTTTGAGATGTACAGAACAGGGATTATATTTCCCAAAATTGTCTGGAAATTAACAGAGGAAGCACATATAAAAGGACCTGGTAGATGCTGATGAAGCAATATTTACCTTAAAATATTAATTTATTTGCCTCCATCCCTCTAAATCACACTCTTACCCCATCAGTCCTGCAGCATTACCCTCTTCCCACCCACTCTCACAGCCTCAGAGTGACAGGGAGTTAAATGTAGTTAGCACTGTAGTAGTGACTTTAGGAAGAAACCCACATATTCATAGGATGACCCTTTCTGCTGCAGAGCCCTTAGCCTCACTTCTCTAGGCAGTCCTTGAGCACTTACCCAGCCTTGGGAATCTGGTCAGCAGAACAGGAGAGTCAGAGTAAGGACCTCTGACTCAAAATACAAATATGCCAACATAAGAAACATTCAAACCTTTGGAGATTTTTTGTGAGTTCACTTAAGCCAATCTGTCAACAATTTCAGGGAAGCAAAATCTCAACAGATTGAGAAAATGCTCCAGAGAATGGCAGTTTTGCATCTTATTTTATACATTACAATCAAGAGAAAGAAGTAAGTGGGTTACATGAAATCCATTAGTAATGGATTAGAGATGCAAGAGAAAGCAAAACAGGGGAAATCTCTGGGATTGGAATAAAAATAAAATGATAGATACAGGCTTCTTTTACATGGGTGCTTGTAGGATAGTTAACAGTCAACAATCAACTCAATAACAACAACAATGAGAGAATTTATGACCTCTGACCCTGAAGGTTCTGGAAAAAGGGAAGTTGGCATGGCATTTCAAAGGTTATGTTATCAGATTATCACAGATTCAAAAAGGTAATAGACAGGCTTCATATAGGTAAAGATTGACTTTTATCTAGGAAGATTTTTAGCCTAGGACCTACTATAAACTGCTTTTAGTTAAAAAGTTTTTTTCAGACTGTTTTAAGACAATGAAAAGCGGGGAAAATTCTGGGATAAGCGTATTAGGGTTTTACTGGTGACATAGGCTAGGAAAGAATTCACAACTAAAAGAATGTGTATTTTGCCAAAACCGGTTTGGCTCAGTGGATAGAGCGTCAGCCTGCGGACTGAAAGGTCCCGGGTTCAATTCTGGTCAAGGGCACGTAGCTTGGTTACAGGCACATCCCCAGTGGGGGGTGAGCAAGAGACAGCTGATCGATGATCCTCTCTCATTGATGTTTCTAACTCTCTATCCCTCTCTCTTCCTCTCTGTAAAAAAAATTAATAAAAATATATTTAAAAAAAAAAGAATGTGTGTTTTGTAATTTATTGAGCTCTTATGTGAAAGAGAAGATACAGAGAGGGCGTTTACTTTTCTTTCCAAAGGAGTAAAGGGCCAAGTATCGCTAATCAATATAGGACAAGGAACAAAGTGTGGCTTCCACTTTTTATTTTTTTAATTTATTTTTTATTTTTTGTACATATATGCTTTATTTTTTTTTTAATCTTTATTGTCCATATTATTACAAATGTTCCTCATTTTTGTTGTGGGGTCAAAACCTGGGTTCAAAATAAGACCACCAGAGGCTGATGATGAATTTAAAAAGCAGGCAAAGGTTTATTGAAATAAAAAAAAATAAAGAAAAAAAAAACTGGCCAGGACAGCCGCAAGAGCACTACACGCAGGTAGACTCTATACGACTGCACTGTTCTAGGGGTAGGCAAGTCTTTTTAAAGGCTCAAACCACAGGAATTTTCCTTCGTTTGAATTTTAAAGGCTAAATTCTAAAGACTGGGGACAGCCCACAGGGTTGGTTCCCAGTCACATCCTGCTGGACATTGGAATGTGGCCCTATCTTGTGATAGCCCATACACAAAACAAAAGTTGAGGATAGCCCATAACACAAAACAAAAGCAGAGCTCAGCAGTTAGTCTCTAAAGGTTATCTACAATTTCTATCCCTGAACTACTGAGTCAGTGGGAATCAATTTCCTGGTTCTGGTCTCATGCATGGGATAATTGCCTTAGCCTCCAGGTCTCCACCTGGAAGCTGAGGTAAGTACCTTGTGTTTTAATCAGACTTAGCAGAGTTAGAATTCAAACAGCAGGCTTTATCAAAATATGACTTCTACCATATATCAATTGTCCCCCCCTCCATTGTTCCCCTTCACCAAGTTTCCATCCCACCCTCTACCCTTTCTCCATCCTCCATTGTCTTCATCCACAGGTTCAGTCTCTTCCCACCTGCCCCCCCCCACTCCCCATTTCCCCGAGAATCATCAGTCCACTCCCCTTCCTTACCTCTGATTCTATTATATTCACCAGTTAATATTGTTCATCATGATTTTTACTTCCCTTGGTTTTTAGATTCACTTAATGATAGTGTAGGACCCCAAGATTGAGGAATAGACCTTCCCCACTGCCTGTTCTAGGAAGTGACCTTTACGGTTAAAGATTAGACAGGGAGGAGGTCAGTTATTTATGGTTGAAGATTAGGCAAGAATGAAATAAGTCCCCAGAAACTCCCTACCCTGAGGACTTGCCCAGAGGAATGGGAAGGGGAGAGACAATGGGGACTGTTGACTAAACATAGACCCTGTCATAAAACATGTAATTAACGAGCCCAGCTCCCCTTGGAATTTCCTTGTTCCCTTCTTCCCCCTCCATGTGTAACCCCACCTGCGTGTGGTCTTTATAAACTCATATTCTGCAGTTACTCAGGGCTCCAGGAGACAGCTCTGTTGCTGTCTGCCTGAGAAGCCCCTGCGCTGCGCTTGTACTATTAAAACCTCATGCTTTTTGCATCAAGTTTCGGTCTCGGCGTTTGACATGGGGTCGTCGCCCCCTCCGTCGGACTCACCGGGGGTCTTGGGACCTTACAATAGTTATGTATTTGTTGTTCATCATTTTTATCTTTATTTTCTTCCTCTTCCTAAAGAACCCCTTTCAGCAATTCATATAATTCTGGCTTGGCAGTGATGAACTCCTTTAGCTTTTTTTTAATTTGTGAAGCTCTTTACCTGGCCTTCCATTCTGAGTGATAGCTTTGCTGGGTAGAGTATTTTTGGCTGTAGGTTCTTGTTATTCATCACCTTGAATATTTCTTGCCATTCCCATCTGGCCTGCATGGTTTCTGTTGAGAAATCAGCTGACAGTTGTATGGGTGCTTCTTTGTAGGTAACTACCTGCTTTTGTCTTGCTGCTTTTAATATTCTCTCTTTGTCTTTTGCTCTTGGAATTTTAATTATGATGTGTCTTGGTGTGGTCCTCTTTGGATTCCTTTTGTTTGGGGTTCTGTGCGCTTCCTGTACTTGTAAGTCTATTTCTTTCCCCAGGTGGGGGAAGTTTTCTGTCACTATTTCTTTCAATATGTTTTCGGTATCTTGCTTCTGTCATCTTCTGGAATGCCCATAATTCTTATGTTTCCCTTGAAGTTGTCCCAGAGGTTTCTTACACTATCTTCAACTTTCTGGATTCTCTTGCCTTCTTGCTTCTGAGGAGAAGTGTCCTCTGGCTCTTTGTGCTCCAAATCTTTGACTTGATTTTTGTGATCTTCCATTCTGTTTTTAGGACTCTGTATAATATTTTTTATTTCAGAGAATGTATTCTTTATTTCTAGTTGATCCTTTATTATTTCTTATTGATCCTTTATTATTTCTAGTTGATCCCTTTTCATATCCTCATAGGTCTCGTTTATTTTATTAGCCTTTTCTAGGAGATTCTTGAACAACCTTATAAGTGTGGTTTTGAACTCTATATCCAGTCGCTTTATGTCCTCCATTTCTTTCGTTTGTGATCTGTTTCCTGGTCTTGGCATTTTCGCTGCTTCCCTGAATTGGTAGGTTGGGAGGATCAGCTGTGTCTGTGCCAGGAGACAGCCTTATTCCACCAGACTTGGAAACCTGCAAAAGCCTCTATGTTCAGCTTAGAGGGGGTGGAGTTTCAGGGTGGAGCCTACAGCCTTGGCTTCCGGTTAGCCCCACCCTCTGAGGTTCCTGAGTCTCAGTGTACCTCAGTGTCCTTTGGTACCCACTGCAAGCACCTCTGAGAGAAAGGTGCCCTGGAGTTTCGCCTGCTACCAGACAGTCTAGTCTCTCCCCCAACGAGCCTGCAACTGGGTTCAGTGCAGTTGGAAGTGGAGTTAAGAGCAGTCTGGAGCTTATGTCTCCTTCCCGCTAGGACAATCCAGCGGCCCAATCATCTGTCCTCTTCATGAAATGTGCACGACTCAGGGGCTCTGCCTTTCACCACTCCCCTGAGCTTCCGCCTTTCAGCCCAGATTCCCTCTGTATGAGGCTGGGTCCCCAGGGTCTCACCTAGAACTGTTCAGTGCAGTCAGAGTTGGGGTTCAGCACAGTCTGGGGCTTTTATCTCCTTCCTGCTAGGGAACGCCAGCCAGGCACTCAGCCACCCCCTCCTCTCCGGCTCTGTCCTCTCCCCATGTGTCTCTCCGTACCTTAGGCTTTTACACCTCCTCTGATTTTTCCTTCTGCTTTTCTCTTTCCTTCTAGTTGTAGAATTTCCATTCAGTCAACTTTCCTGTAGTTCTGGATAATGTCCACTTTATATTTTAGTTGTATTTTTTGAAATTGTTGAGTGAGGCTGCAGTTAAGTGTTTACCTATGCTGCCATCTTGGTTTTTCTCTTAGATATGTTGGCTTCCACTTTTTAAGACCAATCAGTTGCTGTTAACAGGTAACAAGAAAGGGAGGGGGATCATGTTGAAGTTGAGCAGATATTGGGGTTGTCTTGAAAAGCTAGTTTGTTTGCTTTTCAGGAAACAGTCTGGTAGATGTCCTAGAGATGTCTTATCAGTAAAACAATCTTAGAACAAAAGTTATGAAGAGTTCAAAGGAGATTTGTTTCAAGTGGAGGTGGGGGAGGGGAGACTTTCTACTAACTAGAAACTTCTTGGTGGGAATTACCCCAGAGTTTTGAAAACAGTAAGGGAGGAGGGGGGATGCAAGAATGTAGCCCTGCCAGTAGTTTATCTTGTCCAGTTTGAACAGAGAAGCATTTTGAATCAGAGAAGCCAACAACCATGGGGTTTAATTACTAGGTGATTCTCATAAATTGTGGAAAGCCACAGCAAAGAAAAAGAGAGGCCCTCTTCTGTCTTTACAAAATGGAATAAGGAAATTCAGACTAGAAAATTAAACAAAGACAAAGAGCTTTGCTCTTCACTTGTAGAAGGACTTCATCTTGAGAACAAAGGATCAAAACCTCTCCTCACAAATGTAGGAGAGGAGGGGGAGAGGAGGAGGATTCTAAATGCAACTAGAAAACAGAGCTAAATCAACTAAAAGACAGCAGAGAGGAGGGAGGAGAGCAAAGGAAGAGTGCAGCCTAATCTCATCCCACCATTTAAACAGAGAAGCCAACAGTCTCAGGACTTAATTACCTGGTGTTTCGCATAAATTCTGGGGAAGTCATAACAAAGAAAAGGGGAGACCTTCAGAATTAAACTGTACCAGGATATATAGCAGAGCAATTAAACAACAAAACCCTATGGACAGAAGGGTATATAATGCATTGAACGCCCACCCTACTTGCTCTTCGGATTAGCTTAGAGCTTGTATTAACTTTACAAGCCAGATGTATAGATTTGTGTGTCCTTTCTTTAATAAATGTGCATGCTTCAAGTTTTTAATAAATTGACTTTATCACAACATAATCTGAAGTCTCTCGTTTAAATTCATTTATACGAGCATGACAAGAACTGAGGTGGGAATAGCTCTCTCTTTCTGACTACAGGGCTGACCAATAACAGCCCTCTGGTGTCTGAGAGAGATACCTGTCACAAGACCATCCTATGTGGGGACCTTGATCAGAGTACCCGGGTGTTAAAGGGTTAAAAGCCAATTTGCCACACACATTCAAAGACAATGACACAGCAGTTTTACTGTACAAATTACACAAGTATACCTTTCTATAACCCACATATTGATGTCACAATTTGGCAAGAAGTCTCTTTTGTCTGAGTTGGTATAAAAATGTGCTACTGACCAGCGGGTGCGTGGCCGCTTTGTAGAGCTATTTTGAAGAACTGCTTTGTCTGATGGCTCCTTGTTAGCAATGGATGCTTGGTCTGAAATAAAGTCTCTCCTATATGCCTATGGCTACTCATGTCTTTTTCCAATTCCTGACAGCCATGATGGTCCAGCCCCAGGGAGAGGGGCTGTGACCCAACAGTCACTTTAGGTCTCTGAGTTTGTCAAGTTGCCCTGCAGGCCTATCCTGAGCTTGTCAGGTTCAGTATGTGGCCCCTTTTAGACACAAATATTTCCTGAACATATGACTTCTCAACAGAGATGAACAACAATCTCAAGCATTGTTGACCTCAGTGTCAGAATCCTACAGAACTGGTCCTGGCTCCCCCAGGGCCATGTGCTCTTGTCAGCAATTTTCACAGGAGATTAAAAACTGTGAGCAGGCCCAACCATCAAACAGTCAACCAGAAACTGGATGGGACCTGACCTCAAATAGCACTCCAGAGAAGCTGCTGTGTGTCTGGACCATGAGTGAGCTTCTCAGAAACACACTTTCAGGGATGTCAAACTCAGGCAGGTTGTGAACTATCTTTCCCTGACCTAACCCAGAGGCGACAAAAGGATAAAGTTCCAGAGTTGGGGAGGCCAGTTCTGCCCAATCCTTGCAGGGAAGATGATCACAGATGGTGTAGGGGTGGGAAGAGAGAAAGGGAACAAGGAACAGCCTAGGGCTGGTCCCTAAGAGCAGGCACTCCTTCACCCCGGTGCTCTAAGAGTAGTGGTTCTCAGGTGTGGTTCAGAAGCAGGCAACTGCATGTGGGACCTGGCTGGGCCTGAGTGGTGTGTGGGTGCCTTGGGCTGTCCAAGAGGCAACCACCAGGAATTCCTCTCCTTCAGGAGCCTCCTGGGACTCTTTCTGACTCCTGCTCAGGGCTGGGCTTCTCAGACACAAGCAAGCGCCAATCTGTCTTAAATATACATGTAAGTCTACTATACTGGCAGCTTCAGGTGAAGCACTGGCTTCTAAATTTAAACTAGTGTCTCATTTCCAGACTCCAGTGGGGGTATTTAAGGCCTATAGGCTTTGGGTGATGTTAAATGAAAAGGTGGTATAATAAGTAGCCATTGGCAAGGGGTTCTCAGATCTAAAAATGGGGCTTCCTAACAAAACTTTCCCAAAGAAACTCACATATTTCCCAGAGAAAAGGAAGTGCATGGGATATTCTGGCTGACTTTGAGCACACCACCAACTTCTTCAACCCAAAAGTCAGGGCCCCACCCCACAGATCAGTGCCCCTGGAGCCTATGCTAAGAACTGCATTTTAGATGGAAAGGCAAGTACATAATAATAATTATTCTATATAATAAAGAGATAATATGCTAATTAGACCGAACAGCTGAACGACCTTTTGGATGTCCTTCTGGGTGACCTTCCAGATGAAGCCAGGGCTGTGAGGGCTGAGCCCCTTGCACGAATTTCGTGCACTGGGCCTCTAGTAATAAAATAATAGTAGGTTCAGACAACAGTCACCAATAGATTCTAAACCACTGGTGAAAGTGATTGGAGAACAGTATATTCACAGTCTCAACATATCTCCCCACAGATAACTAATTTATTACAAAACAAGGAAGATACATGGAGAGACTTGGAGAGACTGCCTGAAATGACCAAGTCAATGTCATCAGGGATGGGACAAACATGGTTCTGTTCTGATAAGATTCCCTGAAGGGGCACAGCATCATAATGTGATGTTTCTGTTAAATATAGTTATCTTGAATCTAATAATCAGGAAAGCATTGCACAGTTCCAAATAATTACAAAATATTATTTTTTAAAAAAACTGTCCTGTGCTCTTTAAAAAAATAAATGACATGGAAGACAAATAAAGGCACATCAGTTGTTCCAGATTAAAGGAAATTAAAGAGACATGTTAGCTAAATACAAATGTAATTATGTATTAAATGCTCAATCAGATGGGGAAAAAATGTGTAATGGGCATTTTGAGGACAATTTAAAGAATATTTTAAAAGGACTATTAGATAATAATAGTGCATCAGTATCAAATTTCTGAATTTGATCATTATGTGTAATTCTAAAAATAAATAAATAATCCAAAGGATCATAATATCTACAACTTACTTTTAAAAAGGTCAGTAAATAATTCTAATATATATGTGTATCTATAACTTTATATTTCAGGTAGCATTCTAATGAGCCCATCTTTCAAAGCACGTATTTTCTTTTAAATTATTGTGTTTGAGAGTTTATGAGCTATAAAACCAGAGAATGAGGTTTCTTTGATTTGTGTATAAAATAAAAATTCATCAACTCTGAATGAGGCCTTAAGGACTTTCCAATGAGTAAATTACATTAAATAAGGTGACAAATCTTTGGCCATCTAATTAGACTACTCAGAATTATTTTATACTCACTTTTGTATTCTTGGGAAGTTGAGTTCACTGGGAAAGTAATTTCTGAATAAAGTCTTGTATTTTATAATTTTAAAAGTCCAATAAAAAAGGTTTGAAAAAATTTTGACACATTCCTGAAAACTTCTATGCAATTAAATTTTTGTAATCTATGTAAGGGAACCTTGTAATGATTCTTTTTCTGAAATATGGAAGACTTAAAAAAACACATGCTTGTTTTTCCATATGCTAACTTAACTAAAGCATGTCATGTTATTTTTTGTTTGTTTGTAAGTGTTCAGTTCAGGCAAGCCTAGGAAGGACTTTCATTTTCAGAAATAAGCCGACGAGGGATCAGACTAACGTTCCACTATAAATAACCAAATATGCTGACAAAAAATATTATCTTCTTAAAAACATTGAAGATAGTAAGAAACAAGAGTCCAAAATCAAAGGGAAAACAATATATATTAAAGTTATGGCATTTAAAGCTGTTTTTTAACTAAGCATTTACCAACTTAGGCAAACTTGAACTTTTAATGTCATGTGTTTTAGTAATATGCATATAAGCATACATATATATTTTAAAAGTTAAAGCCAATACTGACCATTGCTACATGGGTGTGTGTCAATCAAGGTTCAACTGAATAAATAGAACCAGAATGCGTTTATGGCAAGGTATCAGCTTTTATAATTTTGGGGGATGGCAACACACACACACACACACACACACACACACACACACACACACAGCATGTCCCCAGGAAGAGCAGGCTGGAACTCAATGGCACATGCTGGAGCTGCTGTCCTTGGGCCTAATATTTCTTCCTTAGGGAAACTCAATTCTGCTTTTATGGACTTTGAACCAATTTAATCAGGCCACCTAGGTTATTTTGAATAACTTCCCTTCTTACAGTGAACTGGTTATGAACTTTAGCCTGCTAGGGAAGGAAAGGTCACCCTGAGGGTGAGGTCCCACCCTAAAATTGTCCTTTGCTAAGTACCTGGGGCCTTTCACCCTGGTGACCTTCTGTATATGGGCATGGTCCTTGCTCTGCTCATGTCTGTCTAACTGCCTACCACAGGTATCTGTTTGTGTCTGTCCGTATGTACATATGTATTGTGTGGTAATTTCTACCTCTGAACAACCATGTAACTTTGTAAAGAGTTCTATTAAGTTGGATTTAACAAGTGCATATATGAGAATTTAAAAAAATATATAACAGAGCCCTGGCCAGGCACTCCAATTGGCTAGAGCATTGTTTCAATGTGCCAAGGTTGTGGGTTTGATCCTCAGTCAGGGCACATACAAGAATCAGCCAATGAATGCATAAATAAGGGGAATAACAAATCAGTGTCTTCCTTTCTCTCAAAAACAAATCAATAAATAATGCTTTCAGAGTTGTGTAACTTGGGGAAATGATATTAAATCTAGCTTGAGTTTGGTTTGGTTAAAGAGGCATGTATTTAGAGTCACCAGCATTAAAAAATACTTTTATTTTACCTTGGTTTATTAGTCAAATAAGTTCATGTTATCACCGTTACAAACTTTGTCAGAAACAAAAATAATTTGATATGATAAAATTTTTATAAGTAACCTAAACATAATTTTTAAGAGCAAGTAAATTAAGTATATGTAACTAGGATAAAAAGTTTCTATGTAGGTGAACTCTTTAGCAATAGTTGTATTTAATTTTAAAATGTTTTTTTAAATCTCTTTAGTAACTTAAAACTTCAAAGTTTTGCTAGCCAAATTAAATGATGGATAGTCATTACATGTCAAAATAATTTCCAAATAAGATAAAATAATGAAACATTAATACCTAAAGATAATTTTATCTACTTTTTGCTTATTATTATAAAAGAACCAAGGATAATTTTGAGTCTATTAGTAAACATGTTTAGTGCCACATAAAAAATGTGCTATGAAGAAATATTTATTTTTAGAAATTATGAAATGTGTCAATATAAAGAATACTGGTATAATAGACATTTCACAATGCTTACTTCTTAGTCTTTATTAGAAATGAAGGTTTTGAAGGTAAAGAAATCTAATACATGCAATTAAAGCTATACAAATTAATAAAATAAGAAAAACAATTGTGTAACTTAAAAATATGATGTTTGGCTTTTTTGAATGTGTAAGATAATATTATCATATATATGTTGACTAACTAGAGGCCCGGTGCACAAATTTCTGCACAGGTGGGGTCCCTCGCCCTGGTAAGTGATTGAGGCATATCAGGGGACTGGCCTGGGGGAGAGGCCATGGGAGGCTGGCTGTGAGAGCACACTGATCACCAGGGGACAGCTCCTGTGTTGAGTGTGCCCCTGGTGTTCGGTACATGTCATAGCAACTAGTCAACTGGTTGTTCCATTCATTCTGTCCTAAGGGTCGCTTAGGCTTTTATTGTATAGATGTCACCCTAATACAAACAAATGTATAAGATATAAAGATGTGTTTTCATTAGTGAAAATGAAGTAATAACATTGTCCATATTATTTCTGAGTAGGTTAAGAGAACAAGGGACAAACTTTAAAAAATACTGAAGGTCATATAACTATGATGAAAAAGGAATCCTGAGACATAAAATTTACTTGTGGTCAAGTTGAATAAGATTGAAATTGACTTAATCAAGAAGGTGAATTTAATGTCAAAAGCAAGCTGATGCAAATTTAGAGCTCTGTTCTTTCTCTCTGATAAAAGAACAGTTTTCATGGACCACTAGTCTGCTACTGATAAATATTGTGAGAAAGTTTTCAAAATAAAAAGCCAAGATTCTGTGTTTTATCAAAATAATTTTCTGTGTTTCATGTTGTCTTAATCAGGTTCTTGATTATTTAAGAAAACTCAATCTCCTCAATAGTAAGAACTAAGTTTTGCTGACAATTATGTAAACTTCTGTATCTGTCTCTGAAATCTATTATTGTCACTTTCATTAAATAGGTTTCATAATGATTTATGATCCAATTTAGTCAAATTTCCCAACCTCTTATATATTTTGACAAACTTCCCAAAATTCAAATTATGAGTAAAGTCTTGACCCTGGGAATAACTTTGAAGTATTTCAGAAGGCCCCTGGAACACCACAAAAGATGTGTTTTCACTCCTTGCAAAAGAGAAATTTTAAACTAAATAGGCATCTGTGGTATGTTAAATCATATGGAAAGCCCTGCAAAATAAGTAATGAAAAACTTCTAGGGGACACTGTATGGGTAAACAATGGTGGTAAATTAAATAAATATTTCTGGCTACTGGTATAGAAAACCCAAGACAGCTGCTTGATTTTTCCAGATTTTGTGGTAAAAACCCACCTTCCCCCAGTTTTTGCATTCCTTCATCTGCCATTGCACATTTAAGCTGGATTTCATTTAGTTGCCACTAAGTATGAGTTATCAGTATGTTTTTTTGTCATATGTATTTTTTTCTAATGGGTTAAAGCACTCCCCTTCCACAGGGTTGGAAGGCTAAGGAATGGTCTGAAAATGTGTTTCCCACTTAGTGTATGCCTTCCACAATCTCTAGTAACCAAGATACACACTTTACTGAGAAAATTATGCACAACTTGCCAAACAACCTTATAAATTTCTTAGAACTATAATAGACCCTATCACCTGCAATTATCAGGCTAAGTTGAGAGAACTAATGAAAAAACTGAATATAAGAACAAGTTCTTTTTAAAAAAATATATTTTATTGATTTTTTACAGAAAGGAAGAGAGAGGGATAGAAAGTAAGAAACATCAATGAGAGAGAATCATCGATCGGCTGCCTCTTGCACACCCCTTACTGGGGATGTGATGTGCCCACAACCAAGGTACATGCCCTTGACCGGAATAGAACCTGGGACCCTTCAGTCTGCAGGCTGACGCTCTATCCAGTATGCCAAACAGGTTTCGGCAAGAACAAGTTCTAACTGCATTCAGGACTGAATCAACTTATAAGAATATTACATATTTTATGACTTTTTGTTTGGAATTTTGATGATTCTTTAATTTTATAATTTTCCCAATACTATAAGAAAAAGTTCTTTTTAAGCTAGCCATGACCTAGAGGAATATGGTAAATTATACATTTGTAAGCATAATTGAAATAGTTTAAGTATAAAGTGAGGTTATGAGATTTTTTCTTATTTCTTGAGGTAGGCCTGTAATGCTATGAATTTTTCTCTTAGGACTGCTTTCATTATATACCATAGATTTTGAGTTGTGTTCTCATTTCAGTTGTCCAACATACCTTTTGATTTTTTTCCTTGGTCTCATTGTTAACTCATTCATCATTTACCAACATGTTATTTAGCCTCCATGTCTTTGGGTGATTTTTAGTTTTGTTCTTACGATTGATTTCTACTTTCATACTGTTATGGTAACAGTTATGGTAACTGTTATGGAGAAGATGCTTTATATGAGTTAAATTTTTAAAAATATATTGAGTCTTGTTTTGTATCCTATAAATTTTATGTGCACTTGAAGAAAATGTAAATTCTGCTCTTCTGGGTGAAATACTCAGAACATACATCTGATCTAGTACATCATTTGGGGTCACCGTTTTCTTGTTGATTTTCTGTCTGAAAGATCTACCCATTGATGTCAATGGGATGCTAAAATATCCTACTATCACTCTAGTACTGTAATCTATCCCTTTTTATCCATTAAGAATTTCTTTACACGTTTAGGCAAGTTTGGGAAATTTGTTCTTTGTCTTTTAAAATTGGGTTTTCCTCTATTGATGATAGGTCTTTTCATAAAAACTAGCCTTGTGGTATGAAGGTAGGAAAGGAAGGAAGTAGGGTAAGGGAGGGAAGGAAATGCAGCAGAGAAGGAAACGGGGTGGGAAGCTGTTCCAAATTAATACAGAAAAAGAAAGAAAGAAAAACAACAGCAAAAATTCTGAGTAGCCTAGCTGGCGTGGCTCAGAGGCTGAGCATTAGCCTGTGAACCTGGAGGTCATGGTTTGATTCCTGGTCAGGGCACATGCCCAGGTTACAGGCTTGATCCCCAGTAGGGGACATGCAGGAGGCAGCCGATCAATGATTCCCTCTCATCACTGATGGTTCTATCTCTCCCTCCTTCTCCCTTCCTCTCTGAAATCAATAAAAATATTTTTAAAAATATTCTGAATAAATAAGAGTTGTCCTCCTCATTGTGGCAGGTTCTGCCCGTGATCCAGAGCCTGAGACCCTCCAGAGACTTTTCTGGAATAGGCGCCGTGTGCAACCAAAGGCCGACTTATAAACATACAATTTAAACAACAGGGATGAATCTCCACACCTTTAAGCTGAGTGAGAAAAGGCGCACAGAGAAGTCTGCATATGAACTTCTGAAATACTAAAAACTAATCTATAGCAGAAAAAAATCAGCACAGTGGTTGTCTCTGGAGGGGAGAGCCCAATTGACTGGGAAAGGGAAGAGGGAACTTTCTGGGGTGGTGGGCATGTTTTCTCTGATGAGGGTTTGGATTGCACAGAGGTATGCATTTGTCAGAATTAAGTAAATGTACACCTTCACTGTCAGTAAGTTTATTACAAATGAAGAAGCTGTAAATAATTTTTAAACTCTAGCTAATGCTACTCATGCTTAAGTGTATAGGGGTGAAGTATACTAATGCCTTTACCTTGCTTTGAAATGCATTTTAAAAAAGAAGGTAGTCAGAGGATTTATGTAATGAAGTCAGTAAAATAGAATGTTAATGGTAGAATCCAGGTAAGGGGTATATAGACATTTGCTATAAAATTATTCTAAGTTTACACATTTGAATATTTTTATAATAAAGTGTCAGGGGAAGTGCATCCCACTTCCCCATTCTCCAGCTCCCCTGCGCTCTTCCTCCCTGTCTGCCTCTCTCTTTGCCATTTCCCTTTTCTGTTTTCCTCATCTCACCAGGCCTGTGCTGCTACTTGGCAGCAGAGTTCTGGCCATGTTCCAGGGAGAGCAAAGAGCACCGGCCTGACTGCTAAAGAAATGTTATCCCGGTGCTTGTTCAAATGGGAAAGGAGACTTCATTCAAAACTGGTGCAGGGGGGATCAAGACTATGGAAACAGGAGAGGGAGGGAGCTCAGCTGTAAACACAACCGTGACAAATGAGTACGGATAGCCAAGGGGCTGGGTCCGAAGATGAAAAATTACTGGGAGAGGACGCTGGGAATATTCTGGCTAAACTCACCTAACAGGACTTTCAGAAAGACTTAAACATCAAATATGGGGGGCAAAGAACTTGATCAGATATCGGGGCGGGGGATTCTCTCCGAGACAGGGTTAGCAGGCCTGGCAAGGACAGGACAGAGTCGAGGCCTCGGCCAAGTGATGAAGCAGGCGTGGAGGCGCCAGACTAAAGCTTCATCAAGCCTATGTCACTAGACCCGGCTCCTCTGCAAGTGGCAGACAGGGGGTGAGTAGAGGGCACCCTGGAGACGGCAGGCTTCCCTGAGTGGCCTCTGATTTTGCTGCTTAAAAATCTGGTGTGTCGCTTTTAAAATATATTTTATTGATATTTTACAGAGAGGAAGGGAGAGAGATAGAGAGCTAGAAACATCGATGAGAGAGAAACATCGACCAGACGTCTCTTGCACACCCCCTACCGGGGATGTGCCCGCAACCAATGTACATGCCCTTGACTGGAATGGAACCCGGGACCTTTCAGTTCGCAGACCGACGCTCTATCCACTGAGCCAAACCGGCTTTGGCTGGTGTGTCGCTTTTAATGGCACTCTGGGCAGGCACAAGCTTCCCTCTGCTGCTCCATCGCAGACTGCTAAAAAAAAAAAAAAAAAAAAAAAAAAAGGCATGCATGGTTCACAGACACTGAGAGGGAAGTCACAGCGAGAAAGAAAACTCTGAGATGCCAAGGGGATTGCTCAATCTGACTCAGAGCTGTCTTGTTTTCCTCGTGGCCAGAGCTGAGGCCCAGAGAGAAGGCAGAACACCCAGCTGCACAAAACATCCGCTGAGTCTCCGGATGCCCTGCCCTCTCTCTGCCCCTCGCCATTGGCTGTGCTGTGTTAGACACTGGAACTGCTCTAGTAATTATGAGCTTGTAAAAACAAATGGTAACTTGCAATATAAAGCAGTAAGAACTTGGTGGATAGTGGGGGGAAAAATACTCCCCAAAAAATTCTTTTTGCAAAACAGGTCACTTAATAGGCTACAGGACACAGACTTTCCATTGAGAATCACTGTTTTATAATAATATAACATCGATCTCTACCACAGTCCTGTTTACTAATGTTAGCACATGGCGTAAAAGCATGTCCATGTCTCCCTGAGTAGGACAGTGGGAAGGGGGAGAAGGAGGAAAAATGTGTGCAAGGGACTTCAGAGCCTATGTCCTAACCATGTCCTAGCCATCTCTGGAGAGAAAAAGAAGCAACAATGCCACCAGTGAAGAGGGTCTTGCCACCCCAACCTCCCTTTGGGGATGTGCAGGTGTTCTCTCTCATCATTGACGTTTCTATCTTTCTCTCCCCCTCCTTTCCTCTCTGAAATCAATTTAAAAAAATACATGTTTTTAAAGAAAAAATTAAGAGAGGCAAAACATTCAAAAGAAGAGGTTTCCTGAAAACAAGGTGGAGGGAGAAGTAAAAGGGAGCGAGCTTGACACATCAAGGGAGCGCCCACTGATGAAGAAGGCGGCTCCCTGAACAACTGCTGGGTCTGACTTATAGAGGGCTGGGCTGCTCACGTAGGTGCCAAGCAGGGCTCTTTGCTTTTCCAGTTCTCTCCATGGGCTGGTATCCACTGGCGCAGGCACAGAGCTGCACTCGTTGGGAGTGCCTGAAGAGAAACTTTCAACTTATCCAGGAGAGGCTTAAAAACAACCAAAGAGCATTCCATCCACCTGAGACAGGCTCAACCTGTCTCAACAACAACATGGGACAGCTCAAATATGCTGCTGAGTGAAAGAAGCCAGACAGACACACGTGCACTAACACCCCATGATTCCCTTTATGGGAAGTGCAAGAAAAGGCACAAGCTCAAGTCTACAAGGACAGGTGTATGCATTGCCAGGAGCCAGGGGTGGGCATGGGACTGACTGCAGAGGCATTAGGCAACTTTCCGGGGTAGTGAGAATGTTCCAGACCTGATGGGGTTGTATGCTAAAATTTCTCATCTGAACACAAAACATGAGGGGTTTCAGATACCTCATTCAATGTGATCTTAAATATCAAGTCTTCCAAGCTGTGGACAAAAACAAAACAAAACAAACAAACAAACAAACAAACAAAACAAAAAAACCAGAGTCAGTAACGTGGCTCCCCCAGGGGAGAAGCAAGAGCAGCTATGCACTGACACACGTTCTCCCAGTTGCCTGTTTTCTTCACTGTCGCCTTCCCATCTGTCCCTGCGCCATCCTGGAAGGGGTCTCCCTGCATCTTCTTCCCTTAACCCCACCCACAGTTTATTGTCCACACACCTGATGAGCTGAGGTTCTGTTTAAACAGCCTCCAATTCCTTCTCACTACCTCACCTCAGGACTTTTGCACTGATTGATCTCAGCAGGACTTTTTTGTCCTTTAGGGTCTCAGCTTAAATGTCTGTCATCTCAAAGAGGTCTCCCTGAACTGTGTCTAGCATCAATCATTTCTCTCTTTCACCATTTATATCACACCCTGATCTTAATTATTGATCACTGCCCCCCTCCATACATACACACCCTAAAGTTGGGCTGTGCAGTACCACAACCACCAGTCATGTTTGGCCATGTGGAGCTAAGAATAAGAACAGTTTGAATCAACATCTGCTCTAACTGTAAAATATGCACACAGGATTCCATAGACTTAGTACAGAGAGAAGAATGTAAAACATCTCATTAACAATTGTTTGCAAAGCCTGGCTGGGTAGCTCAGTTGGTTAGAGCATCATCCCAACATGCCAAGGTTGTGGGTGCAATCCCTGGTTGGCACATACAAGAGAGAAAAGACAATGAATGCATGAATGAATGGGGTAGCAGATTGATTTTTTTTCTCTCTCAAATCAATAAATACATTATATATATATATATATATATATATATATATATATATATATATAATGTATTTATTGAAATACATTGTATACAAATACAATGTATTATATATATAATGTATTTATTGAAATAAATTTAAAGTATATATATATACAATAAAGAATATATACACTTTGAAGAAAACAATTGCATGCTTATTGTTGAAATAACATTATGGATTTGTAAAAACTTACATAAACTGAGTCACTTCAAAATGGTATCAAAGCTGCCCCTAAAATAGTGCCTTGAAGATCTTACTTCTCAAACCTTTGAATATTAAAACTGGACAAAATAACCCTTGAACTAACCCTACAGCAGAATTGTATTCCAAACAGCTGTTTACAAAACTAACAGTGTCAACCAAGGTCATGGATGCCAATTCAATGCCAAAAGGAGTCCTCAACTTGGGGTGCGGTAATGGGAGAGAGATGCCATTCAGTGAAAAGAGCTGAGTTGTGAAACAGCACAGCTGAGAAACAGCAGAATTTTTTTCATCACCATTTATCCCCCTTTTCCCTCTGGTAATCATCATACCGCTGTCTGTGTCTGAGTTGCTGGGTTTTGTTTGGTTTGGTTTAGAATTTTTTTTTCTTAATCCGTTCACCTTTTTCTCACAGCTCCACAAACCCTCATCCCCTTGACAGCTGTCAGTCTGTTCTCTGTTTCTATTTTGTTTGTTAGTTTATTTTGTTCATTAGATTACACAAATAAGTGAAATTGTATGGCGCTTATCATTCTCTGACTGGCTTATTTAGCATAATACTATTCCCCAGGTTTATCCAAACTTCTGTTTTATGGCTGAGGTATTCCATTGTATAAATGTGCCGTACTTCCTTACTCACTCACCTACTAGTGGGCACTTGGGCTGCTTCCAAAGATTGGCTCTTGTAAAAAAAAAAACTATGCAATGAACACAGAGATGCAGATGTTCTTTTGAATTAATGGTTTGGGTTTCTTCAGATAAATTCCCAGAAGTTGAATTGCTGGGCCATAAGGCAGTTCCACTCTTTTATGTTGTGCGGTGACTCCACACTCCTTTCCACAGTGGCTGCACCAGTCTGCATTCCCACCAACGGCTCCCCAGGTTTCCCTTCTCTCCACATTCTCACTAACATGCATTGTTTGTTGATTTATTGATGATAACCATTCTGACAGGTGTGAGGCGATATCTCATTGTGGTTTGAATTTGCATTTCTCTGATATTTAGAGACCCTAACCATCTTTTCATTTGTCTATTGGCCATCTGTATTTCCTCTTTGGAAAAATGTCTATTTTTAATTAGATTGTATTTCTGGTGTTGAGTTTTATAAGTTCTTTATACATTTTGGATATTTATCCCTTATCAGATGTATTGGTGAATATGTTCTCCCATTCAGTGAGTTGTTTTTTTCATTTTGTTGATGGTTTTCTTTGCTGTGAAAAGATTTGATGTGGTCCCATTTGTTTATTTTTTTTCTTTTGTTTCCATAGACCAAGGAGATATACCGTAAAAAATATTGCTACAAGAAATGTTCGAGATTCTATTGCCTACGTTTTCTCCTGGAAGTTTTATGATTTCCAGTCTAAAATTTAAGCTTTTAATTCATTATGTTTGTTATTTTTTCTAATATTTTTCTAATATTTTATTGATTTTTAGAAAGAGAAAAGGAGAGAGAGAGAGAAAGAGAGAGGTGAAAGGGATGTGAAATGAGCTGCCTCCTGCATGCCCCTACCAGGGATTGATCCCACAACCTAGGCAAGTGCCCTGCCTGGGGATTGAATCAAAAACCTTTAAGTGCACGGGACAACACCCTACCAATTAAGCCACATTGGCCAGGGTGAGTTCATTCTTGTGTTTGGTGTAAAGGTGGTCTAGTTTCATTTATTGGCACATACATCAATTGGTGTCCAATTGGCCCGACACAACTTATTAAATAGACTATTTTTACTCCAGTGCATGTTCCTGCCTTTTTTCAAATATTAATTGACCATAAAAGTGTGGGTATATTTTGGAATCTCTATTCTGTTCCATTTGTCTGCCTTTTTTTTTATACCAATACCATGCTGTTTTGATTGCTATGGCTTTGTGGTATACTTTGATATTAAGTAGCATGATGCCTCCAACTTTGTTCTTAATTCTCAAGATTGCTGTGATGACTTGGGATTTAAAAAAAATACATATTTTTTATTTATTTCAGAGAAGAAGGGAGAGGGAGATAGAAACACCAATGATGAGAGAGAATTACTAATCAGCTGCTGCCTGCATAATGCCTTTACTAAGGATTGAGCCTGCAACAATGGTAGCTCTTGTGGCTCAATTTCTTCTGTAGTTTTAAAATCCACATGGCGGTAGTGGTGGAAGCTTCAGCCTGGCCATGCGGCGGCAGAGGAAGGACTTGCGGGGCCGAGAACAGAAGGCGCCGCGCCATCTCCTCACCAGCATGGCAGGTGGGCTGGGATAGCTGCAGGCTGGGATGGTTAAGGGCAGGGAGATCGCTCTCAAAAGCTTCTGGTCCAGGCAGGAGCCAAAGGCACGGCGGAAGCCCAGCTTCAGCTCCCTGACTCCCACAGCAGGCCGGCGGGGCTGGCCCACTCCCTGGGCCCGGGGGCGGAGCGAGGTCTGGCTTCCCTCATTTCTGGCAGCAGTGGTTCTGGCAGGTCCGGTTTCGCGGTAGTTTTAAACTCCACATGGCAGCAGCGGCACCCTGCTTTGTGTCTAGTTGTAGCCTTCCCATCCCGCCAGCTTTCCTGTGGGTCTGGTGCAATCCATTTCGATTTTTTTCCAAATTGTTGATGAGGTGGCAGCTTAGGAGACTACCTAGGCCGCCATCTTGTTTCGGTCCTCAAGTTTCATTAGTTTTAATCTAGCTATTCAGATTTTCTGATTCTTCCTGAATCAGTTTTGTAAGATAGTATGTTTCTAGGAATTAATCCATTTCATCCAGATTGTCTTACTTGTTGGCATATAGTTGCTCATAATATTTCTTCACAATCTTCTTTATTTCTCTGGCATCGGTTGTTACTTCTCCTTTCATTTCTGATTTTATTTGGGTCAACTCTGTCTCTCCCCCCCCTCCCCTTTTTTTCTGATGACTAGTTTGGAAACCAGGATTTTGAAACAACTTTGGAGAGGTGGCTCAAGTGAGGTGCCCTCAGTGTTAAGGCTCTGGTTTTAGAGCTCAGCTGGGGAGACAGTCTTGCAAGGAAACTGAAAGTGTGCTCCTCCAGCACAAAGGTGAAGCTGGCTCATATAATGATGCTCATCCCCTGCCCCTGATTGGCCCTTGCTATGCAACTGAGGACTCCAAATCATCACGATTTGCAACTGAGGAGTCCAAATCATCATGGCCCAAAGAGCACTCCGTAGTCTCAAATTGGACAGGAACGTCTCAGCTCTATTGGTTGAATTTCAATCCTGTGAACTCTCTTACCAGGGTTGCCTCATGATGCAGGAGCAGAGTGCACAGGCTGACCGCGCAGCCAGTGGCTTTTCGCTGGCAGGCAGTGTGCATTTAGAGGCCTCTGCCACAAGAGCTGCTAGACTCCGGTTTTATATTTGGGCCCAGTCAGGCTCAAGAAGTCGTCCTTGGCAGATATTTTCTTTCTCGGAGTCAAAACAGGGAAGCAGAGTTATGGGAACAAAAAGAGCCACATGCCAACCCGAAAGGCTCGGGGAAGGCCTGCGTAGCAGTCTTGCGAATTCAGAGACCTGGAATAACCACAAAGATGGTTTGAAAATTTAAGATCTGACTATAAACAGGTTATAGCAGGTAGTCATGTCCCAGGTATTGTAACTGACAAAGATCAATTTGGATCTGCTTTACTGAGCCCTTTAGCCTTCCTGCCTTTGAGATAACCTATCTGTGAGATGTCTGGGTAACTTGAGTAACTTCCTTCTTACCCTGGACCCCTCAGGGCACAACAAATGGCCCCGAGACATTCTCTCATTGTGACTGTTATCAAGTTAATTGCAATGTGTTAATTACGTCAGAGTATCCTGTATCCGTCTCTGTAAAAGAAGCTCATGCCCATCATTTCACTTTTTACCCTATCCCAGAGGTTTCCGCTTCGCTCTGTCCCACCTCCCTAATCTATCACCAATGAATTTCATGTAACCCATCTATGTCCCTCCTTTGATTGCAATAAATACAGAAATGTAACCGGCCATTCTTTGGAGCATTATCTCAATCCTTTGAGGTTCTGCTTCCCGGCAATTGTCGACAGTTTTGGCTCAAATAAACTCACAAAAATTCCTTTACAGGTTTCAATGGTTTTTTTTTCCGTTAACAGTAACTACAGAACTAAAAATCAGCTACATTCTTTAGGACAACTATCACTATGTTAGCTTATCTGCATCTATAGAAATCCCTTCCTTAGTTTATTAACACCCATAGAAATGTCTTCCTTCTTTTCAAGTAATTATCCCTTGCCTTTATGATAAATACCCCTTGCCTTCACCTCCTAATAGAAACTCTATGAGTTTCTGCCTTTGGAATAGCTGCTCTTTTAAATCATACTTCTCACCTTGATTTTTCCCCCAGTTAACATATCAAATGTACATATTCTTAAACTTACTGCCACCTGTATCTGCCACCTGTATCTTTTCACATTCTTTGACATGTCTACTAGAAAATAGAAAGCTACACGTGGACTTGGTTACATCTCTATAGGGCAGCGCCCCCCCCCCTCCCCCGGCAATGCCATGTCCAAGACTCACTCGCCCACGCGCCGCGACCTGCACCTGTTACATACAAACCCTAGACCTCCCGGCCAGGGAGAAGCCCCAGAAAGGTTTGCTGAATAAATGCATGAGTTGTGCAAAAGAGAACCCCAACTTTTTACCCATTAGAGGTTAAGTACTTCACTTTTGTTTGGCAAAGATACTCCCCAGTACCAGCCTTTGAAATCGGATGCTCTGGCATCCCTGGAATTCGACCAATTGCTCAGAGACCAAGACACCTACTTTTCCCTTTTAAAAGAATCAATTAGAATTCAGGGGTTACCAGCTGTTCAGGCCCAGAGAAGGGTGGCCAGGATGAGCTGAGCTTCAGAGCACACCAGAGGAGGCCTGGAAGGGTAGGGAGGGGCTGAAATGGTTGGGGGAGGAACCCAGACAGACTTCGGGGGCTAAGCTGGGACTGGACCGAGGGGCAGGGCTCAAGGGGGCGGAGGAGCCGGGAGGAGGGGAAGGGTTATTAAGGCTGGAGATGTTGACAAACAGAGGGCGAAGGGAGCGGGTTGGAGAAGCCGGGCCCAGGACTGAAAGGGGCCGGGCCAGGGAGGGGCTGGCCTGCGGAAAGGGGGTGGAAATGTGGCCGGGCGGAAAAGGAGGAGCCGAGGGCGGGGCGGGGCGGGGCGATGGGGCGGACCGAGGCATAAAAGCCTCTGCGGGCGGGTGGGGCTCGCTACTTCACGGCTGCACCCTCCGCCGGACTCATCAGCCCGCTTTGGTGTTCTGCTCCCTGGAGGTGACTATGGCCGGGCTCTCGCGCGCCCCTCTGTTCCTGCTCGCCCTGGCCCTGGCCCTGGCCCTGACCGCGAGCCCTGCGGCCGGCGCCAACAGCAGGTCTCGCATGGTGGGCGGCCTGTCGGAGGCGGACGTGAACGAGGAGGGCGTGCAGCAGGCGCTCAGCTTCGCCCTGAGCGAGTACAACAAGGCGAGCAACGACGCCTACCACAGCCGCGCCATGCGGGTGGTGCGCGCCCGCAAGCAGGTGCGTCCGGGGGCCGGGGGCGGGGATCAGGGGCCCGGGCCCGGGGGCGGGGGCGGGGACCGGGGCGCAGGGCGCAGGGCGAGAGGATGGGGGGGAGGAGCCTGCGCCCCGGGAGGCGTGGCCCTCGTGACGCGTCAGCCCCGCCCCAAGCGCCCAACTCGGGACTCTGTCATCCGCCAGGGCTTCTCAGCCAGCAGCTGCTCTGGTCTTGCATGTGACAGACCATCGCGGGCTTATTCACCGGGACTGGCAGCGGGTCACAGGCACTCTGGGAACGTGCCAGGCCTTCGCTTAGGTTTTCAAGCACCCGCCCCGCAAGGACAGGGCTTGCGGTCCAGCCCACTTATCCCCCTACGAGGCCGCGGGACTGGGGGGCAGAGTGAGTTGACAACTTAATGACCACAGGCTGCATTCCGGGCTGCCCTTCCGGCTCTGCCACTGAGTGTTTTGTGTGTGTGTGTGTGTGTGTGTGTGTGTGTTTTAACACTTTATTCCTCTTAACTTTTCATGTTGACATAATTTCAGACCTTACAGAGAACGTGCAAAAAAAATAGAGCATAGGATCCTATAGATTCTTCCCCCGGATTAGTCAAAATGTTGCCCTGTTTGCTTTATCCACCTCCCTCCTTCCCCACATGTGTGTAGGGGGGTTCATATATGCATTTATTTCTATGAACCATTTGGGAGAGAAAATATTTCCTAAAAACAGGCATTAAAAAAAAATAATCACAGTACGATTTTGAACAGCAGGTGTCAACACTGAAATAGTGATCAAATGCATAGACTTACCGGATGTCTGTGATAGTTCCACCGGGGGCCTTTATAGCCAAGGACGCTCCCCGTTCACGCACTGCATCCCCCTTTACCCTGGAGCAGCCTGTCTGTCTGCCTCATCACCTTGGCATTTGCGAAGGGTCCAGCCTACATGTACGAACTGGCACTCAGTTAGTGCTGCCCTGAAGTTCCCACAGGATAAGATTTTGGGTCATGCAAAAGAGGGACGTTCTCTGAGTCTCCTCTCAACAGGTGCCACTAAACCAACCTCCCCGTCCCCTCTGTGTGATGGTATTTGGGGCCTCGGGTACTGAGGAAGGACCCTCACTGCTCCCCTGGTCACCTTGAGGGAGCCAGCAAACACAGAGGAATCAGGATGAGCCTGTGGCATCCAGGCGGGTGCTGCGGCAGAGGGTCTCGCGTGAGATTCCAGACCCGCTGAGAGACCCTGGAGGAAAGGCCGCAGGAGTGTTCTTCCCTCCAGAGGTCAGACCTCCGGAGGAGGTTCTGGGTTTTGAAGTCTCATTCCCTACCCTTCGAGCAGCCAGAGGTAGTAAGTGTATGCTGGGGTAGAGAGGACCACCTGACCCTGCCTCTGCCAGCCCGCCCTGAGGTTCTGGCCAGATAGGGAGAGCAGGCCTCAGAGTCCAGAAGGGAAATGGAGGGAACTTCCGGAGGGGCTGCTGGGCCTCAGGCTTGTCCTTGGAGGAAGGCCGGCATTTAGACCAGCAGAATGTAGCCACACAGCAGCACAGTGTGGTGCCTGCTGCATGCCAGTGTTTAGAGCCTGTTCTCGCCTCCTCTTGAAACGGCAGATGATGGATCAGGATAAGACCCGTTTCTCCGGCAGCCGCTGGCCGGCACTGCCCCCTTTGGAGGGGATGTGCACTCCTTGCTCACCGGGTCCCTGCCAGGCACAGCTCCTCTCTGCTGAGACCCTGGCTAGGGGTCACAGCGCATCGCCCATGTGGAAAACTGACACCAAGGCCCCATCTGTATTACTTTCAACATTAAAGATAATTTTTTTTTAAAGAAACTGATAGCAGAGGGATCATAGGACTTGCTTGACATCCATAGGCCGAGTCCAGAGCCTGGTCCGGGCCCCTCATCTCCAGGTTCTCCGAGTTCTCACGAGGTGTGTCTGGGATGCCTGTGTGAGCACAGGTTTCACATCTGTCATCTCAAATGCAAAAGACACAAGGAGTGAGGTGTGTGGCACATCTTAGGAGTGTTCCCCTCACAAATAGCTTGAAAGGCAGGCATGGCATCCCAGGGCATCTGTTATATTGGCCTCAAGTGTGTGTGTGTGTAAAGCATCTGCTCAGTGGGGGCACGAGTAACCTGGTCACATGGAATGAGAGTCTCGAAGGGCTGATGTTAAACCAACTGGACAGTAACTGCAAGGCCATTACCAAGGGAGTCTTTCTGAGGCAGAACCAGCCACGGCCCGGCAGAGCTGTGCCTTGGCCCCTGCCCTGGTTCCTGGTGCTGGCACAGTGGATCTGCTGATACCCTGGCTGGTTCCCCAGAGCTGCACCCCTGGCTTCTGGCAGAAGTGTGATGTCTGGCTCCACCTTCGATTTCCCTCCCTGTCTTCTGCCAGGCTGTGTGACTCACCTTGTCAGAGCCGCTCCGTAAACAAGTTACAAGGAGGACCTGGGGCACACGGTCTTGGACAGCCGTCAGGAGGTGGCTGGGTGCCTTGTGGGTGTTGGCTCTGGCAGCCCCTGGATGCTGGCGCAATGCGCGCTAACGGGAAGGTACCGGCCTGGGTGACGTGGGCAGGTAATGAAAACCAATCCTTCCCTTTATGTGCACAGGTCGTGGCTGGGCTGAACTACTTCTTGGATGTGCAGATTGGTCGGACCACATGTACCAAGTCCCAGCCCAACTTGGCCACCTGTCCCTTCCACGAGCAGCCGAACCTGAAGAAGGTATGTACTTGATGTGGGCCAGGGGAACAGGGCGCCCTGGGCATGTGTTGTGCATGGATGCAGTGGCCTGGGAGGGGTGTGCAAGGGCCGGGGTGTGTGTGGAAAGGGTGTCAGTTTGTGTGCACAGGTCCCTCAGGTGAGTCTATAAGGGGATTGAGCTGGGACCTTTGAGCACCACATGCTTTGCGGGATTGTTGCCTGCTGACTGAAGGAAGCAGCGGGGTGGAGATAAGGCCCTTTAATCCCAGCCTGAGCCATTGGAACAGATTAGAGGGAACTGGAGGCCTGTCCGGAGAAGCCCATCCATGCTGCCCTGCTCAGTGAACACCATACTCGCCCCTGGGCCTGTCTGGTTCTTGGGATATCTCAGCCGCTGGGGAGACCTCCATCTGCTTGTCACCTCCCCAAACACTCTGACTCTTTCAGGGGAGTTTCCGGTCATAGTACTAGCCCCCTGGAGGTGGAGGGAACCTGGCTGATACCCTGCACCCTCTGGGGCTGCGTGGCTTTGCTGGGCTGCTTCTTAAAGGGCCATGCCGGGGATACACCAGTGTGGATTCTTGCAGAGACATGGGAATGAAGATCTCTTGGACTTGGAGTAATGGGAGGGGTCCCCAAGGGGCCCCTGCTGAGTCCTGTATCGTTATCCGGGGCTCCGAGGGGCAGGGGGCCGAGAGGTCCACCAAGCAGCCACAGCTCCTCACCTGCACTTCGGAGACCTCGTGCTGGGCCATTCCCTTTTTTACTGAAACCCTAACTGACCACCTCTCTCGTTTCCCTTTTGCAGGAAGCACTCTGCTCTTTCCAGATATACACTGTCCCCTGGCTGGGCAAGACCTCCTTGGTGAAGTCCAGCTGCAAGGCCGCATAGAGGAGATGTGGCAGGCGGGGCCGCGCGGCTGCCTCTCACTTGCACGCCCCCCTCCCTGGTGGTGCCCTCTCAGAGTGCTGGCCTCAGGAGGCAAACAGAGAAGCTTCCTGAGCCTTGTGTGACCAGCTAAGTGGCTCTCACTTGCTTCTTTCTGTAGAGTGCTTTCTAGATGCACCTGTGCCGGGTGCACGTTCTGCTTCCACTTTATGCAATAAAAACATGACATCAGCTACTCCCTTGCGTTGTTCACTGTCTCGGGGATGTGCCTGAAGGTTTACAGTTACTTTACCAGGAGCTCCTATCCCGCTGGCTCTGGAGGGCAGACGAGAGGAAAGAGCTGACACGGTCGGCCATAGTGGGCATGTTCGGGGAATATGCTGCCCCATTCGGGTGACTGAGTCATGGAGGGGGGCTGGGAACCAAGGCTTTCGGCTGTGGTGGCTCCTGATCACCTAAAAAAGAGGAAGTGACCTGTGCTGCTGGCTCTGGAGACTTGGCAGCTGTGGTTGAAAAGAAGTTGGACTGTGAGCAGGGCTGGACAGTAGGGAGGAGTCAGATGGAGCCCATAGCCCAGGGCCTCCCTCAGCGGGGTTCTGCAGAGCCATAGGTTTCTGCCAGATGTGCTGAGCTATCAGACCCTAAGGGCTGATGTGATGGCTGAAGTTCCCTAGAGACTAAGGCAGTGGTCAGCAAACTCAGTCAACAGAGCCAAATATCAACAGTACAACAATTGAAATTTATTTTGAGAGCCAAATTTGTTAAACTTCTAATGCCACTTCTTCAAAATAGGTATTTTGTGGAAAAGCCACACTCAAAGAGCTAAAGAGCCGCGACCACTGGACTAAAGAATAATTCACCTGCTTTTCATTATACTCTGCTGTGTGGATAAGCACACGTAAAATGGAAAAGCAGTTCATGAAATGGTAGCCAAACAAGAAGACTCTTCTAAGCAGTCCTGTTCTCTCGCCTTGGCATTGGGTCTCTGGGGAGCAGGCAGTGGGGGCACGGTGTCAGATGATACAGAGGTTTCTGTAGCCCAGGTTCAGACACACTCAGGGTCATTCAAATGTCAGTCGGAGCCCTGGCTGGTATGCTCCGTGGTTGGAGCATCACCCTGTGCACTGAAAAGTCGCAGGTTCCACTCCTGGTCAGGGGCACGTACCTGGGTTGCAGGTTTGATTTCCGGCCCCAGTTGGGCAGGTTCATTTCCTGGTCAGGGCACATGCCTGCGTTGCGGGCTCTATACCCAGTAGGAGGCTTGCAGAAGGCAGCCAATCGATGTTTGTATCTTCTCTTCCCCTCTCTTTCTCTCTAAAATCAATAAAAACATTTTTTAAAAATATCCTTAGGTGAGGATTAACAACAAAAAAATGTCAGCTGGAATCTCCATAATCTCAGGCATGGCTGCCTATGCCATCCCCGGAGGAGCTTTAAAAAATACTGATGCTTGCATTGCACTCTGAGAAATTTTGACTTAGTTGGTCAGGGCTGGGACGTAGGCACCGGGATTTTCATATCCAACTGATTCCCAAAGGAACTGCAGAACTGTAACTCAGACTTCCTCTAAAAGTCCTGTTACTCCTAAAACATGTGTAATTTGCAGCCGGTGCAGGGTTCTCAGAGTCATACCTGCATCAAGACGTGCTTTGGTTCCATGGATCTAGGCAGATATGTAACCAGCCCCCTCCTTGAGTCCCAGTACATGAAAAACAACCAAACAAAACCACATGAAAAACATCCTTCCACCAGCCTTCGTTAGTGAACTTCTGTGGAGATTTCAGGCGGCCGAAGAGATTTCTGTGGAGCAAGAACCTTGACATGTTCAACCCTTTCCTTGAAATGCTCTTGACCTCACGCCTAGAGGTCGTTGTCCTTTGACCTTCATTTCACAGAGTCACTGACCTTCTTTCTCTCACTGGTCCCTCTTTCCTTGGCATTTCTTATTTGTCCACCCTCTCCCTTTCCTGGAGACCCCTTCCCTAGGATCCCTCAGCTGGCCCAAACCCTCCCTCTGTGGGGCAGAGCAGCTCAGTTCTTTCAAGACTTAATCACACCCATCAAGGTGCTCAGAAAATAAAGGGTTCTGGCTCTACCCTCTTTGTGAAGTCCTTTCATCATGAATAGCAACATGTTTTCCTTTTACTCAAATGCCTGCCAAATCCAGGCCCTGAGGAACAGATTAAGGGAATTCCTGCCTGTCCGGAATGGCCACCAGCCCAGAATGCTGCTGAGGAATGCTAGCTCCTGGCCCTGTGTGTTTCTCACATCCCATTGTCCAGGTGGAGGTAAAACACCACGGGAAAACCCCCAAGGTTGGTGCTGACTCAAATCAGAGAGTGCCCGCCTCTTATGATAAAAATTCATGGGCGACGGCCCCTCCTTTCCCCTCATTGCACCTGTTTTCAGGGGAGGTGATTTTACCTTCTGAACCCTGGCTTGGAGAAGGTGACCTTAGCTAAGCCAGTCAGGACAGCCCATCACCCCAAGCCTTAGTAATTGGATTAAAGATGTCCCATCACCCAAGGCCGGCCACCTGGGGTGGGGGGTGGGGAGGCTCCTGAGGCTTAATGTGGGATTTTGTTTAAGCTACTTAAAAAGCAGGCTCTCTCTAGCTGGGTTTGAATGGAAGACAGGAAGTCTAAAGCAGTTGTCTGAGAATAAAGCCAGATTTCAGGGGGCACAATAACTGAGGCAAGAGATAAAAAAACAACAACAAAAAAAACAACAAAACAAAAACAAAACAGCAGGTCATTGACATCACCGAGCAGCGCCTGCGGTCCAGATCTCTTAGTTATGTGAGCCGGTCATCCCCTCTCTTCAGGCCTGCTGGGGTGGTTTTTCTGGCTCTTGTGCTTATGAGTCCTAACTGATAGAGAGGAGCAGAAACTGAACTCACCGTTCATTTCTCAGAGCTGATTGCCCCACGACATTTCTTGACTGTTTCAAAGTAACTTTCCAAAGGGTCGCCTCGCAGAACGTGCAGGTCCTGCCCTCTGGACCTTGGAGGCATTAGACCACTGTTAAAAGTGCAACATCACAGGCTGACCTCTGCCTAACGAACAGGCTGAAAGGTTCTCCCCCTCCCAAACCGGTGGGCGGAGTTTAACATATGACCCCTTAAGGTTATCTCCCCCTTCCAAACTGGTGGACGGAGTTTGACACATGACCCCTTAGGGCTCCCCCCCTCCCAAACTGGTGGGTGGAGCTAACAACATGACTGACACCTGCCACAGGGACATCTCCAAGACAGTGAGCGACCAATTAACACGGGCCAAGGTGCCCTTGGGGCCCATCCCTTCCTGTTACACCTGGGCCCAACCCCCTCCCTTTAAAAGGAACTCCAGACCGGCCACGTGCGTTCTTTGGAGGGGCACCTCCATTGGCCCGGTTGGGTTCCGATTTCCTGTCCCCTCTCCCCTAATTCTGATCTTTACCTCGGTGATGACTTCCGCCCATTACCGGGGAATAAACGCTCTTTAAAACTCCCTGTTGTTCTGTTTCCTGTTTCCTTTCAAACCTAACACAGGCATGGCTCAGACTATTAAGGGCCACTACTATAAAGAATTTTTTTTTTAATTTATTGATCTTACAGAGAGAGAAACGAAGGTATTAGGTTTGATCAAATAATTGAATTGATTACCTCCCTCCCCTGGGAACTGACCTTTAGGCCACTTCACAAGGGACATTCCACCTGCTTAGACCACATTCCACTTGCTAAGACCATTATCTCTCCCCTCCAGACTTTCCCAGAATCCAGACCTGCACAGAGAATTCTCCGCCCAGAAAAAGGCTATCTAGTCCTTTAAAAACCTCTGACTCTCCGTCTTTGGGGGCTGGCGCCATTTGGTATCCAGATGACCTAATAATTTTCATAATTCTTTACCCCTTTTGTCCTCAGGTGTTCCTCCTTTGGTGACCCTAACAGGAGGGAGGGAGGGAGAGAAGGAGGGAAGGAGTTGGAGAGAGAAATTTGTTGTTCCACTTATTTATGCAGGATGATTCTGGTTGGGTTTATTTGGAATTCTGCTGACTACCCCAAGCAAATGTCAATGTGAAAAAGGTCCAAATCTGTAAATCATTTTTTTTTTATAAAAATTCATTTGAGGCAAACAAAAGGATAAGCCTGGAAGCAAGATCTCCACAGATTTAGACAGATGCTTCCCAGAATGGCAGTTTGAAGTTTCTTTTATGAATTTGGAATTAAGGATGTAAGGGAGTTTACATAACAATGGAAAAAAGCAAGGCATGGACTGAATTGCAAGGTGGGTAACAAGATTATGTGCTCTTTCCAGGGTGGTAACTCTTCAGAGCGTCTAAAAAAAGAGGCACCTGAGACAGAAATGCTCAAATCAGTTGAACATATTTGAATGCTTACATTTTCTTTTCTCCGAGAGGTAGACTTGGGGAGCTTGAGAGGCATTCCCAGTGAATCAGCTCTCTAAGAGGAAGGTCTTAAACAAGGGGCCAGTGGCTGAGTGGATCATGTGAGCCAGTGTCAGCCTACAGGACTGTGTATGGGCTAGCCTCTTACCTTGCATGCTTGTTGCTGCCTGAAATTCCTTTAACACAAATTGAAACCTTTGTTCCACAATCTATATACTAGAGGCGCGGTACACAAAATTTGTGCACGGGGGTGGAGGAGGGGTGAGAGGGGCAGGGGTGTGTCCCTCCGCCCAACCTGTACCCTCTTCAATCTGGGACCCTCAAGGGATATTCAACGTTCTGTTTACAGAGATCGGGCCATGGGGGTGTGACCAGCCTGGGTGAGGGGCTGAGGGCTGTTTGTAGGCTGGCCAAACCCCCCAGAGGGGACTCTCACCTCTCTGTACAGGGCTTTTTTTTTTTTTTTTTTTTTGGTCTTTCTTTCTTTCTTTCTTTCTTTCTTTCTTTCTTTCTTTCTTTTTCAGTGCCTTCTTAAGTGGACGCCAGTGCCGGCTGGAAGTAGGTATCTGAGATTTATTTATCTTCTATAATTGAAACTTAGTAGTAGCCTTGAGCAGAGGCCAGGGCTGGCCAGCGTGGGTGGGAAGCTTGGCTTCCTCCATTACCAGGGAAACTCAAGCCTCCTGCTCGCTCCAGCTCCATGGCAGCTGTCATCTTAGTTGGGTTAATTTGCATACTTGCTCCTGATTGGCTGGTGAGTATAGTGGAATGGTTAATTTGCATGTTTCTCTTTTATTAGTGTATATATAAAAGCCTCAGCCACTGTTATGGCTGAATGACCAGAATGACCAGTTGCTATGATGTGCACTGACCACAGGGGCAGACACTCAATGCAGGAGCTGTCCCCTGGTGGTCATTGCACTCATAGAGCAGAAGCGCCACTCAGCTAGAAGCCAGGTTCATGGCTGATAAGCGCAGATGCAGTGGGAGCCTCTCCCACTTCCACATCAGTGCTACCAAGCCACAGTGGCAGTGGCAAAAACAGCAGCGGTGGCAAGGACAATGGGGTGGGATGAGCAGCAGCCGAGCTGAGCCTGGCCCCAGCTGGGGCTCCTCCCCAGCCCTCTACAGCTTCGGTACTACTACATCCTTCAGTGGGATGTTGGACTGCCAGATCAGGCCAAAACCGGCAGTCTGATATCCCCCAGAGGGGTCAAAGATTATGAGAGGGTGCAGGCCAGGCTGAGGAACCCCACACATGCATGAATCTGTGCACCGGGCCTCTAGTTTAAAGATAAACCCTAAAATCTGAGGGTATAAATAAATAAATAAATAAATAAATAAATAAATGGCATTTCAAAGGTATGTTCACCTATCAGAGGTGGGCAAACTTTTTGACTCGAGGGCCACAATGGGTTCTTAAACTGGACCAGAGGGCCGGAACAAAAGCATGGATGGAGTGCTTGTGTGAACTAATACAAATTCAAAGTAAACATCATTACATAAAAGGGTACAGTCTTTTTGGTTTTTTTAATTCAATAGTTTTATTCACCGGATCCGGCCCACTGACCATAGTTTGCCCAGCCCTGACCTAGATGCACAAAAACAAAGGACATCTCCAGGCAAAATATCCTTTTACTAAAGAAGTTGTATGCCTGAGGCATGATTACCTAACATGACCTGCCCAGTTAAGAGTTTATCATCAGATCTCCATGCTCTGAGGTAACTTTCCATAGAATCCTTTTTTTCTTTCTTTCTTTTTTTTTAACCCACAAAAGTAATGGAAAACCTTGCTAAATTTTGTTAGATACCAGGGCTAACCTCTCTGCTTTACATACCATTTGCTCTGGAGCTTTCAGAAGCCAGTGTTAATGTATGAAATGTCCAAACCTGTAAAGGATTTTTATGAGTTGACTTGGGCCTACCTGAGGACAATTGCTGGGAAGCAACATCTCAGTGGATTGAGAAAATGCTTTGGATAATGGCAGTTTTACAGCTTATTGTATATAGTAAAATCAAAGGAGAAGATTAAGGAAGGTTACATGAAATCTGTTGGTGAATTAAAAGGATGGGAGAAAACAAAGCAGGGGAAACTCTCTATTAGATAAAAAGTGAAATGGAGAGACACATACTTTTTACATTGTTGGACTCAGGATAATTAATAACAACATTACAGCTCATAGAGATAGTACTTGGTGGGGGGGGCAACATAAAAATGAGCAGTCTGTGGTCTCAGTGCTCTGGTGCAGCAGTTGTGCCTGAGGGGTCTAGGAAAGGACACTGCTCTGACATTTAAAAGGTATATTATCTTAGATTTTTATTAAAGACAATAGGCTCACTTAAGGTTTACTTTGGCAGGAAAGCTACAAGCCTCGGATGTGACTGCCTGCCACAACCCTTTTAGTCCGGAAATTTTATGTTTAGACATTCTATGTGGTTACTTTCAGTCTCCGAGTTTGTAGGGCCTGCCAAGCTGACCTCCCCTAAACTTGTCAGGTTTAGTATATGGCCCTATTTTTTCATCCTCACTAGCAAAGGATAAAATAGTCTTTCTGGAGTCAATTTTCCTGACTTTGCTCTATATTGTCTGATCAGGAATGGAAGATAGCCCTGGACAATGTGGCTCAGTTGGTTGGGCATCATCCCATACATCAAAAAGTTGCCAGTTCAATTCCTGGTTCATGGCACATGCCCAGGTTGCAGGCTCAATCTCTGGCATGCAGGAGGTAGCCAATCAATATTTTGCTCTCACATCAATGTGTCTCTCCATCTCCTCTCTTCCTCTCTTTCTAAAAGTAATTTTTAAAAAATATACTTTACCGATTTTTTTACAGAGAGGAAGAGAGAGGGATAGTCAGAAACATCAATAAGAGAGAAACATCTATCAGCTGCCTCCTGCACACCCACTACCGGGGATGTGCCTGCAACCAAGGTACATCTCCTTGACCGGAATCAAACCTGGGACCTTTCAGTCCACAGGCTGACACTCTATCCACTGAGCCAAACCAGTTTTGGCTAAAAGTAATGTTTAAACATCTTAAAAAAGAGAGAGAGGCAGGTAAAATTTTATGTTTCCCTTTCTTTTCCTAATTTAGACTCTTGTGAATTTAGTTTAGGGGTACCCACTATTATTGATCCTTTTCTTTCCCAGGGACAGCTATGGACTTCTTGTCTAGCTTGTTTTGTGTCCTATAGTCTACTTCTCTGTGATTAGATATAGTGTTGTTAAATCAACAATGCTCAAAGTGTAGTTCTTGGGCCAGCAGAAGCAAGAACAGCAGCAAAGAATGTGTTAAAAATGCAAATTCTCAGGCCTCAACCCAGCCCTGCTAAATCAGAAATCTGGGGTAGAATCCCGCAATCTGTGTGCTAATGAGCTGTGGTAGGCCGCTTCCTGAATGGTCCTCATGATCTCCATCCCCTGGTATGCGTGCCCCTGTGTAATCCCCACCCTCTGAGTATAGCCTGGACTTCATGACTAGTTTATAATGAAAGGACAACAGCAGAAGGGATACGATATCACTGCTAACAACTAGTCTATAAAGACTGCGGCTTCCATCTTAGTCACTCTCTGGCTCTCTGGCCCTAAGACCACTCGCTGCTGTGGTGTAAGGACCCAGAGGCAGCCTGTGAAGAGACTCAGATGACAGAAACCAAGACTTGCCAGGAACCACATGCGGGAGCTTGCGAGCACTCTCCCACAACCAGTTCCAGTCAAGCCTTCCCTGAGCCTGTAGCTCGGCCAACAGCTGAACTGGAACTTGAGCGGAGACACACAATTAATCTGTGCTTGAATTCCTCACAAACAAAAATGGTGAAATATTAAATATGTATTATTTGAAGCTGCTAGATTTTGCAATCGTTGGCTACATAGCAATTGTTCATTTCACCTTTTTTTTTTCATTTTTCTATTAAGGTATTATATGTGTAGATATCTTATCATTGCCCCCCCCCATCCCACTCCCATTCACCTATCTTTTTTTTTTAAACTATATTTTATTGATATTTTACAGAGAGAAAGGGAGAGGAATAGAGAGTTAGGAACATCAATGAGAGAGAAACATCAATCAGCTGCATCCTGCACACCCCTACTGGGGATGTGCCTGCAACCAAGATACATGCCCTTGACAGGAATCGAACTTGGGACCCTTCAGTCTGCAAGCCGACGCTCTATCCACTGAGCCAAACCAGTTAGGGCTGCCTTTTAAGTTGGATCCTAACATTTCCTAAACATGATAGGGCATGTATTGTTTGCCAGATTGAGTGTCGCTCTTTCTTTTGCTTTTTCCTTGTTTTCAAGACCCACTCATTTCCTATTTTTATATAGTCCACTCTATTTTGCCCTAGGGGTATCCCATGAAAAGATACACCTCAATAACTCTAGTCTTCCAAACTCATCTGCTGTTGAAACAAGTGTTGTCCATTCTCTCTTCCAGAGATTGATAACTTCCATCTAAGAAGACATTTCTTATCAGAATGTCTGCAACCCAAGCTGCCTTTGGTAAAATGTCTAGTATGTCGTATGTCTGCTGCACCCTCCTTTCCTTGAGTTTACCAAGCACATTCCTTTGGGACTGAGGCAAACCTGTATCTCCATCTATAGTGTCTGCACTACCTGCCAGTCACACAATAGAACTTGAAATGCTGAGGTTGGTGAAATTGATTGGCAAATCTGACCTTGCTTGCCAAGGCTGTGGTCCTCAGCCCTGGCTACCCATTTGAATCACCCTCATCTGATTGCTGAAGTCACACTCATATGATTCTAACAGTTTCAGGGGCAATCCCTCAACTGTTCTTACTGTGGGTACTCTTTGCACGGCACTCCCACAATAGTTTCTTGGATCTTATACCACTACCAAAGCTATCATTCCAGTCTCTCCTGAGACCTCTCTTCTCTTCATCAGTGAGATGCATTTAACCCCAGTCCCATTTCTAATTCAGTAAGTGTTGCCAGCAAGGGACCTGGCCTTGAGCGGGTCTGCCTAGGGCCAACAGTAACATGTGGGTTCTTGACTCCATGAAGGAAAGATTTCACAGCATGGATCCAGGCAATTTTTAGAGGATGCTTATCAAAGCTATTCAGAGTTAAACAAAGAAGGGCATAGAATAGAAGAAGCAAAAGGAGAGAGACGAAGTGGAGAAATGAGCCTAAGCTGGGCTGCTTTCACTCACTTTGGAGACAGGATCAGGGTTTTACCCAGGACAAGCGGCCACTGACCATTATTCTCCAATTGCAAGTCTCATGGGGTCCCTTAGAGTTGAGAAGATGTGATGGAAGAAGAGGGAAAGGGAAAGGTGCAGACAATCTCCTGTACATAGAAAACCCTAAAGACTTCACCAAAAAAACTACTAGATTTAATAAATTAACTCAGCAAAGTAGAAGGATATAAAATTAATATTCAGAAATTGATAGCAGAATTATACAGTGATAGTGAACTTGCAGAAAGCTAAACTAAGAAAATAATCCTATTTACCATTGCAACAACAACAAAAACACAAGTTATCTAGGAAAAAACTTCACTATGGAGATAAAAGATTTGTACTCAGAAAACCATAAGACATTGAAGAAACAAGTAGAGGAAGATACAAATAAGTGGAAGCATATACTGTGTTCATGGATTTGGAGAATTAGCATCATCAAAATGTCCATACTATCCAAAGCAATATATAGATACAGTGAAATTCATACTAAAATACCAAAGGCACATTTCATAGATCTAGATAAAATATGCTAAAACTTTATATGGAACCCCAGAAGACTCCAAATAGCCTTAGACATCTTAGAAAGAAGAACAAAATTGGAGGAATTGACCCATGCCTTTATGGTCAATTAATATTTGACAAAGGAGACAAGAGTATACAATGGAGTAAAGACAGTCTCTTCAATAAATGGTGTTGGGAAAATTGGACAGATACATGAAAATAATTGCAATTAGACCACCAACTCACACCATACACAAGAATAAACTCAAAATACATAAAATACTTAAATGTAAGTCATGAAACCATAAAAATTCTAGAAAGAGGAAAGGAGAGGGAGAGAGATAGAAACACTGATCAGCTGCCTCCTGCACATTCACTCTTCTTCCCTGGGCTCATGTTTTGATATGCCAGTAACTCTCAGTCTGGAAAGAGGGACCATCCCAGACTCCTAGGAACCTGGCAAGAGTATAGACACACTTGTAAGGACCAGCTATGTCCATGCAGCTGTGATCAAATCTAGGTGTATTCATCTCCATCCTCTTCTCAGCTGCAAGGTCAGGTCAGACACAGTGCACAGAGGTCTAAACCAGCCCTCGTGCAAGGCTAGGTATGGACATTCCTTTGGAATACACGTGGGCTCTCAGGATAAGGAGCACATTGATGTCTGTAGGACAGATCCATGTTGTTCAGTCCCCTTCAGTGACAAATTGGGAGTGGCCTCTGTGTTCATTGTTTGGACACTTTGGAGACACTTGCAACCTATCCAGATGTGTGTTAGGACTCTACTTCACACAGATCACCACAGCCTGTTCCCTCAAAAACCCACAAAGATGCTCCTAAGATTGCTGACACCCATTCTTTTTGTGGTAAAAGCACTATCTACCCTCTAGCACATGTTTAAGTGCACACTGCAGTATTTTTAGCTGTAGGCTCCAAGTTGTACAGCAGATCTCCCCAAGTCATTCATCCGGCATAGTTTTATGCCCTTTGACCAATCCTGCATAATTTTCAATCCTGCATAATTTTATGCCCTTTGAGCAACATCTTTACATTTCATTTCCCTCATCCCTGGGAGCCAGCACTCTGCTTTTTTCTTCTGCAAGCTTAATTATTTTGTATTTCTCATAAAAGTGGGATCATGTAGCCCAGCTGGTGTGGCTCAGTGGTTGAGTGTTGACCTATGAACCAGAAGGTCCTGGTTCAATTCCTAGTTGGGCACATGCCCAGGTTATGGGCTTGATCCCCAGTAGGAGTGTGCAGGAAGCATCAGATCAATGATTCTCTCTCTCCCTTCCTCTCTGAAATCAATAAAATATACATAATTTTTAAAAAGTGAAATCACGAGCCAGTCAGAGAAAGATAAATATCACATGATCTCACTCATATGTGGGATATAATGATCAACATAATCTGATGAACAAAAATGGACCCAGAGACAAGGTGGCACTGAGCAGACCGTCCAACCTCGGGAAGAGGGCAGGGGGCAACCAAAGGACTTGTATGCATGCATATTAGCATGGCCAATAGATACAGACACTGGGTAGGTGTGTGGGTTAATCAGGGAAAAAGAAGACATATAATACTTTAAACAAACAAAAATACAGCATTTGTCCTGTGTCTGGCTTATGTCATTTATCATAATGTCCTCCAGGTCCATCCATACTGAGGGAAATTTTCTTATTTTTTATGGTTCAATAATTTTGCATATGATGCAACCTGTTTGGGTGGAGTTCTGCTGCACATCTGCCTGCTTTCCACATGTGATTTATCAATTTGCTTATCCATGGCAAATAGCATACCCCAACCTGCTGTTGTCCTATAGGACTGAGTTGTTTTCTGGTGGGAGACAATGAAATAGTGAACCTGGAACCTTGTCTGAAAAGAAAATCACAAAGACGCATGGAGGACAGACAGGTATGCTTGCCTGGTGGGGAACAGGAAGACCAGCTCTCTGGGGAGAACATAGCTGAGAGCAGGCAGCAGGCTCTCCTGAGAGGGGGAAACCTGGGGATGGGATGGCTGGGACAGATTAAGAGCTCCCTCTGGTGGGGAAGGGAGCTCTGAGGAGGATGGGCTGTCAGGGTCAAAGCAGCCTTCTCTCCTTCCATAAGCATTCACTTATCCAGCGAGGCCCTCAGGCTTAGCTCATAGAAACATACTCGCAAGCTGATGCCTGCGGTCTGTAAGCAATTTTTCTTTATCACCAGGCATGAAGTTTTGACCCTTTCCTAGAGCCAGTGTGGCCCCAGAAACCCTACTCAAGCACCCACCCCATGTCCTTACAGGTGAGCGACTTCTCCATGTGATTGGCTGCATCCAAGCCGAAGGACTCACTGTAATTGCGCTACTCAAACTGAGATCCAGAGACTAAGAATATCACCACCTGCTGGTTTCTGGTTAAGAAGCAAGCCCTCCAGGCCTTCCCAGACCTACTGGGTCAGAATCCTGGGATAGGGACAAACGCAGGGATCTGGGTGTCCTCAGGCCTTCAGGGGTTATGGTACCCTTCGAAGTTCACAAGCAGCTGCACACAGATGCTGGAGGCCTAATTCATGGCACAGAGCTGAAGCTTGTTTGGAAAGAGAGTGTTATTTAGTCGTCCAAGAGCTGCATTCCAGCTTTGGGCCTTGAATGTCCCTTCCCTAGAAACTGCACACAGCAAATTGTGCTCGCTGAGCTGTGACAGCTGTGGCCACCAGAGGGCACCAATGGTCACCTACTGTATACAGCTCAGGGATCCCTGGAGCTCATTCCGTTCACTCTTCTCTTTGTTTCTCTTTCACTCCTCGTATTCTAGAAATAAATTCCTACAAAGAAAACCATAGGTGTAGTGCATGTCGGGACCAGCTCCTGTAAACACCTCTGGAGAGAGGGCATTTGCTCATCCAGCCAGGCCTGGAAGCACATCCATAAGCTGAAAAGTTGTGCAGAGTGATGTACTGAGGTCAGCTTCAACCTCCAACACCCTTAGTGAGGCCACAGGCCAGGAGCCAGTGAGTCAAGTCTGTTTCAGAAGCCACAGGGGATCTGAGGAGCCAGTGGACAAGAAAACACTGGAGCCCATAAAAACCTCAATGTGCCCCTTCTGTACATTTCTAATCTACCTAATAAAAGAGTAACATGTTAACTAACAGTACCTCTATGACACCTAATAGCCAATCAGGAGTGAGTATGAAAATTAACCCAATAAAGATAGTGGGCTAATTTGCATATGCAGTGCTGAGCTGCTGGGGATGGGGCAGGACACTTGCCACTCTGGGCCTCTGGGCAGCGTGGGAAGGCAGAAAGGCAGCTAGCTCTAGCCAGAGCAAAGGCGGTGCCAGCAGCCAGGGGAAGGAAGGCCCATTCTTACACAAATCTTCTTGCATCGGGCCTATAGTAAATGCATGTTCATTGCTGGGCAGGTTGCCTCCTATCATGCACCAACTGGCCCTGGAAACCCACCCTTTTTGGTTCTGCTCCTCCTTGTCTTTCTGACCTTCACTCTGCTACTGTGTCTGGGGATCCCCTTCCATTTCTACCTCTTGCACCTGGGTCCTCATTTCAGCCTCTGGTTCTGGGACACTCAAGTGAAATCTTCCTTCCCCACGGAGGCCCTGAGGGAGTTCCATGGCTGGGATTCAGCTATAGGGGACCTCTTCTGTTCCGATCCTTCCCAACCCACCCTGCCAGGGCCTTGTTCCTCTGCCCTGGACAGGAGACAATGTTATCTCTGTTGGAGGGAGAAAGCCAGGGTCATAGGTAAGGTTATCTTTCATGATATCATCCCTGATAGATGTGTAAGATGCTTCAAACATGATTGTGGAATTGCCGGTTTGACCTGTAACAGCACCAATGATTCTGTTGGTTGTTCCAGCTCTACATGTTATGTGGGTGCAGGTTCGGAGGTATTAGAGCTTTACGTTGAATTATTTTTCTTATTATCACATAACCTGCAATTGTATTGCTAGAAATGCTTTCAGTTCTCGATCCAACCCTGTTCCCAGTGCGCTGCTCTCGGACCTCCCAGCTACAAGGGTGGGTGGGGCATGTAGTGTCAGAGTACTGGCCCCACCCCCTGCCTGTCTATACACATGAAGTCCTGTTGGAAGAAGACCGCCCTGCTTGTGTTCTCATTAACCATGGTGCTTTCTAGACACAGGTAACATTAGAGAGTGGAGAACACCACATGCCCACAAAAGCCCAAGAGTGACTTTTTCCCTCTGTATGGAAATCCTGTTCTAGGCATTTTGGCCAGAGTTGCAATAGCACCTGGCCCAGCGGTTAGTGCTTCTCAGTCTTTAACTGGCCCTGTGTTCTCTATGAATTTGTAAAATGCAGTCTCCTGGTGCAAAGGTGGCCATTTACAAATAGCCACTCCGTCAACGTGATGTTGGCCACTCCTGACATGTTCCTCCTCCTGAAGGCAGGAAAGGGCAGTGGCTGCAGAGCGGGAAGAGGACATCCTGCAGGCCCTGAGAACGTTCATCTCCAAAAGGGTCTTAGAGCTGCCACTGCCTTGGCCTTGCTTGCTCTTTGCGTGAAGGCTACAGTCCCCTCCTACATTGTCCCAGCTGTCATGGACCAGGAAATGTGTGTGAGCAAGTCCCCCTGAACAGAGGCCACATGTGCCCTGAGGGGCCTGAGGCCCTGTCTGCATCCATCCTTCAGACCAGGGTTCCCTACTTTGGTCATGGTCATTGCCCTTCTGGGGACATGGTTACCCCTCACGAACCCTTGAGCAAGCAGCTCAGAGGCGCCTTACTTATGCCACCTGGAGCTGGCTTAGGAGGTGCAAGGGGAGAGACAACCCACCCCCCTTGGGCCACTATGCTGCCCAGCAACTTCCCATCCCCCTCAGTCAGGAACCATGCCACACAGCGCCTTTTGAAATGCTGATGTTTAATGGACTACTCTACATGAAAGAAAATGGACACTGATGAATTGCCACCATGCCCGTGTGTGAGGCTCCAGATATCTGCAAGGCCGAGAAGAGAGTGAGTTCAGAGCCGCTCGGCCACGGAAGGGCTCCTACAGAGACGGGGGTAGAGAGGCTGGGCTGGAGCGTGATATCACTCAGTAGGTCCCCTCCTGGCAGGTCCTGTTTAGGAGTTGAAACACTGTTCTCCAGGGCTCGACGCTGATGGTGAAGAAGCAGATGAAGGTCTGAGGGAATAAGCACAGGGATGAATTGTGGGTGAAGAAGCCTGGGGAAGCTGTGACTCCAAGCCCTAAAGACAGCATCCATCCCGGACTTGCATCTGCAAGGTGAGCAGCTGGGGGATGAGGCTCTAGCTCTCAGTCTACGTCTCCTAACCCCAGGGTCTCCTGTGCCACTCTGCTCTCCCCAGGAGAACCCCTGGGCTGTCCCAGGGTGGCCCCTGTCTCTAGTACAGCAACACATGCTCCTTCCCAGCAGGCCTTACCTCAAGTAGCCCTGACCTGAGGTGGGCTTGTCCTAGAGCAGGGGTTCACTTTCCCTCCTCCCTTCCCCCAAGCAGGAACTTCAGCTCAGCAGGGCCTGAGGCAGAGCATGGGACATAGGACAGTGGGCTCCTCTCACGCAAACCCCATCAGCTCTGCTCAGTGACAGGGGGACGTGAGGACTGGCCACTCAGTCAACAGTGATGTTGGCCACTACTGACATGTTCCTCCTCCTGAAAGCAGGAAAGGGCAGTGGCTGCAGAGTGGGAAGAGGACATCATCCGGCTAGAATCAAGAGACCCGGACCATAGGGGCAGGAACAATCTGTCACTGGTATGGCCCGAGGTTCAGACAGCTGAATGGGGAGAGTGGACAGTTGGGATCTCAAATTGGCCAGGGGCCTGTAAATGGGCCTGTAAGCAGGTGCAAGTCTGGGATGGATGCTGTGTTTAGGGTTTGGAGTCACGGCTTCCCCAGGCTTCTTCAGCTAGGCTGGGCTCCATCTTTAGCAGAAGCAGTGGCTGTAGTAGGGCCAGTAGCCCCTTCCTTCTTGTGTCCCTAGGAATGGTATGTCCTCTGCCCCACTGCCCACAGCACCCCATGCAGATCCACAGTTATGGAACCTGAAGGAGGCTCATGTGTGTCTTACATTGTTCATCTCTGGGTTTTCTTCAAAGGGGCAGTTGTCAATGTCTTCATCAAATTTCCCACACCTGGTTCTGCGAAGCTTCAGCTCCATGGAGAAAGCCATCATGGTCTCTAGCTGTGGTACACATAGACATTAAAAAGGAAACCACCCTCATGGTCCCATTAAGTAGTTGCTAGTGGAGACACATGGAGTGTAGGAACAGGCCCAAACCTTACTCTGTTTGGGGCTTCTGTCTGGGTCTGGATCAGTACATTTGTGTTAAAGCTACACTTGGGATGTTCTGGACAAAGAGGCATATAGACCGGTGGAGTCTCCGGGGTAAAAGCAAGCTGATAACACACTATTAATTTCATACACTGCAGCCTCACATTTGCAAATGCCAAGTGACCCCACCTTTCTTTTCAATGCTTCCAGCTTCCATAGCATTCCCAGAGGCACGTAACAAGTGGTTGGGAGGATGTTGGCCCTACAAGAGTTTGCTTGATCATCTCAACTCCAGAGTGGGAGACTCATCTATAGCCCCATTGTCACACCCTTCACCTTCCCAACATCAGAAAAATGCCATATAATGCTAGTGAGACTACCCCCTCCCCCCCGCCACACACACACACACCAGACAATGGCTTCAAGAGACAACTTCTATTACAAAGTGCATTGTGACATGTTCTGTACTCTTCTCCACTCCATTCTACTCATTTTATTCCATATTCCCCCATGGCATCCACTCCATTATCACCAGCACCCAAACTCAGTCTGTGACTCTGGATATAAAAATCCCCACTAGAGCTCCAGCCTGTTAGAGCCCAGGGTGCCTGAAGCAATGTCACAGAGGGTTAAGGTCAGTGGAGGGTGGGGACCCTTTGCCCTTCATGTGGACTCTCAGTGCAGAGGTCCAGAGAGTGAGAGAGTAATGGCCCGGACACCACACACACACACACACACACACACACTCTCTCTCTCTCTCTCTCTCTCTCTCTCTCTCTCTCACACACACACACACACACACACACACACACACACACACACTCACACACACACTCACATGCAGAACCAGAAGTGCTCCTTTGGGAGAGTGTTTTCATTGTTCATGTCTGCAGCCCAAATGAAAATAGCATTGCTGGTTGCATTCTGAAAGAGAGTCCACGGCAAGGAGAACAAACTTTTAAGGATTAAAAACCATGGTCTGGGGAAGGGTGTAAAATAACATCAATCCACAGAGGTGGATACCACAGCAGGGAGCCCAGACAGAGCTCATAGAAGCCACAGCAGAGGCCCTGTTTTACTTTATTTCCTTGAACTTTCCTCACCCTAACTTTTTAAGCATTTTCTGTGTGTCTGTCTCTTCCTTACTAGACATCTTTATCTTTCTCCCCTCATTGACTACATTTTGATGTCATTTTTCATTAACCAATGACATAGAGATTGAGAAAATGTTGCATATGAGTAGACATTGATCTAACTTTTAAAATTTCCATGTAAATGCTTTTATAAAATATGAAAATGAATAGTTTGTATATGTTATTTTATAAACTTCAAATGGAATATGAGATCCTTTGGTGGGTCCCCTATCTGTTACCCTGACTTACAAGTGAAGGCTAGCAGGGCAGAAAGATGCAGTCACCTACCTTATCCTCCCTCTTGGAGTCCAGGATGCTCACCAGCCTGTAGGCATTTGTGTCCTTGCTCTTCACATTGAATATGTGTAAGGCATACTCCACGGTGGCAAGGAAATAACTTTCTATGCCTGGTCCTTCATTGCTAATACTCCAGCTGTGAGTCACCAGGACCTGGGAACCTGCGAGAAGCAGGAACATGGTCCAGGCAGAGCTCATCTCCATTGCAGGAATCTTAGAGGTCAGGCAACCAGCCACCCATAGCCCTTCTGGCTCAGACTCCACGAAGCGTCCCAGGGCAGTGGTCCAACTAATCTACCCCAGGACATATCCTTCCTGTGAGCCTCCTCTCTGCTGTTACGCCCTGTTCCCTCCCACATGCGACCCTGCCTCCTCTGTCCAAAGTAGTTAACATTGTCTCCTGTCCAGGACAAAGAAAGAAGGCCCTGGCAGGGTGGCTTGGGAAGGATCAGCGATAGGAGATGCGGTCCCCTTGTGGCTGAATCCCAGCCATAGGACTCTCTCTGTGCCTCAGTGGGGAAGGAGGACTTCACTTGTTTGCTCCAGAACCAGAGGCTCTAATGAGAGCACAAGTGCAAGATATAGAAATGGAAAATGATCTCTGACACAGCAGTGGAGTGAAGGTCAGCACGACAAGGAGGGGTGGAGCCAAAAAGGATGGGTTTCCCAGAGCCAGCTTCTTTCATGGATGAAAGAAGGCAACCTGTGTAGTTACCTGGGAAAGGGCACCAGCACCTGCCTGAGAATCGCCAGCCTGAATTGTGGCCATTGGGGAGGGGGTGGGTGAAGCCTTGGGATGAAGGCTGGACGCAGTTTGTTTTTCTTGTTGCCGTGAGTCTGATGCACTGACACACAACCTCATGCCAAAGAGATGTGAGAGTCGGTTGAAGTTAGCCAGCACCCCTCAAACCTGATGTAGAAAGGATACAGAGGTTTGAGCAGAGACAGTGGTAGTCCTAAGAATCCCAAATGCCAAGGGGACAGGGACAGAGACAGGGACTCACGAACAGGAACAATGCACATATTTAGTACCAAGTACCTTTGGCTGAACACAGCCGGTCATACATAGGGCCTTCCTGGGACAAAACTCCGGATGATCATATGAGCATTATTGCAAATCCAACCATGTCCAGGCCCATGGCACTCCCATGCGCTTTGCAGCAAAGTATAGTTCCAGGAGCCTTGGGGTAAACAGGTAACCTTGAATTGTTGCCAGGGCAGGAAAGGCAGAGGGAGAGTGTAAGAGCACGGGGCCTCCTTTCAAGATGGGCTCTAGCCTGAAGGTGCCTTACAGCCTTGGACATAGGCACAACTCCAAAAGCAGGGACTCAGTCCCTTCTCTGTCTAGCATGCCCCACCCTGAGTCACCTAGACGCTCTCTCCTCATCATCTGGAACATTTGTTACCCACTTAACAAAGTGCCATGGTCAAGTGTAGAAATGTATTGATTGCATTACAAGCCAATTCTTTCTCATATATTTCTAGTCAAATGAAAACTGAAAGAATGTTTTCATAGCAGTGGGAACATGGTTAGATTGAAGGCTAAAAGCATCTATAGCAATATAATTGCATGTTATGTGATAATAAGAGTAACATTTCAACAAGAAGCTCTGATACCTATGAACCTGCATCCAAACCACACGTGGAGCTGGAATAGCCAACAGAATGATTGGTGCTATTACAGGTCAAACCAGCAATTCCACAATCACATTGGGAGCATCTTACACATCTCTCAGGGATATCAAGACAGATTAACATTATAAAGAATATAGCTGAGTTGAAAGATACAGTTAACTAGTCTACTTAAGCAATTTTCTGAAAATTCTTGTACCCAGTATAGAATGTGGGTTTTTAAGTAATGAAGTGATAATCATAAAATGATAGTATTAGAAATGTTACAAATAGCTGAAACTTGTTTGGCTCAATGGATATAGCATCAGCCTGCGGACTGAAGGGTCCCGGGTTTGATTCTGGTCAAGGGCATGTATCTTGGTTGCGGGCACACAACCAGTAGGGAGTGTGCAAGAGGCAGCTGATTGATGTTCCTCTCTCATCAATGTTTCTAACTTTCTATCCCTCTCCCTTCCTCTCTGTAAAAACTCAATAAAATATATTTTTTAATGTTACAAATATTTCTTTGTGTCTTCTTCAATATGTTTTAATAATGTCTTAGAGTTTTTAGTGTATAGGCCCTTCACATCCTTTGATAAATCCATATTTGTGGGTTGGAGGAATTGACATAGTTAAAAAATGGCCATGTTACTCAAAGCAATATACCCACTTAATGCAATCCCCATCAAAATAAAAAAAAAATAGAACCAAAAAATTCATAAGATTTGTATGGAACCACAAAAGACCCAATAGTCAAAGCATTCCTGAGAAAAGGAATAAAGTTGGAGGTATCACACTCCCAGACTTCAAATTATACTACAAAGCTACATAATCAAAAGAGCATGGTATTGTCATAAAAAGTGCACAGACCAATAAACGAGAATTGAGAGTCCAGAAATGCATCCATATGTATATGTGTAAATAATTTTTGATAAAAGACACAAGGGGATGGGGATGGAGAAGCTTCTTCAATGAATGGTCCTGGGAAAATTTAAAAGCCACATGCAAAAGTATAAAACTAGACTGCTGTCTGTCACCAGATACAAAATTAACTCAAAATGGATCAAAGACCTAAATATAAGACCTGAAACAATAAATTACATAGAAAAAAACATAGGTACTAAACTTTTGGACCTTGGTCTTAAAAAGGATTTTATTAATCTGACTTCAAAGGCAAAGAGAAGTAAAAGCAAAAATAAATAAATGGGACTATATCAAATTAAAAAGCTTCTTCACAGCAAAATAAACTGTCAACAAACAAAAAGGCAAAAAATCAAATGGGAAAAGATATTTGCAAACAATACCTCTGACAAGGGATTAAAGTCCAAAATATATAAAGAACTCATACAACTCAATACCAAAACACACAAACTATCCAATTAAAAACTGGGCAGAGAATCTGACCAAAAGACATACAAATTACCAAGAGTTATATGAAAAGATGCTCAACTTCACTAGCTATTAGGAATATGAAAATTAAAGCTACAATGAGCTACCACCTCACAGTTGTTAGAATAGCTGCCATCAAGAAGACAAGTAGTAATGAATGTCAAAGAAGTTGTGTGGCAAAAGGCACCCTTATTCACTACTGGTGGAAATGTAAACTGATATAGCCACTCTGGGAAACCATATAGAAGTGTCATAAGAAAATTAAGAATGCAATTACTATATGACCAGCAACCTCTTCTGGGTGTTTATCCCCCCAAAATGGAAAACATTTATTTGCAAAGATAGATGCACTCCTATGTTCATTGCAGCATTATTCACAATGGCTAAGACATGAAAACAACGGAGTGTCCTTTGAAAGATGATTGAATAAAGAATATGTATTACATATATACAATGGGAAACTACTCAGCCATAAGAAAGGGCAAAATATTGCCATTTGAGAACATGAATGGATTTTGAGAATATCATGCAAAACAAAATAAGTAGACAGAAAATATCAAGAACCATCTGATTTCATCCTTATGTGCTCTATAAAACTGAAAGCAACAACTGAATGAGAAAGAAAGACAAAATAAACAAAACCTCATAGGCACAGACCACAGTATGGTGGTTAGCAGAGGGAAGGGAGGTAAGGGTAATAAAAAATAAAGGGGGTTAAATATATGGTGACAGAAGGAGACTTGACTTTGGGTGGTAACTCACAATACAATACACACATGATGTATTATAGAATTTCACACTTGAGACCTATATAATTTTATTAACCAATAAATAAGTTAAATAAATTCAATTAAAAATGTTACAAACATACTGGCAATCCAACAATAAAATTATAACTGAGAAATTTTGAATTAATGCATTTCAATCAAATTTGTAGTAAAAATATATTAGTAAATTATCATTGAATTGAAAATAATTTAATTACTTTTATAATTAAAAATTAATTTACTGCCAAAAGAGAGTATAATAACTTGATTATAAATGGGTTTGTAAGTTAATTATAAATTTAATTAGCAATAAAACCCACCAAATGGTGAACATATAACTAAAGCATGTTGCTATGTAAGTTAACACCTTAAACCCTTAAATATCTCCTCTATTAATTATTTGTAAAGAACAGATATAGTGAGTTTTAAAACTTGTCAATTGAAACTAATGTAATGTTACAGGAAATTTTATACTTATAAATGTATTATTTATTGAAAAGGCAGATATTAGAAAAATTAGAAAGATGTGATTAATGATAAAAATACAAAATTCTAAAATAAAAATGTGTGAGGTAATAAAGTAAGCCAAATATTTGGTGGGAAGAAGTAGGCAAACATTTAGCAAGAACTATCAGGAAAACAGAGAGAGAGAATATAAAACATCATTAGTAATAAAGGACAGACCATGAAAGACACAGAATATTAATGTGCATGTATTAAAAGAAAAACTATTTCAGAGTAAAGAGTTTTAGACTTGACAGTAAAGTATGATCCCCTAAAACAAAAAAGTTAATAATGAAGTAGTCAAAATTATAAAACCTTTGCTCATAAAAGTTTATGTGAAGCAAATTAAAAGTCAAACTAAAGAGTGGGAGAAAATATTTGCAAACCACATATTACACAAACAATCCACATCTAGAATTATAAAGGACTCTAAAAACTTTACAGTTAAAAATAACAAATCTCATTAGCAAAAGCCATAAACAGACATTTCACCTAAGAGGACATACAGATGGCAAGTAAAAATATATAAATATTAGAGGTCCAGTGCAAGGAGGGAGGAGGGATCCCTCAGCCCAACCTGTGCCCTCTCACAGTCCAGGAGCCCTTGGGGGATCCTTAGTGCTGCCGCAGAGGTGGGAGAGGCTCCCACCACCACCGCTGTGCTCACCAGCCATGAGCCTGGCTTTGGGCTGAGTGGCGATCCCCCTGTGGGAGCACACTGATCATCGGGGGGAAGCTCCTGCATTGAACATCTACCCCTGGTGGTCAGTGTGTGTCACAGTGACTGGTCATTCCTCCATCAGGCCAAAATCAGCTCTCTGACATCCCCTGAGGGGTCCCAGATTGTGAGAAGGTATAGGCTAGGCTGAGGGACCCCACTGGTGCATGATTGGGGCTGGGAAGGGATGTGGGAGGTTGGCCATCCAGGGAGGGACTGTGGGAAGGCTCCAGAGCATGTCCAGCCCATCTCTCTCAGTCCCAATTGGCTGGACCACAGCAGCAAGCTAACCTACCACTCAGAGTGTCTGCTCCATGACGGTCAACTGACTGCCCTCTGATGGTCAGTGCACATCATAGAGAGCAGTTGAATGGTCTTAGTATGTCATTAGCACATTACACTTTAATTGGTTGAATGGAAATTGGATGACCAGACACTTAGCATATTAGCCTTTTATTATATAGGACTAGTGACCGTGGGGAGGGTGTGTCCCTCAGCCCAGCCTGCACCCTCTCCAATCTGGGATCCCTCTAGGGATGTCCGACTGCCCAGTAGGATTGGGCCTAAATGGGCAGTCAAACATCCCTCTCACAATGCAGGATTGTTGGATCCCAATTGCTTGCCTGCCTGCCTTCCTGATTGCCCCTAACTGCTTCTGTCTGCCAGCCTGATCACCCCCTAACCACTCCCATGCCAGCCTGATTGATGCCTAACTTCTCCCCTGCCAGCCTGATTGTCCCTACTTACCTCCCCTGCAGGCCTGGTACCCCCCAACTTCTTTCCCCTGCAGGCCTAGGTCCCCCCCAATTGCCCTTCTCTGCAGGCCTGGTTGCCCCCAACTTCCCTTCTCTGCCAGCCTGGTCACCCCTAACTGCCCTCCCCTGCAGGCTTGATCACCCCCAATTATCCTCCCTTGCAGGCCTGGTCCCTCCCAACTTCCCTCCCCTGCTGGCCTGATTGCCCACAACTGCCCTCCTTGCAGACCTGGTCCCTCCCAACTGCCCTCCCCTGCTGGCCATCTTGTGGCAGCCATCTTGTGTCCACATGGGGGCAGCCATCTTGTGTGTTGAAGTAACAGTCAATTTGCATATAACTCTTTTATTTTATAGGATAGAGGCCTGGTACACAGAAGGGGGTCGGCTGATTTGCCCTGCAGGGTGTCCCAGATCAGGGTGGGGTTCTCTTGAGGTGTAGGGTGGCCTGGGCAAGGGGCCCGTGGTTGTTTGCAGGCTGGCCATGCCCTCCAGTGACCCAAGCAGAGGCCCTGGTATCTGGGATTTATTTATCTTCTATAATTGAAACTTTGTAGCCTTGAGCAGAGGCCAGGGCAGGCCAGAGTGGGCAGAAAGCTTTGGCTTCCTCCATTGCCAGGAAAACCCAAGTCTCCTGCTCCTTCTGTGGCTGCAGCCATCTTGGTTGGGTTGATTTACATACTCACTCCTCATTGGCTGGTGGGTGTGGGTTGTGGGTGTAGAGTAGGTAAAGTCAATTTGCATGTCACCCTTTTATTAGACAGTATGTTCAACATCACTAGCCAAAAGAGATAATGCAATTTAAAACACACAATGAGCTATCAACATACACTGAGAATTACTAAGATAAAATAGTGACACCACCAAATGTTGGCAAGAATACAGAAAAACTGGATAACTCATACATTGTTGATAGGAATATAAAGTGATATAGCCACTCTAGAAAACAGTTGATAGTTGGTTATAAAATTCAACATGCAATTGCACTCTTGGGCATTGATCCCACTGAAATGACATGTTTACACAAAAACCTATACAGATATGTTCATAGCAACTTTATTTGTAAGAGCCCTAAACTGGAATTAGCCCAGATACACTTCAACAGGTAAATGTTTAAACACACTGTAATATATATAAACCATGCAATACTGCTCAGGAATATAAAGGAACCAACTATGGATGCCCGCAACAACTTAGACAACTTTCCAGGGAATTAGGCTTAGTGAAAAAACTCAATTCCAAAAGGTTATATACTATATGACTCTACTTATATTTTGAAATGTGAATCCCATTGTCATTTTAGAATGACAAAATTATGGAAACATAAGACAAATTAGCAGTTGCCAAGGGGTAAAGATGAGAAATGGAGAATGGGTTGGGAGCAGATGAGGTTGATGTGCTTATAAAGGACAACACAAGAAATTCTTGTAATGTTGGAATTAGTAGTAGATATATGAACCTAAAAGGAGCTATAATTGTATAGAGCCTAATGCATGTACACACACACACACACACATCAGTACAAATACAATTGGGGAAATCTGAATAAGACAGATTTATGTATCAATGTCAATACCCTGGATTTTGATATTTTACTGTAGTTTTACAAAAGATAACACTGGGGTGAAGCTGGGAAAGTGTACATGGAGTCTCTCTCTCTCTCTCTCTCTCTCTCTCTCTCTCTCTCTCTCTCTCTGTATTATTACGTACAACTATATGTGAATCTACAATTACCTCAATAAAAAGTTAATTATGAACAGTATATGCAGCAGAGATGATCTTTGTGTCCCCCTCCCCCCCCCCACACACACACACATTTTCTCTTTCCATGAACCTGGAAAACTCCAAGCTCCCAGAGATCACCATCATGATGTGGTCTGCCCCCATGACGTGCTTTTGGACTTTCCTCCCAAGAACTCCAAGCAGCAGCCTGGGTGCATAGGCCTTGATCTAAGTCAGTATGTGTCACCTACCGATAGCCACAAAGTTTACTTCTGAGAGAACATGGGGCCAGGTCTCCACCGCTGTAACATGTCTTATGGAAAGGCATCCTACACATCCTACAGAGCCCTGAATTAAATGGAGGAAGTTCTGTCTGCAGGGCAGCTCACATCCCATCCTCCTTTCCCCAAAGTTCCTAGGCCAGGACAAGACATAGGCAGGGGACCAGCTGGCTCAGTAGACTGCACATCTGACCCTTATAACCAGGAAAGAGGCATGGAAGTCCTCAAGGACACAAGAAGAAGCCAAACCTCTTTCAGGACCCTACAGAATAAGAGGGAAAGAGCAGGAGGAGCCATGGCCTACACAGGGTAGGCTGCTAACCCGCCCAGGAGCACTGAGGCTGCTTGGGCCTGTATGCACCTCTGGGCTTCTCAAGCCAGGAAGCTGAGAAACCTGAGTGAATACTGCAGAGCAGGACTCCCAAGGGAGCAGCCCTTTCTGCTTCCCAAGGATTTGCCAGCCAAGATTCTTAAGGGAGCATGACTCAGCCACACTCAGTGAGCCCCCAGTAGACCCCTTCTCCAACTCAGAGTTCACACCTCATACATAATGTTTGGCAACGTACTAAGTGCATTAACTCAATGCCAAGAGAAGTCGGAACAGACGATGCCTGAAAGCAAAAATCAGAAGAAAATGCTGTTGGAGATGGTACCTCTCCTGTGAAAGTCGGGGCTCATGCCCACTCCAGCATGGGCTTTCCCAGACCCTGGGAACTTGTGTGGTTTCAAGACCCTGTGCCCATAGGTCACATAGGAATGGACTTTGCTTCTAAGCCTTACACTGAGGGAGGCTGGAAACTTCCCTGAATTTCCTGAAAGACCAGCCATTGGCGCTCCACAGCGAAAACACCCAAACCCTGGGCACACTGTGAGGACAGATAGAGTCAGGACATGAGTCCCATATACCAGGAGACAGTAGTGTTGCCCCTCCATTTCCTGGAACCACTGAGAAGCCGAGACTTGCTGGCAAACATTTGCAGGAGTGAATTCTTTAACAATCAAGTTAATAAAATAGCTGCTTGTGTCAGTTATCAAATGTTCAGCATTCATATCTTGTGTTCTGTTCTGTAGCCACATCCCCATCTGCCAGAGGACATTTGGACATTCTCTTCGGCTTCCCAGGGTGTCAGGGTCATGGCACAGCCCTGGGGCTCAATAAGTACAGAACTAGACACAAAGTAACCGCCAGTTGCAGAACTCCAGGAGGCCTTTGCTGATGCTGGGCCACTCTGTATGGGGACAAGGAAGGGAAAGGAGGCTGGGGCCAGGGGCAGTGCTGTCAGATGGTGTACACAGAGGACGAGCCCTGCTGGTCCTTGCCCTGCATGCTCCTCAACACAACCTCACACATTCCAAATTTTCAGGTTGGTCCCCAATGCTCACACCACCCCCTGAGGTCCTGGTATAGCCCACGGGATTAGAACTCTGGTTTCTCCCGTCCCGCCCCCCATGCCCATTCATCCTGGAAAACAAACACACCCTGCTTGAAAGATGCATTTTTTTTACTCTTTCTCTTCCCCCAACCCCGCCTCAAAAAAATTTTTTTAATGATCTAAGAGGGGAAAGGGACATGATAGCAAAGCCAATACTCTGTCATCCAAAAATCACCTAAGAAGCAACATCTCCAAGAGGAAGGATTGGAGGCATTACTTCTCATGGGCAGCTGGTCCTTTGGGTGGCCAAGGTCACAGGTTTTAATGAGCCTTCAAACCTTGGGAAAAAGAGCCAATACTGAGTTGCCTCAGAAATACGAACACCCATAAGTTCTAATTTCCTCCATAGCACATAACACATCATCAACGTTGAGCAAATAAAAAATCTCATTAATCAATTGAGCTGTTGATCCTGATTCTTCATCCTGACTCAATGTGTGAGAAGGTCCCAGAAGGTTTTGAAGAGTTAAACCTAAAGCAGTGCACTGCTGACCCAGGATGTGGACAGTAAAGTTTGGTTGGCTCCACGTGCTTGCACGAGGTATTAATGGTAAGATGAAAATGACCGGCCCAGGAAGTGTAAACATCTCAGGTCCCTCCAGGTGTGCAATCACACTGTCGGGGCTCAGAGGAGAAAGACCTTCTGAGGCGCTGCTCATGGGTCCAGGTGAGGCCCGCCAGCTATGGCTACAGATCCCAGGAGCACATGCTCTGGAAGCCCAGGCTGCTCATTCACAGTGGTTGGGGCTTAAGAACAAAGGTGGGCAGAGGAGAGCAGGCTACAGGTGCTGCAGGTAGCTTCCCTTTCCGGAGGTGGGGAGAAGCAATATAGCAAAACTACTCCCCCTGTGTAGTAGTTACTCTACTCTGTGAGAAAACTGAGGAGGAGGAAGGCAAAGGCATGCCTCTCCCACCAGCTGAGACGAGGTAAGCGCAGATGAAGTATGCCCTGCTGCCTGACCTTACCCAAGCCTCCGGGGTGGCCTCAAGCTGCTCCTTACAGAGGACCTGGGCTCCACTATGAGGCTGTTTCCTTCAGAAGCTAACATTGAGATAGAAATTCAGGTGCAAATGGTTTATTTGGAGGTGATCCCAGAAAACACCAGAGAGGATTGTGGGGAAGTAGAGGGGAAGCAGCATGGAACAGTGACCAGAATCAAAAGGTGGGCGATGGGCTCCATCTTGCTGGGCACCTCCCAAAGACCTGTCAGGTCAAAGTTTGGTGTTATCTCCTGGGGCGTCAGAAGGCTGGGATATTTATCTTCCAACTTCAGCCACTGGCTGAGGGCTCCTCCCAGGGGCTTTACCTTCCCAATGTTATGGCTGGCAGGACCCTGTCAGGGCAGGGCTCCAGCCCAGGGGAGGAATGATGTAGCATGATGTGCTTTATGTTAGTCATGGGCTGGCTCTGTTTGCAGTCCCTAGCCCCTGGGTATGTCCTGTTCCAAGTTATTGCAAGGCAGCACAAACAGAACAGACCAGGTCAGACAGAAACCGCTTAAACTGAAAATAAGCCCCCCGCCCCAGGTATTGTGCAAACTTTTAACGATGTTACTGTACTAGTGGAATTTTTCATAGCTCATAGTGTGATAGGTTATCATGACCCTAGGACAGACCAAGAACTCTGCCTAGTCAGCTGTACCTGCCCCCACTGTTGCAAAACAACTGCCAGCTAGCCTAAGCCAAGGTCTCAAAACAAACTCCTCAAAGGATAAAAGCAGGTTTTCCTGTGTGCTCAGGGCTCTCTCTTTCTTTTTCTTACTGCTGCGACAGTAGGGGGAGACCCCGGATTCGAATTTGTTAATAAAGGCATAAATTTTGATCTGGCGTCTTGGTGGTCTTCTCTGGGGGTCTCTCCATAACACCAGCACTCTAGCCTGCCCCTCCTGGTGAAGAGGAAACCCTTAGACAAAGAGGCTCAGGTGCTTGTCATTGCTCCTGAGAGAAAAGAACTCATGGAGCGTGTTTACCTGTCAGTCAGGTGGCCTCTGCACTTCTCACATGTCTGAGTTAGAACTCACTCCTACATTATTATTGACATTTCCCTGCTGACCTTGGCCTGCATATCAGTGCTAAAGTTTCCACATTCAAGTTTCAGAAAGTACCTCCTTCATCATGTTAACCTCCTTCATCATCTCAGCACCCCCACACACACACACCACACACACACACACACACACACACACACACACACACACACCACACACACACACCACACACCACACACCACACACACACACACACACACACACACACACACACACACACACACACTATGGGAGCCAGCCTCAAGAGCCTCCACTGGTCCTCATCTCCTGGCCTTTATGCCTCTGTGGGGTCCCTTTCCATACTGAACCAGGTGACCAATAACTAAAAGAGGAGGTGATGGTGTGTAACATTGGAATCTCTGTCACATGGGTCATCTTGGCTTGCATCTTGGTCTCTCAGAACACTCTGTCTGGAGGAGGCCAGTCACCATGCCAAGCTCACAGCAGCCCTGGGAGAGGCCCATGTGGAAGAGAACAGAGACCTGCCAGCAGCCAACACCAACCTGCAGCCATCTGGGAAGTGGTTTCTCCAGGCAAACCAACCTTCAGGTGAGGGCAGTGCAGTCATTGTCTGAGTGTAACCTCATGAGAAGTAAAACCTGGGACCACCCAGCCAAGCCCCCCCTGACACCTGGCCCACAGACATGTGAGACATAAGCAAACTGCTTAAGCCACTAAAAGCAGGGTTATTAGACAATGTAATAGTCATGCAGCATTAGATAATGCATCCTACTGTGATGCACGAGCACACACACACACACACAAATGCAACCTACTCTCCATTACCATCACTCATGCATTTTTTTTCTCCCTCACTTCAAAATCCAAAGTGGAATATAAATCCTAAATGATCCAGTGATTTCCCAGGTTGATCTGGAGTCTAAAACTGTTTCTAAGCCATTAGGCTGTGTCTTCCCAGAAGTTCTAGGCAGGAAGGTTTCTGTGGAAATCCATGGATGAATCCATGAGGGCACTCTCACGGCAACCAGAACCTAGGAACCATGCAAAAACTACCCACCAGCCTGAAGCAGCTTGGTTCTCTGTTTGGTTCTTTGTAAGGCTGCCAGTGAAAAGTGACTTGTGCTCAGAGCTTGGTAAAATATGGAGACAAGGTCACACTCTCTCCAGTTCTCAGTAGAAGATCGTCTCTGCCAGGGGATGAATTGCCAACTGGATGAATTGCCAACACTGTAAAAAATGTGCCCACACATTCCCACCATCAGCCCCTGAACAACACACACACAGAAGTAAAAAGCCCACAAGAATGAATTCAGTGGGTCAGCTGTGTTATTTAAATATTTTGCAGATGTTGTTGCTTCTTTAAAGGAAAGTGAGGCTGACAGATGTGCTGGAAGACAGTTAGACATCTTTGCAATGTTTCTTCTGCAGAGCAAGTTCAAATATCCAGGGTTTGGTTATAACAATAAAGGTGCAATGAAGCATCTAAAAGAAACAAAAAATAATAATCAGCTTTAAGAAAGAAAATTTTAAAAAATATATTTTTAAGTTCCTGTTTTAAGGCGTGAGGAGCCAGCCTCTCAGTAGGAGGGACTCCTGCCAATTCACTTTCCTGAGACTGAAGCCATCACAGACATGGCTCTGTTTGCTCCAGGATGGCCTGAGAACCGGCTATCCTCAGAAATCCTCACTTCTAGCTCTGCTTTTCATCTAGTCAGGTCAACTTTCCTGCAGCCCACAGAGACCCCATACTTCATGGAGGGCCCAGTGGGTCCTTCCCAGGGGAGGCAACCCAAAAAGATAGTGCAGGGTCCTGCATTCCTTGGGGAAGGGTGGGGTTCAAAGCCTGGACAGATACCACCAAGAAAACTTTTAGTCTGGAAGTTGGGAAGAGACATAGCACTCTTTCTAGGACCTATAGAATGAGCAGGGCTTCAGGCTGACCCAGAAACCAAAAGGTTATGGGTTCAATTCCCGGTCAGGGCACATCTTGTTGGGATGAATTGTCTTGTGTCTTTCCTCTCTCTCCTAAAAGTGTTATTCAGTTAGAATAAAAACAAAGTGGGGACACCTGCATACCATCAGTAGAAATGTGAATGGCAGCATCAAGTAGAATTGAAGTTGCATAAAATACAGTGCTGAGACACCATCTATGTAAGTAGAGCTGATGTCTGAAACATTCTTACCCCAGCCACAACACAGGGAGAAGAACCCAGCTCAGATTACAGAAGAATGAAAAAACAATGGCTTAGTGCTGCTTTAAACCACTAAGTGTGTATGTGAGTGTGTGTGTGTGTGTGTGTGTGTGTGTGCACGCACGCATTGGCAAGAGTGAGGGAGAAGGCGGTATCAGCTTAATATATTAAAAACAGTGCTCTATATCTAGAACCTGGCCATCCTCAATTCTGAATATGATCAGAATATGGTTTAAAAAGGAAACTTGAAAATCAAAGCAGGGTTGGTTCTATCAGTTTCCTTCTGGGTCACAAACCTAACCATGGCCATCCCCCTGTCTCAGTCACATACCTTTCGCATTTTAGGATCCTGTTGTAATAAGCAGTTTTCATTTTCTCCTAAAGCTTTCTTGCACATTGTTCTGCCAATTTTGACTTCAAGAAAGTAGTCCAAACTATCTGTGACCTGTTAATGAATAATTTAAAAATTAGATATCATAAAATACTGCATAGCATTAATAGTCATCTCTGATAAATAAACATGTCTACTTAGGGTCAATTACCCTCTCTCCTACAGTTTCTTTGCCAGAAGTTTTGGAATAATTGGGAAAGAGGGTTCTTATTTTGATCTCTCTCTCTCTCCCTCTCTCTCCCTCTCTCTCTCATTATGGCATTTTATTTTAAAGTAGCAACAATTGTCCCAGGATAAAGTGAGAAAACTATTCCCCATAGAACTTTATTGGAGTTTGGGACAAAGACAACAGAGGTTATAGCATCTTTATGCCTAGTCAATAGAAAATACATCCCAGAACTGAAATATACTTAGAGTGTATTTGCTTTTCATCAAAGCCTTCCATGCTTTGGTGATTTTGATAATACACACCGTATCCCATATGATATACCCTCCAAAATTCCTGACTTCCTGGGCACCTTCTCTGTGCAGAGCCCACCATTGCCCTCCATTCAGTGTCTTTGTGAGGACCTGGAGCTGCACAATGGTAAATGTAGACTTTTATCATTAAAAAAGGAATGAGAAGAAAACAAGTTTTACAAGATTTAGGTGAGAGAACATGTGAAAGAGGATGGCCAAGTTAAACACAATAACTCACTCCAGAAGAATAGGAATAATTCAGAAAATATAGCCAATATTTTATTTAAAAAAAAATATATATATATATTATTGATATTTTACAAAGAGGAAGGGAGAGAGATAGAGAGCTAGAAACGTTGAAGAGAGAAACATCAACCAGCTGCCTCCTGCACATCCCCTACCAGGGAATGTGCCACAACCAAGGTACATGCCCTTGACCGGAATCGAACCTGGGACCTTTCAGTCCGCAGACCGGCACTCTACCACTGAGCCAAACCAGTTTCGGCAACATTTTAGAAATTCTAGATAAATTGCCTGGGCATTGAACCAAATGGGTGCGGTAGGCAGAATTCTAAGTGTAGTTTCATGCTGTCTTCATTTTCAGTTGGACTGCTGAATTAATCTCCAGGCCTGACCACATGAGAAAATGGGAAAGTAGGCGGGAAGTATATAGAATATGTCTGGAGGGACAGAGCAAACCGTTTCTGGTGGTGCACGCAGGAATGCTGAGTCAGACAGGAAATGTGAGAAATGTACTGTTCACTTTCATTTTTTAACTCAACAACTTCCAAACATATGTACTCCTAGAACTTTATAATGACTACATATCAAGTTTCTCAACCTCAGCCCCGACTGGGGTTGGATCACTGTCGGGGGTGGGGGTAGTGGCTTTGCACTGGAGGGTGTTTAGCAGGCGCTGGATGTGAATAGCTGACCCTTCAGTTGTGATGAGAAAAAAATGTCTCCAGTTATTGCCAAATTCCCCTACCAAGCAAAATCCATACGCAGCTGAGAATGATTGCTTTATATTTGAGGGATGTTTTCCAATCTAAAAAACAGGCTGATTTAAATCACACTCAACAGCCCCAACTAGCCACCAGTCCTATCTTGACCTCTCCTACATTACCACAGCACAGTCATCTTTCTTAGGAGATACTAATTGGTTCAATGCTCACCTCTATGATATAATCTATATTCAAATTCCTCTAATTGCCCTAACAACATTCTTTATAATTTTAAAAAATATATCTTTATTGATTTCAGAGATGAAGGAAGAGAGAGAGAAAAAAATAGAAACATCGATGATGAGAATCATTGATTGGCTTGCCTCCTGAATGCCCCTACTGGGGATTGAGTTCACACCGTGGGCATGTGCCTTGACTAGGATTTGAACTGGTGACCTCTTGGTTACTGGGTCAACACTCAACCACTGAGTCACACTCAACTGGGCCTTTATAATTTTTTTAACCCAAGAGATAATATAGGACCACACATTACATTTACTGTCATGTTTTTTAAGCCTCTTTTAATTGAAAACAAGATCCCTGCTTTTCCCCATCTTTCATGACGGTGATCTTTTTTTAAAAAAAAAAATTCTTAAAAATTAAAAAAAATTATTGATTTTTATAAAGAGGAAGGGAGGAGAGGTAGAGAGAAAGAGCAACATCAATGTGAGAGCAGAACATCGACCAGCTGCCTCCCATGCATCCCCCATTGAGGATGGAGCTACATCCAGAGCAGGTGCCCCAACAGAGGATCAAACTGCCACCACCACCACCACCACCACCACTCACCCCCACCCCTGGTGCACGGAAGGATGCCCAACCAACTGAGCCACACTAGGCAGGGTAACGTAGATATTTTTAAGCGAACTTATGGAATGCCCCATAATATGGGTTTTTAAAAATTGTTTCTCATGACAGTTCAGGGTATGCTTTTTTTGTGTGTAAGAATAACATAAACAGGTTGATGTTGTGTTCTTTCAGGGATATCACATCAGGGCACATGATTTCAATTTTTCTAGTGTTGGTACATTTGTGGAATGAGGTGTTCATCAGAAAATGCATCTTTTCTCCATTATAATTTATTAAGAAATTTGTTCTCCAGCTCTCTCTCACCCAATGGCTGTAGAATTTATTGATGATCTTTTTTCTGAATTAGTGATTACCATGGTCATTGCAAAAGGTAGTTTTTTAGATACATCTGTAAATAGACATTTTTTTAAAAATTTTCACCTGAGGATTTTTTTTCCAATTGATTTTTAGAGAGTAGGAAGGAGAAGGAGAGAGAGAGACAGGGAAACATCGATATGAAATAGGCACATCAATTGATTGCCTTCTGCACATGCCCTGATCTGGACCAGGGATAGAGCCTACAACCAAGGTACGTGCCCTTTGACCCTTCAGTCTGTGGGCCAGCGCTCTAACCACTGAGAAAAACTGGCCAGGGCTATAAGTAGGCATTCTTTTTTTTTAATATTTTATTGATTTTTTATTACAGAGAGGAAGGGAGAGAGATAGAGAGCTAGAAACGTCGATGAGAGAGAAACATCGACCAGCCGCCTCCTGCACACCCCCTACTGGGGATGTGCCCACAACCAGTGTACATGCCCTTGACCGGAATCGAACCCGGGACCCTCCAGTCCGCAGACCGATGCTCTACTACTGAGCCAAACCGGTTTTGGCAGTAGGCATTCTTATGTAACGAAAAGCCTTCTCTTCTCTGCCCTGATTCTTTTTATCAGTGAAACTAGACCTGCAGTTTCTTTGCTTGTTTGAAATCCTGTCTCATTTATTTTGATATTAGCCAAAATTTTCCAAACTTGGACTCTTTAAGAGCCCTTCTGGGCTATTATCTGTGTTTTATAATGTGACTATAAACAATTTTAAGTTACCATAATGGATATTTTATATTTCGTCTCAGAATAGTAAAGGATACATTACAATGAATTTTCTTCCAATAACCCCTAAAATATAAAATTAAAATATTTGGCTACGGGCATCTCTGAGCAGCTTTCCATTCATACATAATGGCCCCACCACAACCACAGACATGCAGAGAACTGAGGAGCAAAATCCCACCAACCTGCTCCTGGGACTTCAGCACTTTCACCACCTTGAAAGTGTACTTGTCTTTGCTGGCCTTGTTATACTCCTTCATGGCAAACCACAGTGCCTGCTGCACATAGACATAGGTTTCTGGGATGTCTTCGTATTCCCTCACCACCTTCTTCCAGGCCCAGGGGTGAATATCTCTGGATACAAGAACCATAATGGCCCCCAGGAACAGTAGGCTTAGGTAGAGTCTGACCATGGCGCCTCAGCCAAGGGAGCTCAGGCTAGCTCCCTCCGTCCTTCCAGGGCTGAGGCGAGGGGTGGACCAGACCCAAGCTCTTGACGCTACTGGGATGAAAAGGAAAGAATCTCTGAAAATACTGCCTTTTGTGGGTTCTCTCTCTCTTCTTCCCTAGACAGAAGCCCTGGGAGGAATCTGCGATCACAATCTGTCCATTTTCCTGTCTTAGCTCTTTTATTTCTGGAAGGAGGCATACCTCTATGCACTCACACATGGAAGCGCGTGCACACACACACATACACACACACACATACACATACACACACACTACACCTTTCTTCCCTGCCAGACGACCCCTGCTGCCTTATCTGCAAGGTCCCTGTGTGTCCAGTGAAAGTGCCTCACTGTGTCAAATCTGTGTGCACAGATGGCCACGAGGACCTGTCATGGGGAGAAGACGGCTCCCCAAACTTCTCTTATTGTTTCCTTCCCAGGAGCACATATGAAAGTCGTTGTACAAGCCTCAAAATTGTACCCTACATCTCCCCTCTTTCCAGTAGGGCTCATTAGTCATCGCCCTGGGATCTATTTATTGAGTATTCGTGAGTCTTGCCAAACCCTGCAATAAGAATGGGACATGTTTTATCCCATGTAACCATTGCCATTCCCCAGGGGCCTTTTACACTGAGGACAATGAGACTCACAAAGAAGCCAAGCCAATGCCTCGGCCACTTGATAGGAACCTTTAGACCCAGTCAACCTGACACACGCTGTGCGAGGGCAAGGCAGACTCAGCCGGAGGAGGCTGATGCCACAGAGAACATGGCCCAGGCTCCACATCTGCCTCACAGGCCGAGTATCTTAAGCATTTCAACCTGCTCCGTCTCATTGCCTTGCTTCTTGGTCAATGGTTTACACTGATTTGGTAACACGTGCCATTTGAGCAGCAAACGTTGACCTGTTCTGATCTGTGACTCTGAAATAAGTGACCTGGGCCATGCATGGAAGTCACCCTGGCATTTCTGTCAGCTCCCACCCAGTATCGCTTTACCCCAGACCCACCTCAGAACCAAGTCCTCCACCAGTTTCCTGCTTGCTGAGCCTGGAGCTGAATGCCTGAACCCAAGGTGGTATCTTTCTCCTTCCTGGGGACTTGAGCTCTGACCAGCTCTCCCCTTGTGGCACCCTAGGTCCCCAGCACGCTCAGTTCATGCCTGTGCCTGGTCAGGGTGTCAGTGGGACCTGAGCTCAGGGCTACACTCCCCAGCCAGGTGGTCACAGCCATGGCCCTTTTGTGAGGTAAGCCCTCTGATGTTGCTCAAGTGAGCAACACCTCTGACAGAGTCCCTCTTTCCTCAGTTCACAGGCTCACCAGCAGCCATCAGCATGCCTTGCCCCCACCCCACTCCCGCTCACCATGCAGAAGTCTTCACTCTTGTTCTATGCCTCCTGACCTTTCACATTTCTGGGCTTTAGACTAAACCATTTGGAACAGAAAGAACCTCCACAGCCATTTACTTCAGGGTCCTGTCAGCTGATTTCTTGGTCTTAGAGTCAGGAAGAGGCACCAAACAGCCAGTCTCAGGGGGTCTGGGGCTGAGAGGCCTAGGGAGGAGAGGTCCTTGGTGGTGCCTGGGCCAAGGAGCTTCGGGCTCACAGCTGGCAGAAGCCGTTACCCGAAATACCATCTGGAAGATGTCAGCTGACATCAACCATGCTGACATGTTTTCAAGGTTCATCCATGTTGTAGCATTCATTGCTACTTAATTTCCTTTTATTGCTGAGTACTTTCATTGTTTATATTAGATATTTAATTGATCCACTTATCAATTGGTGGACATTTGGGTTGTTTCCCCTTTAGGCTATTATGAATAATACTGCCATGAGCATTCATGTTTAAGCTTTTGTGTGGTCATATATTTTCACTTCTCTTGAGGTAATATTATTTCTCTTAAAGTGGAGTTATTGGCTTACATGGTAATTCTATGATTTTAAGTTTAACTTTTTGAAGAACTACTAGATGGTTTTCCAAAGTGGCTCTACTGTTTTATATTCCCATCAACCATGTATAAGGATTCAAATTTCTCCATCTCCTTGACAACATTATTATGTCTTTTTTTAAAAAAAGAGGAAGGGAGAGAGAGAGAAATATCAATGCAAGAGGGAATGTTGATTGGCCATCTCCTTCACACCCCCACTGGGGATAAAGCCCAGAACCTGAGCATGTGGGCTGAGCAGGAACCAAATCAGCAACCCCTCAGTATATGGGACAATGCCCAACCAACTGAGCCACACTGGCCAGGGCATTATCTATCTTTTTTTATAGTCATCCTGTTGGGTGTGAAGTGAGACAAGTGGTATGAAGTTGACAAATCTGAAAACTTTAATTTCCATAATATCAAAGAGCCATTACAAAAATCCAATAGGTAACTTGCATAAAAGTTACAAATACAAAAATCACAAAAAATATTGTAGAGGACCAAATGGGAAGATACCTGGACATTCTTTAGATTGTTGCTGACTGGACCCGGGGTTTTGGCAGAATCATGTCAGTTGCACGCCTGCCCTGGGAGTACAGAGATATTCTTAGTTCCTGGCTTGTGTTTGTCCAGGAGGAAGGAGTGGGTGGGCCCTGGGCCCTCCCAGGCTTCTTGTTTTTCTGTGAAACCCCCTTGTTAGATTGGAGTATAAATAGATGTGCTGTGTGGCTCAGGAGGTCATCAGTCTGCCTCTCCAGCAGAGGAGGTCAGAGGCCCTCCCAGCTCCCAGCTTAAAATCTATCTCTGTGTCTTCTCTCTTTATTTCTAATATTTCTCAATCCCTGGCTGCCTCCCCTTAGAACCGGTTTGTTCATCTCTCTTTCCGTGTGGGACATGGAAAAGGGAGATCCCGCCACATCAGGCCCCCGCAAATATAAATGTATCTAATACACATGTAAAATATATGCTTACTGCCGTGTTTCCCCGAAAATAAGACATCCTCCGAAAATAAGACCTACTTCATGGAAACATAATACATCCCCTGAAAATAAGACCTACCGCATCTTTGGGAGCAAAAATTAATATAAGACACTGTCTTATTTTTGGGAAAACACGGTAGTAACCTCCTCAACAATAAAAATTCAACTTAACCCAACAATAAAATGTCACTATTCTCCTACATATTGGGGGAAAATGAAATACAATAATAAGGCCTTCTAAATAAGGTTCTTTCATCAACCTTGGCAGAGTGGGGATCTAACAGTCTTTGTTCACAATAACTTAGCAGTCTCTGTTGAGCAGCTAAAAGTTACACAATCCTTTGCACAATGTTCTAGGATTGCATCCCACAGGAATATTTGCCAAAATTGACTGAAAAATTATTTACTGTAACAAGAAATTTTAACAGTAAAGGAAATTAGCCCAAATATGTATCAAAGTAGACTATTAAATAGGATTTGTAACATCCATGAAATGAGATTTTTAAAAGCAACAAAAATATGTGCATGTACTGACAAGGAAAGCTGTGTCCTCTATATAAATGTGATAAGCAAGTTGTAAAATACTAAGCAGAGCAAGATTTTGACTTGTTAAGAGTTAAGATAATGGGTTATTAAGCTCAAATAAGAGAAAATCTGGAGACCATTCATAGGCTTGTGCCTGAGGAATGAGATTACTCAGGAATGTCACTAAGTTAATTATTTCTGTAATGCTCTATCTATAAATAAATATAATTACTTCAATAAAAATTTCAAGTTCTAAAGTAAAAATCAAATCTAGAGAAGACCTTAAGATGATGAAAAGCAAGTGCCCACCCCTACTCTTTACCACTTGGTTATAAGCCCTAGGACCCATGAAAGACATTGTGGGTCCTTGCTATAAAAGATGAAGATTTAGTTCACATGCTAGCTCTTTACCTTTCTCCTCCTCCTCCTCCTCCTCCTCCTCCTCCTCCTCCTCCTCCTCCTCCTCCTCCTCCTCCTCTTCCTCCTCCTCCTTCTTGTTCTTTTCCTTCTCCTCCTTCTCTTCCTTCTCCTTCTCCTTCTCCTTCACCTTCTCCTTCTCCTTCTCCTCCTCCTCCTCCTTCTCCTCCTCCTCATCCTCCTCCACCTCCACCTCCTCCTTCTCCTTCTCCTTCTCCTTCACCTTCTCCTTCTCCTTCTCCTTCTTCTCCTTCTCCTTCTCCTTCTCCTTCTCCTTCTCCTTCTCCTTCTCCTTCACCTTCTCCTTCTCCTTCTCCTTCTCCTTCTCCTTCTCCTTCTCCTTCTCCTTCTCCTTCTCCTTCTCCTTCTCCTTCTCCTTCTCCTTCTCCTTCTCCTTCTCCTTTTCTTTCTCCTTCCTCTTCATCTTCATGTTTAGAGGAATGGATGGATAGCTAGATGAAGAGACATTCTACTAGTGTGTTGTTGTTGTTGTTGTTTTTAGAAGTTTAACAAATATAAATAAACCTCAATTTCTGATTCATCAATTCCCAAGAGTTCATTCTGAACTTCTTTCTGTACAATGTTGGCATTCCTGACTTTTATTAATTTTTATTTTTTAAAGTTTTATTTTATTGTTGACAGTATTACAGATATTTCCCAAGACACCCCTTCACCACCCTCCTCCAGCCCCTGCCCCACCCCAGGCCTTCACCACATTATTGTGTGTGTCCATTGGTTATGCATGTATGCATATGAGTTCATTGATTAATCTCTTCCCAGCCCCCTTCCATCTGAGATCTGTTAGTCTGTTTCATACCGCCATGTCTCTGGACCTATTTTGCTTGTCAGTTTATTATGTTAATTAAATTCCACTTATAAGGAAGATCATGTGGTATTTGTCTTTCTCTGACTGGCTTATTTTACCCAGCACAATATTCTGCAGTCCATATTGTTAAAAAGGATAAGAAATTCTTTTTTTTTTTTTTTTTACAAAAATGCTCAACATCACTAATCACCAGGGAGATACAAATTAAAACTACAATGAGATATCGCCTCACACCTGCCAGAATGCCTACCATCAGTAAGTCAACAAACAACAAGTGCTGGTGAGGATGTGGAGAAAATGAAAGGCTAGTACACTGTTCGTAGGAATGCAGATTGATGTAGCCACTTTAGAAAACAATATGGAATTTACTAAAAAAAAAATTCAAAATGAAACTGCCATTTGACCCAGTGTTTTCACTTTTAGAAATGTATCCTAAGAAACCTGAAACACTACTCAAAAAGAATATATATATATACTCCTATGTACATTAGGAGCATTATTTGCAATAGCTAAAATCTGGAAACAACCCAAAAACACATTGGTAGATGAGTGGCTAAAAAGCTGTGGTGCAGCTGAAAACAGCTTAGCTCAGTGGATAGAGCGTCGGTCTGGAAACTGAAGGGTCCTGGGTTCAATTCCGGTCAGGGGCATGTACCTTGGTTGCGGGCACATCCCCACTGGGGGGTGTGCAGTAGGCAGCTGGTCTATGTCTCTCTCTTATCCATGTTTCTAGCTCTCTATCTCTCTCCCTTCCTCTGTAAAAAATCAATAAAATAGTGCAGTGCTGGTGAGGAGAAGGCACGGCATCTCCCAGCCCATATCCAGCTCGGCCCAGCTCGGCCCAGCCTCCACGCACGCCTTGCTGGTGAGGAGCTGGCGTGGCACCCTCCCTTCATGGCTCCGGTGAGTCCTTCCTCCACCGCCGCATGGCCGGGAAGAGGCTTCCGCCACTACCGCCATGTGGATTTTAAAACTACAGGGGAAATTGAGCCACAGGAGCTACCATCACTGCCGCACCTGCCGCCACACCCGCCGACACCACCATGAATAATAGGAATCCACCGAAAACAGAGCTCACTCCGCACGGGGCTCAGGGAGAGTGCGGCTTCAGAACTTAGCCTCAGCATCCACAGCAGCTCTGCTTCTGCACCAAAGGAGACACCATTGAGGGCTGTGTCTCCCCATGCAGCCATCTCAGCCCACCCACAACCTTCCCAGCACACCCTCTGTGCTGGTGTGGAGATGGCATGGTGCCTTCCGTTCCCGGCCCCGGCCAGTCCTTCCTCCGCCGCCGCATGGCCGGGCCGAAGCTTCTGTCACTGCCTCCAGGTGAACTCTAAAACTACAGTGGAAATTGAACCACAGGAGCTACCGTCGCTGCCACACCCGCCGCTTGCCACCGCCACGAATAAAGGAAATCCACCGAGAACAGAGCTCACTACGCCCTGGGCTCAGGGAGTGGGCAGCCTCAGAACTTAGCATCTGTGTATGCAGCTGCTCCGCTTCTGCACTGAATGAGACACCTTTGAGGGCGGTCTCCCCGCCTGCAGCCGCCCCAGCCTGCCCTAGCGCAGCACCTCCAATTCGAGACCCCAGCACCCCAGAGGGGCCATGTGTCCCAGGTGAGCCGTGTGTCCCAGAGGTCCATGTGCCCTGGGTGAGCCGTGTGTCCCAGGGGAAGCAGTGGGACCCGGAGGTAGGGGCAGTGTGAACCAGAGGAGGAGCGGATTCTATTCATGTGGTCCTGAGATAGTCACCAAAAAACAAGCAGATTGTCAAATGACAGCAGGGAAGGGAAGGAGACCTGGGGGGAGATAAGAGAACAACCGAAGGACTGGTATGCATGAATATAAGTACAACCAACTAACACAGAACTCTGGGGAGGGAGGGCATGAATGGGAGGTGGGGGGGTTGGTAACGGTAAGCTATGTACAATATAATACCTTAATAAAAAATTTAAAAAATAAAAAGGATGGTATAGATCTAAAAAAATCAATAAAATATATATTTTTTAAAAAACTGTGGTGCATTCACACAATGGAATACTATGCAGTCCTGCCTTTTCCATCACCTCCTTTTCACTCATGCCCCACCATCTTTTATTTATATCCTCATTTGTCCCTCCTCTTGCAACCATACTTAGTCCATTGGTGGCCCAAAAAGTTGAAAACTAAAAATCAGCTGCTTAAACATGAAGGTCTAGAGGACTGGCATTGTCAGATTACTAATTCTTATTTAATTTTTTAAATATATTTTTATTGATTTTAGAGAAGAAGGGAGAGGAAGAGAGATAGAAACATACCGTGTTTCCCCCAAAATAAGACCTACTTACAGGTTTCCTTCTGAGTGAAATATAAGGCATACCCCCCCAAAAATAAGGCCCCCAGGCCCTGTCTCAAAATGAAAATTAATTTACCATAAACTGGTCACTAGGGCCGCCCCATCTGGCGTCTAGCAACCAGTTTCATTACACAGAGTCCTAACATCACTGCTGTGTGGAGGCGTAGCGGAGGTCTGAGTGAGCATTGAGTGCGGGGCGGGAGAGAGGAGGAGACTTTAGAAGATGCATGTAGAAGAACAGGAGGATTAGAGTGGATGGGACGCAGCAAAGGTGGTGAGTGCTGGTCTGTCTCTGGTGACACTACCTGATGCTCATGGCTGCCTTCATGATGACTGAAGGTTCTCAGTCAGTGGCAGACCCTGCTCCAGCCCAGATCCAGGCCCCAGCAAGCCCAGTGACAGTCCCCAGGCAGGCCCCAGGGGGTAAATGTCTGATAAAGGGGTAGAGGGGATGTCTGGTGAAGGTGTTCAGTGGCACAAGGGTGGGGGGAGGGGGGTTACTTAAAATGACACAGGAGGATCAGAGGGGACAATCAAAATGACACAGGAGGATCAAAGGGGGTTACTAAAATGGTAATCCCCCCTCTGATTCTCCTGTGCCATTTTGATTCCCCACTCTGATCCTACCTGTGTCATTTTAAGTGATCCCCCTCCCCCCACCTTGATACCATAATTCCTTTTTTTACCCCTAGAAATGAGCACAAAAAGAAAAAGCTACTCCATGGGGTACAAGAAAGGAATCGTGGAAGATTCTTAGGGCCAAAATCTTACTGCTTTCTGCAAAGAGAAGAGGTTGAGTATCCAATTGGTCCGAAAATGGTGAGCAGAGTATGGTAACCTCATTGAACAGGTGGACAAGGGAAATGCTAAAAAGTGCAAGTGTGGATCAGGTCGGCAACCATTATTTTTCTGAGGTGGAAGACCTGATCTGTGAATGGGTTTTTGACAGGAAAGCAAAGGCTTTGGTTGTGAATAGGCCTCAGATTCAAGAATTTGCCTTTCCAATGGCACCACAGTTTGACATAGCCCCTGAAGACTTCAAAGCATCACAACACTGGCTGGATAATTTCCTTCAGCAAAGTGAACTGTCTTTAAGAAGATCTACAACATTGTTTAGGTTGGAAGATACTCAACTTATTAAGTGAGCACTTGCATTCAAGTCCTTTATTGATGATGCTGACTTCTCTAAATACAATCTTTCCAACATGATTGCTATGGATGAAACTGCAGTGTTTATGGGCCAATCATCTCAAACAACAATTGAACAGCAGCGGGGTGCCTCCTTAGTGTACATTCCCTCCACTGCTTATGAAAGTGCACGTGTTTCCTATATTTTGGCAATTCGTCTGGATAGCACTAAAATCCCACCTTAAATCATTTCTAAGGGCAAGAAGGAAAAGATTGGATGCGTTTTGGGCATTTTTATTCTTGAAACTGAAAAAGCCTGGGACACAGAAGCAGTTATAAGGAAGTGGGTCGATTAAATGCTGCCGCTTGTTATGCAAGGGAGCCAAAGAGGTTCTGCTAGTCTGGGATGCAGCCAGCACTCACCACGCTAAAGACATAAAGACATTTCTTCATGAAAGAAAAATAGATCAAATAATGATTCCCACAGGAATGACAGCCTATCTCCAGACTCTTGATTTTGCAATAAACAAGCCATTCAAAGACAATTTGCGCATGGAAATTAATGACTACATTGAAAATAGAATGGAGAGAAATCAGCGTGGAAACTTTGTGAATCCTAAACTGCAAGGAGTTGTGACTTGGGTGAAGAATTCATGGGAGAAAATCAGACAGTTGCATTGCAAATGCACTGCGAGCAGGCTACTTTGACAAAAAGTGCTCATTTAAAGACAGTGCTATTGCTAAACATGAGAGATCAGAACCCACTGATTCTGAAAGAAATGGAGTCACAAGAAATTCACCAGGAAATTCAGGAATTGGATTGTTATGATGATGTTCCAGAAGATGATGACATAATTGTCATTGAATAAATGAGTGAATTCTTGATACTGTAGGATTCACAGTTTGTCTGGTTTGTGTTGACAATTACCGTACTACCGTACTGTATACAGGTAATAAATTTCCTTTATTTTCATTTAATAATAAATGTGTACCATATTCTTCTTCATGGAAAAATAAGACATCTCCTGATAATAAGACCTAGTGCATATTTGAGAGCAAAAATTAATATAAGACACTATCTTATTTTCGGGGAAACAGGGTAGATGAAAAACCTCATTCAGCTGTCCCCTACATGCTCCCTAGAGTGGATCAAGCCTGAAACCTGGACATATACCCTGACTGGGAATTGAACTCCCTGGTTCATAGGTTGATGCTCAACCACTGAGCAACACTGGCTGAGTTGATTTCTAATTTTTAGAATGTGATTCTCTGTATGATGGCAGATGACGGACTGAAGAACAAGAGTGTGGGGTTGGGAAAGATCGCGACATAAGTAAACGCCTAACTGCAGCCTTCACAACAATTTCAGAAAAAATACAACTAAAATACAAAATGGATATTATCAGAACTACAAGAAAGTTGACTGACTAGAAATTCTATAACAAGAAGGAAAGAGAAAACCAGAAGAAAAATCAGAGGAGCTGTAAAAGCCTAAGGCATGGAGACACAGTGCGCTTGTGGGGAGAGGACTGAGCTGGAGAGGAGGGGGCGGCTGAGTGCCTGGCTGGCATTCCCTAGTGGGAAGGAGATAAAAGCTCCAGACTGTTCTGAACCCCAGTTCCAACTGCACTGAGACCCAGTTCTGAGACCCAGGGTCATACAGAGGGAATCTGAGCTGTAATGTGGAAACTCAGGGAAGCTGCAAAAGGCAGAGTCCTGGTGGTGCGCAAATTGCGTGCAGAGGAGGAACTATTGACTGTGCCACTGATTGCCCTAGCAGGAAGGAGACAAAAGCTTAGGACTGCACTGAACCCCAGTTCCGTGCTCATTAGGGAGAGACTGGACTGTCTGGTAGTGGGCGAAACTCTAGGGCACCTTTCTCTCAGAGGTGCTTGCAGCGAGTACCAAAGGACACTGAGGAACACTGAGACTCAGGAACCTCATAGGGTGGGGCTGACAGGAAGCCAAGGCTGTAGGCTCCACCCTGAAACTCCACCCCATCCAAGCTGAGCACAGAGGCTTTTGCAATTTTCCAAGTCTAGTTGAATAAGGCTATCTCCAGGCATAGACACAGCTGATCCTCACAGCCAACTGGATTAGAGGTCAGTTCCTCCCAGTGATAACAACAACAATTGAGACTTAACTACAATAAGGCTGTACACACAGTACACAAAGGGGTGCACCAAGAGTGTCCACCTTAGGTAACTGGGAGGCTGACCCACTTAACCTTATAGGACACCTTAGCACACAAAGCCACCCTACCAACTCAGGGAAGCTGTGAAAATGCCAAGACAAGGAAACCAACCACAAATGAAAGAAATGGAGGACAACAAGCGACTGGAAATAGAGTTCAAAACCACACTTATAAGGTTTTTCAAGAATTTCCTAGAAATGGCCAATAAAATAAACAAGACCTATGAGAACATGAAAAGGGATCAACTAGAAATAAATAACACATTGTCTGAAATAAAAAATATTATATGGAGTCCTAAAAACAGAATGGAAGATCACAAGAATCAAGTCAAAGATTAGGATCATAAAGAGCCAGAGGACACACCTCCTCAGAAGCAAGAAGACAAGAAAATCCAGAAATTTAAAGATAATGTAAGAAACCTCTGGGACAACTTCAAGTGAACCAACATCAGAATTATGGGGATCCCAGAAGAAGAGTGGGAGAGCAAGATATGGAAAACATATTGGAAGAAATAGTGACAGAAAACTTCCCCCACCTGGTGAAAGAAATAGACTTACAAGTCCAAGAAGCACACAGAACCCCAAACAAAAGGAATCCAAAGATGACCACACCAAGACACATCATAATTAAAATTCCAAGAGCAAATGACAGAGAGAATATTAAAAGCAGCAAGACAAAAGCAGATAGTTACCTATAAAGGAGCACCCATACAATTGTCCGCTGATTTCTCAACAGAAACCATGCAGGCCAGATAGGAATGGCAAGAAATATTCAAGATGATGAATAACAAGAACCTAAAGCCAAAAATACTCTACCTGGCAAAGCTATCACTCAGAATCGAAGGCCAGATAAAGAGCTTCACAAATAAAACAAAGCTAAAGAAGTTCATCACTGCCAAACCAGAATTATATGAATTGCTGAAAGGGGTTCTTTAGGAAGAGGAAGAAAATAAAGATAAAAATTATGAACAGCAAATACCTAACTATCAACAAGTGAATCTAAAAACCAAGGGAATTAAAAAATCTAATGAACAATATTAACTGGTGAATATAATAGAATCAGAGGTATGGAAGGGGAGTGGACTTTCAATTCTCAGGGAAAAGGGGAGTTGGGGAAGAGACTGAACATAAACTGTGCACCTATAAACGAGGACAATGCGGGGTGGGGAAAGGGTATAGGGTGGGGTGGGAACCTGGTGGAGGGGAGCAATGGAGTGGGAAAAAATGAAGAACATTTGTAATAATATGAACAATAAAGACTTATTTTTTTTAAAAAAGAGTGTGGGGTTGGGTGCTCAGTTAAGGGCTATTGGAATACTGCAATTGTGGGAAGATAGAGGGGAACATACATAACATATTATCCAGCTTTATGTTATTCGTAAGGCTTCCAGTCAACAGTAGGTTATTAGTAGTTTGGAGGGAGTGAAAAGTTATAAGCATATTTTTAACTGTGTAACATGATTGTGTCTGTATTAATATCCTCTGTTTCACTCCTGATATTAGTAATTTGTGTTTTTCTTTAGGATGAGGAAGAGTGGGGGGTTGAACCCCAGGACTTTTAACCAATTCTTTTGTTCCAGTTTTACACAACCAAGGCTCGGAACATGCAGGTCAGTCAGGTAACTAGCTTAGTCTGAGTTCTACAAGCTAAAACTCCTAAGCCCCCAACTTGTTTTCCTTGGTCGGACCCACACACAAAGACAAATAGAGATAGAAATGAGATTGGAGTGAGACACAATTTATTACCTTGCTAGGTGGCTTCCGGGCTCGGCAACGGATGCGTCACAGACCGTGAAGTGAAGATCAGACAGACGAAGAGACGTGGTCCGGTTGGAGGCGAGGTCACCTCAGTGACGCTCTCAGCATCTCAGTTTATATAGTCCTTATGTTCAGGGCTGGCCTGTCCATATTCCAGGGTGTGGTGGACCTTCTGTCCTTATCTGTAGTTCACAGCCGGCGGTGCTCCCAGGTCTTCAGTCTGTGTGCAGTCCGTGCCTCGCCCTGTCACCACTCAAGCTTACATGCTAGGGTTCAGATGGAGTACAGGTCTTCACTCCATTTTGTAATGCTTTCACACAATTTCACACATAATTATAACTTATATTTAACTTCTATATACTTATATGAGATCTATATTACACCAAATCTAAGCCTTATCTTAATATTATATCATCTTTGATGTATAGTCTGGTTCAGGGCCTTCCCTTGTGGGTAAAATTTGCTGTTAACACTCAGTAAGTTGAAGCTAGCTTCATCAAAGATCAAGTTCCTCATGTTGGCAATGGGTATAGCCCCGTTGTCCTGTTATTTTCCCACAGCGAGATGAGGCTGAGTGAAAAATTGCAGAAAGGGCTTTCAATGAGCTTCCTTGTGCAGTGAGGGACCGAGTGTAAGCCCAAGTTCTTGGCAGGGAGAGGCAGACAGGTTTCTGAAAGCAGAGCAAACTGATCACCTACACATGGGCACGTATTGGGATAGAAAGTTTCAGAGGCCTCCCTGTAGTGTCCAAGGTGGGGGGCTGCTGGGGTAGGGGACAAGGTCATTGCCCTCCTGTAATCTAGGAGTGGCCCACAGATTCACATTCCTGTTCACATGGATGGGAGGATGCATGCTGCAGATGTGCCCTTGTTCTAGATAAAAGCTAGAGACCTGTCAGACTCAAACCCTCCATACCATCCATCCCAAAACCTTCTGCTTTGGGGGCAAGAGCATTACAATCCATTTTGTCCCTGCCCTTCATTTGAAGTTGCAAGAATCAAAATCTGTGTCAGCTCAGAAATAAAAGTGACCTTATAACTAACAGTTTAAAACTCCATTCACTCAAGACCCTGGTGAGAATGGAAAGGGAAGGAGTCCCAGGCAAAAGAGGCTTCCAAAAGGAGCATGTTGAGTTACAGTATTTCTAACTCTGGAAGGGGCTGTTACCCAATCAAAACTGATTCCTCCTCAGACTTGCAGAGGAGGCAGAATCAGACCTCACTCCAACCTTTGTACCCATAAGCATATTCCTGGTGGTGGACCATCATGCTGGTGAAAGGCAAGGGGCCCCACTGCGACCAGGAAGGAGGAATTGGACATGCCCATCTTTCGTTACCACATACTATGAAACTGGAAAACAAAACAGCAAGCAGAGATGCATGCATGGAGAAAGCATGTTTCTACCAGTTCTGGTCACAGAGCAAGGCGGAGACAGTGGGGCATGCTCCAGAAGCCCCTAGAGGTCTGCACACTGCATCTTCATCACGGTGAACTCGGCATTCCAGGGGAGCGCACCAACTATAAAGCTGCACATCCGTTTCTGGAAAAGACCATCACCACAAACAATCAGTAGTGCGCCACAGGTTCCAGCTTAGACATATGCTGGAAGATGGCTGTCATCCATCAAGAATGCTCCTAGGACCTGCTAGCTGGATGCTGCCGTCCTTCATAGTGAGCAGCAAATGCTGATTGCCCCAGATGCTGTTTCCATACCAACCGTTAGACAGCAAATACTGACCATCACCATATTTTGGTGGGAGATCAGATGTAAACGTCATTTTATTTTTAATTCTCTATAATATATTCTACAATGTAAATAAAGCAACACTATGCCAGATATGAACCAATGTATGTTGTATTAATAATTAAATAAGGCCTTTTGTTCTGATAACAAATAAGTCAGAATAAGAGCAACTTAGAACGTTCTATCTAGGACCTAACCTGATTTTTATTTTATGGAGCCCTTCTCTCTTATTTAATATTAAAATCAATAAACAGGATTAAAAAATATCTTTGAAATATAATATTCTATCTGTGTATGATAGATAGGTAAATGGATAAATAAAGAGCTGAATAGGTGGATGGATAGATAAATGGGTCAAGGAATGCATGAATGGGTAGATAGATGAATGCATACCTGGATAGATATAGATAGATAATTAGATGATAGGTAGATAAATACTTATATAGATGATAGATAAGTATATGATTGATATTTGATAGATGATTGATAGATAGATAGATAGATAGATAGATAGATAGATAGATAGATAGATAGATAGATGCAGATAGAAGTCCTGGAAACAGCAAAGGGCATCGTAAATAATTGACTGCATCAAGGAGGTACTTCCAGGAGCTCTGAGGCAAATGGAGTCAGAGAATGGAGTATCAGACACATACAAAGGAGGACAAAGGAGCTTCTTGCCCCACAGGCCCATAGACAATACCTGATCAAGATGACTTTTCAGGGGAATTATATCAGAGGTTGGCAACCAAAAGCTCCCTTTGTTTTTAAATGGATTCAGAACACAGAAACAGATGGAGAGCCTCCGTTCTTATTATACCAGACAAGAAAACTCCTGAGAACAAATCATAAACCAAATGGCTGGTCCCAGGGCCTGCAGCAGCAGTATCAATCACCAAGGAACTTCAAAAATGGCATTAAGACATTCTTACTGCTTAAATGTTTGTCCTAGTAAATACAAAAGTCCTTTTACAAAATACCAGTCCCCTGACCGGGTGGCTCAGTTGGTTGGAGCATCTTCCTGTATACGGAAAGATTCAGGTTCAATTCCAAGAGTGCACAGGAGGCAGCAGATCCATTCTTTCTCTCTCACGTCCAGATGTGTGGGTCTCTCATTCTCTTCCCCCAACCCCTTCCTATCTCTCTAAAATCAATAGACAGGGTTTTTAAAATACTGGCAAGTTAAACAATTACTGCTAGAGAGAGGCTGCAGAGTTTTACAATTCTAATGCAGTGCTTCTGAGCCTTTCCCAGTGATGTAAAGTTTATGTGGGGTGTCTGTACCTGGAAATTCTGATTCCATAGGTTTAGGATGAAGCAAAGGAACTGGCCTGTGTGTGCATCTGTGTGTGCATGTGTGTCTGTGTTTTCACCTCATCCTCCAAAGGTTCTTAATACTAGGGAAGCTTGAGAATACTTTATATAAAATCAAAAGTCCTAAATAAAGAAGTGGTATATAGAACCCCACTGCATTCTAACAGAGGAGTGCAGACACAATCCGTTGCACTCTTGCTTTTTAACCTGGGGCTGGCAGAAGGGCTGCGACAAAGAAAGGAGGTAGGAAGGAGAAGCTGTCTGCTGTCTACATGGTGGTGACTTAGAATACACCATCAATGTTCACAAGCACATCTGTGCAGTGACCTTCAAGAGGTGCACACCCTCCCAACCCCAATACTCAGAGAGAGCTGCAAATTTGCAGTGAAAGCTAGAAATGCCAGATGTGCCCATCAACTCCAGGCTCAGCAAAGCTGTCCAAGTCAAAGGAATAAGACATGCCCTATACTATATGCCCCATACTATATCTGTGTGTGTGACTATCCAGAAAATTTATATATACTGGTGATCTATGGGCCTGTCACCATTTTCAAAAACCTATTGTCAGTCAAGGAGGATGAGAACTAATAATAAAATAAAGTTATAAAACTACACACAGAAAAGATAAGTGTACCATAGTCCAGACATGTAAGAATAAGGACTCAATACGGGGGAATCCATTATTTCAGTTTACTACACTAATAGTTCAAAGAAGAAAAATAATTCACTATACTTGGTAGATGCTGAAAAAATAATTTATAGAAGAAAATATTCTTAATTTTTAAAATAACACTTCATGAAAAGAGAATTGGAGAGACTTCAGAAAGTAGCACTTATGTAATATTCAATAAGAGAACATAAATACTAAAAACATTCCCATTAGAGCGGGAGCAAGAACAATTGCTTGGCGTTGTTATTCTTCCACATTATTCCAAAGGCTTGGAAAGAAAGTTTTCAGTGTTGATAAATGTGTGCTTAAAAACATATACCTTAAAACTGAGACTGTCCATGGAAACCTTAGATACAATAAGTGAGCTCCTTGAAGGAAATTCTCCTTAATTCTTTTTCATATGTTCTACAAACAAGTAAAAAGCAACCATGTTCTCTATAACTTCAACCAGCCCAGTATAAATAAATAAATAAATAAATAAATAAATAAATAAATAAATAAATAAATATATATATAAAATAATTCTACTAAAAGATTAAAAAAATAAAACTAACATAAAAGATCAGATGACATAAAGACATGCTTGCAGATTAAATGTGTGCCCTGAGGGGTAGCTACTGTTAACTGGAAATGATCCAAATTGCTCAGGTGGAACACACGGAGGCAGTTCCAGGCATGGTGGAGTGTCCTTGGTGATCAGGCCTTTGCAAGCTCCTGTACTCAAGGCCAGAAGCAGCATCACCTGGGAACTTGTCAAGAATGCAAATATTTGGATCCCATTCCAGACCAATGGAATCAGAAATTCTGCAGTTGAGATGTGGGTTTATCAAGGCCTTCCGGTAATTCTGATGCCCACTCAACTGGAGAACCATTGGTTTAAAGAAAGAGACAAAGACACCCTCCTAGGAAAAACTCAGGGGCCTCCACCAACCTCAGACTAAGTACTTGGATAAATCCAGGGCTCTCCCCATCTCTGAAATTAAAAATATAGGCTTGAAGTGAAAGGCCCCCAGGGCCAACCCAGCTCTTTGTGGGGGAGTCATTGGGCCTTCATTGAAACTATGGCTGAGCCTAGCAAGAATCAACTGTAAGTCTGGGATGGGGACACTGGGTGGCCTAGTCATTGCTTAGTCACCAACACACAGAATAGCACTGGTGACATTGATGAGTAGATGAGTGAATGAAGAGATTTCCTCTTGTGTCTTCACAAGGGTGAGTAACTGTCGGGGCAGCCACAGCTGACTGCTCCTCCAGGTCCAAGAGAGTAGACTTGCAGTAAATATGCATTGGCAAGTTTTCCAGCCCCAAGAGGCCAGCGTTGATGGAGCCCTTGCAATAAGAGTGACATGGGCAGCATGCTGTCCCTAGGATGAGGGGTGGGGAAAGTCTCAGAGAAGACCACCACAGTCTGCAGACCTACCCTCTCCACTCTAAAAGCCACAGAGCTGACCACTTCTGGGGCTACATATTGTGAATGATCCTGACTCAAAGAGAGAGTCTGGACACCCCAAGTTCTGCTGGCTGTGGCTTAGAGTAGCCAAGACCATCACAGACAGTTGGTTTGTCACTTACCTTTGCCAGTTTGGAGTTTTCCTGAGTGACACAGTTTTCATTACTGTTTGAAAACTTTCTGCAGTTGCTGCGGGCAATTTCAACATCAATAAAGTATTCCAAACGGTCTGTGACCTGTCGATTAACAATTATAACAATTATGCGATTTTATTCAAAAAGTTGTATTTTTACCTTTAAGAAGTTTTAGCGAACACTAAAAAATTACTCTCACTTTCATCTTGCCTATCTGTTAGCCAGTCTTTCTTTAGAGATGCCTACTGCCTGGATTCCTTTGCACATTGAAACCAGTTACGTAGCCCTAAGTGGAGCAGGATACTCAGGGAAGAGTCTTCTTTCCAGTGTGGGGCCTCTTGGAAGACAAGGTCTTCTAATCCCATTTTCTGCCCCAAAGTCCAAGGTGTGCTGCATGCTCAGTGATGGACTGGGAGAGAAAACTGAAGTCACCAGAACCAGCAGCTCCTCTGGGCCCAAGATGTTACATATTCACATGGCCAGATGGGAAGAAGACACTTCAGCCACACTGGACATCCCCCACCCCCACCTGATTCTTATCCCACACACGCAACCCCCTCAGGTTCTGTCATCTGGTTAAATCTCCTGCCCTTTTTCTACTCAAGGCCCCTCTCACCACCTCAGTAAACAGTCCTTAAGGAGCTATGCCAAGGGAGTTTGTCTTTCTGTTTTCTGTCGAGTGTTTAGAGAGGTGTGTAGCAGTAGATTTATAGTAAGGCATCAGTATTTACTGAATTCATTAATGACTGAGTGCAGTGAAGGTGAAGATATTCATTGAAATGTGCTTTGATGTGGTTATAAAACATCACAGCGAGCCACAAAAAGGGGTATCTGTGCCTTAGTTCCAGCCTCCCTGGACTCCACTTTATCTAGTACATTTCCTCATTGCCATCTCTGAACCTTGACAAATTTGTATTAAATTTTGCCTATGTTCCAAAGAATTAACAAAGGAGACTCTGGCCTATTGGGGAGAAGCTGGTTAGACATCAAGAAGTGACCAGCAGCCAAAACCGGTTTGGCTCAGTGGATAGAGTGTCGGTCTGCAGACTGAAAGGTCCCAGGTTCGATTCCGGTCAAGGGCACATACCTTGGTTGCAGGCACATCCCCAGTAGGGGGTGTGTAAGAGGCAGCTGATCAATGTCTCTCTCTCTCATCAATGTTTCTAACTCTCTATCCCTCTCCCTTCCTCTCTGTAAAAAAAATCAATAATATATATATATATATATATATATATATATATATATATATATATATTTAAAGGGACCAGCAGAGGTACACCTTGAGTTTGGAATTAAGTTTGTATTTAGAGAACCTCAAAAATACTGTGGCCATGAACCTGGACCTCCTGTTAGTCACAATGCCTGCTGACCCTCATCACTCTCACTCTCTATCACGCACTACTCTGAGCTTTGCACACAATAACTCAGCCTGTCCAGTGTGCTCAGTGGTTGAGCCTCAATCTATAAACCAGTCATGATTTGGTCAGGGCACATGCCCAGGTTTCAGGGTCGATCTCCAGTAGAGGGTGTGTAGGAGGCAGCTGATCAAGGATTCTCTCTCATCATTGATGTTCTATCTCTCTATCCCTCTCCTTTCCTCTCTGAAATCAATAATATATATATTATTGATAATATACATATTATCAATAGTATATATATAATCAATTATATATATATATATCAGTTAACCCACATGCCAACCCTCTGGGATAAGACTATCACTCCCATTTTTTCAGGTATGGAAACTGAGGCACAGAGGAACTAATTAACTATCCATCTAACCATCAGCCAATCCAGGGCTCAAACAAGGTGTCCTAGCATGAGGACTAGCATCCTTAACCACCATCTTGCTTCTGTCCATTCTTTTCCAGTCAGAGGAAGGCAGAGAACTGCTGTGTGTGATTCCTGGGGAGTATGAACCTGAATTCCTGGGGAGTATGAACCTGAAGTGTGGGAAAGCTGGGAGCCATCTGGTTACCTTGATTGAATGGACACCTTGATTGAATCTTCATAACCTCTTTCTAAATATACGTTACCTAGAATGACAGTAATAACCCCATATCTAATAACATGGATCCTCCAGACCACATGTCTGTCTTGCTTTCCAATGTTCCTAAAATATAGTCAAAGTCTTTCCCATAGCCTGCAAAGGCAGGCCTGGTGGTCCCTGTTTATTTCCTGGCCAATCACACTGGCTCCTGAGTTGTCAGATGGGCCCTGCTTCTTCCCACTGACAACCTGCTATGTTTATTTGCTCTTCCCCACTCCCATGCACCGTAAACCTCCCTGCCTTCCTTCTGTGGCAGATGCTATGAGTGGTGCCCCATGTCCCATGCTGTTCCTAAGCACTCTATTATGTCCTGAGGCTCCATGCTGGGGTTTCCTGCTGCCAGCAAGAGCAAGGACTCCCAGAATAGCTCTTGAACAATGCTGGGTAAGATGGTGGATCTTGGTGTGTAAGTAAACCAGCTTCTCACCTATAGGGTGGCTCCATTTTAAACTAGGCAAAATGCCCTCTCCTTGATTCCCCAGATAGACTGAGCCCAGCTGCCCAAAGTGGTAATCTGCTCAGTAATTTACCCCGTAGGATGCCCCTCTGACCCCTCACACTCCCCCTTCTGGCCTCCTGGTGCTTCCTTGGATGGCCTCCCAAAAATCTGCACTTGAATTCTAGCACAAGAGTCTGCTTCTGGGAAACCCAAACTAAAATACTTCCCACCCACTTTCTTCACCTTATTTCACTCCTAGTCTGACCTTGGGCTGACCTAGAGAAGTTGTACTCAGCCTTGTCTACATATAGAGTTCACCTCCTGGAGGGTTTTAACACCTACTGAGGCCAGGGTTCCCCCTTAAGACCCTCATTTAATTGATGGGGTGCAGTAGGATATTTACAAGCTCGTCAGGTGAGAATGCTGTCTAAAGAGGTCTTCCCCTGACAACCAGACCTTGTCTGTGTTCCATGCTGCTGAAACAAAAATCACAGCTCCTCATTCATGGTTGAGCATTTTTTCTTTCTAATTGGACTGCTGGCTCCCCAAGGGCTGTGATCATTCCTGTCCATCTCACAGCCCCACCTATAATGGCTAGCATAGAAGTGACTTGGGAGAAACTTTCTAAATGTGTATGTTTCTGGGGGTACCAGTGGAGTGTGGGGGGGACTGTGAGGGGAAACTAGGAAAGTTGCAAGACCTAGGAGCTATTTCTTTATTTCAAAACTAGTGTCCCAGTGCATGGATTCATGCACATTAAAAGGAAATTAATTAGAAGAAATATTTTAATATCACCATTTGCCCTTTCTCTATAATAGAAGTGTCAACAAAATTTAGGATTGACAATGACAGATCAAAACAAACAAGTGCAATTGGTACCAGTGATATATATATATATATATATATATATATATATATATATATATATATATATATATATATTTGCTTAATTAGACCTGCTTTCTGATTTAGCTAGACTTTTTCCAGCCCAGTGAAGCACGCCAACTTCTCTTTCAGGTAAATGTCAGCAACACAGCAGTAAATATCAACATGAAGCAGATTGTTATTGTAGATCACACATGGAGAAAAAAGGGTAAAATATTTCATTGCAGCAGTGTTTGACTATATTCTGCACAATGAGAAAACCTGAATTCAATTTCAAGGTTCATCATTTTTTACTTCTTTTCAGTCAGCTCAAGTTTTTAAGCTTTCTAAATCTCCATTTTTCCGGCTAATGAAAAGAAAATAGGATTCTACCAAGTCTCCCATTTACTTACTCCAGGACTTCTGTGAGAATCAAATGAGATGAGACACATGAGAATGCTTCACATATATTTGGTTAAAGTGTAAAATGTTTCCATCTGGCTATAAAGCAAGTCTTGTTCCTGGGCTAAAGAAACTCCAAGGAGTCTAGTCGCTAGGGAGAGGAAGCTGGGCATTGCTACGTGACCTTGTTCCCCAGCACCCACAGCCACCTTTTCCAGGCTGGGCTGGGCTGTGGGTCGCATTTTGCACCATGGGATCTCAGCAATATCTGCTGCAATTTGGTGGTGTGCCACTCTGGGGTGGTGGTGGGGCCTGTGTCCCACTTGGGGGAAGCCAAGTGTTACTTTGTTGGCACCAGGTCCATGGTGCTATTTCTCTGTAAATGACCAGTGTGCATCACAGCAGCTCCTGCATTGAGTGTCTGCCTCCTGGTGGTCAATGTGCATCATAGAGACCAGTTGGACAGTCAGACACTTATCATATTAGCCTTTTATACATATAGATGCCACAAGAGTGTGCCTCCTGATGGACTGTGGCATGTGCCAAATAAGTAAAGCATGCTACAGCAGCAGCATAGCATTCTGCAAATATGGTGCTCCTAGCTCTCATACTCCCAAGAGATGGAGTCATAAAGACCAACATGTAAAGTGGTCCAGCTCCTGCTAAGAGACAGTCTGAAGAGTGTAAAGCCTGAAGTAAGCTCTGCTAACAATGACCTGCCATTTTCAACTCATTCTTGTAAGTTGCATGGTGCAATTATAAGCCACAGCACCATCCAACCATTGAGGCTGAATTCCAACACAGAGTCTTTTATCAGACATGGCAGCCAAGGCCATGTGCTGGAAACTCCAGGGAGCATCTCACACACTAGCATCCAAGTCAGCAACACTTTCTAGGTTTGGGCAATTCATGGTCCTGTGAGGATAGATACATTTCTATAAACAGAAAATCATAGTCTCCAATTCCATTAAAATGTTGGATTAAAAGTACTAAAGAATGGAGGAGGATGCATCTTATTGACCTCCACATTAGATGGTGTGCCATATGATTCTTTTCAACTCCACATTACACATTATGTGGATAGATTGAAATATGGCCGATGGCAGCATTATTGCAAAATATTCATGGTACTCAATTTGTCTCTCAATAAACTTAGCAAATACAAATAATGAACATTCGATTTGTAGTTTTGGATTTAAATAAGTTAATATATATTAAGAACTTAGAATGACAGTCCAAGCATATATAGGAAATGCACTGATGTTAGAGTAATGTGCAAGTGTATATATATTTGAGCACTTACATATTTAGGATTTTCATATATCAATGTTTTTCTCAGATGCCAAATTTTTCAGACTGGTTTCAGTCTTTACCCCAGAAGCAAATATGCATATTGAGAAAGAACACCTTTACCTGCAGCTGTACTTGCATTATGTTGACCACGTGGAAGATGTACTTATCCTCACTCTCTTTGTTGTACTCTTGCATGGCAAACCACAGACACTGCTTCACGTTGTAATTAGAGGCATCAATAACTTTTAGTTCCCTTATCACCTCGACCTTATTCTTGTCTGGGTCTATGCTGACCAACAGGGCCACCACAAGGGTGAGCAGGAACAGGCAGGACACCCAGAGTCTTGTCATGGTCTCTCCATACAGGGGCACAGGTGAGCCTATTTGTCCTCTCAGAGATGGAGCTGCAGATGAGATGGGGTGACTGCTGCTGCTGCCGCTGCTATAGGTTCAAAGATCTTACCACAATAACATCAGCCCAGCTAGATTCAAGACAGAGCCATTAGGGTCACCTGCAGGCTACCCTTGTCCTCCAAGAAAACCCACCCAAGAGAAGCCCTGAGGAGTCTCTACTCCGGGCATCTGCCCTCCTTATCCTGGGTGTGGTCTGCAGTTCAAGGGAGAGCACTTAGCCCAGAGGTACCACCATCTACCCTGTGAGCCTCACCATACACTCTTGCTTGTGTGTCTCAGGCCTCTAACATGTGACTGAGTTCCTGATTCCAGTGCTCAGTGGGCCTTCCAACCTACCCCACTGCCAGCTGCTCCTTCCTCCTTGTGGAGTCAGATTCTGCCCTGGGTGCCAGCTTGTGGTTCTCCTGAGTCTCTGGCACTCTCAGCTTGCAGCTCTACCCTGGCCTGTGGCCTCCTTTACTCCTTATCTCTGGTTTCTCTTTCAAAGAGGTCCCACTTTGTGATGTAATTTAGCACTTGTGACCCTGCCTCAGGGAGGGCACCTCTAGCCTGCTGCCACTGACCTTCAGTCAAGGAAAACTCTTCCTGCTTCTGCCCTTGGAGTGAGAGTTCCTCGAAGGTTTTCTGCTCACATGTGCCATGACCCTAGCTTCCTAAATGCCTGTCCTCTGGACTCCCTCTGGCCCAATAATACCTCTCTCTACTGTTCTGCCAGAGAGCAGGTAACACAGCCCACCCTGTGGGGTTCATGCACTCCCTGGGCTCTCAGAAATTATATTTCTCTGTGAAAACCCAAAATTGGTATCCAGCAAATTACTAGAAAGATAGATAGGTGAGTACTGGTCCCAGGGTGCCTTCACTTGACCTTGGCCTGTACCTCTCAGGAGGCCCAGAGCAGTACATGCAATGGAAAACTTTAGACCACATTAAGCACCACCACTCAGCCACCTCCAGAAGCAATACACTCCAGAGGAAGATTCAGCAGACAACAGAACTCTGATGAAGTAAGTCTTGCTCTTTGGTGTGGGCTTCTACACAGATGGTCCTGGACAGTGTGGAGAGATCAGTGGGCATAGGCAGTCCTTATAACTGATCAGCCTGTGGGTAAATCTCTCCCATTGATGAGCCAAGAACTATCAAGGCTCACCTACAAGAGGAGGGTGTACACAGCCCACACCTGGTATGAACTTCAAGTGCCCAGTTTGGATGATTGGAGAGGCTATGATACTGGACCCTACAGGACACCTACAACATGAGGCTATTCTACTAAGCCTGAGATACATAGTAGCTATACCTAATGCATAGAAACAAACATAGAGAAGCAGCCAAAATAAGGAGACAAAGAAATAGATCCCAAATGAAAGAATAGGAAAAATCTCCAGAAAAAAGAACTAAGTGATATTGGAGGGAAATATGCTACCATAAACAGAGTTCATAGCAATTGTTATAAGAATGTTCAATGAACTTAATGAGAAACTCAACTCAACAGCATAAAAAAGACCAGTCAGGCCGAAACCAGTTTGGCTCAGTGGATAGAGCGTCGGTCTGCGGACTGAAAGGTCCCAGGTTGGATTCTGGTCAAAGGCATGTACCTTGGTTGTGGGCACATCCCCAGTAGGGGGTGTGCAAGAGGCAGCTGATTGATGATTCTCTCTCATCGGTGTTTCTAACTCTCTATCCCTCTCTCTTCCTCTCTGTAAAAAATCAATAAATTATATTTTTTAAAAGACCAGTCAGAAATGGAAGATACACTAACTGAAATGAAGAATAATTTACAGGGAAACAACAGTATAGTAGAAAAAGCCAAGAATCAAATCAGCAATTTGAAAGATAAGAAAGCAAAGATCACCCAATAAGAAGAGTAAAAAGAAAAAAGAACCCAAAAACTAAGGATAGCATAAGGAGTCTCTGAGACAACTTCAAGTGTACCAACATTTGCAACATGGGGTACCAGAAAGAGAAGAGAGACAGCAAGAAATTGAAAACGGAGTAGGTATAAAAAATAATAACAATAATGATGATGGAAAATTTCCCAAACCTGGTGAAAGAAATAGACATAAAAGTGTAGGAAGCACAGAGAGTCCCAAGCAAGATGCACCCAAAGAGATCTACACCAAGACACATCATAATTAAAATGCAAAGGGTTAAAAACAAAGAGAAAATCTTAAAAGTAGCAAGAAAAAAAGTAGTTACCTACAGGGAGAGCCCATCCACTATCAGCTAACTTTTTAACAGACACTTTGCAGTCCAGAAGGAACTGGCAGGAAATATTCAAAATACCGGCCAGCATGGCTCAACCTATGAATCAGGAAGTTATGGTTTAATTCCTGGTCAGGGCACATGCCTGGGTTGTGGAGTGTGAGGTGTGCAGGAGGCAATTGATCAATGATTCTCTCTCATCATTGATGTTTTTATCTCCCTCTCCTTTCCTCTCTGAAATCAATAAAAATATAAATAAATAAACTAGATGAGACTAGCCATGAGGGCATAGGAGGCCTCCTGCACAGTCGGTGGGGATGAGAACCGGTGCCTCTATTCTGGAGGACAGATTGCAAGTCCTGAAATGCAGCAAGTCCATCCTCAAGTGCCAGGTGAGAGAATTTCTTAGGAACAGGAGAGACATAAAGGTAAAAGTTCATTGCAGCAAATTTTGCAGCAAGGAATCAGAAGCAGTATAGGGATAAAAGAAAGGGTAGGTAAAATAGGTGGGCATTCCTATCATACTATAAAGAAGTTAGAAACTAGACTAGATATATACAGAGAAACAATAACAGATCTTTTAAAAGACAATGTTAACAGAAAAAAGTAAATTCAAGGGCCCTAGCTGGTGTGGATCAGTGGTTAGAGCATCAGCCTACACACTGAAGGGTCACAGACTTGATTCCAGGTCAAGGGAACATATTTAGGTTGCAGAATCAATCTCTGGCCCTCATTGGGGTGAGTGCAGGATACAACCAATCAATATCTCTCTCACATTGGTATTTCTCTCTCTCTCTCTCTCTCTCTCTCTCTCTCTCTCTCTCTCCCCCTTCTCTCTAAATAAATAAATAAATAAATAAATAAATAAATAAATATCTTCAGTGAGGATTAACCAAAAAAAAAGTAAATTCAAGGTACATAAAGATACAATTCCATATTGGAGCATGGTCACCCCGCCCGCAGCCATCCCAGCCCGCCCGCCGTGCTAGCGAGGAGCTGGCACGGTGCCTCCCATTCGCGACCCCAGCGCCCCAGGGGGCCATGTTCCCCGGGTGAGCCGTGTGCCCCAGGGGGACCGTGTGTCCCGTGGAAGCGGTGAGACCCGGGAGGGCGGGGCGGTGTGAACCAGAGTAAGAGAGGATTCTATTCGTGTGGTCCTGAGATAGTCACCATAAAACAAGCAGACTGTCAAATGACAGCGGGGAGGGGAAGGAGACCTGGGGGGAGATAAGCGATCAACCGAAGGACTGGTATGCATGCATATAAGTACAACCAACGAGCACAGAACTCTGGGGAGGGAGGGCATGAAAGAGGGGGGGGGGCAATGGTAAGCTATGTACACATATAATACCTTAATAAATTTTTTAAATGAAAAAAAAGATACAATTCCATAAACATTATGAACACAAAACGATACTACCAATTCTTCAAGAATACTGGCATAAAGATACCCATAAAAGTCATAAGATTGGTTATTTAAGAAGGAAATGGACAGGGAACACTGGAGTAGGTGCAAGAGGAAAAGAGAATGAATCAATAAATGAATAAATGGGAAGCAGAAAGGACCCTGGCACACTTGAGATGGCAAGGGGTAAGGTCTAGGAGTGGGGAATTACTGAGAACTGAGCCATAGGGGAGAAAGGTGCCTTCAAGTGCCCCTCCCCCATGAGGAGGTCCCCTGTAAGCAGTGTATCTGACGAGTACCTCCTACATAGGATGGGGAGGAAGGGGGGCGGGGTTGTGAGTCCTTGCCTGCCCAGTTTGGCATGGGAGATCAGCTTGAAGAGTCTCCAATTAATGACTTCTTGATTTCTACCTTAATTTCACTGTGATTGTAGAATAGTCTGCATTGTATCAGGTCTGTGAATTTTGCTGAGAATTACTTGTGACACACCATGGATCAATTATGAAAATGTTTCATCTTCTCCTGACAAGACCATGAACTCATGTTCAATGTTTCAGTGATGTTCAGGACAATTTGATACTGTGTCATTCAGATCTTCTGTATCAGAATTGAGATCCTGACTGATGTATTGTGTCCAGTAAATTTTGCCAGTTTCTAGAGGTTGTGTTTTCTACTTTCACTATGATTGTATATTTGATTGTTTCTCCTTTCTTCTTTCTGTTTTTGCTTTAAGTATTTTGAAACGAGTGAACATTTTCATCAGCATAATAGCTCCCCTGATTTTAAGTGGTGTTTGTTGTCTTAGCTTTAATTTTATAGGCTATTAGTACTGTTGCACTATAAGCATTGACATAGTATACTTTAGTTCATCCTTATTTTTCCAAAATCTGTTTTCTTATACTTATGATGTGTTTTCTTTTTTTCTTTTTTTTTTCTTTTTTTGTACATATATTTTATTGATTTCAAAAAGGAAGGGAGAGGGACAGAGAATCAATGATTGGCTGCCTCTTGCACATCCCCTACTAGGAAAGAGCCCGCAACCCAGGCATGTGCCCTGAGCTGGAATGGAACCATGTTCTCCTGGTTCATAGATTGACACTCAACCACTGAGCCATGCCAGCTGGGTGCTTTGTTTTCTTTTGTTTTTTCCAACAATAAACTAAATTTATCTTTTAACTAAGAGCATTAAGTTTACTTACATCGTTCTAGCTACTCTTCTCCCAGCTTTGTGCCCTGGCTTCACGTATACTAATTCTCTATCTACTTTACAATCTTCAATAAAATATTATTTTTACAGTCTGTATATCATCTAGATTTATCCACATATTTATTATGTTGTTTCTTTCTTCCTGCTATACTATTTTTCCATCTTTTCCTTCTGATCAGAAGACTCCCTTTAGTTAGTTATTTTAGAACAATTCTCCTGGCAATAATTACGTTGCACATTATTTGTTTAAAATTACTTGGTTTTATATCCATTTTTGAGGAGATATTTTTGCTGGCTAAGGAATCACTTAAAAGATGCATGACAATATATTTTGACTTTCATTGATTCCTATCTGAGGGCAGCAGAAAACCTGATGTTTGCTTATTTGAAGATAAAACACCTCTGGCTGATTTTAAGACTTTTCTCCTTAAATTTGATTTTTAACTTTTTCATGCTCAGGTGTGGGTTTCTTCTCTTATCCTACATGGTATTGTTAGAGAGAGGGAATTTTTGAGCAATACTGAGGCCACAGACTATGCCCCAGATGGAGTTGTCAGTGCTGACACCAGGCCAGGCCTTGAGATATGGTCTCATGGCCCCTTCCCAGCACGTAGGCCTTCTTTCATAGGACACTGTCAGCTTTCTGAAGAACAGGATGACCCTGTGAACAACATGGTCATCAATGGCATGACCCTGACGATTTCTTGGGAAAACTGTTTTGTCTTGGGTTGCTTGCTCTGCAAAAACAGGATGTGGTTACTGTGCTTAAAAGTGGTCCTGCACAAAGGGTCAGGACTGCTCTCTGAACTCCCTGCATGGAGAAAGGCAGAGCAGTAGCCAGCCGGCTATTAAAGGCTCCCTAAATTTTAATTTGATCTGAACTTCAGTGGTTGTTCACGTGCATTCACTCCACAACAGTTTTGTAATACTGCTTTTAAAAAATGGTTTGATGTCTTTGGTCAGTTCTGTATAACTCAGGCTTTACATTTCCAAATATTGCTTGGACCCCATTCTCTCTTCCTTTCACTATGAGGCAGATCTCACATTGACCTTCTCATACTTTTATCCTGCACCCTCTCCTTTGTCCTGCCTCCTGTTGTCTAATTCTCCTTTCATCTGTTTCTAATCTGAGGTTAACCTGCCTATCTCATTATTCATTTCAGTTTTGTATTTTTCAATCCTAGGACTTTTCTTTCATTCTTTTTGATAATTTCAACTTCTTTGCCAATATTATTCATCTTTGAATCCCTAGAACCAATTCTCCCTAGGTATGTTAAAGACCATATCTGATAACCACATTGACTAGATAGTTTTTCAGGTTTGTTTCTATTATTTATCTTTGTTCTGTCCCATCATGTCTTGTACTTTCTTTAATAGCTTTTTTTTAATTGATTTTTTTACAGAGAGGAAGAGAGAGGGATAGAGAGTTAGAAACATTGATGAGAGAGAATCATCGATCAGCTGCCTCTTGCACACCCCCCACTGGGGATGTGGCCGCAATCAAGGTACATGCCCTTGACCGGAATCGAACCTGGGACCTTTCGGTCCACAGGCCAACGCTCTATCCACTGAGCCAAACCGGTTTGGGCATGATAGCTTTTTTTTAATGTGTTCTAGAAACTTGTGTTTAAAAAAATATAGAACTAATTTGAACCTTTGTGTGATTTGGATAATATTTTAGATTTATCTAACAGCTATGCACAGAATGTAAGCCACAGATCTATGTAAAATATAAGCAATTTAAGAAATAAGTGGAAGAGGAAGAAAAAGAGATGGTACAGGGTCTATGAAGTATTGGGTAGATTCAGACAGATACTATTGGTCCCTTGAGTTTGGGGCAGTTGGACATGGGGTGAGGGGCTCATCCTGACAACTGTAATGATTTAAGACATTGACTTGTTGGTTTTGATCCTCTGATGGTATTGCTAGGCTGACAATGTGACCTCATAAGAGACGACAGGAGAGCAGATAAACAACAGCTGTTTCTGGGGCAGGTGATTTTGTTCTGAAAATAATATCTGGAGGGCATCAAAAAAGGAAATAAGAAGTGGTTAGTTACAAGTGGTTCTAAGCCTTTGTTTCTACGCTGATAACAATGAATTTTTATGCTTGGAAACCAAAGAGTCAAAAGGGAAATCGGTGATAAGAGGGCTGGATTCAGTAGGCCTTGAGCTCAATTCAGAAAACCACATGAGACAAGTTGCTAATTTCCTGATATAGAAATGGAAAAGGGGGCTGATGGTGGAGAAGCACAAAGATAATCTCATCACTAGAAATTTACTATATCCAATGTGTAGGGACCATGGTTCTCCTACTTCTCTGCCTCCTTGCCTCTGCCTTGAATTTTCCCCCAAGACCCTAGTGCTGGGATTTGGGTTAAACCCCATTTTCAGGAGGGGGGTCCCTTAGCAAATATATTTTGTAAAACAATCTGGTAATTCCATAAAACAATGGGGGTTTTGTGGAAATCAAGAATTTCTAAAATGTGTCAACTTTTATATTGTGTGTTCATATTGTAACTTTCAAGTGTATTTTTACTCCCTCTTGATTTGGGACAAATAGTGAATGGACTGAATCTGGAAAGGTCTCTCCAAGACACAACAACACGGGATAGGTTGCTCCTGGTTCTAACAGACCTTAATGAGTGGCACATCATTCAAAAACTACTAATGTGGGTGAAGGACAGTGGTATCAGGCACAAAATGTACCAACCCTACCAAAGACCTGTAATTCTGTGAGAGTGGGAATCAGAGGAAAGATGTTGACCACAAACAAGGTACACTAACTGCGATTTACACAATTTCTAAATATTGAAGTTCCTTAGAGAGCCATTATATGACCTTGGCCAGAAGTGCCAATCACCTGGGGGCTTTATATATTTCTGATGTCAGGTCACAAAAATTCTTCTATAGTAGAGATGGGGGTGTGGCCTGGTCTCCAGGAAATTTGTAAAATAAAACCAATGGGGTTTTCATACAAATCAAAGTAGGAAACAATTGAAATACAGTAAAAAGGAATAGGACAACAGGTCTTTCCGATGTAAAACGGGAGTCAGAGGTAAGGTGATGCCACCCATGAGCAATGCCAACTAGCATTCAGGCAGGGTCTGACTGTCCTCGACCCATGAACAATATTGCAACCACTAGGAACCTGAGTGCTATCATAGGCAGGAGTGGGCAATAGGCTGGCTTTGCTAACTACACACATGCCCTTGCAACTTTATAGAGGCCCCTATAGAACTGTGGTCAGATGTTATAAACTCTATACACAGATTGGTCAAAAACTCCCAAGCTGGCCCAGGACACTGTCTTTGTGCTGTCTCCACTGTCCAGGAAAATCCTGTACCGTTAGCCTTATGACGGTATAGTAGTGTTTGAATGATGTGCCACTCACTAAGGTCTGTTAGAACCAGGAGCAACCTATCCCGTGTTGTTGTGTCTTGGAGAGACCTTTCCAGATTCAGTCCATTCACTATTTGTCCCAAATCAAGAGGGAGTAAAAATACACTTGAAAGTTCATGGGATGGGATGGCCAGGAAAGAGCCAGCCTTTTGATTATGGACCAATTAAACCAGAGTTCACATAAACCCAGGAGGGATGAAGGAAGTCCCATCGGTCCTTGGTTCTGAAGTATTCCGACAGAGGGCATTGCCACTGTGTCTCTGTCCCCACTCGTGCTCTGCACTCTCCCATGCCTTCGATCTGTCTCTCCAGGCTGCTCCTCCCCAGGACCCAGGGACAGGGAGTTGCTCATCATAGTGGGTGTCAGTGGCCACAGTGCCTGTCCCAGGGTAGGTGATTAGTGTTGATAGCCATTAACATCATACTAAGCCAAGATGGAGAAATAGAGGTGTCAGGGAGCATGTGGAATATAGTGACTGGAGCGGCTACATTATAGGCCTTCTCAGAGAGCATGAGAGGGTGTTCTTGGTGATGACTCAGCTCTTTGTGTAGATGTCCTAATGAATGTACATGGAGGACAGAGCCTTCAATCAGCTTCCGTCGCCCACCTTCCATCCCTATGCTGGGGCATAACGCACTGTAATAAGGCCATTATACTGTGACCTGGGCCCAGAGGGGGGAAGTTGTTTGCATTCCTATCAGTGGAATGAAAGAGGAGCATGAAGAGATTGGGGAATAAATGAATAAACAAATAGATGGATGGATGAATATATGAACAAAAGGAAAGATGGATGGATGGATGGATGGGTGGATGGATGGATGGATGGATGGATATACAAGCAAGCAGTGGGGCTCTACAAGAAGCAGTAAGGACTAGCCACACATGAACTGGGGAATTGAATTTACTCAACACTCTGCACCTGCAGCCAAGGTAAGAACAATAGTGATAAATTCTCTGCTACAGGCAGAGCTTTCTCTGGAAAATTAACAATGGGAGAATGCAAAACTAACAGGGACCCAGAATGTGCTCTGAGACGCCTTTCATTCCCCTGTGCTTCACAGACAGACCAGCTGTCACTCTCCAGAGGAAAAGAATCTTCTGCCGTGAGAAGCAGGCGCTCCTTCCCCGCCTATGTCTGCATGCAGGTGCTGTCCAGGAGGGTGAACTCAGAAATCCACAGTTGGGCATCCACAATAAAAGTGCAGCTCACCTGAAAAAATGTAATTGCAGGACAAAATCAGAACCATGTAGCACATGAGAGCACTTACCATGAAGAGTTCAAGATGCATTTAAAACTACAAAAGAAAAGAAAAAATATAAAAACAAAACAACAACAACAACAAAAACAGTGGCCTGAGGTGGACTTAGGAAGCTCAAGGTTCAAACAGGATGATAGGCCGTGGTTACCTTAGTTGCCCAGAGAGTCCTAAAAGGATGCCTGCTGGGGCCAGCACCTGGCTCTGAGGATCTTTCCGTGCCCATGATGAATGGCCCCTGCCCCATGAATTCTAGGGAACCAGCACAATGCCCAGGAGATGGTCCAAGCGGACCTACACCCACTCAGCAGAAGCTGCAAATCCACCCCAAGGGGAGGCTTTCCCCATGGCTGGGGTGAAAGGGGAAGACCAGCCCCGCTGACAGTGTCACCCTAAGTGAGTCCCATCCACAAGGTCTGAGTTCCATGGATCAGATGTCATCTCATAGGATAATGAACAAGGGCTTGGACTGATGAGGATCGTCCTTGCAGCCCAAGAGGCTAGAGGGAGAGGTGGGATGACCAGACTAACTTGATGGTCTAAGTTCTAGAAGAACAGGAATAAAGAAAGAGTGAGGACCATGGGGAGAACAGCATCTACTTGAACCTGAAGTCTCAGAAAACTTCTACATTGCGACCCCAGGAGAGGGCTCCATCCAAGAAGGATGGTAGGATGTTGTCAGAGTATCTGACCCAATCAGGCTTGGAACACAGGATTCAGCTCACTGCTCTACAGGGAGCAGCTCTCTGCCTTCCTCCTCCAAGGTGGGAGCTATGGAGCCTGGTGGGAGAGAGACTAAGACCTTCATCTACCCCAGAGGTGTCTCTGAGACCTGGTGGGAGAGGAGCTACCCCAGTAGTATTCATGAAGACTTTCTTAAACCTTCTCTCTGATATTATTTTTTATATCCAGAAGGTTCATAATGCTTTGGGTTATTTTAGTTTCAAACCTCTTTCATGCCTGGGCCTTCTTGCAAAGGGCAGTTGTCAATGTCTTCATCATGTTTCTTACAAACCGTGCGGCCCATATTCAAGTCCATTAAATAAATCCAAGAAAACATCTGTTAAAAAGAAAGTGTAGAAATTGCTATAAATACTTACTGTGAACTAAGGAGTAAAACACAAACAACTAAATAGAAATGTGGGGGAAAGATATGAATGTGCAGCTGCATGCATATAAATAATGATATACATGCATATAAATAATGATATATAAATAATGAACCAGTACACTTTTCCTTTTCTTATTTTTTAAATTTATTTATTGTTTCACTTGATCCTTGATAATCTCCATTTCTATTACAAAAAGATGTTCATGCGTATGCACAAAGCATGCACTAGAACCTTCCCTGCTATACTCCTTATGGCTGATACCAGGCAACCACATGGACAGTGCCATGAGCCCAGGGGGACATGTGCACAGGGTGGAAAGCTCCATGGCAAGGAGCCTACACACGCTGCAGCACACCTGACACAAGACCCATCTCTCAGTTCTATGGCCGGGCACAGCCGGACATCAGAACACACAGAGTGATTGCTGCTATGGAGAATAGGATAATGAGCTTGCCTGTCCTCTGACTAGACATCAGGGCTGCACTAATCATTTTGGGGGCCCTGGGGATGGGGAACACTCTGTCTCTTCCGGTGGGAGCTGGCTGCATAAAAGGGCTCATCTTGCAGTCATACTTTGAGGTGATATTTATGAATCGGGTGCTGCTTGTGTATTTTTTAGGCTTCTACAAGAAGTTATTGAAAGTTGTGATTTCCTCCTCTGATTGGTGCGGCTCAGTTGGTTGGAGCATCGTCCCGTGCACTGGAATGTCATAGGTTTGATTCCCAGTCAGGGCACTTTCCTAGGTTGCAGGTTTAGTTCCCGGTAGAGACATGTATGGGAGGCAACTGATCAATGTATCTCACAATTTCTCTCTCTAAAATTAGTAAGAACAAGTTTAAACATAAAAATTAAGAAAAAAGTTAAAATCTTCTTTCTTTAAATATAGTCTATGAAAACTATATTCACCTGGTTTATAGGTCAACGCTCAACCACTGAGCCACGCTGGCCAGGCTAACCCACTACCTTCTTGACTTTCCATAGCTGCTTCAGGGATACTAAATGTCATATTTCTGCCTAGATTTTTCCACCTTGGGTCTGCCCTTGACCCCACCATTTTTCTCACACCCTATCTCAGTGTACCCAACATCCACCTTTAAGCAGACCCAGACGCCAGCACTTCTTCTATCTCCTGGTGACCAGGAAACCATCCCTGCTTCCTGGTCTGAGCTTGCCCATGGACTGTGGAACCCACTGTGCCCACAGCATCCAGAGAGATGTCACTAAAGCATCTGAATTACTTCCGCCCATGGGTCCTCATTACTCTGAGAATAAAATCCTAACTCCTCACCTGTGGCTCTGAGCATGTCCCAGCCTCACCTCCCCCTGAACTCTCCTCTGTGACACAGGTCCAGACTCTGTTTGGCCGTTTCAGGGACTCCTGTTGCTTGTCCTGGTCCAGGGGCCTCTTGGTGGCTGCCTGCTCTTCTTATCCCCAAACCTCCACCATGTGACAGTCTTTCCAGGAATGCCCCTCAAAGAGAGGCCCTCTCTGATCACCCCCACATACCTTGCCTCCCAAGGCCCTGGGTCCCTGCACCGACATTCTTGTCCCAACCTTCCACTGTTTCACTCACGAACCTGAGGCCTGACTGCCTCTCATCAGTGGCATAACAGTCCCATGAGAACATGTCTCTGTCTTTTCTGCCACCTCCCACCAGGCCTGGACCCACAGTGGCTGCCAAGTCAAGGCCTGCCGGCTTCAATGCAAGCAGGAAACATTGCAGCACCTGCCTCCAGATCAGCACGACGGGGCTCCCAGGAGCCTGGCCGAGGCTGCAGTCAGGCCCCTCTGTGCTGCCTTTCCTTCTGGGGCTTTTGTCTCTGCTGCTGCTTCTCTTTGCCTTTCTCCTCGCCTGTCAATCTCTGTGGCCCCTGCTTCTCTCAGCTACCTCACCTTGAGAGACGCTTTTCTCTCCCCCCCACGGCAGCTGAGTGCGCTCCTTTCTGCTACCTCCTTTCCTTCTCTACCCCCATTTTCAGGGGCTGCACTCATTAAGAAACTAACACAGAAACTTGAAGCATTTGTAATGATACCTTGCATTTTAAAAAATATTCACCGAAAACAAAAAAATCTTCCTTTCCTCATTTGCAGACCAAAGATTCACCCCTCCAGAGTTTCACCCCTCCCAGGCCTGGGTTTTTTTGTTTGTTTGTTTTGTGTTTTTTTTGGGGGGGGAGGGCGGCGTTGAAGCTTACCTTGCGCTGGCTTCTCCCCACCCACAGCAGCTTGTAAGCATACTCATCCACCTGGGCTTGGTTGAATTGAAACATGGCAAACTCCACACTTGTGGCGAATAACTGCGTGTCCTTATAAATGTCCATAAACCTTGAACTGCAGACAGGAGGTTGCAGTGCAATGAGCCCCAGAAGCAGAGGCACCTTCAGGAGCATGCTGCCTGGTGTCAGCCCTGGAGGCCAGCAGCACGCAAGTGTTGAGTGGCAGCTGCCCCATCCCACACGGCCCTGCCCCCAGAATCCATGCGCAGGCATGCGCCTTGTCCAGCTCCTCCTCTCTGCTCCCTTCTTTGTCATCATCAAACAGAAGGCAGAACATTTCCCAAGCCTTTGTCACATAAGCCTTGAACCCAAGGACATTCATGCCACGGGACCTGTTCCCTGCACATTTCCGGGGCTGCCTCCACCAGGCCCAGGCCAGGCCTGATAGGGCTTGGGGAAGGGGTCTGAAGCCCCGCTAGCTTGCCCTCACAGCGGCACGGCGCGGGGATGACAGTCACAGGAGTTCTTAGGAATACCGATGGACCCTAAGTCCTGAGGACTTGATATAAAAGCCAGGTCAACCTCTGACCTTGGCTGCAGCCTACAGTCTCAGGGAACATCAGAAGGGTCAGGGAGAGGTCAGTGCACAATCTTCTACACTACCTCTGGCACCTGCTGGCCTACTCGCTGTGAGGCCTGCCCATGCTTGGCAGTGCAGAGAGGGAGTTCTATCACACTGGGATGGGCTTACACCGCCAAAGGGCCACCCTACTGTGATCATGGCCACAGATATGGAAGCAGAGGGGACACAAGAGGCTGCTCCCTGGGGAAACGGTCTGCATTCCTATGAGTAAAATGGAAGAGGGGCATGGAGAGATTGGAGAATAAATGAATAAACAAATAGATGGATGGGAGCTATGGGACCTGGTGGCGGAGGGACTAAGACCCTCATCTACCCCAGGAGTGTCTCTGGGTCCTGTTGGGAGAGGGGTCAGGACCCTCATTTTACCCCTGAGTGTGCCTGAAAACATTCTTAAGCCTCCTCCCCTAGTATAGTTCACACACACACACACACACACACACACACACACACAAATTTTGAAGTGATAAGCACACTAAGAGCATTTTTTGTCCTATTAAGGGGACTCTGGATGGGCTCTTGGATAAGGATTGGGTGAGCAAAAGAACAAATCATGACCAGTAGGTTAGAATTCTTAGCCCCACCAATCCCTTATCTTCCAAAGAGGCTTAGAAATGGAGTTAATCATCAATCATGCCTACATGGCGAAGCCTCCATAAAATCCCCAAAATATAGGACTTGGGAACTTCCCAGTGGGTGGACACATCCATGTACTGAGGGGGGATGCCCCTTGACTGCATTGGACAGGATTCCTGCTCTCTGAACCTCCCCAGACCTCACCCTGAGTATCTCTTCTGCTGGCTGTTCATTTGTATCCTTCACCATGTCCTTGAGTAAACTGTTACACATAAGTTAAGTGTTTCTTGAGTTCTATGAGCTGCTCTAGCGAATTAGAGGTGGTTGTGGGAACCTCGGATTTTTAGCCAAATCAAACAGAAGTTGTGGGTATCTTGGGGACCTATTATTGTGATTTGCATATGAAGTGAGGGGAAAGTAGTCTTATGGGACTGAGCTCTTAACCTGTGGAATCTGACACTATCTCCAGATAGAATTAGAATGGCATTACATTGTAAGATATCTAGCTGGTGCTACAGAATTGCTTGTTGTGGGAACACCTCCACCCATTTGATGACCAAAAGTATCAGGAATGAAGTATTCTGGGTGAGGAGTAAAGGAAACAACTATAGCAAGACTGCAAGTTTTCTTTGCAATAAACCTTTCTTAATATTATTTTTCATTCTCAGAAGATTCATGATGCTTTGGACTGCTTTTATTCTCAAATCTTTTCCACTCCTGGGACTCCTTGCAAGGAACAGTTTTCAGTAACTTCATCATATATATATATATATATATATATATATATATATATATATATATATTTTTACAAATTGTGCAGCCACTCTCTAAACCTCACTGTCCACAGCCCTTCTTCTTTCGCAGTTGCTGAAATCCAGTTTTTGTTCCCCAAATTGAGACAAAGAAAATGCCTTTTCTTCAGAGACATTGAAAAATCACCACCTCTTTTCCTCCATTCATACCCCCACTGCCCTCCGACTCTCTCATCTCTCCCTTACAGGCCTTGTTCCAAGATAGGCAGAATAGGGATGAGTCAGTTCCACACCATGTGAGTGGCCATCACCACGCATTTCTCCCAAGGACGGTGATTACTGCCTGCCATCCAATCCTCAGCATGGAGAGCAGTCTGGGTCTCCAGGAAGGATAATTTATTTATATATATATATATATATATATATATATATATATATATATATATTTTTTTTTTAATAATATATTTTATTGATATTTTACAGAGAGGAAGGGAGAGAGATAGAGAGCTAGAAACGTCGATGAGAGAGAAGCATCGACCAGCTGCCTCCTGCACGCCCCCTACTGGGGATGTGCCCGCAACCAATGTACATGCCCTGGACCGGAATCGAACCCAGGACCTTTCAGTCCGCAGCCCAATGCTCTACCACTGAGCCAAACCGGTTTCGGCTTTTTAAATATATTTTTATTGATTTCAGAGAGGGAGAGAGAAATAGAAACATCAATGATGAGAGAGAATCATTGATAGGCTGCCTCCTGCATGTCCCACACTGGGGATCGAGCCCACAATCCGGGCATGTGCCCTGACCGGGAATCAAACTGTGATCTCTTGGTTCACAGGTCAATGCTCAACCACTGAGCCATGCCAGCCGGGCACCAGGTAAAATAATTTATACATCAAGGAGTAGATAGACACATGCAGAGCTGAGCTGGTGCCTTCAAAAGTCAACTGCAGTCCTGGTAAAGGTATTCTTTTATTTTTATTACTTTATTTTGTTGGTAAAGATATTCTTGTAAAGCAGTGACCCATGTAGTGCTCTTGGTGGGTATCTACATATAAAAAGAGTTTCCCTCAGCCACCCTTTTCCTCTTCTCAGGCCCGAGCATTACCCCTCTAGAGAAGACCTGTGTCATATATGAAAGAAAAACTATAAAATGGTGTTGGTATTGTCAAGAGAGCAAACTAAAAGGGAGCCAGAGATCTCCAACAAGCTGAGCTAACACACTTCCTCCGTCTGAAACTGAATGTTTAAATTGGGCTAAACCAAAAGGCTGCATCCTGATACAGATCCTGGAACTGGCTCTGCATCACTGAGCTCTCTGTTAAAAGCTTTTCACCTAGCTATTAATCATGGATAGCATACTGTAGTCTGCCTGCCAGCATCAATCACGCCTCTTTCAAAGCAACTTGTGTAACAACTTTGGAAGTGGCCCTTTTCATGTCTTTATAAACTCTGTCCCTTTCTTTCTCCCTGGAAACCCAGTTGGATTTCTGCCTAAATCTGCCTCTCAAATTGCAGTTTCTAAAAGAAAAATAAAACAAATTAAACTTTTGTTTGCCTTGCAATTCTTGCTCAAAACTGATTAACACCTATAAGCCCTGTACCCTGAAGCAGAAGTGGCCTTATTTCTTGGGAAGTTCTCCCGCAATCCTTAGCATTCAGGAAGTTTATATGAAAAAAAAAAGTTTTTATTTCATTTGAAACAACATCAAGTTTTGCAACCTGGCTTTGCGTTAAAGGGTTCTTTTATCTTTTCTTTTCTTTGCTTTGCTTTTCTTTGCTTTCTTTCTTCCTTCCTTCCTTCCTTCCTTTCTTTCTTTCTTTCTTTCTTTCTTTCTTTTTTCTTTTTCTTTTTTCCTCCTCTAGTTCAGGGTTGAGCACTGCCCCTAAAAGGGTCAACAGAGGTCTTTCCCCTCTTCCCTGTGGAGGTCAGGCCCCAGGGGCAGGGCCATATGACTAGATCCACTTGTGGCTTATGGACAAAGCAGAGAGCTGTTTAAGTCAAGGCCCTGGAGGTTCTGCTGGACCCCAGTAGTTACTGCCTTGGGATGGGGCTCAGGACTGAGCAGATATGTGTACACCCACATCACAGTAGCATTAGTCACAGTAACCAAAAGACAGAAGCAACCCATGTCTATTGATAGATAAGTGGATAAACAAAATATTGTATATGCATACAATAGAATACTATTCAGCTTTTAAAAAGATTCTTGAGGATATCATGATAAGTGAAATAAGATAGTCACAAAAGAAGAAATACTATATAATTCCATGTATATAAAGTATCTAGAATAGCCAGATCCACACACAGAAACTAGAATGGTGGTGTAAAGTGGGAGGTATCATGCTTCCTGCTTTCAAACTGTACTACAAAGCTACAATAATCAGCATTGGTACAACCATTAAAAACACACACAGATATATAGATGAATAGAATAGAATAGAATAGAATAGAATAGAATAGAATAGAATAGCCAAAAAATAAATCCTCATTTATATAGTCAATCTGTAACAAAGGAGGCAAGGATATATAATGGGGTAAAGACAGTTTCTTCAATCTTGGTTTTAGAAAAACTGGATAAATAAATGCCACAAAAAAAGAAAAAAGAAACTGGACCATTTATACCATAAACAAAATAAACTCAAAATTAATTAAGACTTAACTGTAGCCGAAACCGCTTTGGCTCAGTGGTAGAGCGTCGGTCTGCGGACTGAAAGGTCCTGGGTTCGATTCCGGTCAAGGGCATATACATTGGTTGCGGGCACATCCCCGGTGGGGGGGGGGGTGCAGGAGGCGGCTGGTCGATGTTTCTTTCTCATCGATGTTTCTGGCTCTCTCTCTCTCTCTCTTCCTCTCTGTAAAATATCAATAAAAATATATTTTAAAAAAAAAAGACTTAACTGTAATCCTGAAACCATAAAAGATCTAGGTGAAAACGTGGGCAATAAACTCTTTGACATTGGTCTTGGCAATATCTTTTTAGAAATGTCTCCTCAGGCAAGGGTAACAAAAGCAAAATAAATGAGACTACATCAAACTTTAAAAGTTTTATACATGAAAGGAAACCATAAACAACAACAAAAGACAATCTACTGAATGGTAGAAGATATTTACCAATGATACATCCAAAATGGTTATTATCCAAAATATATAAGGAAGTTACACAATTTAACACCAAAAAAATAAATAAATAAACAATCCAATTTTTAAAAAATGGCCAGAAGACCTAAATAGACATTTCTCCACAGAGGACATACAGATGGCCAATAGATATATGAAAAGATGCTCAACATCACTAATCATCATAGAAATGCAAATTAAAACACAATAAAATACCACCTCATACCTATCAGAATTGCTATCATAAAAAAAATCAATAAAAAGCAAGTGTTGACAAAGATGTGGAGAAAAAGGAACCTTGTGCATTATTGATTGGATTGCAAATTGGTGCAGCCACTATGAGAAACACTATGGTGTTTCCTCAAAAAAATTAAAAATAGAGCTGCCATGCAACCCTGTAATACCACTTCTGGCTATTTCCCTAAAGAAAACAAAAACACTATTTGAAAAGGTACATGTACCCTATGTTTGCAGCATTATTTATAATAGCCAAGATAAAGAAGCAATATAGGTACATATAAAAAAAAGAAGAAGAAGAAGAAATGGTAAACAAATGCAATGGAATATAATTCATCCCCCAAAAGAATGAAAATTTGCCATAAGGTACTATACTAAGTGAAATAAGTCAGCCCACAAAAAATACTGTATGTTTTTATCTATATGTGGGATCTTCAAAAACAAATCAATTGAATAAGCAAAACAGAAACAGATCATAGATATAGAGGACAATCTCATGGTTGTCAAAGGGGAGAGAATAAGAGGATAGGTGAAAAAAAACAAAAAACACAAAAACTAACATCAATAATTATTTTTTTAAGTTCATGTCTATGTGTGAATTATAGGGATAAATTTGGTAAACATCTGATATATTGTTAAAAATATACCATGCACAAAATCAAATAATATATGCAGATTTTTAAATTAAGCACCTACTACGTGCCAGGCTTTGTGCTAGCCTTTGTGCTATAAAGCAAAAATCTTGTGCAGAAAACATTGTGATTTCTATTTTCAAAAAAGCTCAGCCAGCGTGGCTCAGTGGTTGAACATTGACCTATGAACTTGGAAGTCACGGTTTGATTTCCAGTCAGGGCACATACCCAAATTGTGGGCTCGATCCCTAGTAGGGGGTGTGCAGGAGGCAGCCAATCAATGATTCTTTCTCATCATCGATGTTTCTATCTCTCTCTCCCTCTCCTTTCCTCTCTCAAATCAATAAAAATATATTCGGGGGGGGGGGGGGGGGGCAACAAGATGGCGGCAGAGGTAAAAGCCTAACTGCTGCCGCACTCAACAATTTCAAAACATACAACTAAAATATAAAGTGGACACTATCCAGAACTACAGGAAAGTTGACTGACTCGAAATTCTACAACTAGAAGGAAAGAGAAAACCAGAAGGAAAACCAGAGGAGCTGTAAAAGCCTAAGGTACGGAGGCACGGTGTGTGCGCTGGGAGAGGACGGAGCCGGAGAAGAGGGGCGGCTGAGTGCCTGGCTGGCATTCCCTAGCGGGAAGGAGATAAAAGCTCAGGACTGTGCTGAACCCCAGTTCTGGGCGAGACCCTGGGGTCCCAGGCTCACACAGAGGGAATCTGGGCTGTAAGGCGGAAGCTCAGCCAAGCGGCGAAGTGGAGAGCCCCGGAGTCGCGCACATTTGCGCGCAGAGGGCAGACTGTTCACTGAGCTGCTGAATTGCCCCAGCGGGAAGGACTCAAAAGCTCAGGACTGTGCTGAGCCCCAGTTCTGACTGCACTGAACCCCAGTCCTGGGCAAGACCCTCGGGCCCCAGCCTCACACAGGGGGAATCTGGGCTGTAAGGCAGAAGCTCAGGGGAGCGGCGAAAAGCAGATCCCCTGAGTCGCGCACATTTGCGCGCACAGAGGACAGACTGTTGTTTGGGCCGCGAGTTTGCCCTAGCGGGAAGGAGACATAAGCTCCAGACTGTTCTTAACCCCACCTCCAACTGCTCTGAACCCCAGTTGTGGGCTTGTTGGGGGAGAGACTAGACTGTCTGGTAGCGGGCGAAGCTCTAGGGCGCCTTTCTCTCAGAGGTGCTTGCAGCAAGTACCAAAGGACACTGAGGTACACTGAGACTCAGGAACATCAGAGGGCGGGGCTAACCGGAAGCCAAGGCTTTAGGCTCCACCCTGAAACTGCCCCATCCAAGCTGAGCACAGAGGCTTTTGCATGTTTCCAAGTCTAGTGGAATAAGGTTGTCTCCTGGCATAAACACAGCTGATCCTCCCAACCTACCAACTCAGGGAAGCAGCGAAAATGTCGAAACGAGGAAACAGATCACAAACGAAAGAAATGGAGGACAAAAAGCGACAGGATATAGAGTTCAAAACCACGCTTATAAGGTTGTTCAACAATCTCCTAGAAAAGGCCGATAAAATAAATGAGACCTATGAGGATCTGAAAAAGGATAAAAAAGAAATAATAAAGGATCAACAAGAAATAATAAAGGGTCAACAAGAAATAATAAAAGGTCAACTAGAAATAAAGAATACATTCTCTGAAATAAAAAATATTATACAGAGTCCTAAAAACAGATTGGAAGATTGCAAGAATCAAGTCCAAGATTTGGAACACAAAGAGCCAGAGGACCCTCCCCTACAGAAGCAAGAAGACAAGAGAATCCAGAAAGTTGAAGATGGTGTAAGAAACCTCTGGGACAACTTCAAGCGAACCAACATCAGAATTATGGGCATTCCAGAAGATGACAGAGAGCAAGATACCGAAAACATATTGAAAGAAATAGTGACAGAAAACTTCCCCCACCTGGTGAAAGAAATAGACTTACATGTACAGAAAGCACACAGAACCCCAACCAAAAGGAACCCAAAGAGGACCACACCAAGACACATCATAATTAAAATTCCAAGAGCTAAAGACAAAGAGAGAATATTAAAAGCAGCAAGACAAAAGCAGGCAGTTACCTATAAAGGGGCACCCATACGACTGTCAGCTGATTTCTCAACAGAAACCATGCAGGCCAGACGGGAATGGCAAGAAATATTCAAGGTGATGAATAACAAGAACCTACAGCCAAAAATACTCTACCCAGCAAAGCTATCACTCAGAATCGAAGGCCAGATAAAGAGCTTCACAAATAAATTTAAGCTAAAGGAGTTCATCACTGCCAAGCCAGAATTATATGAATTGCTAAAAGGGGTTCTTTAGGAAGAGGAAGAAAATAAAGATAAAAATTATGAACAAACACGTAACTATCAACAAGTGAGTCTAAAAACCAAGGGAAGTAAAAATCATGATGAACAATATTAACTGGTGAATATAATAGAATCAGAGGTATGGAAGGGGAGTGGACTGATGATTCTTGGGGAAATGGGGAGTGGAGCGGGGCAGGAAGAGACTGAACATAATCTGCACCTATGGATGAGGACAATGGGGGATGTGGAAAGGGCAGAGAGTTGAATGGAAACTTGGTGGAGGGGAGCAATGGAGGGAGGGGGAATGAGGAACATTTGTAATAATATGAACAATAAAGATTTATTAAAAAAAAAAAAAAACACCACGTTGCCTCCACCCCCAGCCCTCAAAAAAAAAAAAAAAATATATATATATATATATATATATATATATATATATATATATATATATTCAAATAAATAAATAAATAAGATTTTGTGGAAGATTTTATCACCAGCAGGGCAGGTCATTTGAGACAAAGAGAACAATATACACATAAACGCCCAGGGCAGGAATCAAAACAGTGGGTTAACAAGGGGGGGGGGAGGAAAGAAACACAAAATGGTGGTTTCCAGGGATTGGGGGAAGAATGATTAAGGTGTTATTTTTAATGGGTGCAGAGTTTCAGTTTGGAGATGGATAATGGTGAGGATTGCACAATAATATGAATGCACTTAATGCCACTGATCTGTTCAATTAAAATTATTCATGTGCTAAATATTATGTATGTTTTACCAAGATTAAAAAAATATCAGGGGCTCAGAAAATTTAGCATCTTAGAAGAAAGAAGCCTGTGCTTCTAAAGGGCAGGTTGCTCCCATAATGCCATTGTCTTTGCCCTTTGGTGTCCCACTGTCAGTAGGAAGAGCAAAAAGGAAGAGCTCCGCTGTGCCTCCTCCAGTCCCCCAGTTAGCCTGGGGATTGCTGGCTCTTTCTACAGCATTAGTGTTGTTCAAGAGCACTACTGGCCACTCTCAAAGCTGTGTCACATGTCTCAGAACATAAAAGGCCTGCCCAGGTGGATGTCCAGTTTCTGTACCACATTTGAGATCATTCATTCCTAAGGAACCATCAAAACTAAGCAGAACATGGCAGAGTTACTGGCTGTTAGCTGCAAGCTTTATTCTCTTGAGAGCTCTGAAAAGCATGTCTAGGTAGCAAAAAAAAATTTAAATGGTGCAAAGGAAAGCCTTTTCCTCAATCATGTAGCCCTATATCAGAACCAGAATCCAGCTTCAGTGTCGTTAATTCACCATTAGAGAAATGATAGAAATTTTTTTCCAGCATCTAGCAAAGCACTTTTGTGGGTGTTTGAGGAAACCTTTCTGGAAGAAAATTGGGTGCTGGAAAAGACAGAGATCTGGCTAACATTGTTCAAATGCCCAAGGAATCCAGACAGCACCCCTCAGGCCTCTGCTCTCCTATCTCATCCCACACCTCTGACCTTGACCCTGGGATGATAAACCAGGGCAAGAACATGCTTGCTTCAGGGACGTTCCTACTCCTTAGGTTTCGGTTGGTCTGATTGTTACTATTTCAGATAATGGGAGGGACCAAGACAACTGGCAAAGAACCCACTAAGAGACCAGAGCGTCCTTTCCCCGGGGAGTGGAGCCTGGGCTGAGGCTTTGAGCAGATGTGGGAGGTGCCTTCATGGAGACTGACAATGGACACAGACCAGGGCAGACCTATGGCTAGGTTTCTGCACTGACAAGGATGCCATGTTAGTGTACACATTAGACAAATACAAATTTATAAAAATTCTATAATATAAAGACCGTTTAAAAGTGTCAAATTTATAAAAGTCAAGGAAAGACTAAAGAGCTGTTCCAGACGGGAGAACAAATGTAATCCACAATTGTGCGTCCTTCTGTTACAGGGGCGGTTGGGAGAAGAAAAGGCTCCTTATTCTGAAAAGCCCTCTCTCCTCCCCAGCCCACAGAGCATCCTTGGAGCAACACACTCTTGATGGCCTATCATTGGCTGAGTCTGGGGAGGCAGGCCCGTCATTGACACTTGACCAGGTCTGAGGATAGAGCAGGAGGGATGGATGCCTCCACACTTATGCCCTGGATCCCATGGGTAGCATTGTGGTCAGGGAGGAGAGTGTGCTTGCTTGTAGGAATTTCTCACGGACATTTTTGGGGTAATGAGGCATCATGTCGTCAACTTTCTTTCAAATGTTTCAGGAAGAATGTTCTTTACATTGTAACTGTATTTCTGTACATTTAAAATCCTTTTAAAGTAAAACTTATTTTTAAAAATAAGTTTTTAAAAGCAGAACTGGGGCACAGCAGTCCCTTGGGCTCATGGTGAACAAAGTGGGGAGATGAGCCCACCAGTTCATGGCATTTTCCCATCCTTGGGGGCCAAAAATGGAAGAGATCAGTGTATCTTAGTGCAGGGCTGTGACCCATCTCTCCATATTCAGCAACAGGAAAACATTGTGTTGCTTCTGACAAAGATCCTGCGTTATTACAGAAGGATAAGAACTGCCAACCCAGAATTCCATATTTAGTGAAATTGTAAGTAGACTGTGATATAAAGATGTTATCATATGAAGAAAAGCTAAGATAGTTCATTGCCAGCAGACCAGCTATAAAAGAAGAGTTAAAACAAACTCTTCGACAGACAAAAACAATACCAAAAGTTAACCTGAAACACCAGAAATACAAGAGAACAACATAACTGTAAATATTTGAATAACATAATATACAATTATTCCCCTCTCAACTTTTTAAAGTATATTTGAGGGTTGAAAGCAAAAATCAAACATTTTATGGAGTTTTCAGTGTATATAATTTAATAGGTAAAATGATTCTAACATAAATGGGGAGAGGATAAGGAGATATTATTATGGTACGATTTCTACATTTCACCTTCAGTAATGAAATAATGATCCTAAGTTGTCCTTTAAAGGTTAGAAATGTGTATTACCATCCATAGAGCAATCAATGAAAAACTATACAAAACATATAGGTAAAATCACAATAGATAAATTGAAATGAAATGCCCTAAAAAATGTTCACAATACCCATAATAAGGCAGGAAGACAAAATCAGAGAATGAAAACGGTAGGGTGTTTTGCAGGGGGCAGAAGAGGGGGTGGAAGAGGGAATAGGGGTTATAAATGGTGATTGGGGAAAAGAAAGAAAACAATGACTAAAAACCCTAAGCAGCTTTTTGAAACGGGAGGGGAAAATATATTAAATGCAGCTTGTTACGGTTTGTCACAAGTGTTTAAAAAAAAAAAAAAAGATACTTGGTCCTTCCATAGAGTCTCCAGGAAGAATGCAACCCTGCCAACACCTTGATTTTAGGACTTCTGAGCTCCAAAACTGTGAGATCATAAATGTGTGCTGTTTTAAGCCACTGTCTTTGGTAACTTGATAGAGCAGTCAGAAGAAACTAACACAGCTGCCAAGAGAGCTGGTGGGGGGGGGGGGGGGGGGAGTGGTGGGTGTTAACTAGCAGTGGAGGTTAGGGGAAAGCCAGGAAGGCACCAGCAGAAAAGTCAGCTTTAAAACTCCACCAGGTTTGGGGAGCACTGAAGCTGAAGCCCATAGAAACTTTCCAGTCCCCTTTTCCTTCTCTAATACCAGCACTAGGAAGGTCCTCAAACCCAGGGCTGTGAGATGGTGGAGGGAGAGCAGCCAGAGCAGATGGGGAAGCGGGGAAGCAATTACTCCTTCCCACATGCAGACCTCTAGGAGGTTCAAAGCTCTGACAATCTGGAGCGGTTACTGACCACATGGAGTATCTCCATTGCTGGGCTGAGACCATCTGCACTGTCAGAGAGTGTCTTAAAAGGTCCCAGGGGACAAACAGCATGGCTGTGTCTATCCAAAAGGACAGTAGAGAGTGAAAATAAATCCACAGCATGACTACATCTGCAAGTGGAGCCTGCTTCCTATACAGGGCACATCCTCAGCTTTCTGGGGACATCAGCTTCTCCAAGGGTTCCAGGCCTCCCAAAGTTAAGAATTATTAACACAGAATAAGAGGCCAAGGACCGGGCTTGAGGGAAAGCTTGTATCCTGGTTGGCCAGGTAAAGTGGGGAGGGATGACAAGAAAAATCAGAGGGAAGGTCAAGAGGTCAGGAAGGATGTGGTGGTGTTCCCCCAGCTCACCTGTTCATGCCCCACTGCCCTGCATCAGGGTCCGCTGTGTCTCAAGTGCTTCCTGTCGCTCCGGACCTCCCACATTTCTAGCTGAGGCGAGCTCAGTGAACAGAGACCCCTGGCCTGGCTTCCACCCAGATAATGCTGGGGCAGCAGGACGAGAGGGGGTGTTGCTGAGAGAGTAACCTCCAAAAGAGGAGATGGGTGTATGAATAAAACACATGAAAGGATGCAAAAGGGTAAGAGGAAGTGGGAGTGAGCTTGCCAGCCATTGCACAATCTCCCCTGCTCATCAGGTTCAGCTGTGGATGAAGAGATGGGGAGGAGAGCTGTGGGCGTCCACCATGGCTGGGTTTAAATCTGCCAGGCCAGTCAGGGTCCCTGGGAACCAGGACGTAGAGGGAGCTCTTCCTAGGCTCCCTAAGCTGAGGGGCAATGGCTAGACCTAGGCAGGCCCCACAGCTTCTTCTGGCCATTCTGGTGGCCCTGGTGGCCTTCACCTACCAAGTAAAGAAGACCTTTGTAAGTGTCCAGGAAGTGCCTGCATCAATACCCTACGTGGTAGAAACCTTGGAGTACGTGACCAGTTGTTTCAACCAGGAAAGTGATGACAAGTACAACTTCCGGATTGTGCGTGTCCTGAAGGTCAAGCAGCTGGTCAGTGGGCTCCTCTCCCCTCTCTTCCCGAACCCCTACGCCAGGGGACTGCTGACACTCTGGGGCAAGTCCATTCACGTGAAATTCAGTCTCATTTAATTTGAAATGGGCATTTGAAGAGACACATAAGTTCACTAGTAAAGTTAAGTTGCTTAAGTGGTGCCCAATTCCAGAGTCAGTGCATTGTGGCCCAAGGGCCAAATCTGCCTGTTGCTGCCTCTATAATTTGTTCCATTGGTTCCCAGCCACACCAAGTGTGGCGTGTCCTGTGGACTGCTTTTGTGCTGTCATTGCAGAGTTGAGGCCACATGCCCCCAAATGCTTAATGTTTGCTCTCTGGTCCTTTGTAAACAAAGTTTGCAGACCCTGTACCGGAATAATTGGCATCGTTGGGTTTTCCAATGGGTGGCTTTGCCCACAGAATGGTTTCTAGTGAGTTATCCTCAAATGGCAAAAGGAGGCATGGGAGTCAGATAGTGAGGGGAGAGAGGGGCCCACCTCTTTATCCAGGATGGAGTCCTTGCCCTTTGGCACCACGGGAAAGAGGTCCTGCTCCCAGAAGCTATGAAGAAGAAGAAATCCTTTTGTCTCCCTGCAACTTGCTTCCCACAGGTTACAGACCACATGGAGTACCATGTGAACTTAGAGATGCAGCGGACCACCTGTCAACGGCTGAAGGCCAACAACTGCAGCTTTCAGGAAGGGGAGCTTTACAAGGTACTGGGTGAACGCACCTTAACTCAGGGTGAACTCATTTTTAATGGGGTTTGCCTGTGGTTTTAGGATGATGTGGGGTGGAATTATTGGGGATATAGTTGAGCTTGCTTAAAAAGGAAGCAGGGTAACAAACCCCTGCTTTCTCAAAACAGAGTAGTGAAGGTGAGAGTGGCCCAGATCCTGCCTGGCGGGTCCAGCTCCTTCATGGCTGGAAAAATAATGGGGAGGTCAAAAGGGTTGAGGGGGGAAGCTAAGTGGCTGAATTCCAGGGAACACTCTGCAGCTGAAGGAAGTGGTTAGCTATTTCAGCAGCCAGTGGGACCTCACTGGTGTGCGCTGATGAATTTCTGAATATCAGCCTGATGTTAACACAAAACCACTGGGCTACTGTCCTCTGTCCCTTTCGTTTAGCAGTGTTGGAGGCAAAATGGGAGAGGAGATAAGAAAATGAGTACAGTGATAGTTTATTGGGTGGTAGGAGTGGGTTGGGGTAAGGGAGGTCAAACCTGTATGTGTGTGATCTGCTGAGGAGCCACCTCCCCCAGTGGTGGCTTAGTTCCCCCACTTCCCCCCACTCCCGCCCACACTTCATTCCCACCCAGTGTTGTCACATCCAAGGGAGGCTGGCCAGACATTCATAGCTGCAGTGTGCAGTCAGGATGGGCCCACTTGCATAGGGCCTTGAAGGTCTCAAAGCCCACAGGCTCTTCAAATCACTTCTCTTTACCCAAATGAGGATGATCCTATGTCCTACTCTGCCTGGAATAGTCCTGACTTGCACCTAGCTTCTTAGTGCTTTCAAACTGTACTACAAAGCTATAATAATCAGCATTGGTACATATGCTCCCCATACAACTGAATACAACTGAAGATGTATATAAAAGGCATCCCCATTTGCTTACAACATGCATGTCCTGGTTCATCAATTATATGGTGACCCTAGTTATAATGGCCTGGGGTGTTCTCAATGTAGAAACGTGTGATCAGGAGCTCCCACTGCACTTTCGTCACAAATAATTCTTCAAAATCTAGCAAAATAGACTTTTTTAGTTCTTCCCTAGAGATCATGACATCTATTAACAAAGTAATTGAAGATAGCAGTAAAGTAAAATTGGAGGATCTTATTGATATGACTAACTTAATTGGTGGAATTAGTATTCTGATTTCTATTTTAGAAAATATATAAATGCATAGTTAAGCCTCCCACCACCACCACCACATCCCCCAGCCTGGACTTTCCAATGAAGAGCAGGAAAACAAATTGACACTAAAAAAATGATAATATGCAAAATTTATTTATTGATTTTTTCATTATGGAGGAAGAAGGAAGTTAAAAAATAAAAGAACATCTTGAGAATAGGGGCAAGGGAGAGAAAGAGGGTGTGATGAATGAGTATATGGACGGATAAATGAAGGATGGGAGGAAGAAAGAAAAGATGGATGGACTGGGTGAACAAAAGGGTGAAAGAAAGAAAGGCTAGGTCGATGGAAATAAGGATGGATGGAGATGGTTGAGAGGATGTATGTATGTATGTATGGATGGATGGATGGATGGATGAAGTCAGTATAGGTCAAGTAAGAAAAATCATGAAGTAAACAATAAAAATGAAGAGGGAAAACAATGGACACTTTATTTTGAGTCTCAAAGTTTAACTACAAATAGAAGGACATTTTCTAGAATGATCTCAACCCTAATACTATCAAGTGATTAAAGTCACAATAAAGAATAAACCATCCACAAGTATTATATCCTCTTCTTTGTCCTTTAAAATTTCCATCTTGCATGTTATCTTTTTTAAATATTGTTTTTTGTTTTTTTGTGTTTTAGAAAATTGAGTGCTTTTACTCAGTGTTTGTTGTTCCCTGGTTTGAAAAGTACAAAATTCTGCGCAAAAATTGCACCAATGGCTAGGTGTCCTGGAGCACACACCTGTGGTCACTATATGTGGAAGTATCCTGCAATAAGTAGTAATTCCCTGTACAGAAAATAAATGCTTGTCCACCTGTTCTCTTAATGTTCTTAATGTGTAAAATTCCATTTCCCCCCAAATTCTTCAGTTCATAATAATACAATCTGAAGGTCTTCTGGGCAGGGCAGTTTTGGGGTCCAAATGAGATTACATGAATAATTTCTGGCCTGATAGCCTACATAACTTGCATGATAGCAGAACTTCAACACTATCCTCACATCCAGGAGGTTTCTTTAGATTAAAACAAAATGGAGAAAGGGGAAAGAAGAGAGAAGAGGAAAGAAGCTCTAAGCCAACAGATATGGCAAGTACCACCTATGGTGGCATCTCTGAGGGGTCCAATAAAGAACATCTCTTTCTTGTCTGAAACACAAACACAGAGAAATAATATAACTAACTACAAAAGCTCAAAGGTCTTTGTTGCTGATAAGGACTAAGTTAGGAGATGTACCTTATTTTTATAGGCAAGTTCACTTTCTAATACCAAATTCTAGAATTAAACTTACATGCCCAGCATCAGCAACAATGAACCAGAGCAGGTCTCTTCACAGAGAGATTTATCTCCTGGAGTTGACAAGGAAAATGTGTGCCCCCGGTGGGAAAGACTAGGACCAGGACTACAATGCCCAGTTTTTTCTCCCCAAATAGGCCAATTCAATTAAGTTCTCCTGGAGAGCAGTGATGAGGACAGCAAAAGCAGGAATGCTGTGTGAGGGGCTCCTCTTCCATGGATGGCAATTAGCAGTAGAGAATAAGCATCACGCAACAGCGTGATTCAGGATTTTAAACAAAGCCACCAGGCTCATCTCTCCACTCTACTCCCTTTGCAAATGTTGCTGTGTCCTTTCACTATAATGAACTACAGCCATGAATATGACTCTATGCTGAGTCCTGGGAATCCTTCCAGTGAATCTGATACTGGGGGATTAGTTTAGGGGGGTCTTGGACACATTCAAAAAGACACATGTCAGTCATGGAGTTGTATGTGCATTGAGAAGAAACAGAGCTCCCTCAAACTCGGGTCAGAGGTCAAGATGTGCCTCAGAAATACTGGCTGATGTAGAAAAAGTTATGAGATTCCTCCAAATATGTAACAACCTCCTGCTCAGATTGAATCAGCCCTCTAAAGACCACTGTCTATGTACATGAGGGAGTGTGAATATGAGTGAGAGTGTGTGAATGTATGTTTGGGTTTATGTGAGGGTATGTGTATGTGTGAGTGTGTGAGAGTTAGTACATATGTGTGTACATGTGTGGATGTGTGTGTAGTGAGTCCCTGTTGAGGGGGATGAGGTCCTTCCAGAAGTCTGTAATAAAAAATGGACAGCACAGCCATCTAAGGTTTCATCGAGGATCCTTGCACAAAATCATTTACTATTAGGCCTCCTGACAGTTGTTGTTCCAAAGCTCGTAATAGTTGATCCAGGGCACAGTGTATATCAAAAAATCGCAAACGAAATTCTGTGGAAGGAGAAAGATACAATCAGCTTTCAGGGAAATCTCCTGCCCTGAGACCCTCAGTGGGAGTTTAGAACCATCGCTGAGGCTGCACCTGGCCATGTGGATGGGGAGGATCTGCTCACTCATCTGAAGGGGGAAGTGGGGTTTAAGGCCCAGAACATGGGGCCTTAAACCCCATGTCACCTGGGGCTCCCTCTGCCCAGCTACTTGGCAGCTGGAGCAGGCACAACTGGAAAGCCATCCTCAGACCCCAGTCCCCAGGCACATGCACTCAGGCACAGGGAGAGTCATAATTGCCAGTAGGTGGCGTCACCAAGAGGAACCAGGAAAAGAGTGAGCAAATTCTTGAAGACAAGGAGGCAATTAAGCAATCCTCAGGGGCCTGGAGAGTGCAAGCCATGACAGAACAAGGTCAAGAAAGGAAAATGCTGCTTCCACTGAAGGCTGGGATGGGCCAGACCACCTGGAGGCCAGGGTCCAGGTCGGTACCATGCCCAGGGTCGGGGGGACTGTCCAGTTAGAGCGCCTCCCTCCTACCCCCAGCATCTCGGGTGGTTTCAGACGCCCTGGGGCTGTGCCCCAATCCTCACAGCTGTAAAAGCTGTCCATGTCCAATTTGTGTCAAGTTTTGACTTTTCTCCCTTTGATTAGGACTCTCTTTTCAGATGACTGCCACCACACACCTTCTTCAACTTCTTCTCGTTTTGTCGGGGGCATGAATCACTCTTTGTGCTGTTCTTTTTGCACTTGGTCCGGCTAATCTTTACGGTAGCCAGATACTCCACTCCTGTTGTCAGCTACAGAAAAGCAATAGCACTGTTAGTTTTGAGTCAAAGCATCCAGTTCTCTCCAAGGAAGGCTAGAATGGAGAGGGAAGCCCCGGGAGCCACATCCCTGTGCCTGGCTCGCCCACCCAAGCATGGCCCCCTCCTCTCCCTGCATCCTGAGGATACACAGTGGCACTAAGGCCCCCGGTCAGTGCGCAGCATGTGCACAACCCACTTCCTGGCTCTGCACTGCACTCGCTGCGACAGGCACAGGTGGATCGCACCTCTTCCCCCTGCATCCTCAGACAAGGTAGGCAACACATTGAGCTTGGCTGGCTGGCAGTGCCAGAGCACCCCCAGGTCTGCACACGTGGTCCTTGGAATTTGTAGAGCCAGCCACACCTCATCCCTCTGCTCTCCCAGCCCCTCCAGCCATGTCTTCCTTCCCTTCTCTCCTTCCCAGCCAACCTGATGGGAGGCGGTCAGCAACACAGCCCAAAACATGAGCGTGGAGGATTCAATCGGGCTGCAGTGTAACTTGGGCTACGTACCCTTGCTCCCAGCCAAGGACTGGAATTACAGTTCAAGTACTTCGCAATCAATTTGAAAAGCCAAGAGAGGTGCAGCTGATTGGACATATGTCTAAGGAGCACTGAAGAAGCAACATAGAGACTGATAAGAAAAGGGGAGTCACGGAAAGGGGGAGCCTCCTGGAGCAGGTGCTTGGCTGAGAGGCCGAGCAATAGCAGCAGCATTATTTACAATAGCCAAGATTTGGAAGTGCAGCTGATTGGACATATATATCTACGCCAATGTGCCCATCAGCAGATGAGTGAATAAAAAAGCTATGGCTTATTTACACAATGGAATCCTACATGGCTGTGAAAAAAAAAAAAAAAAAAGGAATTCTTACCTTTTGCAACAGTGTGGATGGACCTGGAGAGTATTATGGGAAGCTAAGTAACTCAGTCAAAGGGAGATATTTACCATTTGATCTCACTAAGATGTGGAATCTAATGAACACAATAGTCTGATATGCAAAATAGAACTGGAAGCCTGGACATGCGGATCAGACTGGCTGCTGCAGGAGAGGAGACGGATGGGGATGACTGGATAAAAAAAGTGAAGCAATTAGCTAAACCTCATTTATGCAAACCCCATGGACACGGACACAGATACGGACAATAGTTTGGTGAAGGCCAAGGGAGGGGTAGGTGCCTGTGGGTGAAGGTTAGCAAAGGGGGTGAGGGAGACACCTGCAACAATGTAACATTAATTTTTTTAATTAAAAAAAAAAACATAAGCTTGGGAATCTAACTGATTTGGAGCATGTGTTCTCCATACAGTAATGCTGTGACCTTGAGCCCAGCAGCCTTAGTTTCCTCACCGACAGAGTATAGATAATAATTATGCCTATTCTAGGAGTTGTTACATGGGTTAAGAGAAGCATGCATCTCACTGAATGCACAAAATACATTTCAAAGTAACTACATAATTACGATTTATTAAATGTCTTAACAAGTGTTGGGAACATTACTCTGAAGAAGCAATGGAGTAAGGAGGTGTCAGAACAGAAGACAGAAGAATTGAGCTCAAGTTCTGGCTTTATCCCCTGTCAACTTTATCTGAGCAAGCAGAGTCCCTCCACCTGCCTGAGTCTCAGTTTCCTCGTCTAGAAAATGGGAATAATAGTGCCCATTTCCTCTAATGGTGTATGGAAATGGTGAATATATAAACCATGGAGAATGCACACAAGATCCACTTCCTGTTATTGTGATTTGTCTTCTTCTTGTACTCATATTCAAGTGCAAGATCCAAAGACGCAAGGGCAAAAGACTGGGAAAGCCTTTGGTGGTCGGTAAGGCCCATACGCAGAGGCGAAACTAATGCATGGTTTGTGTTGGAAATGGCTGAATTTCCCAATAACTATGTGGACTAGTCACTAGAGAGTTCTGCCTGGGGATGGGAGAAGCTCCTAGAAGGCCCTGCTTCCTTGTCCGAATGCAGTGGCCAATCACATAAGAAGGTGGTACTCCCTGGCGTGGTGGTAGAGGGAGAGAGTGCTCATTCCACCCCTGAGAGAAAAGCGCCTCAAGGCATGCAGTGTGGCTGGGGGAGGAGGCCCGAGGGCAGTACCAGCACCCTGGTCCTCACAGCTAAGGGAAGAACCTCAGGATGCAGGGCTCCTGACTTCTTTATGAAGGGACAGTTTCATCCTAGTCTTAGCAGCTTTCAAGGGCTTGTGCCAAACGCTGTCCCATTGACGGTCAGCATGTGCTGGCCATTGACGGTCAGCACATTCTGCATGTATGAAGAATCTAAAACATGGGCCATAAATTTGACTGACATTCCAGTGAATGTAATCCTTTCTTATTTATTATAAGACTTGAATGTTAAATAATAATAGAAATAATAACAATACAAATATTTTCATAAATGCTGCCTCACTCTTTTCTGCCTATTTTGCAAATGAGTAAACTGAGGCTGCAAGTATGGATGGCCCTGGACCAAAACTCCAGGATTAGGAGGATCTGGACGTCAAACTCAGAAGGTGCCCACCTCCTGTATCCCTCTGTGAGGTATTTGAAAAAACACAGCCATGCTGTAACAGGTGTGGGGATCCTTGCCCCAGATCTCCTGGCTACCATTTGAATGATATCACACGTTTACTCACATACAACTCTGTCAGATGTCACTGTTAATGACAATGAACTGATTCCACAAGACAGGCCTCCTGAGATGGTCAAGTTTATCCTTGGGAAGACAAGAGGCAAACAAGCCAACTTCCACAGAAATTTGGTTAAGGGCTGCCACCTTGTGGCCAAGTCACCTCAATGTCCTACTTAGGCTTTACCAAGCCACCATTTTGTGGCAAGGGTGAGCTACTGAGAAAGAACAAGCTGACGTCTATGAAGCCCATTTGTGTCTCATTAACACTACCCATCCCTCTCTGCCCTCTGCCCTGGCTATTTTCTCCAGTTCCCACTGCTCCTCTCTAATCAGTCCAGCGATTTTCAATCCATGTGTCACAAGAGGCACACTCATGTGTCGGTAAGAATTTTTAGAACATGCAATACCTGACTACTTAGTCAGGGGCACTAATTTCTTTTCCATTAGATTGTCAAATAAATTAAAAAGAAAAAAAAACATCAGAGGCCAACACAACAATAGCCATCCGATGTGAATGAATCAAAATTACAACTATTTTTGGTCAGATAGGCAAAAAATATATTTTTTGATGTGCCACAAGATGTTACTAATTATTTTATGTGTGTCATGGTATGAAAAAGGTTGAAAATCACTGTTCTAGTCTATTAATTTTTTATTAGTTCAATACTACATAATTGAACTAAGATGTAGTATATTGCCTTTGACCCAATTTGCATATTTTACTGACAAGGGGAAAATTCTGAGATGTTCTAAATTAAATTACAGAGGTCAGAGAGTGAGGGAAAAGTGATATGACTGTTCATCTGCTAATGGCTGAAGGTCAACTAACAAAAGACTGCTCACATTCCTTCTGACTGTTGGAATTTCTAATTAATTTCCAGTTGGCTATTTCTACAGAGCCTTTTAGCCGGGAACCATCAAACTCCAGGAGGCTACACTTATTGTTCACCTGTGGGCTTTCCAGAATGCTGCCCACAGCCCATCAACAGGAATGGGCATTTCTTTTTGCAGATTCTGCACCTACTTCAGAGCTGGCCCCGCTTTCTTCCACCACTTTGCCTATAGCTAATGTAAATTTTTCTTTCCCCTCCCCTACTTGATGTATAAAAATGCTTGCAAAGTCCAAGACAATGGATTATATGTGCCTTTTCCTTCAAACCATCTGCTGGGGGTTTGGACTTCATGCCTCAAGATCAATCTTCTTTTTGGCTAGCACTTTTAAACGTTCAGTCATGGAAGTTAAAATTTTTGTTTTTAACATTACTATCTGACCTTGAGGAGAGGTTAGACAAACAAAAGTGATTTTGAAACAACTTTTTTCCATCTTCTATCATCCTTCAATTGATATCAGAAAATTTTACACAAAAAACAAATAAGAGATGATCTGATTGAAGCCTAGCTCTCACTCCCCTTGGTCTCCTCCTGTTAAACAAACAACAACCAAAAACACCCCTCTGTATAATTCATTTTCTATAGAACAGAGTTAGAAAGTCTAGACTTAGATTTTACAGTCCTGGACATTGAAATACTATTGTTGAGGGAAATCTACAGAGAAAACTTATATTTTTTCAAATGAGATTGTTAGAGAAAACAGTCTGCACAAGATGGTGGCGCAGTTAAATGCGGTACTGGGTGTAAGGTTCTCCCTCCTCCCAACTGGTGGGTGGAGTTACCACATTATTGGCACCTGTCACAGAGACATCTCCAAGACATTGAACCATCGATCAGCATGTGCCAAAGTGTCCTGTAGCCCACCCCTTCCTGTTCTGCCCTGGGTCCAACCCTCTCCTGTTCCTGCCCTTAAAAAGAACCCCAGGTCAGCCACGCGCTGCTGCTCCTCCATGTCCAGGAGGCAGCCTGGCTGGGTCCCCTGCCCCCTCCCCACTCCTTCAATTCTGATTTATCTACCTCCGTAATGAGTCCTGCTCATTACTGGGGAATAAACTTTACTTTAAAATTCCTTGGTGGTCAGTTTCCTGCGCCCTTCAAACCTTACACTGGGAACCTCTCACAACCACATAAAAAGTTACAACTAAATTGCAGAACAACCATTATTTAGAATGCCTAAAATTTAGCTTCACAGAAGTCCTCTATCTAAGGATATAAAGAAGAAGCCACATTGAGACTGATAGGAAGGATGGAGCCATGAAACGAACTGGTTCCATACGTACATGTGCTGGTTAAAAATCAGGAGGGAAATCTTTACTACAAAAGCTAGAGGAGCAGCTTTTTCACAGACAGAAGTGCTGGCAGATATTGTTCCTTTGCTGAGTCTTTTGCCCAAAGAGCTGTCAATCAGGTACCATATCTAAGTCTCCATCAACCTGACTAGCACTGTTCACCTGCCCTGGTAATTCTCTGAGACACTGTTCCACCCAACGTTGGGGCCCATTCAAGCAATTTCCAGTGGTTTGGGGTTTTTTGTTTGTTTGTTTGTTTGTTTGTTTCATACAAATGATGTCTTTTGACTCATGCTTCAGATTTTCCTAAAATCTTTCTAACAAGCCGTGTCTGGCTTCTGCATACCCTGTATATCATGCTAAGTGGCCCCAAGGCCAGCACTAATGGCAGCCAGACTTGATTTACAGTTTTGCTTTTTCTGGATACCTCCTAGTCCAAAAAAAGTAGCAACCACCTGTTGGAGCCAGAGTGTAAGCTGACGAGGTCCTTGCATCTGAGGGGGCTAGCAGGGCTGAACCCCTACCCACACAGTTTTCTCTGACTTGTTTGGATGGCTACTATCAGTAGAATGAGAGAAACCTTTCATGGCTTGCCAAGAAGTCTGTAATTATTTACTGAGATTTGCTGTACTAAGAATTTGTCCTTCGGCTCTATCTCTCCTTTAGAGATTAAGAGGAACAAAGAATACACTCCTCTTAACAGACCTTCTAATTAGTGCTTTGTATATAAAAGGCATTGCGCAGTTAATAAACTTGTTACAGTCCGTCAATGGCTACAGTTCCTTGAGGACTAGTAGCCCCCCTGATCCCGCTTTCCTATCTCTCTTTCTTTTCTCAATTCCCACCTCCCTACCTCAGCCCAGTTCAACCTGCCAGGCTGGCCCTGGCAACCACCTACATATTGCTCTATAGCTCATGCTGGGTGGGCCCAGGCAGGGCACAAGTGGTGGCTGACCTTATACCTTCTAGGAGGTCCCAGAGCCAGTCCACATAACACGCCAGATTACAAACCAACAACCTTCATGAGTGACACACTAAGAGTGCAGCCTCAGCAAGCACCAAAGCCCAACTGAAGAAAGTCTTGCTCTATGGGGTCAGCAAGCAACTTCCAATTGTAGTTTCCCCCAGTATGGTCAGCAATCAGCCTGGGGTCAGTCCCTCCCAGTCATGTGAAAACAGCAAACAAGACTCAACTACAACAGGACAGCACCTACAGTCCACACAAGGACCATACCTAAAGCATCCAACATGGGTGACTGGGGAGGCTGTGCCCCTGGACCCTGCAGGACACTTACTACATTAGGCCATTCTACCAAGTCTAGGAGAGATATCAGCTCTATATAATACATAGAAATAAGCATAGGGAAGCAGCCAATATGAGGAGACAAAGAACCAGGTCCCAAGTGAAAGAATAGGGGAAATCTTTATAAAAAGAACTAAATGATGTGGAGGCAAGAAAGTTACCAGATATACAGTTCAAAATAGTACTTATAAGGATGCTCATGAAACTTAGTGAGAATTTCAACAGCATAAAACAGGGAAATCATAAAAAAAAAAAGAATCAGCAGAAATGAAGAATACACTAAACAAAATAAAGAATTAAATGGAATCAACAGTAAAGTAGATGAAGCAGAGTATTAAATCAGTAATTTGGAATATAAGGAAGCATAAAATACCCAATCAGAACAGCAAAAGGAAAAAAGAACTCAAGAAATGAGGATAGTGTAGGAAGCCCTTGAGACAACTTCAAGCATACCAACATTTGTATCATAGGGATGCCAGAAGGAGAAGAGAGAACAAGAAATTTAAAATCTATTTAGAAAAAAATAATGATGGAAAACTTCCCTAACTTGGTGAAGGAAATAGACATAGAAGTCCAGGAAACAGAGTTCAAACAAGATGAACCTAAAAAAAAGCACACACCAAGACACATCATAATAAAATGCCAAATGTTAAAGACAAAAAGAGAATCTTAAAGGCAGCAAGAGAAAAGCATTTAGTTACCTATAAGGGAATTCCCGCCAAAACCGGTTTGGCTCAGTGGTAGAGCGTCGGTCTGTAGACTGAAAGGTCCCAGGTTTGATTCCGGTCGAGGGCATGTACCTTGGTTGCGGGTACATCCCCAGTAGGGGGTGTGCAAGAAGCAGCTGGTCGATGTTTCTCTTTCATCGACATTTCTAGCTTTCTATCTCTCTCCCTTCCTCTCTGTAAAATATCAATAAAATATATATTTTTTTAAAAAAATAAGGGAATTCCCATAAGTTTGTCAGTTGTTTTCTCAACAGAAACTTTGTAGCCAGAAGTGATTGACATAAAATATTCTAAGTGAGGAAAGACAAGGACCTACAACCAAGATTATTCTAACTAGAAAAGCTATCATTTGGAATTGAAGGACAGATAAAGAGCTTCCCAGATAAGACAAAGCTAAAAGGAGTTTATTACCACCAAGCAGTATTACAAGAAATTTTATAGGGTCTTCTTAAGGAGAAAAAGAAAAAAGATGAAAAAAATAAGCAGAGGGAGAAACCAAGATGGCAGCATAGGTAAATGCCTAATTGCAGCCTCACACAACAATTTCAAAAAATACAACTAATATAAAGTGGACATTATCCAGAACTACAAGAAAGTTGACTGACTGAAATTCTACAACTAGAAGGAAAGAGAAAACAAGAAGGAAAATCAGAGGATCTGTAAAGGCCTAAGGTACGGAAACACAGTGCATGCATGGGGAGAGGATGGAGCCAGAGAGGAGGGGCAACTGAGTGCCTGGCTGGCGTTCCCTAGCGGGAAGGAGATAAAAGCTCCAGACTGTGCTGAACCCCAGTTATGACTGAACTGAACCCTAGTTCTGGGCGAGACCCAGGGGACCCAGGTTCATACAGAGGGAATCTGGGCTGAAAGGTGGAAGCGCAAGGGAGTGGCAAAGGGCAGAACCCCGGAGTCATGCACATTTTGTGCAGATGACAGACTGTTGAATGAGCTGTTAGATCGCCCTAGAGGGAAGGAGACAAAAGCTCCAGACTGTGCTGAGCCCCAGTTCCAACTGCACTGAACCCCAGTTCTGAGCAAGACCCTTGGGCCCCAGGCTCATACAGAGGGAATCTGGGCTGTAAGAGAAAAGCTCAGGGGAGCGGTGAAAGGCAGAGCCCCTGAGTCGCGCACATTGTGTGCAGAGGACAGACTGTTGACTGAGCTGCTGGATTGCAGTAGCAGGAAGGAGACATAAGCTCCAGACTGCTCTTAACCCCACTTCCAACTGCACTAAACCTTAGTTCCAGGCTCATTGGGGGAGAGGCTAGACTGTCTGGTAGCTGGCGAAACTCTAGTGCACCTTTCTCTCAGAGGTGCTTGCAACGAGTGCCAAAGGACACTGAGGAACACTGAGACCCAGGAACCTCATAGGGTGGGGCTAATTGGAAGCCAAGGCTGTAGGCTCCACCCTGAAACTCTGCCCCCTCCAAGCTGAGCACAGAGGCTTTTGCAGTTTTCCAAGTCTAGTTGAATAAGGTTGTCTCCTGGCATATAGACACAGCTGATCTTCACAGCCAATTGGCCTGGAGGTTAGTTCCTCCCAGTGATACCAACAATCAAGACTTCATTACAATAAGGCTGTAGTGTACCAAGAGTGTCCACCTCAGATAACTGGGAAGCTGATCCACTGAAACGTATAGCACACCTTAACACACAAAGCCACCCTACCAACTCAGGGAAGCAGTGAAAATGCTGAGACAAGGAAACAGATCACAAATGAAAGAAATGGAGAACAAAAAGCAACTGGATATAGAGTTCAAAACCACGTTTATAAGGTTTTTCAAGAATTTCCTAGAAAAGGCCGATAAAATAAATAAGACCTATGAAGATATGAAAAGGGATCAACTAGAAATAAAAAGGGATAAATTAGAAATAACAAAGGATCAACTAGAAATAAAGAATACATTGTATGAAATAAAAAATATTATACAGAGTCCTAACAACAGAATGGAAGATTGCAAGAATCAAGTCAAAGATTTGGAACACAAAGAGCCAGAGGACACTCCTCCGCAGAACAAGAAGACAAGAGAATCCAGAAAGTTGAAGACAGTGTAAGAAACCTCTGGGACAACTTCAAGCAAACCAACATCAGAATTATGGGGGTCACAGAAGATGACAGAGAGCAAGATACCAAAAACATATTAAAAGAAATAGTGACAGAAAACTTCCCCCACCTGGTGAAAGAAATAAACTTACAAGTCCAGGAAGTGCACAGAACCCCAAACAAAAGGAATCCAAAGCGGACCACACCAAGAAACATTACATAATTAAAATTCCAAGAGCAAAAGACAAAGAGAGAATATTAAAAGCAGCAAGACAAAAGCACTCATACAATTGTCAGCTGATTTCTCAACAGAAACCATGCAGGCCAGACAGGAATGGCAAGAAATATTCAAGGTGATGAATAACAAGAACCTACAGCCAAAAACACTCTACCCAGCAAAGCTATCACTCAGAATCGAAGGCCAGATAAAGAGCTTCACAAATAAATTTAAGCTAAAGGAGTTCATCACTGCCATGCCAGAATTATATGAATTGCTGAAAGGGGTTCTTTAGGAAGAGGAAGAAAATAAAGATAAAAATTATGAACAACAAATACGTAACTATCAACAAGTGAATCTAAAAACCAATGGAAGTAAAAAACATGATGAACAATATTAACTGGTGAATATAATAGAATCAGAGGTATGGAAGGGGTGTGGACTGATGATTCTTGGGGAAAAGGGGAGTGGGGGGTGCGGGAAGAGACTGAACATAAACTGTGCACCTATGGATGAAGACAATGGAGGATGGGGAAAGGGCAGAGGGTGGGATGGGAACCTGGTGGAGGGGAGCAATGGAGGGGGAAAAAAGATGAGGAACATTTGTAATAATATGAACAATAAAGATTTATTTTTTTTTTAAATAAGCAGAGCCTGGCTGACTTGGCTCAGTGGTTGAGTATCAACCCACTAAAATGTTTTTTGGGTTGTTTTTGTGTGTGTGTGTTTTTAAGAGAAAATAGCTTTGTTATTGAGTGTTTTCTAGTCTCTGCCTTTTTATCATTGAAACCATGATTTTTATAATGCTGTACTGGATTAAGTAATGTTTTTAGTATTGAAGTATCATTATAGCAGAATAAACACTTTTATGAGTTTTTATATTATCAGATGGTATAACTGAAGTCATATTGTCTGTGAAATGATCTGATAGCATTTTGAAAGCAATAAATTTATCTTTAACAGAAAAAAAGGAAAAAGATAAAAATATAAATAATAAAATGGCATTAAATATATATCTATCAATAATTACTTTAAATGCAAATGGATTAAGTGCATTAATCAAAAGACATACAGTGTTTGAATAGAGTACAAAACAAACCTTTATTTATTTCAAATCAAAAGACACACACAGCCCTGGTCAGTGTGGCTCAGTCATTTGGAGCATCATCTGTACACAGAAAGGTAGTGGGTTCAATTCCTGATCAGGGCACATACCCAAGTTTCAGGTTCAATCCTCACTTAGGGAACATATAGAGGCCTCTCTCACATCAATGTTTCTCTCTCTCTCTTCCTTATTCTCTCTAAATAAATAAATAATAAATAAATAAATAAAACACACAGAGACTGATAGTAAAGGGATGGAAAAAGATATTTCATGAAAATAGAAACAACACAAAACAAAAAATGTGGGGTAGCAATACTTACACCAAACCAAATAGACTTTAAAACAAAGACTAAACAAAAGAGAAAGAAAGACCTAGCATCTTATTTCTGGGTATTTATTCAAAGGAACCCAAAACACTAAATCAAAAGGATGTATACATTCATATATTTATTGCAGCATTATTTTCAGTAGCCAAAATATAAAAGCAACTTAAGTGTCCATCAATACATGAATAGATAGCCAGCATGGTCAAGCATCAGACTATGTCATGGTTCTATTCCTGGTCAGAGCACATGCCCAGGCTGTGGGCTTAAGATTCCTAGTGGGGGGTGTGCAGGAAGCCACCAATCAATGATTCTCTCTCATCATTGATGTTTTTATTTCTCTCTCCCTCTCCCTTCCTTTCTGAAATCAATAAAAATATATTAAGAAAAAATAGATGAATGGGCAAAGATAAAGATCTAAACAATGGGATATGATCCAGCCATAAAAAAAAGAATTAAATCTTGCCATCTACAACAACAGGGATAGCCCTAGAGGATATGATGCTAAGTGAAATAAGCCAGACAGAGAAAAACAAGTAACATATGATTTCACTCATATGTGGAATTTAATGAACAAACTGAACTACCAACCAAAATAGAGACAGACTCATAGATAGAGAGTAGACAGACAGCTCAGGGAGGGGTGGTGGTGTTTAGGTGGGGGTGGAAGGATTAAGCAAAATAGAGAGAAAAAAGGCTATAACAAAGGACAAAGAAGGATCCAGCATTTGCATCATAAGAGTGCCAGAAGGAGGAGAGAGAGCAAGAAATAGAAAAGATATTTAGAAAAAATAATGACGGAAAACTGATGGACAACAGTGTGGTGATTGCTGAGGTGAGGGAAAGAGAGGAGGTGAAGGAAGGTATTGGGGGTGGGGGACAAATGGTGATGGACAGAGACTTAACTTGGGGTGGTGAGCACACAATACAGTGTACAGATGATGTATTGTAGAATTGTGCACCTGAAATCTATATCATATTGTTTACCAGTGTCACCCAATAAATTCAATGTAAAAAAATGGGCAAGAATGGGAGTACTACCCATATTCAGAGAAACCGAGATACAAACCTGCATGTAACTTTGAAGGAGCTTGTCTACTCGAAATAAGTAGATGTCATTGCTCACATTGTTGTAGTTTTCAATGAAGAATTTGAGTACTGAATTCATGTTTTTCTTGCTTGTGGACTTCTCCTGGAAGCCTCCCCACCTTTGAAAGTGACCCAATTTGGCCATCAGAACCAGAGCAGCCAACAGCAGAAGGCTTCTCCAGCATTCAGCTCCCATGCCTGCAGCTTCAGAAACCTGCTATCCACTGCACCTTCAGGCTGGCTCACTGCTCATCCTCAGCCCTTGCCAACGCAGACTTTCCCGGAGAAGCTGCCTGCATTTAAACAGAGACTGAGACCTGGACCTCTTTCTTTCAACACCCTGCCCACAACCGGAACGAAGGGCCAGGCAGAGAAATCTCTCTGCGTGGCTGCCCAACCTACTCTCAGGTCAGGTCATTTTCTAGCCCTTTCAGTTCTTTGGTGTTTCAGACAGGCGCAATTTCTAAATACCTGCCAAGATGGGTAAGACCATCTCCCTGCCTTTACACCTACAACGGAAGAAAAACCCAAAACAGACCTCTACAGTGCTATGCAATAAGACCAGGCATATTGGACAGAGGAACACCATTCAGGGAAATAGGGAAAGGCTTATGGAGAACATGATATTTGAACTGGGATATAAGAAATCAGGGGCATGGAACAGGGTCAGGGACATTCTACATAGCTACTTTGGGTTCCAACTATCTCACCCAGCCATCAAGCCAGAAGCATATTTCCTATGCTTCTCTAGAGGTTCTCTGTACTCACCTGCCAGCTACTCACTACCGATTTCTGCCTGCTGGTTCTCACTGTGCCTGCAGGCCCTGGCACTGGCATCTGCTATCTTAGTATGACCCCAGCAGAGCTTTGTGAGGTAAGCCCACCTCCTTGTGAGGGAGGAATACATGGTGAACATTGCTTATTCAGAATGTTTTCATGCAGTTGAGATGGTTGCCAAGTGGGAGGGGCCATGGTGGGTGAGGGCAAAAAGGGGAGGGATTATATTGTATAAATTGCTGATTATAAAACAGTCACAGGGCTGTAAGTACAGCATGGGGAATATAGTCAATAATACTGGAGTAACTATGTATAATATCAGATGAGTACTAGACTCACTGAGGTGATTACTTCATAAGTGACATAAATGTAAAATAACTATGTTGTACACCTGGATCTAATGTATGTTATCTGTAACTGAAAAATTAAAAACAATATTTTTCAAAAAAAGGAAGTTGATTTTTAACAGTTGGGTGTTGCTTAAAAAAGAGAGGAATTTCTCTTGGACCCTCTTTGGGTCTCTGGGTTGGCCTAAGAATTAAGTTGGTATAAGACAGACTATCCAGAGAAAAACACACATTTAATTGAATTTTTATATTTATGTGGGAGACCTGACAAGAAAATGGCAGCCCAAAGAAGTGATCAGAGCAGAAATCTTGCATGCCTGTAGACAAAGAAAGGGATTTGTAAAGAATTGACAAGACAATGGAGTTTGGACTAGGGGTAGTAAGTGGTAAAGGAGTCTCAAGGTTTGTTCATAAAGCCTTCATGGCACTAAATTCCCCACCTCCAGTGATAAAGATGTTTTCCTTCCTTCTGATACCTGGAGGGCACATTACACAGGGGACATTTGTCTTTTCCTTTCAAAGGAGAAGGGTGTGGGGAGGTCAGAGTGTCTTTCCTGCTTCTGCTATTTTCTCAAACTCCTTCAGATTTGTCATCTGTCTGAACTCAGGTTTGTCTCTCTGCCCTGTCACCTCTGCTCCCCTAGCCTCTGGATGTGGACTGAGGGACAGTAGGAGTTCCTGTAGGTTGAGGAGAGAGAGAGAGAGAGAGAGAGAGAGAGGAAGAGAGAGGATGAGGGAATTCCAATATATATATCCCTGAAACCCTTAAATCACAAGTTCTAATTTAGAGAAGGCAGTCCATTCCCCCTCCTTTTCAGTTGACTAGATGGGAGGATCTAGAATTGTACATTTTAGCATACTAGTTGTGGAGAGTTCTTACAATGTATACTCCCTGGACCCCAACACTAGGAGATCCTGATACAAAAAGCTAGTGACTTAGGAATCCAAGAATTTCTTGGACATTCTTTAGAGTTTCCACATTGAGCCAAGTTCGGGAACTGTTTTAATCACCATACTGATGCTGCACTTCAGAGCTTTTGAGGTGGCCCTGCTCCATTAAATCCCCATGTTATTGGGCAGGGACCATCAGATCAGGCATACTTCTGGCCAGCCTATAGTGTGTGGGTTTTAGACTTCATGCAGGAGAGATTTCACAGCATAAGTACAGGTGATGTAGACAGTACTTTGATTAAAGCTAGGGACAGTGAAACAAGAAGAGCCTAGGATAGAAGCAACAGGAGAGAGAGGCAGGGCTGCTTCTGCTCTCTAGAAATGTTACAGGAAAGAAGTGAGCCAAAGTTAAGGTGACCATAAAGCAGGACACCATTGACGGGAGGGGAGGCCGGGGCAGGGGGGGGGGGAGGGTGGCCAAGGGGGTGTACTTGATTAAAAATTTGGTCTACATGGAGCAACAAAAATTTTCATAGAACGCAAATATAGTATTGTAATATATATTTTTTAAAATTTCAACATAAGTATAATTTACAAATATAATAAATAAATTATGTATAGTCATAAGTGTCACTTTCAAGGCCAGCGCTAGACTTTTTGTTGCCACTATAAAATATAAATAATATGAGTACTGTCTGCTAAATTCAAGAAAATGTATGTATTTATGAAATAAATAAATTGATGGCCGAGACCGACCCCAAGACCCTGCAGGATCTCACCTCGGTGGTGCAGACACTCCTGCAACAATGCAAGATAAATTTCAGACCATGTCCGACCAGATCATTGGAAGAATCGATGACATGAGCAGTCGCATTGATGACCTGGAGAAAAACATTGCAGACCTCATGACACAGGCTGGCGTGGAAGAACTGGAAGGGGAAAACAAGATACCTGCTACACAAAAGAGTTGAAGGTTGCTATTTTACACTGGAATCTGGAACATTGTTTTTATAAGCCAAGAGAAGACCAGATGGCTTTTTGCAACTAATTGCTATATGTAGACAGGGCTTATGTTGTAAAGTGTGCATTCTTCTTATCACATCTATATATTTAGTTGGTAGAGTGGTCTCCCTACTCCCATTTCTTGAACATGATAACTTCACACCTCAGATCTTGGTCAGTTGTGCTATTAACTATTAAACACTAAAACTTTGGCGGTTCTTCCATAAAATTGTCAAAAATTTTTAGTGTAAAAAAAACAAAACAGCCAAAACCGGTTTGGCTCAGTGGTAGAGCGTCGGTCTGCAGACTGAAAGGTCCCGGGTTCGATTCCGGTCAAGGGCATGTACATCGGTTGCGGGTACATCCCTGGTAGGGGGTGTGCAAGAGGCAGCTGGTCGATGTTTCTCTCTCATACGTTGTTTCTAGCTCTCAATCTCTCTCCCTTCCTCTCTGTAAAATATCAATAAAATATATTTAAAAAAAAAACAAAAAAAACCAAAACAAAACAAAAAAAAAAAAACACAAAAAAAGAAATAAATAAATTACTTACCTAAATTATCTGAATAGCTGATATGTAATGACATCACTTGTTTAACTAGCTTACTAGCACACAGTACGATGTGTATCGTCTGAGAGTCAGTTACAGAATGTTTTCGTCACTGCCAATCCCTAAAAATGCCATTGTTCATTAAGTCCAAACAATGGTGGTCGAATTCTAACAACTGATCAACAATGCGAACTTTGATAAGCAGTTCTCGATAATCAGTTGTCAACAATTATTTGTTATTATTAAAGTTTAACATTATAAAATTAACAAAAATAATATAAAACTCATATCCTGCTAAAGAGCCACATGGCCGCCGAAAACCATATATTCTCTTCTCATTCTCCTGCCGTTCCCTAGCTTGTCATGCATTCTTTCCAAAAATCGGGACTTTTTAAAAATGCCTTGGGATGAGGGACAAATTGTTAGAAATTGGGACCCTTCTGGTCCCAAAAGCGGGCCGTCTGGTCAAGGTGAGGCTTCTGTTAGCTCATTGGAAAGTCAGAGAAAAGGCACCTTGGAGACAAGTTCAAGGGGTTAGCCAGGGGTGAGCTGCCACTGGCCATTGCTCCTCTGGTTGCTAGTCTCCTGGGGTACCTTAGGAGATGCGTGCCTGAGGGGGAGAAGAAGGGAGAAAGGGAAAGGTGTGGGCATGCTTCTGGAAGGGAGAGCTTTGCCTGGGTCCTTTGTCTTGAAGGTTTTAAAGACTGGGAGTTTAGGGGAGGTCTCAGGGGAAGATCTCATACAATATTCACCAATTTTATGCTGATACACCAAAATGAGATTCATTCCCATAATTTCATCTGTCCTTGACTGTGGTTGGCTAATTTGACACCCAATATCTATCTCTTTGAGTAGGATTATTTAAGCTATTTACCCTCTGATTAGGAAGGTGAAGTGTAAACAGTTTACTCTTGTGCCCTGGATTACGGAAGGTAGGGTTTTGTGACCTACTAGCTGGCTGTAAACTGTTGGCCATGTACCTCTCTTAGTTTTTCTATTCCACGTATCAAAGAATTTTCCTAGCTTCTTATTATCCTCCTTCACTCATAAACTGCTCTGCTTTTCAAGTGCTTACGCTCTTTTTTGTTCTTTTCCTATTTACTCCTGCATTTACTGCCACTTCCAATTTCCTGTCCCAAAAGTACATAAGTTAGAATAATTCATGTCATAATAGTAAATAAACTCTACTTGAAGATCTAAGATTTCCTTCTACTTTGGGAATCCAGCTGATATCATTGCAATAAGCTAGTTAATAATAGGAAAGGAGCAAAAGGGAAGGCCAGACATTATAAGCAAGCCATCTGGGCATCTTCACCAGGAAGCTGAAACTTTATTTATTTATTTTTTAAAATATATTGTATTGGTTTTTTACAAAGAGGAAGAGAGAGGGATAGAGAGTTAGAAACATCGATGGGAGAGAATCATCGATCAGCTGCCTCTTGCACACCCGCTACTGGGGATGTGCCTGCAACCAAGGTACATGCCCTTGACGGGAATCGAACCTGGGACCCTTCAGTCCACAGGCCGACGCTCTATCCACTGAGCCAAACCAGTTTCAGCAGGAAGCTAAAACTTTAGGCCCCACAGGGAATCACTGGCCCATTCCCCAAAGATCACTAGGGGCGGTGGAGAGGGACACATGCGCAGTAAAGTCAGGGTGACGTAGGGAAGGTGCCTGTCATTCAAACTTGGGAACAAAAATCATTTGCTAGAAGGACTGAGGCCACTGCAAGCCTGTGAAAATTTGGGGGCATATAATCCCAAAACAAAGGAATTCTCACTCTCTTGGCTCTTGTTACTCTCTTATATTTGCCCATGTCCCTCCGTAGCCCTGTGGCCCCAGAGGCCCCGTGGCAGATGGCCATGCAGACCCCACATGCAATGGACTGATGGCCTGCAGCAGGGAACACACACTAAGCTAGCCGCTGGATTAGATTTGCCCCAACATGGAACGAAAACTCTGGGCAATGGCTTTAATCCCAGCCCTGCTAAAGGCAAAGCTGGACTTCTTCCTTGGTGGGGCCAAGGGAAATGAAACCTGGAAAACTCAGGGATTTAATTCCACAGAAATAAAACTTTCTGCAATATCTTATCCTCCTGTATTAGTCTCAAAAAATTCCCTTTCTCATGATATCACAAGAAGCTCACTTCCCCTTTCACCCCCAGCAACACGTACGGTAGGTACGTGGAGGGCTCCCGGCAGATAACACTGCAATGCATAAACTCTTGGACGTTTGCTTTAGTTATCTTGCTAGGGGTTTAGGCCTTTTTGCTTTGCTCTTGAAAAGCAGGCTGCATTGTCTTAGATATATGTTGTGTGGCAGTGACCACAGTGTACTGAATAATAGTTTGAAATTGTCACAAGCTCTCATTTGGCAGTGATCTTTATATTTGCCTAACCATCTCTGCTTTAGCATTGCCAAATGCAAACAATCTAGACTAGGCTTTGTATTTTAAAAAACAAATAAAACAAAAACAAACAAACAAACATAACACCTCCCTCTGGGACAGTCCTTTAAATATTTGGCAGACAATGGCATCTATCTATGGATACTTCTCCTAGGAGATTAGAATTTTTCCTGGAAGTCAGAAAGTGTGTCCCCGGAGATCCACTGCCAATGGAAAACATTATGTAAAGGATAAAGAGAGCTCAATGGCTCACGTCCATTGGAAGAAAAAAAAATCAGTCAATAAAAATAGTGAATTATGTATTTATTGCATATATGCAACTCAATTACAATCAAGCAAGAGAGGACCACTAGAAGGTTGCAATATGGAGAGACTGAAAAATAACTCTGAATTTGTATTGGGAAAAATGATACATTCTTTTTTTAAAAGATATATTTTATTGATATTTTACAGAGAGGAAGGGAGAGAGATAGAGAACTAGAAACGTCGACAAGAGAGAAATATCGACCAGCTGCCTCTTGCACACCCACTACCGGGGATGTGCCCGCAACCAATGTACATGCCCTTGACCAGAATCGAACCCTGGGACCTTTCAGTCTGCAGACCGACGCTCTACCACTGAGCCAAACCGGTTTCGGCAAAAAAAATGATACATTCTTAAATGTCTTGCTCTTGAGGTAAAAATGGCTCTTTCTGCCAGCTGTTATTGGGTGGGTGAGTCGGTAAATGGGCATCACACAATTAATGAAGTTACTTTTGTGTGTGGCTGCTCTGGATTTCCTTTCGCAAAACTAGACTTTGGGTTGAGCATTCCATTCTGTGATCCAGGTATCTCGCCCGCCCCCCTGGCCACGCGCGTGTCAGTTGTGCTGAGCAGGAATTCCTGAACCAAAATATTGCTGAGTGTTTAAGGTGATCTTTCTGGAAGCCAGGGGACATTTTCCATTTCCCGCAAACTTAAAGGATTCAAGTTCAACCCTGGCCTAGGACCCCACTGCCAAGCGATCTGGGAGATCCGACCGCACCCTGGCCGGCACGGCACCCTGCTGGAAACTGTCCTTGACCCCTGCGGAAACAACCTACGCGCTGTGCCTGCGCTCCCGCCTCCAGGGTGGGTCCTGGACTACAAGTTCCGGCAGGCTGTGCGCACCACGCCTGCGCTCACCACGCCTGCGCGCTCACCACCTTGCGAGAAGGGAGCCAAAGCGTGGTAGGCGCACCCAGCCGGCGGCGGAGGAGGCTGTGGCGGCGGCGTTAGGAAGTATGGACAACGCAGGGAAGGAGCGCGAGGCAGTCCAGCTGATGGCGGATGCCGAAAAGCGACTTAAGGCCTCCCACTCCTTCCTCCGAGGGCTGTTTGGGTGAGCGTCTGGCCGCGCGCATCCTGAGGGGGTGGGGGGGTGTCTCCCTCCCAGGCCCATCCCCGGCCGACTGCCTCCCAACGCGTCCCTCTGGGAGCCTCTAGGGCCCCCCCACCTCTGCACGACGCGGTCTCTAAAACCCTTAGCCCCAGGGGCCTCCAGCCCCAGCGCCCCCTCCCGAGGTTCTCTAGGGCCCACCGAACCTACTCCTCCCATGCCCCGCTATGTCCCCTCCGGCACGGAGCTGTCTTCGCGTGGGTGCGGGGATCCCACGGCCTTACCGGTCCGCGGCAGCCGGGTGTGCGCTGGCCCTAACCGCAGTGGCTGGACGGATTAGTTCCTGTCGCCCCTGCTGAACCCGGGTAGCTAGGGAGACCTGTGTGGCGTCGGCGCGAGGGGGCCCTGGGGAGCCCGAGGGGCTGCGCCTTGGACCCCTGGCTCGCGCCCCTGGGGAGCGCCGGGCCGGGAGGTGCGCCCCGCGGTGGAGCAGACGGCCCCAGCACCCCTATCTATCCCAGCGTCTCGGTGCTGCCCATGTTCATTGCGCCAAGTAGACATTTGATAAATAGTCGTTGGATGGACGAATGTTTTCTCCGCATAGTATTTTTTTTTTTTCTCCCTTCACCAGAGATGGATGTAATTGCCAGGGCCTCCGGTTTGATTTAGGATAAAACAGCTCCTGTTGAAGTTAGCGTCGTTTGGGATTCACTTTCATTTCCTATACGTCTTCCATGCTCTTCTAGAGAAGGTCTTCAATTCGGGCTTTCCAGAAAGCAAAGCCTGCATTGACAGTTCTTGGAAGAATTACGGGCAGGTGGCTATGTGAATGATTCAGCTGTTTAGAATTAGAGAGGCAGAACTATCGCGGATTTTGTTGTTTTTTTCCCTTTTGAAAAAGTGAAGATCCTCTGCCAACACCAGGAGCATATTTTTTATTCTTGAGAAGGGCAGGTGGCCCAAACTCAAATGCAGTATTAGACGCGGTTTCATTTCTGTACAAGTTCAGTTTGGAATCTGCTTGTTTTACCAGCTTCATTCTTCAGGTTATAGCACTTGACCGTTGTTGACACATCCCCAGGAATTGCTTAAATGCAGGTTCCACGCAATGCACAGCAGTGTGGGCTGCAAAGATGCAGAAAGATAAGGCTTCCTGTCCTCAAGAACCTTTCCTTTCCGAGGGCGTGTATCCCAGCTGGGTTCAAAATTCCTCGTGTAATGTGTAGTTTGAAATATAATGATTTCTAAGTTAGTTCCCTTTTAAAAGTGACCACAAATGCATTAGGAACACTGCCCAATACTTGGTGCTAACACCAGACAAAAGCGCCTTTCTCTGATTCCGAAAACGTTTAAAATTTATTTAGATAAAATGTATGTCCTAGTGTCTCATGTCAGGAGATGTTTTAATGCCACATCATATTTCAAGCCAGGATGTCCTTCCCTGAAAGAGAATTTGTAATTGACAGGAGAAAAAAAAAAGCAGGACAGCACTTGATGCTTGTTTCAGGGAGACACATTGCTTTTTTTTTTTTTTTTTAAAGAGGTGTTGCATTATTGTTTTTGTGAAACTAGGCCAAATCTTGTCATTAATCCTAAAAGGATTTTGAAAAGCCTTTTTTTTTTTTTTTAAAGGCTTTTTTGTCTTGAAAGAAACATCTATATTTTCCTTGGCTGGTAATCATCAATTTTTTTCCATTGATTTTTAGAGAGTGGAAACCAGGGGGGGGGGGGGGGGGAGATATGATCGGTTGCAGCCGGACAAGAACTGGGAATCCACCCTGCAACCAAGATATGTGCCTTTGCCTGAATCAACCAAAGACCCTTGAGTCCACTGGCCCACGCTCTAACCACTAAGAAACCTGGCTAGGGCTCAGCTGGTGCTTTAAAGGGGACAGGTGATGCTGTTTTGAGGATATGGCAACCACTAAAATGTGCTCAGCGCTTGGCAGATATTTTACATCATGTACTGAGTCTTAACTACACATTAAAACCTTATTAGGAGATCGCCTTCTTCATACATTGTTTATCCACCACCCATATTTGTGGCCATACTGTGTCCTCAAAACTATTCTACAGCTCTTCCTTTTTGTGGCTTTCAGTAAAACTAAATGAAAATATGCATTGTGTATTCCCAAGAAAAAATCAGTCATGTATTATTTTGTGTGCAAGGCGCAAGTCCCATGCTTGTTTTAGAAATGTCAGTGTTCCTTCCCCACACCCCTCCCATAGAAAAAGAGATGCCAAGGGGATACAGCCATCACAAGAAACCAGTTAGTGAGTGGTGTTTTGTGTTTCTTCTTGACTGCCAGTTCAGCAGTGATGTGTTTTGTAGTTGTGGAATTAAATTAAAACTCTTTCTGAATGGGTTACCATAGTATAGCAAAACTGCCAGCAAAAGAGTAGTGTTTTCATTTTATCTGTTTCCAGAGGTGAGCTATTGAATTTGGTACTTGATTTTTAAATTCCAATTTGGAATCTTAGTGAACTGCTTAGAACAGGGGTAGGGAACGTCTGGCCCTCGGGCCTGTGAAATCACTTGGTCTGGCCCCTCCAGGGCTTTATGGTTGAGTTAATTAAATGTTTGACCAAATATAGCAGGGTAATTTTTAAGTTGATACTTTTGTATGGCCCGAAAATGATGTTATAAATATCCAAGTGGCCTTTGGCAGAAAAAAGGTTCCCTACCCTGGCTTACAATGATCTCTAAATGAACTGCTTAGTTTGGTCTGGGTTTGACAGTAAGATAGTTTTGAATGGCTAAGGCCTCTCATATTTTTCTCCATCTTGTTACAAGGAGACCAGATTGGGAATAGACTGCAGAGTGCACATCAGATTGGCCTTTTTCTGTTTGCATTTTTGCAGTGTTCACCATTTATTCTCTCACTAGAGGTCCAATTCACGAAATTTGTGCAAGAAGCTCAGTCATTGCAGCCCTGGCTTTGTCCGGAAGGTCGTCCAGAAGGACATCCGGGAGGTCATTCATCTGTCCAGTCTAATTAGCACATTATGCTTTTATTATTATAGATTCTTGTGAGCCCTGTGAGGTGCATACTTGTTTATAAAAAGTTAATGTAAGCCCCTAGGGAGACTGTCTTGTTTATTACTGTGGCATACCTCATTGTGGTGAACAAGGGAGCAGGGAAAAGGAATCACTGGTTGGTTAATTAGGGGAGACCTCCCCAGAAAGCCAATAGAATCACACACATAACAGAGACAAGGAGTGGGAGTTTATGCAACAGAAGTGAGTGGAGCAAGCATCTGGCACCAAGAACCAGTCACTAGCAGCATCACAGGGGGAGAGGCAGGTGTCATTCTCAAGCCAGGTGGCTACAGCGGTGGCACATGTCCAGTGGAGTGGAAGTCTGGCAGGGCTCCGAGCATGACCCATGGTACCAAGCTCGAGGACTGGGTGGTTAGAGCTCTGAACTTTTATAGCACACTGGAGGCCTGGTGCATGAAATTTGTGCATGGGGAGAGGGGGTGGTTTCCCTCAGCCTGGCCTGCACCCTCTCACAGTCCAGGATCTCTCTCACAGTCCTGGACCCCTCACTCCTTACCGCTTGCCTGCTTGCTGCTCCTTACTGCTCAACTCACTGCTCCTTAGCCCTGCTGCAGAGGCGGGAGAGGCTCCTGCCACTGAACTCGCCAGCCATGAGCCCGACTTCTGCTGAGTGGTGCTCCCCCTGGGAGAGCACACTGACCACCAGGGGGCAGCTCCTGGGTTGAGTGTCTGCCACCTGATGGTCAGTGCACATCATAGCAACTGGTTGTTCCATCGTTTGGTTGATTTGCATATTAGGATTTTATTATATAGGATAAGGGATAGAGGTCCCACTCATATTGGTGTCTAGATGGAGCCCTTATCCAAGTGTCCAGACTTGTGACTTTGGTCATTCCAGTCCCCTCCTAAGGACATTCCAGTTGCAGCCCCTTACCTTAGACTTGACATAGCACTTGACATAACTGTCATGTCTGACAGTGACTCCATTTTAGATTGTCAAAAAAGTCTGATATGCTCTTGCTCTCTACAGTCTCTCAGCACATGGTTTGCAGTAGACGCTTAATGAATATTGGTGGAGAGGATGTGTGAATGCTAATACAAATGCTGATTTTTATTTATTTCTTACTTTTGTCTGGTTCTCAAGAGCAAAGGCAACAACATGAAAGGGAGTTCATGTCACTTCTGTTTTACTTAAATATCTGTTTATTATTAATATAGTAACTATATATGGTAGGAAAATGCAAGGAATACAGAAAAATTTCAACTGAAAAGTAAATTTTCCCTGAATCTTTTCTCTCCTAAACATGACTCCCTAGAAGTGGCTTTTTATTTTTATTTTTATTTTTTAAAACTAGAGGCCAAGTGCACGAAATTCATACATTTGGGGAGGGGGTGCCCCTCAGCCCAGCCTGCACCCTCTCTAATCTGAGACCTCTTGAGGGATGTCCGACTGCCCGTTTAGGCCTGATCCTGGTGGGCAGTCGGACATCCCTCTCACAATCCAGGACTGCTGGCTCCCAACTGCTCTCTTGCCTTCCTTCCTGATTGCCCCTAACTGCTACTGCCTGCCAGCCTGATCACAACCTAACCACTCCCATGCCTGCCTGATTGATGTCTAACTGCTCCCCTGCCAGCCTGTTTGTCCCTAACTGCCCTCCCCTGCAGGCCTGGTCCCCCCAACTTCTCTCCCCTGCAAACCTGTCCCCCCCCCACAACTGCCCTTCCTTGCAGGCCTCATTACCCCCAACTTTCCTCCTCTGCTGGCCTGGTCACCCCTAACTGCCCTCCCCTGCAGGCCTGATCACCCCCAACTGCCCTCCCTTGCAGACCTGGTTCCTTCCAACACCCCTCCCCTGCTGGCCATCTTGTGGTGGCATCTTATGTCCACATGGGAGCAGGATCTTTGACCACATGGGGGGATAGCCATCTTATGTGTTGGAGTGATGGTCAATCTGCATATTATCCTTTTATTAGATAGGATAGAGGCCTGGTGCATGGTTGGGGCCAGCTGGTTTGCCCTGAAGGGTGTCCTGGATCAGGGTGGGGGTTCCTTGGGGCGTGGGGCAGCCTGGGTGAGGGGCTTGTGGTGGTTTGCAGGCTAGCCACATCCCTGGCAACCCAAGGGGAAGCCCTGGTATCTGGGATTTATTTACCTTCTACAATTGAAACTTTGTAGGCCGGAGTGGAGCCAAGCCTTCTGCTTGCTCCTTAGCCGCAGCCATTTCTGTTGGGATTTATTTATCTTCTATAATTGAAACTTTGTAGCTTAGAGTGGAGGCCTAAGCTGGCCAGGGTGTGCAGAAAGTTTGGCTTTCTCCATCGCCAGGGGCAACCCTAGCCTCCTGCTCTCTCCAGCTCCGCGGCTGCTGCCATTTTTGTTGGGATTTATTTATCTTCTATCATTGAAACTTTTGCATTGAGTGGAAGCCTAGGCTGGCAGGGGCAGGTGGAAAGCTTGGCTTCCTCCATTCCTCCAAGCTCCCCTCCTGTCTCTGAGGCTGCAGCCATCTTGGTTGGATTTATTTGCATATTCATTCCTGATTGACTGGTGGGTGTAGAAGAGGTATGGTCAATTTGCATATTGCCCTTATTAGATAGGATATATTTCTTACTGATTTCAGAGAGGAAGGTAGAGGGAGGGAGAGAGAAACATCAAAGGTTAGTGAGAATCATTGATTGGCTGTACACCCCTTCTTGGGGATCAAGCCAGCAGCCTGAGCATGCGTCCTGACCAGGAATTGAGCTATGACCTCCTGATTCATATTCTAATGCTCAGCTACAAAGCCACACCAGTGGGATTGCTTTATTAATTTTAGACAATATCTATCAATTTGTGCTAAAAATGATGAATTTAGCATAGCTTACTTCCTGAGTATACTAAGTTAATTCTCATGTTCTAAATACTACTTTTTATGTGTAAATAACATGTAAAGCTGCAATTCTACTTTAAAATTTTTAAAAAAATATTTCCCACCCTAGTCAGCTTGGCTGAGTGGATAGAGCTTTGGCCTGTGGACCAAAGGGTGCCAGGTTCGATTCTGGTCAAGGACACATACCTTGGTTGCAGGTTCCTCCCCTGCCCAGGACTTGGTCAGGCACGTGCAAGAAGCAACCAGTCGATGTGTTTGTCTCACATTGATATTTCCCTCTGTATTTCCCTCTCTCTAAAGATCAATGGAAAATAGGCTCTATTATATAGTATATAATCATACACACACACACACACACACACATATATATATATATATATATATATATATATATATATATATATATATATGATTATATTTACCTATTTCTGTGGGTTATAGCGTGGCCATGAACGTATTGTCCAAACTAAGATTGGTTGATGGATTGATTTTAGAGAGAGAGAGGAAATCAGACAGACAGATATAGATTTGTTGTTCCATTTATTTATGCATTCATTTGTTGCTTCTTGCATGTGCCCTGGTCAAGTATTGAAACCACAGCCTTGGCCAAACTGTGATATTTTTGAGATATCATGAAAATAGATATAAATCAAGGGTGTTCATACAACCAAGATAGAGGATCATCCTACTTATATAAGACTTTATAATCTTTTTATGCTTTTAATCTGTGATTATTTAATTAGATTATAAAATCAGTAATTATACCTTCAAAATGTTTTCAGTGACTGACAGTTCACAGTAAGGAACTTAGTAAGAGAATTTCTGAATATTAGCTATTTCTGTATTTAAATGGAGCTTATTGTAAGAATGGTATTTAATGAAAATCTAACTAATATATCACTACTTTTCTTGGTTGAAGTATATATTTCTTCATGTTAAGGAAGTATCTGTCAATTCCTGTCTTAATGGATGTTTTCATTAGGTATTGAATGAAGTTACATTGTTAAGGCCTTTTCAGTATCTGGAGGTAAACATGATTTTTCTCCTTTGTTATTAATATGTTACTTTGTGGATTTCCTCATAATGCACTGTCCTTATAGTCCTTGAATAAATCCTCTAGGTTATAATGTATTTCTCTTAATGGGCTAATGCATTCTGTTTTTAAATAATTTACTTCTAATTTTTTTATTTCTAACTAGAGGCCTGGTGCACAAACCATGCACAGGTGGGGTCGCTCGGGGTGGCCTGTGGCGATCGGGCCATGGCTCGAGCCCTCAGCCTCACAGCCCCAGCTCATGCCTCCAGCCCCGCAGCCCTGGCACCCCACTTGCTCCACCACCCCACAGGCGATCATTGGGGCCCAGCCCCGACCCGGCTCCCTCAGTGCGTGGGTGGGAAAGATATTCCTCTTTCAGGGCTTTCCAGCTCCATTTAAATGAGGTTTTCTTTATTTAGTTTCACAAGACAAAAACAAGACCAGATTATTTGATGATCAATTGGTTTTTAAAGCACAAATGACTTGCCCAAGCTGGTTTGGCTCAGTAAATAGAGCATTGGCCTGCAGACTGAAAGGTCCAGGGTTAGATTCCTCCTCAAGGGCATGTGCCTGGGGTTGCAGGCTCGATCCCCAGTGGGGACATGCAAGAAGCAGCCAATCAGTGGTTCTCTCTTATCATTGTTGTTTCTATCTCTCTCCCTCTCCTTCCTCTCTGAAATCAATAAAAGTAAAAAACAAGCACATAAATGACTTATCTGCGTGTAGATATCATCTGAGCTCTCTGAAATAATGGGCCTGTAATTTTCCTGAGCTGATTCCCTGCCAGTCCTCTAAATGGGAATGGACAGGATGGCACAGTGAAGAGGCAGGGACTCACAGCTGCCTTCAAGGACTGAAGACACAGCTCCCCTACTCGCTGGTGTGGGTGGAACATATGGCTGTGACCAAGCTTCCTCATTGCAAACGGGTGGGGGTTGGACACTTTTTTCTAACCTGAAGTTTAATGTTCTTTCCTTATCATTAAGGGCAGGAACTTCATTTCCTGTGTTTGCTGGAACACACTGATCTCAGTGAATGATTCCTGAATAAGCATGCTCAAAAAGAGGAGGGAGGTCAGCCTTGCCCCAGGAATTGGAGGGAAGGGGAAAGTCCGCTGGCTGCTTGCTGGTGGGGTTGGTGCTGGTGGTTCTTGCTCAGGCTGGCCTCTGTTTTCTTCGTGGTGGTAAAGTGGTTTTCTTCAAGATTAAGATACCATTATACCAAAAAATACTCAATTTGGTCCAATTTAGCTTTCTTAATGTCAATTTAGTATCATTTATATACATTATATCCACTTTATAATGTAGATTCCCTCACAGAAAATTGTTTCTCTTTTCTAGACTCTTCTACCTCACTATGTGGTCTCTGGATAACAATCAGTTGCATTATTTGATTTTGAACTCTGAATATTTGTCCTTAAAACTTATAAAAATTAACTTTCACATGTAAAAGATTAGGCATTTGAAATAATTTCAGAAGTCCTTTTCTTTTGTTAAATTTTAAACTTGTTATCTTTATGATAAGTGACTTTCTCTAGTACTTTGAAAATAAAAATACTGTCTTTTTTTTCTTGTGTTTTTTTTTTAAAAATGTATATTTATTGATTTTAGAAAGGGGAAAGGGAGCGAGAGAAGAAACATCAATGATGAGAGAGAATCATCATCCATCAGCTGCCTCTTGCACATCCCCCAGTGGGGACTGAGCCCACAACGCAGGCATGTTCCTGACTGGGAATCCAACCGTGACCTCCTGGTCATAGGTCGACACCCTCAACCACTGAGCCACGCTGGCCCAGGCAAAATTTCTTATATTTTAAGAGAGGTGAGGGTCTTGAGTCTAGAAGGGTACATTTAATATTTTTATAATGATCACTAAACTTTAAATCAGGTGTTCAGTTTCACCATTGACCTTGGCTGAATGAAATTGGGTAAGCCATGACCTCCAGGTACAGTTTTCTCATGGATATAGTGTCTTTCATAATTGCAATAGTGAAATGGCATAATGTGGAAATATCCAGTATAAAACCTGGTATAGTATAGGCATTCTATCTCTGAAAATAATAGGATGAAGTATATTTTAATTAGGCTAATTCTATTTGAAAACCTTTAATAAGAATGATTGTATTAGAATTATAGTTAAAGATTCCTGGTATACTTTAGAAAAACAAGACACAAGAAAATAGCAAGCCTTTGTTAGATCCAAAGAGCTATGGTCAATATTGAAAACTCTCGTGTTGGGAATTTTTCATTGTGGAAATTAGCTAATTGTTTTTTTGTTTTTTTTTTAATTGATTTTTATTAATTATGGTATCACATAATTGTCCTTATCCCCCCATTCCCATCCCAAACCCCTCCCTACATATTCCCCTACCCCCTTATTGTCCATAGTGCATGCATACAAGTCCTTTGGTTGATCTCTTCCCTTTACCCCCACCCTCCCCTACTTTCCCTCTGAGGTTTGAGAGTCTGATCGCTGCTTCTCTTTTTCTGGGTCTATCTTTGTTCACCAGTCTATGTTGTTCATTATTTTGTCTAGATGTGTGAGGTCATGTGATCCAAGAAATACCCTTATAAAAACCTAAACTGCGATAAGCCTTAATGGTTATCCTGAGAGGCAAATGAATCAGTCTGTAGTGAGTTCCTTTCTGGGCCAGCAGTTCTTTTGAGTCCCAGTTTCAATGTCAAATAGTTCCTTGTGTGTACATGTCAGCCATGATATTTCAGATCTGGTTGGTGGACAAATGGTGGTAATGCAGGTCCGACCATCTCTTGTTTGATCGTGGGTATCCTTCAGCAATAGGCAGCCGCTGTCTGTTGGTATGGTGAGGCGTCCTCAGCATCTTCCATCTCTGAATTGTCTCTTCTGTTTTCATGGCTGGAGCACTTCTGTCTATTCCTCTCTGTTACTGGATTCCAGGTGGTCTCAGAGTTGTTTTCTGAAACTATACAAACATATTCTCGACCAAAAGTTAATACAGAGATATTCTCTTTAAATTTGACTTGGGATTCTTTTTCATCCCCACCCCACTCCCCCAAATAATTTTCCTCTTGCTTATTTTGACTCCATGTGTGTATTTTTATGGATATCTTGCTGTTAGCGTTTCAAATAAAGGTTAATTTTCTTAAGTACAAAAAAAGTTTTTAGATGTAAATTATTCTCAGTATATTTTTCCTTACATGATATTCTTCCACTGTCACTCCCTTTTTTACTTTAGATAATTGGAGACTTCTGGAGATTTTATTGTTAGTCTTGATATCTTTTACATTTTAATTATTTGCGCTACACTATGACTGCATTAGGTTCATAACATGTTGTGCAATTTTACCATGAGGCGCTCAGCCAATAAGAATTTTTGTTAATACTATAGGAACAGCATTTTGTACAGTACACTCAGTTTTTCTAGAATATTAATTTACTTCTATTAGCCACATTGATTTTCTCTGAGAAATTGGGTACTATTCATATGTCAGACTCAAACTCTAGCAACTATCTTATTTACCATGTGTGTATTAGTGGAATTGATTGTTTGGCTTCTTTTTTGTTTTTTTTTTAAAACTTTTTATATACTTTATTGATATTTTACAGAGAGAAAGGGAGAGAGATAGAGAGCCAGAAACGTCGATGAGAGAGAGACATCGACCAGCTGCCTCTTGCACACCCCCCACTGGGGATGTGCCTGCAACCAATGTACATGCCCTTGACTGGAATCGAACCTGGGACCTTTAGGTCCGCAGACCGATGCTCTACCACTGAGCCAAACCGGTTTCAGCAGCTAATTGTTTTTTGTGTTTTTTTTTTAAATACATATGTGTCGATTTGAAGTGGAGGAAAAGGAGCATGAGGTGTGAGTGAGAAAACGCTTTGCTTATTCTTTACTTCCACTTGTGGTATGGCTTGTTGCCATCCTGTCATTAGCTGCATGACGTAGCCCCAAAGGTTTTTATTTGTTTTTTACATGTGTGTATAAGTACATTAAAAGTGTAGAAATCAATCATTTTTAGCATGTTCATGGAGCTGTGTAACCATTGCAGCAATCAGTGTTAGAACATATTCATAATCCAAAGGAAACTCGGCCTTTTTTTTTTCAGCACCCACACTAGGCAGCCAATAATCTTGTTTTCTATTTTTATGGATTTGCTGTTCTATACCTTTTATCTCTCTATATAAAAGCTAATCTACCGGAACTGGTCACTATGATGTGTGCTGCAGCTGGCCAACCGTCCCCATCCAGGGCCAACCTGGCTGGCCAATCTTCCTTGGCCCCTCCCCCTGGCTGGACCCTACCCGGGCACAAATTTGTGCGCCAGGCCTCTAGTATAAGTGGAATTGTACAATATGAGCTTTTTTGTGACTGGCTTCTTTCACTTAACATATAATGCTTTCAAGGTTTATCCACATTATATCATGTATAGGACTTAATTCCTTTTTATTGTCTAATTATATGTCTGTATGTGTATACCACATTTTCATTTATCAGTTGATGGACATTTTGGTTGTTTCTACTTGTAAAATATTATGAATAACTAGAGGCTCAGTGCATGAAATTTGTGCATGGGGGGTGGAAGGTCTCTCAGCCCAGCCTGCACCCTTGTACAATCCGGGACCCCTCAGAAGTGGTTTAGGCTCAGTCCCGCAGGACTAAACCGGCAATTAGACATCCCTCTCGCAATCTGGGACCACTGGCTCCTAACCACTTTGCCTGCCTGATCACCCCTAACTGCTCGCCTGCCTACCTGATTGCCCCTAACCACCTCTGCCTGTCTGCCTCATCACCCCTGCTTCTGCCTACCTGCCTCATTGCCCCAACCACTCATCTGCCTGCCTCATCACCCCTAATCTAACCACTCTGACTGCATGCCTCATCACCCCTAAATAGGATGAAGTATATTTTAATTAAACTACTATTCGCTTGCCTGCCTGATCACCCCTAATCACTCTGCCTACCTGCCTGACTGCCCCTAACTGCCTCTGCCTCAGCCCCTGCCACCGTGGCTTTGTATGGAAGGACGTCCGGAAGGATGTTTGGAAGATGTCCTATCTAATTAGCATATTACTTTTTTATTAGTACAGATGATGCACAAACATCCCTAAAGGATTTTATGCCTTCAGTACATAAATCCAATTATAATAACCATACTAATTGAGTACATACTCTGGGTCAAGTCCTGCAATGGCAATTATTATGGATTATTTCTTTTGATTCTCATAATAACTCAGAGGTATAGATAATATTATCCTCAGTTTACATATGCAAAAATAGAGGCTCTAAGAATTAAAGAACTAGCCTAGAGTCAGATGGTTAGTAGTTACTGTTGTCTAAGGTATAATTCATACCTGGGCCTACCAGCCAAACTGCAGTGAACTGCATACCAGTAAGTTGGATTTTGAAGCTTGTTGGAGTTCCTGGCATATGCAGAGGCCCTCATTCTTGTTCATATCATACTCACTTTGGTCAGCCCTGACCTTTCTTGTCTCAGTCTTTTTTTAAAATATTTTTTTTATTGAATTCAGAGAGGAAGGGAGAGGGAGAAAGCTAGAAATATCAATGATGAGATAGAATCATTGATTGACTGCCTCCTGCACACCCCCTACTGAGGATTGAGCCCACAACCTAGGCAGGTGCCCTTGACTGGAATTGAGCCTGGGACTCAGTTCCGCAGGCCAACACTCTATCCGCTAAGCCAAACTGGCTAGAGCTATTCGTGCTTATGTCCATGCTTCACTCTCAGTTACTCATCATGTGTACTGCACATTTACAGTCTGCTGTGTCATGGTTTTCCTCTTTTTTTTTTAATATATATATATATATATTTTTTTTTTAATATATATTTTGTTGATATTTTACAGAGAGGAAGGGAGAGAGATAGAGAGCTAGAAACGTCGATGAGAGAGAAACACCGACCAGCTGCCTCTTGCACACCCCCTACCGGGGATGTGCCCACAACCAATGTACATGCCCTTGACTGGAATCGAACCTGGGACCTTTCAGTCTGTAGACCGACGCTCTACCACTGAGCCAAACCAGTCTCAGCAGGTTTTCCTCTTTTTATTCTGTGTTTATAACATAGATAGATAAGATAGAGAAAGCTCTTTAATTGAGGGGCCTATGCTTAGTGAAAACAAGGTTGATTTGGTTGATTTTGAAAATTGGTGGAAGTTATAGAGCAGCCGTGGGCAAACTACAGCCCGAGGGCCGGATCCAGCCTGTTCGGCTGTTCTATCCGGCCTGTGGAGCCGAAAGAGCGGAGGGTTCTCTTGCTCTCCCCTCCGCTCCTTCACCAGCAGCCCAAGATGAGAGTGCCAGCATGGTCAGGTTGCTTTTGTTCCGGCCCTCCGGTCCAGTTTAAGAACCCATTGTGGCCCTCGAGTCAAAAGGTTTGCCCACCCCTGTTATAGAGTATTATTTTGGTCTTTATGTGAGAAGAAATTCCTAAGCAGCTAAAACTGTTCCTCAATGTAATGAGCTAGCTGGTGAAGAACTTTCTAGAACAGAATGTTCTGAAAGCAGCAGTGGAGTTCCCTCCTCTAAGGATGTTAGAAAACGCATTTCCACACCAGTGAGTGGCGGGACCCAAAGGCTCCTTCCCCACTGGGGGCTCCTTCCCCACTGGGGAAGGGCTTGCTCCCTGCCACAGCTGACAGACAATATTAGCCACAGAGCAGTGTGACACTTACTTATATGCTATTGCTTCAGGTTTTGTTTTTATTTTTAAGTCTAATTAAACATAATGCCAAACTCTTAGAAATTAACTTGATAAAGATGTCTTTATTGCCGAAACCGGTTTGGCTCAGTGGTAGAGCGTCGGTCTGCGGACTGAAAGGTCCCGGGTTTGATTCCGATCAAGGGCATGTACATTGGTTGCGGGCACATCCCCAGTAGGGGGTGTGCAAGAGGCAACTGGCCGATGCTTCTCTCTCATCGACGTTTCTAGCTCTCTATCTCTCTCCCTTCCTCTCTGTAAAATATCAATAAAATATATTATATATATATAAAAAAAGATGTCTTTATCCTTCCAATTTTAATCTTTTCTGAAAAAGGTACTTCTGATTTCTCAGACTGGTATAAACTTTAGTTTGCACCCATGGATAGGACTGTGGTTAAGGGTGAGGGTCTGGGGTCAGCCAGATCAGTATTTTGAGTCTCAGTTCTGTGGCATCCTTGCTATGTGACCTTGGGCTAGCTACTTTACTTTTGTTTGCCTTAGTTTCCTCATCTGGAAAATAGGAATAAGAGTATTCTCTTGAAGTCTATACTGCTGGTACATAGTATGTGCTCATTAAATAATTATTATTTGAGGATTAGGGATATGGATGGTTATTATAGAAAAACTTAATCTCTCTCTTTTTAAAAAAATTTTCTCAGAGGAAACACAAGAATAGAAGAGGCTTGTGAAATGTATACCAGAGCTGCAAATATGTTCAAGATGGCTAAAAATTGGAGTGGTATGTATACAGTTTTTGTTTGCTTGCTTTGAGGCAGATACTTTAAAGTCTTTTTGAAGGAGGAAATGACTGCTCTCCCCTTAGAGAATGAGACTGTTGGCCTCAAGCCAGGTGTCAGTGTGAATCAATAGTGTGAGCACCAAGAACTGGAATTAAAGGACCTTGATTTAGTGAATCAAGTTAAAATCCTGACATAAAATTTAAACGTAAGGATTGGGTCTGTTTTAGTATCTATAAACCCACTCCTCCAGTATTAGCTTTTTGTTTGTTTGTTTGTTTTTTCTTTTACTTTAGAGAGGGAGGAAGGGAGAGACAGATAAACATCAATATGAGAGATACATAGATTGGTTGCCTCCCAATCGCCCTAACTGAGGATCAAACTGTAATTTTTGTTTCTTACTAATGTACTCAAATAAATATATTGCCATAAAGATTGAAGGTTGAGCAAAACTCAATGAAAACAAATCAGATAGAAAAATTAATTGAAAAACGTTTACTAATTTATATTGTGTATGTATTTTTATTATGTGCTGTCTCCTCACTAGAATGTAAACCATAGAAATCCAGGGTGTCTCATCTCTGCTATCCCTGCAGTATCTGGACTGGTGCCTGCAACATGGTAGATGCTCAGGATACTTATGTAGTAAATAGCTAAATATTAGATTCTGTGAAATTATTTCTGTGTAGCAGTGGTGATTATCATAACACCACTGCATCTCTAGTTTTAAAAGTTGTAAAGTATCAATCTAATTTGATTGATACTGAGTTTTTGAGAGATCATCCTGGCAGGTGTTAGACCAGTTTTACAGGTGAAGAAATTTAGCTTGAGAAGTTGTATGACTTTAGTCATATCTGCTCCGTTAAGTACACCTTTCAGTTTGGGGAAATTGTGCTGGCATTTGTTAGCAGTGATTAGAATGAGTGCTCAGTGAAAAAGTAAGCCAGCAATTAGTTTTGGAAGAGCTAAATGATAAAAGCCAGCAATTAGTTTTGGAGCATGAAAAGATAAAATCAAAACACTTAATATTATCTGGGGAAATGGAGCCAGCCCTAGAGAGCCTGAAGTTATGGTATCATACTCATCAAGGAGTGATTAGACCATCATTGGCTGTGGGACAGTCAGCATAGATAAACTGCAGAAAATTAAGTTACTGGTAGAACAGGAAAGATGTAGGTGATAAAGGAAGTGATGACATTTAAACATACCAAACTACTGGTATTAGTTGTAGGGTAGATTTGCATGTAATAGGGATAATGACCAACACATGTAACTGGAGCCAGTCTGAGCACTTTACTTGGGAGAGCCACGTTGTTACTACACTCTTCTGAGGCAGAGCCCATCAAAGCTTCCATCTAGCTGATAGGTTCCTCAACTGTCACTTAGAAGTTAGCTGCTGGCCAGGTACTTCAAGGGCCTACCCTCTACCTTGCAGTGGCATTGGCCCCTCCTCTGGGACCTCATCATGATTCATCCAGGAGGCATTAAAGCCTGGTGGGCGGGTTCTCTCTTCCATGCTGGTGGTTAAATACCTCATGGGTACGCTTTCAGTCTTGCCCAGAAATACCAGCAGTGGGTACTTAGGTATCTGATACTATTTTCTGTGTGTTTTGAATTGTGCTTTTTTTTTTTTTTTTAATACCAAAAGGTTTTGTGATATTCTTAATTGTGCTTTTCCTGGTGGAATAAACCCTCTCCTCTCCATTCCTGTTAGTACTTAACTTTCCTATTCCAGAACTTAAGGAAAAACTTTGGATTCCACAATTGAAGGCCTAATTATCACTCTTTGAGAAACTCCCTCTGTCCATGAAGCCTTCATTAGCAATTTCTTCAACAATTACAACTAAGTCCAGGGGACACTGTAAGAGGGAAAGATGACCTCAGTGTTTTACCTTTCTTTAAACATTAGTAGCTTCAGTCTGCCAGTCAGTGTTCAGTGTGCGCTGTGGGATGAAATTGAGTGGCCTGGTACTAGGCTGTTGCTATTGAATGGAAGCTGATAGCCTAGGGCCCATTTGGGAGGTCTTCTGTGGCTGAGAGAAGCTTCTCTCACTATTTAACTTGATTCTGGCTATTTTTATATATACCTGAGATGCATTGATTGCATTTCCATGTGCTTCTGGAATACTTCTTTCAGTGGCATGGAACTTTCTAGCACTTAGGGCATGGGCTATTCTCTAGGGATACTTGTTCCTCTCTGTTTAATTGTACTAATTTATCTTTCTCAGCTGCAGGAAATGCATTTTGTCAGGCAGCCAAACTCCATATGCAGCTTCAGAGCAAACATGATTCTGCCACCAGCTTTGTGGATGCTGGGAATGCTTACAAAAAGGCAGACCCTCACGGTAAGACACACCTCTGTCTAGGACAGTGATTTTCAACCTGTGTGCCGTGGCACATGGTGAGCCACAATAATTTTTATTAAACCATGAAATATTTGACTATTTAGTTATGGGCACTGAGCTGTTTTCCCTTAGATTGTCAAATTTTAAAAATGACATTAGCCAACGCAGCAATAGCTGTCCGGTGTGAATGAATCAATATTATACTTTTTTTTTTTTTGTCAGAGCAGAATTGTGCCACAGAATTTTACTAATTAGTTTGTGTGTACCATGAGATGAAAAAGGTTGAAAATCGCTGCTCTAGGATGGTAGGGCTGAAGTTGGTAACTTTTTTCATAGGTTATACTACTGGACCTTTAGAGCGCTGATAAAAATTAACTTTTGTACTTTGGAATAATAGATATTTTGGTAACTTTCAAGAATTGTTGTTTAATCATTTGCAGCTTTAATGAAGAGAAGATATGTTAAATTTAACCTGGTGGTTTAGTTGCTTAACAGCATTTTCTTAAACTTCATTTATGTTGTATTTTGGAGAACTTTTTAGAAATTAGCTTTAATTTTATCTAAGACTTATAATGTCCTAATTTTATGACTATGTATATTGTTTACTAGAGGAAACGCCCATCTTCTCTCACTCTTAAATACTTAGCACATTTTAAGATCCAGTTAATGGGGAATTAGAATATTGGATATTGGGGCTTTTTTGTTTGTTTTTTAAGAGAGACAGAGAAAGAGAAAGACATAAATTTGCTGTTCCACTTATTTATATATTCGCTAAAGGCCTGGTGCACGAAATTCATGCATGGGGGGAGGGGGAGGGGTTGTCCCTCAGCCCAGCCTGAACCCTCTCCAATCTGGGACATTCCTTTCACAATCCAGAACTGCTGGCTCCCAACTGCTCGCCTGCCTGCCTTCCTGATTGCCCCTAACAGCTACTGCCTGCCAGCCTGATCACACCCTAACCACTCCCCTGCCAGCCTGTTTGCCCCCAACTTTCTTCCTCTGCTGGCCTGGTCACCCCTAACTGCCCTCCCCTGCAGGGTTGCTCGCCCCCAACTGCCTTCTCTTGCAGGCCTAGTGCCTCCCAACTGCCCTTCCCTGCTTGCCTGATTGCCACAACTGCCCTCCCTTGCAGGCCTGGTCCTTCCCAATTGCCCTCCCCTGCTGGCTATCTTATGGTGGCCATCTTGTATCCAGATGGGGGCAGAATCTTTGACCACATGGGGGCAGCCATCTTGTGTGTTGGAGTGATGGTCAATCTGCATATTATTCTTTTATTAGATAGGATAGAGGCCTGGTGCATGGGTGGGGGCCAGCTGGTTTGCCCTGAAGGGTGTCCCGGATCAGGGTGGGGGTTCCTCTGGGGCGGGGGTGGGGGGACGGCCTGGACGAGGGGCCTGTGGTGGTTTACAGGCCAGCCACGCCCCCCAGCGACCCAAGTGCAGGCCCTGGTATCTGGAATTTATTTACCTTCTATAATTGAAACTTTGTAGCCTGGAGCAGAACCAAGCCTCCTGCCTGCTCCGTGGCTGCCACCATTTCTTTTGGAACTTATTTACCTTCTATTATTGAAACTTTGTAGCTTGGAGTGGAGGCCTAGTTCATCACCGGGGCAACCCTATCCTCCTGTTCTTCCAGCTCAGTGGCTGCCACCATTTCTGTTTAAATTTATTTACCTTCTGTAATTGAAACTTTGTACCCTTGAAAGGAGGCCTGGGCACCTGAGGGTGTGCAGAAAGCGTGACTTTCCTCTATTGCCAGGGAAACCCAAGCCTCCCTCCTGCTCTCTGTGGCTGTAGCTATCTTGGTTGGGGTTAATTTGCAACTTGATCTGATTGGCTGGTGGGCGTGGCTTGTGGGTGTGATGGTTAATCTTTTATTAGATAGAATTGGTTGATTCTTATAAGTGCCCTGACCAGGGATTAAACCTGCAACCTTAGCATATTGGGACAACACTAACCAACAGAGCTACCTTGTGAGGGCAGAATCTGCTGGTTAAAATCAACTTATTTACATAGTATTCATCTGACTGATTAAAGTGTTTCTCAAAGTATTTTTTAAAAATATATATTTTATTGATTTTTTTTACAGAGAGGAAGGGTGAGGGATAGAGAATTAGAAATATCGATAAGAGAGAAACATCGATCATCTGCCTTTTATACCTCCAACTGGGAATGTGCTTGCAACCAAGGTACATGCCCTTGACTGGAATCGAACACGGGACCCTTCAGTCTGCAGGCCGATGCCCTATCCACTGAGCCAAACTGGTTAGGGCCAAAGTATTTGTTTTAAGGAAAGAGTGAAGTTGGATATTTAAAGTGGTAAAATTTTGCAAGTGTTATATTTCTTTTAGTTAGAAGAGTTCACATTTAATAATTAAAAGTATTAATTCCTTCCCTTTCACACATTCACAGCTGTGGGGTTTCTCTTTTTTTCTTTTAGCAGTCCATTTTAACGTAGAAATTCCAACTTTTATGATTATATCATACGAAAATAAGATATTTTCAAGGGCTTTTGTGTAGAGATTGACCATGTTTTTTTCCCAAAAGTGAAAAACTGAACACAGCCTAATGAGCAATGAGATAAGAATGGTAGCTACAGCCGAAACCGGTTTGGCTCAGTGGTAGAGCGTCGGTCTGCTGACTGAAGGGTCCCAGGTTCGATTCCGGTCAAGGGCATGTACATTGGCTGCGGGCACATCCCCAGTGGGGGGTGTGCAAGAGGCAGCTGGTCGATGTTTCTCTCTCATTGACGTTTCTGGCTCTCTATCTCCCTTCCTCTCTGTAAAATATCAATAAAATATATTTTTTTTAAAAAAAGAATGGTAGCTACAACCAGTGAGCTAACGGGTCCCGGGTTCGATTTTGGTCAAGGGCACATGCCCAGTTTGTGGGCTCAATACCCAGCAGGGGGCATGCAAGAGGCAGCTAATCAGTGATTCTCATCTTGATGTTTCCATCTCGCCCTCTCTTCTCTGAAATCAATACAAATATGTATATTAAAAATAGAAAAAAGAAATGGTAAAGTTATAATACAACAGTATTGTAGAACACAATGCAGTTACTACAATCCTCTACTTCAGAGAGTCTTTAGAGCCACATGAGAATTGAGATCTCAAATTCATAATAAAGTCTGTGCACATAGAAATGCATCAAGAGAATACTGGAATGAAGAGTGGGTTTGAGTGGGATTATAAATAGCTTATTTTTCTCTTTATATTTTTCTGTAGTTTTAAAGGAATGACAATTAATTCACATTTCTTATATAGTTTAGGAGGAAATTGCTTTTAACTTCTGTTCATCTACTTTTCTGATTTTTAGGTAGGCCATTTTACTCTGCCACTTTTTTAGAAGCAATAAATGTGGAGCTGTCGGACAGTGCCAGAATTACAAACACCATCATTTTTTGATGGTGTGTTGGTTCTGAACACAGCCTAACTTTTGGGAAAATAATAAACTTTATTAACGCTGTCACTTACTAGGATTTTTTATTTCTTTTGTGTGTATATTAGTACACCAAATGTTAGTATCTTTAATATTGTACAAAATGTTGACTTTACTTAAGAATTGTCTGAACAGGGACTTCAAAGTGCTTTTGATTTTGGCTGCATGAAGAGTAGCCTATTGAAGTACCTTCCTAATAGAGAACTTTCTTCCAAAATTAATATGTATATATAATGTCATTGAAAAATACATTTACATTTGTGTTTTAGCAGGTGTAAATGATCAGTGTTGATGACAGTCCCATTTTTTTTTTTTTCTTTATAATGCAATCTCTCTCCTGAATGGAGTCCCCCGCTTGTAGATTTAGAGGAACCGAGCCAGTACCACTCTAGCTCCAGTTGAAGTATGCTGAGGGGGCCTGGACTTGGGTGTGATTCATGTTTGTTTCTCTTTAACTAATATGCCCACCTTCTGCCCCAAGCGGGACCTCCTTACTGTTCTAGTAGCAGCTAGGAATATAGGCTCACTTGAACCCTCTTTGACTGAATGGATTTTTCATTGTTTTCCTTAAATGCCTACGCTTCAGAGGCTATCAACTGCTTAAATGCAGCCATCGACATTTACACAGACATGGTAAGACATTACCTTGCTTGAGTAACTATGGGGTGGACTCCTTGAAAGGGCTTAGATTTATATTTCTTTTATCTCATTCCTAAACGGATGGCATTAAAATAGGTAAAACAGGAATGTAACTCTGTTTCTTGTTTTCCCCCAGGGAAGGTTTACAATCGCAGCCAAACACCACATCACTATTGCTGAGATTTATGAGACTGAACTTGTAGACATCGAGAAGGTAAGCAATGAGTCAGATTCTCATAACCTTGGTGTGAATGAAGCAGGTAGTTGACTCCAGGGACTCTTGCCTCTTCAGCAGAGTTGAATGGAATAGAGTGACCAGTCATGACATGGCTACACGGGGAAGTGTCAGGGGCTTGGTGGCTAAGGAGTAGAGAAACTGTTTTCCCCGAGTACGTATCTGAGGTGAGAGCTTGTTAAGATTTACTTGCTGTGTCTGCTTATGTGATTCATGTTAGAATCCTCATCTCTTTTGCTGAGGCTTCTGTGGCCCTGGGAAGGAAGCTTAAGTACTGTGGGCATTTACACATCTGTATCTCCAGGCCCTGAAACCTGGGGAAGAAGGTAGGTGAACACCAACTTGGCCACATGTCTGCTTCCCTCAAGCCTGGCTTTTTAAGTGCTGGTTTATACAGGCGTACCTTGGAGATATATGGGTTTGGTGTCAAACCACCACTATGAGGCGAAAAGCACAATAAAGAGAGTCACACATGTGAGTGTGCAAGTGCATATGCAAGTTATATGTACACTATACAGCATATCCTAGTATAGCATCATTTGTTCAACATTGTTTCATTATAATGATGAGATTCTGTAGGAACTTACTAATAACTCTTGTGTATGTTAATCGGCCTATGGTAAAATCAGTTACATTATGTCATTTCACTTTAGGTTGTAAAACCTACCGACAACATTAAATGAGGATGTCTGTTAAAACAGTGTACATACATTTATTAATAAAAAGGTTTTATTGCTAAAAATTTCTATTATCTGAGCATTTGGCAAGTCCTAATCTGTTTGCTGGTTGGATGATTTTTTGATGTTGATGAAAATGCAGGATCGGCAAATGCAATAAAACAAGATATGCCTCTAGTAGCAGAAGAAAAGAGGAAGAAGGAAACACTTATTGAGCAAGTACTGTTTTCCAGACGTTGTCCTTGGTAGCTTGCCATGAATTTTACCACATTTCAGCTCTATGGCCATGGGAAAACTAAAACTCAAAATAAAATGGTTACACTGCCTCTGCTCCCTCAGGCTGGAACGAGTGGAGCTTACGCACAGCTGGCCCAGCACTCCTGTCTCCCGCTGTCTTCTGTTAGGGGATCTCCTGCAGGGCTGGAGTGTACCGTGGTGAGAGGAAAACACATTGGCCTCACTTCAGAGGCTGCCTCTACTCAGACTGGAGACAAATGCTTATGTAAAACTGTCCTCCTGAGTGCTGCGGATGGAACCGGTGTGAACCAGGTCATCACTCTCAGGCTAATGAACACTAAGCAGCTGAAAGACTCCAGTTGCCTCCTATCTCGGTGGCCAAGGCACTCCCCGTGCCTGCCCTGGCATTGGACAGTTGTCACTCTTCCTCTTCTTTGTTTTACTTCTTTTTTGGCTTCTGGACCACGTCTCCCACCTGGTTCTCTGACCACCTCACTGAGCACTCTCTTCCTGACTCCTTAGCTGGTTCCTGTTCTTCTTCTCACCCTATAGTGTGACCCCAGAGTTGGGGTCTTCTCTCCATCTTGCTCCCTCCGTATGTCTGTCTATACTCACTCAGCATCAGAACTTTAAGTATCGACTGTATCCTAGGACTTGCAAATCTGTCTGCAGCCTAGACCTCTATCCAAGCTTTAGATTCCTACGTCTGCATGTCTGCCAACCTCTCAACTGTAAACTCAAGGCAAGTGTGTGTAAGACTGAGTTCTGACCCGGCCTTCCTTTTCTCCTGATGTTCCCCCTCCAGACAACAGGCATACCGTATTTGCCGGCGTATAAGACAATTTTTTGGCCCTGAAAAATACGTATTTGCCAGCGTATAAGAGACTGGGCGTATAAGACGACCCCCTAACATTTCCACTAAAAATACAGAGTTTGTTATATACTCACCGTATAAGACTACCCCCCACTTGGAGGCATATTTTTCAGGGCCAAAAAGTCGTCTTATACGCCGGCAAATACGGTACTTGCCTTTTCTCTTCCTCCACATCCAACCCGTGAGCAGTTTCTGTGGGCACTGTCTCAGCACCTCTCGCTGTCCTTTTCGAGGTGGCCTCAGTCTTCGGGAGATGAGCACTCCTGTGTCATCTTGCCAGCTGAAGCCACTGCATCAGCTCCTGTCCACAGTGGTCAGAAGAGCCCTCTGGAGGCAGAAACCTGAAGCGCTCTGTGCCATCCCTGCTGTCAGGGCCTGGGCCTGGGCAGCCACTTCACCACAGGGGTTTCCTTAAAATTGAGGGTGGATAAAATGACGTATGGTGCACTCTTGTTTTCTTTCTTTATAAAAAAATTTAATGATTTGCCATGCACCTTCTGAAACCTCCATTGCTCACTACTCACAGTGTTCCTGCCATTCTATGAGCTGGCCAGTAGGTGACGTCTTTTTTCATTGTGTTCTTTTTTAAAAAGCAATTTAAGAATATTACTCAGCACACACAGGTTAGCTCATTGTGTTCTCTGATGTTTGGCCTCCTGTGTTTAGAAACATTGCCTTCGCGTCTCTGGTGGATCTATCAGGTTTTGGTTGGTGTGTGAAGTTTATGTTTGAAAAAATCAGTTTATGTACACAAGTACTTTATATCTGATTTCTGACAAATGAATTTCTTTCCTTTTAATATGTTGTCTGATTCATTCACAGATTTTAGCTAGTGAACAGTGAAGTTTCATAAACTCACATTATTTATTTGATTTCACCAAGTAAAACATGGAACCAAATAATAATAAATAGGTCCTTTTTAAATGGTCCAGAGGAATTATGACTCATTTCTGTCTTAAGTCCCTAGAGGACCTGACTTAGTACTGTTTGTTACTATTACGTGTAGTGTGTCCAGTTCCTGTTAGGTCCTGTCTGGGGGTATGTGTTCTAAAATAATTGATCCCATATTTAAAGCTGTTTTACCTACAAAGTGGACCCTTACGCTTGCACCCTGGGAATTGCATTTGCCTTAATGACGATGGTGCAATCCTAGAAAGCCTGTGTTTCCTTTCAGGACCCATGTGTTCCTCGGCACCATGCCACTGGCCCAACTCTCCCAAGGAGGCTTGTGACCCCTGTGGCATGCCCCTTACCTCACAGGATAGTCAACTGGGTGGTTTCTGGGTTTACTGTTATGTGTGCTACTGTTATTGGTTGCTGTGTTCTACTTCTTATGTTATTGTCTTTGGGACTATAACTTTGAGTAGACTGATTTCTAGTGTGAAATGTTCTGCGTATGCTTTATAAGTGTCACTACCTGTTAAAACTCCAAACTAGGTGGAACATCAAAGATAACCTGTGGCCGACAGGTTTACTTTGAAACTTCTCTAAGCTTTCCTTTCAACCTCAGTCTCTGTCAAAGCTTGGGAAAACCACAATTTTTTTTTATTATTGGCTTAATTAGCATTATTAAAAACTAAATTAAATTTTTTCTTTTATTATAATAAACCTAGCTGAAGTTCACAGTTATAACATTTTGATGAGCGAGTATTGTTATTTAATAAGTATTGGGCTAAACCAAATTGTTGACATTGGGCCTCTTTTGTCTTTTTAACCTCCAAAATAGTTCAACCCAGCTCTGTTCATTGAGTGCTGGGGTTCTGTAAGCACTGAGAAGAAACTAGCTACATTTCCTCCTTAGGAAGTGTTATATAACTGATATTCTTTACAAAAAGATTTGGTCATGTTTCTTATGTTATCCTATAATAAAATATATCCTATAACAGTGCAAACTAGTGCTGAATACTTGAGGGAATGAGGACAATTCAAAGAAAATTATTTCTGATTATTCATAAACTCATTGAAAATGTTCCTGGACATTCCAAACTAATCAAGACATTGGTATTAATAGGGGTCCTTCAGTTGAAATGCAGTTTGCATTTATCCCCTTAATATATGTTTACTGAGCGCCTACCGTATGATAGGTGTTGTGCTAGGCTTAGGGACATAATGGTGAGCAAAACCATCATGAAAGCTGCCTTCACAGAGCTTATATTTTAGTGGGAGAAGATGGACATTCGTCATATAATCCCACATGTGTGCATGTGTGTATGTAACAGCTCTGACATGTGCTCCAAAGGAATATATTCTAAAAGACACACAGACATTTTCTGGATGTGTCTACATATGTACTTATAAAGAGAGGACTATAGTGTACCTATCCTTTTATGGCTTTAAGATTTCATAAAGAACTTCCCATAGTGAGTGTTCTATCCATTATTTTTAATCATAGCAAGGTAGCTCCTTATACTTACCCACTTAAATTGTTCCCAGTTTTTCTATATAATAAAAGCCTAATATGCAAATCAATAGTACAGTGAAACGACTGGTGACTGGTCGCTATGATGCACACTGACCACCAAGGAGCAAATGCTCAACGCAGGAGCTGCCTCCAGCCCACAGGCCCTAAGCCAGCCAAGGCAGGTGCTAGCAGGGCCCCCTGGTCACACTGTAGAGGGAAGCCACCTGGGGCAGCGAGGGGCAGGGCTGGCCCTCAATCCTCCATTGGTCAACTTCTGTAGAGGGGGGTGACCGGCGGTGGGGGCAGGGGCAGGGCCAGTGAGCAGGCAGCACCAGGCCAGCCAAGGCAGGTGCCAGCGAGGGGACACCCCTCCCAATTGCCCTGCTGGTCGCCTCACAGATTGGCCCTGATAGCCATCTAGGCTTAGGATCTCTATCCATGCATGAATTTAATGCATCAGGACTCTAGTTTAAATAATGCTGAGAAAATTTGTTGGAGGGGAGCATATTAGTTTGGGTAGGCCAGTGATCAGCAAACTCAGTCAACAGAGCCAAATATCAACAGTACAACGATTGAAATTTCTCTTGAGAGCTAAATTTTTTAAACTTAAACTATATAGGTAGGTACATTGTTATTAACTTAATTAGGGTACTCCTAAGCTGGCCTTTGCTAAAAACTCAAAGGGCCAAAGAGCCGCATGTGGCTCACCAGCCACGGTTTGCTGACCACTGGGGTAGGCTAAGTGGCTGAAATAAATAGACCCAAAACATGATCATTCACATACAGAAGTGTCTATTTTTCACAAAATTGTCCAGACTCATAGGTAGAGAGTAGGCATACAGCTTTGGGGGGTGGAGGGAGGGAGGTGGTGGAAGGGATTGAGCAAAAAAAGAGGGTGAGGAAGAAGAACTCATGGACACAGACAACAGTATGGTCATTACTAGGGAGCAGGGAGTGGAGGTGGAAGAGGGTATAGGAGGGTATGGTAATGGAAAAAAAGAAAAAACTGTTCAGTTTTGTCAAAAACTGCAGTCCAGACAAGTCTAATGTTGGCTCTGCCCCCTTCAGCCTGTGGCTCTGCATTCTTGGTTATAACCATTACCACCTCCAGGAAAGGGGACCATACGCTGTATGGGCCAGGCCTGTTTGCTCCCAGACAGTTCCCTGTGCCCGTAACCACACCAAAGTGTTTCCTAACACACTTCTCTGGCCTGTTATATTTTATTTGTGTTTTTTCTGTCCTTGAGCCTCTCGTAACTCATTAGAACTGCCTCGAAGCCGTTGAACTGGTGGGCAGCAGCTGTAATCTGATTTTCTCACAGGTTTCTTTCAGGTTTACTGGAAATTTAAGGCAGGGATCTACAAATCCACCAGCTGTTTATGTATGTCTGGAAGCTAAGAATGGTTTTCAGACTCTTTAATCATTGAGGGGAAAAGCATTCATAACACAAAAATGAAACTGAAATTGTATTGTCAAAGAATAAAGTGTATTTGCATATAGCCACAGTCCTTCATTTATGCATCATCTGTGGTTGCTTTTGTGCTACCTGAGGAGAGATACAAAGTGAAAACTGATTGTATAGTTCATAAAGCCCGTTATTATCTGGCCCGTTACAGGAAAGTGTTTCTGATTCATAATTTAAAACATTATTTATACTTACCTCTTGCGCTTATTGTATTGACCTCTCCAATTTTATCCTATTTCTGGACTTTGTTTCTTTTCATGAACCAGCTAATTCCTTCAGTTCTTTTTCCGTATAAAACAAATAGTACATACTATCTGGCCCTTTTCATAGGCCTCATTTCCCTTGTTTCCAGCTCCAATAGGCATGTGGGGTGTGTGTGTGTTTCAAATACAAGCAAAGTTTATTTCGTCACAGAGGTAGAACAAGCGAGCCCTGGAAGAAGTGAGCCAGCTGGACTGCGTGGACTCAGGAAACAGAGACAAAAAGAAAGGCCCTTGGAACTTAGGAATAAGAAAGGAAAAGAGAATGTGCCAGGAGAAAGGAGAGGTGGGAAGGCGGAAGTGTGCTCTGGAGGGGAGAGGGAGTGGGGAAAGGCACAGGTGTTCTCAGGAGAAAGAGCGAGCTTGCAGTGTTTTGCCTTCTGGGTTGTCATGTGCTTGATTTCACCGAATCTATGCCCCACAGGACCGAGCTTCTAGCTTTCCAGCCTGCACTTTTTTCCACTTGACTGTTAATTCAGCATCACACATTTTAGAGTGAAAACAAGACCTTTAATGTAGATGACACTTAGGTTATTAGTGAGGATAATGTGTGCTGCTTTAGCAAATCTTAAATCTAAAATTAATAGGCTTCACATATCTCAGGAATAACAATCCAGCAGCTGCTCTGGGTTTGGCAGTGGTGGGGCATGGGGTTTGAGGTCCATTCTGCCTTTTGTATTTAGTTAGGAGCCAGGCTGACAAAAGTTCTGCCACCTTTAGCTTGTGGCTTCCTTTGTCACACTAGACTTGCCTATTGCCATGCTGGCTCATGAGAAGGGAGAAGGCCTGGAGAAGGATGCAGAGTCGGATGTATGGACCAAGCCTGGGAGTAGTTTACAGCATGTTTGTTTATATTCCATTGGAAGGAATAGGTCTCATGGCTGCTCTAACTGCAGTGCAGGCTGGGGAAGTGGTGGTGGCTGGGAGTTTGCCATGGGGAGGGCGATAAGAGATTCTGATGGACAGTGAGCAGTCTGCTGTCAGGCTTCCAGAACTACATGCATTTTTGTGTCCCCTGAATAAAGTAGGCCAAGTTGTTAAAGGTTTACTGTTAAGGATGGGTTTATTTATAAGAAAAAATACCCAGGCAAGTGTAGTTTTTTAACTGCAACTCTTTAAACAAGTAATTTGAATAATATGTATATTTTCAGGCTATTGCACACTATGAACAATCGGCTGATTATTACAAAGGAGAAGAATCCAACAGGCAAGTATTACTTTTCTTAACGTCATTAAATGGATTTTTGCTAAATGTAATAAAAGATAAATCTTTGCTATATTCTGTTAGCGAAGTGTACTGTACTGTACCAAATGAAAGTGTACTGGGTGTCTTTTTTTGTTGCTCACTTTGCTCTGGTTCTTGATTTCAGTTCAGCTAACAAGTGTCTGCTAAAGGTGGCAGCATATGCTGCCCAGCTTGAGCAATACCAGAAAGCCATCGAGATCTACGAGCAGGTGAGAAACACTGCTGTCTGTTCAACTTCGGCAGAATTAACTCTGAATCTTTTTTTTTTACTTTTAAATTTAATTTTAATTTTTATTAAGATCTAATTTACACATTATATAATTCATCCTTTTAAGGAGTACCAAGTCTGTGGTGTTTAGTATATTCACAAAGAATGTATAACATCACCATTTCCTAATTCAAAAACATTTTTATCCCCCAAAGAAGCCCCATTTTCTCCTCCAATCCCTGGAAATACTACCCTGTTTCCCCAAAAATAAGACAGTGTCTTATATTAATTTTTCCTCCCAAAGATGCCCTAGGTCTTATTTTCAGGGGATGTCTTATTTTTCCATGAAGAAGAATACGGTACACATTTATTGTTAAATGAAAATAAAGGAAATTTATTACCTGTATACGGTACGGTAGTTCGGTAGTTGTCAACACAAACCAGACAAACTGTGAATCCTACAGTATCAAGAATTTACTCATTTATTCAATGACAATCATGTCATCATCTTCTGGAACATCATCAGAACAATCCAATTCCTGAATTTCCTGGTGAATTTCTTGTGACTCCATTTCTTTCAGAATCAGTGGACCAAATCTCTCGTTTAGCAATAGCACTGTCTTTAAATGAGTGCTTCTTGTCAAGGTAGCCTGCTCGCAGTGCATTTGCAATGCAACTGTCAGTGATTTTCTCCCATGAATTCTTCACCCAAGTCACAACTTCTTGCAGTTTAGGTTTCACAAAGTTTCCACGCTGATTTCTCTCCATTCTATTTTCAATGTAGTCATTAATTTCCATGCGCAAATTGTCTTTGAATGGCTTCTTTATTGTAATATCAAGAGTCTGGAGATAGGCCGTCATTCCTGCGGGAATCATTATCTGATCTATTTTTCTTTCGTGAAGAAATGTCTTCATGTGTTTAGTGCTGTGAGTGCTGGCTGCATCCCAGACTAGCAGACCTCTTTGGCTCCCTCGCATAACAAGCGGCAGCATTAAATTGACCCACTTCCTTATAACTGCTTTGTGGCCCAGGTTTTTTCAGTTTCAAGAATAAAAACGCCCAAAACATGTTCAATCTTTTCCTTCTTGCCCTTTGAAATGATTAAGGGTGGGATTTTAGTGCCATCCAGATGAATTGCCAAAATACAGGAAACACTTGCACTTTCGTAAGCAGTGGAGGGAATGTACACTAATGAGGCATCTCGCTGTTCAATTGTTGTTTGAGATGATTAGCCCATAAACACTGCAGCTTCATCCATAGCAATCATGTTGGAAAGATTGTATTTAGAGAAGTCAGCATCATCAATAAAGGACTTGAATGCAAGTGCTCGCTTAATAACTTGAGTAACTTCCAACCTAAACATTGTTGTAGATCTTCTTAAAGGCAGTTCACTTCGCTGAAGGAAATTATCCAGCCAGTGTTGTGATGCTTTGAAGTCTTCGGGGGCTATGTCAAACTGTGGTGCCATTGCAAAGGCAAATTCTTGAATCTGAGGCCTATTCACAACCAAAGCCTTTGCTCTCCTGTCAACAACCTATTCACAGATCAGGTCTTCCCGCTTGGAAAATAATGGTTGCTGACCTGATCCACACTTGCGCTTTTTAGCATTTCCCTTGTCCACTTGTTCAATGAGGTTACCATATTCTGCTCGCCATTTTCGGACCAATTGGATACTCAACCTCTTCTCTTTGCAGAAAGCAGTAAGATTTTGGCCCCAAGAGTCTTCCACAATTCCTTTCTTGTACTCCACGGAGTAGCTTTTTCTTTTTGCGCTCATTTCTAGGGGTAAAAAAAAGGAATCGGGGCATCAAGGTGGGGGGAGGGGGATCACTTAAAATGACACAGAGAGGATAAAAGGGGGGAATCAAAATGGCACAGGAGAATCAGAGGGGGGGATTACCATTTTAGTAACCCCTTTTGATGCTCCTGTGTCATTTTGATTGTCCCCTCTGATGCTCCTGTGTCATTTTGATTGCCCCCCCTGATCCTCCTGTGTCATTTTAAGTGATCCCCCTCTCCCCACCCTTCTGCCACTGAACACCTTCACCAGACATCCCCCCTACCCCTTTTACCAGACATTTACCCCTTTTGCCTGCCTGGGGACTGTCACTGGGCTTGCTGGGGCCTGGATCTGGGCTGGAGCAGGGTCTGACACTGACTGAGAACCTTCAGTCATCATGAAGGCGGCCGTGAGCATCAGGTAGTGTCACCAGAGACAGACCAGCACTCACCACCTTCACCGCGTCCAGTCTGCTCTAATCCTCCTGTTCTTCTACACGCATCTGTGAAAGTCTCCTCCTCTCTCCCACCCGACCTCCACTCCGCCTCCACACAGCAGTGATGTCAGGACTCCACGTAAGGTCACTGGTTGCTAGACGCCAGATGGGGCGGCCCTAGTGACCAGTTTACGGTAAATTAATTTTCATTCTGAGACAGGGCCTGGGGGCCTTATTTTCAGGGGGGGGTGCCTTATATTTCACTCAGAAGGAAACCTGTAAGTAGGTCTTATTTTCGGGGAAACACTATTGTCTGATTAAGTGGATTTGCTGATTGTAGGCCTTTAATATGAATGGAATTGTTCAGTATGTGGCCTTTTGTGACTGGCTTCTTTCACTTAGTAAAATTTATTTTCAAGACTCACTTATGCTATACTTCATTCATTTTCAAAGCTGAGTAATATTCCAGTTTATCTATTTATCAACTGATGGATATTTGGGCTATTTTCATTTAGGGTTATCCTATTTCATAAAAGACAGTATGCAAATTAACCATCACTCCAATACACAAGATGGCTGGCCCCATATAGTCAATTATGGCCACCACCATGTGGACACAAAATGGCCACTACAAGATGGCCGGCAAGGGAGGGCAGTTGTGGGGGACCAGGACTTCAGGGGAGGGAAACTGGGGGCAACCAGGCCTGCAGGGGAGGGCAGTTAGGGGTGACCAGGCCTACAAGGAAGGACAGTTGGGGGTGACCAGGCCTACAGGGAAGGACAGTTGAGGGCGGCCAGGCCTTCAGGAGAGGATAGTTCGGGGCAACCAGGCCTGCAGGGGAGGGCAGTTAGGGGTGACCAGGCTGGAAAGGGAGGACAGTTAGGGGTTACCAGGCCAGCAGGGGAGGATTTGGGAGCAACCAGGCTGGCAGGGGAGGAGAGTTAGGAATGACCAGGCTGGCATAGGAGGGCAGTTAGGGGCAGTTGGGCTGTCAGGGGAGGGCATTTAGGGGTTGATCAGGCTGGCAGGCAGAAGCAGTTAGGGGCAAACAGGCAGGTAGGTGAGTGGTTGGGAGCCAGCACAGTGGGATCGGGCCTAAATGGGCAGTCAGACATCCCTCGAGGGGTCCCAGATTGGAGAGAGTGCAGGCTGGGCTGAGGGACATCCCACCCCCCCTGCTTGAATTTTGTGCAATGGGTCTCTAGTTATGAATAATGTTGCTATGAACATTTGTGTTCAAGTTTTTGTTGAAGGTATGTTTGCAGTTCTTTTGGCTATATACCTAATATTGGAATTGTTGGGACATGTGTCAGCTTTTTGAGGAACTGCCACATTGTTTTCCACAGTTGCCACACTATTTCACCATCCTATCAGCAATGTACAGGGGTTCCAGTTTTTCACATCCTCACCAATCCTTGTTGTTTTCTATTTCCTTGTTTGAGAACCATTGTAATGAGTGTGAAGCAGTCTCTCAGTGTTTCTTTGATTTTCATTTCCCTAATGATTAGTGATGTTAAGTATCTTTTTATGTGCGTATTGGTCATCCATATATCTTCCTTGGAGAAATGTCTATTCAGTTCTTTTGCCTATTTTTTAAACAGGTTACTTGTTTTTTGGTATTGAGTTTTAGATGTTCTTTATATATTCTGGATATTAATCCCTTATTAGATAAGTGATTGCAAATATTTTCTCCTATTCTGTGGGTTGCCCTTATACTCAGTTGTTAATGTCCTTTGATACACAAAGTTTTAAATTTTTCTTGAGTCAAATTTTTTTTGCCTGTGTTTTTCATGTGATATCCAAGAAATTGCCAAACCCAAGGTCATGAAGCTTTCCTACTATTTTTTATTCTAAGAGTTTTATAGTTTTAGTTCTTCAATCTATTTTAAGTTAATGTTTTGTATATGATCTTAGTTAAGGATTAAACTTCATTCTTTTTTACCTGTAGATTTTCATAGTTCCCATCACTACTTGTTTAATACACCATCCTTTTGCCATTGAATGGTCTTGGTACCTTGTTGAAAACTGACCAATGTGCAAAGGTTTATTTCTGGGCTCTCTGTTCTAATCCATTGATATGTATGTGTGTCTTTATGCCAATATCACACTATTTGATTATTGTAGCATTGTAGTAAATTTTGAAGTCTGGAAATGTGAGTCTTCCAAGGAATTTCATTTGTTTGTTTGTTTGTTTGTTTATCCTCAACCAAGGATTATTTTTCCATTGATTTTTAGAGATAGTAGAAGGGAGAGAAAGGAGAAGAGAGAGAGTAACATTGATGTGAAAGATACATTCATTAGTTGCCATCTGTATGTGCACCCAGCCAGGGCAGGGAGCAAACCTGCAACCCAGGTATGTGCCCTTGACTGGAAATCGAACCCACAACCTTTCTTCAGTGTGCAGGACAACCCTCTAAACCCTGAGCCACACCAGGCAGGGCCAACTTCTGCAAAGATTGCTTTGACTGTTTGGGGTTCTTGCATTTCCGTATGAGTTTTAGGATCAGCTTGTCAATCTCTGCTAAGAAATCTCCTAGAATTTTGATGGGGATTGCATTGAATCTGTAGACCAAATTGGAATCTGTAGACCAAATTGTCATCAAGTCTTAGAGTCTGTGAACATAAAGTGCCTTTCCATTTATTTTGATCTTTAATTTTGTTCCATGTTTTATAGTTTTCAGTGTGCAAGTCTTGCACTTCTTTGGTTAAACATACTCCTAAGTATTTTATTCTTTTTGATGCTATTAAAAATGGAATTATTTTCTTAATTTCCTTTTCATATTATTAAATGCCTGTTTTATATACTGCAACCTTGCTGAACTTATTTATTAACTCTAATTTTTGTTTTGGGTATTTTTTTATATACAAAATCATGTCATCTGCAATAGTGATAGTTTCATAACTTCTCCAATCTGAATGCCCTTTACTTCATTTTCTTGTCATTTGTCCTGGCTAGAACTTCCAGTATAATGTTAAATAGAAGTAGCAAGGGCAGACATCCTTACCTTGTTCCCATCTTATGAAGAAAGCTTTCAGCTTTTCACCATTAAGTATATTGATAGCAGTGGGTTTCTGAATAGATATCCTTTATTAGTTTGAGGAAGTTTTCTTTTCTTCCTGCTTTAACTGTTTTTATCATCAAAGGGTATTGGCTTTTTGTCAAGTGCTTTTTCTGAATCTATTAAGAGGATCATGTGTTTTTTGTCCTTTAAGTCTACTAAGATTGTATATGTCATTGATTTTTATATGCTGAGCCAACCTTATATTCCTGGGACTAATCTTACTTGGTCATTGTAACGTTTAGGGGACTCCAAGAACATCTTCAGGTTTAATAATTCTCTAGGATTCATGGAACTCAATGAAAGGTGATGTTTTGTTATAAAAAGGATACAAATTAAACTCAGCTAAAGTAAAAGGTGCCTGCCATAGGGTAGAGCCCAGAGTTCCACGTGTGGAACTTTCTGTTATCCTCCCCCTGTAGAGTTGTACAGACAGCACTTCCTTCACCTAACAACATGTGAAAATATGCATAGAGTATTGACAAGAAGGGAAGCTCACTGAACGTAGTGTCTGAAGTTTCTCCTGGGGCTCAGTCGTGTAGATGTGGTTGACTCTTACCAGGCAGGACATTCCAAGGGTTTGGATATTACCACCCAGGAGTCATGGACAAAGGTCAGACCTCACGTTAGACAAATTAATCTTTAACTGTGTAGTCATGTCATCCTTTTTGCAAGTTGCCAACATTATTTTGCTAATATTTTGTTGAGGATTTTGCATTTGTATACATAAAGGATACCAATAATGGTCTTTAATTTTTTTTTTTTTTTAATGGTGTGTTTGTCTGGTTTTGGTAGCAAGGAAATACTGGCCTGATAGGTTAAGTTGGGAAGTTTAAGTGTTTGGAGATTTTTTTTGTTGAAAAGTGTTTATCTTTTTTTGTTGAATTCTAGTTTGATTCCACTGTTGTTGGTAAACACTCTATGGTTTCAATTTTTATAAATTTGTTGGGGTTGGTTTGATAGCCCAGCATGTGGTCTTTCTTGGCATATGTTCTGTAGTTCTACTGTTCCTAGGTGGCATGTTCTAGGAATGTTAATTAGATCTCCTTGGTTGATGGTGTTGAGTTTTATATACTTGCTAATTTTCCTTTCTAGAGCTATCCATTGATGAGCTTGGAGTGTTTAAGTCTGCAACTATTATTGTGGATTTGTGTATCTCTCCTTTCATTTCTGTCCGTCTGCTCTGTTGCTTGCTGCATACATGTTTAGGATTGCTGTCTTCTTGGTGGTTTGACACTTTTATCATTATACAGAGGGAGACAAAAGTAGGTTTATAGTTGTGAGTATGCAAAACACTGAATTTATTCTTGTATTACTCTTTATTAATTATTGTGTTATTTTCCATACGAACAACTGTAAATCTACTTTTGCCCCATTCTGTATAGTATAATTGTCTTTGCTCTGAAGTCTTTGTTTGATATTAATACAGCCTTTCCTGCTTTCTTTTGATTAATATTTATATATGTCTTTTTACATTTTCTTTTGACCTGCCTATCCTATCTAATAAAGAGGGAATATGCTAATTGACCATCATCCCCTCATAATAGAGGATATGCTAATTGACTGCCAAGCCCTCACAAAATGGCAGTGCCCACAGCCACAAGATGGTGGCACCCAGTCCCCTCAGCCCCCTCTCATCCAGCCAGAATCCCCTAGTCCCCTCAGCTCAACAGGAGAAGGCAATTGGGGGATGTGGGGGTGATTGGGCTGGCAGGGGTGGGCAGTTGGGGACAATCATGCTGGCAGGGTAGCAGTTAGGTGTCAATCAGGCTGGCAAGGGAGCAGTCAGGGGACTATCAGGCTGGCAGGCAGAATGGTTAGGGGCAATCAGGAAGGCAGACAGGTGAGCAGTTAGGAACCAGCAATCCTGGATTGTGAGAGTGATGTCCCAGATTGGAGAGGGTGCAGGCTGGGCTGAGGGATACCCCCTGTCTCCCCGTGCATGAATTTCATTCACCTGGCCTCTCATATCATTATAATTGAAGTGAGTTTCTTATGGACAGTTTATTGTTAGGTCATGTTTTTTAATTCACTTTGCTAATTAGCATATTTAGACATTTATTATAATTATTGTTATATTAGGGCTTAGATTTACCATTTTATATTTGTTTTCTATTTATGTTATTTTATATTTCTCTGTTTTCTATTTTCCTGCCTTCCAGTGGGTGACTTATCTGTAGTGTTTTTGAGTATGGCGTTTTTAGTGATTGCTCTAGCTGTTACATTTGTATAACTTATCATAGGCTAATGGGACTTCATTTTGTTATTTCCAGTGAAATATAGAAATCTTACCTTTCTTTTTACTCTCTGTTCAATATATAACTGTCTAAATGTTTTCTTAATGTACTTTTATAACCACAGTTTTTGCTTCAACCATCAAACATAATTTAGAAAACTCAAGAGAAGAAAATCTCATTGTATTTACCACATTTTGTTTGCTGTGTTCTTGCTTCCTTCCTAATGTTTTGAGATTCAGTCTTTTATTGTTTCCTTTCTGCTTAAAAAGTATCCTTTTACCATTCTTTTAGGGTAAGTCTGTTGGCCACATACATTTTTGTTTTCCTTTATCTGGGAATGTTTTGATTTTCTTTTCCTTCCTGAAGCATATTTTCCGTGGGTATATAATTCTGGGTTGATGTTTTGTTTTGTTTTGTTTTAGTATTTGAAAAAGTGCCACTTATGGCCACTGTGGTTTCTGGTAAAAAGTTGGCTGTTATTCACATTGATTTTCCCCTGTAAATGAGAGGTTATTTTTCTCTGGCTGCTTTCATTTTTTTTCTCTTTAACTTTTAGTTTTCAGAAGTTAATGTGTTGTGGCAAAGATAGCTTTGCTTTTATCCTGTTTGGGTTTCACTAAACTTATTGAATCAGTAGGCTCTTGCTTCTTGCCAAATTTGGGAAATTTTTAGCCATTATTTCTTATAATATATTTTTAGCTGCTCTCTTTTTCTCCTCCCCTTCCAGGTCTCAGAGGATCCTAATGTTAGACCTCATTTCATGGTCACGTAGGTCCCTGATGGTTTGTTTATTGTTTTTTGTTGTTTGTTTTTCCATTTGTTTTCTCTCTGTTGTTGAGACTAATTTCTAATGTTCTTTCACCAGTTTGATGATTCTTTCATCTCCCATTTATTCTGCTGTTGAGCCAATCTACTTTTTATGTGGTTTTGTGTTTTTTCAGTTCTGAGATTTCCATTTGGTTCTTCTTTATGTCTTCTGGGATTTTTTTGTGGATTTCTTTTTTGTTGATGCTGATTTTGCTTTCTGTTTTTTGTTTTACTTTCAGGTGTTTTTGTGTTACTCTTTTGAAGCATTTTCATAAGGGCTCTTTCAAAACCTTTGTTATATAATACTAACCTTTCTGCCATCTAAGAGCTGTCATCTGTTGGTTGTCTTTTCATTCAGCTTAAGATCTTTCCCTTTTTTTGTATGGCGAGTAAGTTTGCATTGAAAACTAAACATTTTGGCCCTAACCCTAACTCTGTTACTTAAACCTTCACTGTCAGCTGGCTTTCTGTGACATTGCTCTGGCTGTGGAAGGGTGTGTTGCCTCAGTACTGTCAGGTGGAGGCTTCCCAGTTGGCCTCCATTGACATCTGGGGGGTAGGTCCTCGTTTCATTCCAGCTCCTGCTTGCTGTCCACCACCTCCATGGGGGGTTGTCCTTGTTACTGCCAGCTGATGTTGAAAGTCGTAACCCTCCACTCGGCCTCTTCTGAAACCATGCCTGCTGGGAGATGAGAATACTGGGTGCTGCGGGGCAGACATGGAAGCCAGTTCCCATGGGCTGCACTGCCTCAGCTGCCGGGGACAGGGTGGGCTCATTGCTAGCTGGCGGGGATGAAGGCTGCTCCCTTCTTGGCCTTCTCTCAAGTCACCTTGGCAGGAATGTTGGGCTCCTCGTTGCAGTCTTGAAAGGATGGACATCTTGATTTCCTCTTTGGCCTTTGATGATGTGACTGAGATTAGGTCACAGTTTTCTTGTGGTATTTGGCTGAAATAGAGCACTTATTGTCTAAACATTTTCTGTCTTACTATGCTAAGCTGCCTCTTCCCTAGTCCTTTGGCTAGGGACAGCAAACTTTTGTCTAGTCTTTTTTTTTTTTTTTTTTTTTCCCTGTATCCAATGACTTTTATGCCAGCTTTTTCTGTAAAAAGTCAGGAATATATGAAAGAAAAAGAAAACGCAGGAAATTCACTGTCATGTTTCCCTTTGTGTCTCAAGGTCCGTATCAGTCTTCAGTTTTCTCTTCGCCTTTCAGTTTTACATTTGTTTCATATAAAATGACTGGGGCTTTAGTCATACTTAGGAGGAATAGAGGAAAGGATGTCTGTTCCATCTTCCTACAGGTCAAAGTCTTCTTAGTTCATTTTTAAGTGGTTAGCATTTTATGTGTTCAATATTATTTCTTCTAGTAATATTTTCTAGTTATACTATTGGATTAAAAGAATGTATTTCATAACTAAACTAACGTAAGATACAAAATTATTTTCTAAAGGCAATAGATGATAATCAGTTTGCCTAATGTAAGAAGCCAGACCTTTAAAAAAATAATATAATATATTATGTATGACACATAGACATGGGCAACAATGTAGTGATAGCCAGATAGAAAGGGGGTGTGGGGAGGAGAAAGTGGACGAAGGGGGATAAACTGGGAGGAAAGAGACTTGACTTCGGGTGGTGAGTGCATGATGTGTTATGCAGATGATGTTTTATTTAGCTGTTCACTTGAAACCTGTATGGTTTTATTAACCAATGTCATCCCAATAAATTCAATTTTTAAAAACACAAAAAAACCCCAAACCTTTTACATCTAACTTTTCTGTGCCTAGGTTGGGGCAAACACCATGGACAATCCTCTGTTGAAGTACAGTGCAAAGGATTACTTCTTTAAAGCAGCCCTCTGTCACTTCATAGTCGATGAGTTGAATGCCAAGGTGAGTTGAATGCCAAGGTATGGCCAGTCCTTCAATACTAGTGTTCTGATGCACATTACCCATGAGAGCGGGCCTTACTCCGGTACTCTTGTTGTTCTTGATATTACTTGGTTTGGGTGATATTTGTTAGTTGCAAGACTAAACTGGGTACCTTAAAAAAAAAAAAAATAAGACATCTGTTTATTTTTAAGAGTTTTAAGAATTAGATTTGGTTTACAACGTCTTCTCTACAGCAACCTAATTCTGGAAAATTGGTTTAGAAATAGATTCTTAACTGAAATTGAAAATCAAAATAGATAGGATTCCTGTGGTTTTGATGAATTTACTATACACTTATACAGTTAAATAGGATATAGATAAGTCTTACTGAAGCTAATAGAATATTCAGCCCTAGGCCGAAACCGGTTTGGCTCAGTGGTAGAGCGTCGGTCTGCGGACTGAAAGGTCCTGGGTTCAATTCCGGCCAAGGGCATGTACATTGGTTGCGGGTACATCCCCGGTAGGGGGTGTGCCAGAGGCAGCTGGTTGATGTTTCTCTCTCATCGACGTTTTTAACTCTCTATCCCTCTCCCTTCCTTTCTGTAAAATATCAATAAAATATATTTTAAAAAAAAAAAAGAATATTCAGCCCTAGCTGGTTTGGCTCAGTGGATAGAGTGTTGGCTTGCGGACCAAAGGGTCCTAGGTTTGATTCTGGTCAAGGGCACATGCCCGGGTTTGCAGGTCTATCCCCAGTAGGGGGCGTGCAGAAGGCAGCCAATCAATGATTGATTCTCTCTCATCATTGATGTTTCTCTCTCTCTCTCTCTCTCTCTCTCTCTCTCTCCCCTTTCATCTCTGAAATCAATAAAAATATGTTTAAAAAGTAAAAATATTTTTTAAAAGAACGTTCAAAGCTTTGTTTCCTGGATTACTGAGTCAGACATTAACCAGTGTTTTTTCTCTCTCAGCTTGCTCTTGAGAAATATGAGGAAATGTTTCCAGCATTTACTGATTCAAGAGAATGTAAATTATTGAAAGTAAGTAATATTAGGACTTTGAAGAAAAAGCCTTTGCTGTCAGGTGGAGCTGGGTGTGAAGTGAAGGATAAGTCTGCGGGGTCTGCGGAAGAGCCTTTCCTACTTTTGCGTATTAGGTTTCAAATGTCACCGAGAGTCAGGGACATAGTGTTGTGTTCTGCAGGCAATTCAGAAATGTTAGCACATTTATGGACCCTGTGCTTGGGGTAATTTTTCATTTGTACTTGAATATTTCTCCAATTTTATAAAGTATTTGCTACATCAGTTAATGTGATACTAAGGCTACTTCTGTGTTTAAAGTATCTCTATTCACAGATGGAACTTTTTTAGCCTACCAAACTAATTTTTCCATATTTATGTTATTAGAAACTTCTAGAAGCTCATGAAGAACAGAACAGTGAAGCTTACACTGAAGCAGTAAGTTATGTCTTTGAAATATAATACATACTTAAATGGTTTATTACAGGAACTTTTTCTTTTCATTTTGTAAATGTGAACATTTATTTGAACATTATTCCAGTGTACCTAATTGTTTTTTCCAACGGTCATGTTTTTTTATATCCCACAAACCTATACAATTATATTGTTTCATTAACCATGGTGAATTTAACTATAAGGCAAATTCAAGGGGGAAAAAACCATATACTTTTATAACTTGCTATTTGAATGTTTTCTTTTGAAAATAATATGCTCCATAAATAAGTGTAAAGTAAAATCAGTTTAAAATATAAAAACAAATAATTTAAAATATAAAACAATAATTTAAAATATAAAAACAAAGCAGTGAGAGTTTACTATATTCCTGGCATAACATAAATGGAAGATGTTTTCTTTATATTCATGTATCTTCTGTTTTCCTATCTTTTGCCGTTTCCTTTGTCATAATAGTTGTGCTCTTTTTCCAGTTAAAAGGGATTTTTGTCATCACTTGTTATATACAGAGCAATATAAAAGGCACAGAAACTTGTTAATAGCTCCATCAAAATAGAGAATAATGAAAAAATAATTTTTAATGACTGTTATAAACTGGAATGAATAATTTTAAATGAAGAAAGTGGGTTTATTATCACTATTTAAACAACTGCTTTATTTCAATTGCATTTCCATAGACTAATTTCCTGTTCCTCTAACCTTAAACTAGGTGAAGGAATTTGACTCAATATCTCGCTTGGATCAGTGGCTTACTACCATGTTGCTTCGTATCAAAAAGTCCATCCAAGGAGATGGAGAAGGAGACGGAGACCTAAAGTGAAACATGTATATGTCTTTGTGGCATGCAGCTAACTCCTTTTTAGTTCCTCTTAGGGCCAACTGATCTTTATGAGATGCCCATTTAATGGCTTAGTTTTGTTGCATATGAACTAAACGATGCGTGTGTGTTTGCCGTGTTTATATCCCTCTTAAGCAAATGGATAAAAGAATCTCCTGTGCATATTGTGGGTGTGAGTGGCTATTTCATGCTTGCCAGAGTCCCCAGAGTTTTCTGAGTACTACTTCAAAATTTTATTCTTGTTTGATATTTGCAGTCATGTTTAATTTTGCCACATATTCTGTCCTTTTTCTTGGACTTGAGTATCTGACCCAATTTGCTCTAATCGATGCTTTGCATACTCTGTAAATTTGCATCTGGATGTATTCTCTAAGTGTATGTATTTAGTTTTAGGGTGGTTGTTAGGAATCAGTTGATGACTTTACTTATTATAAATTTGTTGTTGTTATCTTGTGATTTTTTGATGATACTAATGACCAGTTTCTGCTTTTGATACTGTTCCCTATGCTAACATGCATGTGAAAATTCAGAACACAGGTCTGCCTGCATATCTTACATTTGCTTATGTGTGTGGATGAATGTCAAGGTGGGTTTGACTGCTTTGTATTTACACACACACACACACACACACACACACACACACACACAAATATATATAGAAGATCTGTGAGAAATGGAAATTTTCCTTTTTCTAGACCTGGTATCCACTTTTAGTTGGCAGGGAAATCCCTTTCTTTATATTCACATAAAGGTGTTGTAACTGGCACACCCCTTTTACTTTGATGGTCATACTCTTTCCCACATTGAGATGCCTGCCTTGATGCCACAGTCATGCACATCCTCATTAGGGACCAGAGATTAGAAGTCAAAGCTTGAGAAAGGGTTTCAATAGTAACTTTATTTATTGACCATGATGGGTTAGGTAGGGTATATATACTACAGAGGTTTACTATATGCCTCCAACTAGCTTCTCAGTAGACTGTATTTTCTTCTTAGCTGATGGAATTGTTTTAGCTTTTGTATTTGAACTTTGAATTCTATCCTTTTGTGTTACATGATAAGTACTCTATTAATTTATGAACTTGAGCCCTACCCATTATGTTACGTGCTGACATTGTACTTTAGATGTGGTTTTGTTTTTTGAATCTCCTCTAATCCTCACCCAAGAATATTTTTTCCATTGATTTTTTTGTTTTTGTTTTTTAAGAGAGAGAGCCTAAATGGAAGGGGTGGGGGGAGAGAAACATTGATGTGAGAAAGACACATCAATTGGTTGCCTCCTACACATGATCCAACCAGGGCCCGGGATCAGACCTATCCAGGTATGTGCTCTAGACCAGGAATCTAACCTGTGACCCTTTGGTGCACTCTAACCACTGAATAAAACTGGCCAGAGCTCCTCTGTGCCTATATTTAGGCTTAAATGATTTACGTTTGATGTGCATTTGTTGCCATATATAGCCTGTGTATTTTTCTAACTTGTGCTGCTCTCATTAATGAAATTTCCCATGTTATGTTAGATAGTAACTAGTATTTAAATGATGTTTTCTTTTTGGGGTGGCCCTCAGCTGGAATTGATAGGCTTTGTTGGATAGAAATAGAGTGTGCCCAGACAAAAGAGCTCAGTGAGGTAGAAGGTTTGGAGATGGTGAATGAATGGGTTAATCTGGGGTGAGGGAGAAAGTAGCAGAAAAAGAAAAGGGCAGCTGAAACCCAGCTGTGGCGGCTGTTTGTCAGGTGGCTGTGAGGATTCCTGGCTGTACTTGAGAGTGATGTGTGCAAGGTGGGCTGATGGAGAGGAAAGTGTTTTACTCTCCTCTGAAGGCCGAGGGAATGGACAGAAGACACGAGCACTCTGGCCTTGGGTCCCGGAATCTGATAAGGATTTATTTTTTCCTTCGAAAGTCAGGGATTCTTAAAAGAAAGCTGGCTGTTACAGTACAGATTTGGAACGGAGCTTGTTTGGTACTTGATTTCCTATTGGACTCTCTTATGAAAATATTATAGGAAAGTGGGGTTTTGTTGCTTTATCTAATAAATTCCACAATCATCCAACTGTGCTTTTGTAATGAGTTTTTTTCCAGATGCACTTTGTGAAAGTGAGGCGTGTGGGGTGCTTTTGCAGCCCGTGTCCTCTGGCCATAGGTCTGCCCGTTTAGAGAACATGTAAATCTCAGCCAATCAACATGCTGCTTCCATCACTAGTTTAGAAAGTGCGTTTCCATTCTTTAAAAGAGCCTTCTGGTCTGACCACTTAATTAAAAGTAAAAACTAAATGCTTTGTTTTAAGGCAGTTCCATTTAGCTTTATCATGATTCCTCAACAAACCCACCTGAAAAAGAGGTATGGTTTTTAAAAAATAATATTGTTAACATTTTGTGATGTCAGAGACTTGCTGTTTTGAAATAAGCAATGGTATCGGTGCCTGCGTTAAGAATTTTTAGATATTTCACATGAAAGAGTAAAAATAACTGTGATGACTAGAACAGGCTTGCTAGCAGGTGAAAGGAAAAGGAGAGGGAGAAAACCCCATTAACAATATCCAAACTTCCTTCCTTGAAATGTTTCATTGTTGAATGTAGGGTAGCTGTGACACAGAGGCCCAAGGTATGTTCTCAGGATCTAGAGAATGTTATTTATGAACAAAATGTAATGACTGTTATGTTCTAGTTCTTGTACTTTAGCAAATCTGGGGTTCTAGCCAAAATTAGCGGTGGCAATGTTTTTATAGCTTGTGCGAATTCCTTTTTTATTTAATGATTTGAAAACAGTATTTTTGCAGTTGTGACTGTGTGTGATGATGTCACTATAACCAAACTGTGTGCATTTACTGTTTCCTCTGATGCTGTGCATTTAAAATATTCAAATGCAAACCTCTGTGGCTTCCTTTGGAGGGTTTGGCAGCCCAGCATGCTGCCCGTGACCCACCACTAGGGGGCGCGCGTGCAGGGTCCTGCCTGGGAAGTTCCGGGTCAGTAACTGGTGTTCTCCAGTGGAGGATTGTATTATAGAAACTAACCATAAATCTACCATAGCAGAAAAGTGTATGTATGTTTTATGTGAACTTATACAGCAAATAAAATGGAAATTATGAGTAATATTTTTGACAAGTCTTTCCTACCTAAATCTACACAAGTCATAAGTAGCTTCCTTTCTGTGAACTTATTCCTATTACGTTGAAGACAATGAACATTAACTTTCTCTAGGCTCTTTGTATATCCATTGAAATATAAGTTTGACTATGTCAAAATCTCTATTACTTGGTGGAAATTCAAGGCACTGTAATGGTTTGGGAAGCTGAAGATTTACAAAAGAAGCCCTGGTTTTAGTCTGTTAATACAATCCGCAACGTTTGCAGTGACTGTAAACGGGAGGTTCCCATCTCTTTCAGCTGCCCCTTTAAGGGATGTTTGGCTAGTCACTGGCAAAGTTCGGATTGGTTCACAGAAAACTGCTAGGATCGGGAAGGGGATGAAGGAACCATGAAGCTACTCAACTCAGTTGGCAGTGTGGGCATTTATTTACCTCTGCAGATATCTGTACAGGGTCACGAGACACGAGCACTCTGGCCTCTGGGGAAGGTTGAACCTCCTGCCACTCAGACCCCAAGTTCTATGGAGGAAGAGGGTGCCGGGAGGGTACTGTGGATCAGATCATCCCATCAAAGAGCAATGTTATAGTCTGTGAGTGTATTTACAACTTAAAAGATAATTCAAACTAAATTTTGAAAAAAGAATGGTATAACAGGCCATCCCAATCTAGAAATCCTGAGAAGTTGATCATTCAAGGTTACTTTATCTCACAATCATTATTTCCTAACAGTAAGAAGCCACAATGATGGCTTAAAAACCTGGTTTTGCCAGCCTTGGTAAGAGTCCCTGTAAAATTGGCAAAGGCAAGTGGATGGTTTCTGGGGCTTGGCTAGGTGACATGCTGTTTGGTTCTCTGACCTGTCTTTGAATCTTGCTCAGTCATACTGCCCCATCTAGATATTAGTTCATGTGAACAAATGGTCCTTCATACACGTGTCCTCCTGCCACTGAAATAATATGGTTACTTCAAGTTTCACACTGTGAGTTTAATTAAAGGGATAATCATTCATTTTGTCTCAAAAAAATACCCCTGGGTGACAAGGTATAAAATTGAACAGGTTAGGATTAAATTATAATTCATACTCAAATTTGTTGGTTTGGATTATCATCAATAGCAAAACTACATTTCTCTTAAAGTTACCTTTAATAAAGATCTCCCACCACATGACCCATTTTCCCCCAAATTGTAACACAGAAGATTGGTAAAACCAAAGGCTGTAGAAGTCTTTGGAGTTCAGGCAGGGACTATTTCCCACAACATGGTTGGAAGGCACTAAGTCACCTCGTAATTGCCTGCCTGATGCTCTAGAAGCAGTGCCAGCACCAGGGGCACGTTCCTAACCATGGCATTAGGACTCACAGGTGAGGCAGTAGCTTGCTTTCACTCCGGGAGGCTGTACTTGGATTAATAGAAATAGGGGTAGATATCCCACAAATCCCTCAGTGATGAGTCTTCCAGTTTTCAGAGTTCTGTTAGAGGCAGCTTTACACCCTTGGAAGGTGACAAAGTAATAGATATATTGAAGTCTCTATGATGCAAACTTAAACATGACATTGAAGAAACCAGTCCATTTACACTCCACAGCGCCAGCTGCACAGGGTACTTCTCCATAAGCAGAGGGCAGTGTTACCACCAGCCCTTTTATTCCTAGACCAGTAATGTGCAGTCCACATGGTTATAACTGAAGAGATTACACCTAAGACTATAACCTTAATTTTAAACTTCAGTATCCATGAAATTAAGGAAATTATAGTTGTTTCTATTTATAGAACCTACATTTCAGTAATGGAGGAAAAACTCAAGACTTGCAAAACTTTTACAAAGCAAATATTTATTAACAGTAAACGATTTTTTTGTAGAATTTCTAAAGAAACGAATTCAAGACAAAAATTCTTCTAGTAGGTAGCAAAATAATCATCTATTATTTAAATTCCTTCTCATTAAAATGACTTTACTCCATGAAACAGTACATCAGTTGGCCAATTCATTCTCTTACCAAGAATAGAATGGTTGTGTGACACTGTTTTTTGTTACTGCTGTTCTGTAAACACAACTAGGATATGTTGTCATAACTGTATTTGAAGTAGTTAAGTACTGTTGTCTCTAAGAGCAGGTGTGAAACATGTTGTCTGCACCTAAAACACCGTATAGTGGCTTCAGTATGTAACATGTCACAAACTAGAAAATAAGCACACACGAAGAAAGTCTTCCCTCGTTAGTTCTGGTGTGGTGCAGCTATGTCTTCATCCTGGAACTTCTCTCAGAATTTTTCTCAAAAATTAAAGTGTTTCACAGCAAGTCAATAAATTAAAATGTAGAAAAACTGGTAAACAAAAGACTTTAAGGTTGTGTTTAAATTAATATGCTTAGGGTTATATATTAGTCACAACTACATACAAAAGCCACTGGAACCAAGAATTAAGCTTAGCAAATATAACAGAATTATCTCTTCACTGTAACACCTAGCATGAGACAGCCAAAGGAGCATTTAAGACAAGTGTGGGTTCTTCACAATCTACTTTTAAGGCATAATCAAGGGCGTGTGCCGAGGCTTTTGGTCCCTTCTGCTCACATACTCCCAAGGAAACAAATGTGTGACATTTACATGCCTATTTCTAGCTCTTGATTTGGCCATGAGAAAGTTCTGATTTTCTGAAAAATCACGAAAATTAAATCTGAAAAACCAGGCAGAAATACTAATATTCTGTGCTCTAAGGTTAGCCACAATCACCCCATTGCTACTTGTCAGTAAAATAACTACATAAGTTTCAAGTGTTCTAAAGCCTCTTGCTTAATTTTTTGTACCTCTTTGCAAAAAGAAAAAGAAAATACTAGTTTACTACTAAAATCTTTGGTAGGACAGCTTTCACCTTATCAGGTTTTTAGGAATGAAAATGGACAGCCTCATTTAATTTCAAAAGCTATTTTATGACACATTTCCTAGCCACACATACACTGAAGTAGAAGCTATACTAAACTATTTTGTAGGTGTTCAATTTGTCATCCCTTTATTTAGTATGGGGTTGGGGGAGTAGAAGGGGTGAATGCAGTAATTCATTTTTTCAGTTCCATTCAAGGGTGCTTAGAACAAATCTGATTTGCTTCAATTCGGCAGGAAAGAAACAATTAAAAATACGTGGCCCCAGTTTTATTTCAGCTTTGTAGTAAACTATCTTAAAAGTATCAGAGAAATACACCCACCTGGAAGTATAAGGCAGGCTGAGAGATTATTAGAAGCAAGTTCATGAGCTGTGTACTCTATAAGGTAAATAGTTAAGCTTCATAAACATCAAGACAATCAAGCATTAGAATGATTAACGCATATAGCAGCCTACACCAGAAATAAGTGAGGTTATGTTAATTGCCTTATGTGTTGATAAAGTGTAGCTGAGGTTGTGCAGAATCAGGATTTTTAAGGAAAAGCTTTAAAAAAATGCTTTGTTAAAAAGCATGCAAGATATCAGAAATTATGGAAAATCAGAAACCGTTCTTGAATGCCCACTTCTTTGCCTACAGACAGTCCTTTTTCTTGACTCCTGATACATAACCTTGCACACACTATCACACAAGATGCAGGATGAGGCCTACTTAGCAGGTCACTTCAAGCTTATTCCATGCTGGTCAATGAGTGAAGTTGTGTGGGCATCAAGTCTGCCTGTGGTGTCAGCTCACTGAGCTCACTGATGGTGGTGGCCAGCAGAGCATCCTGGGACACCACAGAACTGTCCGACTTGCAGGCGGTGTTGGCAGAACTATTCTCATGCACAGTAGATATGCTGCCTGGGACTGTGGCCAGGTTATGAAAATGGTTATTTTCAGCAAAAGACAGCAATTTATCTGAAAGTTTGGATGATGCATATTCTTCATCAGGCTGTTCAGTCTTATGCCCTTCATCATTCTTGGGTGGGCCATCTACAATAACAAGGAAGGACTTCCATGGCGTATTCTTGTCATGAACCTACAAATCAAACACAAAAGTCACCAAATGTATCTGAACAAATATCTGTAAATCTTCCAATTCTAGTTACTTATTAAATACATCTTTTAAAACAATAGTCTCTCTCCACTTTAAGTTTCTACTGCAGCAATGACTTTTACTAATTGCCAAGTATCTTTCTACCACTGCTGACACTGTTGGAAAGTGTTTATCATGGATTGTGCCTTCCTGGACCTCAAGATTTGGTTCTTTACTTCATTCACTCTATGAATGTGCTCACTGCAGACAAAACTTCAGGAAGAAAATACCTGTTTTCTTCTATAACCAGCTATGGAATACCAGGCATTTCTTACTGTCTAGGGTTTTGCATACCTAGGCACCAGCAATTTGTCATTCTTAAGCCATACTGTTGCTTACTGAGGTGTGCCTCCGGAGAGTGGACTTGTCAGTAAATGTCCTCCCACATGCGTTACACATGAACGGCTTCTCTCCCGTGTGGATCCGATGGTGACGCTGGAGAGCATTGAGCTGGGTAAACTGCTTACCACACTGGTCGCAACAATAGGGACGTTCCCCTGAGACAGGAAGAGAGGAAAAACTGTTGATCTCTTTAGTGTGGTGTATATAATTTTGAATAAAATGTGGAATAATGCTGTTTGTATACCACTGGGAAGTGTCAGCATTCCACCATAAGGATGATCGGTGGAGGGTCAACTGATAGATACAAACCACCTCTACACAGGTTTCCATGATCCAAAGTAGTGTTGCCATGAAACCTTTCGTAAGCCACAATGGTATAAAATGAAGAGTGTCCTCTGCATTCTGAAAGTTCATGTCACACTTTTTCCAATTAGTGAAAACAGGAATTAATGTAGGTCTCTTGTGAAAATGAAGTGGCCTAATGTGAACTTTTGAAGGGAGGAATACTTATAATACCAAGTTATTGCCTGTACACTAAAAAAGAGCCAAAATCCATACTTGTAGCTCATAGTACATCTATAGAAGTTTTACCTATTTCCATAGTAATCCTATATAATAAAGAGGTAACATGCAAATTGACCGCCACTCCAACACACAAGATGGCCTGCAGAGGAGGGCAGCTGGGGTGACCAGGCTGGTGAGGGAGGGAAGTTAGGGGTGATCGGGCCAGCAGGGGAGGGCAGTTAGGGGTGACCAGGCCTGCAGGGGAGAGCAGTTGGGGGTGACCAGGCAGGCAGGGGAGGGCAGTTAGGGGCAATGGGGCCAGCAGGGGAACATTTTGGTGTCGATCAGGCTGGCAGGGGAGTGCTTAGGGGGTGATTAGGCTGGCAGGCAGAAACAATTAGGGTCAATCAGGCAGGCCAGCACTCCTATATTGTGAGGGGTCCCGGATTGGAGAAGATGAAGGCTGTGCTGAGGGACACACACACACACACACACCCTGTACGTGAATTCGTGCACTGGGCCTCTAGTCTATAATAATAAGAGTATAATATGCTAATTAGACCTGACAACCTTTCAGACAAAAGCTGGGCTGTGAGGGAAGCCTGGGTCTGGGTGCCTGCCAGGGCCGGAGGGAAGCTGATGCTGGCAGACGGGGGAAGGAAGGCCTACTCTTGCATAAATGTTGTGCATCAGGCTTCTAGTGGAATATAAAATTCCCAAGTCCCACGACTGAATTTGTATGCATGTATATATACACTGATATGTATACATTATCCCTGATTTTAATCTGAAAGTGGCAAAATGTTCACATATCCATACCTTTTCAGTTTCTCAGAGCCAAAAACTAAAAATTTTAAAATGCTATTAGGACACACAAAGTTTGTCCTAAAGCTAAATTCCAAGTTTTCTAGTAAGTCAAAAACCTTGGGGATATTTTTTCTTGGCACACTGAACTCCCTTCTCAGGTGACATTCCAGCCATACCTGTGTGAACTTTAATATGCTGGTAAAGTGAATTCCGCTGGGCAAAAGTCCTGAAACAAACTTCACATTTAAAGGGTTTGGATCCAGTATGGATTCTATTGTGATGTTTTAAATACTCCTTAGAAGCAAAACTCTTGCCACATGTTTCACACATAAAAGGTCTTTCACCTACATGGAAAGATGAAACAAAAAGTTAGAAATAATAGAGACACAGAAACACACAGGAAGAGTGGGTCCAATCTCTAAAATCCATATGAATTCCAAAAGCGCAGAAGTGTCTAACCATGTTAGATGCTTACTATCTGCTGAAAGTTGGTGTAAAATATACTTGAAAATCCCAAAGAAAAAATAAGAGGTAGGCCAGCCAACTCACATTTTGGAGATGTGAGTTCTACAACTTGTTTAGAGAAATTGTTAGATTTTTTTTTTTCTCAAAGAAGCACTGCTATTGATCTTTTACAGAATAAAAGCCCCTCGTTTATTGTGTAGTTTGAATCCTTTAATTCTACAAATAAAACTCATCTGATTAGGTGTACCCCTGATTTCACAAACATCAATATAAAAATGCTGGGTTTTAACGAAATCTGAATATATTAATATGTCCATCAAATGACTGATTCTAAATCCTTCAATATAACCTGACTTCATCTCTACTCTCCTATGCATTCATTCAACACCAATTCTGCTGCTGACATTTTACAATCTAGTAATTCATATCATTAAATGGCTCATGTCTGTCTCACTTGCATTTGAACTAAAGGATCATATGATAGAGTTTGGAAGTAAAAATTTAAAAATACAAGCAAATAAGGAACTGAGCATAACTACAGAATAGAGCAGAATCTGTATACTTTGTGTCATAAAGGGCAGTTTTCTGAATCTCAGGGTTACTATGTTGAATCAGAACAAAGCAAACTTAAATTTTGTCCCTCACGTAATAAAATCCTATCACAAAATTTTTAGAAACTGGAAGTAAGATAATTCCACCACCTTAATACATCATATAGCTATTTTCTAGTCTTTTATACAGGAAGGAGTTCAATATAGTTAGGATTCACTGTGTACTTTTCAAGTCAATATCCAAGTACAGGTATTTTTCATAATATTCAGAGCCCTCAGCCCAAATGGCCAGTGGGTGAGCGAGGGGAGGGTAGATTTTTCAATTTACTAAACTGATTGGACAGTTGGGTGGTTTCTAATGCTTTTTTATTAGAAATAGCAAGAAGGAAAATAGAGCTTTTCCCATATTCTGAACAATCTCTTTAGGACAGATTCTTGAAAATGGAATTTCGAGCTAAGGCAGTAGGAACTATTTCATACCTTTTTGATACCTAAGACTCACATGCTAGTTCGTACTGCCAAGTATGCAAAAGACCATCACCAAAGCATATTTTTATTTATTCATTTTTGCTCACTTTTTAAATGGGAAAGCTAGATCATGGCTTTAACCTGCACTAGTTTGGTAGATGCCAACTTCTAAATTAATAAACTGCAGTTTCCTTCTACAGCTAGGAAAGACATTCAATCACAACAGCAGGAGTATTTACCTGTGTGACACCTTTTATGATAAATCAGCATGTGGTTCTGAGTGAATCTTGCCCCACATTCATCACAGACAAAAGGTTTTTCCCCTGTATGAATTCTGAAAGTACAACATTCAGATGGTAACTTAGGATGTATCTCAAACCTCACTTTGCAATACAATTTCCACTCTAACCTGAAAGATAGTTTGTTCAAGACCTAGTGAGAATGACTGGAGTGAAAGGTGAAGAGACCCATTATCTTCATACTCAAGTCTACGTCCACACAAGGCCGACTCACTGAGATGCTTTTCCCAGCAAGACACTGAATGTCCACCCACACCTGTCTTAGGGTTTATGTTGTACAGCCCATTCGGAAATCGTGCCTTGACATATTTTTAAAAACACTAAAGAGCATTGTGTAATATCTCTAAAGTTTCCTTATTCAGAATAATCAACTACAAACACCCTAGGAACAATTGCTATGAAGAACCACATAGTCAAAAAATTAACTAGCATTGCCTAGTATGTGTAACAAAACCAGTCCAGAAAGAACTGTTCTCAAGCTGCTGAAGAAACCTGGTTCCAAAAATGCCTATTCATTTTAATTTCACAACTGGTATGAAGTAGCTATCAACCACGATTTACTGAGCACTTCCTAAGAAGCCAAGTTTTTTTAAACTTGTTACATACAATAAAAAGATGACCACCATGCGACTGCCCCAAAGACTAGCCCAAGTTTGAGGCAGATCTAGAATAGGGTAGAAAACTGCTTCTCTGGATTGGAAGCATATATACTGGGCACCATAAGGAAATGTATTTAAAAATAGTAGCACTCACCTACAGTACAAAGTTAAGCAGAAAACACTGTCCATCCTAATTCTGGCGTTTAACCAATGGCACAGTTTCCAAGCCTGGAGATCAAACATGATCAGAGAAGCGACCTAAAACCCTAAAACTGTCATCACTGAGGTCATCACTGAGACTGTGGGACCCAGATGGTCACAAGCCCAAATCCTAAATCAAGTCAGAAAAGGAAAATACAGGTTCTTAGCATCAGGTGTGGTGGGAAGTGTGCGCACCAGCGGCTCTGGGTGCGGGAGAGCCTGGCCTGCAGTACACGCCAGCCAACATCGGCGGGACCTGGCATGTGCAGCGGCCGTGGGCCACCCCGGCTCCGTGTCCATCTCTGCACTGTGACCACAGACGGGAGGTGCTGGGAGGTCCTCACCAGCCCAAGGCCTACAGGAACACTACGGGATTTCTGTCATGTAGAACAAGACCACCTCATCACATCTCAACCCAGGAAGAATTCCATGATGTCTCAGAACAGCCCCCAAACTTTGAGAGGGAACAAGTTATGAAATGAAATGTAGCCACACTGCTCCGAATCCTAGAACTACCTCAATTTCTGACACACATTTCAAGAAAATTAGGGCACATTCTGGAAAAAAAAAAAAAAACACACACATTTTGGGAGGGTTCTGCCTTTTCCCACACCAGGCAGCCAGAGCCGGGCACACGTACCTCATGTGGGTCTTCAGTGCCGAGGGCTGGGAGAACTTGGCCTCACACTCGGTGCAGCCGTAGGGCTTGTGGCCGGTGTGTGTCCGCTCGTGGAGCCGCAGGGCCGTCTTGGAGCTCAGGCCCTTGCCGCACTGCTGGCACTGGTGCCGCTCGCCACCCCCCTCGTGAACCTGCACCACGTGCCGCTTGACGTCCTTCTTCCTCTTGAACTTCTTCCCGCACAGCTCGCACGGGAAGTGGCGCTCGCTGCTGTGCACGTGGCGCTGGTGGCTCTTGAGGTTGCAGCGATTGGCAAAGGTCTGGCCGCAGGTGTCACAGCAGTGAACCACCTCCGTGACCACACCGTGGTGGTGCCTGATATGCTTCAGGAAGCTCTTCTCATACAGAAAGGACTTTTCGCAGACGGTACACTTGAAGTTGCTCTTCCTCTTCTCCTCCTCCTCCTCCCCCTCCTCACCTTCCTCCTCTTCCTCCCCCACATGCCCTGCCTTTTGCAGTGTTTCCCCGATCTCCACTCCAGCACTGAAATCCTCACTTTTTGTCACTGGCTCAGCTTCTGTCCCCACAGTGTGTGGGCTGGGGTGCTGGGTACACCTGTAGTCCCCCGCAGCATCCTCAGCACTTTTCTGCTGCTCTCGGAGTCTTCTTGTGTATTTCTTTTTGGGAATTTCCACAAACACCTTTCTGCCAGCCAGCCTTCCACTAGCTCTTCTGACTTTAGGGTAGGAAGGCTTAACCCCATCTTTCTTCTTGTCTGGTTTTTCTTTGGACTTCCTTGGGGACAGATCTGGCAACGTCCCGTTGCTGATTCTCTGCACTGGAGGAGCTGAGGAGTCCACAAGGCCGTTGGTGAAGGGACTGTCCGCAGCCAGGCTTGCCCCGGCGTCAGAAGTAACACTGCCGTGGGAGCTCCCTTCCACCTCCTGAGACTCAGAGAAATTCTGCAACTCCAAAAGTACCGACTCTAACATCTGTTTCTTCAGTTGAAAACAAGTTTCTGACAAGTCCAAGCATTTTAGCTTTTCAGCCATTTCCAGCATCCGCTGCACCCGATCTTCTTCCACCTGCACCTTGGCAGTGTAGACAAACTCAAGAAATGAAGCAAAGTCAACAACTTGCACTTCGTGTAAGTAGACATTAGTCCTAGTACCATCCATAGTCTTCTCATTAAGGAACATTTCCTTAAAAAATTTGCTGGTGGCTGCCAGCACCGCCTTATGGGCCATGAACTCTTCGCGGACCCCCTGGTACTCCACACTCACGGTCACGTCACACAGGTGACCCAGAAGGCGTAGTTGATGCATTTCATGCAGAAGGTTAACCGGTGAGGATTTGGATTCCAGCAGAACTGCACCACTTTCCATGTTTTTTCTTTCTAAAAAACAGCCTTGAAAACAAAAACAAGAATTATTTCATGCACAATTACTGAGGTAAAAGGATTAAAAATGAATGAGGATTATTTCCATTCTTTAGATGACATAAACTTATTCACAACCTAAACCTAATTTTTCTCCGAAGTCCTTAACTTCTGAAGTCCTGGTGTACCTTCATAAGATAATACTTGCATTAAAAAAAAAAATAGCATACTGCTAGGGTTTCCCCAAGGATAAACATGAATGATTAAAATTATGATTAATGAAATACATTAGAGCAGTAAATTTTCTAGTTCACTTTCTAATTTGTGTATAGACACAGACTGGAAACTAATAATCTATGGCAACAAAGATGTCCAGTTCTTTGACCAGGAAACCAAACCAAACCAAACACATGTCCTCACTATCTGGGAACAAACCTGAGAAGAGAATCATGTTTGCCTTTGAAAACCAAATAATATTAAAAACAAACAAACAAACAAAAAAACTGCCGAAACCGGTTTGGCTCAGTGGTAGAGCGTCGGTCTGCGGACTGAAAGGTCCTGGGTTCGATTCCGGTCAAGGGCATGTACCTTGGTTGTGGGCACATCCCTGGTAGGGGGTGTGCAAGAGGCAGCTGGTCGATGTTTCTCTCTCATCGACGTTTCTGGCTCTCTATCTCTCTCCCTTCTTCTCTGTAAAATATCAATAAAATATATATTTAAAAAAAAAAAAAAACTACTTTCCTGGGGAAACTTCATGGAAATGCAGTCCACAATCCATGACCATTTCCAACACCCCTAAAAACCAGACAATTTGAGTTACCATTATTCTGCTGAAGTAATGCAAGTTCCACAGCTTGTACCTTGAGCAAGTAACTTCTCTGAACCTTAGCTTTGCTCCTTTGTAGAAGGCTGGCAGGCTGTTTCGAGGCTTCGGTGAGTACAAACATGTCAAATGCTTAGCCACACTGAAGTCTTGTTAGCTAGTCGTCTGCTTCCCATGCATCAGGCCTAGGTGCTATTATCCCTATTTCACAGATGAGGAAGGAACTAACAAGGTAACGGAAGAGTTGGAACTTAAGCCTGAGCGTGGTGGGACTCTGGACCCTGAACCTGCTCAGCACACCCCTCACCTCAGCCTTGCCGAATGCAAAGAGCTGCTTCCACTCCCTGTATCTGGCCACAGCGTGGGCACTGTAGCGTCCTCCCCGACCCCACCCCGAGGTCTCCTCTCCTTGCTTTCCCTGGTACCCATTTCTCCTGCTTGGCTGGCCCTCCTCTCACACAAGACTCCCCTGAATATGTGTTTTCTCCTTAGGGTTCACCCCCAACCTTTTATTACACTTGAATCTCCCTCCTCTTCCAAGTTCACTTTGGTTCCTAAATCTCCACCCACCCATCCAAAGTGCCCGCCTTCCTTCAAACTTTCTTCAGCCAGATCATAGGTGTTCCCTCAGACTCCATGTGTCTACAGCAGAACTTCCTTTATCTTCTCTGAAAACCAGTCTCATCTCTCCCATTTCTCCAGTTCCATCAATGATACCTGAGGCTACGGAATCAGCCCTCCCACCACCATGAAAAACGGCTGCCTCTGAGATCTAACTGTAGAGTCACCTGAAGGAGACTCCGCAGAAAACCGAGAACAGTGACCACACCCAAGTCAAGGCCGTCCGAGGGGGATGTGGGGGGCGGACCTCTAACACACGGGCCAGCCCCAATGCTGGGAGGAATGGCAGAGGGTGGCTCTCGTAGCCTTCTGCCCACACTCACCAGCAGCCTTCCACTTCCCCAAACTTGTGTGGACCCGACCCTTGAGCAGGGCGGCCTGATGGTGACTTGGAAGTCAAAGCGGATTCTGAGCACGATTTCCCATTTTGCCCGAGCAGGGAATGGGAAGCAGTGATCACGCAACAAGCATATTTCTGCTTGCGGGGCAGCGGCATCTCCCACTGCAACTGGCTGGCACCCTGGCAGCTCCTCTGCCGCCGGGCATCGGTCGCCCTAGTTCGGCCGCTCTGAGGTCCGCCCTTCCACCGTAGGGAGCCCGCGGCTTTCCAGCCTGGCCCAGCCTGAGTGGGCGCCGCACCCGACCGCGCCCGCCCCGGGGCCTCCACGGCGAGCTCGCAGCCGGCACACGAAGCCCCTCGGCCCCTCCAACCCTCACAATCCCCAAGGACACACGGCCCCAGCGGCGGGCGGACCCTCACGCATACGCGGCCCGCGCGACCGGGCCTGTTCCTGCCGCCCCGCCGAGCCTGCCCCCGGCCCCTGCAACCCCGCGGCCCGCCGCTCCTCCGGGCGGGGCCCGCGCGGACAACCGAGGGACAGCGGCTGGACGGAGACCGGGCAGGCCGGCGGGCCGAGGACTCACCTCACAGCCGCCGCCACCGCCGCGCGTCCGCTGTTCCAGGCCCGCGGGGCAGGCCCGCCTGCTGGGCGGGACGCGGCACCGGCTCCGGCGTCGCCGATTGGTCACCTCCGGCCCCGCCTCTTCCCCTCCCTGTCCCGCCCCTTCCCCTCCCTGTCCCGCCCCCTCGCGGGGCTGCGGCGGGACCTACGCACGTTCAGCCAGAGTTACGTAGTCGGACGTACACTGGGGTCCCGCACCTTACGAGCCCGGCGACATTGCGTCATAGGCCAATGTCTGCGCCTGCGCAGAAGGCAGCGACGGCGGTGACGCGACTGACTCAGGGAGGGCGGTGCTGGCAGCCTCAGAAGGTCACCTGAGAGGCGGAGTCGCGCGGTTCTATTTGGGTCTGTCCCCGCGGCTAGCCCGCGGAGCCGGCAGCTGGCGTGCTGCGCGTGGCCCAGGCCTGTCTCAGTGTCTCAGAGGGGGGTCAGTGATGAGGGCCACGCTCCTCCAGCAAGGCGCTGGGAAGGGGCGGGCGCCCTGCGGGAGTCCTCGGGCTGGCGGCCGCGAACAAAGCGCCTCCTGGCTTGGGCGGGCGCCTGCGTGGATGCGGACATCCTTTTACTTGGATTGCGTGATTGTTCTGGGAGCCCCCAGCCAAGCACCTGGCTTGATTGGTCATTATGGAACTATCCCTCCCTCCCCGCAAAGACCCATCAGCTTCTCAGTGGGAGACAATTTATGCCCTAGTAATTTTTGAAGCCTTCAGCTCCAAACCTTGTCGCTCCCACCCATTTGTTTGCAATTATAATAAAAAACCCCGTTTTGCAAAACTCGGCTGGAATCAAGCTTAGAGTTAATTCTGACCTTAGGTCCTGCTCCTAGCAACTGCTAAATAAAGCTTTGCTCTCGTGTCCTCCTGTACTATGGGAACAACCTGTTCACCCACCAGGAAACCACTGACTAATTTATGGCACAGCCATGCACTGATTTATTATGCATTCATTAGAATAACGTTTAAAAACGTTCAGTGGAACTTATAATAACTTCACAATGTAAATGCATACCAAAGTATGTTGCACATTTTTAAAAATATTATTTGTCATTTTACGTCAATAAAGCTGGAAAAATGTTTAATGACGGGGAAATGCTTACCATATAATGAGTAAAAGAAGGCTACACTGTTATTTGTATCTCATCTGAGGATATGTTCATTGATTAGAAAGGGGGAGAAGGGAGAGAGAAACACTGATGTGAAGCATCCATCAGTTGCCTTCCATACTCGCCCTGACCAGGGATCGAACCCACAACCTTTCCGTGTATTGAAAGGCTCCAACCAGCTGACCCTCCCAACCAGGTCAAGAAGGCTACGTTCTTTCAATGATCTAAGTTAAAAACATCAATAAACTAGATTGGAAATAACTATAACAAATTCTGACCTGCCCTGAGGGTGAGCCCACAGGAAACTTGCGCAGCTCCAAGGCCCATCCTACCTGCGCGACCCGCCCCACCGCTTCTGAGCTGCAAGGGTTGCAGGGTTGGAGGGGCAGATGGTGTTCTGGTGCACCCCTCCCACCGGTGCTCAGGCCCGCAGAGGCGCTGGGAGCCATCAGCAGGTCGCTGGGCATCCAGAAGGCCATTGCTGCAGGCTGGTGTGCGAGGGGAGAGTAGCCGCCAGGCCAGGCAGAGTGGACTCTAGTGGAGGAATGATGTCTCCCCCTAGTGGGCGATTTTCTTAATACGTGGATTCCAGGGCTCTATAGTGCTACACGTTAGGTAAGCAGTAGATCAAATTTAGCATATTTAGGGAAGTTTGGGATTAATCAAGACCTTATTTGAGTTTCTGCACGAGCGTTTAATTTGGGCAAATTAGTAGAACAAGTTATTTCACACAAGGTTACTTGTCATTTTTAAATATTTAGAATGTATATACATTAAAACCTCTATATAACTGATTAATTTGGGCAAGGAGTTATCTGTTAAAGCCAAAGTCCATTATATAATAAAGTAAATTTTCCGAGTGCATATGTTAAAAAAAAATAACAAATTAGTTTATCTGTTTTTACTTACGTAGACATGTTTGTGCAATTAAATTAAGTATATATGAAAAGTTTAATTTCACAGAAAAGTGTTCTGTGTTAGTGCTCACCATAATTTTGAGACTGTAATAAACTATATATATATATATATATATATATATATATATATATATACTTTTTTTTTCCATAGATATAAAGAGCTAGGTGGTGTCAAAACTGAACAGGTGACCCGTCACCATGAAGTGCATGGAGCACCTCTCTGTTCCCCCTCCCCCAGCCCCAGAGCCACTCACCGTGAAGGGAGGGCTGGCGGCGGGGTGGGACTGGGGACTGCTGAGCGGTGGTGGCGGGCTGCTTCGCAGGGTGCTGTGAGTTTAATGGAACAGTCACCCAGGCGGCTTTCGTGAAGCAGTCGCTGGGCAGGTGAGTTTCGCAGGGCATCCAGCAGCGAGTTTCAGGAGGCAGCAGCAGGCTTCATGGAGCAGTCAAGGGGCCACGACCATCCCATCCTGGAGCATCCTGGGGTGGGGAGCTTCACTTAGTGTCGCAGGGCATGCGACAGAGGCCAGACTAGGCCTAGGGACCCTAACCATGCACGGTTTCATGCACTCTAGGCCTCTTGTGTGTGTGTGTGTGTGTGTGTGTGTGTGTGTGTCTAAGCAACCATCTGACCAGTAATTATGACATGTACTGACTGTTGTGCTGAGATTCCGTGATCCCCAAGGACCACCAGGGAACCAAATCCGATGTAATTAGCACGAGAGTCTCTTCCATGCTAGCATGGGCTCAGTCCCACTCACGCTGACAGCATGGCGGACAAGAGAGAGAATGTAACATCTTAATGGGTTTTATAGGGTTGGGTGAGGGCTAGGGTCCGGCCACAAAATGGAGGATAGCTCCTCCCTGCCCTGCAAGGAGGCAGGGTTCTAGCCTTGCCCCTTCATGATCACCAGGGGGCAGATGCTCAACGCAGGAGCTGCTGAATGACAGTAACTTTGCAGAGTGCCCTCTCGCACTCTGGGACCCCCCCCCCCCCGGATGGTGGACTGCCAGTTTTGGTCCAATCCCCACAGGCCAGGCCAAGGGACCCCCACTCACTCCATAGATGCCCTTCAAGCCCTGGTGCTGCCCCAGGTGCAGCCGGCCAGGGAGGGACCGTGGGAGGTTGGGTCCTGGCCAAGTCCGATCCATCTCACACAGTCCCGCCCCATTGGCCACCTTCTTTTTTTTCTTTTTTTTTAAAATATATTTTATTGTTATTTTACAGAGAAGAAGAGAGAGAGATAGAGAGCTAGAAACGTTGATGAGAGAGAAACATCAACTAGCTGCCTCTTGCACACCCCCTACTGGGGATGTGCCCGCAACCAATGTGCATGCCCTTGACCAGAATCGAACCCGGGACCCTTCAGTCCACAGACCGACGCTCTACCACTGAGCCAAGCCGGTTTCGGCGCATTGGCCACCTTCTAATTAATTTCCTTTTAATGTGCACGAATCCTCTAGTACAGTGTTTCCCAAACTTCTCTCATGATGAGAATCACCTGGTGGAGTTGTTAAAAATACAGATTCTTGAATCACAACTAAGAAGTGCTAAACTAGAATTTTTGGGAACATACAGGTAAAATTGTATACTTAACTAGTGCTCTAAGCTTAGAGTTGGGATTCAGGAATCTGTATTTTAACAACTCCACCAGGTGATTCTCATCATGAGAGGAGTTTGGGAAACACTGCGTTTAGTATTTAAATAAACTATGTTCTTAAAAACAAAGCAATTTTATAAAAACACAATTTTTTTTTATTAATCATCTCCGGATGATATATCCAGACACTCCTACTGTGGCATGAAATGTTCAAATTGAGGCACTTGCTTTAGGAAATCCTGCTTTGGAAAAAACTATCAAGTTTTGTTTGAACTTTTGAAGTCTGGTGTTTTTCAAGATTATGAAAATGGGTATAAAAAAGCTGAATTTTGTTATCTGATGAATTGTTAATAAATGTTATTAGAATGTTAAGGTGCAATCTCTGATAGCTTTATTTTTGGGTGTGTTATTTCTTTTTCCTCATTATCTTCACTCCCATTGTCATCTTCCAAGATCATCACTTCATCTATTTCACTTTGTCACCTTCATCTTCTAACCACTGTACATCTTCCTCAACTACTTCTCCTCCAGTACTCTGTATTGTCCTCAGTGCCAGTCACCTCCAGCCCTTCTAAATCTGAGTCTGCATCTTCATCGTCAAGCAAATTCTTCCATTTTCTAGTGTTTGCACTTCCACTCCTTTCCATGCTGCAACAAAATTTAAAATTGCCTATTTTAAACTGTAACTCTTTAAGTTTTATAAGTTATACTGTCCTCTTGTATCTTCTTCATTATCTTCCTCTGCAATATAGCCATTACTTCCTCAGAAAACTTTTTGCTGTATATTTGTTTGGTTGCCAGAATTATCCCCTGATCCATAGGCTGGATAAGTGCTGTATTTTTTGGCAAAAACATACATCTAAATTTCTCATCTTAACATGAAATATTTTCCAACGGATGAGCAGGAACATTGTCTAACAGCAATAAACATTTTGCATCTTCTGTTGGTATTCCAAGCTCTTCGCCTTGAAATTCCCTGACTCCAGGTACAAATAAATTCTTTAAAAAAACAGCCTTGGTAACATCTGAATTGAGCCATGACTTTATTTAGAGTTATAATACAAAATGGGCAGATGATTCATTATCTTTTTTAAAACTCTAGGTTTACAAGATTTGCCAACAATTATAGGTGTCAGCTTATTTGTTTTTATTTTATTTATTTATTTATTTTATTGATTTTTTTACAGAGAGGAAGGAGAGAGGGATAGTTAGAAACATCGATGAGAGAGAATCATAGATCAGTTGCCTCTTGCAAACCCCCTACTGGGGATGTGCTCGCAACCAAAGTACATGCCCTTAACCTGAGTCGAACCTGGGACCTTTCAGTCCGCAGGCCGATGCTCTATCCACTGAGCCAGACCAGTTTCGGCAGCTTATTTATTTTTAAATATATTTTTATTGATTTCAGAGAGGAAGGGAATAGGACAGAAACATCAATGGTGAAAGAGAATCACTGATTGGCTGTCTCCTGTATGCCCCTTACTGGAGATTGAGCCCGCAACAGGGCATGTGCCCTGACTGGGAATCAAACCCTGACCTCCTGATTCATAGGTCCATTCTCAACCACTGAGCCGCATTGACCAGACAGATATCAGTAGGCGATCAATCTGTATTGGCTCAAAGCAGTGCCTAGATCCTGCCCTTGCTGAATTTTCTTCCAGATGTCGATTTTTCATATTTGGAGGCTTGTGTGTTTTCAGGCACAGAAGGACAGAACAAATCAGTTTTGTCACACTGTAAATCTGAGATTGTAATAGCATTTTGTTATTTATACATTCTATTAATTTTGGCCTAAATGGTTCGTTATCTTCTGTTGTAACACTTGGTTTCATTGTAAATTCCTTTGTTCATCATTCCGTGCCTTTGAGAAAGAGCCAAGTCATCCATCACTTCTTTGAATGATGTGTTCATGTGATTGGCTAATTTAATTGCTGTGGATTTCAACTCAACTGTCCGAATAGGAACCCCACAAGAACGTTGTTGTGGGTACCATCTCAACAGTGCTTCTTCGACTGAAGTTTCATGTGCCAATACATGATTTATGGAATTAGTCTTTGCACCTACATCACACATTAATGCAATGTTTTTATTTTATCTTTGCTTTTTTTTTCATGTCTGATACAGTTTGCTTTTTTATGCCATATTGATCACATATATGAGACACAGACACTTGCGATGTCATTGCTTGTATGGATTCCAATTTTTAACTCTTTTCCATTTGTCCATATTTTAAGGTTAGGGTTACAACTATGTGCTTTACTGTACACACATAATTTTAAATGTATTCTTAATTTTAAACTTACACTGACTAGGTCTAGTAAATGTGTGCATTCACTAATCACTGGGAGTAAACAGATGCACATGGCTGGGGCGTGGCTTAGCACACTTCTGAAAAATGGGCCAGCACTTGGTAAAACTGCGGCAGAAAGTCACACCACTCAACAACAGAACCAATTACTACTCGAAATGCAGTATGATCACATGCTAATCTCTCACCAAACATTGCTTAGGAGTGGCAACTCTTGGATTTAAATAAGTAGACTACAGTTATAATGTGATATTTATGTCAGAGAAATTACTATAGTGTTTTTTCCAACCTATGGCTTATTCGCTAAATTTGTTAAAAGTAACAGTGAATTAATAACAAAACAATAACCCGTTAATTTAACGATAAGCAAATCTTGCTTATTTAAAATTAACAGGGTGGCTGAAACCGGTTTGGCTCAACAGATAGAGCATCGGCCTACGGACTGAAAGGTCACAGGTTGGATTCCGGTCAAGGGCATGTACCTTGGTTGCGGGCACATCCCCAGTAGGCAGTGTGCAAGAGGCAGCTGATCGATGATTCTCTCATCGATGTTTCTAACTCTCTATCCCTCTCTCTGTAAAAAATCAATAAAATATATTTAAAAAAATTAACAGGGTGTTACTTTTCACATATGACATACAGACTGGAAATTTTGTTCTTTAAGTCCACGGTTTGTTAAATTGAGGTCCGAAAAATCAAGGGTTTACTGTATTTTTGAGAGACCCCACCCCCAGCATATTTCAATGAAACTTCTTTGGAGAATCTAATCCCTAAGGACAGCCATCATTACATTTTTGCCAATTTTCTTTGGAAAGAGCAAGCCCATCTGATAGTGAAACCAGACAATCAATGGGCTGCCTGTCATACTTGAGCCAATTCAGTAGAGACAGGGTTGAATCACATATGAGCATCTATTCCAAAAAGGCTGGCAGCATGGGAGAATAGCAGGTCACCCACAAAAACCTGCTCTCCACCTCCCTCCCTCATAAACCAGCTGCTGGTATTTGAGTAGAAGGGCAAATATTACATAGGGAAGAAGGCAAAAGGGATAAGAATGGGTATGCAAAATGGGCACTTTACAGGCAATGCGGGCTGGGGGGGTTTGCAAAGGGCTGGCGCCTCTGATTTCTGCAAGGAGTTGTTAATCTTATTGGCAGTTCTTGAATATGGAAGATGGGCTGAATTTCCAGGTGAGCTCCCAGGTCCTGCTTGCAACTCCCAGCCAGCTTAGAATGTGCTTTCTTTGCTCAGAACAAAATAAGCATGGTTAACAGCATGATTAATATTCATTCTTATAATTATAGCGGGTCCCCAATGTTCTATTTCTTCCCCTAACAGAAGAATGCCTCTCTGGCCCCTCTTGCCTCCCAACCCCTATCCCACAGTTGGGTGGGATTTACCCCCTGGGAAGAACCTAGAAGCAGATGAGCTCTGGGAGCCACTCTGAGGAGGTGAGTTTGAGGCAAAAAGTCCAGGGGTTGCAGGATCAGCCTGGGGACTCTTTGGGGATAAGCTCCTGGCAAAGGAAACAGGTGTGGGGAGGGTGAGGCCAGGCAACCAGGCCCTCTCCTGCCAGCCTCAGACCCCGGTCAGACCCCATGCCCAAGGATCCCTGCTCCCCACCTGGCCCGATGTGCACAAGGCAGGCAGGGTATCTTGATAGGCTCAGCCCTGACCCCGCCCTTGATGCCCTGAAACTTGGACTTGTGCACGGGGCCCTCTCCTCCTGGGCACACCCAGATAGAGCACCTTACAGCCTCAGATGGTGTGTACTGCTGAGCTTGGAACTATTTAGGTGCTTCCTGATTTCTGGCATTTCCTGAATATCTAATGAATGCCCACCCGGAGGAGGCCTTCCCGTTTCTCATCCACTCAGTGCTCTGCCCCCAGGCTGGGCCTATCAGGGCCTTTTGCCTCTCAGCCTTGTCTGGGACAGAAGTCCCGTCCCACCAGGTGGGGTCGGAGGAAGTTGGTGAGAGCCAGGAGGGGATCCTGAGCTGGAGCAGGGCAGCAGGGTGGGAAAGGAACCCAGTTCTGTGGCCCACCTCGGCCCCACCTCCGTCATTCCTGAGATTACAAGACATTCAGGCAAAGGCATTCACAAAGTTGGGAATGAAAGTCTGAATTTTAAGTATTTTCTCATCCTTCCTGATCCATTCCCTTCATCCCAGCAGAGACCTTGAAATAAAAGCTGTGGACCCATTTATATTTTCAGCCTGTGAAAACAGATGAAAATGGACACAAATTTCTAAATCTGGTATAGAAAATTAATTATAAGGCAAATCTAGATTAAGTAGTTACTACTTTTTTTTGCAATGTTTTATACATATTAAGTTATTTTAATACTAAGGATTATTTAAAAATTAATTGTGCTGAGGAGTGATGTTAATCCCTTTGTGGGTTCTTTTTTTTTATTCTGGCCCAAATCCACAAACCTTATGGGGGCTTGCTTTCTCCTGATGATGGCTACTTCCATGTCCCTGAGGCAGGTCAGCTCTGGGGCAACACTGCAGCTGGGAGGCTGTGACAGAGGAGGTCTGTTTGTTTCAAGTTGGTTTAATTCTATGAAGGCCACAGTGGTAGAGCAGAAAGGTGGGCAGTGAGCAGAGGGAAGTCTTGGGTGTCTGAGGGAGAAGTGGTGAGGCCCTAACTGAACAGAGGTGGGAGGGGCAGGAGCTGGCCTGGGGAGGGGAGGTGGTGATGGGCAGAGTGCTTGGAACCTCTGGTAGAAGTGAAATGGGGGGTGGGAGGTGAAATGGCCAGTGAGCAAAGCTGAGGGGTGCTAGTGGACCGTTGAAACTCAGAGTAGATGTTCAGGAAATGAATGTGGTCAGCTCCAAGCTCAGTAGGTACACACCATCCTGCTCACCTTTGTAACCATGATCCATGTAGCATGTAACCATGATCCAGGGGTCCTCCAGCCTTACTGAGCACCAGGACAGCTTGTTGGTGAGTGGTGGGGCCCGAGACCTGAATCCTTAGCACATGCCCAGGCGATGGTCCAGGGAAGCACTGCTCTAGGTCTCTGGAGTGCCTCTTTCAAATCTTTTTTCTTGCTTGGGAATAGATTTTGTACAGTGACAGAGGCCCTGAAGCAATAATGGCTTAAAGACGGGATTTACTTCTAAGTCTGGGGGTAGGCAAACTGAGGCCATTTTGGTGGTCTCACATGGTCCCCAGGCTCCTTCCAGCTCAACATAAACCTACCTCTAGACAAGGAGTGGGGACAGTCCAGCCTGCAAAATCATTTTGTCTGGTCCTGCCAAGGCATTAGGGAGGAGTTAATTAAATGTTTGATCAAATACAGGAGGCTAATTTTCAAGTTGATAATTTTGTATGGCCCAAAAGTGATATTATATCCAATGGCAGTAAAAAGGTTCCCCACCCCTTCTCTAGAGTATAGCCAAGTTGTCCTCTGGCCAAGACTGAGCCAGAGCCAGTGGTCCTTCCAGGCAGCAGGGCACAAGAAAGGTCTTTTGGAGCAATATTCCCCTACAAGCCCCACCCTTCTATTTCTATATGAGCCGAATTTGGTCAAGTCAAATCTAGCTATAAGAGTGGGAAGTCCTCTTTTAGGTGGGTTCCCTGTTTCACTCAACATTGGGCTTCAGTAATTAGAGAAGGGGAAGGGTATTAGGAGGAAAATGTCATCTGTGCTACCACACACATCCGTATTTTCCTTCTCAAAGGGAAATCCTACCTACTCTACCCCCAAACTAGAACACTTAGCAAAGAAAATTAAACTGGGGAAGCCACGAGATCTTTATTGGTTCAAGGATGGTGGAACCTCCTAGGTTTCTATTTATTTGTTTACATTGGAGAAAGGCAATTAGAGTTGGTCTTCGGGGCCAATAAAACTAGCTTCTAATTCTAATGTCTCCTCGACCCCAACCTCAGTACTTCTTCCTCTTAAAAGCAGTTCTTTATCTTCTATTTATAAGAGAGTAGTTAACATAGTTGCTTCATTTACAAGCAGTTAGTAATTCTTTAGTATTTCACCTGTCTTCATTCATTTAACTCTCAGCTAAGGTTCTAAGGTAGGACCCAGCTACCTTCATTAGGTGATTCTGATGTTTTCTAGAGTAAACTACACACTGAGGCAACCAAGGTGCTTTTGCAAAATGCCAATGCCCAGCACTACCTCAGACACAGGGTAGTCAGTCTGGGATGTGTAGCCTGAGCAAAGGTAATTTTAAAGTGTCACAAGCAATTCCAGTGTGGAGATGGCTGTGAAGCCCAGCTCCAGGACACCTGTGTGCACACCCGTGCCTGGGCAGGTGCCTGCCCCTGGGCCTCACACCTCTGCAGGTGCCTTCCAGTAAGCGTGCTGCCTTTAACCTACCTTCTAAAAACCTGTCAAACACATTAGGCAAGAGAAAAGAAACAACATTTGTAGTATTTATTTGTCAGTATTTCCAGAACCAGGGTCTCTACTGGACATGTAGAAAAATAGAAAACTGTACTACGAAAAGGCAACTATGACAAATAAGTATACTCGTAAAGGGGCTCCTTGGACTCGAGCAAATGCAGAGTTCACCTGGGCAGTGTAGCCCACGACAACAGAAAGGAACTGGTGTCCCCACATTTTGAGATCTGTTTCCCTCCAGAGCTGGGGCTGATGCCGCTCTACTAGCTGGTCCAGTCCTGGAACCGGAAGCAATCACTTGCTATCTTCCACACGGTGTTGCTAGGTGAGGCCTGGGCAGTCAGAAGCAAGTTCTGGTTGAAGTCCCGTTGTTTGTTGCCTTCAAACTTCACTGTTCCACAGATCACAACGAGGACTGTGGTCTGGCTTGCGGTGGCTTCGTCATGTACAGGCTGGCAGTCAACCACATTGATATGGAACTCACTGGAAGGCAACATTTCGAAAAACTCACTCAAGGACTCTTGTCCTGACACGGCGTTCCCATTCCACACCAGGGTGGCGGTGCTCATGTAGAGGCGGGACAGCAGTCGCCTCCGCTTGTCCATGGTGGTGTAGTAGACGTTGACAAACTCCTCGGCAGCCCTGCAGGCTTGATCCACGTAGGTCTTGAAGTCCACGGATGCCATCTCTGGCTCTCCCGAAGGAGGCCTCCACCCAGGAGCTTCCTGCACCTGAGGGAGCCGGGCTGTGGGCAGGAAGGTTGAAGAGAACCCAGGTGAATGCCAAACTTCGCTCTCTCCTGACAAAGAACAATCCCCCTTTTCTATGGGTGGGAAAACAATTACATCCTATAGAGAGAGAGAGATGACGCTAGTCTCAAATGGCTGCTGACACCTAACCTTACTAAACCTCAGTTTGCTCGTCTTAAAATGGAAATATTACCACTTGTGGCATAGTTGTAATGTGAGAAAGTGCTTAGTTACAAATGCCTGATACCTATCTCTCAGAAAATAGTAGCCATTACTATGAATTTTAAAAATCTCATTTTATAAAATGGTACATATGACTACGGAATGCCATTTTTTCCTGAAAGTGTGGAAAGTGAGGAAAATTTATTCTGGGTAAAGACAGTGGACCTTGTTGAAGGGAACAGTGGCTCAATAAAAGCCAATCAGATGGCATATGCTTATCAGTTGGTGTCAGACAGTCTTCATGGGTTCACTCCAGAGACGAAAAGGGTTAAAAAAAAAAAAAAGTCAAGTTTCTTAAGAGGGCAAGAGAACAAATGCCACAAGGACAGAACCAAAATGATGGCCATAATTCTCATGATAAGCTATAAAACGCAAACCTGGCAGCTGGCTGGGAATGAGAATGGAGAACAACAAGCATCTGTGAGCACAAATGCCCACCACCAGGGAAGTCCTAGAAGCCACAATGGCAAGACAAGATAGGACCAAAGAAATTCTATGGGGTGGTGGTGAGGGGTATGAGAGTGGCAAAACTAATTTCAATTGTAGCTGAGATGAAAGTCCAAAAACATAAAGAAACAGTATTATTTGTGTTTGTTTGCTTGTTTTTCAGGGTATGGTACAACTGTTATAGTTCCCTGTTCTTTTCTGCATGATTAAAGAATCAAACACTAAAAAACAATCCAACATGCTTACATTTACAAAATTAAACATTAAACCCTTTTTTAAATTTCCCAGGCTTTAACTTTTTAAATGAAATACATAAAGATTACAGAGGACCTGGAGGGAGTCAGGGCACAGAGAAGTGGAGGCCTCTGCCTCCTGCAAAGAACTGTAAGGAGCAGGGAGGTAGCATGGTCCTAGGAATGAGCAGTTCCGGGGCCGGATGAAGACCCTGGCCTTTCCACTCCCGCCATGAACCTAAAGTTGAACCTCCACAACACTCTCAGATGGTATTTGCTACGTGCTTTGCACGCATTACCTCATTTAATGGTCGCCACGAATGGGTGAGAGGGTATGAGCAACACTAAGCAACAATTACACTTCATAAGAAAAATGAAATAGGTTTAGTCAAGGTCTTCAAAGTAAGCACACTCCCAGTTTACCACTTTTAAGAACGTTGTGTACCCCTTAAAAATGTTGTCAAGATTATGCTGACCTTTTACTTGCTTTTTTTTTTTTTTAAGTTCCTGCATTTTTGAAATCAGGTCTATTAAGAGCACAATTCCCAGATGCTAGTTTGAAAATTCCTTTCAGGGGCCCAAGTTTCTGTCTTGCTGGAATTCTGAACCTCGCAGGGTCCACATCCACCCCCTGGACATACCTCAGCCACTCTCCCCTCTCATGGATCTGACACCCCGCTTCTGCTTCCACCCCAGGTCCCACCCAGCTCCTCCGGGGTTCCGCAGGCGGTCTTTCCAAACACAGGTAACAACGCGCCCGCTCCGATGCTTATTAACAAACCGGCCGCTGCAGCTGAAGGCCCGTCTCCACCAAACCGGGGAAAAGGAGGCTGAGCAGCAGCAGGACCAGGGAGGCTCGCAGGCTCGCCCGCCGCTCCCTCAGGTCCCCGCCCTCTCGGTCTTGGAGGCCGGACCTGCGATGAAACAGGCCTCGTTTCTGGGGGCGAGTGGCTTTCAACCAAACCAGTCCAGCCCGCTCTTCCTGGACCCAAACCCGCCCCGGTGCACGAACAGAATTTGCAGCCCAGCTTTCTGCCGAGGGCCAAGCCCCATAGAGGCCCGCAACGCTGCCCCCGGGCCGGGACCAAACCCGGCTTGACCCTGACAATGGAGGGAGGGCGTGGGGGACACACGTGGGAGAGGTCTCCTGAGCCCCTCCGCCGGCCCGCCCGGGGTTCACCTACCTGCGCCGGCGAAGGCCGGAGTCGGCGACCTCGGTCAGCCCGGGGAACGAGGGCGGCGGCGGCGGCGGCCTTCCTCAGGCGCCCCCCGCGCAGACCACAGCTCCTCGGAGAACCGGCCCCCGGAGGTCGCGGGGCGGGCCTGCGGAGCTCCGCACCCCTCCACCGCTCTTCCAGCCAAGGAGGAGGCAGGAAGAGCCGCCCTCCGCCCCTCCTCTTCTTCCGGAGAAACCCCGACCGGGCACCGGGACTTCGGAGCCGGAGACCAGAACCGGCACCTGCGCGGCCCGCCCCGCGGTGAGGCGCGCCTACAAGAGCGCCCCGGCAGCGCCCGCCCACCGCCGTGAAAGGCAGTTGTGCCAGCCAGTGGCACGGCGAGCTCGTAGGCTGGCTCCGCCTACGAGTGGCTCCACGGAGAGGGTGACTTCCGGGAGATGCGCTTTCCCGGAAGTCGGCGGCCAAACTATGCCGAAGTTCTCATTGGTCCAACCGGATCATAGAATCCCGCCCAAGGGGCTAGTGGGACTTCTGATTGGATAAAACCTCCACGTTCCTCCCTGGGACGCGAGAGTGGGTGGGCTCTCCGGCCAGAGGCGGTCCTGTAGTCAGAGGATGGGTGAAGTGTGCGGGGCGTGCGCGGCTCCCTCCCCAGGTTCCCCATTCGCCAGCAACTGGGGTGATTTCAGTTAAGACGGATGAAGCTTCGCTGTCCGATGCAGTGACAGTGACCCAACTGAAGGCTTTCAATCATTGGGGGAGGGTGTGGGTCCGGGAGAGGTGGAGTCAGGCTGCACCCCGGGGACGCCAGGAAAACCCCGCCGAGATTGTGAGTGAAGCCTGCAGGACCTCTGCGGAGCTCCACCTGATCAAGTACCTGAGCTGGTACTTGATACCAAAGAATACAGAGAGGAAAACCAATGTATGTTAGGTGGGCAATTAAACTAAAAACGAGGCAAGTGTTGAGGGTGTGGGTCAGGCTTGAAGTGACAAAAGGATGCCAAATAGGGACACTTACCTTCTTGTGTCCTGTGAATTTGATTATTTCTGTTCTCCATTCTTGAAACTAGCTGCATTTCAGCTAATCTGGAACCTAAGCTGATTTTTTTTACTGGATTTTTTTTTTTTTTTTTTTTTTTTTTTTTTTTAACAACAAGCTCAGTAGAATGGAACCGGTTAGCCCCGCTGGTGTTGCTCAGTGGTTGAGTGTGGACCCATAAACCAAGAGGTCCCAGTTCAATTTCCCATCAGGACACATGCCCTGATTGCAGGCTGAAGCCCTAGTAGGGGGCATACAAGAGGCAGCCAATTGATGTTTCTCTCTCTTATTGATGTTTCCATCTATTCCTCTCCCTCTTGCTCTACAAAATAAATCAATTTTATATATATATATATATATATATATATATATATATATATATATATATATATATAATTTTTTTTTAAAGAATGGAACCAGTTAGCATGGGCTTTGGGAAATTGAGAGCTTACAGCATAAATTTAAAATTTTGATTTCTTCAGACAGAAGATTCTCAGGTATATCCACTGAGGGACTGAATAATTCCTTGCAAATAAATCCGTGGGGGCCCTCTGGGAATGTGAAGTTTATTGACTTGCCCCATCTTTAGAATGTGCATGCATTCAGCTCATACCTTATTAGCTACCTATACTATCGTGTACCTTTGCTTGAATTCCTAAGAGAACCCTTGCTCAGATTTCAGGACAAATTTAGAAACTGGGTGGGCTCTAATGTAGGTATCCCCATCCCCTCCTCACCTACTTAATACAGTAGGTGAAAAATTTGGATCATAAAAAATTAAGATGTAGACTGAGAGTGAACTAGGATCTATGGAGCAGTATTCACACTAAAATGTCTCTATAAAGCCTGAAGACAATAAAATTAGGATGCAATGTACAGAAATCCAAATCCTAGCATCAGTGGAATGAAAATGAGAGTTGACTTACTAGTACTACATGCCCACTAGGTTGGATGTCTACTGCTTTAAGTTTCCTCATGTTTCCACCAAAGCCATTTTTATTTTGTTAACAAATGGTCCCTGCCACCAATCCAATGCCAACAGGAGTCCACACTCTGGGATGGTTAAAAGGAGAGACTGTTTTCGAACCAGAGAAACACAGCTTGGGTGAAAACCGAAAACTGTGCTCTCCCATTGGCTCTCCAAAGGGGAGGCCTACTTTATAAAGTCCCTGCCCTGCAGCCCTGATTGGTCTATTTCTATGCAAATGCTGAGTCCAAACTTACACGTTTTTATTGGTACACTTAACATTGTCCTGATTGATTAGAATCATGCATCCACTTGGTCATTATGGAAATGCTTTGATTGGTTGGTAAAGATGCAAAGGAGGATGTAGTACATAATTCCAAATGAACAGGGCATATCTCAGTAAAAATATGATTCCAGAAACTTCTTTTTAAAAAAATATTTTTTAATTGAATTCAGACAGGAATGGAGAGGGAGAGAGAGATAGAAACATCAATGATGAGAGAGAATCTTTGATTGGCTGCCTCCTGCACACCCCCTACTGGGGATCCAGCCTGCAACCCAGCATGTGCCCTGACTGGAATTGAACCGGGGACCCTTCAATCTGCAGGCCGACGCTCTATCCACTGAGCCAAACTGGCTAGGGCCAGAAACTTCTTTATAAAGGTTGGATACAATGGCAAGAAGTCTTGGCAGCCTGACCTGTTGTGCTTCCCTAAGATGCACTGTGCATTGAGAGCCTGGGTCAGCAATGGCTGCCAGGTTCTGGTTGTGAATTTGAGTCCAAGTAGCCAGGATAAGCCCATTCTGACAGGTATATTTTTTCTCAGAGTCCATGGATTCATTCTTACAACTTTGGTGGAGGTGTCATTACTCCCAGTTTTACAAGTGAGGAGCTGAGAGACAAATTAAATGATCATCCTGGAGTCACAGAGCTGCTTCAAACCTAGAAAAGCTGGTTAGGAGGACATTTGTCCAGCTCGAAGGTCTCGTGAAAACAAGGCTTTAGCCCTGAGAGCCAGCAGAGCCAATAGCAGGAGGGTGAGAGGAATGGTTTGTGCCTCCATCATCTAAAATTGTGCCTGACCCATAGCAAGGACTCAATAAATACTGTGTGAATAGACAGTCAGGTCTGGGTTCAAATCATTGCTCCATAACATTCTAATGGTGATGATTCCCCTCTAACAGTCACTTCCCTACTCTTAGAAACAAGCCTGGCATTTACCTCCCCCATAGTCCTTGATTTGGGGAGGTTAGAGACACTCCTGGCTCTAGGCTCTGTCCTGAGTTCTGGAGGAGTGGGGGGCCTAGTTTGGATCATTGAGTCTGGAAAAGGATTTCACTGAAGATTTTGGGAAAGATCTTTTCCCATTTCTCCTTCTGGACATGTGATATGTGGATGGTGCTATTGCAGCCATCTTATTTCCTGACCGGGGAGCCCCTTAGGATGAGACAGACAGGAGAGATAAGGAGAAATCAAACTTGGATGACTACGTTGGGAAAGAAATCAACCCTGAAGTTTGGGCCTCTTAGTTTTAAAATATATATTTTATTGATTTTTTTTTTACAGAGAGAGGAAGAGAGAGGGATAGAGAGTTAGAAACATCGATGAGCCAAACCGGTCTCGGCGGGCCTCTTAGTTTTAATAGCCAGTTAATTCCTCTACAGTACTATTTTAAATTGGGCATAAACATAAAGGTACTATTGTAAGTTAGCTACTATGACTTAGTGTACTAATTGTGGCAAGTGTGTTAACCTCCTGAAAGCTTGGCTGCCTCATTGTAGAGTGGGGACAGTAATAACAGCCATCTTCTTGGGTTGACGTGAGGAGCTAATGAAACAACACATGCTAAGTTTTAACACCGGACAGAGAACAAAGTAAGCATTGAGAAAATGTTAATATGCTTTGACATTTTGCATTGGCAGCAACTTCCTCATTTGCCAACAATTCCTCCAACAACTAGCTTTTAAACTTGGGACAAGTGTACTGACAAATTGGTAGGATTTGTCACCAAGTCACATGATCACCTTCTGGAAGATGAGCCTGGCTCCAGCAGTGGAGCAAGTGGTCCCATTTGCTGTGTGGAGTCCATCCAAGGAAGAAGGCCACATCTGGTCACACTGAGCCTCTGGCAGCTCTGAAGATAGGCGACTTTTGGATCTTTAAGTCTGTAAACATAGGACTGAGCTTTTCCTCATTTTCAACATAGTTTTCTGGTACAGGATCTAATATTTGTTTGCCAGGAGAGGTTGGAACCAGGCAATCTGTAGCGATGATTGGGCAGTTGTACCTCTAATCACCACCAAAACTAAATGTCTGTTGTTTTTATCTTCCTGATAAAAGGATTATGAGCTACAGCTGGATCAGAGTGAGCTGGGACTACATTTCTGGGAGGAGGTCACTTGAGGACCTGCCTTTGGGGGAGATACTGGAAAGGCAGGAGGAGCTGAGGCCCTAATCTTAGGAGGTGAGATGTGGCTGTGAGCACAGAGAAGAGATAATGAAGTAGAGGGGAAAAGCCTTGTGACTAGAGAAAGAGGAAAGGAGAGGAAGAGCTAGAATAACACACACACGCACACACACACTTGTGAGCTATGGAGAGTGGCTGCTTTATTCCTGTTGGTTTCTCATTTCTTAGTGTGGTGGGTTATATTTTCCAAAAATGGCCGTAAAAATATTGCAGTCCCATATGCTCACCCAGAACCTTGCTCATCAGGAGATGGTGTGAAGCCCCCTCCAATGGCTCAGGAAGGCTTATGGGACCATGTGAGGGATGCCCTTTACAGACAGAGTTCAGAAGAAACAATGCTGTGTAACTTCTGAGACACAGCTTCTGCTGGGCTCTCGCTACTCATGTCCTTGGGACCCAGTCATGCTACATGCTGTGCACATGGATAGGCCCGGGTGGAGAACCAGCTGAGCTATCCCGGAAGCCAGAGTTGTGAGAATGGGCTGCCTTGGAAAAATGGATGCTGCAGTTCTGGCTTGGGCTGCTAGGGCATAGAGCAGAAATGAACCTTTCCTGCCATGCCCTGCCCAACGTGCAGATTGGTCAGTGAAGCAGGTGACAGTTGGCCTGTTAAGTCTCTAAGGTTCCCGGTGGTCTGTTATGCAGCAAGCCAGCTAGAATTCTTGCAATTATCATCCTTGGAGTCCCCATGAGGCTCCAGGAGAGAGCCTCCAGCCAATAATACATCCCTTTGAACTATATGAACCCTATGAACTGGATTTGCTACTTGCTATGAAAGGATCCCTAAAGACAGCCTCCCACTCCCAAGGCCTTAGAAGATGACACCACCTCAAAGAACTCAGTACATTCCTGAGGTCGACTCCCTATGATTTCTGAAAATGAACTACAAGACTGTGCTTCTGCTGTTTGTGTGTGTGTGTGTGTGGGGGGGGGCGGTGGTGGTGGTGGTGGTGGTGGTGGGTCAGTTTGTTTATCTACAGTCAGAACCAGCTCCCAGGGGATTGAATACTCCCTTTGCAAGATAAGCATGTTCTCCCTGTGTGAGCAGATGAGGTGAGAGCCACAGCAGCCCAGGGAGGTGGCTCCAGGTCACAGAATAGAACAAGGAGAGATGGTGGGTGTGTGATTCCAGAAGTAAATGGCATGGAGCTGACAGGCCTGAAGATCAATGTTCCAGAAAAGAAAGTGTCACTAGGGCACATACTGAGTGCTGTGAGCACAATGCCCTCCACCAGTACCATCCAGCTTTGCCCCTGTGAATTTCATCACTCCCTTTTCTGTGCATTTCTGCACTCTGCTGAGAAATATATATTTTAAAAACATATATTTACTGTTTTATTTTATTTTTTTACAGAGAGGAAGGGAGAGGGATTTCTAGTGTGGTGGGTAGAGAGCTAGAAACATCGATGAGAGAGAAACATTGATCAGCTGCCTCCTGCACATACCCCACCGGGGATGTGCCCACAACCAAGGTACATGCCCTTGACTGGAATCAAACCAGGGACCCATCAGTCCACAGGCTGATGCTCTAGCCACTGAGCCAAACTGGTTTCAACTGCTGAGAAATATCTTTTTTTTTTTTAAATAAATCTTTATTGTTTATATTATTACAAATGTTCCTCTTTTCTTTCCCCTTCATTGCTCCCCTCCACCAGGTTCCCATCCCACTCTCTGTCCTTTCCCCATCCCCATTGTCCTCATCCATAGGTGCACAGTTTATGTTCAGTCTCTTTCCACACCCCCCACTCCCCTTTTCCCCTGAGAATCATCAGTCCACTCCCCTTCCATACCTCTGATTCTATTATATTCATCAGTTAATATTGATCATCATGTTTTTTACTTCCCTTGGTTTTTAGATTCATTTGTTGATAGTTAGGTATTTGTTATTCATAATTTTTATCTTTATTTTCTTCCTCTTCCTAAAGAACCCCTTTCAGCAATTCATATAATCCTGACTTGGTGGTGATGAACTCCTTTAGCTTAAATTTATTTGTGAAGCTCTTTATCTGGCCTTCGATTCTGAGTGATAGCTTTGCTGGGTAGAGTGTTTTTGGCTGTAGGTTCTTGTTATTCATCACCTTGAATATTTCTTGCCATTCCCGTCTGGCCTGCCTGGTTTCTGTTGAGAAATCAGCTGACAATTGTATGGGTGCTCCTTTGTAGGTAACCACCTGCTTTTGTCTTGCTGCTTTTAATATTCTCTCTTTGTCTTTTGCTCTTGGAATTTTAATTATGATGTGTCTTGGTGTGGTCCTCTTTGGATTCCTTTTGTTTGGGGTTCTGTGGATTCCTGGACTTGTAAGTCTATTTCTTTCCCCAGGTGGGGGGAAATTTTCTGTCACTATTTCTTCCAATATGTTTTCGGTATCTTGCTCTTTGTCATCTTCTGAGACACCCATAATTCTGATGTTGGTTTGCTTGAAGTTGTCCCAGAGGTTTCTTACACTATCTTCAACTTTCTGGATTCTCTTGTCTTCTTGCTTCTGCAGAGGAGTGTCCTCTGGCTCTTTGTGTTCCAAATCTTTGACTTGATTCTTGCAATCTTCCATTCTGTTTTTAGGACTCTGTATAATATTTTTTATTTCAGACAATGTATTCTTTATTTCTAATTGATCCTTTATTATTTCTAGTTGATCCCTTTTCATATCTTCATAGGTCTTGTTTATTTTATCGGCCTTTTCTAGGAAATTCTTGAAAAACCTTATAAGGGTGGTTTTGAACTCTATATCCAGTTGCTTTTTGTCCTCCATTTCTTTCATTTGTGATCTGTTTCCTTGTCTCGGCATTTTCGCAGCTTCCCTGAATTGGTAGGGTGGGAGGATCAGCTGTGTTTATGTCAGGAAATAGCCTTATTCCACTAGACTGCAACAGCCTCTGTGCTCAGCTTGGATGGGGCAGAGTTTCAGAGTAGAGCCTACAGCCTGGGCTTCCAGTTAGCCCCGCCCTATGAGGTTCCTGTGTCTCAGTGTTCCTCAGTGTCCTTTGGTACTCGCTGTAAGCACCTCTGAGAGAAAGGTGCCCTAGAGTTTTGCCCGCTATCAGACAGTCTAGTCCAGCTGTGGGCAAACTACAGCCCTTGGGCCGAATCTGGCCTGTTCAACTGTTCTATCCGGCCCGCGGAGCCGAAAGAGCGGAGCGTTTTCTTGCTCTCCCCTCCGCTCCTTCACCAGCACCCCAAGATGAGAGTGCCAGCATGGTCAGGAAGTGGGGTTAAGAGCAGTTCTGAGCTTTTGTCTCCTTCCCGCTAGGGCAATCTAGCTGCTCAGTTAAGTCCGTCCTCTGCTCGCAAAGTGCACAACTCCGGGATTCTGCCTTTCGCAGCTTCCCTGAGCTTCCTCCTTTCAGCCCAGATTCCCTCTGTATGAGCCTGGGACCCCAGGGTATCACCCAGAAATGGGGTTCAATGCAGTCGGAATTGGGGTTCAGCACAGTCCGGGGCTTTTATCTCCTTCCCGCTAGGGAACGCCAGCCAGGCACTCAGCCGCCCCTCCTCTCTGGCTCCGTCCTCTCCTTAGGCATGCTCCGTGTCTCTCTGTACCTTTTACAGCTTTTACAGCTCCTCTGGTTTTCCTTCTGGTTTTCTCTTTCCTTCTAGTTGTAGAATTTCCAGTCAGTCAACTTTCCTGTTGTTCTGGATAATGTCCACTTTATATTTTAGTTGTAATTTTTGAAATTGTTGAGTGAGGCTGCAGGTAGGTGGTTCCTCCTAAGAAATATCTTAATCCTTTCATTGACACGGCTAAGCAGGGGTAAGTTTTCTTTCCTCTTAAAGATGACATTGTATATGTCTGTGCCAATTAATGTTTTGCTGACCTTTAATTTTCAGAGGACCATACTATTTCTTTGCTTCTAAGTAGGTTCCATGAATTAATGTGTATAAAGTACTCCGTGTGTTGTAGACTTATTTGGGATTCTCCAATAAGGGCATATAGAGCAGGGATTTGATGCAAATTGTTGATTTTGCTAAGTGTAGAAGCACAGGTCTAGGAGCAGGGGAATTGAGATAAGGAGAGTAGATGTCGTACTGTAATTTATCATAAGAAATACTGATTTCGCCGAAGCCGGTTTGGCTCAGTGGTAGAGCGTCGGTCTGCGGACTAAAGGGTCCCGGGTTCGATTCCCGTCAAGGGCATGTACCTTGGTTGCGGGCACATCCCCGGTGGGGGGTGTGCAAGAGGCAGCTGGTCAATGTTTCTCTCTCATCGACGTTTCTAACTCTCTATCTCTATCCCTTTCTATCTGTAAAATATCAATAAAAAATATATTTTAAAAAAAAAGAAATACTGATTTGGTCTTTATCCTCTTCCTAGCATGGAACTCCTAAAACACTAGGAATTTCCTAAGGGCTGAGAGGGATCATGGTATCTTCTGTTATGTTAATGAGGTGGCTTTGAGAAGCACCTAAGAACAGGGGTAGCCTGCCAGGAGGCTCAACCAAGTGATGAAAGGGTTGGAACTTTGAGTTCTGCCCCTGTGCCTTCCAAGAGGGGAGGGGAGCTGGAGGTTGGGCTCCATACCAATGACCAATGATTTAACCAATCATGCCTAAGTAATGAAGCCTCCATTAAACCAACAAGGCAGGGTTTGGAGGCTTCTAGGCTGGTGACCACACAGAGATTCAAGGAGAGTGGTGTGCTTGCCCTATGTGTTTTTTCCTTCAGGCTGCTCTTGAGTGTGTGGATGAAAAGGGGCCACAGACTAAACCTGACAAGCTCAGGGGAGGCCTGTGTGGCGGCCTTACAAACTCAGAGACCTAAAGTAACCACATAGGCTCATCTGAAATTAAAACTTTTTAACTAAGGACAGTTCATGGTGAGTAGTCATGTCCTAGGCTAGAATCTTCCCAGATTCTCAGACAAAAGTCAATCTTAACCTTAACTGAGCTTATCTATTGTTTTTTTGCATCTAGGATAACATATCCTTGGAATGTCAAAGTAATTTTTCTTTTTCCAGACCTCTTGAAGCACAGGCATTGCTGTGCAGAGACCACAGAGCCCCTCATTGTTATTGAGTTAATGACTATCCTGCCCCCTCCCGCCTTATGTAAAAGATGTATGAATCTATCATTTTACTTTTTTTTTCCAATCCCAGAGTTTTTCCTGCTTTGCTTTCTCCCACCTCCTAAATCTACTACAAACGGATTTCATGTAACCCACATCCATCTCCTCTTTTGATTGTAATGTATAAAATAAGGTGCAAAACTGCCATTCTCTGGAGCATTAACAACAACAAAATGCCTCCAAATCCACACCTGGAATCTGGACCTCTTATGTCTCTTGCGATTTTAAAGCATTAAACCAAACATTCCTTTCCACTTCCTTGACGATTAGTTCAGAACTAACCAACTCTTTTTTCTCACATTCAGCTGTGACATACAACTTTTTTGGTTGATAATGAGAAGGAAAACCCCTATTTTGTAAAAACAAAACAAAATAAAACAAAAAAAACTGTTTGGAATTTTCTGCTGTTTTTCTTAGATGGCCTCTTATTCTTAAAAAATAACTTTGCTTTTTAGCCTGTTTTAGCCTGTTTGAATAATGATGAAGATAAACTTAGCTGTCTGACCTTGTAGGCCAGAGACTAGATATGCCCATAACTCTCAATGCCATGCCAGGTGCATTTTTTAACTGGATAGAACTGTGTTGTTTTCAAGGCCAGCAGCAAGATAACCACTAAATGCACATAGGGCTGGCTCTTTAATAAAAAGGGAAGTTCTGCTTGTAGCCTCGCTTAGAATTTGAATTCATTTTCTCTAAGCCTACTGCAGTGAATAAAGTGAATCTCCAAACTCTCCTCTGCGTTGTTTGATTGACCGGGATCTCTGTAACAATAAGAGGTAATTTGCAGAGTTGGGACTTCCTTTAGGAGGCTGGACCAGATTTCCCCCTTTCTCCATTCGATGACTGGAAATGCAGATGTGATGGCTGATACTTTGGCTGCCCTTTGGGACCAGGCAGATGTGGGCTATGTCCTAGACTTGGCTCCATAGTGATTCCATGAAGCTGCCACAAGAGCTCTGGGTTGTTCACACAAATGTCTTTTACGTGACTGAGAAATATAATTCTATTTTTCCTTTTTTGAGTTTGTTGGGTGCTATCAAATCCAAATTCTAACTAACATAGTCAGGAATATAGAAGTATTTCCACAGTCAAGTCTGACTACATTTACCTTCTCTTATCCTTTGCCTAGTCTGAACCTAATTGTTGAAAACATTTCCATTATTATGTAAGTGTTCATTACAGAGCCACACAGCGCGTGGGCTGGCTGCTGGCGTGGCTCCTGGGCTCTGGCAGGGTGGATGAGCAGAGCGATAGGGGACTCAGGTGGATGGTGTCAGCAAACTTGACGACCTGTGAGGCAAAAGCTGGTGAAATCTGCAAAGGGTGTGCCAGCTGCTAATATCTTCCATGGTAAAATCTGCTGGTTTGTTTGCAGAGTAGATCACTGTGAATCACAATTGCTCCCACTGTGGGCTGATGTGGCTATCCCCTCTTGGCCCACCCTCCTCGGCCCCAAGGTTTTTGTATGCACTTCATCTTTGCGGATCCCCGTAAGGTGAGGCTGATATGGGACATTGGCCCCTCTTCCTTTCCTGAGGAGAGGCGCTTTCTATTGGGAGTGGCCTATTGGTGCTGAGCATGTTAGCCTGGGGATGGGATCATGCAGGCAAAATGTAGCTGCCATCCTTCTCTTCTTCTTCTTCTTTTTTTTTTTTTAAAAAGAAAATGAACAAATATTTATGTAAAGGTTAACATACTTTTTTATTTTCAATGCATACTTCTATTAACACCTTATCTTAATCATCTTTGAATCTGATTCTTATATATACCTAATATGTATATATATGTATATATAATATGTACATATATAATTCTTATATATACCTAATATAAACCTTATATATACCTAATATTTGAATAAGTTATTTTTAAAATACCATCCTTCTTGTGTGGTTATTCTCATGCTCTCTGTTCTGATGTTGCTGAAGTTTCTTTCATGTTTTTATTGTGTGTGTTTTTTTCTTTTAAGAGAGAGAAAGGGAGAGGGATAGAGATGGAAACATCGATGAGAGAGAAACATCAATTGGCTGCCTCCTGCACGTCCCTTACTGGAGATCAAACTTACAACCCAGGGTTGTGCCCTGATTGGGAATTGAACAGGGGACATCCTGGTTCCTAGGTCGATGCTCAACCACTGAGCCACACTGGCTGGGCTGAAGTTTCTTAAGTGGATTCTGGAGCTCTCGCAGAGCTATTTGTGTTCATGGATAACTATCCGATTGTTTATCTTTGTGGAGGGAATGCAGAGGCTGGGGTCTCCTATGTCACCATTTAGTGACACCACCAACTGCCCCTAATTTCCTCTTCTTAGAACACCAGTCAGATAGGAATGATGTGCCACGCCACCAAGAGTTTGGCAAGCCTGACCCGGGATGATGAAGGATGGAGAAATGATAGACAAAGAGAAAAAGCTGGTCTAGGTGGATCTTCTGTGCCTGGCTGAGGCCACAGAACAGATCCAAACTGCAAACTGAAGGTTTATTTTGTAGTCAGGGGCAAACAAGGTGGTTTACAATGTTCTTGTAAGTTTTCACTTGTTTCGGCAGCACTTGCTGCCCCTCCCACAGCCCACTAACTACCCAGGAAAGATCTAGGGAGCAGTCACAAGATCAAGCTTAATTATGCTTAGAGGACTGTGCCCTCCAAGCTCGGATTTGTTTGCAGCTTTGCCAGCAGGTCAGTCGGAGCCTTAACCCTATAACCGCTTTCTACAGAATAAGACCTACCCTGGTGCCCTCATGTTAACTTAATGACTCTTAGGAGCTCTGTCTCCATATAAGGTCCCATTCCAAGGTTGTTGGGGTCAGGATTTTGAGGGGACACGATTCAGCACATATCGCACACCTTGTCTCAGCATCTAACTCTGTGGCAGCAGGACTCCAGTCGAAAGACATCTCATGTCTCTGCTGGCCTAGATGGTGTGTGTTAACGTGGCAAAGCTGGAACTGCTTCTCAGACCCTTCCCTGCACAGTTCCAGTCAGCTCTAAAGGAGGAACGTGCCTGGGATCCTCAAGGTGGAAACAAGGTGAGGTGGCCTCTCCAAGGTGGTTATCATGGGAGGTGGTGAAGGACAGGTGCGGAGGGGTCCGCTGCTCTGTGCCAGTACATCTTCCTGATGCCCACCTTGTCTGGCCTCCTCTGCTCTGTGCCAGTGCATCTTCCTGATGCCCACCTGTTGACCAACAGCCATCCAGGTGTGCTCAAAGTGCCACCCAAGGGAGATCTACTGAAACCACATCTGTCTCCCTGGTCCCTTTCATGTGCCCCCATATATTCCCCCATATGACCGGTCTTGAACCCTGTGACCTCCCTACAGCCTCCCCATGGCCTCCCTCAGCCACGGACAAGTGAAGGGGCAGGTGGGTGTTTCTACTGGTCTTCTCACACTGCTTGTTTGTTTGTTTGTTTGTAAGAGAATATTTATGTATTTGTAAATATATTTTATTGATTTTTTACAGAGAGGAAGAGAGAGGGATGGAGAGTTAGAAACATCGATGAAAGAGAAACATCAATCAGCTGCCTCCAGTACACCCCATACTGGGGATGTGCCCGCAACCAAGGTACATGCCCTTGACCGGAATTGAACTTGGGACCTTTCAGTCCACAGGGCGACACTCTATCTACTGAGCCAAACCTGTCTCGGCAAGAGAACATTTATTGGTTAAATCACAGAGGTAGAGAAAGTAATTCCTAGAAGAAATGGGCTAAGGAAACAAGTTATGGAGGTAAAGGAATGGCCCTTGGAGTTTGGGAGTGAGGAAGCTAATGGTAAGGTGGCTGGGGGAGGGGAAGTTGAGGGAATGGGGGGAGTGAAAGGCAAAGGCCTGCTCCAGGGAGGGAGGGAGAGTCCTCACACTGCTTTTTGACACCTCATCCCCAGGGTCCAATCTTTTCTAATCCTTGAAGGTCTAATTTTTTTATTTACCCCCCTCTTCCCCTAGAACTTGGGCATCTGCTACTATGCATGATTCTGTTTACATACTGTAGTCCTGCATATTTAGGGTTAAGGGGATGCCACTCATCCTATCTAACAAAAGAGTAACATGCAGTCACTCCAACACACAAGATAGCTGTCCCCATGTGATCAAAGATGGCTTCCCCCATGTAGACACAAGATGGCCAGCAGGAGAGGGCTGTTGGGAGGGACCAGGCCTGCAAGAGAGGGCAGTTGGGGGTGACCAGGCCAGCAAAGAAGGGAAGTTGGGGCGACTGGGCCTGTAGGGGAGCAGTTAGTCATCAATCAGGCTGGTAGGGGAGTGGTTAGGGGGTGATCAGGCTGGCAGGCAGAAGTGGTTAGGGGCAATCAGGAAGGCAGGCAGGCGAGCAGTTGGGAGCCAGCAGTCCTGGATTGTGAGAGGGTTGTCCCACTGCCCTCGACGGGTCCCAGATTGGAGAGGCAGCAGATTGGGCTGAGGGAACCCTCCTTCACCCCTGTGCACGAATTTCATGCACTGGGCCTCCCTCTAGTTTCACAATAAGATTCTATTTCAAAATAATTATTAAAATTAAAATAACTTAAACAAATTAAAATGATTTAAAGAATAAAATTACATTATGTTAAGCATGGCTAAACTCTTTGCAATTGCATCCATTTGAAGGAAATATGATAAGTGTCCACTGAATAACTTTCCTCTGCTCAAACTGCAGTCCCAAGTCCCTCTGCCCATGAGAAAGAAACTCCATTTTACCCCAAGTTCCTAAGAGTAATGTAACTACCCACCATACTGCTTTTAGTGGAAGTTTCATTTCAGACCATCCTTTGTGGTTACTTTAGGTCTCTGAGTTTGCAAGACTGCTATGCAGGCCTTCCCTGAGTTTGTGAGGTTAGCATGTGGACCCTTTTGTCCATAGTAAGAAGGGGGACAACTAAAAACAAGTGAACTCTTTAATCTAGAGATTGGGGCTGCAACTCTGCCCTTTGGCCAAAAGAGAGAAAACAAAGTCTCAGGAGCCCATTGCAGCCTGGGGGACCCAGTGCAAGACTCTGTGCTTCTTGGTGCAGAGTCCACACAAAGACCAGCTGAGAGAGGCAGATGGTGGCAGAGGTATAGGTACATTGGGTGTAGAGGCATTTGATGATAGAATCCTCAGTCTGGCCACCATCCTGTCCTGTGGCTGCCCCTTCCCTTCCCTGAACACATTTCTTTCCAAGCCTGGAAGTGGTAGCTTACTAAGACCCACTGGGAGAAGCGGGTATATACAACACCTATTGTGGAACAGGAGCTCTCGCTCAAGCCATCCCACCAGACCTGTCCCTTCCTGCACATCCTGGCCCTTGGCCCTTTGCCTCTCTGAGCTCTTCTCTCCTGTGGCTCTTCCACATTCTGCACGGATCTCCTGAACCTTCGCCGCTGTGACTTCATGACGCTGCCCCGTTAAGCCTGTTTGTCACGGGGTGACACCCTCCCCCCCTGTGGGGATGTTGTAGTAAAATATAGAAAAGTTTAAAAATGCTTTTAAAAATGCCTAAAAACATTAGGAAGGTTTTAAAATGTTTGAGTTAATTTCCTTTGAAACTTTAAGTGTTTACATTGAGGACACATTCCCCTGCCTGCCCTGAAGCATGTGTACCCCAGACATAAGGATTTGAACTGACTCAGAGTGACTTGTCTAGATAACCATTTGTGTGAGTGATGTACTCTCCCTAACCACATGGAGCCCCTCGCCCTGTGTGAGATTAACATGTATGCATTGATGTAATTCACTGAAAGCCACCTGAACTGCTGCAGGTGTGGTTTAAGCTTTAAAAATAAATCCTGGCCAGCTAACGACACTCCCCTGTCGAGACAGCCACAAAGGTATGTCCTTTTGTCAGCCCGGCAAGCTATGCCGCTCCTTGCTCCTCTTTCCTGCCAGACGACAGAAGAACAGCTAGTAACTCCTGATTGAGATGCGACAGAGCTCTTGGGTGAGGACCAGCCCAGCCCAGCTGCTGGACCCCAGAGGACAGCACCACTGGGATTCCCAATTAAGCTTGTACCCAAAGCAACAGGAATTTGTGTAATAAAATGCTATGTGATTTGCAACTGCATATGTTTCATGTGGTGTAATTCCTCTGGCAGTTAATTGAATTATTTTGCATAATGCTTAACATTTAAAGTAAGGCTTCTGGTCTTTTTGGTCCTACGCCTGCCCTGGGTCCTGCTAGCGTAGAATAGCTTCTTCACTAGCAACTACTTGAATGCCCCCAACTCCTGCGCAGTTAAAGTTTATCAAGAGGGCCTTAGATAAATGCCCCAGATCCTTTCTGGGATCTACTTGGGATAGGGGTCTTGCAGGATGAGAGGAGGGAGTGTTTTAAGGTGCTCTGAACACGTGATGACACAGAGCTATCTGCCTGGCTGGTTGGTTCCCTTGGGGAGAGGCCCTGAGGTGGAATTAATGGGCCAAAGTTTGTGCAAGAAGGGCAGAGAGCAGAGCCGGGGAGAAGCAGGGCCACAAAGATGCGTTCCCATAACTCCTCAGCCAGCCCTAGGGCTGCCATTGGCTCTCACCAGCTGAGGCAGTTCCAGGGAGGGCGGACAGCTGAGGGTCTTGCTCACAAACTTCCCTGTAGTTGGGGGAGTAAACCCCTCCGTTCTTAGAGCATCCAGCTGCTGCCATTGTCACTGCAACAGGAGAGAGGACACTGTCCATTTCCCTTGGGTGTGAGCTGTGCAAAGCCCCGGGTTCCCAGTGACTATGCTGCCTGACCTGGGAGGTTGGAACCAGGAATCTTGGTGTCCCCTGGATATGGGCCAAGCTCCTGGGAATCTGTGTCTCCCTTCTTCCCTCACCTAATCATTTGCTTGGAACGAGAATTCATTATGACCTAGATTTGGTGACTCTAACACTGACCCTAGATAAGAGGGCCTTAACTAAGAAGTTGCATTTGCACCTTGAAACAGCCCAGGGCAGGTGAGATAAACTGGAGGTCTCCTATTCCTCCTTTTCCACCATCCCAGAATCCTCCTTCCTTATCTTCCTGATCCCAGATGGCATGCCATAGGTGTACCCAACCAAGGAAGGGAAGGGAATGGGGGGAGGGGGACAGTTCCTCTTTTAACGGCAAGCCCAGAGGTTGTGCCACTTTCTGTTACTTCTTTGAAATTTATTTTATTTTTTTATTTTAGAGAGGAAGGGAGAGTGAAAGGAAGAGAAACATAGATCGTTTGCTTCCTGTTCACACCCCCACAGGGAATCAAACCCACAACCTGGATGTGCTTCCTGACCAGGAATCAAATTGTGACTTTTCAGTGTACAGGTTGATGCTCAACCTCAGAAGAAATTTTTAGTTCCTCTGGGTGTCACTCTAAATCAATGGTTCTCCAGGGGGCGATGTTACCCCTTAGAAGACATTTCTTAGTGTCTGAGACCTCTTCAATTTTCACAGCTGTGGGAGGGGCGTCACTGCCATCTAGTGTGCAGAATTCAGGGATGCTGCTAAATAATACAGGAATCACACAGTCTCCACAACCACGAATTACCTAGTCCCAAATTTAATAGTGCGAGGTGGAAAATTCTGGTTTAAATATATTTTGTAAAATAGAAGCATTCAAGTCATACTCAGCTGGTATTGGAGACATAGTTCTGTGAGACTCCTCTAGTTTAGGGGAAATGAAAGTAGGACTGTTTGCCTTCAGCATAGTGGATCCTTAGTTATTTACAAGCGTTTCCATCAATAGATGAATAATCCAATAAGGACTTACTGAATATTCAATGTGTGTCTGAAACCTGGCTAATTACATTCTTATTTCTTCCTTCCCCACTTTTAATTCCTGCATACCTCACCCCCTACCCTTGACCTGTGCATGAAAAGAGGTTATATGCTAAACCTGACAAGCTCACGGGAGGCCTGAGCTTACACACTCAGAGACCTAAAATAATCACAAAGAATGGCCCGAAATGAAGACTTTTTACCTAAAAGCAGTTTATGGTTGGTAGTTATGTCCTAGGCTACAAATCTGGCTAGGGTCAACTTTCATCTTAACTAAGCCAGTCTGTTGTCTTTTTGCAGCTACGGTAACATATCTTTGGAATGTCAAAGTAATTTCCTTTTCCTCAAGGCTCAGGCATCACTCTTCAGACACAATAAATCTCCTCATCTTTACTGAGTTCATTGTTGACTGTTAACTATCCTCTAGCCATTTATGTAAAAGAAGTATATATCCCTCTGGCTGGTTTGACTCAGTGGATAGAGCATCGGCCTGCCTTCGGACTGAAGGGTCCAAGGTTTGATTCTAATCAAGGGCACCTGCCCAGGTTGCAGGCTCACTCCCCACTGGGGATTATACAGGAGGCAGCCAATCAATGATTTTCTCTCATCATTGATGTTTCTATCTCTCTCTCCCCCTCCCTTCCTCTCTGAAATCAACATTAAAAAAAGTATATGTCTATCATTTATTTTTTATCCAATCCTAGAGGTTTCTTTGCTTTGCTTTCTTCTGTTTCTACTCATGAATGGACTTCATATAACCCACTTACATCTTCTCTTTTCATTGTAATGTATAAAATAAGGTGTGTAACTCCATTCTCTGGAGCATTCATTATATCAATCCATTGAAATTTTGCTTCCTGACAATTGTCACCAGTTTGGCTTGAATAAACTCACAAAAATTCTTCACAGGTTTGAATGTTTCTTACGTTGACAGTCACCAGATTTTTGCAGGCTCATCATACATTGGAACCTCTTCTAATGATGAACCAATGACTGACTGACTGACTGACTGACTGAATGAATGAATGAAACACTCATGCACAGGAAGGGAGACAACTTGGACCTCATGGAAGATCTTAGGACAATATGGCTGTCTTTAGGTGAGGGAACTCAGCAAAAGCAGGCTCAGCAGTGAAACCTTTGGCAGCCAACCCTGGGCTGCTGAAGAATGAAGGGGCGTCTGGGGGACACACAGCATCACCCTATGTTGGTTTACTTAATTGGTGCACCAGTCTCTAATTTTCTGGGGAAAATGCAAAGGTGAGTTTTTCCCAATTAATCCCAGATATCAGTCTCTCTTGTTGGACTTCATCTTAAAAGATGAAAAACCAAAAGTAAGGATTTCATACCAAAGTGACGATGTGAAAAACTGTGGCCACTTTGATTCTGGTGACCAAGGACTTAACATCATAGAAAATCACGACTTACAAAATAAAGCCTGGCTGGGTGGGGCAGGGACAGGAGGAAGGCTAGGAGCACACTAGCAAAGCTTGACTCAGGTTGGCTGCCACCATCACTCAACACCTGTCAGTAACCCTGACTGTCCATAATTTGATTTTCAGGTGCTTTTTAGGAAGCCAATGACTGGGCTTTGTGACAGACCATTTCATCTCCTCTGTCTTCTTCCCCTCTGCCTTCTCAAGTGTAATGCCACCCATAGCACTGTGGACATCAGGATTGTCTGAAATTTGCAGACAAGAACAAGTCTGTGTGGTTAGCCTTGCTGAAAATTAATGATAACCAAAAGGCCTTACCCTCCTCAGCTCTCTGTGTGGCCTCAGCTTGCAGAGCAAGGCAGCTTGGGGTCTCTGGACCCATCTACATCATCCTCTCCCCGTGTGTGTATGTGGGGGGGGGGGTAAGGGGGCAGCTGGCCAGTACTTGGACAGAATGAACAGCCAGACAGGTGCAGTGCCTGCGAGCTGGATGCACCAAGAACATGGAAAGAGCCTTCTGGTTTTATAGTCTTCCACTTGTTAGCTAACTGTTGCTTATTTAGAGAAGTAGAGCAGATGGGAAAAAGGTTTGAGGTGAAATCAATTCAAATACAAGCAGTTTGCAGAACAAACGCAACAGGTATTTTGTTCTCCTGGCTTCTCAGGAGGGCTTGGGCTGATGGGAGTGGGTTTTCATGCTGGGCTTAGAACACAAGCAGAAATATTGTAGAAAAATAATGACGGTCCCTCTGTAATAGGTTAGTAAGAAGCTAAGAGAATTTCAGGGCAGGAGGAATAGGGAACCTGAAATAGGAAAATGAAACAAAGCCAAAAAGCTTTACTGGCCACTTATAGCAGAACAAAGTGTTAAAACCTCTCCTCACAGCCAAAACCAGTTTGGCTCAGTGGATAGAGTGTCAGCCTGTGGACTGAAAGGTCCCGGGCTCGATTCCCATCAAGGACATGTACATTGGTTGCGGGCACATCCCCAGTGGGGGGTGTGCAAGAGGCAGCTGATCAATGATTCTCTCTCATCGATATTTCTAACTCTCTATCCCTCTCTCTTCCTCTCTGTGAAAAATCAATAAAATATATTAAAACAACAACAAAACCTCTCCTTACAAAAAAAAAATGCAGGAGTGGAGGGGTGTGTGTTGGGTGGAGATCTTAATTCATACTAATCAGAGATGACTACAGTGTACTAGTAAGCAGAAGTCATCTTGATGCTGTTAAAACAGCAGGGAGGAGAGGACAGAAGAGGGCAGTCTAGCTCATCCCATTGTTCAACTGTGAAGCCCGCAGTCTTAGGTTTTCCTAGATGAAGTTGCCAGGTGCTTCTCGTAAATTGTGCAAAAGCCTTAACAAAGAATAGGGGAACCTTCAGAGTTACTCTGTACCAGGCTATCTAGCAGAGGAATAAAAAAAACAAAAACAAAAAAACAAAAAACACCCTACAGACAGGAGGGTATGTAACACCTCAAACCCCAATCCCACTTGCTCTTAAGATTAGCTGAGAGCCTGTCTGTGCTTCTTAAGCCAGATGAAAACATTCATTTGCCTTGCTTTTTCAATAAATGTGCATGTTTTAATTTTTTGGTAACTTCGCTTTCTTTAACATTTTAATAAATCCACTTTTAATAAATTTCACAACACAAATATTATCTGAAGTCTCTCATTTAAATTAGCTTATAGGAGAAGAGCAGAATTGAGGTTGGGGACAGCCCTCTCCCACTGACTGAGGGGGCTAATAGCACCTCTCTGATGTCTGTGAGAGGTGCCTGTCACACTTCCAGAATTATCTGTCCTGTGGAGGTGTGGTAGGCAGTTGGACAAGAACAAAGCAAGGACAACGGGCCAGGTACAGAAGGTCACCAGGGCGGTAAGCCCCGGGTGTCTAGCAATAAGCAAAACAGGGAAAACAAGGACCTCACTCCAGGGTAACCTTTCCTCCACTACATATCACTGTCATGGGATTTGGACCGCCCCTCCCCCCCACACACCTTTCATATTGCTGGTTAGACCCCCTGACCTTTCCTTCCTAGAGATAACATCTAGGCCTCAGTTATGTTTCAGCTCCAGGCCCAGAAAAGCAGAAAAACCAGATAAGCAATGCCATGGCTGACCTCAGGACCAGCTGCATTGACTAATGAATGTTCCACTTTCCTGGTGCTGACCAATCAGTGGAGACCACAACCCTGAAAGGACACACCTGAAAAGCTGATGAATATTCTATTGTGATTCTTTCCTGGATCCCCTTAATATCTTCACCCTTAAAACCCTTAGGACAGAGGACCCAGCATAGTCCCCTTCCACTGCCCACCCCCAACCCAGGCATGAACCTTAACCTTTCTTTTGCCTCTGTAACTTGTTTCCTGAGTCCATTTCTCCTACCACTCACTTCTTCCACTTCTATAATGTTCTAAGTAAATGTTCTCTTAGAGTTTGAAACTATGCTCTGAATTCTTTCCTTGCCAGAACTCAAGTGCAAGGTTACTGAACAAAGCAAGGTCCAATCTGTCCCACAAGTCAAACACCCAGTGCTGTTCTCATCACTGCCAAAGAAGAATTTTACCCAATATTCAAAGGAGAACTAACTCCTCATCCTTCTCAAACAATTCCAAAAATTTCAAGAGAAGGAAAGACTCCTACATTTCTTTTATAAGGCCAACATTATCCGAATTCCAAAACCAGATAAAGACACTACAAAAAAAAAAACAAAAACAAACTAATAGGCCGATATCCCTAATGAACACAGATGCTAAAATTTTCATAAAGTATTAGCAAACCAGATCCAGTAATACGTTTTAAAAAATCATGCACTGTGCTCAGGTAGGACTCATTCCAGAGATGTAAGGTTGGTACAATATCCACAAATCAATAAACTTGATATAACATAAATAAAATGAAGGACAAAAATCTCATTATCATATCAACAGATGCACAGAAAAAGCATTTGATAAAATCCAGCACCCATTTATGAGAAAAACTCTCAGCAAAGTGGGAATAGAGGGAACATACCTCAACATAATAAAAACTATGTATGACAAACCCACAGCCAACATCATACTCAATGGGCAAAAACTACAAATGCTATCCTTAAAAGTCAGGAACAAGACAAGGATGTCCACTTTCACTACTTTAATTTAGCATAGTTCTGGAAGTCCTAGCTACAGCAAACAGACAAGAAGAAAGATTAAAAATTAAAAGGCATCCAAATTAGAAAGAAGAAAAACTGTCATTATTTGCAGATGACATAATACTGTAGAAATAATAATGTAGAAAACCCTAAAGATTACACCAAAAACTACTAGTACTGATCAATGAACTTAAGTAGCAGGAAACAGACTACATCAAACTAAAAAGTTTTGCACAGCAAGTCTTTCATCAACAAAATGATAAAACAACCCACTCAATGGGAGAATATGATATGTTTGATAAGGGTTTAATATTCAAAATTTATATATAACATAAAACTCAACACCAAAAAAACACAAACAATCCAATTAAAAAATGTGAAAAGGACCTGAAGAGACACTTCTCCAAGAGGACTTACAGATGGTCAATAGACATATGAAAAATATGCTCATTGTCACTAATCATCAGAGAAATGCAAATTAAAACCACAATGAGATCTCACCTCACACCTGTCAGAATGGCTATCATCAATAAATCAACAACAGGTATTGGTGAGGATGTGGAGAAAGGGAACCCTCATGCACTATTGGTGGGAATGTTGGTTGGCACAGCCACTGTGGAAAGCAGTAGGAAGTTACCTCAACAAATTAAACTGCCATTTGACCCAGTGATTTCACTTCTGGGAATATATCCAAAGAAACCCAAAACACTAATTTGAAAATAATATATACCCCTATGTTCATGACAGCACTATTTACAATAGCCCAGATTTGGAAGTAGCCCAAGTGCCCATCAGTAGATGACTGGATAAAAGAGCTATGGGTCATTTACACAATGAATACTTCTCAGCCATAAAAAATGGACATCTTATGTTTTGTGACTGTACTGATGGAGGTAAGGAGCACTATGCTGAGTGAAATAGGCCAGTCAGAAGGAAACAATTACCAGATGATTTGACTCATATGTGGAATTTAATGAACAAAATAAACTAACAAACAAAATAGAAATTGACCCACAGATGGAGAACAAATTGACAATTGTCTGAGGAGAGAGTGTTTTCAGGGCTGGATGAAAAAGGTGAAGGGATTAATAAAATAACTTTAAAAATGCATGTAATACCTTAATCAATAAAGAAATTAAAAAATACATAGATACAAACAGTTTGGTGATTACTAGAAGGATTGGGGTTTGGGGAAAGTAGAAGAGGGTAAAGGAGAGATAAATGGTGATGGAAGGAAACTAGACTTGGGTTGGTGGTCATATAATACAATATACAGATGTCATATTATAGAATTGTACACCTGAAACCACTATTATCTTATTAACCAATAAATTAAAAAAAGTTTAAAACAACAGCAACAACAACAACAACAACAACAACAACAAAAAAACTAAAGCCCCAGGCAGAATTTGTTACACAATCTCAGACTGAAAATGAGTGGACCCTTATTCCAAATTATTAAGAATTCTAATATGGCAACCTCAAGCCTTAACCAAAGTGCACAGGAGCCCTGTGCATTGAATCAAGGATCAGGCTGGAAGCTAACCTTGGCTCACACCACTTGCATGGGCATCCACAGGGATGAAATGTTCCTCAGGGGCAGTGTTGGGCACCAAAATGCTCTATGACACAAAAATGGGGAAACTGAGGCACGATTGTTACAGAGAACCGGAATAAATCAAGCAATGTTCAGAGAGTTTGGAGTCACACTTTATTCACCGTGGTGGGCTTAGAGAAAATGAATACAAATTCTAAGCAAAGCTACAAGGAGAACTTCCCTTTTTATTAAAGAGCCAGCCCTATGTGCACTTAGTAGTTATCTCGCTGCTGGCCTTGAAAACAACACAGTTCTATCCAGTTAAAAAATGCACCTGGCATGGCATTGAGAGTATGGGCATATCTAGTACTGGCCTACAAGGTCAGACAGCTAAGTTTATCTTCCTCATTATTCAAGCAAGCTAAAGCAGGCTAGAAAGCAAAGTTACTTTTTAGATAAGAGGCTGTCTAAAAAATAGCAGAGAATTCCAAACAGTAATTTTACAAAAAGGGGTTAGCCTTCTCACTATATGTTGTGCAACTTGCCCAATGCTTTTTTTTTGTGGGCTATGGGAACGGCATCAGGTGTTTGACCCGTGTGGTCAGACCAAACCTCGGTACTTGGGTTATGGTTGGAAAAGAATTCAGAGCCAATACCTAAAATGTAAGGTAACATTTATTTGGTAAATCACAGAGGTAGAAGAAGTAATTTCTAGAAGAAATGGGCTGAGGAAATGAGTTCGGAGGTAAAGAAAGAGCCTTTAGGGCTTGGGAGTGAGGAAGCTAATTGTAAGGTGCCTGGGGCAGGGAGGAGGTGGGATAATGGATGGGGAAAGTCACAAACCGGCTCCCAGGAGGGAGAGCCCAATGACCCTTCAGCCCTTTGTATTTCTTTGATTACTTCTCTTTCACTTCTGATTTTATTTATTTGGGGCCTCTCTCTTTGTTCCTTGATGAGTCTGGTTTGTCAATTTTGTTTATGTTTTCTTCATGAGTTTGGTTAAATGTATGTATGTCAATTTTCTTTATCTTTTCGTAGAACCAGGCAAGTGGGGGGGGGGGGGGAGGCAGGGAATAGCATCCCCTTTAATCTGCCCAGTCTCTACACACTGGCCAAGGCATCTGCCTCCTAATAGAGTGTAAGTTCCCCAGGGTAAGGGGAGAGGGAGACCAGAGGGTGGGGCTACTGCATTCCCCCAGGCTGATGCCATATAGAGTAGAGTGATCCACCCAGGAAAGATGGCACCTGCAGTGGGAGAATAAGTGAGCACAGGAATTCTGGAAGCTATTCCTTCCACTCTCTTCCAAAAGCTACAAGCTCCAGACTTTCCTCATGGGACTCTAGTTTGCTCTGTCCTCCCTTTGCTGGAACTCAGGATGAGTGTCTGTGAATGAAATCTTGTGCATTGATCTTTTAAGAGGGCACCTGTGTCCCCAAGGACTTCTATCTCTCCCTGATAACCAAAATGCCACTGCTTTTTACACCAAGATTTTATGTGGGTACCTCTTCCCTGTTCTGATGCTCTGAGGTTGGAAGTCTGGTGTGTGGTTGATACCCATGCTTCTCAAGGAGAATCTTCGCCCCCTCGCCCCCTCTCCTCCCTGCTGCCAAGCTGAGATATCCCTCTGGAAACTAAGCTGCTGAGCAAGGCTAGTCTTTTTTGGGTCTCGGCTTTTCTTACCAGTCTCGATGCGTCTTCTTTGGAAAAATCCTAGGTTATAAAACTGTTCAGCTTCTCTTCACTTGGTTCTTTTGGATGTTTGTTCTATAATTTAGTTGTAATTCCAGTTTGGTCCTGGGAGGAGGTGTGTGTAACTCCCACCTAATCAGCTGCCATCTTGGATCTCCTGGGGCTTTGATTTTTCAACCAGGGGAAGAAGGAGGAATTTGATCGGTGGATCTTAGAGAAGAGGTCATGACATCTGAACTCAGTCAAGTAGCATGTAAGACAGTGCTTTTCAAACTTACCATCCATTCTGGGGCTTTTATAACCACCCATTAAATTTGCCAGTTTGAGCAAGGCCAAAGGCTGGGGAGTGCTCTGCTACAGCAGGTCCCTGTGTAGAATGTGAGTGAAGGCAGAGAGCCTTCAGGGACCAAGTGAACATGTGCATTTAGAGTTGTAGAGTTCAGTTTATAAGGGCCAGAACCTGCTCCAGTGTCCAGATAGTGTGGGTCTACAGGGTGTGTGTGTGTGGGGGGGGCATTTATATATTTGTGTCCCAAGAGTTTTTAAAAAATATTTTATTGATTTTTTTTACAGAGAGGAAGAGAGAAGGATAGAGAGTTAGAAACATCAATGAGAGAGAGTCATCTATCAGCTGCCTCTTGCACACCCCCCACTGGGGATGTGCCCGCAACCAAGGCACATGCCCTTGACTGGAATTGAACCTGGCACCCTTCAGTCTGCAGGATGACGCTCTATGCACTGAGCCAGACCGTTTTCAGCTGACCTAAGAGTTTTGAACCCCAGGCTAAAGGGGAGTTGGGAAACCTCTGGCTTAGGATTGCTGTAGGACTCAGGAACCTTAGTGTTAAGTCCATTAGGATATGAGCTAGGCCTTATAGATGCTCAAGAAACAGCTGCCACAATGATTTCTCTGCAAACCTGCCTATCCTTTTATGAAGCTGCAATCAGAGGACAGCCTGAATCTTCTGCTGCTAAGTAGAACATAAGACAGAAAGTGTTTTTAAATTAGAATAGCTGCTTCCTTATCTGGAAGGACCTGAGGCCCAGAGCTGTTTGGTGTCATTCTTGGGGCTTTGAACAAAAATTCCTGTCTATCTCCTGACTCCTGAAGGAGTGGTCTTTCCACTACACAGCTCAGCCACCCCAGGTCACACTCAGGCCTGCCTGTCTGGTTCCCTATCGCTACCAGAGCCTCGTGCAAGAGAGCTGGTCAGAACTGAAGGAGGCTAAGGTGAGGGGAGGGATCTAATGGATCTCCCTAACCTCTCTTCAGCTGACCACGCTTTTCACCTTCAGGTCTCAGTACAAGTGTCATTAATCAAGAAGGCTTCCTGTTATGCGAAGATTTTGTGATCCCCAGGGAGCTGAGTCGGATGCAATAGCAAAAAGAGCCATTTATTTGGGCAGCCCGAGCTCTATCCCACTTACACTGACAGCGTGGCAGAAGAGAGGGAGCTTCAACAGATCAAAGGGTTTTATAGGGGTGGTGATGTCACTGCTTTGGCTGACCCTGATTGGTTGGGTGAGGGCTAGGGTCCAGTTATACAATGACATTCAAAACGGAGGATCAGGAGTTATCCCCGCCCTGCCCTCTCATTCCCAGAGCCTCCCAGCTGCATCAGTGACCCTAAAGTAGCACGTAAGACAGTGCGTCTCAAACTTACCATCCATTCTGGGGCTTTTATAACCACCCATTAAATTTGCCTTTCTGCCAGGGTTAGCCAATTTCTGATTCTGTTGCTTGCAAATTGACCCCCCCTGGTGGCGGGGATGACCTGGGAGGAGATGGGAGTGTATGGCTTTGGATGTGTGAGTGGCCATGCAGGAATGGTCTAGACTGGACATGTAGGAAGGGTCTTGCCAAGTAACTACAGGTGAATGAGACACCCACTTTTCATAACTAGTGAAGATGTTATGAATTTAGTATGTTTTCTTAGGAAGCAGGGCAATATCCCTGAGTTTGCAGAATGGTTGGAGGGATGGATGCTGCTTCTCTCCTGGCACACCTTCCTTGCCAAATGAACTCGAGCTATTAAGATGGGAACGTTAGTGCTGATCAGACCCCTGGTTTTTCTGCAAGTTTGCTAAAAAATCTTGAGCAATTTCCCCTGTGAACTGATCCTTGACATGGAGTTTGAAAACGTTCAACTCCAGGGAACAATCCTGCAGAGGCAGGAGTTTTTGGTTCACCAAGAAAAGCATGTTTGTTTGGGTGAGCCAGGATCCGCAAGGGCTTTGGGTGACCCTGTTCTTTCTTTGGATAGCAGTGAATAACCTGACCTTTAGGTTGAATCGAGGTCAGGAAAACACACTTTCTCATGGATGGGTTCACCAAGTGAGCAATTGACGCATGCTGTCTGGACTGTATCTCCTGGCTGAGTGCTGGTTTACAATTGGACTTCTGAGGAAGACAGTGACTCCGGCAAAGGCCATATAAGGACAGCCCCACACGTTATTTCTTTAGAAGTTTAAAGAAAACACATGAATAGGCTCAGAAAATATGTGGCAAATTTGCAGCTTTGACATCAGGCCAGACTCACCTTCTGGATGTTAAGGAGGTACTAGGCCTTCATGATATTGATCATAGTAGCCATGAAACAAATGACAATGTAGCTGGAGGTGCTCCACAGGTGGACAAGGTCTAGTGGCTTCAGCATTCAGTGGACACCCTGCCTGACCAGCCAGGAGCATGGGGGAAAGCTCTAATGAAATTCACCTCATGGGAAGCACCTGCTGGCAACCACATGTAAGGGAACTCTCACATTTGTTGTGGCTTCACTTAAAGACATGTGGGTGGTCTAGCCTCATCATTCTGAGAAATCTAGAAGAGGCAATAACCTTGGCTCAGCATCAACCTTTGCCCACTTGTGTCTGGAAGAACCATTTTGTGTTTTGAATCATGCTTTACCATCCCACCTGTCTCCTCACAATACACAATTCCCCAAAGAATTGAAGTACCTAGCATCCTGAAAACCTTCAGTGTTTTCTGGGGAAAATGTGTCCAAGTGTTAAGCAATGCAGTCATGTTCCAGGTTGAGTGTAGCAATGGAAGAATGGGCCTGGGAAGATGTATTTACATGTGTGGATGAGCCTTGGTCTGGTAGGACATTCTGGGCATTTCAGTCAGAGAAGCTGGCTCCTGGTCAGGAGAAATCCAGCCTATCAAGGGCTGTAAGCATCCTAGAGTGTTATCTGCTCATAGGTGGCCTGGGAATTTGGTCAGAAGGGTTTTTGTTAGGGGACTCAACATCTTTTGAAAACCTGCCCATGCCAACATATGCCAGGTGCCAGCATACAGTGGTAGACACACATCCTGCACCCAGGAGGCTCAGAGTCTGGGCGTAGAGGTAGGAGTGATAAGACTGATACTCAAAAGAGCACTTTAAAACAGGTTCTGGGGTAAGCTGTGGCTGCAATAGGCACAGAATATGCACCCCCATGCAGCCTAGGGTATAGGGAAGGCTGCATGAAGGAAGGGAGGTCTAAACTGAGGCCCAAAGATGAGTGGGAAGTAGCAGGAAAGGATGGGAGAGAACATTTATAAAGAAGAACCACAGAACAAGTGTGGATCTCTGAGGTGGTTGGAGTGTGAAGTGAGGACAGTTTCATGAATTGGTTGCCTCTTATACGTGCTCCGATGGGGCCAGGAATTGATTGGGCCAGGTACCTTGGGCTCTGAAACCCATGAAAGTCCCCCTCTCCTCTGTCTGTAGGAAGCCTAGTATGGCTTCACACAGTGGGAGTGATATACCCAGAGTATTGTGCCCCTCAAACTGTTTACTGCAGCCACAAGCCAATAAAAAGCATGCAAAGCCATCTAATCTCCTTTCTCCATCTTTGGAGAAGAATTGTAAGTATTTTTAGCAAAGTAATAAAAAGAATACTCCAGTTACTGGGATTTTAGGACAACACAAGGTTCATATGATTAGAGACACTTCCAGTTCAGAAGTAATATATTAAAAAAAGAAAGAAAGAAAAAGAAGAAATATATTTGAGAGAGATGAATGAATTTTGCTATGGAGACACAAGCCCTGTGTAGAGACTTCCCCTTCATAGACATTATTGATAGTATGGCAAGTTGGAGTCCTAAGAAGTATTTCATTCAGGCTCTGGTAGAGAGGGAGGCAGGGGGAGCGAATGTGCTGCTTCTGTGGGTAGTAGCAAGGCCTGTGCTCCCAGGAAAGGCACGGGCCCTCGAAACAGCAATGTATGGTCTTTCTCAGGTGGATCCTGGACATGAACCTGGACTAGAGTGAGCATACCAGTTGGCAATGAGAGGGGCATGTGAACAAAACGCAGTACAGACAGTAGGCTGTGTGGACACAAAGGAGCCAAAGATAAGCAGGCAGGCCTCAGGCACATTTTCTGAGGGGGACTTTCATGGGTTTCAGAGCCCTAGGTACCTGGCCCATACGCTAATATGGCTTCTTTCCTCACTGGAGGGTTTTCAGGGAAGTCTGGCTAGTTGACCATTCCCAAGGCATAGAAAACTGTGAATGATGCATGGGCTATGCTTCCTTAGAATTACTACTTAGGAGAAAAACTGCCCACTGACAAGCATGTTTACACTTTGTCTTTGAATTTTGGGAAATTAAAATTTCCCTTCACTCTGGAAGACCCATCCAGGTGGTGGCTGCTCTTGGCCACTGCACTTATTGAAGATATGTTGATGGTAAAAAGGAAGGACCGGCAGATCAGGGATCACACCAGATCAGGGGTCACAGCTTCCTAGAGGAGGTGGCATTTGAGCAGAGATCTGAAGGGAGGGAGCAAGCCTGCCATGCAAATATCTGGGAATAGCTGAGCAAGGGCCCAGAGGTGAGACCCTGCTTACATTATCTGAGAGTCAACAAAGACTGACACTATGTGATTGGAGGTGGGGAGGAGGGAAAGCAAGGAGACAAGTTTGGATAGTCATTGGGGCCAAATCACCTGCTAAGGAACATGACATTTTGCTTGTTTGTTAATCCTCACATTTCCCCCATTGATTTTTAGAGAGAGTGGAAAGAAGGGGAGGAATGGGGAAGACAGAGGGAGACATTGATGTGAGAGAGAAACATCAATTGGTTGTCTCTTGCACGTGCTCTGATTGGACCAGGGATCGAACCTACAACTCAGGTATGTGATCTTGACTGGGAATTGAGCCTGCAGTCCCTTGGTTTGTGGGCTGACACTCTAATTTCTGAACCACAGGGCGGAACATGGCTTTTTTTTCTTCCCCGAAGGAACAATTACCATCATTGCAAGGCTTTGAATATAAAAGTTTAAGTGGAACATCCAGTTGCTGGGAGGAGTCTAGACTTCTTGGCCAGGTGACTAAGTGGGGGATATTGCAGAAATCCAGGCAGGTGAGGATGGAGCCGGAGTTGGTGGTCACAGTGGATGTGGTGGTGGTGCTTAGACATAGAGAAAGAGAAGATTCAAGATAGTGCCAAACTGCAGCAGTGATGGAGTTGCTGCCAAATGATGGGTTGATGGAAGCCAACGGGATGAGGAAGAGTGAGGAATGAGATGGAGCAGCTGATGGACACCTGAGTGAGGAGGCTGAGCAGGCAGGGAGAGGCATGTGCAGAACTTAGAGAGAGGCGGACTGGGCACAATTTGGGAGTCACATATGGATGGGAAATGAAGCCATGGACTGGGGCCGGAGAGCAGGCAGAAGAGACAGCCTGATGTCAGGGAGTTGAGAGAGGGCAGTGAGCAGATTAAACATGAATGGTCACAGGGAAGTGCAAGAGGGCTGGGGTGCCCAGGCCCCTGGAAGTTAGAGACCTCCAGTCCACACAGGTGTTCCAGCCCCTCAGCTCCTCTACCTGTGGGGTGTTATGGACTGAAGAAAAACTAGGGAGACTTCCCTTGGAGAGCTTACTAAGGAACCATGTGAATCTCTCAGCCAGAACCCAGAACTGTGCTACTCTTCCTCATTTCCTAGGAAAAGAAGTGGAGTTTTCATAGAAAAAGGAGCATTTCCATTAACGTTCAATTTCCTTTTCTTTGGAAAGTCGTGGTTTGTGGTTTGGACAACATCTTTTTCCTTTCTAACAGGCCATAGCCTGTGGCTTTGACCCTGGAGATTTAATTAGACATTAAACAATTTTATGGGACCAAGGACACCACCTCTGGGCAGGAAGCACACTGTGAGGCCCCCAGTGGAGCAGCTCCATGAGAAGGACGGTGGTGGGCGGGCTGGGATGAGGCCTGGGGAGCCATGAGAAGCATGAGGCTCATGAACTGAAGGGGCTTATGATGTCCACCTCCAACGCAGTGTTAGGTGTCCACGGATGGGAGGCTGGGGCACCATGCCCAGGCTGTTTTCCACCTGGGACACAAGTATGTTCCTCCCATCCCACATCCCTAGACATTGGCACAGAACATTCTCTCACTAGCTCTTTTTTTTTTTCCCCCCAAATCACAGCTAACTATCTGTTGGTTGGGAACAAGTTCTATGCAGGAGAAATGTGCTGAAAGTGCAATAAAATATAATGATAAGCATTTTCCTCCCATATTTCGGAAGACAGGAGGTCAAGTAGCTGGGTTAAAGACAGTAGTGTGTTTCCAGAGCAGTCCTGATTGTTTGGATGGGCTGTGTCTTGCTTTTATTTTAGTGCTTGTTCCCAGAGTTAGGAACAGATGGTTTCCTTAGCTAAACAACAGTTTGCAGCAGGGTTTAGCAAGCGGCACTGCCTCTTGCCAAGGACTTTCTGGAAGTGGGTGACCTGCTCATGGAAGGCCATGTGTCACTGGCCCTCCCTTCCCTGCCTAAAGGGCATCCCCTCCCTTACTGGGTGAGAGGAAAGGAAGCTGGCCCTCTCTAAGCTCCTGGCAATGCTCAGTCCTGGCGGGAGCGGGAGGGTGAACAGAATCCCATTGCTCTCGGTCAGATCGCAGCGAGGCGACCCGGTAGCAAAGAACCCTCTGACGTGGGAATTACCAGACCTTCTCGGATGGGTGTTCATGTCAGCTAATTCCAGAGTCTCTACTGTGGAAAGGCCCAGGAGAAGAAGCTCCAGGATGTTTCCCTCCAACCATATTGTTAGCGTAGTTAGCTAATTTATTTTTTATTGATTTCAGAGAGGAAGGGAGAAGGAGAGAGAGATAGAAACATCAATGATGAGAGAGAATCATTGATTGGCTTCCTCCTGCACACCCCTTACTGAGGATCGAGCCCACAACCCAGGCATATACCCTTGAACAGAATCGAATCTGGGACCCTTCGGTCTGCAGACTGAAACGTCTATCCACTGAGCCAAATGATCTAGGGCTAGTTAGCTAATTATTAACATAAGGAAGGAAGGAAAGGGAAACAAATACTAAGCTTAATAAATTAAGGAGCTGAATCAAGTATTAATCTTAATAAACTAGGAAACAGAAGCTGATATTAGGACAGCATTCCTAGGAAGCTATAGCATAAATGGGCTCATTCACACACTAGGGCACTGCCACGGAGGAGACTTAGTCCCCAGAGTGGACAGGAAAATCTCACTGGGGTGCTGTGGGCTCAGTACCAGATTCCCGGAGAGAGAAGAAAGGGAAATTCCTCTGCTGGGCACCTATGTATGCAGTGGAAACCAGAAAATTTCCAGGACTTTTTGACATGCACAGTGGAAGTTAAGATAGCACAGGGGTGGTGTTTCTACTTTTGGACATGAGCAGTGAGATCCAGAGGGAGGACCTAGTGAGGCAGAGAACAGCCAGGGCAAACCTGGGTTGGCTAGAGGGCGTGGAACCAAGAAAGGGTCCAAGAAAGGGATTGGTTGGAGAAAGGGCCTGACTTAAGCTTGGAAAGAATCAGAATGTTGGGTTGGATGGTTTGATTGGCACCTTGTTTTTTTTGTTTGTTTGTTTGTTTTTGTTTTTTTACCAAGAACCAAGAAAATAAATGGAGGATAGACTAACAGGAACTTGTGCGAGTTGCTGATAGAGCCTGCTCACCCTCCATGTCCTTGAGGGTATATTAATTCCCTTAACCCCAACAGAATCTTGCCATCACATTTATTTTATTTTTTGTTTGTTAATCCTCACATGAGGATATTTTCTCCATTGACTTTTAGAGAGAGTGGAAGGGAGGGAGGGGGAGAGACAGAGAGGGAGAGATGGAGATACATCGATTGGAGAAAGACAAATAGATTGGTTGCCTTCACATGCACCCTGACTGGGGTTGGGGAGTGAACTCACAACCCAGTTACATGCCTTTGACTAGGAATCAAACCTGTGACCCTTTGGTGTGCAGGCCGATGCTCCAACCACTGAGCATACTTGCTGGGGCAAAGCTTGCCATCACATTTAAACTTCTCCGCACCTGTCCTGTTTGAAATTCTTTTCTTTCAACATCACAAAACAAAATGTTTTCAACAGCAACAATATTAAACTCATTCAAAAATATAACCCACAGGAGTGATGCTCCCTATGATAAAGTCCTAGATTAAAGCAAAGCCACTCAATTTCAAAAAATGTAAATTAGAAGAAATGAAAGAATATATGTCCACCTCCTGGTCCAGTGTCCTACATCTGGTAGGTGCTACAAAATGTCAGTTCCTTTTTGTCACTTACTAAAAAATGTTAAAAACAAAATACAACAGTTTCAAGTAGAATTGGCATTTACCTAGGACATTGCATGTGTGCGTCTGGATGGGTATGCATATGTGTGTGTGCCTGTGTGTATGTTTACAAATGTGTATGTGTATGTGTGTGTGTGTGTGTGTGTGTGTGTGTGTGTATGTTTATACTAAAGGCCCAGTGCATGAATTTGTGCAACAGTGGGGTCCCTCGGCCTGGCCTGCGGGATCAGGCTGAAACCAGTTCTCTGACATCCTCTGGGGGATCCTGAATTGAGAAAGGGCACAGGCCAGGCCGAGGAACCCCACCAGTGCATGATCAGGGCCTAGGAGGGATGTGGGAGGCTGGCCAGCCAGGGAGGGACCGATAAAGGTTCTAGGATGTGCTTGGCCTGTTTCGTTCAGTCCGGATTGGCAGGATCTCACAGCAAGCTAACCTACAGGTTGGAGTATCTGGCCCTGGAGGTAAGAGCATGTCCTAGTGAGCGGTTGAGTGGCCTTAGCATATCATTAGCATATCATGCTTTGATTGGTTGAATGGATGACTAGATGACTGGACACTTAGCATTAGGTTTCTATTATATAGAATATGTGTATGTGTGTATGTATATATGTGTGTGTGTGTGCCTGTGTGTATGCTTACATATGTGTGTGGTTCTGAGCACATCTGGGGAGCAGGAGGCCTCTGCCTGGGACCCAGCAGAAGGCTTTAGAAGGGAGAGAGGCTTCACATGCACAGGGCTGTGGAGAGGTAAGTTTGGCAGCAGGTGTAAGGGACTGGGACTACAGAGGAGGCTCCTGACTGTAGCCCAGCCAGTCCGGGCCAGAGAGGACAGAGAGGACAGAGAGGACAGAGAAGACATGGCTGGGCAGGGGGCAGGGGCAGCGACAGGTGGGCTGCGGAGGATCAGGCAGTAGAATTAGGAGAGACAGGTGTGTGGGGAGTGGCAGTGCTTTCCCCAGAAGCAGAACACTTGCAAGGGAAGCATATGGGTTTGAGTTGGGCCCATGGAGACTGACCAGTTTGCACAGATGTTTGGCTTCCTCTGGACATGCAGCCTATTCTTGGCCAGAGAAAGGATGAAGGGAGTAGGGAGATGGTCCGTGGGCTCCATCGGCAAGGGGGTGAGTGTGAGAGCTGTGGGTGGGGAACGTTCTAATGAATCCCTTCTATTCAATGAGATGACTTTGATTTAGTTTAAAGATCACTTCAGCTTCCTATTAATGAATGGAGATTAATCCCTGTCTCTGTACTTAACCCTTGCTATCAGGCACATTCCTCTGACATTTTCTAAGATCCGATGAGTTTCTAAAGTACTAATGAGAACTTCAAAGACTTTTTTAAGATGTGGATGTACTGTAATATTTCCTTTCCTCACCCTGCGTCACAATTTAGATAAAATTGTGTAATCATATGCATAGTATTTGGCTTAAAGTCTATTATGGGAGAGGCTTTCTTTCACTCTTTTGTCCTTAAAAAAAATGGTATGGATCAGTCCTAGAGCACAGAAGATATTTGGGATGTTCCCAGCTCTGTCCCTGCCAACAAGAGGCTGTGTGATGGGTAGGAGGCCCCAAGTTTTGCTGTTCTTTTCCAAGTGTTTCAAATGAGGGTGAGTATGGACTGGCATGGGATTGTCTGAGAGAGAGAGAGAGAGAGAGAGAGAGAGAGAGAGAGAGAGAGAGAGAGAGAGAAGATTGAGGTTAGTCCTTCAAGGAGGAAATGAGCCTTCAAGAGGATGCTCCCATTTCTCTCTAAAACAGAAAAGTACCCCGTTGTGGGTTTTGTGTAAAATTTTTTTGGCGGAAAGCAAATATTACTGTGTGACATCCAGTTCTGATTTTCTTTCTGGTGAGGGCCCATGGTCTGGTGGAAGTCATCCCAGGCTATCAAACCTCCATTAACCTTCCCTCTGTCCTCCCAACCATGGCAGCCATGGGAGAGACTGCAGGTAGAGATGGTAGAGCTACTGAAATCCTCCCCCTGAATGTTGGGTCACTGCATAAGGACAGTCCCCATGAAGAACTAAGTGAGCAAGAAATGAAAGCTCTCTGTGTTAAGCTTTTAAGATATAGGGCTTGTTTTGTTTCTGCAACATGGCTTACCCCATTCCTACTATTAACACTACTAAAAGGGCTTTACCCAGGCCAAAGTCCTTTCCAGCTCTATGAGCCCATGGCATTCTAACTTTTGTTTCCACATACAGAGTGTTGTTATTCATAGAGGCAGTCCAGGGCTGTGGAGGTAACAAAATGGTACTGAACAGGGGGAGCAAAACCAAGAGCTAGAGGGACCTGTAAGGCCCGGTGGATGATCAGAATCAGCCCTGGCTGAAGACCTTGGGGGTGCGAGGACTGCCTAGGGGTCTTTGAGGGAGATGCCAGTGGTGGTCTGGGCCTTGCAGTGAGGCCTGGTGGCAGGCGGTGGGGGTCTGAGCTGAGGATCAGTACTTAGCGGCTCTATCCTAGAACCCAGGTTCTATGCTAGAACCTCCCAGAGGCTCCAGTCACAGTCCTCTCACATCAGTGACCAGGGTGGCAGGCCTGGCATACAGGGCTTCTCTCTCAAGACAAGGAGGCATGAGTAAGGACATAACAGTATTGCCTGTAAGCAGGTGCTTTACATGTGTCATCTTCATTTGCTACCACATCCTTGCAAAGGAGAGAAATGAGCTCCATTTTACTCACAGAAGAAATGCTGCTTGGAGAGCTTAAATGGTTCATTTAACACAGGTCTGACCCCAAGGTCCCTACCCTTTCCTCCACACCAGGCCGCTTTCCGAGGAGAACCTCGAGAACAAGCCTGGGGGTGGAGGTCTGTGAGCAGCAGGATGGAGCTGAGGTCCGCACCTCGGCGTCCTGCTTAGGGACTAGAAGACACTGGGACAAGGGCCTTTTTCCTCCTGTTTCCTGGCTGGGGACTTTGAGGCTATGCCTGCGGGGGCGGGGGAGAGGGGGCTGCCTTCTTCTCTGTCAGTGTCCAAATGACCAGTGGCTTCCGTGCAGCTACAGGGAGCAGCCAACACCAAGTTCTGATGGTGAGCAGGGCTGGGCTCACAGAGGCCCAGAATCCCTTCCCCCACCCTGGGCTTGCCTCTCCTGCTGCTTTGGAACCACTTGGTCTCTTCTTCAGGTTCCTGGTGTTGCTCTGCCTGCCAGCACGGAGACCAGGCTGGGCTCTTCCGTTCCCTGTTCCCAGCCCCCCCCCTCCCCCTGCTTCCCACCCCCCCCTTCCCTCAGCCCCCAGCAATGCCTGACTCTCTGGGAACATGGAAGGCCCATCGCTGTGCCTGGAGTGTTTTTGTTTTTTTTCCTTTTTTTCCTTAACTCTTTTAGAACCTTCTCCTTATTTTCTCCACTCTCAGGTCCTGGCAACCACTTTTCTACTCTCTGTTTCTATGACTTGGACTTTAGATTCCACGTATAAGTGATAGCATGCAGTATTTGTCTTTCTCTGTGTGACTTATGTCACTTAGCACAAGGCCTGAAGTGTTATTCACCTTGTCCCAAATGACAGGCTTTCCTTGTTTGTCACATGCTGAGATGTGCATCACCGCTTCTGAGTCCATTCGCCCCCTGACAGACAGGTAGGCTGTGCCCACGACTTGACTATTGCGGGTAATGCTGCCATGAGCATGGGATGCAGCTCTCTTGGAGATCTTTATTTTCCTTTCCATTGGATAAATACCCAGATGTGCTGGGTCAGATGGTGGTCCTATATTTAATATCTTCAAGCCCTGCCATATGTTTTCCACAGTGGCTGCACCCATTTACAATCCAATAAAATGGCATTCTTTAAATGCTCATTTGGCATTTATTGCATGTGGGCGGGATGGGAAGAAACAAGTCTCTTGCTAATAAAAGCTGAGCCAGAAAGCAGCTTCGCTGGCATGGAGCAAGGTTGTGTCCCACCCAGCATGCACTTCCCACTTTCCTGTGCGTTCCGTTCTCTCTTCCACGCTCTCCACAGTTCTTAGTCAAGTGGTTAAATAGGTTGGGTAAAAAAACCCAAAAAACTAATTGCTGACATACAGCAGTAATCAGGCTTTACTTGCTGTCAGAAACTCAATGATGGGGACAGCTGTTTTTCCAGCGACAGTGGCTCTGAAGAGCAAGATTTGGAAGAGACATGAAATTTCTTCACATAGTGATAAGGCATAACAATCTCCCAAAGACTATCATTTTATACGCATTTGAGAAAAGCCTCATTTCAAAGAAAAATCTAATTTATTAATTCAGGGTGGATGTTCGCCGATTTAGTTGCTTTTCTGGCCTGGCCCTAGGAGAAGGTGCATGACACTGCTGCCTATTCGGCCGCCATTTTCTGTTCCTCAAAGAAAAATTGAAAAATAACAATGAATTCATACAGCTAGGAACACATTATTCTCTTCCTGTTGTTTTTGGCATCCACTTACCCAGTTCAGGTAAGTAATTGACTTTGTGGTGAGGATTCTTGCCCACCCACCAGCCTTCCTCCCCTCTCTGGAGGGCTCATTTCCACAGAAGGAGATGGGAAACAGCCTCTGGAAGGCCTTGGTTTCTGTGACTGTAAAACACACTAATAACAGCACCCATATCCCAGTCCACAGAAGACGCAGTGGAAAATTCCATGAGGTCCTCAGAGGGGCCCACATGTGGTAAACACTCATCGCTGCTGGCCACTGGTGCTGAGGGGGATGGGAAGTGGAGGCTGCAGATTCCTCTCCAGCTTCCAGGAAAGATCTCATTTTTTGTTGTTGTTGTGTTTGTTTTGTTTTAGCTGGTAATGGGCAGCAAACACATTGAGTGGTATGAGGACTGTTTAAAAGTCCCCATCTCAGTTCACCACATGAGCCCTCAGTTGAGCAGTGTGGGTTTGAGACCTTACTCTGCTCACCACCCACGTGACCATGGAGACATTTGAGCTTCTCTAAATCTTGGGTCTCTCACGTGGAGCCCTGTGAGGCTAATTGTCTACACTTGGGATGTTGTCAAGGTTCAATGAGACCAAGCACTGACTGGATGCTTATTGCGCTTGCCAACATCCCATAAACCTGCTCATAAACAAAGCTTTTCTTTGAAATACCTTAAATGTACCATATATGAGGCTGCTAGCTGCCATAACAAAGTACCACTGACTGGGTGGATCAAACAACAGTACATCTTTTGACCAATGGCGGCTGGAAGCTGGAGATCAGGGTGTTGTTGGCCTGGTTGGTTCCTTCTGAGGGCTGGGAGGGAGACGCTGTTCCGAGCCTTTCCCCAGCTTGCTGGAATCCTCAGCATTCCCCCATCACATGGCATTCTACCTGTGTGTGTGCTTCTGTGTGTCTTTGTGTCAAAATTTTTCCTTTTATAAGGGTACAGAGCATTGATTTAGGAACCCATCCTCCTCTAGTATGACCTCATCTTTGAAAAGTTTTTAAAACTGATTTTATAGAGAAAGAGGGGAAGAGAGAGAAAGAGGGAGGGAGGGATATATCTATATCTATATCTATATCTATATCTATATCTATATCTATATCTATATCTATATCTATATCTATCTATATCATCTATATCTATATCTATATCTATCTATATATCTATATATAGAGAGAAACATCGATTTGTTGTTCTACTTACTTATGCATACATTGATTAATTCTTTATGCACCCTGGCCAGGGACTGACCCAGCAACCTTGGCATATCAGGACGACTAACCAACTGAGGTAGGGCCTGACCTCATCCTACCTAATTACATTTTCAACAGCCTTATTTCCAAATAAGATCACTTTCTGAGGAGCTGAGGGGTAGAATTCATCATATGATATGGGGTGGGGCACAATTCAATGCATAATAGCCAAGTCATCAAAATCAATCTGTTTCTCTCTTGGTTTCTGCTGAGGTCCCCAAGGCTGAGGATAGAATCCTGGGTATCACCACCAGGAAGTACTAGGTCTCTTACACTGGAGACATAGCTGGCATGGTTGGGAGCACTCATCTCTAGACTATGAGAGGCAGGCACTGCAGAGACCACGTGGACAGCATGTGGAGAAGGAACGTTGGAGTCTGTGGCACTCCCCCACCACCAGCAGGGGAAGGTAGTGTTTTTGCTTTATCTTGACCAAGTGGGACCTTGCAGAAGGCTTGATATGTCCCCATGGAATTTTGGGGATTTAAGAGGCTGACACTTCTGTAGTAAGTCTAAGAGTGAGAGGTAGCCAGTGAAGTCATTGGGGGGGGGGGAGAATTACAGGAGAGAGGGTAGTGGGGTAGGGGGACCTGCGTGATTATTACTGCTGAGTAAGCAAATTTGTGATTTCCTTATGGTTTGGGAGAGAGAGGGGACCCTAGCAAGTGTGAACCCTCAGAGTCTGAGTGAGGAGTAGGCCATTAGAGGTAGAGAGGGATTGGCTAGCAGCAGGATAAGAGCTGGTCCAGGCCAGGGTTGGGCAGGCACTACCCAGGAGTCCTTCCTTCCACCTCCATCCCCTGTCATAGCTATGGACTCTCAGCCTCCTAGGGAGGGCTATGTGCTGGAACCCCCTACCCCTGCTACTTGCAGGACTCTGGAACCTCGTTTATTGACTGACTCTGGCCAGAGAAAGTGCTGGCTTCCCTCCTCACTGACATCTGGCAGAACCTGGACCACCAGCCAGCTGGACAAAGAGGAGAAGTAAAGTAGGCATGCATGTGGGCTCTGATAAATGAATGTGTAAACTGAAGTTGTGGGAGGAAAATATGGAAATAATTTTATTACCTGAAAATGATCAGAAAAGCTCTGCCCCAGATGTCCTTCAGAGGTAGGAAAAACACCAACCTGTAGGGAAAGCTTAAAGCTTCTTATTTTTTAAGCAATTGTGTCATGGATCCCATTGGCATCTGGTGAATAATGTTTCTAAGGTGCATAAAGTGAAGTACAGAGTGTGACAAAGGAAACCAAGCATATTAATTATCAAAACATTTTAAAAACAAATTTGTGATTAAGCTGTATATGTGCTTCTTTTAAATAATACATGAAACAGTAAGATCAGCAGCAGGTTAAACAACTAGCACTGTGATGTAGTGAAGAGTAGAAAGGATATTTTGAGATCTCTGCCATAATTGCAATATGATATAAAATTATCTGTGGCTTCTAACTGATGAATGTCAAAGTACTTTTAATATTGCTGTGGCTTATTGCCTACATTTAAAATGGAAAGAAATGCAAAATGTTAGTTAAAAGTTAGAAAAAATATAGATATAATTATTTTCTTATTCAAGTTTATGGTCCCCTGAATTTAATGTTTGGTCTTTGGGGATAAACTCTGTAGCACAGGAAAAGAAATCCTAGTTTAAAGAGCCAGTGAAAGACAAAAGAATGAAATTCTGTTATAAACACATTAAGCCTCGTTTATGTGTGAGATGGTTACATGGTGTTGCAGAGTAACTCCTTTTCAGACATCAATAACCAATGCTTTGATCTTTAGAAGAAAAAAACAGTTTAAAACCTTAAGAAGACACAACATACTAAAACTTACAGGATGAAGAAAAAGCAGTGTTAAAGGGAAAATAAAAGAAGTAAGCAAAAAGCAAAAAAGAAAACCACTCAAAACACATGGTCATCTCAATTGATGCAGAACAAGCATTTGACAAAATTCAACATTATGTCATGATAAAAACACTCAACAAACTAGGCAAGGAAGGAAATTACCTTGAAATAACAAAACTCGCAATAATCATTACTCTCAATAGTCAAGGTACTGCAAGCTTTTCCTCCAAGATAACGAGCAAGTCAGGATGCTAGATTTCATAATTTCTATTCAACATAGCACTAGACGTTCTGGCCAGAACAATTAGGCAAGAAAAAGAAATAAAAGTTATCCAAGTAGGAAGGAAAAAGTAAAATGTCTTTGTTTATAGATAATAGAATTTTATATGTAAAAAACTTAAAAGATTAAATAGAAAGTTATTAGAATAAATAAATGAATTCAACAAAGGAGCAGGATAAAAAATGAACACACCTAAATTAGAAATAATTTTATATACTAACCATAAACAATCTTAAAAGAAAATTTAAAAAATAATTCAACTGAATAAACATAATAAATTCCATTTATTAAATTATTAAATAAAATATTTTAATTAATTTTAATAGCATTTAAAAGAATAAAATACTTAGGAATTTACTTATTCAAGAAGGCAAAGGGTTTGTACATTGAAGACTATAAAGCATTGCTGAAAGACATTAAAGAAGACATAAATAAATGGAAAGACGTCTATGTTCATGGATTGGAGGACTTAACATTGTTGTTAAGTCTATACTAACCAAAGTGATTTGTATATTCAAATGAAGCCCTATAAAAATCCCAATGATATTGTTTTTTTGTAGAAATAGAAAAATTAATTTAAAAATTCATATGGAATCTCAAGTAGCCCCAAATAGCCAAAACAATCTTGAAAAATAATAACAAATCTGGAGGACTCACACTTTCTTATTTCAAAACCTACTACAAAGATATAGTAATAAAAGGCATATGATACTGCCATAAAAACAAATATACATACCAATTGAATAGAGCAGAAAGTCTAGAAATAACTATTGCAAATATGATTATTTTGATAAAGTGTGCCAAGACTATTTAATGTGGAAAGGACAGTCTTTTCAACAAGTGATGCTGGGAAAACTGGATATACACATGAAAAATACCATTTACATATCTAATATCATAGATCAAACACCTAAATGCAGGAGCTAAAACTATAAAACTCTTAGAAGAAAATAGAGGGCAAAATCTTCATGGCACTGGGTTTTGCAGTTATTTCTTGGATATAACACCAAAGAAGAAATAGACAAGTATGACTTTATAAAATAAAATTTTGTTCATCAAAAGACATTATAGAGAGAGTAAAAATGGAAACTCACATAATAAGAGAAAATATTTGCAAACCATACATCTCATAGGGGATTAATATTCAGAATATATAGAGAACTCCTAAAACTTCACAACACAAATGAACTACCTCATTTAAAAGGAAAAGGACTTGAATAAATATTTCTCCAAGTAAGGTATAAATATCGCCAACAAGTACACGAAAAGATGCTTCCATCACTAATCATTAATGAATTGCAAATTAAAACCACAATGAGATACCATCCCCCACCAGTAGAATGGCTACTATCTAAATAAACAAATACACACACACACACACACACACACACACCCCAAAAAACAATAACTCAGAAAATAACAAGTATTCACAAATATTTAGAGAAAATAGAATCCTGTGCACTGTTGATAGGAATGTAAAATGGTGCAGCTTCTGTAAAAAAGAGTTTGTTGGTTCCTCAAAATTAAACAGAATTATCATATGATACAACCATTCCACTTTTGCGTACATACCCCAAAGAATTGAAGACAGGTATGCAAAGAGGTATTTATACATCTATGTTAACAACAGCATTATTTAAAACTAGAGGCTCGATGCATGAATTTGTGCATGGGTGGGATCCCTTGGTTTGGCCAGTGATCAGGGCCAATTGGGGCTTATTAGGGCAAGCCAGCTGGGGAGGGGGAGGAACCATGGAGGTTGGCTGTGGGAGCGCACTGACCATCAGGGGACAGCTCCTGTATTGAGCGTCTGTCCCCTGGTAGTCAGTGGGCATCACAGCGACCAGTCATAATGGTTGTTTAGGATTTTATATATATAGATAGCCAAATGGTGGTAGCAATCCAAGTGTCCACTGAATAAACAAAATGTGATAATACATATAATGGAATATTATTCAGTCTTAAAAAGAAAGGACATTCTGACCATGATATAACATGAATGAACCATCAGAGCATTATATTAAGTGAAATAAGTTAGACACAAAGACAAATGCTGTATGATTCCACTTATATGAGAAAACTAGTGTAATCAAATTCATAGAAACAGAAAGTAGGAAGTAGGGGTGTCACGGGGTGTGTGCAGGGGGTGTGAAGAGTGGGGAGTTATTGTTTAAAAGATATGTTTCAGATATGCAAGATGGAAATAATTCTAGAGATGGATACTGGTGCTTAAAATGGTTAAGATGTAAATTCATGTTATGTGTATTTTACCACAAGAATAACAAAAATATTGAGAAAAGAAACTTAAGAATATAACTCGGTGTGGTGGGTCACTTGTGGAGTCTTAAATAGCATTTAAGAATATTTTCATGCAAATTATGGATAGAGAAATCCCTTCTTGAACCAACCACAAGACACACACACACACACACACACACACACACACACACAGAACTGGACTAGCCTGGCTTCTCAGTGACCACCAAGTCACTGGCTCTACTGAATTCAATGATTTTCTTTAACCTCTAAAGCATTTGATGTGCTCTACACACACACAGCCACTGAGAAAGGGTTCCAGATGCCCCCATAAACCCTTCCCTGATCATGGTTCACATCTCCTCTAAAGTTCAATCCCTTGTTTCTTCTCTCTTATGCCTTCTTGCTCTGTAGGATTTTAAACCCTCTGAAAGGCAATATCCACACCATGTAATTTTTACCTTCGAGCAGCCAGGAAGGCCCTCCCACTCCTGCTTCCTAAGATGTCTGCCAAATAGTCTACTTGCCCCAAATCCTGGTCTCAGCATCTGTTCTGGGAGAACCCAGCCTAAGGTACTTTTCCTTCAATAAAAGTTTAATGTTATTATAGTTTTCCTAGTACACTGTGGCCTCCATAAGCAAAGCAGAAATTTAATTTAGTTCTCTAATGTCAAACATCTGAATATTGGCATATCTAAATCTAAAAGAATACACTGACATTTTCTCATTTAATTTTTCAACATGAATCCTCACATACAATGTACAAAAGAGGAGTCAAATGCGTTTCTTTCTTTCCTTTCCTCCCCCTATCTCCAACCCTCTCTCTTCCTCCCTATATCCCTTTCTTTCTGAATATGGAGCTGCTTTTTAATACTTTCTTCAGTTGGTTTGGAGACTAAGAAGATAATTCTGTTTTTTCCTGAGATTCTTGTAGACCCATACATTCTGAATTTTTTTTAAAATAAGAAATTTCACAGGCCATCCTGTGAAAGGGACCATTCAGTCCCAGAAACCCATTAGTACCTGAAAGTTCCTTTATCTCTTTAGGGAAACACAAGGGTCCAGTTGTTGAGCATGGTGCCTGCAGGGACTGTAAAGAAGGCACTCAATCAACAGAAGAACTTGTGTGCATGCATTTAAGCATAACCAATGGACGCATAACACTGGGGGTGGGTGGGAGGGCAATGTAAGATATCTACACATTTAATGCCTTATTAAAAAAAAGAAGAGAGAGAGAGAGAGAGAGAGAGAGAGAGAGAGAGAGAAGGAAGACACTTCATTGACAGTCTATTTTCTGACTAAACTAAGGTTCTCATGACCCTTTAACATGAAAGGGGTGATCTTTATTTATTGGTAAACTGAACAATATCATTTGGGAAACTACATGTTTTCATTTTTAAAAAATGTTTTTATTGATGTCAGAGAGAAAGAGAGAGGGAGAGAAATAGAAACATCAACGATGAGAGAGAATCATTGATTGGCTGCCTCCTGCATGCCCCACACTGGGGATCAAACCTGCATCCCCTGCATGTGCTCTGACTGGGAATCGAACAGTGACCTCCTGGTTCATAGGTCAATGCCCAACAACTGAACCACACCGGCTGGGCTTGTTTTCATTTTAAACATGTACTTACTTAAATATTCCTTACACAAACAGAACACATTTGGTGCTTACCTAAGAATTAGATCTAATTTGTCACTGTGGAAAATATTGAAAGTTTTGTTAAATTTTTAAAGATTCTCTTTTAGCTCAACAGCTAATTCATGTAAACAATAGTGAAACCATTATGTGAGGTACTAACAAAACTTCTTTGAATTGTCACAGCTCAACATTGGCTTTACATTTATTTTTATCTTTCAGATATTTTTTGTTTCTTAAGGTTTGCATCTGCTCTTAAGATTTGGCTCAATTTTGGGAAAAAAAATAACAACACATAAAAGAATAAAAACAAAATGTTGCATTACTTAAACATACGCTGAATTTGAGAGAATGGCTGTTCATCTAATTAACTAATTCAATAACATTTATTGACCACAAGCAATATGCCAGGCATCCGAGAGGCAGATAATATAGTTATGAAAGTTTCAAATGGGGAAATAAAGTGCACATGAGCTTTTTAAGGAGCATTAGCATCTATAATAATTTATAATAATAAAAACATAATATGCTAAATAGATTGGACAGCCAAACGACCTTCCCAACATCATTTCAGACATTGTTCCAGACCAAGACACAGCAGCAGGGGCCAAGGCAGAGGTAGTTAGGGGCAATCAGGCAGGCAGGCAAGTGGTTAGGGGCAATCAGACAGCAAGTGAGCAGTTAGGGATGATCAGGCAGGCAGGCAGAGTGGTTAGAGGTGATCAGGCAGGCAGGCAGGCAGAAGAGTTAGGGACAATCAGGCAAGCAGGTGAGTGGTTAGGGGTGATCAGGCAAGGTAGGCAGAGGAGTTAGGGGCAACTAGGCAGGCAGGCAGGTGAGCGATTAGGAGCCAGCAGTCCTGGATTGTGAGAGGAATGTCTGATTGCCAGTTTAGATTGGGCTTAAACCTGTAGTCAGACATCCCCCAAGGGGTCCCAAATTTTAAGAGGGTGCAGGCTGGGCTGTGGATCTTCTCTCCAGCCCCCCACCCTGTGCATTAATTTTGTGCACTGGGCCTCTAAGTTTCAATATAAATACATTAAACATAAGAAACACCATTCATCTTTTATGCATTTTTGTATTTAATTTAGTAGAATGTTAGGACTTTTTTTCTATTTAGAAACTAATATTACATTGGTTTCCTCTTCCAAACAAAAGTAGAAAAAAGGTATCAAGTGCTTGCTTAATTATCAGAGGAAATAATCATGGAGGCACTGTTTGGTCCCAGGTCACTTTCTTGGGAACATTTGGTATCCTGAACAAGGCTGAAATCTAACAATTAAACAGAAAATGGGCTCTGGGTTTCCAACATAGGGGCCTTCATTTCAATAAACTGATGGGTTTTCCTCTGGCCCCAGTAATACTTTCGCTACACAGAACTGTTACAGTCAATGCTATGGCTGCCTGGTCCTTGCAGGCTTCTTACAGCACCTGGATAGAAACGGGACTGTCCAGGGAGGCATATATGTAGCAGCAAAGGTGACAGGTCTAAAAGGAAGAGAGAAGACAAAAATGCGAAAAGCAGGGAAACATAGTAAAAAATATAGCAATCTGAAGCGAGTTCTATCAGACATTTTCTTGGCTGGGTCTGGAGCTGGAAGCAGGGATGCCAGTGGGTTCACGCATGTTTAACGTAAGAAACGTTCAAACCTGTAAAGAATTTCTGTGAGTTCATTTGAGTCAAACCGTTAACAATTGTCGGGAAGCAGAATGTCAACAGATTGGGATAATGCTCTGGAGAATGGCAGTTTTGCACCTTGTTTTATATATTATAGTCAAAAGAGGAGAGGTAAGTGGGTTACAGGAATTCCACTGGTAATAGATTAGAGAGAAAGCAAAGTAGGGAAACCTTTGGCATTGGATAAAAAGTAAGATGAGAGACGCACACTTCTTTCACTTAGGTGGGTGCAGGAAAGTTAACAGGCAACTATGAACTCAATGACAATGAGGGGATTTGTGTTCTCCACAGAACAGTGCTTGTGCTTTGAAGGGTCCAGAACAAAAGGAAAATTGCTTTGACATTCCAACAACATGTTATTGTAGATGCAAAAAGACAACAGGCTCAGTGAAGGTAAAGATTGACCTTTTTTAAAAAAATATATATATATTTTTTATTGATTTTCTTTTACAGAGAGGAAGAGAGAGGGATAGAGAGTTAGAAACATCGATGAGAGAGAATCATCGATCAGCTGCCTCCTGCACACCCCCCACTGGGGATGTGCCCACAAGCAAGGTACATGCCCTTGACCAGAATCAAACCCGGAACCTCTCAGTCCACAGGCTGATGCTCTATCCACTGAGCCAAACCGGTTTCGGCAAGATTGACCTTTGTCAGGGTAAATACCAGCCTAGAACGTGACTACCCACTATAAACTGCTTTTCAATTTAAAAAGTTTTAATGTCAGACCATCCTTTGTGGTGACTTCAGGTCTCTGAGTTTGCAAGGCCACCACGCAGGCCTTCCCTGAGCCTGTCAGGTTAGCAGGTGGCCCTCTTTCGCCCACAGGCACCTGTGAAGCTGAGGTGGGAGGGACTGAGCAGGAACTCAGAGGGCTTCAGGCAAAAGAGACACTGAACTCTGAGACAAGCCAGATAGAGATGGATCTCAGGAACAGGGTGACACCTGCTGTGACAGTCTGAAACCACTCAGTTCAAACTGAGTTACAGTGTTCGACAGAAAGCCTGGAACAGAAATATAGGAAGGCCAAGTGGGTCTTCCCAGGGAGCAGCAGGACCAGGGCAGACCAGTGGGGAACCAAGAGCCCCTCCAGGTGGCTTCTCCTCCTGCTCATTCCAGGTTCTGCGCTTTCCTCCTCTAATGCTGAGTCTTAAAGCGTCAGCCTTGGGGGAAGCCTGTCACCTGAGAGGGGAAGGACTTTACTTTATGAGAGATGTTCTAGGTTTCCCAGATACCCCACAGAATAGGTCGCCCTAAGAGTCCTTTCCTACTGCTCAGGTGCAGACACTGGTCTAGATACTAGGGACAGAGCAGGAATCGACACAGATGCATTCTCTGCCTTTCTGAGGTTAAAGGGATGGATGGAATCAATATACAGTTGAACATGGCCTTACACTTGTTTTGGAACTTGGCTACAAGCACTTAAATCATTAGTATATATCACTAATGATCACTGTGAAAAGTTAGCGAAGTTTGCTGATGGAGTCCGCCCTCGCTCACCTCCCCATGAGTCCCCTCTGGGAGCAGATTGCTCTGTGTCCCACAGACACCCTTCCTGGAGATATTTCTCAGTGTTCCAGGGTTCCTTCTCTCATATCCCTAGCATTCTTACTTCTTCTTCAAAACCTCCTCTCCTCTCTCTTATTTGTCAGGGTTTTTTCCCCCTAAAAATTCAAAGCTCTAGTGCAGTAGTCTGCAAACTGCAGCTTACAAGCCGCATGCGGCTTGTGAGCAGCGATTTGCCACCCTATTGACTAATGAGTTTGCTGACCACTGCCTTAGGGAAAAACACTTAAAAAACATTTTAATAATGTACTAATGTCTTTAACCTGAAGTCAAAACTTTTGGGTAAGGGTAATGCCTTAAGCAGTGGTCGGCAAACTCATTAGTCAACAGAGTGGCAAATCACGGCTCAAGAGCCACATGTGGCTTGAGAGCCACAGTTTGCCTGCTCTAGTGAGTCAAATTATCCACGGGTATATGGATATGAATTAGCTATAACATGGTAAAACAAGATAGATAGTCCTGAGTTCTAAATTCAGCTCTTCCATATACCGGTAATGTGGCCCTGGTGAGAAATGTAACCTGCCTGAGCCTCAGCCCCCCAATCTGTAGAGTGAGGATAACAGTGGTTACTTCTGGCCAGCTGTGGGAGGATTAAGTGGCTACCACATGGTTGGAATGCAGAATAAATTCCATTCTCCATCTTTCTCATTCACTGTCCTGCCATTTGGTTGAGGATGATGATCTACTTTAATCTATGAAAGAGACTCTGATGGTAGAAATGTCTGGTGAAGTGAGGCTGATAGGAGAGATGTGGTGCCATCAGAACGGCTGGACAGCCTCACATCCCAGCCTACAGGCAACTCTCTTCTGGGCTGCATGAGGGGCCGACCACCAATGCCAACCACACAGTGGCATGTGGCTCAGGCAGAATCCATGGGATAAGGTGGACCCTGGTAATGATGACTCCTTAGGTCAGGAGTGGGGTGGTGCAGGGCTGTTGTTGGCGCTGCAATGAATCATCCCGAGAGGGAATATTTGAGTAGGTGGTGTTTTTTGAACTTGGATATTGTAGGAACCCCTTTTAAGGGGGGAAAACAAAACCTTTGTTCCTAAAAGTGTGAGTGTTGTGTCACCACGGTCAGTGAAGTTAATGAGAGCACTGCCCTGATGTGTGGAGAGTGACAAGACAAGGAGAGGTTTTAGCTGCCAGGGACAGCACACAGTGGGATGGAAATGTGGGGGAGTCAGGCTTCTGCAGGCTCATGGGGCCAACTTTCTGTCTGTTTCCTGGTTGGAAAACCTCCTGGAGAGGGATTTGAAGCAGTCTCTTAGTCTCATTTCTTAGAAGTTTCTGATTTTATTCAGATAAGAGGAGCTCCAGTATGACTTCTGTCTGTGTCTGTTGATTTATTTTTTTTTGTCTGTAGCAGTTTTATAGCAAATTGACCTATTAAGAAACCAAAACTAGCCCTGGCCTGTGTGGCTCAGTTGGTTGAGTGCCATTCTATGCAATGAAAGGTTGCTGGTTAGGGCATATACCCAAGTTGTAGGTTTGATTTCCAGTTTGGGTGTGCACAGGAGACAACAAATAGATGCTTTTTCTCTCACATCGATGCCTCTCTCTCTCTCTTTCTCTCTCTCTCTCTCTCTCTCTCTCTCTCTATCTCTCTCTCTTTCTCCATCTCTCTCTCCATCTCTCTCTAAAACCAATAAAAATACCCCCAAAACCCCAACACTATAAATAATACTACATCAATGCTTTCCAAAACAGTCTGAAATTTTTACTACCTGGGATAGCAAAAACAATTATAATAGACTATGTCGTTTATTTTTTGTTTTCTTTTTATTGAATGTATTGGGGTGATACTGGTTAACAAAATTATACAGGTTTCAGGCACACAACTCCACAACACATCATCTGTATACTGTATTGTGTTCACCTCGCCAAATCAGGTCCCTTCCATCGTCATATATCCCCCCTATAACCTTCTCTTCCTCCCACCCCCCCCCTGTATTTTGAATCTTTAACTCAAAATAATTATGCCAAAGTGTCATGTCTTGGGGTGGTATACTACAATCCCCTCCATTTCCCTATCTGAGTAACTTCAAAAAGTTTCGTATATTAAAAACCGAGTTGGTGGCTGATGTAAAAGATTCAGGTTCGAAGTTGGGAGATGAGATCTGCAAAGGAGGGAGAATACAGATAGGAACAAGCAGAAAAGAACAAACGTAAGCACACTGCCCAGTGGCTTACTGACTCAGTCTCAGTCTGGGCACAGGCCGGGGCAGTTCAACAGCCGCGTCTCATTTCGGGTGGCCTATGCTGAGCCCCTCCTGACAGGCCTGTGCTGCTGTCTGGTGGAGCAGACAGCATTGTGGGCAACACTTGTAGCCCTGGCAACAGTCATTTTCAGAGCAGCCCCAGGGCCCCCCAGTGCTGGCTCAGGCACAGCGTCTCAGGGCTTTGGGCAAAGAGGTGGTGTCACTCCCACGGGTTGTTACTGGAGCGATGTTTTGCTGCCAGTATGAGTAAAGCATGTGCTGCCTCAAAGTCAACCTATAATGCACCAAAGTTCCTTCCCTCTGACTTCAGTGTCTCTGGCCAAAGGGTGTGGAATGGCAGAACCACATTGCTTAGGGAACGGGGCAAAGATAATGGGCTCTTTAGGAGGGGAGCCCTGAGGACTAGGCTATTTGTCTCTGACCTGTAGGCCTCTGTCTTTGTGCTTTGAGGTTAGTTGTTTTGTTTCCTAAATCTCTTGACTATTGGCACAGGCCTGCAAGCCGGGAAATGGTACAGAGCTGCACAGAATAAACAGTTTCCCCAATTCCCACTCTCAACCCAATGTTTGCTCAAACCCCCCTTAGGAAGAAAAAGAAAAACAAAGAAAGAAAACAAAAAGCTTTGCTTACACCAAACACTGCCTCCTGCGGCAGTGGGCTAGTGCCCCAGAAGCCATCCCCTGGCAGTTCACTCAGAGTGCTGCTCCTTTCACCATGTCTTCTCCTAGCGTTGTAGGAAAATACAGAGATGTTTAAAAATGCTTAAAGAATGTTAGAAAAATTTTAAAATGTTTGCGTTAATTTTCCTTAAAACTTAAAGTGTAATATTAAAGACACATTCCCCACTGCCCTGAAGCATGTGTACCCCAGAGATAAGGATTTTAACTGATGCAGAGTGACTTGTCAAGATAAACCCTTGCCTGACTCACCTACTCTCCCTAACCCCCTAGCTGAAAGGTTATCTCCCCCGGCCCAAACTGGTGGGCGGAGTTTAACACATGACCAGTGTAAGGTTCTCCCCCTCCCAAACTGGTGGGTGGAGCTAACACATGACTGGCACCTGCCACAGAGACATCTCCAAGACTGTGAACCACCAATCAACATGGGCCAGAGTGCCCTTGGAGCCCATCCCTTCCTGTTCCACCCTGGGCCCACCCCCCTCCCTTTCTGTCCTTTAAGAGGGACCCTAGGCAAGACACGTGTTGCTGTTGCTGCTGCTGCATCAGCCCGACTGGGTCAAGACCCCTTGTCCCCTCTTCCCCCATTTCTGATTTCTTTACCCCCGTGATGGGTCCCGCCCATTACCAGGGAATAAACTGTACTTTCAAATTCCTTGTTCTGTTTCCTGTTTCCTTTCAAACCTAACGCTCGCCTTGTTTGAGATTAACATATGTGCATTGACATAAATCATTGATAGCCACCTGAGCTGCTACAGATATAGACAAGCTTTAAATATGGACCCAATCAGCTAATGTTGTTCATCTGTTGAGACATCACAAAGGCCTGTCCTTTTGTTGGTCTGACCAGTGACACTGCTCCACGCTATGCTCCTCTTCCTGCCAGATGATAGAAGAATGGCCAGTAATCCCTGTAATCCCTGATTTTGATGTGACCAAGCTCTTGGGAAAAGAACGTCAGCCCCTGAACCTGGACCAGCCCAGCCCAGCTGCCGGACCCCAGAGGACAGCACCACAGGGATCCCTAACTAAGCTAGTACCCTCAGCCACTCAGGAATTTGTGTGAGTAATAAAAAGCTGTGTGATTTGCAACTGCATATATTTCATGTGGTATAATTCTGGGAGTTAATTAAATTATTTTTTGTACACATAAAATGTAAATTAAAGCTTCTGGTCCCTCTGACCCTAAGCCTGTCACTTGGTCCTGCTTGCGTAGTCTCTTCACTAGCAACTACTTGAATGTCCCACACCTGCATGGTTAAAGTTTATCTCAAGTGATGCCTTAGATAAACACCCCACATCCTTTCCCGCGATCTACTTGGGACACCTGGTCCAGTCCCTTGGACCCTCTTCTGACTCCCAGAGTCCGAGGCCCCTCCAGTCTGTCCCAGGACTCCAACCTCTTCTTTTATTTATTTATTTATTTATTATTTTTTAAAATAAATCTTTATTGTTGTTTTATTGTTCAGATTATTACAAATGTGTTCCTCTCTCTCCCCCTCAATTGCTCCCATCCACGAGGTTCCCACCACACCCTCTGCCCTTTCCCCACTCCCCATTGTTCTCATCCATAGGTGCACAGTTTTTGTTCAGTCTCTTCCCGCATCCCTCACTCCCCTTTTCCCTGAGAATCGTCAGATCACTCCCCTTCCATAACTCTGATTCTATTATATTCACCAGTTAATATTGTTCATCAGATTTTTTAATTCCCTTGGTTTTTATTTGATCCCTTTTCATATCCTCATAGGTCTCATTTATTTTATCGGCCTTTTTTAGGAAATTCTTGAAAAAATGTATCACTGTAGTTTTGAATTCAATGTCCATTCTTTTCTTTTCCTCCATCTCCTTCCTTTGTGTCCTGCCTCTTCTCTGCATTTTAGTTGTTTCCCTAATTTGATGGAATAGTTTTGTGTGCTATGTGTTCTGGTAGAGCCCAGTAGCCCAGCCTTCCCAGTTACCTGAGGTGGGCAGTCTTGATGTAGCCCTTTGTGGGCTGTGTGTGCAGTCTTGTTGTTAAGCCTTGCTTATTGTTGGCATCACTGGGAAGCGTTGATCTCCTAGCCAATCGGCTGTGAGGATCAGCAGTATCTCAGCTAGGAGGGCTTCTGTACTCTACTTGGATGGGGTGGAGTCTTGGAGGGGCACAGCCAAGCTTTGGTTCGCTGTCAGTCTCACCTTAGGAAAGTCCTGTTCATGGTGAGTCTCACAAAATTGGTGCTGGGGAGTGCTGGATCATATGGTAGTTCTATTTTTAAGTTTTTGAGGAAACACCAGTTTTTCATAGCAGTTACATCAATTTTCAATCCCCACAACAGTGCACAAAGGCTCCTTTTTCTCTACATCTTCACCAACACTTGTTGTTTGTTGATTTATTGATGACTAGAGGCCCAGTGCACGACATTCATGCACTTACGGGTAGAGGGGGGGTCCCTCAGCCCAGGCTGTGCCCTTTCACAGTCCGGGAGTCTGTAGGGGATGTTCAGGAGGCCTTTCCTCTGGGGAAGCAGGCCTGAGCTATCAGTCGGACATACTTAGCACTGCTGCGGAGTACCATGCTTTTTAAAAATATTTTTTAAAATTATAATACCTTGTAAAATAGCTTGATATCAGGTAATATAGTCCTTTTTTTCCCCAAGATTGCTTTGATTATTCAGAGTCTTTGTGGTTTCATATAAATTTTAGGATTACTTGTTCTATTTCTGTGAAAAATGTCATTGGTATTTGGATAAGGATTTCATTGAATCTATAAATTGCTTTGAGTAGTAAGGACATTGTAATGTTAGCTCTTCCTATTTATGACCATATTATAGCATTCTATTTATTTGTGTCTTCAATATTTTCTACAATGGTTTATAATTTTTCTAGTACAGGCCTTTTACTTGGTTAAATTTATTCATATATACATATATACGGAATTTTGATGCAATTGTAAACTGGGCTGCTTTTCTAATTTTTCATTCTGATAATTTGTTATTAGTGTATAAAAATGCAACCAATTTCTAAATATTAATTTTGTATCTTGTTACTCTATTAAATCCATTTATTAGTTCCCATAGTTTTTTGGTGGATTCTTTAGGTTTCTCCACATATACTATCATCTCATCTGCAAATAATTACAAATTTACTTCTTCCTTTATAATTTGAATGCCTTTTTTCCCCCTTCTTATCTGATTGCTGTGGCTAGGACTTCCAATATTATGTTGACTAAAAGTGGTGAAGGTAGTCAAAACCAGTTTGGCTCAGTGGATAGAGCATCAGCCTGTGGACTGAAAGGTCCCAGATTTGATTCCAGTCAAGGGCATGTACCTTCGTTGCGGGCACATCCCCAGTAGGGGAAATGCAGGAGGCAGCTGATTGATGTTCTCTCTCCTCCATGTTTCTAACTCTCTGTTTCTCTCCCTTCCTCTCTGTAAAAAAATCAATAATATATATATATATATTTTTTAAAAGTGGTGAAGCCGAAACTGGTTTGGCTCAGTGGATAAAGCGTCAGCCTGCGGACTGAAAGGTCCCAGATTCAATTCTGGTTAAGGGCATGTACCCTGGTTGTGGGCACATCCCCAGTAGGGGATGTGCAAGAGGCAGCTGATTGGTGTTTCTCTTTCATCGATGTTTCCAACTCTCTATCCCTCTCTCTCTTCCTCTATGTAAAAAAATCAATAAAATATATTTCTAAAAAAGTGGTGAAGGTGGATATCCTTGTCTTATTTCTCTTCTTAAAGGGAAAGCTTTTAGCTTTTCACTATTAGTGTTAGCTGTGAGTTTGTCATATATGGCCTTCATTATGTTGAGGTATGTTCCTTCTATCCCCACGTTGCTGAGAGTTTTTATCATAAATGGATATTGGGTTTTGTCAAATGCTTTTCAGCATCTATTGATATAATCTTACGATTTTTATCTTTCATTTTGTTTATGTGGCATATCACCTAATTGATTTGTAGTTTTTATACCAGCTGTACATTCCACATATGATCAAGTCCAAGTTCTCTTCACTGGGAAACACTGCCCCTTGATCCTCAGATGCAAATATGTATAATGTCATTGAAACCTGTGACGTGACCCTTGTGAAGTCAGCATGATGGTGGAACCCTTCTCACAGGGAAGGATGTCTGTGTCCCCTTCTGACCAAGGCACGCAGGATAGAAACTGCTCCGTAGGTAGCATGGAGCAGTTAATAGAGTGCTGAGCCTGCATGGACCCGAGTCCAGGCTTTGACAATTAGCTGTACATCTTTAGCAGCTGATCTGAGCCTCAGGTTATTCATCTGTAGACTGAGGATGGAAATGTGGTCAATTTAGGGCCATGGGCTCTGTGAGCACCAAGATGAAGTAAGGCTCTGCTAAGCATTTGCAGAAACCATGAAGGCCCGTGTGGTTGCAGCCTTTGATGTCGGCCATGAGGATGTGAAGAAAAGCTGTCCAGATGGAAATGCTACTCACTTAAGTAACTGGATGGGTTTTCTGCCCTAGTAAGTGATAGGGCTTCAGTTTTCTATCAGAGATGAGTGGCCAGCATTTCCCTGGACTGACACTGGGACCCATGCCTCGTGGAGGAGCCAGAAAAGGCAAATCTTGGAGCCCAGCCTGGAAATGAGCTTCTTCCTCCTAGGATCGGTGTGGTGCCCATTGTGCTCAGCCAGGAGGAAGGGCGGGGCCTGGAGGAAACCCGAGTGGTTGGGCCCATCTACTTTCCCATCTTTGCTGGTTTCACTGGTGCCAGAGGCAACTGCTTCTGTGTCCATTAAATCTATGCTCCCAGGCTCAGCAATGCCTCTCAGGTCTTATCAGTGATGAGTGACACTGGAGGACAGATTGTGACAGAGGATGGTGAATTGTGTGAAAGAACAGGATGGAAATGTTTGGAATAGGCTGCCAGGGCAAAGGCTCAAATTTATTTTCGCAAGTTGTTCTTGTTATTAATGGCAAATGCAGAGCGGCATGCATGAGGATGCGCACTCCTGGGTACTTTAACCTGTGGCCCTTTCCTCAGCAAGTCCTAGCTAGGACAGTCAGAGTCGCCATGAATTGAGCATTTAATCTGTTCATCACTTTCTATGCATTTTCAATGGCGCCTCTATTTTAAGGTGGTGATCTGCCCTCCCATCCCAGCATTTCTTTTAGCTTTCTCTCATTGCTCACATGAAAATAAAGCCATTTTCTTGGCATATGGTTATTTTCAGATTCTCCCCTGCATGAGGACTTGGCTCATTAAAGACAGATCTAGGGCAGCTAGGAGAGGCATCACAGTTACAGGAACTGGCCTGCAGAGGCTCCAAATTCCCTAACGGCTGTGGGAGGAGGCGCATCCTTGCTTGATCCAGAGTGGCCTCCTTGTCCTGTGTTGTGTACTATGGAGGTTATGGTTATGGTATTTCAAGCAGAAAGAGGGTGTTGAACTGTCCCAGACGCAGCATCAGAACATGGTGTCAGTGGTGTTTAAGGACAGCTCTGGCCCATCTGGGCATGCTGGAGCCCCCACGGACCTGCTCATGGAGAAGCAGTTGTTCACCCTCTAGGATTCTCGTGAGCCAGTTGTTAACTACAGCCATTATTTAAAAAGTAAATTAGCCCTAGCTGGTTTGGCTCAGTGTGTAGAAGGCCTGTGGGCTGAACGGTCCCTGGTTCGATTCCAGTTAGGGGCACATGCCTGGGTTGCAGGCTCAATCCACAGTAGGTGGTGTGCAGGAGGCAGCCCATCATTGATTCTCTCTCATCATTGATGTTTCTTTCTCTCTGAAATAAATAAAAGCATTTAAAAAAAGTAAATTATATAAACACACAGTTAATAAACCATATTAAAACAAAGGTAACAATTACCTCAAATGCATCACTTTCTATTTTACAATTTTCCATTATTTATGCTCTTAAGTTTAATGTTACTATTTTTGTCTATGTGGCCAGAATACTATATAGTGGTGGCTTCTGCATATCTCTTCTCTACTCTATTCAGTGCTATCACTTTGGTAACCTGGCCACAGTGGGAGCATTTACACCATAGAAACCAGCAAACTCTACAAATTGGGATTTTATTTTTTGTTTTCTGGAGTGCCAGTTTTCAACATTTATCAGCACCACTGCTTCCACCCCAAGACTATGCATCAGAACATCTATGAATGGGCCTGGACTTCAGTCAAAGCCATTAGGCAGAAAAGAAATAAAATAAAGTGGAGAGGTGCTCCTAATTGAGCGGTGAAGGTGTAAGAAATGTTTTCTCCACAGATGGTGGGAATGTAAACAGATGCAACTAATCTAGATGGTGAGTTGGTGATATCTACAGTCATGTACAATATCAATGGCCATATAGTTTGACCCAGTGAATTTCCTTCTAAGAATTTATCATAAGAAATAACAAGTGATCCAGAATATGTGCATACTGATGTTCATGATGATGATTAAAATATTAAAAACAGAAGTGACATGTATTAGATACACTGTTTAATACATTTTACACTTTATACAGGTGGGAGTCTACGTGATGGTGATTAGAGCTATACATTCCAGCGGATGAGATTGGATCATCCAAAGCCAAAAACATGGGTGATGAGAACAAACTTTAATTCTTATATATGGGAAAATTATGTTGATCTACAATTCTGATGAATTTTTGAGAGATAAAGCAAAGAGGAATCCACAGCTCTACCACCTTCTGAAGGGTAAAGTCTCGGGGGTAGGAGCGTTGGAGGTTCCCCATCAGAGGTGCGAGAAACTGGTGGAGGCACCCAATGTCCTTCAGGGAGTTTTATGTGGGAAACTGCATCTGAAAGCCCCAGCTGGTCAGCCCTGTCCTCAATGAGATACTGTCTGTGGGGTGAGGGACAGAGCACCAGGCACCCCCACACCCAATAGAGAGGGAAGAAGGCAGCGTTCTTATCTCAACTACATCCAGCACCTGCAGTGCAGCTCCTGCTTTAGGCTAAAGTCAGCACAACAGCAGAAGGGAAAGGATCCCCAAGTGCATAGGTGAACACATTGGCCCCATAAAAGACAGGCATTGGACTCAAAAGAAATGACACTCGAGGAAAAAGAGCAAACACAATGTGATTTTGGCACATGTGCACACGATACAATGTAATGATGGCATATGATGAAAGTAGCTTTTCAAATACATGGGGAACTTTGGTATATTCAATGATACTTCAATTCAATTACAATACTTAGATATACCTTTGGAGAAAATTCAATCCTTCTTATATCTTATATTATTAATATTTGTGGAATGTATTTTTGAGAAAGAAGTATAAAAAACAGTCTGTATTTGGAATGCCTATAACATTGATATAAATAAAGTAAATCCATAAAAATTATTATGAAAAAAGTGGAAAGTTTGGATTACATAAGAATAAATAAAATTTCATTATGATTAAAGGAATTGTAAGCAAAGTTATGACATTATTTTCCTAGTTTTTTACATTTTATATGATACCTACATGATATCAGATTATTAAAATAGTTCAAAAATTATTTTATTACCAGCTGTGTGGCTCAGTTGGTTGGAGCATTGTCCCATACACCAAAAAGGTTGATGGTTCATTCCTTGGTTGGGTGTGCACAGGAGGCAGCAGATTAGCAGATTGATATTTCTCTCTCACATTGATATCTCTCTCTCTGTGTGTCTCTCTCTCTTCTCTCTAAAATGAATGAAGCATCCTCAGCTGAGAATTTAAAAAAAACACTTTAATTTGTATCTCTTGGGTGTGATTAGTAGCACTGAGCATTTTTTCATATATCTCTTGGCCTTCTGTACATCCACTTTGAAGAAGTGTCTATTTAGATCCTTTCCCCATTTTTATTTATTTAAAAAAATATATTTTATTGATATTTTACAGAGAGGAAGGAAGAGAGATAGAGAGCTAGAAACATCAATGAGAGAGAAACATCGACCAGCTGCCTCTTGCACACCCCCTATTGGGGATGTGCCCGCAACCAAGGTACATGCCCTTGACCGGAATCGAACCCGGGACCTTTCAGTCCACAGACCGACGCTCTACCACTGAGCCAAACCGGTTTCGGCCCTTTCCCCATTTTTAATTGGATTGTTGTCTTCCTTTTGTTATATATTTTGGAAATTAACCCCTATTGGATTGCCAAATATGTTCTCCCATATAGTGGGCTCCCTTTTCATTTTGATGATTTCTTTTGCTGTACAGAAGAAGCTTTTTATTTCGATGCAGTCCCATTTGTTTATTTTCTCCTTGCTCTCCTTTGCCCTAGGAGATGTACCCATAAACATATTGCTATGAGAGATGTCTGAGATTTTGCTGCCTATGGCTTCCTCTATTTTTTTTTGTTTCATGGCTTACATTTAAGTCTTTTTTTTTATTGATTATGGTATCACATAATTGTCTTCATCCCCCCATTTCCATCCCACATATGAGTAACATCGTGTGGTACTTGTATTTCTCTAACCAGCTTATTTCACTTAGCATAATACTCTCCAGGATTGGACAGTTACATGCAAAAAATAAAAATGAAAGTAGACCACCAACTTACACCATATACAATAATAAACTCAGAATGGATAAAAGACTTAAATGTTGATGAACAAAAACAGACCCGGAGTCAGTCAGGGAAGCATCTATCAGACTGTCAAACCTCAGAGGAAAGGTAGGGAAGGGGGAGAGATCAAACAAAGGACTTGTATGCATGCATATAAGCCAAACCAGTGTTCACGGACAACAGGGTGGTGGGGGCATACGTGGGGAGGGGTTTGGGGTAGACATGGGGGCATGAAGACAATTATGTGTCTGTCAGTGGTCATGTCATGGATGAAGACAATTACGGTATGTGTCTGTCAGTGGTCATGTCATGGAATAGCCTGTCCTCCACACCAATATTCTGCCTGCCTTCTGTAAGCAATGCCCTCAGACTATTATAACTAGTCAGGAGCTAATGAACACATGTGCACAATGCTATAAATGCTTTAATAATCTGCATATTAGATGTTAGAAGATGCTTGTTCACCTAGGGGATTGCTTAGGGTAAGGTTCAACAGTGCTATTTTAATGCTAATTTTATTTATTCACATTTTAATGTTATAAAGTATTTCAAACATTTCTGAAAAGTACATGAAGCCCTCACCAGTGTGGCTCAGTTTGTTGGGCATTGTCCCATGCACCAAAAGGGAGCTGGTTCAATTCTTGGTCAGGGAACATGCCTAGGGTGCAGGCTCCATCCCAGGTGGGGGGCATACAGGAGGTATCGGATCAATGTTCTGCTCTCACATTGATGTTTCTCTTTCTCTAAAAATCAATTTTAAAAAAGCTTAAAAAGAGGGGGGATTGATGGAAAGTAATCTCACAGGATGATCTGGTTATAAATTCCTACCTGGGCATGGTGAGTCATAATCATCCCCCAAAAATATAACTTTTTTTTTTTATACAAGGTTTATCTTTGTCTTAAGCAAACCTTGTCCATTGTTTCTGTGCATCTAGGTTAACACACTTTGAAATAAGCCTTAACCATCCTCAATAAAGCACATGATCTTATTAACTATCCTTTAATCTAATTTCCACTTTGTTTTCTCTCACCTTCATGTAACCTTCCTTTTATTTCTTCATTAATTTTAGAGTCATTAGAAGAAGCTGAAAAACCATTATGCTTGGGAGCATTTGCAAACTTGCGCCCCTGAATATGTCATCAGTTTGGCTCAAATAAATTTTTATAAAAGTTCTCTGCATTCTTACATTGACATTGTGCAACCATCTCCACCACCCATCTCCAGAAATTTTTAATCTTCCCAATCTGAAACTCTGACCCCATCAAACAGTAACTCTACATTTTACCATTTCCTCAACACCATTCATTTTTAAAAGATTGATCTTTATAAAAATATATACATCAAACTACAAAGTTTATTTTTTTAATTTATTAAGATATTATTTGTGTACATAGCTTACCATTGCCCCCCCCCCACCTCCCATTCATGCCCTCCCTCCCCAGAGTTCTGTGTTCATTGGTTGTACTTATATGCATGCATACCAGTCCTTTGGTTGTTCACTTATCTCCCCCCAGATCTCCTTCCTCTCCCCGCTGTCATTTGACAATCTGCTTGTTTTATGGTGACTATCTCATGACCACATAAATAGAATCTGCTCCTCATTTGGCAGTCTGCTTGTTTTATGGTGACTATCTCAGGACCACATGAATAGAATCCGCTCCTCCTCTGGTTCATACTGCCCCTCCCCCTGGGTCCTACTGCTTCCCCGGGAAACACGGCTCTCCCGGGGTACATGTCTCCCCCGGGGCACATGGCTCTCCTGGGACACCCGGCCCCCCTAGGGCAGACGGCTCACCGGGGTCACCTGGTCCCCTGGGACACACGGCTCATCCTCTGTGGCGCTGGGGTCGCAAACTGGAGGCACTGCACTAGCTCCTCGCTAGCTCGTCCGGGGTTTGGGATGGCTCGGGCGGGGAGACCGTGCTCTAAGGAGTCTCAGCCGAATGGCTGCGAACTCCGAGGCCAAGTTCTGAAGCTGCCCACTCCCTGGGCCTTGGAGTGGAGTGAGCTCTGTTCTCGGTGGGCTTCCCTCACTCATGGCAGCGCGGGGGGCACGGTGGAGGAGGCTTTTGTGGCTCAATTTCCACTGTATTTTTAAAATCCACATGGCGGCAGAGGCTCTGGGTTGGCCCTGCAGCGGCGGGCCCGACAGGCGAAGGGCTTGCTCCCATGGCTGGCCGGCTGGGATGGCCCACTCCCTGGGCCCAGGGCGGGGCAGAGGGAGGTCTGGCTTCACTTATTCCCGGCGGCGGTGGCTCCGGTGGGTCCGATTCCACCATAGTTTTAAACTCCACATGGCAGCAGCGGTGCCCTGCTTTGTGTCTAGTTGTAGCCATCCCATTCCGCCAGCTTTCCTGTGGGTCTGGTGATCCCTTTCGATTTTAGCTGTTGTTTTTTTCCAAATTGTTGATGAGGTGGCAGCTTAGGAGACTACCTAGGCCGCCATCTTGTTTCGGTCCCCCAAAGGGGGACCTGGCACAAATGGCCACCCCATGTGCCACCTTTTCAATGAAATGAAAAGATAACCTACTGAATGGCTGAAGATATTTACCAATTCTATGTCCAATGAAGAGTCAATATACAAAATATATAAAGAACTCACACAACTTAACACTCAAAAAAAAAATCTGATTCAAAAATGAGCAGAAGCCCTAAATAGACATTTCTCCAGAGGAAGTACTTAGGAGATGAGAGAGCCTATGCATTGTTGTTTTGGTTCTCTAGAAATGTTATAGGGAAGAAGTGAGCCAAGGCTGAGCTGCTCTTAGCTCACTGGTAAGTGAAAGTCACAGCTACAGAAGTGAGCATGGGTCTGCTTTAGCTCGCTGGAAAGTCAGAGAAAAGGGGGCGTTGGAGACAGGTTCAGCGGGTAAGCCTGGGAAGAGCGGTTGTTTGCTTTTCTCATGGTTGTAAGTTTTGAGGGGACTTTTGGAATTTAGGAGAAAGAAAGAAAGACATCTGTGTATGAGTAGAGGCATGGGCACATTCCAAAGAGAGTGTGAGCTGGCATTCTTGGTCTTGAGGGGTTTATCCAGCTTCTGCAGGCGGGAATCCTAGGGGAGGTCCCAGGGGAAGGTCTTAACAGAATCATTAGTTTTCCTTCAATAGGGTGATTCATCAAAATGAGTGTATAGGGAAGTTTGGGATTATTCTCTGGTCAGCTTCACTGTTTTACTTTTATCTTGGGGTCTGTCTGGCTCGAATCAGTTTTTCTGTTATTTGCTCCCCTGATTTTATCCATCCTTGGATTTGGCTGGCACAAATGGCACTAATTGGGTCTCTGTTGCCTATCTCCCTGACCAGGATGATTCAAGCTATAGTATTCACTGGTACTGGTGTCAGAGGAGAGGTATACACCATTTGCTCTCAAGTGTCCTTGGTTAGGGTAGAGAAGGTCTTTCAATTCGCTAGCTGGCTGTAAATTGGTTAAATTGTTTGGCCTTGTTTAAATAATTTTTCTCAGTTTCTCCATTCCACTTGCCAAATAATTTTTCTAGCTTTTCCCTAACCCTAACTCTAACCCTGACCCTAAAAACAAAATAAATAAACATGGAAAATAGAAACAAACTCATAGATACAGAGAAAAGATTGATGGTTGGTGAACTGGGTGAAAAAGGTGAAGGTATTAGGAAGTACAAATTAGCCCTGGCCGATGTGGTTCAGTTGGTTGAGTGCTGTCCCATGCACCAAAAGGCTGCTGGTTCGATTCCTGGCTGGGACACACGCCTGGATTGTGGGCTCGATCCCTAGTCGGGGCTCTGCAGGAGGCGGCCAATCTATATTTCTCTCTCACATTGATGTTTCTCTCTCTCTCCCTCTCTCCCTCTTTCTTCCTCTCTAAAATCAATTAAAAAACATAAAAATTTATAAAGAAGCACACATTAAGAGCTATGAAATAGTCATGGTGATGTAAAGTACAGCTTAGGGAATTTAGGCAGGAATATTATAAAAACTATGTATGGTATCTGGTGGGTACTAGGGAGATCACATCATAGGTTAAATTAATGCTTAACCACTATGCTATACACCCAAAACTAATATAATACTGAATGTTAACTGTAATTTAAAAAATAAAGAAATAAAAAAGACTTAACATAAAAATTTAAAAGGATTTACACACACACACTTGTAGCATGTTAATTTTAGCCACTGTGCAGTGGTCCATTGTATGTGTATATCACAATTTATTTATTGATCTTTGTATTGATGGGTTTAGGTCATATCAAATTTTACTTGTAAATAATGCAAAATGCACACAACATGCCATTCATATATCTTACCGTTCATGTATTTCAGAGGTCTATATCTGGATCATCTAGAATTTAAATTGCTGAGTCATGGACAAATTCAATAGTCAACATTGCCTGATATTTCCAGTGACTCTTCAAAGCTGTTCTTCAAATTTCTACTCTCCTTAGTAGTGTCTGAGAATTTACCATTTCCCACCAACTCCCCAAAATTTGTCAATGTGTTATTAGACTTTTTTCAAGTTTTCAATTTCATATTAATTAATTGTAAATGGAAAAAGCCAATGTCCCCTCCTAGGGATCTTTCTCTTGTGTGTTCCTTTATTTATTTACCCCACACTAATGCAAAGGCAGAACACTTCGCTTCTGACACTCTGGTCACTAGATGTGTGAGTTTACTCCCCTCCCTGCTAAGTACTTTTCTGCAACATTAGTGGGGTGTCCTTTAATTTAACTCAATTCTGGCGCCATCTACCTGGAGACAGTATCAGATTCCACAGATTAAGGGCTCAGTCCCACAAGTCTGCTCTCACCCACTTTAGATGCCCATCACTACTGGTAGTTTATCCACAACTTCTGTCTGATTTGACTACCCCTTTCTTCAAATTTGTGAGAGGTGCTCACAGAACTCAGGGAAATCCTTACTTACATTTACCAGCTTATTAAGAGGCATGATAAAGCATACAGATGAACAGCCAGATGAAGAGATACCTAGGGCGAAGTCTGGAAGGATCACCAGTGCAGGAGTTTTGGGCCCCATGGAGCTATGGTTAGGGTGTCACCCTCCTCATACATGGAGATGTTCACCAGCTGGACGCTCTCCAAATTCCATGTTGTTAGGATTTTATGGGGGCTCCCTCACATAGGCATGATCAATTAATCTTGTTTATAGCCCCTTTCCCCTTTCTGGAGTAAAAATTCCAAGCTTCTAATCATGGCTTGGTCTTTCTGGTGACCAGCCCCCATCCACTAGCCCACTCAGAGTCATCTGAATAGAACAAAACATTTTTCCAGTGTTCTTATCTCTTAGGAAATTACAAGGGTTTCAGGAACTCTGCAGGAACTGAGGGCAGAGACCTATATATATTTTCTATTATCTCACACTAACAATTTAGGGCAATTAAGAATTTTTAACAGCTAACACAACTGTATTCCTATTTCCATTTCCCATTGTTCTAATTGTCTAATCTTTTTGTGTGTGTGCTGGGAAGGTGAATCTGATTTTATTTTTGTATATTTTACCTTTTGGGGTGAGTCTATGTTTAATGCAAATTATCACACAAACTTTGAAGGTTCTGATGGGCATATAAAGAATAAATGGGAGAGATAAAATATTCTGAATTATCAATTATTTAACAGAATCAGAATCATAAATTAAGCAAATGCACCAGGATATGACCTGAACATTTTTACCTTCTAAATGCTTCAATACAATTGGATTTGCTGTATAAATATTTAATTTTCACTTCATTTTGTTCATTCTTTCATTTCTTTTTTTTTATATTGGGGTCACAGGAAGAGCAGGAGGTGTGGTGTGATAAAGAAATGATCACATTGTCATCTGTTCAGATGCTAGGAGGTCCTAGGTGGTGCATTAAAATAGGGAAAAAACAAGAGGAAGTGTAGGGATGGGAAAGTGTGTTGGTTACACTGCTTAACACCACAAGCAAAAAGGAACACTTGATTCAGATGGGCCTGAGACAAAGAAGGCATTCTTCCAGCAGCTCTGAGCGTGGGCTGTGCAGGCCCAGGCACACTGTATCCCGAGGCCCAGGGGGACCATATAAGCAGGTGCAATTAAGGCTTCATGTGTAAGCACAATAGCTCCTGTTTTCACCCATAGGGCCTATTTCCTTATGATGAACATCTCTGATTTAGAAGATAAATAAGATTAGTTATTAGAAAAAAAAACATAATAGAAACAAAACTTTAGCTTTTGCCCAATCCAGCCCGAGGCAAGAACTTGGCTCATTGCATGTTGTGCGAATATCTTCTGAGTCACCCTGGACAACTGGCTTCCTGAGATAATCTCGGAACAGGGATCTACAGGAACCATTATTAGGACTAGTTAGTAACTGGCTCTTAGCAGAACTTACTCTACAGTTCACTTAACTGGCCTATACTTATCTGGGAAAATTAAAGGGGTGAAGTCCTCCACCTCGTCCTGTGCCATATTCTAAGTGGGGGTGTATACGGCACAGGGAAGGCAGGACCATGTAGCCTTGGGGTGGTTTTTGTGGCCAGACAGTGATGGGTTGGAATTCTGGAATGACTACCACACCTGGGTGTCTGTAAGCAGGGAACCCTCATTCCCAAAGCTGTGGTTTCTGTATCCCTGTAGTGAGTTATCAGATCTAACCACCTCACAGGATTTGTGTTAAGGAATAACAAGGATGATGATGCAAGGAGAAAATGGGCAACATGTAGCACAGTGCCCCACAAATAGGCGTGGTGACAATAATAAGAAGAGCCAAGATGATGGAGAGCTCATTGTCTCTTTTTTGAATTGGCATAGACAGAAATTTGAATCCTCTTTCGTCCGTGCTCCTTCCTCCTTGGACACACAGGCAGGTAGCCACCACAGACATTTTCTCATCCCCTTGGATGTCCTGTGTGAGCTGCTTCTTAAGATTTGGCCTGTGCTTTTAGAATGTGGTCCTCTGAGCATTCTGAAATAGCTCTCTGAGGTGATCCCACAGCTCTTCAGCCTCCTATAGGGGGAAGAAGAGCAGTCAGGTTTGTGGGAGCATGTGGAGGATACCTGACCCAGAACCTCACATCTGCTCTTGCGACTGACTCCTTTTAGGAAAGGCTGACTTATCTGGTGTTTCTGTTGATGGAAATCCCTGCTACCTGGTATAGGAGAATCTGGGTACTGACCAGGTTAGTGAACACCACCTGAGACGTTCTGAGCTGATGAGCATTGTTAGGTGATTAGAGTTTTTTCCAAATGCCAGTTTTAAATCCACCTCCTATAGGAACCCTGATAACTTGCATTGGTATTGCTTTTTTTATTTCTCTAACTTTTTAAGTACTTTTCTACTTGGCACGTCATTAGTGACCTACTGTATGTGCAATGATTCCATTGATCTTTGTGATTTAATGTTACATTGGATCAAATGTGGTAAATGTCACTGCAGTAGAATCTGTTGCTGTGCTCTCAACACTTCACCAGTCTTCCGACTGCTTGTATGGGTATTTCTTTGCCTGTAGGCTTTCTCTGGCCGCCTGGGACAGCTTTGCTGGCCACAACAGGCCCAGGAGCAACTCTCAACCCACAGCTGAAGGGAATGGGTGTGTAAAGCCCTCAGCTCTCTCCTCTCTCGGGGTTATAACAGCTGTCTGCTTTACACTGTTTCTTAGAGTTCCCCAGAAGGATTGTACCCCAGTTGCCCTCTTACTTGATGAGACACCCTTTAGTTGCTGCCTTCTCTTCTTGAATCAGTTTCTCATTCCCCTACCTATGCTCCTGGGTTTACCTTCCAAATAAACCTGCACTTGGAAAAATTAAAACTATCATTAAAAGTGGACCCCTATAATTCCATAGATGAGCCCCTATAATTCTATCCTTCTGGTAAAGAAACCAAGTGGAAAAAGATAGAGATTTGTACAAAATCTCAGAGCTATAAATAAGCTAGTTATTCCCAGACATCCTGTGATTTCAAATCCATGTGCCTTATTATCAGCCATTCATGTAGACTGCCAATATTATTTGATAATAAACTTATGTAGTGCTTTTTTTCCACATTCCATAAAAAAGACAGTCAATACCTTCTTGCTTTCATGTAGGAAGATTATAAGTTCACGTAGACAGTATGCCCCAGGGATATATGAAGAGTCCCAACTAATGTCTTTAATACTAAAAATTGATTTAAATGATGTTAAATTTCTAAGAGATTCCACTCTAATCCAATATGTGGATGATTTAATATTCTTCTCTAGAAAATTACTCAACTCCCCAAAGGACACAATGTACTTATTACAGAAGCTAGTTATAAAGGAACATGGATATCAGAAATAGGCTCTAATCCTGTTTAGCCCAAGTAAAATACTTTGGTTACCTCATATCTAAAGATGGGCTACTAATTAACCCTGGAAGACTCAGAAGAATTCCAACTCTTCAAAAACAAAAACAAGAAAGCAGATTTGAGTATTCCTGGGTTTGACTGAATATAGTCACAATTGAGTTTTAATTTTTTAATTAATTATCCATCCTCTATATGTCTTAAAATCAAATTGATCTGATCCAATTCAGTGGAACCCAGAAGGAAAACAAAATATAAAATCTCTAAAGAATGATTTAAAGCTTTCCCTCTGGGACACCTTAATTATAAAAATTTTAAGTAAAAAATATAGATTATCATGCTATTGTGATATAAAAAGATGCTTGCTATGATTTCCATCTTTTTGAACATGTAGTGACTCAGTTTATGTCCTACCATCTGGTCTATGTCCCATGTACACTTGAGAAGAATGTATATTCTGCAGCTTGGGGTAAAATGTTCTGTAAGTGTCAATTAAATCCATCTGTTCTACTGTGTCATTTAGGGTCACTGTTTCTTATTGATTTTTTGTTTGTTTATTAGTGGTGTGTTCAAGTCCTCTTGCTATGAATGGATGGCTATCGATCTCTTCCTTCAAGTCCTCCAGAGTTGTTAAATACATTTAGGTGCTGCTATATTGGGTGCATATATGTTTATCAGGATTATAGCCTCCTGTTGAATCAATCCCTTTAATATTATGTGATAGCCTTCTTTGTTTCTTTTTTGGTCTTTGGTGTGAAGTATATTTCTTTAGATATAAATATTGCTTTCCTCCTTGTCTTTGTTTCCATTTGCTTGAAAAATTTGTTTCTATTTCTTCACTTTTATCCTGTGTGTTTCTCTTGTTCTGAGGTGGGTCTCTTATAGACAGCTTATATATGGGTCATGTTTTCTTATCCACTCAGAGTTATCCTATGTCTTATGATTAGACAATTTAATCCATTACATTTAAGTTTATTATTGATAGGTACTTATTTATTGTCATTTTTATTCTTTATGCCTATGTTCCCCTCTTCCTCCTCCTCCTCCTTCTCCTCCTCCTTCTCCTCTTCCTTTTCCACTTTCTTCTTCTTCTTCTTCTTCTTCTTCTTCTTCTTCTTCTTCTTCTTCTTCTTCTTCTTCTTCCTTCTTTCTTCTTCTAATTTTTTCTTTCTTTCAGGGAAGCTCTTTATTTCACCTTCAATTTTGAATGATAGCCTTGCTGGATAGAGTAATCTTGGTTTCAGGTCCTGGCTTTTCATTACCTTGAATATTTTATGCAAATTCCTTATGACCTGAAGTGTTTCTGTTGAGAAATCAGTTGACAGACTTATGGATACTACTTTATAGGTAACAAATTGATTTAAAAATATATTTTATTTATTTTTTACAGAGAGGGATAGAAAGTTAGAAACATCGATGAGAGAGAATAATCGATCAGCTGCCTCTTATACACCCCCTACTGGGGATGTGCCCGCAACCAATGTACATGCCCTTGACTGGAATCAAACCTGGGATCCTTCAGTCCGCAGGCCGACGCTCTATCCACTGAACCAAACCGGTTTCGGCACAAATTGATTTTTTCTTGCTACCTTTAAGATTCTCTCTTTGTTGCTGGGCTGGGGTGGCTCAGTGGTTGAGTGTCGACCTATGAACCAGGAGGTCATGGGCTCGATTCCCTGTCAGGGTACATGCCTGAGATACAGGCTTGATTCCTAATGTGGGGCATGCAGGAGGCAGCCAAGCAAAGGTGTTCCAGTCTGCTGGTACAGCATAAGCAAAAGTGCAGACAAAAAGGTGCATGGCATTGAAGTATAATCTAAAAATGTTAAAACACATTTTTATCAAAAAAAGTTTTGGTGTTAAATATTTATTTAGCTTATTAATAAGGGAACCAATGGGATACTAAAATTTATTCAAAAGATCTGAAAAATGAGTAGAGATAATAGATAAAGGGACGATGAAATAAGATAGTAAAATTAGATATAAAATTGGTTAATGCCCATAAAATAGTAAAACACTTTTCTTTGAGGTTATTTACTTAGCCAGAATAATTCAAAATTTATCAATATTCATCAAGTTACCATCTGCTTTATGAAGTTTATTCTTAATCAACAGAGTCAGTCACACAAATTAATCATCTAGTGCTGTGTACAAAGCACCCCAACTCTGTAGCCTGAAACAGGAGCGTTCACTCATGTTTCTGAGTGCTAGGGATTTGGAAGCAGCTATGCTGAGTGGTCTTGCTCCAGGATCCCAAAGGAGGTTGCAGTCAAATTGTAAGCTGGAGTTGCAGTTTTTAGAAGGTGCCAGAGGACCCACACCCAAGTTTACTCAGGTGGCTTTTGGCAGAAGGCTCCAGTTCCTTGCCACAGGGTCTCTCCATAGGGCCACTCACAAGTCAGGGCAGCTAGCTTCCTCAGAGAAGAGTGATGAGAGAAAGAGGGAAAGGGACAGGGGATAGGGACAAGAAGAGAGGGACAAAAAGGAAGAAGAAGAGGGAGAGGAGGGGAGAAGAGAAGAGGGAAGAAGAGAGGGGGAGAGAGAGAGAGGGAGAGAGAGAAAGAGAGAGTGCAAGAGGAGGGGAGAAGGGCCCTAGATGGAAGTCGTAGTCTTTTTATAATCTAATCTCAGAAGTGACATTCCATCATTTCTGCTGTGTTCCCTTTCCGGAAGCGAATATCAGGACAGCATTCTAGGGAAGGAAAATTAAACTTTACTCTGGGGAGAAGGGTCATCAAAACCAGCACATTACCTCCCTTGGAGGGTCTGATGCCCACAGGCAGGCCTCTAGACAATGCTCTGGCATGATTTTCAGAGGATCATAGGGCAACCTTTTGACTTATCTCCATGTTTTGCTCACTTTTTGTAGCTGTTTGGGGAACACCAGATGGTCCAGCTGAAATATGCCCCCAAACCAGCTGATGAGGCCCTACCCTGTTGCTGGTCCCCAGTGTGGTTTTGTGACCCGAGAAGGCCTGGCAGCCAACCCATCATCAGGTCAGTGTGTGAAGAAGACAGGATATATCGGGCCCTTGCACAAAGGGAGTTGAGGAGCAGGGAGAAACCTTGGCTGTGGAGCCTGAGGGAACGATGTGATGGAGGGAGCCTGGGAACTATGGAGGAGACGCTGGCGTTAGAATCACCAGGCACAGGGGCTGTCCAAGTGCTGTTGGATGTCACAGAGGGAGGGGATAACAGAGGAAGATGGCTCAGGATGAAGTCAGTGGAATAGCTGGTGTCTCACACTGCCAGCCCAGGGCCTACCTTAATTTTTGCACAAAGGGTGAAGGGAGGGGGAGCCATGAAGTGTGTCTGGGCAGCTGACTGAAGAAGTCCCAGGTGGTTCAGACTATAAATGTGCTGATGCCTTGAACTCAAGGATTCTAGAGTGTGTCCAGATTTCCTCCTCCCTCAAGGGGGAAGGGAGGGTTGGAAGGGCAGCGATTTTCCTGGGGTGAGGGGTCACAGGAAGTTCACTGTGACTGGAGAGCTACTTTGCCCCAACAGCTGGCAACAAGCAAGCACTCAGCAAGATACTAGTACCAAGACCCCAAGGCTTGGGTGGAAAACACCAGGTGCTGGCAGGCTGTGGGCAGGGGCAGGAAGTTTTGTCTTGTAGATAAGGTGGAAACATTTCCTGCCAGAGGCAGACAACCGCTTCCCGCCCCGGCACATTCTGGAGTTGGTGGCACCTTTCCTCTAGCTGACGGAATTCCACCTCCCCAGTTCTGGTGCACATTCCTCCAGAAGATACGGCGGGAACCACTGTGAAGCCACAGGTAGCACATTCCTCAATTTTATTTCCGGAAGAAGAAGAAATTCATATGGTCATTCAGACCACACCTCCAGGTGTCACTGGGTAGGAAGTTGTGCCCACTGGACCTGATGATGTATATCTAACTTGGTTATTCTGCAAGCAGACCCCAGGGAGAGCATTGGGGCAGGTAGTGCTCCTGGGGTGGTTCCAGAAAGCAGGAGGGAAGGTGGGGGAAAGTGAGATGGGATGGGGAGAGGGGTCAACATGGTAGAGGATGTGTATGACAGGAACTTTGGGGCTATGGACAGAGAACTGGGTCTCTGTTCTCCGTCACATGTTGTTCATCCACCTGAACCACATGCTTGCATAGGCCTAGCACTGGGAATGCGCCTGCATTTTAATTAATTAATTTTATTTTATTCATTCAAAATATGTTTATCTACTTCTTATTGTTCTTGATGTCTAAAAGTGTTGTTTTCTCAGAGTTAGAGTATAAATTGTCAAGTTTCAAGTTCATTTCTTGCTTTCCTTCACTTATCCCACCATCTCATTGTCACTTTTCTGGGCAATTAAGATAATCTTGAAGGGTATCTGCTCTTAAATGCTGGTAGACCTAAGTGGTGTGTATATGTGCACATTCAATGTCTATAAGGCAGGGAGAACATGTGAATGTTTTTCACAGAGATCCAGTTCTCTGTCCATAGCCCCGAAGTTCCTGTCATACACATCCTCTAACATGTTGGCCCCTCTCCCCATCCCATCTCACTTCCCCCCAACTTCCCTCCTGCTTTCTGGAACCAACCCAGGAGCACTACCTGCCCCAACACTCTCCCTGGGGTCTGCTTGCAGAATAACCAAGTTAGACACACACCATCTCTGTTTTCTTTACTAAACAGTGAAGAAACAGTGGACACAATCTCCGTTTTCTTTACTAAAGTAGTATTGGAAGGGTGAGTAACATGACAGCATGCTCCATTGGTTTTATAAATATTGGTTCACACTTTCTGGTGCAGAATGCAACTCCTAAACATGGGGCACGTTGGTGGTCTACACTGCCCTGGCTGGAGACCACCACTCTGGAAACACAAAGCTCCAAGAGGATGCAGCAGCCTCACTGTCAGAACCACAGCACTGGTTGCTTCAATCCTATTCATCAATAATGCAAAGATGTGTGCAAAAATGTGTCTACTAAATGTTTACTTGTTTTTATTTATTTTTAATTTTTATTTATTTATTTCAGAGATGAAAGGAGAGGGAGAGAGAGAGAGAGATAGAAACATCAATGATGAGAGAGAATCATCAATTGGCTGCCTCCTGCCCTCACACTGGGGACTGAGCCCACAACCTGGGCATGTGCCCTGACCAGGAATTGAATCATGACCTCCTTCCTTGTTCATAGGCTGATGCTCAACCACTGAACCATGCTGGTCATGCTGTCTACCTACTTAAAAAAAAGGTATGTTTTCATTGACTTTGAGAGAGAGAAGAAGGGAAAAGGATAGAGAGCTAGAAACATAAATCCACTGCTTCCCGCACATCTTCTCCTGGGGTTTAAGCCACAGTGTGGATCAAACCAGGACCTCTTGATTCATGGGTCAATACTCAACCACTTAGCCACACCAGCTGGCCATTCACCTACTTTTTATATCAAAAAGGTTTTCTTACAAGACATTGTATTTTTATAATTTATTTATTTAAAATCTTTATTGCTCAGATTATTACAATTGTTTCCCCCCCCACAGTTCCCTTCCACCCAGTTCCCACCCCTCCCTCTGCCCTTAACCGCCCCCCCCCCGCCATTGTCCTCATCCATAGGTGTACGATTTTTAATCCAGTCTCTTTCTGCACCCCACACCCCTTTCCCCCTGATAATTATCAATCCACTCCCTTTCTTTGCCTCTGATTCTATTATATTCACCAGTTTATTCTATTCCTCATATTTTTAATTCACTTGATCTTCTTTCACTTCTTAAATAATACCTTTCAGCATTTCATATAATACTGGTTTGGTGGTGATGAACTCCTTTAACTTTTTCTTATCTGTAAAGCTCTTTATCTGCCCTTCAATTCTGAATGATAACTTTGCTGGATACAGTAATCTTGGTTGTAGGTTCTTGCTATTCATCACTTTGAATATTTCTTGCCACTCCCTTCTGGCCTGCATAGTTTCTGTTGAGAAATCAGCTGATAATCATATGGGTGCTCCCTTATAGGTAACCAACTGCTGTTCTCTTGCTGCTTGTAAGATCCTCTTTTTGTCTTTTGCCCTTGACATTTTAATTGTGATGTGTCTTAGTGTGTTCCTCTTTGGATTCCTCTTGTTTGGGGTTCTGTATGCTTCCTGTACTTGTAAGTCTATTTCTTTTACCAGGTGGGGGAAGTTTTCTGATATTATTTCTTCAAATATGTTTTCAGTATCTTGCACTCTTTCTTCTTCTGGCACCTCCATAATTCTGATGTTGGTACGCTTGAAGTTGTCCCAGAGGCTCCTTACACTATCTTCAATTTTCTGGATTCTCTTTTCTTCTTGCTTCTCCAGAGTAGTGTCTTTTTTTTTCTTTGTATTCCAACTCTTTGACCTGATTCTTGTGTTCCTTCATTCTTCTGTTGGATCTCTGCATAATATTTTCCAATTTAGTCAGTTTATGTTTAATTTTTAGTTGGGTCTCATGAAATTTATTGGCCATTTCTAGGAAATTCTTGCATAACCTTATAACCATGGTTTTGAACTCTATATCCTCCATCTCTTTTGTTTGAGATATATTTCCTTGTCTCGGCATTTTCACTGCTTCCCAGAGCTGGTAGGATGGTTTTGTGTGTTTGGTTTCCTATATGGCCCAGTGGATCAGCCTCCTCAGTTACCTGAGGTAGACACTTTTGGTGCTCCCCTTTGTGGACTGCATGTACAGTCTTGTTGTAGCTAAGTCTTTTTGTTGTTGGTATCCCTGGGAGGAATTGACCTTCAGGCCAATTGGATGTGGGTATCAGCTGTGTCTACTCTGGGGTACCTTCTGTATTAGAGACAGCCTTATTAGGATCAGACTTGCAAAATTGCAGAAGCCTCTGTGCTCAGCTTGGATGGGGTGGAGTCTCAGGGCTGAGCTGACAGTCTTGGCTTCCCATCAGCCCTGCCCTGTGTACTTGCCTGAGTTTCTGGCTGACCTCTGTCTTCCGCAGCTCCCCTGAATTTCCACCTGACAGTCCCAGATTCCCTGTGCAAAGGTGTGGGTGCCCCAGGGGCTTGCCCGGAATTGAGTTGGATCTCTGTGGTCTGAAGCTTCTGACTCCTTCCGCTATGGAGAGGCCTTGGTAACCTCCATGGTCAGACCTCTGTGGGTACTCACTTGCGCACCCGTGACTGTAGCCCCTGCCCACTGCGGCTCCTGGCTCCCCCAGTCTCCCAGTCTCTGAGTCTCTGGGTGCCTTTCTCTGCAGTCTGGACTCCACCCTTATGAGCCTGGGTCCACGGGGTTTTGGCCAGGACTGAGGTTCAGTACAGTCAGAAAGGGTTCAGTGCAATCGGGAATTCTTTTCCCCTTCTGCCAGCCAGGCATTTGGTCGCACTTCCTCTCTGTGTGCACAAGTGTCTCCCTACCTCAGTGCTTTGCGGCTCCCAATCCGATCTGTGAGTCTCTCTCCTTCCTGATGTAGATTTCCCACTCCACCAGCTTTCCTGTGTTTTTGGATGAAGTCTGTTCTGATTTTAGTTGTTGTTTTTGAAATTGTTGTGCTGGGTGGCAGCTTAGGTGCTTACCTAGGCCGCCATGTTGGTTCTCTCTTTATTTTTATAAATTTTTTAACAAACAGCTTCAAAATCTATAAAACACTTTGGACAATTTTTAAACAAGCTAGAAAGTCCTTTTGGCAAGCTTTTCAGTGTGAAGATATGGAGATCTGTAAGTGATAGATTTACATTATTTATGGTAACAAATTACACAAAGAGGAAAAAGTTCCACACTGTTCAATCTCTCCATACAATGAGTTTCCGTGAAAAGCAATTACTTTTTCATTCAGTATTAAAACACCTCCTTTCCCAGGAAAAGACAACTTGAAGGTATCTATATTTTCAGAAACACTTTGAGGCCACACCTTGTGATGAGCCCTTGAACACAGAGTTCAGCCAAAAAAGTGACCACTTTTTGTGAAAGAAAATTGCCCACCTCATCTCTAGAGCAGCTCTGTCTGAGCACATCAGACACTCGAGGACTTACTTGCACCGTCCCTCTCCAAAGCACTGCAATCCATGCCAAGGTGCCTACAAACTGCACACCACTCAGCAAGGCCGCCCAGCCTGCTTCTCCCGAGTGGGGAGTACCCACTCTTCCCTCAGGGACTTGTGAGCTTCAGTGATTGCAATGACTGGCCATGCAGAGTCAATCCTTACACTAAGTATTAGGAGACAGTCTTTGTCACATTCAGGTGAAATAAATGTAAGAATGCCATGTACGTCCTGCACACTCTTGGGGCCATGGACCCCACTTTGGAGACTGCTGATCCAGGCTAAGTGCCCACAGGAGCGAGCTTCAGGCTCTCTTCATTGCCTGAGCTGGGGCCTGCACAAGTACTCTCTGAAAATTGGCCCACCAACCCCTCAGCACACTGGGTCACATTGACAAGGAAGGTGTCTTCCAGTCTCTCCAGTGTTGTCTGCTAAAGGTTCCCATGACTGTGCTGTGAATTTTAGATGAGTATTTCTGACCCTTGTATCTTTATGAGGCAGTGCAGATGATGGCATTGAACCAGAGTATAACACCTTGGGGTAGAGAATGGCAGAGGCAGAGGTTAAGCACAAATATGCCTCCATTTGCCACACCCTATCCATTGGTTTTGGGCTGCCATCTTGCGCCTCTTGTCTTCCCAGCTCCACATCCATTGAGCAGTGGGATGGAGCATCCTGCCACAGTCAAATTTTCTTACTCTTAGTTGTAAGGAAGCATTGCCTTAGCCTTGCCAGAGCAAGCTCCAAAATGTCCTGTCCCTGACCACTCAAGGCCAGGGAGATAGCATAGATGGACATTGTAGGGCAAAGCCTTTGTCAGGGCTATGGGTTGAAGCTGATTTTTCACAGGCTTTAGCTCTTCCTCACTCTTCTCCAGGTGACTGACATAGGCAGACACAGGTCACTGCTTTCATTGAACCGTCTCTGCTTGAACCAATCATAGCTTGTCCTCCAAGACCTCTGATATCATCATGGAGGTTGAATTTTCAAACTATCAAAAAGCAGAGAGCTTGCCCTCACTGGTTTGGCTTAGTGGATAGAGCAAAGGCCTGTGGACTGAAGGGTCATGGGTACATGCCTGGGTTAGAGATCTGTCTCCAGTAAGGGGCCTGCAGGAAGCAGCTGATCAATGATTCTATCTCATCATTGATATTTCTATCTCTCCCTTTCCCTTCCTCTCTGAAATCAATAAAAAATATTTTTTTAAAAGGATAGAGCTTAAGGACATATCTACTCAGCCAAAGAGGACTTCCTGTTTTTAAGTTCAGGGATTTTTTTTTAAAAAAACAACCATAAACCAATGGAAGTTATTTTAGACCTGCAGTAAATATTCCCCAAAAGCATTTTGCATGAAACACGAATAAGCAACATACGGGCTAAGCTTCCTTCAAAATATACACACTTAAGAGGAAAGGGGCTTAGAAAAACACATCCTGGGCTTTTGCTGAGTGGAAAAATATCCGGAAAAATTACTGGACCTCGTTTTCATATTTTATTTTGTCCGGTGGTTAAGTACAGCATCTAACCTCAATTTCTAAGGCTGGAATACCTGGGATGTCCATGTTGAAAACCCAGTCTGTGCCCCTGTCCTCATTCCCCTGCAGGATTTATGTTTGCTGCTGACAAAGCTTGGTGTTGGTCCTAGAATCCAGGCCGTTTGGAACTGGTGGGAAGGAGAGATCCACTTCCTGATTTTCAAAGTGAAGAGAGGGACACCCAGGGGCAGTGCCTGGCCTAGACGGGAGAAGGCAGAGTTTGGTGGCCACTGAACTGGTTCCGAACAAAGCCACTATTGTTTGCCATGTTTCAGTGGCCACATATTCAGGAAGAATGGCCCTTCCCAGCAAGCCCTGAGCCATCCTCACTTCTGTGGGGCAAGCTCAGCTGGTGCCACAATGTAGCCTCCTGTCTGCTGGGCCTGGTCTTTGTCTTGTCAGGGGCAGACTAGTGCCTGGGGCTGGGGACCTGCTTATGTAGAGGTTGTGCAATCAGGAAATTAGTCTCATGTTCGTCCCTCTGATTTATTAGCCCATCAGGCACATTGGGCAAGTGGCATATTTTACCATCTTGCAGAGACAAGGCAGAGAAAGCAGAGTGTCTCTAGCCAGAGGGTGTAAGGCATGAGGCACCAGACCTTTGTGATGAAACAGAACGAGTTCCTGTGTCCCTTTGGGGCTCAGAATGTCCTAGAGGTTTGATCTGAGGGGAGATGGGACATATATGGGTCACCCTAATGGCTACATTCTTCCATAACATTCCCTGTCTCAATTTTAAATGACTAGATTTGCCCATGCTTGGCTGGGCAGGGAGCAGCAGAGTGGAGAGGAGTAAGGGAGCAAACCCAGCCAACCTCTTTCCTCCATCCTTCCTCATTGCTCCCTTTCTTTTCCCTTCCAGGGCCCTTCTTTCCTCCCTGTTTCTTTGCTCCTGAAGGATTCTGAGGTAGGTGTCATAAGTAAGTCTATAAAAGGTATTCTTTGGGTGCAAGGTCCCTGGATTCCCATATACATGTACTTTCTTCTGTGAGTGAGTGTGCCAGCCTCACTTTGAAGAACAGCTGGCAAGTGCATGCTGCCACAGACCCTGGAATCCCCATCCTGAAAACACTGTCTCTGCCTCTGTAGATGGACGTGGCCACTTTCAGATGGCCAGCCTTCCAGAGTTCCTCCTTCAGTCCACCTTCAATTTTCCTTTAGGAATGTGAGGGCATGTAAGGTGTGAATTTGACCTTGTGGCCTGGCCTCAGGTTGATTTCTGCTGCCCACTGGCTGCTACCTTTGGCTCCTCTTGGTCAGGTACTGCTCCTAGGCAGATGCAGGGCTGGCACTGGCCGCTGAACCTACAACTTGGGTTTGCTCCTCCTAGGAACCTTAAAGAGGAGGGAAGCAAATACCCTCTTTCTCTCAACATGACCGTAAGCCTGGGCATCTGCTTGGAGGGAGGCCGTGTGCTTGCAGCCTCTCCCACCTTCCCACCCTGGCTCTCTTTCCATGGGTCACCTGCTTTGTTCTTCTACTCCACATTGGAAGCTCCTGAAATGATATGGAAACTCAAACCAAACCGCTCCATTAAAATGATCTTCATCTTTGAAAAGTAAGAACTGCCTTTGGACTCGGCTCCTTCAGCAAAAACACCACCTGGGACGACGCCTAATGAGGACGCCTGGCTTTAGAAAGCTGTGGGGAGCAGACCAGCTGCACCACACCAGGGAGTCCACTCCCTTTCCTGAGTCTGGGTGAGGGGTAGGGAACAGTTTGAGGTTGGGCTTTGACTCAGCCCAACTCAAGACAAAGCCTGAGTCACAATTTTGGACTTTGCTAAGCACTCCTGATGAATACTCCAACCTTCTCCCTCAGGAAACCCCAAAGCACAAGTGAGCCCTGACATCAATAGTCAACTCAGAGGGGCGTTGCAGAGGCTCCGAGCCAGTCCCAGGGCTCACAGGTGGGCCAGATTGTGCAGCCGGGATGTTTGGGAATCAGGACAATTAGGGACCAAATGCTGAGCAGGGGTCAAGTTCTTCAGGCCAAGAGAGCAGCATAGCAGGCAGGATTGATGGAATAACAGGCTCATATGGGCCACGGTTAGGACTACCAAGTGCCGGGCAGAATCCTAAAGTGCAGAGGCATAACCATTCAGACAAAAAAAACATGTGTCCTTGTGCAGTTTACATACAAATAACCCCAATCAGCCCTTGTGGCTTAAAAGACATTCACTGTTTATTCATAAGGAATTCTGGAAGTGGACAGTCTAGATAACGTGTGGGCCAAGGAGTCAGATCATCTCTGTTGTAAGTGGCCCTATCTTCAGGTTTGACCTCAGGGATGCAATATGACTGTGCTCCTGTCCCCAGGTACCATGGCCAATGGTAAGCAGGCAGAGAGAGAACTCTCTGGAGGTAAAAGCCCTTCCCAGGAAGCACTCCACACCGCCTCACCTACCTCCTGGTTCCCACTAGCTGCAAGGTGGTAGAGCAGACACATCTGGGCATTTTAACCTCTGTAGTTGCAGGTGGAGCTGGAAATAGAGGCTGGGCATCAACGGGTCTGCTACATAGGAAAAGTGGGCCTTCTGCCTAGTTCACTTTGGGGGAGTGGAGAGCCTGATTTGGGCTAGCAGGAAAAGGAACTGGATGCTTGGCTTGGTTTCAGCTCAGTGGACAGAGCCAGTTGTAAAGGACAGACTCTCCTCCATTCTCCAGCCTGAGACCCTGCATCTGTGAGGTCCACCCATACCAGTGAGGTGTTCCCTGAGCATCAACTTAATTTCCATGTGGCACTGACTGGGGTTTCAAAACAAAGGGAGCTCTTGAACCAATGAGCTGTCAGACATCAGGGCTCACTCTCGCTTTGACATTGAGCTGAGGGAGAAGGCCGGAGTGTTCATCAGGAGTGCTTAGCAGAGCCCCAAATTGTGACTCTGGCTTTGTCTTCCTGCTTTTGAAAATGAGGGGCCAGTTGCAAGATGAAAGAGTTCTTCAAAGTAGATTTTAAAGTTTGAACAAAGGTGTCCTTTTTCTTCAAGCAAAAAGGATAGTAGGTCTATTAATACCTTTGGGTTTCTCCAGTATGTAGCATCTTTGCTCTTCCTGAGGGTGTTATCTGGTCCTACACTTTATAAACATTTGAAAATTTCCCTAATAAATGAATACTGCTACTCTCACCCATCCTCTCAGCACACTGCTTGTTTGACATGACACAACTTAAAATATACCGGCATTCATTTCAACTCCAAAGTCTGTGGCCATTTGTTGGAGAGGAGATGAAGGAATGAGGTTCTGAGGACCTCAGTGCTGGATCTGAGGCCTTTGGAAGGGGTCCTTCAAGGAAACAAATGTTTTTCAAGCCTGTTTTCTCTCCTGTGAAAAAGGAAAGTGACAGCCTTGACTACCTCTTCCTTACAGGCTGTTGTCAGTATTAAGAGTGCACTAGTGAGAGATGAAGGATATTTGGTAAAAAGGAAAGGCTGCTCATTACTACCCACTTGCCTGAGTTCCCAAACCTTCCCTGGCCTGAGAGCACCCCTGAGCTTTCTTTCTTTGTTTTTGTGTTTAAATGTGACTTCTCCTAACTGACCCAGTTGGCATGGAAAAGTGTTCCTTATCTGGGGATAGAAGCAGAGGCCAGCAGGATTGCAACTAGCAGAAATTAAAGCAAGCATAGAAGAAAATTCACGGTAGAAATTCCGGAGTGTTCGAATCAATAGACATCATAACCTAAATATTAAAATTTACTATTTTAGGTTCTCAGTTTTATCCAGTTATTAGTTTCATGGGAAGGACTTAAAGTGCTTTGCAGGTACATCATGAACAATGAAGCTTGAACCAGGAACTCTCGGCATCATATCCCCAGGGACTTGAGATAAAAATTCTCCCGCCCCACTCCTAACCTGCTGAGTCAGCAGCTCTGACTTTGGGGGATATGGGGGTCCAGATAGGCATTTTAATCAGCCCTGCAGGAATTCTGATGTGCACACTGTAGTCTGAGCACCACTGGCTTAAAGAAAGATGATCTATTATCAAACAGTAGAAATGTGTGTGTGTGTGTGTGTGTGTGTGTGTGTGTGTGTGTGTGTGTGGTGATTGTGGGGGACGTTTAGGGTACCATGCAGTCAGGGTTTGCTCCTATACCTCTGTTAATGCTGGCTATCTCTTTCTCCTTTCTTTGTTGACTTTGCCCCTTGGGCCAGCTCCTCTTCCAGGCAAAGATGGTTATCAGCTGCAATCATGACACAGTGTTTCCTTTCCCTGGCCAGTGGGGGAGAGAATCAGTCTCTCAAACATGGAAGAATAGGCTCTTTCCAGTGGGATTGGGCCAATTTAGGTCATGGCCTGCCTAGACCATGGGAGAGGATGCCATGCACTGATTGGTCAAAGCCCAGATTCACAAGTCAATCAGTGGGCTCCATGTTATGAAAGAGAACCAGTCCTGGGGGAAAGTGGGGGTAGAGCCCTTTCCCATTGGGTTCCCAGGGGAGAGAGGAAGATGGCATTCTGCTGTGTGAGAACATCTATGTCAACTTCAGCACCTGGGTTTTTTCTTATAAAGTAACCCTCCCAGCAATTAGAGGATGGTTGCGATGATTGCCTATTCTGCAGGTGGCTGATCACTTTGCATACAGCCATCAAGCCTGCACTGCTCTCAGGCAGAGTGCAGGTGGAAAGGGAAAGCAACGGTCAAGATTCCTGACCTGTGGGAGCTTGTAGTGTAGATGGGAAAACAGAATACAGGTGCGAGTGAGTGGAAAGTGGGTCATGCGGGTCCTAAGTGCCAGAGGATTGTCAACAAAGACCAGGTCTCTTCTGGTGGGTGGGTCAGGACTTACAGGGAGATCCAACCCACAGTAGGCACAGTGGCACTGAATTTGAGAAAATGTCTCATAAGCATCAAGACAATCCAGATGTTTTAAACATTTTGGAAAGTGTAAAAGAAAATGCACATCAGACATACAAACATGTGGCTTAAATTTGAAATGTGAAATTGGCTGACTTGCAAGTTTAAATTGGTAAGTACAGGGGAATGTGATAAAGTTTGTAAATCAGCATTGCAATGCTTAAGAGAACATTAATTTTCTACAGTTCTAAGTTTGACTTATTAGATTTAAGAGGGCTAAGTACTTTGTTAGTTTTTCATCACTGCTGTGACAGATTATAGCAAACTTAATGGCTTAAAACAACAGAAATAGGTTATTTTCCAATTTTGTAGTTCGGAAGCCTGGCATGGGTCTCACTGGGCTAAAACAAGGTGTGGGCAGAGCCAGGTGCCCTTCTGGAGGCTCTGGAAGAGAATCTGTTTCCTGACCTTTTCCAGCTGCTAGTCATTCCTTGTTTGGTGGCCTCATCCTACCATCTTGAAGCAGCAACATGACATTCCTCTGAGCCTGTTTCCACCGTCCTAGTCCTCTTTGACTCCTCTGTGTCCATCTTCCACCTCTAAGGACCTGTGATCATGTCGGGTCCACCCAGATACTAGGGTGCTCTCCTGCTTTGTGATCAGCTGTTTAGCAAACTGAGCTTCATCTGCTGCCTCCATTCCCTCTCTTCTCCCTTCCCTTCCCTTCCCTTCCCTTCCCTTCCCTTCCCTTCCTCCCTTCCCTTCCCTTCCCTTCCCTTCCCTTCCCTTCCCTTCCCTTCCCTTCCCTTCCCTTCCCTTCCCTTCCCTTCCCTTCTCCTCCTCTCCTCCCTTCTCCTCCCCTCTCCTCCCCTCTCCTCCCCTCTCCTCCCCTCTCCTCCCCTCTCCTCCCTCTCCTCCCCTCTCCTCCCCTCTCCTCTCCTCTCCTCTCCTCTCCTCTCCTCTCCTCTCCTCTCCTCTCCTCTCCTCTCCTCTCCTCTCCTCTCCTCTCCTCTCCTCTCCTCTCCTCTCTTCTCTTCTCTTCTCTTCTCTTCTCTTTTCTTCTCTTCTCTTCTCTTCTGATTTTCACCAGAGAGAGACATGAATTGGTTTCCTCCCACATGTGCCCTGACCAGACCCAGAGATCAAACCTGCAACTGAGGTACATTCCATGACCTGAATGGAACCTGAGACCCATTAGTCCTCAGGCCAATGTTCTAACTACTGAGCAAAACTGGCTAGGACTCCATTTCCCTTTTTAATGTAACTTAACATACAAGTTCTGGGGATTAAGATGTGAACATCTTGGGGAGTGGCGGCATTATTTTACCTACCACAGGCTCTTAGAAAAAAATGCCTGGGAAATTTGTAATACGACCTGGACAGTTATGGGAAATGTGGTGTGGTAACTGTGGTGTGGTAACTGTTGTGGTTCTGCAGGGCTGTCACTGGGTGAAAAGAAGCAGGAGTGCACAGCACACAGCCAGCGATTTTATGACCGTGTTAAACCAATTTGTCATCTCACGCCCAGGAGAACAAGCAGATGGTTGGAGAAAACGGGCAACAGATTCTTATTGCAGCTTCTAGAATAAACAGATTGTTTTATTAGACATTTTATGGACAACTATTACTTTCTTGATGGGTAGTCAAATAGCAAAGGGTTTTCTATTTATCTTGACACCACACATTCCAAGCTGATATCATCCTTTCAGTATGAGTGTTGTCACTCCAGTCTTCATGGACTGTCTTAGGCCAATAAATAAATAAATGAACAACAAAGAAAGGGAAAACAAGAACCAGCTTCCTAGAGTGGGCATGACTGACATTGATGTCCTGGCACTTTTTGTGAGATGTCAAGAGTGATAATGTCCTATGAGCTTAACCCTCTTTGTAGAAAAGTTTGTAATTATTCCTGCTCTCTAGAATTACAAGCCCCAGGAATCAGTAGCTGGCACATATTATGGAAGCTGAGAGTCCTTAAACCACTGCTGAGGCAAAGAAAGCTGGAATTTGGGCTATGAGCTCAGGCTTGGGTCTTAGCCACAGGTGTCACTGGCCAATTTAGCAAGTTGACCTCTGACTGCCACAAAGTGGAATATCTTGTGGTACTATGTCAAGAAGGTCCCAAACTCCCTGCAGAGGAGAATGTGAAAATGCCTAAAATGCCCACCCTAAAAAATGCTTTTCAACACAAATCCCCAAGACTCCTGGGAAATTCAAATGTTGTTTGGGAGAACCAACCCACCTACTGATGGCCATCTACTGATACCTGAGTTTGATCAGTTCAAAACTCTGAGCACAGTATGGATCCCAGGATGGGGGTTGGGGTCAGGGAGTCTGGGGTGTGTGCTCAGCCCTGAGGCCTGGCATGGGAGTAGAATAGGGGTGCCATGACCGCCTGAACATACCCTGGGCTCTTGGCCAGATCCTGTTCTACTCAGGAATAACCCTTCTCATTATCATCCTTCACATCATCTCCCTCTGAGCCCAGCCTTCAATGAAGCTGAGTCCCCATGTGTGAAGGAGTGAGAATGAGAAAGGTCATTGAGGGAGAGACCTTAGGTGGTGTGCCCTGAAGGCCCTTCTAAAGAGAAGGCTGTCTGAAAGGAGAGGAGTATGCCATGTGAAATACGAAGGGGCGCCTTCCTCTAGGCAGTGCAAAGCCCAGGGCCTAGACAAATTTGTTGGGCCGTGGAACACAGTATTTGCAAAACATCTCAATGTGTTATAATTTAATTATGATATAAAGTGTTCTGGCAGGGCACTTTTTGTGTTACAGCTCCAATCAGGTGAATAGCTCCACTCTCCTCAAACAGCTTTGCCTTGATGTTGTAGCTCAGTCAACATTGTAGCTCCAGTCTGGGAAGCTCAATGAAATTGAAAATGTACTCCACTGGGACAGAGAAGAAGCTGGCCTACATGGAGAAGAGTACCCAACCCCCAGTCTCTGATTGGTCCATTGCTATGCAAAAGAGGAATATAAATTGTCATAGTTTGATCGGTTCAAAATTACTGACCTTATTGATTGAATAGGTGATTGGTAGGCAAAGATGTTAATGAGGATATAGCTGCATAAATCCAATTGGATAGTGAAAGTTTCAGTCCTATTGGTTGAAATATGATCCTAGGAGCTCTCTCATATGGTTGACTCAGACAGCAAAGCATAGTGCATGAGTGTTAGCAAGCCAGTTGTGGTTTTATCTGATATGCAGCCTACATCAGGGACCTCTAGCAATGACTATGAATGACTTTGGTTATTAATTAACCCTGAGGAGTCCTTCTTGGTATCAACAGAAGCCACTGAGGAGGGTCTGGATTTTATCATAAATCCAATAGGTTGGATGCTTTGGTGGGTTTCCATAGGAAGAATGAATGGCATGATCTAATGTATGTCCATAAAGTACCAAAGTTAGGAGGAGGAGACTATGAGAGGGAAGAGGAGAAGCAGAGGAGAAACAACTGGAGGTGACTGGAACAGCCTTGGGCACAGGGAGAGGACCAAGGCCATCTCTAGGCAGTGGGATGGGGTTCCCCTGTACTAAATCATGTCTGTCTCCCTGTCTGGCTTTGCATTGTCTCTGACACCAAGAACCCTGCTCCTTCAAGCTCTAGGGCCAGGACCTACATACCTCCATTCCCTATCCCAGTTCACCTCTTGGAAATCAATTCTCATTATAATTTCCATTGATCAAACACAGGGGATTTTACAGTCACATGTAATTCATGATATATGAATAACTGGGAAGCTCAATGGGAACTGAAAATGTAGTCCAATGGGTACATTATTTGTCAGATCTTTAGTAGGTAATCTGACAAATAATGAACACTGTTATCCTCTCATAGGTGAGAAACTATGGCTCGGGCAGTTCATTAACTTGTCCAACATCACACAGGGAGGCCATGGTGGAGGTGACAGTGGAATTCAGTAGGTCTGGTTCAAATACCTATCTTCTTCCTACAAATTGGTCTAAGACTGGTGGGGAAGTGTGTGAGGGTTGCGATTTTGAATGAGGCTGGGACACGTATACCCCCATCCTATACCCCATTGCAACTCTAGGTTGGCATGTATTCTGGATACAAAAAACTATCCAGTGTGAAATTGGAAAGTCATTTATTCTGATATATGTATAAATATGTATAAAATTTCTTGTCTGGCATATGCGTGGAGACCAACAAGCTCTAAGGTGCCAGGCCCTGAGGAGGCCCTCATTCTGTCAGGGATCTGCTTTGGTTAACTTCCCTTCACATTCGTTCCTGGAGGGTAGAACCTCTCAGGAGAAATAATCACCAGGTTTGATGGCACTATGAGAACCCAGTGTCATGCACTGAGGGTAGGGATGAGCCGCTGTAGAGATGGATTCATCAACTGCATCGTCGAGAATGAGAAGGTGACCCCATGGCACATAGGCGGCTTCTTATGCTTCTCTCTCAGGTTGGAAATCCCTTCTTCATGGGAATTCCATTGGCCAGAACTCCTTGGAAGCCCCATACCCTGAATGGTGGCACCAGGGGAACTGTTTCTACCTGTGGATGGGGTCCTGTGCCACACCCCCCCTGCAGTTTGTGTGCAGCACAGGGTGGTGGGCATTGGAGATGGATCTGGGGGCCTTGGTAACTGCTTACCTCACCAGGGCCACCGATGGTCAAGGGTCCATTCTGGCCTCCCCCGTCCCATTACTGCCCAGATGACTGTTGTTTCTCATTATGTTTTGTGGAAGCATAATCCTGGATGGATTTTTAAAAGTGAGATCTTCAAATGAAAATCAATGAGATGTGGCTTGATTTATAACTGACTTTCTTATAAATATTGGTGAGCTTCATCTTAAAAAAAATCTTGTACATGAAAATGCAGACTCATGAGAATAGCCAACATTAATGAATACCACATGTTTGTCAGGCAGCATGCCATGCGTCTTTCATGTTTTTTTTCCCATTTTGTCCTTTCAGATATCCTGTGAGATACACATTATTATTGCCTCACACCCTCCACTTTCATTTTAAATGAATCCAGTATTTTCCAGGTGCCCAGCATTGGCTCATGGCTGGCCCATGGAGTTAAGTAGTAAGGCAGGATACTTGTCTCCATGTTATCAGGGAAGATGGACCCTGGTCTTAAAGTACATGTCAGCTACTGGGGTCACAGAGTGAGGATTTTAATCTGGGGCTGCTGGCAGGCCATAGACCACCCTGTGCACACCTTGGCCTCACTCTGGGCCTTCCTGGAGCATTACAAACTGTACAAGTCTCTAGTGTATGAGCTGGACACTGAGAACCACTTCCCTCAGCTCAGCCATGGGTGGGATCTTTTTTGTTTTTGTTAATAACTATCATAAAACTGATGAACAAATTTTCCAAGTTGTAAAACCTCTAACCCACGTCTGACAGCCCGGGCTAGAGCCCCAGGGAGATGAGAAACCACCCACAGCCTCTCAGAGTCCTCCAGCCCTCAGCCCAGCAGCTCCCTCCTCCCAGGCTGAGCAGCCTCGGGCCTGAAGCTGCACTTCCAAAGCCTACCAGGGAGCAGGGGCAGAGACACCGGCTGTTGAGGTTCCTCCTGTGTGGAGAAGCTCTTCCATTTGGGACGCATGCTCTTGGGGACAGAGCCATGGCAGCCAGGGCTTGGAGTAGGCGGGAAGCAGCCTGGGGCAAACCAGGACATGCACACACAAGTCATCTCATCATAGTGCAGATTCTGATTCCTGAGGTCTGTGATAGGGCGAGGGTTTCTGACAAGCTGATGGCTATTTTTGATGTCTGATCCATGTGCATTTTGAGAAATGACTTTCTAGAGAATGCACTAAATGTGTAAGAAATCTGCCACCCTCTGCAGGATCAGACACATGGCTAGCTGCGTGGATGTCAAGTGGCCCTACCTCTGGATCTCTAGGAGAGGCAGGAGGACAAGAGGAGTAGGCTGCAGAGGGAGTATCAGTCTGGCTCCTTCCTCTGCACAGTCAGGTGGGGTCATAGAAGAACAAATCCAGATTTAGGGGAGGAGAGACTTCACAGGGAAGGCCTACTGCATTAGGGAGATGGATAGGCCCTGAGGTCTGCATACATCTCCAAGGGCAAGCAGAGACATTTGTTTTCTGAAAGGGAGGAGTAAACAGGACTAGAAGAAGCTGTTTGGGAAAGTGAGTGGGATGAGCAGGTGGTGGGAGAGGATAGTGGAGAAGGAATGTGTTTCTTTTAGCCAATTCATGGGAAGAACTGAGGGGGCCTGGCTGTGGGAAGGGGAGAAGCTTACCTAAACTTGGGGTAATTCAAAGGAGCATGTATTTTGTCTAAGTGGTCAGTGGCGACAGGCGAGTCAACTGATCCTTTATGAGGGAAGGAATGGGAATTCGGAAGGTCTGCCTGTGGCCTAGTCACAGGTAAACAAGACCGACATTCTTGCACTGATCTAAGTCATGTGGGCAGGGTGGTTCTTTGCAGGGAGCAATTCCAGGAACAAAGTGGGGGGGGGCGGATTTCTTAATGGTGAAACTCTGGGCTCAGGTAGAGCTTGGCATTGTTGGTGCCCATTCTCTTTATCGCATGTCCTTCCTGTCAGTGTCGTCTTTAAAGAATTAAACATGAGACTCATACAAATATAGAATGAAATCAAGCCCAATATTGTATCTAGCTCATTAGGAAAGGAATTAGTAAGATGGTGGAGCTGATTCAAAGAGCAGTAGAGAGACAGGTTCCAGCCCACAGAAAAAGTATTCTGAGTTGTTTGCTGACTTAGGGCCACCGTTGGTTGGCTAATGTCCTATGGGGTAATGAAACTGTAATGTTTGGATTTCTTCTTCTACAGGACATCAATAGCATGCATCTGTACTAGGTTTGGTCTCTAGATGATCATGTAATTCACAGAGTCTAACCTCAAATAATAGTAAATGGTGGGCCAAGCACAGGTGTGTATGTCCCTGAAGAATCCTGAGTTGCTCTTGCTAAACATCATCCCGGTATGGTAAGTGAAGGTTGTACCACCCACCCTTTTTGGCATTCTTTCCATATTTTAAATACTTTCTTAACACATCCAAGAATGAATAAAGGGCATGCTTATGAGCTAACCAGTTCAAAGAATATCCACACTGTAGCCCTTTTCCAGACAAGCATTGCAGGAGAGGAGCACAGGCCCTGGCTGTTTATACCCACGGACAGCAGAATGCTGATCATGTTCTTTTGTTATTTGGTGCCACTAAATCCCCCCGAGGACCATTTTGGGAAACAGAGTATTAAGGGGGAGAAAACCTGTTTCTATTAACATCACCCCGCATAGCAAAAACAGCTTAGTAAGCTTCAAAACAAAAATATTTTCCCGAGGGCTACACAATACCAGATATCAGAAGCCAAACGTGTGGAGGCTCCGAGGGGAAGTGCTTCCAAATGGAGCTATTATTAGTTCTCCTGTGAGCCAGAAGCCCTAGTCTGTACATCCAGATACGCCCACATTTCCTAAAAGCACGAAACCCCACTCCAATGAGACACTCGTGAGCCCAGTTACTTTGGGTCTCCATTTTTGCCTCCGATCTCTGTTTACTCCATTGAACGTTATGTAGCAGGAGAAGTCCAAAGATTTCATTAACAAAAATAAGCCAACTTATCAGGTTTTAGCAGTCAGATTGAAAAACAGGAATTGTTTTCAATCTTTCCAGTTAGAGTGGGAACAATATGATGTTTGTTCTTGGCAACTCCTTAGGTTTTCTAAGTAATTTAATTGCCTGTGTTATTTATAGAGAAGGTGTGTTTTTTGTTGCTGTTTGATTTTTTCTTAATTGACAGGAGACAAGGATGCTTTCCTGAATAGCTGAACTCAATTCTACTAGGTATGGAGGGATGCACACATAAGGTATTATCACCAAAGGAAGATAAAGAAACAACATGGGCTTTGCATCCAAGAGGTGACTGGAAAGTGAGGAAGCGGGAGTGAGGGGGCAAAGGGGGTGGGGTGGGGGGAGGGAGGGAGAGAGTGGTTTTGAGTTTTATCTCTTGCTTATTCATTCATACCAGGCAGACTACTTTTTCCACTCATCGCCATCTGCCTGGAATGGGAGCTCCATGAGGGCAGACATTTTAAATTGTTTTATTATTGCTGTTGAGATCTACCAGATATACAGCAGACTCTCATGAATGTTTGCTAAATACTAAACAAAAGGAAGATATGAGCGAAGCCATTATCTGGAGTAAGAACCTAGAACTGGAAGTGACCACATGGTTCTCCGGGGATGGGCAAAAATCTCAAGGAGCTTGTGGCAATTGGTGTTTGAACCAATATCTGGGCTATGTATCAAATGAGTTGTTTTTATTGAAAAGAAACCTTTTTATTTATAAGCCTGAGACAATCCTGGGGACTCTGAAATCAGGGATTCTCATTCCCTGCCTCCCCCCGCTCCCCCAACAGCTGTGGCTCTCCTCATTTGTGGCTGGAGCGTTCAGTTCTGTCTGGTCATTTCACGCCCTCAGTTAGGAGTCCCCCTCCACAAACCCCCATCTGCCTTGCTGGACATCTGGGAGTGCTCTGCATTCCACACTGTTTCCTAATGTACAACATCTTCTTCTGTTTAGAATAGTCTTTTCCTCCTCACCTGGCTGAAAAGACCTCATGTTGAGTCTTCAAAGCCTGGCTGTGAGTGGCCCTTTTGACCTCACCTGAATGACTAGCACTCCCCTTTGCGCCACCCCTCAGTTCTGTATCTTTGCCTGTTAATACTGCTCAGAGAATAATTCCACTGCAAGTGATGGCAAAACCTCCAGATACCACTCACCAAGCCCTGCTGTATGCTGGGTCCTTGGCATTTGTTTCCTATACTCCTCAGAGCTCCACTTCCTCAGGAGGTAGCCAACCTAGCGACACTTGACAGATGGAAAACCTGGGGTTCAAGGAGATTGAAAACTTACACATAGAGGCGATCCAGTTTGCAGGCAGGATCTGAAGACGTGTCTCACAAAGACCATGCTAGTGAAAACATGATAATGCTAAGTCCCATTTCCACCAGTCTCCCCACCTGCCGGGATTGTTGCCATTAAGATTCACTCTAATTCCACAGGCTCTTTCCCCACCAATTATTGTAGGATGTTGGCTCCTTCAAAGTCCCTCTAGGATCTCGGGAGGGGGTGTGTGTGTCAGAGGGTCCCTTACATGTGCTCATGAACTTGTCAAATCTCAATGGGTTGTCACTGTTTCCTGCCACACACCTCCTGGGTCCTGTGGAGTCTCCATGTGGACATCTCTCGGTTGGTCTTGGCTGTCGGGCCCCTGGTCTCCACCAGGTGTCATGCTTTCTCCTTCTAGGCTCTGCTCCCTACCACTGGCCTGAGGCCTCCTTCAGGCACTTCACCTGTATTTCACTCTGGGAAGAAAAGCCTCAATGTCATGTTTATTCCATCCTAATATTTTAGAGTAAAATACCATTTCCATTTTATCAGCTCACTGTTGATTTCCATAAGGCTCATACACATGCCCTGTTGCGGGGGCATGCGAGCCTGTCCAGTGTTGCCATAATGAACAGAGAGTCCCTTGCCCCCATGGTGGTGGCTGACGTGTGGTTCCTGGGTGTGCTCACGAGCCCAGACCCTTGGCTTTGGGATGGACAGCCCCTGAGCAGCACATCCGGTTGCCCAGACTTATGTGGCCCAGCTTGGGGGCACACATCGAAGACTCCAGACGCCCTGCAGAGAGGTTTCTGGTGGGCCGATGAAATGGGTGACTGGACTGGCACCCAAATCCCCAGCCGGGTTATTGCAGCTTGCTGCACAGCAGGTGGTCTGCTTTCCCTGGGTGGGGGCTGCACAGCACCAGGTCTGTACAACATCCTCATGCACATGTGTCCAGGGAATGAGTGAATGAGCAAAAATAACTGCATTACATGTCTGGTAGCTTTGAACTGGGTCTAACATGGAAGCTTATTTTACTTTGAGGTCCTTTGTTTATGTCTATAAAAAATAAAGCATTTGTGTAGATTACGAATTAGAAAAAAATAGATCACCTCTGAGTTTCCTTTGATTTAAGTAGAATTTCTAAGAAGGTAGCAGGTTTTGTGTAAACAATATAAGCAAGCTAAAATATGAATCTATTTGTCAATCAATCAACACTCAGTTAAGAGTCACTGTGAGTCCTGGATTGTACAAACACGATGTGCTCACACAAGTGTCTTTACCACAAGAGACATGAATTTCTATTGATTTGCAACTGAATTGCAGTGTGATCAGGGAGTATATGAAACCTGCCCATTGTATCTGCTGAGCTTTGCTCTATGGCCTCGCATGTAGTCAGATTTCATTTAAGTCCTGTCTGCCTTAGAGGAAGTAAGGTGTTTCAGATGATCCAAGAGTTGTCATGTGGGCCCTCAGACCTCTCTCTAGGAGTCCCTGCTCATGCAGATCCCTGTGCCCTCCCCTCTCTCTTTCCTCTGCCAATTGCCACACTTGGGAAAGGCTCAGATTGCAAGTCATCTGCAGCTTCTTTGAGGTTATGCAGTAGACACAGCTATCACCAGGTCAAACTATTTTATTTTATTTTTTGTTGATCCTCACCTGAGAGTATTTTTTCATTTATTTTTAGAGAGAGTGAAGGGAAGGGGAGAGACAGAGAAAGAAAAACATTGATGAGAGAGAGACACATAGATTGGTTGCCTCCCACACTTGTCCCAACCATGGCTGGGGATCAAGCCTGCAATCAAGGTACATGTCCTTGACCAGAATTGAACCCAGGACCAGTCAGCCCACAGGCCAATGCTCTACCCACTGAGCAAAACTGGCTAAGGCTCAAGTTATTTATTACAAAGAGAAGCAATGACAAAATCAAGTTTAAAAATGCCACCGATGGAGCTCTCTGAATGCTAGGTCCAGTAGACTGAGAATCAGCCTTCCTGCAGTTGTCAACCCAGTTGGGCAGTAGTAATCGTGTTAATAATAACAGCCATAATAAGTTCCTGAAGTTTTGTACAGCATTTTGTTCTTCACAAAGTATTCTGCATCCATTTGCACCTTGGCTCCTTGCCACAGGTCTCTGTCTGTATACTCTTGCCTTAGGAATCACGGCTTCTCCCTCTATCCCCGAGGCCTCTCTCCTGTTCACCAGCATCGTCCTGCTGGCTCTGATGTAAGACACAGGAAGTCTGGTTCTGACCCCATATTGGATGCTAAACTTGCTGCCTGACCCTGATCACGTTTTTTGGGGATTTTGCATTTTCATCTGAAGATTAAAGCAACTGGATTGGGTCTGTAATTTTTCAGATGCAATCTTCTCAACACATGAAACAAGCTGCTTGGATTGGCACATGAAGGAACGGGATGGTGTCTTCTCTATGTGCCCCCTCGGACCTCCCTGCCTTCTGTAGCATCCTCTCAGCATTGCTACCCCCTGCCCTCCCCAGGGCTCCATGCAAACACTTGACTTCATGACATGTCTCTGTTTGCCCTAATATTTTGTTCCCTCGTTTGTATCTATGGGAGCAAATGAGGCAGCCCTAGGATGGCTCCATTCACTGCCTTGAGAGTGTCCAGGCCATGGTATAAAAAGTGGGAAAGCTAGCTGGAACCTGGGGGGTGCCCTAACCAAAATGACAGAGCTGAGGAGCCAGAGACCAAGGTGGCTAAAATTACAGGATAGAGTAGCAGAGAGGAGAGACAAGTTCTCAGATAGAGGGAACTTGGAGGATGTTCAGAGGGTCCCCATCATATAATCAACAGATTTTTTTATCAGCTCAAGCATGAGGAAAATGGCAAAGGCTAGAGAAAGAATTGTTTGAAAGGATTAGAACAATTCCAGTGTTGACACAGCTGGAAATAGTGCCTCCTCTCATAATCTGGATTTGAAAATCTCATAAAGTTGAGTTCTCTATCTTTTTTGAAAAAATGACTATTTCAAGTCCTTAGCCCATTGTTTTCCTTTTTCTTCAATTTCTTGAGGTGACACTATTATGCAGGTTAACAAAATTATGCAGGTTTCAGGTGCACAGTTGTACAACACATCATCTGTGCACTGTGTTGTGTGTTCACCACCCCAAGTCAAGTCTCTGTCCATCATCATTTATCCCCACTGTACCCTCCTCCATCTCCTTCCACCCCCATCCTCACCCCCTGGTAATCATATACTATTGTCAGTGTCCATGAATTTTTCCTGCTTCTTTTTTTCTAAATCTCTCCTCCTCCCTACTCCCCGACCCTGCCAACATCTGTCAGCCTGTCCTGTATGAGCCTATCACTATTTTGCTTGCTAGATCATTTTGTTCATTAGATTCCACATACCAGTGAAATCATATGGTACTTGTCTTTCTCTGACTGGCTTATTTAATAGCATAATATTCTCCAAATTCATCCATGCTGTCACAAATGGTAAGTTTTTCTTCTTCTTTTTAAAAAAATCCTCACCGGAGGATGTATTTTCCATTGAATTTTTAGAAAGAGTGAATTGAAGAGAGAGAGAGAGAGAGAGAGAGAGAGAGAGAGAGAGAGAGAGGTGAGAGAAGTGAGAGAGATAGATTGATTGCTTGCCTCCCACTGATGCCCCTATTGGGGCCAGGATTTAACCTGCTACCAAGGTATATTACCAAGAATTTATCCATTTCATCCAGATTGTCCAATAGGTTGTACTTAATATTTGTTTGGTGTCAGTTGTTACTTCTCATTAATTTCTGATTTTATTTGTGTTCTCTCTCTCTCTCTCTCTCTCTCTCTCTCTCTCTCTCTCTCTCTCTCCTTGATGAACCGGGTTTAAAGCTTGTTGATCTTGTTTATTTTTTCAAAGAACCAGCTCTTGGTCTCATTGATCTTTTGTATTGTTCCTTTTGACTCTATTTCATTTATTTCTTCTCTGATCTTTATTATGTACTTACTTATACTCACTTTGGACATTGTTGTTCTTTTTAAAGATAACTAAGTTTAAAGTTAGATTGATCATTTGAGATTTTTCTTGTTTCTTGAGGTAGTAATTGTCTGAATTTCCCTCTTTGGACTGCTTTTATGGCATCGTATAGATTTTGTGGTGTTGTGAGCTTATTTTCACTTGTTCCAATTTCTTTCTTGATCTTATTGTTAACCCACTTATTGTTTAGTAACAAGTTAATAAACCTTCATGTTTTTGTGTGCTTTTCAGTTTTTTATTGTGATTGATTTTTTTCAATCACTTGGTGATGGTGACACTTGTTCCCATTGGTCAAAACAAGAGTTTCCTTTGGTCTGCAGCTGAGATTAGTGTGAGAAACCAAGCATGGATTTTTAGAAGTTGTATACACATTTCAGGTCACTGTTTGTTAAACCTCACTATTTGAAAATGCTCTTCCTCTGTTGCTTAAAATTTTTTTCAGGTCATTTTAATTTCTATACTGTTTTCTAAGCAAAAAATAGCAGAAAGATAAAAGCCTGCTCTTTTTATTTTTTAAAAAAGTATGTTTTTATTGATTTGTTTTAGAGATAGAGGGAGAGGGATAGAGAGCTAGAAACATCAATGAGAAACATTGTTGATTGGCTGCCTCCTGCACTCACCAATGGCCATTGAGCCTGCAAACAGGGCATGTGCCCTGACTGGGAATCAAACAGGTGACCTCTGGTTCCTGGGTGGACGCTCTACTGCTGAGCCACACCAGCTGGGCACTGATCTTGCTCCTTTTCTTAAGTACATTTTTTTGGTCCCTTGATTTTTGAAAGTCTTGGCTTTGTTCACTGTACCTGCTGTTTTATTTCTTTAGACCTAGCCAGAGAAAATTTCCCTCCCTGACACACGGTCTTTGCAAAATCTGCTGTCCTGCATGCTTGTGAAAGGCTGAGTGAACGGCCGGCCGGCCAGCTGGCTTCACATCTGACTGGGTGCCGGTGAAGTCCTTGGAGACATGTGCTTGGAGCCAGACACAACAGCTCTCAGCCCTTTCTGGCAGCCTCAGCTTTCCCTGAGCACATAAATCTCTGGGTGGTGAGTGGCCCTCCTCTTTTGGGAACACAGGGTGCACAATGCCAGCTCGAGGGTCCCTGCCTCCCCAGAGACATGAACAAAACGTGGCAGGAGGATTTGGGGAAAGTACTTTTTCATCCCCACACAATTGTTACCTTCAGTCTCTCATGGTCTTGGCCCTCAGGAGGACTTACATGGGAAACATGAGTGCACTTCCCTGTGGTGTGCCCCTCATCCTCAGCACACAGGCCTCTGAAGAGAGACAAACTCAATGCAGCTAAAATTAGGGATTTTCTTGAGTCCTTGTCACTCATGATCTTGTAAGGCAAGGATCTGAAATCAGATTTCTCTGCAGTATTTCCAAGCTCTCAGCCTTCTCAGAAGGCCTGGAGCTGTTACCAAACCCACTCACTGTTGGGGTGTTTCATTCAAGGGGATCGCTGTTGGGGTGCTCTATTCAAGGGGATCACTATTGGGATGCTCTATTCAAGAACTAGACATGGGTGGCACAAGGTAGTGTTATTTACCTGTAGTAAGTAAAGGAGATGGGGGATTCACATTCAAAGCTCTCTAGGGGCGACTCAGGCGGACTCACACAGTTCTCTGTGCCTGCTCTATGGTGTTCTGGACTCTTCCACTGGTGGTTTCCACCTCCTTTCTGATACCAGGTCTTGTCCTTGACCTTTTGCCTTAGGGGCTTTGGTTCTGTCCCCTGGTGGATGGGCTGAATTGTGTCCCTCAGAAGAAGGTATGCCAGACTCTTCGCCCCTAGTGTCAGTGGCAGTCAAGGGGGTCTCTGGCTGGAGATAAGCTCTGGCCAGAGACAGTACTCTGATGCACAGTTCTTGTCTTGCTTGTAGTAATGAATTCAAAAAAGAGACAACAAATAACAGCAAAAGCAGCTAAGGATGTATTTGTAGGAAAGAAATACACTCATATAGAACTTGAGCAGGCAACTCAGCTGGCAGAAACCTAACCAAGTGCCCAGATACTGGGAAGTTTAGAGGATTTATATTCCTAGACTGGAATGCCCCTGGGCAAGGAACAAGTCAACCCCTCCCTCATGTTTCAAAAATGTACCTTCATGCCAAAGCCGGTTTGGCTCAGTGGATAGAGTGTCAGCCTGTGGACTGAAAGGTCCCGGGTTCGATTCCGGTCAAGGGCATATATCTTGGTTGTGGACACATCCCCAGTGGGGGTGTGTGTGTGTGTGTGCAAGAGGCAGCTGATTGATGATTCTCTCTCATCGATGTTTCTAACTTTCTATCCCTCTCTCTTTCTCTCTGCAAAAAATCAATAAAATATATATTTTTAAAAATGTACCTTCAGTTTAAGCCATAAAGCTCCTTTATCTAGGTGTTATGCCACCAGTTAAGCCAGCGTCGCCAACCTTTTGGACCTCACGGACCACCGGTGGTGCACAGATAACCGGTTGGTGACAGATGAGTTAGACCACATCCCAGAGGGCTCTGAATCTTTCCTGCTCTCAGAGGGCCCGACACCTCCATTGTCTATTTTCAGTTTGTCTTGTCTCACACCTATCCCCACCAAGCCCAGCAGCCTCTCCCAGCTCAGTTCTTTTCATATGCCTACTCTAACACCAACGCCTTAGAATGTGACCTTACTTGAATTAGGATCTTTACAGAGGTGAATTAAAAATGGGGCCATTAAGGTGGGCATGAATCCCAAAAGAGTCCTTATAAAAAAGGGGCCATTTGGACACTGAGACAGGCTCTCATAGGGAGAAGATGGCCACTTGGTTGCCAGGTGCTGTCACCTGGGTTTTTGCCTGTCTCTACTTGGAGCTTCAGGTCTAGGGACACATTACGTGGGATGCATTCTTTATTCCTACCTAATCTAACCTGCCTGTACTAGTAGGTGCTCAGAAAATTTCTTCAGGAGATTGACTAGTGATTCACAGCATGATGTGGAGATGGAGTGAGCACCTCTGTGCTCTCCAGGCCTGTGAGGTGCCCACACACCTTCTTTCCTTCTGGAGGTGAGTGTGGCTGGCGGGAGTGCGGCTCAGGCAAGGGACTCTGGCTATTCCTTAGTTTTTTCTCTTATGAGATGTAAAATGCAATTCTTGCCTTTCTTGCCATGACCCAGGGCAGCTCTGCAAGCCCCTCAGAGTAGGGAAAAATATCAGCTGGGGAAGTCACATAGTTGATGGCTTCACTGGTTATCCCAAGGTCAGTGTTTCTCAAAAATCCAGAAGTCCTTGGAAGCTCTTGGAGGTCATCTCTATGATGAAAAGAGCATGGATGTTGTGGCCAGACAGAGTTCAAGTTACAGATTCATGACCCTGGCCAGGTAGCTCAGTTGGTTAGAGCATGGTCTGGATTCGCCAAGGTTGTGAGTTCAATCCTCGGTCAGAGCACATATAAGAGTCAACCAATGAATGAATAAATAAATGGAATGACAAATAAGTGCTTCTCTCTCTTCCTCTCTCTAAAATCAATCAATAAAAAAAAATCAAATTGGAGACCGCTGCTTCTTAGCTTTATATCTGAACAATGGGGTGGGGTTACATAACCACAGAGCTCTTATTGAGAGCTGTTGGCACAATGTGGGCACTAAGTAATTAAAATTAATGTCATCACCAATAAATGATAGCATCAAGGCAAGCAAGCAAACAAACAACAAATAAAACATTTGACACTTAAATGTGCTTTTCAGTATTTTACAAAACCACAGTGGTTGCTAGTAATCTGAAGATAAAGTCAAGGCAGTGAGAAGGACTGAAAAGAAACTCACTGGGCCACAGGAGGACCAAGGGAAGTTGAGGTGGGAATTTCAGAAAAGTATCCTAAGGTAGCCAAAGAAGATCTTCCGTGGGTGGGGAAAATCAGGCCTTTACCAAATGGCTCTCCACACCCTTGGCCCGGAGGACAGGCAGACTCACTCCCTGATGTTTCTTTATTACAGTGTGGAGTTGACCTGGCCTTAAGTTGAAGGAGGGAGGGTGAGTGGTCCACTCTGTGATACCTGGTCTATTATATGCTGGAGGATTTTAACCATCCTTCCCAATGCCATGCTGGGCCCTGGGTGGCTGAATTCAGGTGAAATCCTGTTTTCTATCTCTTCCTTTTTTCCTTTAATAACATGTGGGTGACGGCTCATTTGTGTTCAGATGATCTGGGAAAGGGTTCCGATGCATCAGCTGTTTGCAGCTGCTACATCTGTTCTTGTCTGGGAACACCGAGGCTGTCCTCAGTCACCCTGAAAACAAAGGCATCTCTTGTCCAGGAAAGGAGAAGGGGCTGGCTGGTCCCCAGGTGTCTCCTCTCCCTCCAGCCCCCCCCCCCCTACCCCCGTGCCCCAGCTCTCTGGGCTGTGGGCAGGGTCTGTTCTAGGTCTCCTGGGCTGGCTTTCTGGGTGGCTCTCAGGGGGACAGTCTTCCAACCCCCACCCTCACCCTAATGCAGCAATGGAGCCACAGCACACTATGTGTGGTCCAGGATCTGGAAAAAGAGGCAGAGGGAAGGGGCTGGGCAGTGAGGAGAAGGCCACTCCCCACAACCCACGCATGATCCCCGACAGCTGCTAGGGTCTGAAGCTTTCGTCTTACTCTCACTGTGACTTGACTATTCCCTTGGAAAGGTTTGTCTAGGTGGCTGCCAACATCCAGGATGGAGACTCTGGGGACACCACATCCAGGGTAGTCCACATGCGGTTCTATCTAGAAAGAAAAGAATAAAATGGGAAGAACAAAGCAGATTCCCTGTTCTTGGCTTGGCGCAATTCCTATCATGTGCTGTCAGTGGTGATGCTCACAGGTTTAGGCCTGGTCAACTCTGAGAGGACTCTGCACCAGGGGTCACTTGTGTCCCTTAGAGTCTGGACAGCTCACAGATGTCCTCTCTTCCTCTTTGGGGTCATTTGTCCAGGCGCTCTGCTCCTCTTGGTTGTGGGAGGGGTGACTCTAGGGAGGACAACATTTGCTGTATGCAGTGGCAAATTTGAGCCTCACACCCTTGTGGAGCGCTTGTTCTGTGCTAAATGAAGGCATGCTCAATGTGGAAGAAACACTTCTTTCAGGGAGAACTGGTCTCATTATCAACTGTCCACCATAGCTCATGTTGAAGCACAAATGTCATTCCATGCTCACAAGCAGGGCTCAGAGAACCTTCTTGGAGATGTGATGGCAGAGCTGGGTTTTGAGGGATGAACAGGAGTCTGGGGAAGGGGAGATGGAGTGAGGAGGGGTAAGGAGACATTCCAGGCAGGCCGTCCAGCATATTCAATGACAGGAGACAGGCTGGCGTGTTTAGGAACAGGGGCAGCTCAGAGTGCAGGCGGGTGCATTGTGAGCAGGTAGATGGATCCTAGAGAGAATATACACCGGGCTGCCTGGTCTCCTTTTCCTCACATGCCCTCCTCAGTCCACTGTTCAGCCATTCATAGAGTTTAGGTTCCTTCCTTCTGGCTATTGAGCCTCCTGGAGTCCTCTCTGTCCAGCCACCCTGAGTCTGTCTGGTGAACTCTCCACCCTCTCCTGGCCAGGCAAATGCACCCACCAGCACGGCCAAATCTCCTTACATTCTGAGTCAGCCAGCACTTGTTGGAAGCCTCAGGACTTCTCACCTGAGTTATTTCACCGGATTCTCACATTTACTCCTGAGAAGTAGGTATCCTGCACCTCATGTCCAGATGAGAAGACAGAAATCAGAGAGCATGACTTATTCAAAGTCAAAGAGCCACTGAGTGGGGAAGCTGCTTCTTGCAACCAGATCCTGGGAAAAAGCCCATTTCCTTACTGTGCACACCGATGGGTACTTTAGCATCAACAGAAGATTACTTTGGAGGGAGGTGTTTTCCCAGAAAATGAGAGGGGCCCTGCAAGTTCAAGCTCAAAGGGCTGAGACCTGGTGACAAGCACAGCTGATAATACAAAGATGGTTAAAATCCTCCAGCATCCTTCTCTGATGACTCCCCAATGAGCTGATGATGTGGGGGCTTTATTTCTCAAATCCTCAGGTGAGAAAACTGAAGCTTGGCCCTAGTCCATAGACTTACCAGGTGGTCAAGTTCACTCATCAAGGACGGGATGGCTGCGCTTGCTCAGGGCTCTCCTGCCCTGTGGATCCAGACTCCCCAGCTGCCGAGGCAGGCAGATAAGCAGCTGGATCCTGCCGTTGTTTCCCTGCAAGGGGAAAAGGCCCGCCTCTGTTGGAAACGCTTCTGCATTCTTCAACACTAGACCAGAGCCGTCCATCTAGATGTGCTCTGGCTGGGATCCGGCAGGTTGCTAAGGAAAGAGCTGCTGGAAGCCTGGAATCTTGGGAGGACTTGTGCTTTGTCTCATCTACAGCCCTTTCTTACTCCAGGGTGGCTGGATACAGACAGAGGACTGACCCTGTTGCAACCCATCTCTCTCCCCACCCCACCCTCGTCCTCTTTTCCCCTCTCTCTGGGGCCTCATTGGCCTGGAACATACTGTGATCATTGGACAATTCAGATATAGTGACCAAGCGGTGTGAATGGCATAGCTATTGACCTTGGTAGATAGGGACATTTTGGAAACATTGACTCTGCATGTGTGAAAGTGGCTGCTGCCTGGCATTCTGACTCTAAGTTTAAGAATAATCAGGCTAGTGGGCCTCAGATACTATGTAGGCTGCCTCTTTACTTTCATAGTTGAAGCAACAGAGGCTCCGACAGCGCACACTACTTGCCCACGGCTGGTGTGGATCCCCACTGTGATCAGGAAAAACCTGGTCACATTAAAGATGTGAGAGCTGGAAGTCTGCCACACTCCCACTGGGGGGCAGGAGGGTTCTGTCGTGGTGGACTGAGTGGGTAAGCACAGATGAGAAAGCACTGAGTGGGACAGACAGATGAAGACATGATGTCCTGTGGCTCCCAGAAAAGGAGCACATGGTAGCCACAGGGATGGCCCTTGGCCCCTTAACCAGCAGAAGGAAGAGTCTGAGTGGGACCAGAAAGGATGTGCAGGTTGAGTTCTCAGGGAAGCAAACCCGGAAGTGGGAATGGCATGCAGGATGCATCATAGGCAGGTTCCCCTGATCACCTTTGGGAAGGGACTAGAATATCACAGGGTGGGGCTGAGAGGAGGCCGGCCTGCAATGCCAGCTGGCCAGTCAGAGGCTCTGGCACATCCTGTGAGAAGCTGTGAGGCATGAACCTCAACAGTTGTCCTAGGAGGGGCAAACATCTCATGCTTTTGATCCCCCATATTTTGGAAGCCACTCCTCATGAACGGGGGGTGACTGGAAGAGGTGGCTCTCCGTAGCTGAGATCAACCTCCAGGGAGCTCCAGCAGCTGAGGGGGAGCTGGGCGTTCCACCCTTATTGCTGAAGGGCACCCAGAAGTGTGTCTCAGCACCCTCTGCACCCATCCCTGTGGCATTATCATCTCACAAGACTGAATCACATCTAGTGGGGATTTGGAGCCAGCTGCCTCCCTGCAGAGGCCACTACAACCTCCCCAGCCTTCACGCCGTGTTAGCACCACCAATTGTGCCCACCCAGAGCAACGGATCTTTGCCAGGATGCTCATTTGCTGGCATCTTTCCGGGCTACTGTGTGAATGATTCTACTGGGGAATTGAGGGAGATGGGCCAGGAAGCCAGCAGCCTGTCAGGCCAGGAGCAGCTGTTTCTGGTATGATTAGCAGAACTGAACTTTGCCCCTCTCAGCATCACTGACAGGAGATCCTTAGGTTCAGGCAGTGATGGGAATGCAGGCACCGCACAGATCTGGTCTCATGGGCAGCATTCAAGAGTTGCTGGTTATTACTTTGCTGAGGTTTGCTCAGCTTCCACATTGGTCCTAGAATTCTCCTGTGGGGAAAAACGGAAATCTGCCTGTTATTTTTGTGTTGTAGTCTTCAGATACAGGGACTGCATCTCTGATTCCATCTTGTTTTGTCATCAGAGCCTTTGAGGAGGAAGCACATGGAGAGGTTGCCAGGCGCTTGCATGTGGCCAAGTGTCCTTGCCGACCAAGGTAAGGATTCCGGATTTCCCCCACTGGCTGTGATGAGAAACCATTGAGGGTTCTTTCTTGTTTCTGTCTTGTTATTCATATGTAATGTGCACGCAGAAAAGAGCCCAAATTAATAGATCTATAACTCATTGGGGGTAGTCTATTGATCTTAACAGTCTTAAATCTCCCAATCTATGAATATACAATTCTTTTCATTTATTTAGGTTTTTAATTTTGTCCAGCAATGCTTTGTAACTTTCAGTGTACACATCTTAATTGGTTGAATTTACTACCAAGTAGTTTATTCTTTTGGAAGCTGTGTTAAATATAATTTTTTAGTTTTATGCAACCTAAAGTATTTAAACTTTCTTAATTTCTTTTTCAGGTTGTTAATTGATAATGTGTAGAAATACAACTATTTTTGTGTGCTGATCTTTAATCCTGTAATTTTACAGGGTGTTTATTAGCTCTAACAGTTCTTTTGTGGGTTCTTTCGGGTTTTCTACACATAATCATCTGAGAATAGAGATTATTGTACTTCTTTCTTTTTAAAATTTGATACGGTTATGGGCTGATTATGTACCTCCCACCAAATTTAGAGAGGAAGGGGAGAGAGAAAACTTTATATTTTGTTCATTCTTATTTGTTCTTAGTATGAATTTATATCAAATTCATTTATATTATATTCATTCTAAGAAAATAAGAAAATAATTATGTCCAAATAGTCAATATCTTAGCCCCCAGCACCTCAGTATGTACTTGGAGATAGGTCTGTTAAGGAAGAAATTAAGCTGAAATGAGGTCATCTAGATGGGCTCTGATCCAATCTGGCTGGTGAGCTTATAAGAAGAGGAAATTTGGACATAGAGTATATGTGCACAGAGAAAAGGCCGTGTGAAGCAACAGCAAGGGCATGGCCATCTGCAAACTCACGAGGGAGGCCACAGGAGAATCCCAACTTATTGACACCTTCATCTTAGACTTCTAACTCCCAGAACTGTGAGCGATACATTTCTTTTCTTTTTTTAAAAATATATTTTATAGAGAGGAAGGGAAAGAGATAGAGAGCTAGAAACGTCGATGAGAGAGAAACACCAACCAGCTGCCTCCTGCACACCCTCCTGCACTACCTGGGGATGTGCCCGCAACCAATGTACATGACCCTGACCGGAATCGAACCTGGGACCTTTCAGTCCTCAGACCGATGCTCTACCACTGAGCCAAACCAGTTTCGGCTGAGCAATACATTTCTGTTGTTTAAATCCCCCCATTGGTGATACTCTTTTATGCCTGTCCTAGTAAATGAACACAGACAGCTACTTTTGTTTTATTTTTGAATAGCAACATTGACCCCCCCAGAAAATGGTGCCTTGTCCCTTTTGTGCTCCAGGAACCCAGATCAAGTCTGGCACATGCACCTTTGTGGCCTAATGGGGTCCTCTGATTAGGCAGGGGCTGGGGTGTGGCTCATTTTAAGTAAATATGACATTGGTTCTGTGTAAGCTACAGAGGACTTACTTCCCTTGATCTGTCACTTCTCACAGGGAAGGTTCAGTCTGCCTCCAATTCTCCTGCTTCCGCATCCAGACTCCAGGATGTAGAGTAGATGTGTCCCTCCCGGGGAGAGGTGCAGGGTGGCATCTCCTATGATTGTTGCATCTGCTCCATGATCATTGCCGGGTCACACAACAGGTCTCTGCTGAGTTAAGGCTCTGACTAGAATTTTCGGACAGAGAACGTATAGGTCTTACACTCATGTGGGGAGGAAACCTTATTCTGGAAAATGAGTTTTCTTGGCAGGGCTGGCCAGAGTTATGCTTTCCATGCTATTTCTCCTTCCTGTGAAATGGGACTAACGATACGGGCTACCTATTCCCCCTGGGAGTCCAGAGGTGGCCAGTCCAAGAGGTTGTAAGTGCAACAGGAAGAAAGGACAGCTTGGTGAAGATTCCTTTTTCAGATACCACCCCCTCCCGGGTCCTTCGATTTTGGGCTAAGAAGCCATGTCCCAGTGTGGAGAAAGCCCTCCTTGTGAGAGCATGCATTGAGGCAAGAACAGGAAATGCCTCTGTATGTGTCTGAAGCCGAAGTGGTCCCAGCCTCTGCTGCATTTCCCTTTAGACAGAGTCAGCCTCAATTTGATTGTGGCTTGTCCAATCATGGCTCATTTTTAGGTCCATGATTCTTTTTTGGCTCAGATTTTGAATCTGAGCTGTAAGAGCTATGTTTACTTTCATGCTGCCTCAGTTTCTGCATTTGTAAAATGGGAATGCTAATACCTGCTTCTTAGTGTTATTGTAAAGATGAAATGAAATAGTGGTTGTAAATATTGGATATGGAATGTCCTAGGAAATTCATTCTAAGAAAATAAGAAAATAATTATGTCCAAATAGTTAATATCTTAATTGGGCTGGTAGTTACACTTGAGTATAGGTTTGTTAAAACTCATCAAATTGGCCCTAGCCAGATTGCTCAGTGGATAGTGTCGGCTTGTGGACTGAAGGGTTACAGATTTGATTCTGGTCAAGGAGTTGCAGGCTCAATCCCCAGTAGGGGCTGATCGCCAGTAGGGGCCTCCAGGAGTCAGCCTATCAATGATTCTCCCTCATAATTGATGTTTCTATCTCCCTCTCCCTCTCCCTTCCTCTCTTTGAAATCAATACAAATATATTTAAAACCCCCCACTAATTGAATTGTACACTAAATAGTCTATTTTATTGTATGTAAATCAAACCTATATTGCATTGAAAAATTAGTTACAAAATATAATAAAGTATTTATCTACCCTGGGAGGACACATTTGGTCATTATTAGTTGCTAAAATATCTTAGCATGCATTCATTGGGTGTGGATGAACCAATCAGATGTGGCCCAGGACAGATAGGCTAGGCTCAGGATAGAGGTCAGGAGGGGAGGGAGAGTTAGTCTGGAGATACAGAGGAAAGGGGTTGGTGTCGTTGTCATGGGTGGCTCTGGGTCCCCAGGCAGGTCAAAGGAAGAATGTGAAACACACTGTAATTATGAAGAGAAGAGTGAGGATAAGACATATGACCTTCCTTTTCACAGGCCATGCAGTACAAGTGTCAGTTCCCCTGTGTCCTCTCCCCCTCACCAGATCAGGACAAACAGGCTGGCTCTACTTCCCACTGCCCGAACCTTATGTACCTGGGGAAGTCTGCTGGGGTACAGGATGCAAGTGTGGGAGAATTAACACTCCTCTTTCCCAGGAGCAGACCTGGAAAATGACTCATGGGGGTGGGGCAACTCAGAAGTGCATGTTTACACTGGCTCCTTGTGTTCCCGGAGGGATTGAGCCTCAGTTGCACACCGTGGTGGCCTGCTTGACAGCATACCCTGTGTGGGCCATCTTGCCTCCCCTGTCTCACTTCCCTACTTCCTTACTCCTTTATCCTGTGATCAGATAACCTACTTATGCCCAAAGCCTAGTCTGGAATATGCTTCTGGGAGTTGTATTTCTATACATCACCAACTTTGGCTTCTTTTGCCCTTTCTGGTGTCCCTGGGGATACAGCCTTATGCAGTGACATGGGCTGTGGACTAAATGTTCATGTCATCCCAAACTCATATGTTGAAAACTATTCCCCAAGGAAATGGTGTTTGGAGGGAGACCCTTTGAAAGATGATTCGGTCACGAGTCCTCAGGAAAGGGATTAGTGCCCTTATAAAAGAGACTAGAGATGTCCCGTGTCCCTTCTGCCATGTGAGGTCACAGTGAGAAGACAGTCATCTAAGAACCAGGGATAGAGCCCTCAGCAGAAACGGAATCTGCTGGCACTGTGATCTTGGACTTCCAGCCTTCCAGCTCGAATGTCTGTTGTTTATTTCCACTCAGTGTAAAGCACTTCATCATAGTGCTATATGAATAGACCAAGGAAGGTTTGCCACCGTCAGCTGTCCGAGGTCGTCGCTATGACAGCCCAGGTCCTCACTGTCTTCTGCTCTGACAACTGCTTCCCAGGAGCACTTCTGGTTTAGAGCAAAAGTCTCAGGTTCTTTCGTCAGGGTTTGGACCTGTGGTTTAGAGGTCTGTAACCCCATGGGGAATCCCAGGGTCCAGCCACAGTGCCTCCTGAGGGGGCACTGGGAAACTGCCCCATGAGAACCATCCGTCCAGATAAAAATTGATTTCAATTAGATGCTGCTGTTGAGAGTTAGGCAAAAAAGGGAAAAGCCCCTAAGTGCTTTAGCAAAGTCCTTCCTAGATGCAAGCATGCTGAGATGGAACTGCTGAAACAGTTTGCAGCATTTAACAGAGGAGAACATAACACAAAATGGAACACAATAAACCCTGAAGCTGCCACGTAAGCAACAATGGCTAGTTCCCCTTCTCCGGGGCTGCAGAAGGACGACAGCCTGGGAAAACCCCACGCGAGGAAAGGACACCCTGTGGCTGAGCTGCCCCCTGCATGTCAGCACATTCACACTTCAGATGTCAAGATGGGACTTGTTTGTCTTTGGTGGGGAGAGTCAGCAACATATATCTCAGCATGCCAGATGTTTTCTGCTCGCCCTTCCAAATTAGTGTTTTCTAAAATCAAATTTCTGACAAAGTAAAACCAAGAGGACTGGAATGGTGGCAGGAATCTCATGAGATTATTTTTCTATTTGACTTATTTGGCCCACTTGACCTTTCCACCTGCCCTCTTATCCCTGCAGTGGCCTGATCACTGTGGGCAACCTGGCCATGTCTTGCCCACCTCTGGCATCTCCACCCGACTTCCCACAGTGTGTGGCCTCTTCCCAGGGCTCTGGGAGGCTGAGCTCTGCACTCCTGGTGGTTCACAACCTGATAGCAGAACCCAAACCCCAAGGGAGCTTGTCAGTACGCATCCAGCACCCATGCCCTCAGCTGAAGTAACACCAAGGCTCATGATTTGCGCAGTTGCTAGAGTTTTCCTAGGGATGAAGTTCATTGCTCATCTAATACCACTGGCTTGCTGAGCTCCACACTGGCCATCTTCCTTATGCATCACTCCCCTCTCTTCCCTGACAGCATGCCTGCACTTTCTTAAGAAACTGCTTTTCACAGTCCTGGACCAGATTTTCGGGAATCCAAGGCAGGGCACAGGGCTCTGATTTAGTTTTCTAAAGCAGGTCTGACCGTGTTACATCCGGGATCACACCTGCAGAGTTGCCCCACCACTTCTAGGAAAAGAACAAAGCCCATTGCTTGGTGCAAGAACCTTTTCTCATTCGTCCCCATGCTTTCCTACCAAACTTGCCTCACGCCCTGTACCCCGTGGCATTCCAGGTGCCCCCTGACCCTCTCCTGCTCCTGCCTGCCTCTGCTCTCTGCATACTCTCCTTGTCAACAAGAATGAGTGCTCCTGTCCTAGTGGACCCAACTCATGGCCCATCCATCTCCTTTTGTGGCCTCCTCTCATTCCCCAAAGTTCCCGTTGGCTCCTCTGTGTTTCCAGAACTCTCGGCGACTAAATATGGCATGTGTTCATGTCGTGGTGTGTTTCTGGGCTCACAGCAAGCCCTTGCACCAATGCCTGGTGACTGGATTGTCCTTTCCTTGTCCACTGGGGATGGTCTTATTCCTCAGTACCTCTGGGGGTGACTCTTTTTATTTTTTAAAAAATTCTCATTTCAGATATTTTTATTGATTTGAGAGAGGGAGGAAGGATGAGAGAGAGAGAGAGAGAGAGAGAGAGAGAGAGAGAGAGAGAGAGAAACATTGAACAGTTGTCTCTGATACTGGCCCTTTTGGTGTATGGGACAAGGCTCCAATCAACTGAGCCACCCAGACAGGGCAAAGGGCTGACATTTGATAACATAAAAAAAGTTTTTAGAAAGAGAGGAGCTCATTGGCCTTGTGTCCTACTCTTTCCGTGGCCATCCTGGGACCTGTCACATCACATAATTTTATGGGTGCCAGAGCCCAATGCTTCCTTGTTTAGCTGTCTGCTGGTTTGTCATCTGTAGACTAGAACGTAAGGCTCATGAGCACGGAGACTTTTCTTGTCTTCTCTGTGTCCATTCTCAGCACTTACCACAGTGCTGGCCCAGTACATGGAGGGCATTAGTGCCTGGATGCATGTTAGTGGCCAATTCTCAAAGCATCTGCGCAGTCAGAGATAAAACACAACCACATGGACATGAGACCAACATTCAGGCCTCACCTCATTGTCTGGCACCCTTAGGTGATGGATAAAACGTTCCACACTGTTCAAGTTTAGGAATTTAAGTACATTTGAACAAGTCAGTACAGGCATTGTTCTAAAAGATATAAAAGACAGACGTCTCCATCTTCAGGAAATCAGTGCGCTGCACAGATGCTAGTCTTCCTGATTGACCCGTGTCAGGCCCACAGCTTGGGCATTGTTGTTGTGGGCAAGAGAGGGCCGGTTACTGCCTAGCCCAGCATACTCAGTGTGGTGCCAATGAGCAGAGGTCCCTGGGTAGGCTCTGGCCACAGCGCCTATCCCCACTGTGACAGGAGCTGCTGGGACAATGTATGAGGGTGAGAGCACACCCAGCGGTGTCCTGAGCTGCTCCCTCTGCCTGATCACTGTGACTCCAGCCCCCAACACTCCACAGCGTCAAGCTCCCACTCCCCCTCTCCCCACCATCAAAGCCATCTTCTCCTCAGTGGGAAGGGTCACATCAGACTTGTTCTGATGAGAAATTTCATGCCTCTTTCTCCTCAAAGACAGACTGTTGCAAACACAGTAAAAAATAATTTTAAAAGCTACTCATTGAGCCCAGCAGGTGTGGCTCAGCAGTTGAGTGTTGACCCAGGAACCAAGAGGTCATGGATTCAATTCTGGTCAGGGTGAATGCCTGGGGTGTGGGCTCAATCCCCAGGTGGTGGTGTGCAGGAGGCAGCTGATTGATATTTCTCATCGGTGTTTCTCTTTCTCTTTCTCCATCTCTCCCCCTTCCTCTCTCTGTAAAAATCAATGAAAACCTATTTTTTTTAAAAGCTACTCTTTGAGGTTAAGCATTACGGTGGGGAGGGGCACAGAGGAAAGGGCAGAGACAGGGGTGACATAGGGAATAAAACTGGGGAAAACAGAGGAGGAGGAAGGGAGAGAGGCGAGGAGGGAGGAAGAGGGAAGGAGAGAGAGATGGTGGCTGGGGTGGGGCACTCTTCTTTTCCAGAGCAAAGGGGAAAATCATGAGGCACACCCACCAGACGTTTGGCCAATTGGGATGGAGAAAGGAATAATATTTGTGTATCAGATATTTCAGGAATGTGTGCTCTCATTCTCACAGCTGACAGCTTTTCCCTGGAGAACGTCCCAAGTAGACAGAACTTTCAGGGTGAGAAAACGCTCCTGGGCAGTCAGAGTCCACCCCTGGGCAGCCTTTCACCACTGCCTGGGAGGGGGGCGGACAACCTGCAAAGGAGACATGTCTGGAAGGCCAGCGCTGGGGCATGAGAACCTGCTCCTAGGCAGCAGCTCTCTGTGTTTGGGGCTGAGAGCCAGGAACGGCTCGGCAGGAGCCACGGGACTGGTTTGGGTTTTCCTGACCTCCCGTCTTACTGTTCTACCAGCAGACAGGCTGCGGGGAGCAGGAGGGAGACACAAGGAGGCTAAATGTTGTCAGGTGCAGGGGTGGATGGCTGGACCTTGTGGTTTCTGGTGGCCACGGGCCTGTGATTTTCTTGAGTCCCTGCTCTTGTGGCCTGTGTGTCCCCTGGCTGCCACCACTCAGCCTGCAGGTGGCCCAGCGCAGGTTAGAGGAAACTTGAGTATTCTCCAGGGCAGTGCTCTCAAACCTTGTTACTTATCGGAATCATCTGGATTAAATCCAGATGTCCAAGCTCCACCCCAATCCCGAGAAATCAGAGTTTCAGGAGGAAGGGGGCGAGTCTCAGAATTTTGGGGGGTTTGCCGGGTGATGTTGGGATGCAGAGAAGGCTGGTGGGCAGACAGGCCGTGACTCTGGCTTTTCAGGGAGAAAGAACTGAGATGGCATTCCTGGGTTACAAACGTATGCCCGGACCCTGTTCACGTCACCTCCCTAATGTTTCTCAACTGCCGGTCTCATTGCCAACCGGGGCCGCTCTTGTCCATGGGCTTGGGCAGGGCCTTCCTCTTTGGATTTCCTGCCTCGCTCCTCACGTTCAACAATGTCACCATCATTTATGCAACCCCCTGCCCCAAGCTTAATAAACGTCAACCACCATCCCTTGCCTTTAGAACAAAGACAAAACTCATGAGAATGACCGCCAGGCTCTGGCCTCCCTCATAGCATCTCTCTGGTCCATTTTCTTCCTCCTGCAGCCACAGTGACCTCATCTTTCAGTTCCTCAACTGTGCCAGCCTCGTCTGACTCAGGGGTTTGCATATGCTGATCCCCCTTCTCAACCCTCCGTTCCACCCTCCAGGCCATTTCACTGTCAGATTTTAGTGCAGCAGCACCTCCTCCAAGAGGCATTCCCTGACCACCATCCCTGCAACCACTCACAGGAGACACACTGCCCACCAGGGCCTCACAGCCTTTCTCACTGTGTGTGCATGTGTGTGTGTGTACATGTATGTGTGTGTACATGTATGTATGTACATGTATGTGTGTGTGTTTGCATTCTTGAACACACACACATCTGCCTTTATTCCAGTGCCACCCCCCCTGGCAGATATGCCAGCTCCGTGAGAGCCCATACTGGCGACATGGTATCTGTTTGTCTGCCACTGTACCCACAGCATGTTGCATGGAGCCCAGCCCATGGTAGATGCTCAATAAACCTTTGTTGACTGAAGAATGGGTTCTTCTATCGGATCTGGTGAGATGATCCTCACTGCTTGCCTCCCCATTTCTAACCTGCCCTGAGGGTCTGTGGTGGACACCCCCTGTGACCAGAGGGCTCACACATGTCTTTATAGAGCCCCTTTGGACTGCTGGCCTGGCGCCTGGTGAGGTACCACTGCCAAGTATTCCCAGCTGGCAGCCTGGGGCAGGGGCATGTGCTTTCCAGTGGGACCCTGCCCTCAGGATGCTTTTGGAGCTCCGGGGTAGGGGGGTGGGGGCGGCAGCTGTCAGATCTGTGGCTCCTTTGGGATGTCCTCCCTGGGCTCAGCCTTTATCCTTGAATATTAGATCTGCTTTTTGAAAAATGTCAAATATGTAATTGCATGTCAAATAGTGTGTATGTGGGGAGATGGGGGTGGGTACAATGTTTGCCTGTAAAGGATCTGAGGCTGTTAAACAGGCGATTCCAAAGGGAAAAGACAAAGCATGTGCTCTGTGATTCCGTTAGCAGTCCCACAGCCTCGCTGCAGAGGAACAAGCAACACCTGGTCGGCAGCCACCGCCTGCTGGACACCCGGTGGCCATGCTGACCCCCACTCTGTTCCCTTCACAGGGGACACCTGCCCAAGGGTCCCAATGCTGAATGCTGTCCCTCCTCCTCCTGCTCTTCCTCCTCTTTCTCAGACAAGGCCTTCCTTACCTGATGGGGGAGAGAAGGACTCCCTCCTTGTCATCATGCTCCTAAAGGATGCTTCAGGTTCCACCAGTGCCTTCCCAGGGCTCAGGGAAGCCGACCAGCAGAGGGCGCAGTGCACTGCCTGTGGAGCCAGGAGCAAGTGCAGTGCAGCACCTCTCAGGGCCTTAGCTGTCCTAGCATAGGAAGGGAGGCGCCTGTTGGGAGCTTGCAGAGGGACAGTGTCCCCGAGGGAATTCCCAGCAGGGATTCTTTCCCAGAAAGGGGGGTGTCAGAAGTAGGGCTCCTTGAGCTGGGTGGCCAGATGCCTCTCTGCCTCTGCCTCTGCTATTAGCCCCGGCCCCTAGTCCAGGCCCTTCTGTCCTAGGGGCAGGGCAAGGGCCATCTGATTCCATATCTGTCTGCAGGTGGCAGAGGCTGGGAGCTCTATGAGGCTCAAGGAGGGACCCTGATCTAGCCTCTCGGCTTGCCATGGTATGGGGGCAGGACGGGCAGCGGCCAGGTGATTGCATATTAGCTGACAAATGCTGCTGAGCACCTACAACATGCCAGTCACAGAGCTAGGCACTGAGAGAATCGACATGTGTACCATGGACTGTGCTGTGTACCGTGCTGTGTGGGAAGCCCAGGCAGTCAACATACATTTGCACGAATAACTCTAAATTACAAATAGGGTGAGCACAATAAAAAACAACAAGGTGTGTGAGAGGATGACTTGGGTTCTACCTGCTCGGGGGGGGGGGGGGGGGGGGGAGGTTGCCCAAGGAAACCTGCCTCCTTTTGGAGGAAAAGTGCCTGGGCTCGACCTCACTCGTCCCAAGATTGACACCTCCGTCCCAGCTGTGCCTTTGGCAGAGGACCTGGCTCCACTCTCCCTGCAGCGCAATTGCGTTCACCTTCCAAGGCCTGGTTAAGACCCTTTCTGAACAAAAACAGACCCGGAGACAGGGAAGCATTGATCAGACTGTCAAACCCCAGAGGGAAGGCAGGGGAGGGTGGGGAAGGGGGAGAGATCCACCAAAGGACTTGTATGCATGTATATAAGCCTAACCAGTGGACACAGACAACAGGGGGGTGAGGGCATGCGTGGGGAGGGGTTTGGGATTGAAATGGGGGGCATGAGGATAAATATGTGATACCTTAATCAATAAAGAAATTAAATGATTAATAAAAAAGACCCTTTCCGTCCCTGCCCACACCCGCATCCACTCCAGGCCCAGGCAGGATCCTTTCACTCGGTCTTCACCGTGGCCGGCACTGTTTTCTGGTGACATCATGCATGTTACTCTGCTTCCTGGACCCTAGGTGTGAACGCCTTGGGGAAGGGTGTTCCAGGTTGGAGGGGGTCTGGATGGTTCAGTATTACCCAGCCCAGCGCGGGGGCCCCAGGAGACACAGGTGAGCCAAGATGGGGTTAAAGTTGCACAGTTTTGACTAAGGAAACCGCCTGTGTGGGGGAAAATGTGGAGGGAGCCGGGCAGCTGGGCTTCATCATCCCCTCGGAGCCTGGTAAGGAAGGAGGGGCCCGCCAAAGGCAAACATCTGCCCTAACGCCGCATGTTTGCACAGACATTTCCTGTGCTCCTGCTCGCATGCCAGCGTTGCTCAAGAGCCTCCAGCTCAGTCACAGCGCATTCGCCCTCTGTTGGAAGCCCTGTAACCTGAAAGCCATGTCATCCCTGCTTTGTCAGCCACCGGGCTAGGGCTGTGGAGGCCCCTTTGCCCCCGCCGGGGCATCAGGGACCGGAGACGGTGCTGTACTTGCCTCATTCATCTCGTGTTCATGTCTCCTCCCACACCTGCCCGGGTGCCAGCGAGAGATGGCTACAGGCAGGGGAGGCGCAAAAGCGAATAAAACACTTGTTTGGTGACACAGTCTCCTCCATGAATCTCCCCAGGCAGAGACCCTGGGGCATCCCATCCCCTAACACTGAGACCCGAGAGAACGCAGGTGAAGGGTCAGGGCTGGTCAGCTCTCAGTGTCTCAGGGAGGATCTGGAGGTGACACCCCCAGGATAAGAGACTGTGAGGAAGGGTCTGCCTGCGAGTGGAAGACACCACAGGTTAGTACGTGTGAGCACTGGCTTTTTTTTTTTTTTTGCAAAAATCTGCAGAGCTTGCCAAGGAAGTGCTATGGCAACAAGATTCATTCACATGAAAAATGACATTTCCAAATCACATCCTCATGCTCCTCTCTCCCCAAGGCATTGCCTAGGAGGGAGAGCTCTGAAGGTTACGTCTCAGCTGCATCTCGTGCTTGCTCCCAGGAGGGCTGTGCTGGGCGGTCAGGTTCGGGATGCAGAGCCTGTGGAGAGGACAGAGAAAGATGAGCCTGGGTGAGCGGGAAGTCAGGAAGGGAAGGAGGCACTTGCTTCTTGGATCAGCCTCTGAACCTTCCTCTGTTTTGCAAAATTTAGATACCGGACAAAGAGGAGAGACATTTTCTCAGCCACTGCAAAATGCTGATAGAGGCAGACGGGGGATTAAAATAGGACAGTAGCCCTAACTGGTCTGGCTCAGTGGATAGAGTGTTGGCCTGCCAACTGAAGGGTCCCAGGTTTGATTCCAGTTAAGGGCACGTACCTGCGTTGTGGGCACATCCCCAATAGGGGGTGTGCAGGAGGTAGCTGATCGATATTTCTCTCTCACTGGTGTTTCTAAGTCTCTATCCCTCTCCCTTCCTCTCTGTGAAAAATTAATAAAATATATTTAAAAAATAAAATAGGACAATAATCAGAATTTTTCCATTTAAAGTGACAAGCTACAGCCCGGTAAGTGTGGCTCAGTGGTTGAGCGTCAACCTATGAACCAAGAGGTCATGGTTTGATTCCTGGTCAGGGCACATGGCTGGGTTTTGGGCTCAATCTTCAGTAAGGGGCGTGCACTAGGCAGATGCTGGATGATTCTTTTCCATCATTGATGTTTCTGTCTCTCTCCCTCTCTCTTCCTCTCTCTAAATTTAATTTAAAAAAAAAAAGCGCAGTCGGTGTAGCTCAGTGGTTAAGCATCAACCTATGAACCAGGAAGTCACGGTTCAATTCCCAGTCAGGGCACATGCATGGGTTTCAGGCTTGATCCCCAATGGGGAAGTGTACATTAGGCAACTGATCAATGATTCTCTCTCATCATTGATGTTTTCATCTCGCCCTCTCAACCTTTGATATCAATAAAAATATTTTGATATCAGTAAAAAAATATATATTTTTAAAAAGCATGCTGCAGACAGCCCCAGCGTCTATGCAGCCCGGTCACCTTCCAGCTGCTTTCCAGGGACCCGGCCGGCTCTGGGGGAGAGGAATGCGCACCAGGAGTGCAGGCTCCCTGGCACTTAGGACAGAGCAGCCCTCCGTGCAGCTGAGAGCCGACGTGCCAGGAAACTAACACCAGTGACAAGATGGATGAGCCTCCCTGGCTCCCCGTGGGTGCTCATTATCCAGAGGAAAGGCCAACAATGGGGACTGTAAATTGTCCTTGGGAAATAATCATAAAATGGCTGTCCCCTCCCCTGTCCCCAGGCCGGGCCTCCCACCCTACCCAGCCCTGGTTGCTCCCCAGACCGGGAGTGGCCTCCTTCTAAGCAGCCCCTCCCAACACGCTGCCCACACTTCCTCGGTATTTCCCTTCTTTAAACGAGGCCTCACCCCCTTCCTGTTTTCCTGGTCACTCAGGCCTCCAGCCCAGGGAAGGGAAATGTTATACTAAACCCTTTTCTTTGTTTCCACTCACGCTACATGCCTTAGCATTAGATCCCATCCATGAGAGGAAGAGCGCCTCCGTATTTAAAAGATGGGGTGCAGCCCAGCCGGTGTGGCTCCATGGTTGAGTGTCTACCTACAAACTATGAGGTTACCAGTTGGATTCCCAGTCAGGGCTCATGCTTGGGTTTCAGGCTTGACTCCCAGTGAGGGGCATACAGGAGGCAGCAGATCAGTGATTCTCTCTCATCATTGATGTTTCTGTCTCTCTCTCCCTCTCTCTTCCTCTCTGTTAAAAAAAAAAAAAAAAAAAAGAGGCAGGTGCAGTGCATCCAGGACTTGTCTTCTGAAGATCACAGGATACACTGGGACCCTAGCCTTCTGATGCACCTGGACTGCGCAGGTGCAGTGACAGCCGTGCCGAGGACAGGGTAGCAGGCAATCCCCACAGTACAAGCTTCGATCATGTTTAAAGAGAGGACAGTTTAATGGCCTCCAAACTCAGATGTTAAAATGAAACATTGTGAAAAAATAATAAACAAAATGAGATTTCTATTTTTTAGGTTAGGTTCTGCCTTTAAAACACAAAATATTGTAGTGGTCGGCAAACTCATTAGTCAACAGAGTCAACTATTAACAGTATAATGATTGAAATTTCTTTTGAGAGCCAAGTTTTTTAAACTTAAGCTTCTTCTAATGCCACTTCTTCAAAATAGACTCACCCAGGCAGTGGTATTTTGTGGAAGAGCCACACTCAAAGGGCCAAAGAGCCGCATGTGGCTCACGAGCGGCAGTTTGACGAACACAACCCTAGGCAAAGGTTGGTCATTCAGGCAGTGTACTTGCCCCCCATTTGGGGGCAGCACTGCTGTGTTGGCACCGGTGCGGTGTCAGTTTTCCAGAATCGATTCCATGCTTGGTAGATAATTGCAATAGCTAGTTTCTCACCCAGAGACACAGCTGAGGGTGGGGGCCATCGAGGGGTCTGGCCCCGAAGTTTGTTCTCCTTCATCAAGGAGGGTTATAGGATGGCTCTCCACGGGTGTGATACGTGGAAACAGTACGTCCCTCAAGGGCTGCTGTTGACATGTTCAGATGGCCCACTGTGGCATCTGGCCTTCCCCCCACTGTCCTCTTGACCTTCAGAGACACGGGCTGGAAGCAACTTCGGAGGCAGCTGGAGGCCATCCAGGATTTCTCCTTTCTCAATCTCTTCAGATGAGCACGGATGCATTTCCACTGAGTAAATATTTAGGCGCATGATTAAAACAGAAGATGTTCTTGGGTCAGTAGAGACGCAAGGCGGCAGGGTGAGGGGCCTCACTGGACGCCTTTGGTGGTTGTTTATTTCTTGACCACAAGTAACGAAAACTCAGGGTGATGTGCTCTTTCTAGGGCTGCCTACATCGAGGGCATTTCCATGCCCTTGAATCTCATTTAAGTTACTCTCCTTATTTTAGTGACACTGGGGCTCAGAGAAATAAAATGATTTGCCCAAATTAACACATCCATTCAGCAAATATTTAGGGACCATTTACTGGGGACCAGAGACTGTAGCTGTGGGCATATGCGGGTGAAAAGCAGGGGCGTCCCCTGGCCTCATGCACCTGGGGCTTCCTGAGAGTGGGAGGATGTGACAAATTAAGCTCAGAATGGAACTGGGAGCAGAAAATAATGCTTCTCTGCATGTCACCTTCCAAATAAACAAAGCTGCCTGTTAGAGATTTGTTGTCTCATTGAGATGCACATTGGATCGAAGGTGTGGCTTTCATCACCTGCCAGGTGGGTGCTCTGATCCCCACAAGGCTGGGTGCGGTCAGGTGAGCTAGCGGTCTACAGAGAACCAGGACATGGTGAAATACGTTTAACTCCACTAGAGAAAACATTACTTAATCTTTGGAAGATTCAGAAGGCACTTAGGGATTTTGCAAGGTTTGGGGGACAAAATTAAATAATGTATATGAAAGAGATAAGGGTTAAAATATCCTTTAAATGCAATTCGTATTCTCTTATTTTTTAAAAAAAGGATTCAAGAGAACTACATAATAAAAGAAGTAGAAAGAATAAGATGAGTGAAAAATACGAATAAGAAATAAGCATCCTGCACTAAAAAAGGAGACAAAGCCATAAATGAAATCTGCTCTCAGAGTGACGTCTGATTTGTGCACATAGGTGGCAGCTGAGCTCCTGGGAGAGGGACCAGGGAAAGCACACCAGGCAGCTAGAGAGACAGACTTCCCTTGTACGGGATACCAGAGGGAGTGCTTCCCCAACGCTCCCTGGAAAACATAATGAACACAGAGGGGGACCTTCAATCGCTTTTCATTCAACTAGAAATATTGCCCATGTGGGCAGTTACCAAGCCTAGCATCGTTTTCAGCAGCCTTTGATGCTCATGGTGTCTGAGTATGCTGAAATGCGGGCTGGTAGGCCCTGCTGGCAGTGAGAATACCTGAATGTCGAGGAGCTGTTTTTAGGGATAATGGTCAGGGTGACTTGACTTTGTGTGTCTTTGTAGCAGGTGGATTCCACTTGTGGGCAACGTCTAACCCACATCAACCATTTCTCTGGTTATCATCTTGCTCTGAACAGTTCTCCTCCCACCCTGCCATGTGTCCTCATATCACCCACCCCTGGCACAAGCCAGGTGGCTCGAGCACTAGACACATCTCCACATTCCTGATACCATACACCAGATTCGTGTGTGTTGCTCCCCAGCTGGGTGGCCCCGGGACAAACAGCCAACATCTCTGCAGAAATGGAGGGTTGTGATAAAAGTTTCCTTTCAGTTCAAATTGTCTGCTTTTCCTTCAACAATAGATTCTAGTCCCTAAGGGAAGGCCCCTGCTAAGCTCCGTGGCTGCTGACATATGAGAACTACTTCTATGAAAGTTCTTCCACTAGTGTAGTCTCCTGCTCTGGCTTTGGTTATGGCCCAATGGTGGGGCTGGGTTTTCGTATTTTAATCACAGTGTTGCTAATGTTTATTTGGAAATGCTGATGACGGAAGAACACTGCACAGCTGTGCCCAACAGCTGGGTCCTTACAGACTACTAATTCCTTGAGAAGAGACTTGGTTGAAACGACACACAGTCAGATCACAGGCTGGGGTCCCCCTGACAGGAACACCCCAGATTACTCCAGTTAGCTCCTACCCCAGTGAGCTTTCTCCATGCTGTTTGATGAAAACTTTATCATGAGAATGAGTGACCAGAAACCACATTCAGGCCCTTAAAGACAACAGCCCACTCCACAGGGGGCTGTTTGCATAGGGCTAGTGTTTTGTCGTGTCCTGGCTGGTGTGAGAACTCAAAGCAAAAGACTCTGCCCTAGCTCAGTCCCCACTTCCGTCCAGCTGAAAGCTCCAGTGATGAGGACAAAACAATTAATGTATTAAGACTCCCTTATAAGGAAACAAATCCCCACCTGTTGCTGTGAAATTGTAGGTGAAAGGGACAGAGGAAGTTTTTCGCTCTTTTCTCTGTTGGGTGGTGAAAGCTAAAGGGGACCAGGTCTCCGAGTTGAAACCTTTTCCCAGGAGCCACAAATGGCCCTGGTTTTGGACTTCATTGTCTCAGCATCTAGGATATAGAAGGGCCCAGTCAGAGCCTCAGTCAGTGGGAATCAGGCTGGCCCCGGATGCAAGGGTGGTGATGGTGAGAGTGGTATTTCTCTTCTTTTAAAGTCCACAAGGGTGCACTTCTTATATGGTGCCCTCATCCCCATCCACCACATTGTAGACGATCCTCTGATCTTCTTATTAGTTTGTTGGGTAGATCAGACCAACTCTAACTAGGAGAGTGCTTAGTGACCTGGGTGAACTGTGTCCGGCTGGGGCTCTGCCTCTCCTCCGCACAGGCTGGCCGGGAGCTGCAGAGACAGGGAAGCCGCTTGTCAGGGGCAAGGCTTTCCCTTTCCTGGCAAGGGAGGGCCCCTCTCCTGACCTAAAGCAGGGACTTGCTTTGGGAGGGTTTGTCCAGGCCCTGGGAGGGATCCATCCCACAACCCGGGCATGTGCCCTGACTGGGAATCGAATCATGACCTCTGACTCATAGGTCAATGCTCAACCACTGCACCACACAAGCTAGGCAATGTGTCCTCTTTCTATGCTGACTTCCAAAGAGGAATCCCAGACACTGTCGGGATTCTAAATTACAGGTTCCTTTGTCTTTCCCCCCCGAAAACATTATGTAGCATTCACTGCTTATAGAGATCCCAAATGCTTACATTTTATTTCTAACTAAAGACAAAAATGGACTCAATCATTTTACTTAAGAGGGACATGCTTGATGCTTAGTAATAGAGACACCCTGATATCCTTAAGTCATTCACACCTCACAAGTCTGTGTGCTTGAGAAGGGCAGCTGCAGCTGCTACTCCACAGGAAGGCTCTGTCCCCAGAGAGTCACAGATGTCATAGTGACGTTTGTGACACAAGAGCCTGTGGTTTTTGCCTAAAAGTTGCTCTTTTGAGCCAGTTGTAGCCAAGTGACCTCAGAGCCTGTACAGGCTGGACAGTGACCCAGTTGGCCGTTTCCGGTTCCCTCCGCCCTGTTCAGATGGGAGAACTCCGTCAGAGGATGACACAGGGTGACAGTGGCAGAGAACGGCATGTCCTCCTGCAAGGGCTTCCTGTAAAGGGAGGTGAAGACTTGGTGGCATTTGACACACAGTGAGACAAAACCCCAGACAGGGTCTTCAAACATTTAATAAAACTATAATAGAATTGTTAAGTAGCTAAGCTGAGAAATTTTCTTTTCTTAGTACTTCAAAAATATATATTTTTATTGATTTCAGGGAGGAAGGTAGAGGGAGAGAGAAATAGAAACATCAATGATAGGGAATAATTGATTGACTGCTTTCTGTACACCCCTACTTGGGGATGGAGCCTGCAACCCGGGCATGTGCCCCTGACCAGTTTTCTTCTGTGAAGCCTGCAGGTGACTGCTAGCAATGGGCAAGGCAGTCATGCTAGTCCCCGAGAGCACAGATCCCTGCCTCGGGGACAGGGTGGAGTCTCCCCTTCCTTGGGTGGGCAGCCTGATGGGGCAGCAGGTGTCCCTGTTGCTCACTACTTACAAATGTGGCTCTGGGATAAAAAGTGCATGGCCATATGGTACCTGAGTGATATGTGTGTAAGTGTGATGTGTGAGTGTATGCGAGTGTGACTGTGTGTGACTGTGTGAATGAGTGCGTGGCTTTGGTTTTGGGGCTCTGCCTTTTCCCCGGAGGCCCTGAAAATGGTGTAGAAATAAAGGAAAGCATTAAACAGTCTGAAAGCCAGTGTTTTCCAACATGTGGAGCTGGAAGCAGCTGCGTCTGCATCTTCTGGGAACTTGCTAGAAATGCAAATCCTTGGTCCCCCAAACCTGCTGGCTCAGAAACTCTAGGGGTGGGGCCCACTATGTGTGCTTCAACAAGCCGCACAGGCGATTCTGACTCATGCTGTCGTGTGAGAACCACTCTTCCAAACATAAGGAACACATCTTCCTAACAAGGACGACCGTAGAGGCTGCCCTGCCTTTCCACACACAGTAGTGCGTGCCACGTCTCCAGAAGCATGCTAGAGAAGTTGAATCAGCATCAGGCATGAGTGTATGTGTGAGGGTGTGTGAGTGAGAGTGTGTGGCAGTATGGTACATGAGTGATGTGTGTGTAAGTGTGATATGTGTGAGTGTGACTGTGTGTATGAGCATCAGGCATGTTGTAAAGGAAATGACAACATGTAGGAGTTCCAGTGGAATCACTTATTTGGCCACTCACACATTCAGCAAACATGTATCAAATGGTGGGACCTCGTAGTTTGCAAGGTGACCTGTGACAGGAATGCAAGTGTAATGTGGGCTCCCTGTCCCCACTGATATGACCCACGACCCTGTAAAGTCCCACAGCCTGCTCTTCATACTGTCTTTCTAGTCACTGCTGTCTGTTTTGACAACCAAACATTGAATCACCTCCCATGACTCCGGTCCTGACATTTCCCCATGGACCCCACACAGGACGGAGGATGAAGCTATGGAGCCCAGACTATGCATACCATACACGAAAGCCCGAGTGAGAAGACTGCGGCAACTTCCCGTCTTGCATATGATGACGCTACTCTCTTGGTCCTATGAGTCAGACTTGTCACCCTTGTCACATTAGTCATTCACTAGGGCTCAGGATCCAGCAAAGGACTCCTTGCCCAAGGGGTTGGTGGTGGGGGAGGGAGAGAGACAGGATGAGGCTGACCATCTTTCATACAGATTAATGTTCTAGACAACTGGAACTAACCAAGTAACAAAATCTATATTTACTTCCATTTAAAAAATGAGTTATTGCACAAGAGATACACATTTGTCAGAGGAAGGTTAGCAATAGGGATGAACAAAACCAAGACAGACTACTTACTCTACATTTCTCTAAACTCCCACCCGGAAACAATTTTCTATCACCGTGGCGCCATGATGATTTTCTGGATGTTTATGTGAGTGCACGCATGAGCATGCGTGTTAGTGCAACGATAGCCTGCTTCTCGGTATAAAATATGTTGTGAATGTCTTTCTGTGTCAATAAATTTACGCCATCAATGTTAATGCTGCCCAGTACTCCACTGGCGTGGATGGAGGTTTTCCTAAAACTGCAACTACTTTGAAATAAATCCTTCTAAAATGTGTCACCCCACACAGTCTCCTGCCTGCTTCCCCTCCTCTTTCCTAATCAGAGGGAGAACAGGACATTAGTTACTCCCTGGGGAGGCTTGGGTTCACCATTACTCAGTCTTGGGTTCCACCGTTATGCAAATCCCCCCCCCCCCAACCTGCTGGCTCAGAAACTCTAGGGGTGGGGCCTCTATGTGCGCTTCAGCCAGCTGTGCAGGCTATTCAGCCCCACACGGAGTTTCAATAAGGGGTTCGTTAGGAAAGACCCCGGAGGGGACTCAGGAGGGGCTCTGGTCCAGCCACGATGAGCTCTGGTCCTTGGGCATGTAGCTAACCACTCTGGGCCTTGTTTTCCTTATTTTTTGTAAAGTCTAGTTTTATTTATTTATTTATTTTAATTAATGAATTAATTTAAGAGAGTGAAGGAGAGAAAGATAGAAACATCAACCATGAGAGAGAATCATTGACTGGATGCCACCTACGTGCCGTGCCCCACACAGGGGATTGAGCCTGCAACCTAGGCATGTGCCCTTGATCAGAATCAAACCTGGCACCCTTCAGTCCACAGGTCAATGCTCTATCCACTGAGCCAAATTGGCTGGGGCGTAAAATCTAATTTTATGATTATAATATGTTTTTATTGATTTTAGAGAGAGGAAGGAAGGGAGGGAGAGAGATAGAAACATCCATGAGAGAGAAACATGGACAGCTACCCCCTGCATACCCTTTTGAGGATCTTGCCAGCAGCCTGGGCATGTGCCCTGACCGGGAATCAAACCAGTGACCTTTTGGTTCATGGGTCGATACTCAATCCCTGAGCCAGACCAGCTGGGCTGTTTTCCTTATTTTCATAAAGGGGCAGGCTCCCCAGCTGTGCCTCATTGCTTCCTGCCCGCAGGGTCTTCTTTTTCCTCCCACAGGCAGAGAGCATAAGGCAACCATTGTGTTCTCAGTCTCGTCCAGTCCTCATCTTGGTTTCTGATTTTGTCTAAAGTGAGCATGGGTGATGAAAGGGACTCCAGGTCCCTGTCGTAAATGAGCCCCAGGAGGCCTGACCCAGCTGGTCATGAGCAGTACCTTAGGCCTATCTCAGGCAGGACAGCCCAGCAACATTTCTCCTTGGGAGATGGATCAATGGGAGGGGGTGCTAACACAGTCTCAGAATGCACCCCAGGTGTTGCATCTGCCTCCCGGGTACATTCTAAGCTGCTCTATATTGGAACCTGTGTGGGTGGAGCCTCGTTCACATGCTGTATCCAGCCCCCTTACAGTTAGCCAAAGGGAATGAATGCAGGGCGTTAGACCACTGTTCACTCATGGCATGTTGTTTCTCCTAATAAAGTCTTTGTACTAGAAAGCATCTTAGTTGTTGCCGGCTTGTGGCTGCTTGACCTGGAGTAAAGAGGGCTAACAGGAGGAGAAGATGACAGATGACAGTATTTTTCTCCCAATGTTCCACACAGAAGTCTTCTTTTATGTTTCTCTTTGGCCTTGCAGTTCTGCACAATAAATGTGTCTCCTTGCTTTTTCCCCCTTTCCTATCCATATACTCATGGTTTCTAAATCCTGCCCAGCTCCTGGCCCAGAGTAACCCCACGTCTGACCCTCAGAAACGGTCTGTCTCCTGAGACCTGCCACTTCCCAAGGATGGGACAAGACAAAAAAGAAAATAAAAAATTGGCGATCCTTGTGTGGAGTGTGCTTAAATTAATCACTTGATTAATTAGAGTGTTACAGTCCTACAAGGAAGATTTTGAAAATTTGTGTGGTCTGAACAGACAAGTCTATGTAGATTACTTTGGGTTTATCTTGGCTTTGCCCAGGCGATTTGGCTCTGATAAGAGACCTCTAGCCTAGTGGTTCTGGCTTCAGGGAAGAGGAGGAATTGCTGACCTGATCCTCCAAGAGGAGGGCCACATCTTAGGTGGCTCTGTTATTTCCTTGAGATCTCAAAATAGCACCTTCACTCATCCAATAACATTCATTTATTATGCATCTGCTAAATGCTTGATAGAAGACAGACATTGCAGTAGGTGGTCCCGCATTGGAACGAATAAAGGATCGGCTCATTGCAGATGACCTTCATCATTCTTCAGAGAATTAGAGATATGACCCAGCACCATTCAAATGAAAAGCAATCAATTTATATCTGTTGTGTTAATACTTAACTAAACAGATAAAACAGTGATTATTCATTACTCACTCAAGATTTGTTTTCCCTCAATTTTCCATTTCAATCAAACTCTCCCATCTCTATAAAAGCTATTTCCATGGAACCCTTTCGAAAAAGAATTGCACATTCCTGCTTTCTTAAACAAGGTGTTCTTGCTTGGGCTTCAAACTTTTATTTTACTTGTTTCATACTGTGTTGTATTGAGTCAAATGAATCATATTGTTACCTCCCCCCACATTGTCCCTGCCCAGCCAGGACTAGGCCACTGTCCTTTTCCTTGTACTGACTCAGTGCTTCATTCATGCCCATCTCTAGGCAGTCACCTAGCCCTTGAGCACACACAGCACATGTGTTCTCCCTACTAGCTCTCCCCCTGCATCCCCTGTGCCACTTCCTCCCAGCCACTCCATCTTGCCCCCACCTTTGGCCCCATCACTGTCATTGTCATGTCCCACTTATTCTACACAAGAGCCTTCCAAGAGCCCCCCAGGCCTCCAGCACCCTCTACCTGCGTCCCTCCCTGGCGTAGCCTGTGGGGTGTCCACCGAGGAAGATGGAGTCACTGATGTGAGCATCCCGGGAAGTTGGGAGATATTTGGGTTGTCTGAGCAACACTTTTCTGTCCAAAGGTTTAACACATTCTGATTTGCCCACAGGGCAGCCCTAGGAGATTGGCCTACCCCTGCCTGCAGAAAGCCTGGCCTTCTGCCTGGTGCTGGCACCTACCTGGTGCTGGCCTGCTGCCTGGCCCCCCTGGAGAAATTTGGGAACCCTGCCATAGAGCAGCATCTACCTCAGGGGGACAGAAGAGGGGTGTGCAGCAGCAGTTTGAAGCAAAGTGATTTTAGGGCACTGGGGTTTCCTAGGAACCTCAGCAGGGCTGGGGGATGCTGGACCTCCAAGCCCAGAGAGAATATGTTTCCAGAACTTCTTGGCCCAAGAAATTTTATATACCGCCCCCCCCCCCAGAGCCCTGCAAAGGACCTTTGTTCTGTGGCACACGTGTTGGAAAACCCAGCTTTAAAGAAAGGAAATGATAGGGTGGCTGCGTGACATGCTCTGAGCACACCTGGTGTTTGGCTGTGAAGCCAGTGCCACCTGGGGTGGTCTGGCCACCACCCTGTGCTCTGGAGCTGGGCTCTAAGCTGTGGGTAACCAGGCTCAATGCCTAGGATTTGGGAAGACACCAGTTCCACCTCCCATCTGTAGCCCCGCCAGGTAGCCTGTTTCCAGAGTTAGCAGCCCTGACCCCTACGGCCCCAAAGCCTGAGAAATAAAGGCTGACATCCCTGGGGGGAGGTCAGTCTTCAAAACGGCTCATCTGCGGCAAGTCCCTGTGCAAGGCGGTAGCTGGCCCAGGTGTTACACCTGCTTGGGGCTCAAGTGTCACGTCTCTTTTCCTACAACATTTCACAGGGACACAGGACTTCCTCAGGCTGTCCTAGGAAGGCTGGCTAGTCAATGGACATCATGTGAGAAAACATGAGAACTGATTTTTTCAGAGGTCTGACACGAAGCTGCCATGTCAAATTTCACTTCCTTCTCCCACCAGCCCTGCCGCCAGGACCAGCTCCCCACCCGGGAAGACGGTGGTGCATGTGACGCAGACAAGAGTGGGGTTGCACTAGGTTAGGATAGCATCTCAAAAATGCACACACATATACATACACGTGCACACACATGAACATAAACATACTTGCACATGCATTTTCTTTCTCCTTCCTTTCCTCCCTCCCCTCTCCCTCCCCCTCTCTTTCTTTCTTTCCTCCTTCCTTTTTCTAAAAAAAAAAAAAATGGAGTTTACTCTATATCACTAGCTTCCAAGAACTCAAAATCTCTTAGATCTTTATTGTCTACTTGACCTTCAGTTTGGATAGAATCATTCCTGTTCCCATAAATCATGTACTTTCTATAAACACTTACTTTTGGCACAACATCAAAACTTGGTTTTGTGCCTGAACCGGTTTGGCTCAGTGGATAGAGCGTCGGACTGTGGACTGAAGGGTCCCGGGTTCAATTCCGGTCAAGGGCATGTACCATGGTTGTGGGCACATCCCCAGTAGGGGGTGTGCAAGAGGCAGCTGATAGATGATTCTCTCTCATTGATGTTTCTAACTCTCTATCCCTCTCTCTTCCTCTCTGTAAAAAAATCAATAAAATATATTAAAAAAAAAAACACTTCATCAACAATATGGAAAAAAAAACAACAGTTAAAATCGAAAGGGACCACATCAGACCCACAGGAAAGCTGGCGGAATGGGAAGGCTACAACTAGACACAAAGAAAACTGCCGCTGCCACCATGTGGAGTTTAAAACTGTGGTGGAACCGGAGCTGCCGCCACCGCCACCCAGAGTGAGGGAAGTCCACCGAGAGCAGAGCTCGCTCCGCCCTGGGTCCAGGGAGTGGCCTACTTTGGAGCATGGCCTCCGCATCCGCAACTGTCCTGGCCTGCCTGCTGTGAGAGCGAGAGAATTGATGCCGGACCTCAGCCGCACCTTCCGCTCCCGCCCAGAACGAGACGCCTTGGAGTGCAGTCTCCCCACCCACAGCCATCTCAGCCCAGCCTCTCAGCCCACAGCCATCTCAGCCCGCCCACTGTGCTAGCGAGGAGCAGGCGCGGCGCCTTTGGTTCGCAGCCGGTGAGCCCTTCACCTGTCAGTCCCGCTGCCGCCTGACTGGGCCAGAGCCTCTACCGAGTGCCCGAGGAGGGGCACCTCTGCTGCCATGTGGATTTTAAAACTACAGTGGAAATGGACCTGCCGGAGCCACCACTGTCGCCACACCTGCCGCTGTAGCAGCCAGTGAGGGAAGCCCACCGAGAGCAGAGCTCGCTCTGCCCCCGGCCCAGGGAGTGGGCGGCATCGGAGCCTGGCCTCCACGTCTGCAGCCGTCCCAGCCTGCCTGCCGCCATCCCAGCCTGTCCGCTGTGAGCGGTGGGTCCTGGGGGACCCATGTGCCCTGGGTGAGCCGTGTGCCCCAGGGGAGCCGTGTGCCCTGGGGAAGCAGTGGGACCCTGGGGGGGTGTGTGAACAGGAGGAGTGGATTCTATTCGTGTGGTCATGAGACATTTGGACAGTCTGCAGCCATTAGTTACAGAACACTCTGTTGTATTTCCCTACAAAAACAAATGAGAGCCAAAACTGGTTTGGCTCAGTGGATAGAGCGTTGTTCTGCGGACTGAAAGGTCCCGGGTTCGATTCTGGTCAAGGGCATGTACCTTGGTTACAGGCACATTCCCCGGTGGGGGGTGTGCAAGAGGCAGCTGGTTGATGTTTCTCTCTCATCGATGTTTCTAGCTCTCTATCTCTCTCCCTTCCTCTGTAAAATATCAATAAAATATATTTAAAACAAACAAACAAACAAAACAAAACAAATGAGAGAGAGTGTCCCACTTGAAATTCATATAGGGAAAAAAGGAAAAGAGAAGGAAAAAAAATCTGAGGAACAGAATAAAGTGATGAATATAGTAGAATCAGGGGCAAAGAAGGGGAGTGGACGGATAATTATCAGGAGGATAAGGGGGTGGGGAAGCAGTGAGAGACTGGATTGAAATTGTATAACCAAAAATTCTAGTTTAGCACTTCTTAGTTGGGATTCAGGAATATGTATTTTAACAACTCCACCAGGTGATTCTCATCATGAGAGAAGTTGGGGAAACACTGCCTTAGAGTGTCAAATTAAAATATGACAACAGCCTTCTGGTGTGAATGAATCAAAATTGTAACTATGTGTTTTTTGTCAGACTGGCAAAAAAATATAACTTTCTGGTGTGCCCCAGAATTTTAGTAATTAGTTTATGTGTGCCATGAGATAAAAAAAAGGTTGGAAATTGCTGATCTAGCATGTTCACTGCACTGGTATATGTTGATCAAAAACCTTTCCCCAAGGGTCTCTCTATGCCTGGTCCTCTCTTTGTGAGCACTTTCCATATATATATATATATATATATATATATATATATATATATATATATATATATAATTTATTTCAGAGAGGAAGGGAGAGGGAGAGAGGGAGATAGAAACATCAATGATGAGAGAGAATCATTGATATGTTGCCTCCTGTATGTCTCCTACTGGGGATCAAGCCTTCAACCTGGGCATGTGCCCTGACTGAGAATTGAACCGTGACGTCCTGGTTCATAGGTTGATGCTCAACCACTGAGCCACATCAGACAGGCCACTTTCCACTTTAGGAAGCCACAATGATAAGACCTGATTGAAGAACCTGGCATAATAACTCTTCAGCAAGGTTTGCTAGGTTAAGAAGTCATGTCAGGAGCCCCTTTTTGAAGCTGACCATCAAACCTGCTCTGTCACCTCTGCATATCTAGGGCTCAAACACTACTCAGGTCTTCCCTGACCACCCTGCCCACAACATCATGGCCCACCCCTCAGGAACCCGCTGCCCTTTTCACTTTTGGTTATTGCATTTACCTACATAGGGACCCCCATCTCCATGTCCAGTTGCCTGTTGGTTGCCGCCTACTAGGTGATCCCTGAGGAAAGGGATGACCTAGTTTGCTTATTGCCTTTCCTATGAGGAGGGGTATGAGTAAACCCATCATTACAGGTGGGGTCCCTTGTTTTTCTTTGAGGAAAGGAGGGTCCAAGTTCTCATGTGTGGCTGAGCTGGTCACCTGAGTGCTTTTGTCTAGTGTCCTGTCTCAAAGGGTCCCAGGCAGGAGGTACTGGGAGGTGGGGGCAAGAGGCAGAGGAGCCCCACTTTCCCCCCAAATATCTGGTCATCTGCCTGCTGGGCCCTCAAGCCTCAGCTCAGCATTCAGCTTCTACCTTCGATGCCCCCTGAAAGAAGACACAAGGTTTTAATTGTGTCCCTTCCTGCACCTAACGCTGCCCTTTGGATCTCTGCCTTTAGGTTGCTTTCTTTGTGTCTGCCCTCAACATACTGTGAGGGCAGGAGCAGGTATCAGGTATATTGACACTCACAGAGCCCTGGACACAGATGTTCTGTGAGTGTTTATAAGCTCACATGTCTCTGAATAAGAGCTGTGCCAATGCCTGCAGGTGGATGAAGGCAAGGGAAGGGCTCTTCTCAGGATGGGTTCTCCTGTGGACTCACCAGCCTGGGCCTCATCTACTGAAATGTAGCCTCCTCAAGGGCAGGGTTTTGGTTTCATGCATTGTTTCCACATTCCTCCCCCCATGTGGATACAAGGGTGACAAGATCGCTCCGTGATGAAGCTGTCTCAGCTGACTCGGAGTCCTGGGCTGCATGCTGAGAGGTCATTGAGTTCAGTGGAGGGACAGGCCCTGGGTGTCCACACCTCATGACACTCAGCCCCCTGAGTCGTCCTGTGAGGAGAGGAGGCCAGACCTGCACTGTTTCCTGGAAAAGCTGACCTTGTGGACACCTTCCAACTTTAGCTAATAAAATTAGGTCATTGGATTCATACCATAATGGCTCATGCCTCCCAATTTAACAATTTTTAAAGTATATTTTTGGATTTTCTTTTGAAAAAATCTTCTGAACTATGCTTCCATGCTGAACACCTCAAAGATCACTACACCATCCCTAGAGTTACAAAGAAATCATTACAAGTTGGGAAAATCAAATACTACTTAAGGATAAAAGTAAATATCTGGAGAACTTTTTAAAATGACATACTAAACCATGATAGGATGATGTAAGAAGCAGAAAAGTGGCAGTGCTTTTAGAGAAGTGAGAAATTCCATTTAGACTAAAGCTGCCTTGTCTTAAGGAAGGACATAGTCATGTAAATCATAGCACAATTAACTAGAAATACAATTAAAAACTTTGAAATAATCAGAAGGAATGTGTTCACCCAAAATAAAGAAAACATAAATCACAAATCAAACTGTGTGGTTTGGTAGTGTTCATTTTACATTGTTGTGAAATCAACCTCCAGAAATCATTTCCGCTTGCAAAATTGACACTCATGTCCCCATTGCACAATAACTCCCCATTCACCATTTCCACAGCCCTGGCAACCATCATTTTCCTTTCTGTCTCTATGAACTGGACTATTGTAAGTACCTCATATAAGCTAAGTCAAGTAGTATTTGTCATTTTGTGACTGGCTTGTTTTACTTAGTATAATGTTCTCAAGGTTCATCAGTGTTGTAGCACCTGTCAGGATTTCCTTCCTTTATAAAGACAGAATGACACTCAATTGTATGTATATATTATATTACGTTTATCCATTCATTAGTTGATGGACACTTGGGTAGATTCCACCCTGTAGCTATTGTGAATGATCTATACTAATAAAAGAGAAATATGCAAATTTACCATACCTTCATGACACCCACCAGCCAATCAGGAGTGAGTATGCAAGTTAACCCAACAAATATGGTGGGTTAATTTGCATACACAAGTGCCTAGAGGCCGGGGGTGGGATGCTTGCCTGTTGCCATGGCACCAATGCAGGTGTTCCGTACCACACCAGCCACTCTGGGCCTCTGGGCAACATGGGAAGGAGGAAAGGTGGCTCTGGGCTGGAGCAAAGGTGGTGCTGGCAGCCAGGAGAAGGAAGGCCCATTCTTGCACGAATCTTCATGCATCGGGCCTCTAGTGCTGCTATAAACATGAGTGTACAAATATCTCTTTGAGATCCTGCTTTCCATTCTTTTAGGGTTATACTCAGAAGTGGAGTTGCTGAAACATATGATAATTTAATTTTTAATTTTTTGAGGAGCTTTTTTTTTTGTATAGCCACATCACGTTATATTCCCATAAGCAATTAACAAGTTTCTACTTTCTCCACATCTTCTCTAACACTTGTCATATTGTATTATTTAAAATTTGGTTTTGTTTGTTATCTTGGAGAGTAGCTGTACTAATGGTTGTAAGCTGGCATCTCATTTCCTTAATGATTAGTGAATGATTCTTTTTTTCCCATTTCCTTAATGTTTTAATGTATTTCCTTAATGATTAGTGAGTGATTCTGAGCATTTTTTTTTTCATGTACTTGTTGACCATTTATGCATCTTCTTTGGAGAAATGGCTATATAATTTTTCTGCCCATTTTTAATTGTTTTATTGTTGTTGAGTTGTAGGAATTCTTTATATGGTCTGAATATTAATCCTTAACAGATATAAGATTTGCAAATATGTTCTCCCATTCTGTAGATTGTCTTTTCATTCTATCAATTGCATCCTTTGGTACACAATAGTTTTTATTATCGATATAGTCTAATTTATCTGTTTTTACTTTTGTTGCCTTTGCTTTTGGTGTATATCTAAGAAATCATGTTATGAAGCTTTCCCCCTATGTTTTTTTTTAAAGCATTTTATAAACACTTGAAGCATTTGATCTATTTTGAAATGATTTTTATATATGGTAGGAAAGAAGGGCTCAACTTTATTCTTCTGCATGTGGATATTCAGTTTTCCAACACCATTTGTTGAAAATACCATCCTCTCCCTGTTGAATGATATTAGCATTCTTGTTGAAAATAATTTGGCTACAAATGTGAGGGTTTGTTTTTGGGCTCTCAGTTATATTTCAGTATCACACTGTTATGATTACTGTAGCTTTGTGGTAAGTTTTGAAATCAGGAAGTGCCCTTCTTTCAACTTTGTTCTATTTCAAGATTGTTTTAGAGTCCCTTGTTTTATATGAAACTTAGGATGGATTTTTCTACTTCTGCAAAAAAAAAAAGCCATTAAGATTTTGATAGGTATTACATTGAGTCTTTGGGTAGTATTAACATCTTTAAAATATTATCTTACAATCCATGAACATAGGATGTCTACACCCTCCCCCCAATTTGTATATATTTTTAAATATTTCAGTAGTTTCCTATAGCTTTTAGTATACAAGTCTTTCACTTTCTTGGTTAATTTTATTCCCAAGTATTTCTTTTTCTTGGATGCTGTTGTAAATAGAATTGTTTTCATGATTTCTTTTCAGATTATTCACTGTTAGCATGTTCTGTGTAGATGGGCAGGGTGGTAGGCATGACTTAGAACCCTGACTTTGTATAACTGGAAGAGGCCAGGCAGCCTTGGCTAGAGCTCAGATTTTTCCAGAGAAAGGGACTCAAGTCCAGAGAAGCCCACTGTTCACAGCATCTGACTGACTCAGGCCAAAGAGCAGGGTTCTGGCTCCAGAACTCTCCACCCTGCCCAATGTTTATGTCTTCCAAAAAAAAGGTGCTGAAAACTCAATATTCATGCCCAGTAATGGCTACTGATGTTCAAAGTGAGTCTACACTGTGTCAGTGATGCTTGTGTAAGGCAAACACAGTGAACTGATTCTAATGGTCCCTAATTCTTGGCCAATCTCTTTTAGGTTTTAGTTGGAATACATTGAATTGGTAGATAAACACCAGTTAGGAAAAACCTTAGATGAGATCCCAATGTGGCCTCTTAGAAAAAAGCCACGCCATTTCCATCCACAAAGATGATGACAGTCACTGACCCAGCAGCCACACGTGACACTCGTCCTGGGCTATGAGGGCGATGCCTCTGCTGTCACTGAGAATGGGCTCCTCACATGGCCTGTGTACTCAGAGGCCTTATCGCCAGGGCAAAGGCTGCCGTTTCTGGGGTTGGAGAAGACCCACCCTTTATTGTCAGTCCTGTCATCTCCTGAGTCTCTAAACTCTGCATCCCCAAACGGAAGCCCCCAAGGAGGCTGTGGGCGTTGACGCTGGTGAGGGAGGGTCCTTATCTGCAGTCACACTTCTGGAGTCAGGTCAGTGACCTCACCAGCCGTGACCTTCCCCGCTGACTTCTCAGTTCCTGGAATTGTTAGGAAAACACATTGGAAATCTGAGGATGGCTGGGTCCCTTGGCGCTGCTGCTGAGAAAGGGGGAGATTGGCCTGATTGTGAGGCCTTGTGACCCTGGAGATCACCACTTCTGGGTGAGAGGAGGCTTAGATGCCATCTCCTTCTGTGGGTCTTGGTGTCTGGAATGTGGAAGCAGCCCAGGCCCTACAGATCTAGACTACTATGTTCTTAGACCCCAACCCATCAAAGCTTTAGTGTTGGAATACTATATACTTCATTAGAAAGCTACTCATTTTTCAATGTGAAACCCAGAAATGGAGAGAACAGAAAGGAAGGCTAAAAGAAACATTAAAAGCCAGCACCTTTCCAGCTCTCATTATGCCCCTGTCACTGTGCAAGGGACTTGACCTTCTGTGTCCTCACTGCATGATGAAAGTAACCCGTGAGATTACCATTGCTGTTTACCCCCATTTTATACCAACGAAGGTGCAAGGCAGCTGCATGTCCAGGACCAGCCTCATACACTTCAAGGTCCTTCTTCACAAATCACTAATGCTACAGCCAGGCATTAAACCCAGTGCAGGTCCTCTGCACATGAACAGTGACTGCACAGGCCGGTGCCTGGCAATCCCTGCCTCAGGCTTGCTTTGGGGAGTGGAGAAGGCAGCCTATGCGTGAGGCCTATGCGACGTGGTTATTGCGTAACCACATTGTTATGTGGCAAGTTTCATTACAAATGGGTATTTCCCATTCTGTCTTACACTGGTTCCCTGTGTGTGGGGTCTTGCAATCCTTTATTCATTCCACAAATATTCTCTGAGTGAGGCCGGTGACAGCGCGGAGCTGGTGTTGGTATGGGAACTCTCCTGCCTCCCGTGGCTCAGGCTGTCGGGCCAGAGTCTCCATTAGAGGACAGGGAGCAGGTCTCACCTGCCCTGCTCAAAGTTGAACCCTTTCCCACTATGGAATGGGGCCCACATGGGTACAGACTAGTTCCAGATGCAAAGCATGGGCCCAGCTTTCTACCGGCCCAGAGCTGCTGGTTATTCTTGCTCTGGAAAAAAAAAAAGTTTTCTGATCCTCTTGAAACATGGAGTAGGAGGCACTTTTGCTGGCCATGAAGACTAGTCTTTCCTCTCCCGGGTTTGTGGTAAGAGCTCAATAAATGCTGTCCCTGTGGGCAGGAAAGATGAGCCATGTGGCCACGCACTGGGCCCTAGCTCTGGTTCTGCCGTTGCTACAAGATCAGTTCGAGAACCTACTCCCGTCACTGTCCCTTCCCTGAAAAAATAAGCCGGAGACCTTAGCATCTCCTTGAGGACTAAATGGGAAGATTGCATCTCAGACTAGACTCAGTTTCATGGCCCAAATGCAGGACACACCTCATTTTGTGAGCTCTGGGCAAGTTCACTGGGACCGCCTTCCAGGCCTAATAAATCCATGCTGACTCGATGCGTGGGTTATTTTTCTTGGCCTTGAGAAAAAAAAGATAAGGACCAGAAAATTACATAGTGCATAATCCACACAGCCAGAAAACAATTACTTTGCTGACAATATGATAACGAGAAACAGGGCTCACCGGATAAAGGAATAGGGCCCTGGTAACATTATCTGCTGCTAGCCTAAGCAGACAGCCGGTCACCTAAAGTTCTTTGTGATTCTTAGAATGCTCATCTGGTTATTTCATGTGCTAAATAAATTGTTGAGTGTGCTTCCAACTTGAAGTCAGCTTATCAGAAGGTTTTTCGGTTGAAGGTCAATTTCAGCTTGTGGATACCACGCCAGTCTGACAAACATGCCCACTGCCCACTGCGGGAAACACAGGCTATGCCCATGTGGCTGAAATCTTTGAGTGACTGCAGAAACAAATACCAATTTGTGGGGAAATGTAAGATTGGGTTATTCTCTAGTGCATTTTAGGAACGCCTGAAGGGGGTGACTGACACCCCGCTACCCCTGCCAGCACAAACACCAGGAGCTGGCGTCTCTGTGCTTCTCCAGATGCCAGACATCTGGATGCAGACTGGGGTCAGAGCACCCTCGATTGCTTCAGTTACACAGAGCCAGCCATGTGCCCATCACACAGGGGTTATTTGTTGATACATAGTATGCAAATCCATAGTATGATCTGTGAAGCTCAGTGCTTCCCAAACTGCACTTCTTGGGACACCAGTGTCATATAGAATCTTTTTTTTAAAATATATATTTTATTGATATTTTACAGAGAGGAAGGGAGAGAGATAGAGAGCTAGAAACATCGATGAGAGAGAAACATCGACCAGCTGCCTCTTGCACACCCCCTACCGGAGATGTGCCCTCAACCAATGTACATGCCCTTGACCGGAATCGAACCTGGGACCTTTCAGTCCCCAGACTGATGCTCTACCACAGAGCCAAACCGGTTTTGGCTCATATAGAATCTTAATTCGTTATTTAAAGAAAACAGTTTTCAAGGTTCATGGAGCTGGAAAAATACTACTTTAAAGTAAAACAGGTTTCTCTATTAGGAGTTGTTGTTGCTTTTAACATGCTAATATGTGTGTAATAGCCCAGAGAGGCGAGTATACAGCTGCACTGAAACTCATTTGACAAAACACCCCAACATTTTTTAACGGAATATCTATTTAGTGACTTATGGTGGAAAATACAGGATTCAAGGACAACAGTTTACTGTTAGGAAAAGTTAAAGATGAGATTTCACACTGTTAGGAAAAGTTAAAGATGAGATTTCACACTTAGTTGTACTGTTTATAAGTCTGATTTATTCTGTTGCACTTAAATCCTTGTCAAGGAAATGGAGTCAAGGGAAGTTTTGTTAAAATTGACGTCCCTTGATTTTTTTTTAATGCCTTTGTATCCTGTTTAGAAAAATTCAAGCCCCGTCCATGTTTTATTTCCAAGCCTGTGCAGCGAGCGAGCGGGATGCTGGGCCACCTGAGGATGGGGCCTCTGGATTTTGCTCTCAGTTCCTCTGCTATTCTGGGGCTTCTGGGAAAGGGAATCACAGGAAGCCAAAAATGCTGGATAAACAAGAGGAACCATGGGGCTTCGTAAGCCTGGAGTAAGTTTTGGCATACAATTTTGCCTTCCTAGGGCTTTTTGCTTAGGCTGATAAAAACATGCCTGTGAGCTGGAGGGCCTCGGCCCATGAACACTACACAGGCACCTTCTTCCATCCCTAGGCTCAGGATGAGCTCTTACAGGACCTGTATCTCAGGTGGGGACCCCATAAGCTGCCCCTGAGATGAGCATGTTTGGGAGATGAACCCCTGAAGGATCAGTTGGGAAGTGGGGTAATGAGACGGGGTGAAAAGAGCTCGGACAGGGTGTCTAGGTGTTGCCAGAGGAAATAGGATTCTGCCACAGAGTCGTGAGAAGAGCACTTCAGGGACTCATTCATAGAAGGATCTGAGCAATTGTGGTGAGATTTGCACCTCCCCCAGGTGCCTGATGTCTCATCCACGACCAGACAGCTCAGCTCTGTCTCACTGTGAGCGAAGTCCAGCCTCCGGAACTGCGGGCCTCTGCTTGTCCTCCCCAGTCCCAGGGAAGGGGCCAGGATTGGGAATGCTGTGCCATTTCCCTGGCACTGGCGTCTGACGCTTCTGTGGCCTAGCTTAGTCTCTGTCTCTCTCTGGCTAGCTAGGCCTCTGTTCCCCTCTGGCCCACAACCAGGTCCTTGTGGCTGAGAAGAGAGAGAGAGAGAGAGAGAGAGAGAGAGAGAGAGAAGATGAACGAACTTTTGGCCTTTGTTAAGCTTCGATTATTTTCCCTTGGATTTGGGAAGGAGTAAGCTTTCTTTCAAACTGACCAGTCTTCTTCCCAATTCTTTGGGGACTTATGCTGAACCCTCCCCCTATTCAATCCCTTTTTTGGATCTTCCAGGTTTTTGCGTCCTTGTCCCATCCAATCCTTTCCCTAGAATTCCCCAGGTTTCTTCCTCATATATCACACTTTTGGCTCCTACTGCGCATGCTTCAATAGAGGAGTTTTCCCCTTACTATTTATCCCTCCCCTCAGTAATCTATGGGAAGGGCCTGCTGTTCCCTGGGGCAAATGAAAAGCCAGTCCTTGCTCCCTACTTGGAAGACAGAGGGGTGATAATCCCCCTGGTGGAGTAATTTGGTTATCCCTTGCAGTGTCTGTGAAGCAGCCCCTTCCCAGTTAATCTGGTTTAATTAGATGTCTGACTCTATTTACTCTTTCTTTCTTTTTTCTTCCTTTCTTCATTCCCTTTTTTCTAACAACAATAATAATATTAATATTGAGTATTCATAATGTGCCGTGCATTATTCTACAAACTTTAAATACTTATTTTTTATTTAAAAAATCGTTATTTTGAAAGTATTACTTATGTTCCCCTTATCCCCCATTGACTGATTTTAGCTCAACTCAGCCTCAGGCTCCAGGCCTTCACCACCTTATGATCTGTGTTCGTGGGTTATGTATATAGTATGCATACAAGTTCTTTGGTTGATCTCTTTCTACCTGCACACCCACCCACACCTTCCCTCTGAAATTCTGCAGTCTGTTCCATGCTTCTATGTCTCTGGATCTATTTTGTTCATCAGTTTATTTTGTTCACTAGATTCCACATATGAGTGAGATTATGTTATCCTTGTCTTCTCCGACTGGCTTATTTTGCTTAGCATGATATGCTCTAGGTCCCTACATGCTGATTCAAAGGGTAAGATATATTTCTTATTTTACTGCTACATAGTATTCTATGGTGTAAATGTATCACAGCATTTTTCCCCACTCATCTACTGATGGGCACTTGATGTGTTTCCATTTCTTAGCTATTGTAAATTGCACTGGTAAGAACATAGTGGTGCATACATTCTTTCTGATTGGTATTTTGGGTTTTCTAGAAGTGGGATCACTGGGTCAAATGGCAGTTGTATATTTAATTTTGAGGGGAAAATTTATACTGTTTTTCACAGAGGCTGCACCAGTCTGCATTCCCAGCAGCACTGTATGAGGGTCCTCTTTTCTCCACATCCATCCTTGCCAGCACTGCCATTTATTGATTTAGTGATGGTAGCCATTCTGACAAGTATGAGGTAATATCTCACTGTCACTTTAATTTGCATCTTTGCCTGCAATACTATACGTTTGTGTAAATTGCTCAAGTTCTTGAGGTCCCCCAAAATGTCTTGAGATTCATCCATTGCCATCTCCCAGGAAAAAAAAAACAAACCTTTGTTCCTTACCTAGAAAGGCTGCCATGAACCATGTAAATAAGCAAGGTACCAGGCTATTTCTCCAGTGGGATTTTATCAGCTTTAAAAGTCAATCTTAAAGGTTTCTGGTGACATCAGAGTCTAGGCATATCTCTTTCAGACATGAAATTCCATGAAAGTCTTAGTTAAGAAAACTACTATTGGAACAAGATTCTTAGTGAATTCATACATATAGTGCCATGACTCACTCATATTCTGGAGGGATAAGATAGGGAGAAAAATATAAAGCAAAGAAAATTCCTTGTTGTTTTAACAAAGTGAAAAAGGGCTAAACTTCAACTTTGCATTAAACAGCTAAAATTAAGCAGTTGGAATTCTTTAGATTGGCAAGTGCATTTCATAACTTCTAAAAACATAGGCTCCTTGATTGGCAAACATACTCATATTTTTAAAAGACATACTTCTATTGGACAAGTATTATCAAGCAAAACCCACTAATTTAGAAAGAAATAGCTGAAATAAGTTAAATGAATCTGTTCAGTTGGCTAAAGTTTTTCTCTTTTGATAAGAATTACTTCCCATAAATTGGCATTTTAAAAGCCAGCCCAGATAAGAGTTTCTGAAGACCAGGTATTTGCATCTCAAAGGTACCTGGGAATAAAGGCAAGTTTCTATAAGGACTTCAGTATTATAAAACCAATTATGTCTTTTCCTTGAGGACTTAGGGTTAAATTTCTTCCAGTTGGCAAGTATGTGCCCCAAAAGGGGTCTCTCAGGGCTCTGTGGACATAGATGTTATTGTCTATTGTCTTTGGGGAGAAATATTTAATTGGGTAGCTAAGGGAGACATGGGCCTACTCAGCTATTCCCAGCCCCATGTTGTAAAACCGAAACCTGGGATAATGTGCAAGCTCAATGCAGCCTTGGCATCTCATGATCCATGACTTGACCCTCCCCCAATGGGGATGAAGGTCTTCCTGAAGATTGCAATATAGTTTATGTCCAGATGTGGAGTGTTACCTCATCTTCGAAGGGCAGTCTTACCAACAGTCACGATGGTGATCAGCCACTGCTTAGTTGGATTCGCTGTGCTTAATTGGCCTTAATTTCACACAGGCAACTAGTATGGCTCATTTCTTCAATGATTTCCTGATGGCCTCTGGCCATAGCTAGCTTTACCAGAAGTTCCCATCACCTCATGTCTGTCTATACCAGGGGTGCTTGGTACCTCTATTGCCTTGGGTAGAAAGGTGTGTCCTATGACTCTGGCCTTCAGTAGCTGGACTAGTGACCTGTTGCCCTGCCTTTCATATTTCCAGTCCTGGTCCTTTAAGATGGAGAGTAGGGAGAGGGTAGCCTCCCTTAGGAGAGCAGGAAGTGTCCCTGTTAAGTCATCCCTGAGGCTCTTATGAAAGATATACCTTTTTCCTGGTGACCTAAGTATGTTAGCTGGGCTGGCCAGAGACAACACCCTAGGCCCTGGGGGGAGGGGGAGATATGTCGGCTTTCTCTAGGAAGATCATAAATTGCTGGGAACCTCTGTATATGAGAGGGTGTAGGAGTTGTGAAAAACAACCAACAAGGAAAGGAGAGAGAGAGAGAGAGAGAGAGAGAGAGAGAGAGAGAGAGAGAGAGATATTGACTGTGAGAGAGAGAGAGAGATATTGACTGTGAGAGAGGAACATTAATTGGTTGCTTCTTGTACATACCCTGACAAACCCACAGCCTGGGCATATACTCTGATTGGGAATGCTCCAACCAATTGAGCCACCTGGCTAGGGAATCGTGGAGGTTCTTCTAAAGTCATTATTTTCCAGTTGGATTAAGCCTTCCTGTTTCTATAAGTACTGTCCAGGAAACTGCGCAGGAACAAAAGCAGAGGACACTGTGGGTGACAGGCTCCTGGGGAGAAGGTGGTGGGCAGCTTCTGAGCAGGTGCTGGGTTGATGTGTCTGGGAGAAGGGAAGCCGGTCAAGGTCTTGCTGGTTCTAGAAGGGTGAGGAGACTGTGTGTGTGTGTGTGTGTGTGTGTGTGTGTGTGTGTGTGTGTGGTGGGTCAGAGGGAGGCAGAGGGAAGGGGAGGGACCAGGTGGCCTCTGGGAGAGTATGGGATGTATCCTAAGTATGAGTGGGGAGGAGTTTCGGTTCCCAGTGTGATCTGAGATCCACTCAAAAGGGGTCACTCGCCCTTCTGGGGAAGGAGCTGTGGCAGGGGGAGGTGCACACTTAGTGTCTACGCCCGGTCTGGGCTGGGTAGGGGGAAGAGTGGTAGTGGTGCCAGGGGGATCTGTGGGGACCAATTTGCTAATAGGGCAGCTGTGGGAGAGAAGCAGGCTCTGGGCCAGGCTGTGCAGAGATGGGAGAGCCACTGGGTGGGACACTAACAGGGAGCTGTGGGAGGTCACGGCTGGAGGTTGAGCTGAGCGCTTCTTGTCTCCTGTGCAGACTGTGAAGGGCATGGACAGCTGGGCCGGGCCAGCAGCGCGATGTGCCTGGGGCTAAGGTGGAAAGGGGTTTGTGCAGAGGGAGGCATCGGCCTCTGTTGGAGGACACGGCATGAGGGCCAGACGCTATAGTATCAGGGTGCTGGCTTCAGATCTGACACCTGACAAGTCCGCAGTTTGCCTAACGCAGAGCTGTGACGAGGGGGCTTTCTCGGGCTGTACATTCAGCTCAGGATGGCTTCACTGTTCCAGGCACAGGAAGGAAGGGTGTTGCCTGCAGAGGAGCCTTCCCATGGAGGCTACCCACTTTGCCCCCCTCTTTACCCCAGAGCTCTCCTTCTGGGGCCAGGTGGGACTGGTCGGCTGGCTCTCTCGCTGCTTCTCCTCTGCCTCCTCCTGAAATGGTCAGGTGGACCAGACTGATTCTAAGGGCTTGGGAGAGAAGGGCGGGGGGTATATCTGCCTCATTCCTGGGAGAGGCCAGAGACCAGTGGGAGTCCACAGGCATTTATGGACATAATCGAGGGTGGGGAAGCTTTTTTCTGGGCCATGTTGGATATTTGTAACATCATCTGTGGGCCATACAAAACTATCAACTTAAAAATTTGCCTCTATATTTGGTCAAACAGTTAATTAACGCACCCCTCATGCCTTGGCAGGGCCAGACCAAGTGATTTCGTGGGCCGGACATTCCCCACCCATTGACTAAACGAAGCCCTGCCCAGGCCTGGGTAAACGGCCAGTCTGCCAGGCATCAGTGCCTCCTCCTCTTTGGCGCTGGTCCTGCCCGAGAGGGAGCAGCCACAGGCCCCTCTCCCGCCAGCCTGGGAGCTCATGTCCACGTTACTCTCAGCCAGGAGTAACGCTGGTGGTGCTTCATGTATGGATAAGAATCTGGGCCCACAGAGGCCAAGCCTCTCAGTGGGGCCTGGCAGGCTGGGTTCTGCCCCGTGAGAACTCCAGCATAGCAGCACCTGGTTTGGCCTGATGCCTGGGCTCAACCCAGGCTGCTTCCTTCTTGTGCCCTCATCAGCCTTGGCTCTCTTCAATCTCCTCTCCCTCCCAGGCTCCTGCCTGAGGCGCCTCCCCAGGAGTCCACTGGGTAACATCCCTGCTTCCCAATCTGGTTCTATCCACTGCTCCTGGCAATAAGCCCCAGAGACCCATGGGGTTCGGTGCTTTACTCTGGCTTCGACGGCACGGGTTAGCAGACACTGCACGTGTTGTTTCACTCTGGCATCTGAGTCAGGTCTGTTCTCTAAGAAAAGGATGCCAAGGCGGGATGAACACTGTTATGAGTTAAATTGTGTCCCCACAAAAGTCACAGTAGATGCAATATTCGGGTGACAGGCGTGGACTGTGTTGCATCTTTCCAGCCAAAGGTGGGTGGGCCTCCAGTGCACCCAGTCTCCTGGGTCACCCATTCCTTTCCTTCGCGCAGAACAAAATTTAAAAGGATGTGATGGAAAGACTTTGGCTTTGGTGTTGCATCAGCCGGAAGTCAGGTCGTCAGCAGGCTACCTCTCTTTTCTGGAGTGAAGTGTGCACAGCTTTGAAATGGGCGCAGCAGTAAGCTCCTTGCAGAGTTAGTGCAGGATCAGGGTGAGGTAGGAAGATGCTGATGGGTGAGGTGCTTGCACATAGTGGTCACACAATAAAGAAGCTCTAGGAAAATGACTATCCCTTTTCTCACAGAAAGGAGAGGCCCAGCATGTAGTAAAGCCAGAGAAGATCTGACTGAGGGCCCCAGTCTGCTAGGGCTTATGGGACAATCTGGTCACCTTACCGCTTACCAACAACAGGAAGGCCTGACAGTTCTTCAGGCTGAAAGCTCCAGATCGGGCTTCTGGAGTGGTCAGGGTTGCAGTCAGCTGACTCTTTGCTGTGTGCTCATGTGGTGAAAGGACTAGGAATCTCTCTGGAGTCTCGTTTGTAAGATAATTGAACCCATTCCTGAGGATGGAACCTAATCGCTCCTCGAAGCCCCCACCCCCAAGCATGGTCACACTGGGCCTTAGGTTTTAGCTGGTGAAACGTGGGGAGGCACATTCGGGCTGCAGCACCAGCATTCTCCATTGGCAACACTAAGAAAGCTAATAGTGTTTTCTAAAATTGGCCCCAGAGCTCTCTGTCATGGGCTAGGGCTCAGATACTTGCTGCAGCCTGTCCTCGAAGGCTCAGTGTGGGGTTTTTCATGTAACCCTTGCATATCACAAGGTCACACCTGCAAAATTCTACCATTTCCCATGGAAATGCCCTGGGACTGGCGGCCCCCAGCCCGAGCCTTCTCGGTGGTCTCAGCAACCCTCCCCGGGACCATTACTAAAATCAGGCTCTTTCTTTCAAGCACTGACACGTAATGTGACTATGGCCCCTCACCTCCTAGGAACTTCAGGAAGCCAAACTTTAAAAGGAAACGCCTGGAATGAAAGGATGAGAGAGCACGAGAGGCAGGCATGTCTGTGATCTGTGCCCCACTAAATCCAATTTCCCACCCTGGGGCAGCATCTCCATGGAGTGACACAGCCACCAACTGGCTGGAGATGACATGATCACACGGGCCTGTTTGACGCACCCCATGCGAGCAGGGTTTACGGTCAGCAGCGACTCTCGCTGCGGAGAGAGGGCTATAAAAGCACAGGAGAAGAGTTAAAATGTGAATAAAAAGTGGGCTTTGCAGTGCTTAGAGTCAGAGGATCATGCGGCGGGCCAACTCCATTATTTCTGGGGAGAGTTGGCCCAGAGAGGTGAAATCCCCAGTGCACAGTCCCCAGTTTCCTCCAAGGCCAGCACCCCCTGTCTGAGGGACCGGTGCATGGCCAGACAGGAGAGATGAAGCTCCGGGAGGCCAACACCCAGATCAAGAGACCTGGGGCCAGTGAATGAGGGGATGCAAACACAGAGGCCTATTAGGAGCTGTCCGGTGTGCCGCACCCTTCTGCGGCCTTTCCACACCATGCTCAGAGGCACCCAGAAGGACTGTCCCCCACAGCAGCTCACTAGCCCATCTGTGTTGGTTTCTCCTTTCCCTGCCTCACTTCCCCAGGCCCCTAACCATGCCTCTGGAATCCCCTCCGATTAACCTGCAGGCACGTGAATCTGCACCTGGAGGAACTGAACCCAAACCACTTCTCTTAGAGCAGGGGTGGGGAACCTTTCTTCTGCCAGGGGTCATACAAAAGTATCAGCTTAAAAGTTAGCCTGCTCTCTTTGGACCAACATTTAATTCACTCACCCCGAATGAGTGACAGGGCCAGACCAAATGGTTCTGCAGGCCTTATACCATCCCAGGGCCGGGCGTTCCCCACCCTTGGCTTAGAAGAGGATGGAGAAGGCTGAGGGCCACACTTCTGGGATCAATGTGTCTCCCAAAGCTTTCCTGTTATTCACTCTGAGCCACTTGCCTGACATCACACTGCTCTCAAGAGACAGAGACAGGATTTGAATCATTGGGTCCAGGCGTCCACACGGTTTGTCATTCTAGGGGAAACGTTTCCCCGAATGCACACGCACACGAGTAGAGAAAGTTGCTGGAGGCACACGACACTATAGAAAACAGGCATGGCCATGACCAGGGTGTGGAGCTGGCCACGGGGGGTGGGGTGTGCCCTGAGTCAGCCAGCCTCCCCTGGGCACACCCCGATGATCCAGCACAGCATGATTTTGGGAATGATGGTGGCTGCTTGTGCAATGCACTTGTTTTTTTGTTAAGTCCAGACTCTAAATTAGCACAGGCACAAGCATGACTCTGGAAATCAGGAGACTGGCTTCCTGACCTAGCGATAACGTTGCCACGTGATCTTGGGCCTTGGATTCTTTGTGAACTACACAGTGTAAATAGGGGTCAGGAGAACGGGGCTGTTGCCTGATAGTTAGAGCTGCAGCATTCCTTTGGGTACCCAGAAATGCCACGCCCCAACTATAAGTTACCCACAGCCAAGATAACCACTACGGGGAACGCAAAAGCACTTAGTCTGGGCTTTTGATGTTTATTCTGGGAAAAACTTGTGGAGAAATGACTGTAGACAATCACTCTCACACAACCATAAAGGCATAGCCATTTTTCAGAGAAAATGGAGTTCTAGTCAAATTAAGAAGATTAATATAGGTAATTAACTTCCTGGGGAGAATTCATCAATTTGAATAGACTTTTACTTTCATTTGAAACATTAGTAGAGATAAGTCAATGGCTTTGGATTGATTATTTTTTCTTGTATTAAATACAATGCTACCCAAATGACATAATAATTATTTGGGGAAAATCTAGAGGTTAAAACCTCAAAAATAGTAAGAAATCTAAGTCTAGATCAGTGTCTCACAGACCTCAATCTCAGATTCAGAGATGATTCATTTTCTGCAGAAATGTTTTAGCTATGGCTATTTAAAAATTTTTTTATTTATTTTTGGTGATAATATAGAGCTAGGAATAAGAGTCACTTCTGTTTGTTCTTTGTCTGCAGTGTAGCTCAGAGCTGTGGCAGCCCGTGTGAGGGCAGCCATGTTTTCTTTGTAAGGGCCACCGGGGCTGCTTTCTCTGGGGCAGGCATTTCTGAAGTAGTCCTTCGGGTTATAAGCTACTTCCTCTTCAGGTGAGGGGCATATAGGACCTTATCGACTAGGTGATAAATGAGGCGTTCCAATATTTTAAATGGGGAGGGACACCAAACTCCAAATTCATGGGAAACTTCCACAGGTCTGCCAGTTGAGATTTAGTTTAAGTAATGACAACTTTTCTGTTGTCACATTAAGTCAATGTTGTTAAATGGGACCATTTTGATTTTTGAGTCTTCCTTGTACATTTATTTGTAAATGTTTTAGTTTAATAGTTATATGAGAGTTAAAGTGTACAGTAAGATGACCAGATGTCCCGCTTTAGGCGGGACAGTCCCGATTTTTAACAATTGTCCCAATTTTTGGAAAGAGACTTTTTAAAAATGCCGCAGGAAGAGGGACAAATTGTTAAAAATCGGGACTGTCCCGCCTAAAGTGGGACATCTGGTCACCTTAGTGTACAGTGATGATGTCTGCTTTTTAATTTAATTTAAAAATATTTTTAAAATTTATTTCAGAAAGGAAGGGAGAGGGAGAGATAAAAATATCAATGATGAGAAGAGAACCATTGATCGGCTGCTTCTTGCATGCCCCCTACTGATATTGAGCCTACAATCCCCTACTGAGCCTGCCCCCCTAATGAGGAGGCAGACACTGTCCAGGACCTCCTGGTTCATAGGTCAATGCTCAACAACTGGGCCATGGCAGTGGGGCAATGCCTGCTTTTTGAGAAGTACTATGATACTTTTCTACGTAAGTATTGGGGTGAGAAATATGGCCTCCGAAAGCCTAAACATTACTGGGTACATTGAAGTGGCTCAAAAAGAACCTGTCTTCTCAGATTTGGAAAAAGAAAAAAAAAGTTTCTTTGTTCAAGGACTAAATAGCTCAGTTTGGTTCATTGGTCCATCACCCTTGGAGCAATGGGCCAGCACCTTGAAATGAGTCCTCCTTGGGGGGCCATGCAGCCGGCACTGGCTTGTCTCTCCTCCCTGCCTCCCAGATCCCCATGTCCCAGATAAAACAGTTATATTTAGGGTGTTTTATCTTTCATCTCAGGGTCTGCTTTGGGGGAAACCCAAGACATAACAAGTAATGAAGTGCAAGCATTTTGTGAACTGGATATGGCAGAGTGAAGGTTATGAACATTATTATTGATCAAACACAATATGTTTCTGTACCCAACTCTTGCTGGTCCCAAGTCTGACTCCGTGGAACCTTCTATGATGCACACCACAGACATGCTCTTTGATTGGCTCAGGCTCACAGCATTTATTGGGAAGATACCAGCACGTTTTCTACTTCTTTAGAGCAGCACTGCTCAAACTGGAGGGCTTGCTAAAGCCTATGTTCTGAGTCTGTGGATGGGAGGTGATAAAAATTGAATTGTGTTGCCCTGACCAATTTGGCTCAGTGGACAGAGCATCAGCCTGTGGACTGAAGGGTCCCAGGTTGGAGTACGGTCAAGGGCATGTAACTGGGTTGTGGGCACATTCCCAGTGGAGGGTGTGCAGGAGGCAGCTGGTCAATGTTTCTCTCTCATTGATGTTTCTAACTCTCTATCCCTCTTCCTTCCTCTCTGTAAAAAATAAACAACAACAACAAAAAACAATTTAAAAAAATAATTGAATTGTGTCTCCTGAAAGGATACGTTGAAGTTGAAGGGAACCAAAATTTTTCTTCTTGAAGCTGCTTTTTGGAAAATCGATTTCAAGCTGTTTACTAAGAAACAAAAGACTCAGGAAGAACCTTTGACCTCACCCCCCTTTCCTGCCCAACAGATTTAGACAGAGAACCCTGCTTTAGGAAGAGAGTCTTGGCTTAATCACCTTAAGGATTTTGCACCCTAACATTAGTCATAAAGACTCAAAGCCTGTTAGCTAGATACCCCCGGGACCCATGGTTTCTGAGTTGCCACGCAAGAATTTGCTTGCCTTTTATGTTCTGCTCCACCTCAACTACTGTAAATGGCCTAGTCTCAGTTCTGAAATTTAATAGCCCATCTCCCCTTTTTCGTCTGTCCAAAAATGTCATATATTCCCAATGTTGCCTCATTGCCTTTGGACTTCTCAGGCTTGTGTGAATTTCCTATATAAATGTATTAAAATGTGATTTTTCTCCTATTAATCTGCCTTTGATAATGTGATTGTTAGCCCAGCTGGAAGAACTTAGAAGGTGGGAGGAAAAGTATTCTTTTTTTTTTTTTTTAAATTCTCTATAAAGTCCTAGCACCTGGGGCCTGTAAATGTGACCGTACTTGGAAATAGAATCTCTGAAGATGTAATCATGTTAGAATGCAATCATTAGGGTGAAGCCTAATCAATGTGACTGGCGTCCTGTATACGCAGTATGAAGACAGGACACGGGAAGAAGAAGACCGTGGGGAGACAAGAGCCAGGGGACTCAAAGGCTGCCAGAGCTGGGAGAGGAGAGGACGAACCCTCCTGTAGGAACTTGGAAGGGGTACAGTTTTGCCAACACCTTGATTTCATGCTTCCAGATGCCAGACCTATGAGAGAATGTGTCTGTTCCTTTGAGCCACCCAGTTTGTGGTGCTTTGTTATGGCCGTCCCAGGAATCTCATGCAGAAGGAGTTCTAATTCACATATTCATTACAGCCTTCAGTGAGCTTGATGCTGCTGGTCAGACCTCACTGAGGCGCACTGACCCAGGTGTGTGTGTGGGTGGCAGGTGGGGTGGGGGTGGGGCATGAGAGGGCCAGCCCTGCTCACTGCACCCCTGTAGGAAGAGAGAATTTCCATCCAAGTGTGCCTTCAACTCCAAGCCTGCAACTGGCTTTGTCTCCACCAGACCCTTCCTCCCCTTGGGACCTTGGTGGCCCACCCTCCATGCATATGCTCACACTCTCCTCTGCCTGCAAACCCTCCCTCCCTCATCTGAGCTGCTCCCAATAGTCTCTCAAATCCAGCTCAGGCCTAACCCCCTGAAACAGCCTGCCTGCGTCCCCTCTCCCCATAGAGTTCATGGTCTGTGCTGCCAGGAACCTGCTGAGGGTGGACATTGCCACATCTGCCACACTCACTCTCCACACATCTGTCTCTCCTTCTACTTGGAGACTCACTGGTGCCCATGTACATGGCAGAGCACCTAGCGCATCCTGCAAATGCGTCAGTGTTTCTGGAAGCAGCAGGAGAGCAATAAAAAACTTGTCCAGCTGTTGTCCAGCTGTTCACTGCTACCACAATCCATGGTGCACACATTTCTCCAGAGCAGTTCAGGTCAAGGTTGTTTCAAATAACTTCCCTGGCATTTAAAACTAGCTCCCTTTCTGTCTCCACTCCCCTGCCCTGCCCCCCCCCCCCCCAACTCCCCTGCCCCACATACCATTTGTCTAAAGTAGGAGGGTTTGTTAATTATGTCAGAGTCCCTATGTTCTGGACAGTACGAAGGTTTATGGAGAAAGGGCTTTCGGCTAGCCTTCTAGCAAGCGCCTGAGCCCACCACGGAACACACCAAGATGACTAATTAAGCTCTTGGGCCCGTTGCCTGCCCAGAGCAAGTCTCTCCAAGTTTTGAAAATGAAGAGCAGAGACTGCAGTTGTTAACTAACAAAACTTAACTTTCCCATGGCCTACGCAGACCTCAGGAAAGGACCAAGTTTTTACTCAGCAGGTGACCACAGAGTGAAACTTATGACTTTCTATCAGGTGCCAAACTTCTGTGCAATAGAGGGAGAAAGGGGAGGAAGCCCTTTTCCCTGAACGCCTGGGGCCCGGGTGGAGACCACTGAGTCAGCCCTGCTTTCTACGCCTTTTTTTTTTAGGGCCTGTGCTTTCTAAGCTCATTAGAGGTCACAGCAAGAGCGTGAAGCTTGTAAATTTTCAAGATGGAAATAAACAAATCGGAATTCAACATCAAATGTCTCTCCAGAGGTCCTGGGAGATGTTTGCCTGAGGCCACCTTCCATGGTCCTGGAGGTGTGGCCAGGAGAGCTTGCCAGAGGAAGTTAGGAAAATGGGATTTTCAATCTCAGGAAAAACAGGACTTTCATCCTTTGCGTGTAAATACATGTTAGATTCAGAGTAAAAGATGTGGATTTTCCAAGAAAGGCCCAGACCCACCAGGTGGTCCCCTCTCTGCCTCTGGTACTCAGGAGAATCTATGGGTTGATGAGAAGTTGGACACATGCGTGTTGCCCAAATTGCTCCTGGTCAGAGAGCAGCGATGAGAATTTCCAGTTACAAATTCTCATTTCATTTCCAGACTAGAAAAGTACTAGCTATGTGTATTGTAGAAAGTTGGAAAGAAGAGAGAAGTATTTGGGACAAAGTCATACGTATGACACGACCCAGAGAGAAAGGGTCACTGAAGGCAGCCTGGGGGATTTCTTGCAGTTTCAGACCAGATTGGGGTTTGTCTGCAGAGTTCCGAACCTTAATTGTTAAAAAATAAACATTTCTGTCTATGTGTATAAACTCTCTGTGAACAGAATTGAATTTGTGCACAATACATCATTGTGTGTTTGCATGAGTTTATTTAACTATTCTATTATCGTTGGATTGTTACAATACTTTGGTTTTTTTTTTTTTTTGCTTCAAAAATGGTTCCATGGTATCATTTAGCTATTGCCTTAAGATAGTTTCCCTTAAAAGCAATTGTATGTAGAAGAGCATAAAAGTAACAAGCAAGTACACACATGAACACGTCTGAAACACATGTGAACATATTCTCACAGATACACACTTGCACTGGCACATTCTCAAAGACACATATACACACACATGCATACACACACAGACATACACACATCTGGGATTCTAGTTTGGCTTCTGTTGCTAAGATTGTTCACAAATAGTCCACATAATTCTCTCCATGCTAGACTTTCACAAGGCATCTATGCTCTTTGAAGGTTTCTGAGTGAGCTCCTCTACCTGAAAACATTTCCCTCTATGCACTCACAGTGTGCCGGGCCTAACGGGCAGACCCTGAAGGAGGGATGAATCATTTCTCTGACACAGGTTTCTGTGAAAGAGAGGCTAAGGGACTACTTGGCTGTCACCACCAAGTAGCCCTGTTTGCTGCCTCCTCTTGCTTTTATAGTAACAACAGCTTGAACTGAAATTAACTCTTAGATACTATCAGCAGGGTAAGCATCCTTGAGAAAATATATGCGTCAGTCCTTTAAGCAAGGATGTTTTGAACTCTAAACATAGAGATTCTAGTAAAACACCTGGGGGTCAGACTTGTTTATAAAAGTCAAGGCAGGGGCTGCCGCCTTCGGCAAGGTCCCCAGAGGCCTCTGACGTTTCAGAGATCCTTCTTACAGACTTCCCAACCGAGTCCCGTGCTTCCCCACAACAGTAGATGCGTATTTGTTAATAACTTACAACCATGTACTTCTGTCCATCCACATGTTTAAATTCAGTAATTCGAAGCTTGTGCCTTATTTTTTTACTTAGAAAATAATAGGCACCGGCTTGCACTCACTGCCATGTGACCTCAGCCCCACTGCCTTCTTCTGGGCTTTCCAGGGCATCCATTCCTCAAGTGCAATGGCCAGGACCATGAGTATGAAAAAGACAGTGACTTTAAAATCAAGCTGCCGCTGAAACCGGTTTGGCTCAGTGGATAGAGCGTCAGCCTACGGACTGACAGGTCCCAGGTTCGATTCCCATCAAGGGCATGTACCTTGGTTGCGGGCACATCCCCAGTAGGAGGTGTGCAAGAGGCAACTGATCGATGATTCTCTCTCATCGATGTTTCTTACTCTCTATCCCTCTCTCTTCCTCTCTGTAAGAAATCAATAAAATATATTTAAAAAAATAAAATCACAGCTGCCCAACCAGAGTGGTTTAGTGGTTGAATGTGGACATATGAACCAGCAGGTCACAGTTCAATTCCAGGTCAGGACACATGCCTGGACTAAGGACTCGAATCCCATTGTGGGGTATACAGGAGGCAGCCAATCAATGATTCTCTTCCATCATTGACATTTCTATTTCTCTCACACTCTCCCTTCCTCTCTGAAATCAATAAAAATATATTTTAAAAAATTACAACGGCAGAGTATGCAAACGAAAAGCCCAGTTCTACCACACATGCTGAGGGTAGCAGACCTACGTGGGCCTGGTCTGGCCTTTCCAAACCTCCCCTCCCTGCAGACCTCAAGTGCATTCAGAATGGCTGGCAGTTGTGACACTGATCATCCTGAGGAGGAGGGTTTGAAATAAGTGCACTACTAGCTGGCACAGTAGGAAGTACTGAAGATCACTTCAAATGGCCCATGTCCCCTTTTTATCCTCTTTTGACCCAATATTTCATCCTCTTTTAAAAAAAAATTAATAAAAAATATTTTATTGACTTTTCACAGAGAGGAAGAGAGAGGGACAGAGAGCCAGAAACATCGATGAGAGAGAAACATCGACCAGCCGAATTCCACCCCCCCCCCCCCGCCCCAACACCGGGAACACACCCTCAACCAATGCACATACCCCTAACCGGAATCGAACTCAGGAGCCCACAGTCCACAGACTGACACTCTGACACTCCATCCACTGAGCCAAACCGGCTTCAGCTATTTCATCCTCTTTTGAGCTGAATCAAGGCCAGAGAGAAAAGAGGTATCCAAACTTCTGGAGGCTTCTTACTTTAAACCTGGTAGAGAAGTGAACAGTTTAAAACAATGCACAGAAGGTACAGTGGACCTGTGTGGTTGTGGACTTGGGAAGATTAATGTTGGTGGCCTCACTGAGCAGGGCAGGGAGTCCACATTCCAGGAATATCGGGGAGAAGTGGGGGTTCCCCCCAGGGAGCAGCCCCTCTAAATTCTGGAGTCTGGTATCTCGTGAAGGGTCCTCTGGGATCTGACATCAGCCTCAACCTGGTGTCCTGTTCACCTGCAGCCAGCTCTGTGCACCCAGGGCTGGGCCACCTCCTTTCTACAGCCCCAGGGCCATGGTCACTCTCACCGCAGCGTTGAGTCCCCTCACACTGTGTGTTGCTGACACTGATGGAGCACACAAAAGCTGTCCCACATGACACTATGGTATCCCTAGGTCAGGTGCTAGAACTGGGGTTCCAGGATATTCAATGAACTTGCTCTGGGTCAAAAGCAGGTGAAGCAGGTGTGGGCATTAGTGAGGCTGAGAATAACTAATGGATCTTAACACAACTGAACCCAAAACCTGTCCACATCTTGCTACCAGTTTGCTCTCAGATCAGGGAGTTGGATCTTATAAAGATCTTAATTGGGTATCATTGCAAACTGAGGCTCAGAGCAGAAGCAAGCCTCCTCCAAAGTTTTAAAATCGCCACCAGCTTGGTGATAAGCTGGCATCCCTGTTTCCTAATATAGTTGTCTTCTGAAAGTAAATTTAAAAAATATATTTTTATTGATTTCAGAACATAAAGGAGAGGGAGAGAGAGATAGAAACATCAATGATAAGAGAGGATAACTGATTGGCTGCCTCCTGCATGCCTCAACTGGGGATTGAGTCTGCAACCTGGGCATGTGCCCTGATTGGGGAATCAAACTGTGACCTCCTGGTTCATAGGCTAATGCTTAACCACTACCGGCTGGACAAATGATGTTTGATGAGAGGACAACTAAGCAGAGTGAATGCAGCCCTAAGTTAGGGTGGGGAGGCCTCAGAGGCCTGGTATGGGCCAAAGTACTCGCTGAGCCGCACCCTCCTCCCTACTCTGCTTCAGACACATGCTTGTCTCCAGTTGGCCTCAGGAGCCCTTATCACCACATTCTACCTCTGCTCAATTCTTGGGGGCTCAGCAGGGTCCACAGGCCTGGCAGACAAGCTGAGAGACAGGTATTGTGTGCCATAAACAACAGCTGATGGGCAAGGCTGACAACATTTCCGGACCCTTGTTCTAATTGAATGAACAATTGGACAAACTTCCTGAGAAGGAAAACCTTGGATATCTCTAGGAGGCGTGACCCATGAGCTGCTCATTAGCTGGGCCCATGTTGTTCTTGTTCACTCCCGTCTGCAGGGCTGGAATGCTTGCCTCACACTACGCCTCAGTCACTCAGCTCACATGCATGCTACCCCTTTGTCACCCAGCACCAAACACATTTAACCCGTAATGGTTCTCTGTTGCACATGTTCCCTGTTCTGCCAACCAGATTCCCAGAGCCCTGTGGCCCCTTCACAGTGTGCTGAAGCCCGTACTGGCTCCTGTTTGCTTGTGAGAGCCGATGGCAGAATTTTAGGAAGTTGAACTAGCTGGTTGTTAAGTACAACCATAATTAAAAATAACTACGTAGCCCGACCAGTGTGGCTCACTGGTTGAGTGTCCACCCAGGAACCAGGAGGTCATGATTCGATTCTGGGTCAGGCACATGCCTGGGTTGTAGCAGTTCCAGCCCTGTGGGGGGCATGCAGGAGGCAGCCCATCAATGATTCTCTCTCATCATTGATGTTTCTTTTTAAAAATATATATATTATATTGATTTTTTACAGAGAGGAAGGGAGATAGATAGAGAGTTAGAAACATCGATGAGAGAGAATCATCGATCAGCTGCCTCCTGCACACCTCCCACCGGGGATGTGCCGGCAACCTAGGAACATGCCCTTGACCAGAATCGAACCTGGGACCTTTTAGTCCGCAGGTCAACAATCTATCCACTGAGCCAAACTGGTTTTGGCTCATCATTGATGTTTCTATCTCTCTCTCCCTCTTCTTTCTTCTCTAAACTTAATGAAAACATGAAAAAAAAATGTGTAAAAATAATTAAATAAATTATGAAAACAAAGGTAATAAATATTCAAAACCTATGACCTCCTATTTTTACAATAACCTGTGTTCTTGAGGTTATTTTATGATTACAGAGTCTGAATGGCAGAACACTCTATGATGTGGCTGCTTGGCTCTCTTCCTCCTCCACGCTCGGTGCTGCGTCCTGGCCCTGTGAAATGTCCACTATCAGGCGTTCCCACCACAGACAGGGGCACATGCTACCAATAGGGGCTTTTCTTCCTGGAGAACAGGTGGTAGTAATTTACCAGGATCCTTCTGTGAGTCTGCTCACAGGTCATGGCTGTGCTTTTCAATACCCAGCACAGTGCTGGGCATTCACCCACATTCCTTCCAGGGAAGTTCCTCTGAGCTTTCTTGGACCTTTCTTACTGTGGAAGAACTTGCTGGGCGTCTTCGAGGTAAGTGGTGGGATGATTACTTGCAAAGCCATCTGGCGAGGAGGCCACTTCGGCTTGTCCGAGGCCCTGTCTGACTATCCTATGTTTCTGGACCTCCTGCTTCAGGGGTCATAGACCAGAAGGTGTAGGAAAGGCAAAGGGCCTGGGGTTCAAAGCCCTCATTGGCCATGACCTTGGCAAAGGAACTTGGTTCCCACTTATCCCCTCAGTCTTCTCATCTGTAAATGGGATGATCTTCCCAAGGTTGGTATGGAGATAAAAAGCATGAAAAGGAAATGATTCAAATAGTCATGATCGGTCTTCCTGATGCTCTGGCCCCCCTCACCAGGGCTGCCTTAACCTGAGGACACCCTCCCTGGCTTCCAGGGGTGAGATGGGCAGTGCTGGAGGTGAGTGAGCCTGGGGGTCCAACCAGGTAAGGTACACTACAGGTTTGTGACTTAGTGGAGAAGTGGATAGGACTACTGATAGCCAACAGAGATGGCTCCGAGTTTGGCCCAAAGTGTACTTCAGCAAGCCTGGGTCAAATAGAGCAGAAGTTATTTGATTGGAAAACTGGAGGGGTGAGTGTCAATCAGATGATCCTATAGACACTGGTGATGCTGGCCACAGGCCATGACTCTGGAGCCACATCGACATGGAGACCCTTACTCTGCATTCTCCCTCCACCCCCTGACCTCTGTCCCTCACTCCCTGACCTCTGCCCTCCATCCTCTGCCCCCAGCCCTGACCTCATCTCACAGCCACTTTCCTCCTTGGACCTCCCTGTCTCTGATAGTATCTGTCCACTGGAAGCTGATAAGTGATGGGCACTTGAATCAGCACTTAGCTTCTACACCAAAACAGAAATAACATTTCCAAAAACACTTTTTATTAAAGAGAAAAAAAGCTCACTTGTTCTGAAGTAAGATTCTGCAGAGATATTCTGTTATACAACAGGCTGTTATAAAAGTCAGAACAATTAAATGAAGAGAAAACTGAAGACTTAAAACCAGTCTGGGAAGAGAAAGAAGCTTTTACACAAGTAATTCCTAATTCCACACTAAAGCCATTATTCAGTCACTCCTCATTTCATGTAATAAATGTGGCGCAATGTGGTAGGCCACACAGATTTGTTTTTTCAGAGAAAATCTAATTTGTCCACTTATTTCTATGTTTACTTGGAGGAGAACATTTTCCTGGGAAGAAATAATTAGTCCCTTAAACTCTAGTCCTATAGGACAGTGTCTTTGCAATTTTCTTTGCAATTTTAACTTATTATGGGCAATTTCAATCACATATAGAAGTCAAGGGAACTAGATAATAATAATCCATAATATAATGACCTCTATGTACGAATCACTAGCTTCAATACGTTTACTGCACAGCCAATCCCATTTCATTTGCACCCCATCCATCGTGCCAGCCAATTCTTTGGAATCAAATCCTATACTGGATAATAATTCATCTGAAAATATTTCAGAAAATACTTCTCACATACAACACATCTTTAAAAATAGACTTATATAACTACAAATTGTAATCATCATCAAGTATCTAATTAGATTCCTATTACCCTAATTTTTCTATGATCAGGTTTTTCAACTTGTTTGAATTAGGTTGGCATGTGTAGGTTCCCCATTCCTCTCTCCCGCTCCCCTCTCCCATCCCTGCTAAAGAAATGGTTATTTGTCCTGTAGAGTTTTCTAGAGTCTGGGCTCTGCTGATTGTTTATCCATAGTGCTTTTTACTATGTTCTCCTAGCACATGGATTGTCTGTAAATTGGCTCTGAATGCTGGATCCACTTCAGGAATGAGTTTGTTTGGTTGGTTATTTTCTTGCAAAGCCACTTCCTAAGAGGCCGGGGGCATTCTCTCAGGTGGCCCAGAATGTCCACTTGTCTCTCTCTTGCTTTGTTGGCAGCTGTTGGTGGTCATTGCCATCAGTTGCTTAAGGGGCAGCAAAATAGTGACATTTTCAACCTATTATTACTCTTGTTTCTTAGCTGGGATGCGTTCACACAGAAAAAAATGGTTTCATCATGTACTATGTTGCCCTAAGGTACAGCTCCTGTGGAAAAAGCAGGATAAATGTTTTGGTCTATCATTTTATTTACTTTTTTTTAGGAGGCATTTCTCTAGGAATGGGAACATCTACTGCTGGGTAACATATGACCACAAACTTAGCAGCTTGCGGCAACACACATGTGTTATCTCCGTTTCTGTGGGCTCAGAGTCTCACAGGATGTGGTGAAGGTGTCACTGGGACTGCAGCCTCATCCAGAAAGAGGCTCAGCTGTGGAAGGACCTGCTCCCAAGCTCACTCACACTGTTGGCAGAATCCATGTCTGTGGTTAGAAGACTGAGGGCCTGGCTCCAAAAGGCAGAGACTAACAATTTTATTTTATTTTCCACTTTGTTTTTAGTATGGTTATGAACTTAAACACTTAGACTTAATACATTCTTTACATTTTTCATTTCATGCTTACTTTTTTTAAAAAAATCCTCACCTGAGGGCAAGCTTAGAGAGAGGAGAGAGAGCACGAGAGAGTGTGTGTGTGTGTGTGTGTGTGTGTGTGTGAGAGAGAGAGAGAGAGAGAGAGAGAGAGAGATCAATCAATTGCCTTCTGTATGTGCTCCGACTGGTGATCGAACCCGCAACTCTTCATTGCATAGGACAATGTTCAGCCAACTGAGACACTCCGACTGGTCTCATGCTTACTTTTTAACTAAAGAAGTCTTTACTCAATGTAACCTTCTTCCTTTCACCTTTTTTCAAAAACATATATATTTGTCCCCAAAACTTGCCTCCACCACCTCCCTCTGGATGTGACATAAGCCCTGTGAGTGCCGCTGGCCCAGTGCGTTTTCCTGGCACAGTTCCCATCAGCTTTCATCAGGGTCACTCGTGGCCCTAACCAGATGGGCAGGTGCCCTGCTCCAGCCGCCTGGAATTGGCTCTTTCAATTGTGACTTGGGGACCAGGCATTTGCTTCTAGAAGAAACCCTTTGTCATTCTGAGGCATATTAATATTTGAGAACCTCTGACATACTATTCCCCAGAGCGAACATCTAAAATGGAAGGCATGAAATGAATGTGACGGTTTTGTTGATTATTTAACTTCAGTTCAACGGAGAAGACATGACCTCAGCTAGCCTGATTAGAACCATTATTACATCACGGTCTCCTTTGGGGAGTTAACTATTGTGAGGCAGGCTAGCTTACTATGAAACATGTTGTGGATAAATGTGTCAGCTGCTACTTTCTGGATTTCTCTTCCACAAAAGAAGAAACCTGCTGTATGCAGAAAGAGGTGCATTTCTCTCTGTTAAGACACTGGGCTGGGCCCTGGCTGGTGCAGCTCAGTGGTTAGAGTGTCAAACACTGAAGGGTCTCAGGTTTGATTCCCAGTCAAGAACACATACCTGGGTTGCATGTTCAACCCCCAGCCCTGGTGGGGGCACATGCAGGAAGCAACTAATCGATGTGTCTCTCTCGCACCGATGCTTCCCCCCACCCTTCTCTCTCTCTCCTCCCTCCTTCCACTGTCTCTAAAAAATCAAAGGAAAAAAATTCTCCGGTAAGGATTAACAACAACAACAACAAGAAGACTGGGCTGAATTCCACCATGAGAGAAGAATTTCTAGTGAAGTGTAGTCATATAAAAAAAGGAAACAACGAAGACAGAAGGAGTCTCCTCCCCACCCCACCCCAAAAAAAAAGTGGGGACCACTATTGCAGTACAGATGGGCAAAGTGAAGACTAATTCATTCTGGGAGCCTCTGTTGGGCAGATAGACTGGTATAGCCATTCCTTTGAAAGTAGCCGTGAAGTGTCATCACTTAGTGCGGATGGTGCAATCCTGGGCGATATGCCTCTGGGCCTCATATCATAAAGTAGCTCAGCTGGTTGGCACAGAGCACTTTCCCTCTCACCTCTCAAGGCACAGGTCTTCCTACTCGAAGTGATATTTGCAAAGCAAAGAAGTGCCGAGGCACCTGGGCTGAGGTTGACTAAGGCACCAGGCTTCTGACTCCCTGGACTCCTCTGTGTGCCCCTTACCTGTTACACCCCCTTTTCCAGTCTGCCTCTGAGATGTCTGGGGCTAACTGAAGCAAGAACACAAAGAGGCCCATTGACTGTAGGTTTAAATATCTTAAATTCCTAAGTTGAGCTAACAAATGTTGAGTTTACTATCTTGATAAATATACCTTCTTAATGGCCTGGAAGCCCGAGTCCTGGACTTCTCCATGTTCCTGGGGGGGGGGGGGATGGTGTGGGCAGGGCTGCTCCTGGTCCTCAGCCTATGGCTACCTCACTGCTCTTCCCACCCAGCTGTTCTGCACCTCAAAGTCCTATATGCACATGAGTGACAACCCATCCTGCTCCCACGTGCAGACCTGCCCGCAGACATCCCACGAAAAGCAGTCATAGTGCACACTCCCAGGGCTGCTTCCTCACAGGAGGAATGGCCGCCTAGAAAGAGCACATCAGCCCTGGGCATGCCACATGCCCAGAGCGTAGCCTAGAGGCAGGGCACAGGTTCTGGGTGGACTCCCTTTTTTCCATTGACTCCTCGTCCTTTGGGGAGACAGCCAGCCAAAGTAGTGCTCCCTCATTTGTGGGGCCCAGGAGAGGGAGAAGGAGAGGGAGAGGGAGAGGGAGAGGGAGAGGGAGAGGGAGAGGGAGAGGGAGAGGGAGAGGGAGAGGGAAAGGGAGAGGGAGTGGGAGAGAGAGAGAGAGAGAAATATCAAGAGAGACACATGGATTGTTGGCCTCATACGTGTGCCCCAACCAGAGCCAGGGATCAAACCTGCAGTCTAGGTATGTGACCTTGATGGATAATCAAACCCATGCCCTGTATCAGCCTTTATTCTCTTACATGAGTTGGAGAACAGACTTCTATTAGACTGGCCATCGTTGGACTCTGCCAAGGATGTGAACCTTGTAAATGAACACAGAACCCTTCACCCAGGCAGTGCACCTGCAAGCTGTGTGCACCGCCGTTCCTGTAACCGTGTGGGGCTTTCCAAGCTCCAGTGCCCAGGTTCTTCAAGTCTCTTTTTCTTTCTCTAAACTGGAGAAATAATGCCCTCTTCATCATTCATGTCAAAGGCTACAATAAAATCTGTGACATTTTTAGGACAATACCTGGCATTTAAGCTACCAAAAATAGTTAGCTTAAAAAGAGTAGGAGATGGTGTCTCCATGGGCAAAGAGGGGTAATGAGGATGCCAGGGAATGTTCTGGAAGTGTCTGTTCCTGGTGAACCATCACTTACAGGGATTACAAGTCTACAAGGACTGACCCCAAGGCTGGTGCATCTGCGGGCTTCTCTCTCCCTGGGCATGGGGCCACATGTGCAGTCCTGTTTCTGAAAAGCCCTGGTGTCTTCATTTGCTGAGGAAAATGAGTAGCAGAAGGGCAGGTCACCAGAGCCTCCTGGTCCTATGGGAGAACATGGGAGTGGGGTGGTGCACAGACCCTAGACCTTTCCCACTGGAGGGCTAAGCAAGCTGGGGTTCTCACTGGCTGATGCCCTGGCATGTCCAGCTTGCTCTGAACACAGAGGGGCCCATGTGTGTAGTAGGTTGGATGTGAGAATGGCATGTGGGAGGGAAAGTGAGAGAGTACATGAGGGGACACTGGCAGCATCTGCTACTCCTCTGTATTGTAACCGAGATCTAGCAACCTGAGAAGAAACACCCCCTCTGTAACAGGAAATTCACTTAACTCTCAGGAAACTCTCAGTTGGCCTATTACTGAAGGAACCCCCTATCCTGGCGTGATAGTTAGAGACCGGCTGAATGTCTTGATAAGGAGCGAGAGGAGCCATGTTCTCTTGGGTGAAGTGCTGGGGTATATCCAATGTTCTGGGGAAACACAGCACATGTGAGCTACAATTCCCATCTCTTTTATGGGCCAGGTCTCTGTACCCCTCAAGCTCCCCCTGGGCCTCAGTTCCTTAATAACAAGCAGGAAGGAAATAACTACCTAATGTGGCTGTTGAGCAGATTCAAGGAGACAAGGGTACAAGAGAGCCTTCCATATGTGGAGGGCAAGGGGGGAAGGCCTCCTTTTACACGAAGCTCAGACCCAGGAAGGTCACTCCCTCTTCATTGTGTCCTTCTCCTTAACTGTCTGCTCCACCTGGAGGCGGGAAACTAGCTTTTTGTAACTGTTACAGCCCATCAAGGCTGAGGCTCCACCAGCTTCTCCCAGCAGGTCGCAGAGGGAAAGACCAATCATTTCCATAGAGGTCAGCGAGGAGTTGGATAAAATTCAGTGTTTTTCTGATTTTTAAAGTAAGTAGAATAGGAATAGATATTTGTTTCCATAATATAATAAAAATTATTTATGATAAAATTCATACTTAATGGCGGAAGGCTAGAAACATTCCCAGAAAAGTCTCAAACTTGGACACCAATTAATGCCACATCATGTAACATATTCTTGAAGTGCTATTTAGTGCAACTAATCAGAAGAGAAATATCGAGTTTATAAATGTAAGAAAGTAGGTATAATTATGTTTTGCAGATGAAATGTATTATACTTTGGAGACAGAGAGAATCAATTGAAAATTTATTCGAAACAATGAGCAGTTCAGTCAGGTGCCTGGTTATAAGTTTAATTTGCAAAAATGAACAACTTTATAAAAACCAAAACCAGTCAGAAAAGAAAATGCAAAAATATATTCCATTTATGGCAGCAACAAAAAAGACCTTAAAAACACCAAAGAATCAACAAAGTGCATGTTCCTATGACAAAAGCTTAAAGATTTCACCAATAAAGATAAAAAAATTAATGCTATGACTACATAGAAAGATACAATTATTTCTGGGATTGAAAAGCTCTACATTGTGAATTGAAACTCTTCTCCAATTAATCTATATGTTTATGGTTGTCTAAATAAAACAGCAAGGAAGTTTGGTTTCAACTAGATAAGCTGATTTCTATCTATGAGAAGTTCTTACATAAAAGGAAGGATGAGTGAATGGATGGCCAGAAAAATTCAGACAAGAGTAGATTTAAATGCATAAGATTCCAACATACTAAAACATTGTAAACCACAGAGGTGTAAACAGTGCAGAGTTTAGGGTATAAACACGAAGGCTGGGGAAGAGAACCTAGTACAGGGTATATCAGATAACATCAGAGTTTAGTCTGTGATAGAAATGGTGTTTAAAATCATTAGAGCACGAGGTTTGGCCATTACACAAAGTCAGGCAACTAGATTACCATTTGGAATAACATTATTAATCCAGACAGAAACTGGATTTCTAACTATAAAACTACTAAAAATATAGAAGCATTTTTTTTAGTTATTGGATAAGAAAAGCCCTAGCTAAGCAAAATACAAATTCAGAAGCCACAGAGGACATGACTAACAAATTAAGTTAGATAAGATTAAAATTTTCTGGAAATAAAAAATTACCATAAATTAGGTCAAAAGCAAATGACAAACTGAGAAAAAAGAATGTGAGGAAGCACATACTCTCACAACACACACACACACACACACACACACACACACACACACACACACACGAAAGGCTACCTTTAAAGATATGCTTCACATTTCAGTAAGGAAAGCACCAAAAATCTCAACAGGAAAAGAGACACCCTCACCCCCTTCCCCTCCAAGAAAAAGCCAGTTCCCAGAGTCTGGTTAAAAGAATGTGCTGGGCTAGATCACTGAATGCGGAGGGAAGAAAGTACCCGGGCTGTGAGGGCTGATAAGGAACACCCTCCAAGACATATTTCTCAGTGACAAAGTGTGGGCTCGACAGGACTGCACATATAAGGACATGTTTATATTGAAGCAAGAAGTGTGGAAGGATGTGCAGGTCACTCTCCGTGGGGAGCCTTGGAGAGGAAGCCTGGAGCGCTGGAGGAGGAAGGGACCTAATTGCATTGCATCCTCCTAATGAATGCTGGGATGGGATTTCAAATCCCATACACATGTTTCCATCCAACTTTAAAAAACCTGGGGATTTTTCAGACCATATGGAATAAACACATGGCCACCAGCAGTCACCACAGCTCATTGCCAACAGGACCCCTCGCTGTTGGAGCCCTGTGTGAGCTGCCCGCAGTGGAGGTCTTCCAGTTAGAGGCCATCACTGCCTGTGCCTCTGGAAAGGCCCTGCAGAGCTCTGCCCTGTGAGCCATGCGAAAGGCAGCTCACAGGAAATGGAATCATTGGTTCCTATTCTCAAACCTGGGGATGGGGACCACTTCCTGAAACCATGCCCTTCACATCTGCATTCCTGCTGGCGAGACACAGGCTTCTTGGGTTCCAGGGTAGGTGGGCAGCTTCCAAGGAGAAGAGAATTGTCAGGAGCAGTCTTTCAGCAGATAGAGGCTCTGGATGGGCATGCAGGTAGGGCAGTTACCTGTTTCTGGAGCTGAAAACAGAGTACAGGCAGAAAGCACTCAGAGTGCCAGCCCACCTCTCAGGACCACGGTCCCATGCCCATGCCTGGGGCCTGGCTTTGCTCCATACGTGGGACCATGCACCCACAGCACCCTGGGGCATTGGGGCGAGTTTGCATCTGGGAGGAACATAGTTGAGTCTATCAGGCTCTACCCCATAAATTAGGTCAAAAGCAAATGACAAACTGAGAAAAAGCAATGTAAGTGAGCTCGCGCGCACACACACACACACACACACACACACACACACACACACACCAATAAAGATGTCTACTGAAAGATGGGGCCTAGGTTCCGAATCTGTCATGTTTATCTTGGTCCTGAATAAGACAGGGGTCTTAGCTCACCTTGTGCCTGGTCCAGACCCACAATGTCCTTCAAAACTCAGCTCAGATTGAAGGCCATAAGGCTTTTCCTAACATGCCTCCTTCCCTCTCCCAGCAGACTCCAGTCACATTTTTTCTTATTATATCTCTCAAACTCTGTTTTGATTTGACAAACCTGTCTGTGAGCTCCTTGAAGGTAACACTGTTTATTTTCTCTCAAACCCTCATGGATAGTGAGGCCTTCAGACAAACTTGAAGGGGACTGAAACAAGGGTCCAGGCATCATGGCTCAGATATATTAGTAAGTGGGTGCAGAGCTGGTCCAGGGAATTGAGGAAGGAGCCCAAACCAGCACCAGTTGTCACTCCCTTTGCCTTAGGCTGCAAGGAGAGGCCCCTGGAACTCAGAGCAGCAAGGAGCTGATCACTCACTCACATGGCCCTCCACAGGGATTCGCTCTCACTAAGGAGGGCGCAGTGAGAGAGATGCAGAGCAAAGGATTTGACTCCAGGGCAATGCATTTCAAACAATTTGGCAGAGGATTCAGTCTTCACCTCCCTAAGTCACACAGAACAAAATCCAGAATCACCTAACTCTCCTCAACAGCAGAATGGTTTTCTAAACTGTAGAACGTTCACACAATGGGACACAACTGTCTACAGCTCTATACAACATGGCCGGATTTCACAGACACAATGTGGAGTGAGAGAAGCCAGACCCACAAGTGCGTGCCCCAGTGATGCCCTTGCTGAAGTCATCCCAACTGATCATCACGCCATCAGAGTGAAGAGATGTCACTCTTCCTGTGTCCGAAGGGATGCCAGAGCTTAGGGGCGCAAGGATGTTCTGTTTCTAGTTTTGGGAGCTTGTTTTCCTCAAGCTTGGAAGGTAAAAACCGATTGACTGTAGGGCATGCTGTGTGTTCCTTCTTACAGGTGAGCTGCACGTCATTAACAAGTTAGGGATACAGTGCACAAAAGATGTCACCTATTCCATGTTTCCAGAAGGCGTTTCCACCATTCTGTCCCATCCCCTACTACCACAGAAGACAACCATGCCCCTCAGAGAGGATACTGGAAGCACTGATAGAAAAAAACAATGTTGGTCATATGCTCTCCCTGTTGTCTTAGTTTGCATTTCACTATTTATTGTTCAATTAAAATTTTATTAAATTTATTAGAGCGACATTGGTTAATAAGGTTCTATGGGTACAATGTTCTGGTACATCATCTGTATATTGCATTGCGTGTTCACCACCCAAAGTCCAATCTCCTTCCATCACCATACATTATCCTTTACTACCTTTACTACCTTACCCCCACCTCCCTTCCCTCTGGTAACCACCATACTATTGTCTATGAGTTTTTGTTTGTCTGTCTTGAATATTCATTTGTTGCTTTCAGTTTTATATCCCATGTATGAGTAAAATCAAAGGGATCTTGACATTTTCCTTCTGACATATTTTTCTCAGCATGATATTCTCAGGATCCATTCATGTTGTTATAAATGTCAACTTTTTCTCTTTTCTTATGGCTGGGTAGTATTTCCTTGTATATATGTACCACATCTTTATCCAATCACCTACTGAAGGACACTTTGGCTGTTTCCATGTCTTGGCCATCATGAATAATGCTGCAATAAACATAAGGATACATATATGTTTACAAACTCTTTAGGTAGAAATCTAGTAAAGGGAGTCCTGGGTCATATGGTAACTCTATTCTTAAATTTTCTATGTAACTCTACACTGTTTTATAGTGGGTTTACCAATTTACATTCCTACCAGCAATCTATGAAGGTTCCTTTATCTCCACAGTCTCTCTTAGATTGGTTATTTCTTGTCTTGTCGATAATAGACATTCTAACAGGTGTGAGGTGGTATCTCATTGTAGTTTTGATTTGCATTTCCCTAATAACTAGTGAAGTTGAGCACCTTTTCATTTATCTGTTGGCTGTTTGTATGTCTTCTTGAGATAATTGTTTTTTTAGGTTCTCTGACCATTTTTTAATTGAATTGATTGGGTTTTGCTGTTGAGTTGTATGGGATATATGTATGTATATATATATATATGTATATATGGTATTAATCGCTTATCAAATATTTGGAAATATTACCTTCCTTTTGTTTGGTTGCCTTTTTGTTTTGTTGATGGTTTCTTTTGCTATGCAGGAACTTTTTAGGTTGATATAGTTCTATTCATTTATTTTTGCTTTTATTCCCTTGCTTTAAGGTCAAATTCATAAAATTCTCTGAGACCAAGGTTCATAAGTTTAGTACCTATGCTTTCTTTTGTGTATTATTTCAGATCTTATACTTAGGCCTCTGACCCATTTTGAGTTAATTTTTGTATTTGGTGACCAATACAGAATCACCAATTCTGGTGAACAGAATTAAGGGCCCAGAAGTAAAACCACATGTATAGGGACCAATGATTTTTGACAAAGGAGCCAAAAACATACAATGGAGAGAAGCAAGCCCCTTCAATAAATGGTGCTGGGAAAATTGGAAAGCCACATGAAATGAGACTGCTATTTTTGTTCTTGTTTTAAATGAGCCCCCTCACCCCCACTTTTTTAAAACTTCCTTCCTGACTTTTGAGTCATTTCCTGAAATCTTTGTCTGCTTGAACTAAGGAACTTAGTACCCAAGATGGTTTGTAAGATCTACACTTTGTTTCTCCAGGGGCCTTCTGTCCAGATATAGGCCTGAGCTGGACAGAGTTTTGGAGAAAATCATGTATGAAAACAGGGACTGGAGTTTGAACTAATGCAAGACTCCATGCATGAGTCTTTACTAAATCTCCTGGTGTGGACAAAGAACTATGTTGTGTAGTGATGAAAGCCCCTTTTTCATGACGTGAAGTATCATGTGACTCAGGGAAAGTACTTTTAATTTGTCCTCATTTTCCAGCAACACCAAATGGAAAGTGGATGCTCCAAGCTCACAGGGCCAGTGAAGACCTGAGATGGAGATACATGGGCTCTTGCCCCAGTGACTTGTTTTTATTTCTTGGTCTATGATCCCAAGAATCAGCCTGGGTTGGAATCAATACAAATACACTCACCCTTAGCTGACATGATAGAAAGAGATGGGTCTCCTTCATCGCTGTTTGCTGGTAGATAAAACACCACACCTCACCCTGGCTCTTTCCCAGCTGGCTCTAAGGATTCCCAACAATGTGGGGCATCCAAGTTGGCTTTCAAGTTTCCTTCCTGGGTTCACAGAACACTTGAGCCTCCTAGGCTTCCCTCCTGTAAGAGAGGTCCACCTCTGAGCTTGCTAATAGTTATCCATGCCCAGAGGTAGTGGCTGGGTGGACATGCTTGTGCAAACTGAGAAAACATCATTTAAATATAGTAAGCGGGAGTTTGGCAAACCATAACCTGGAGGCCAAATCCACCTCTCTGCCTATTTTTGTAAATAAAGTTTTATTAGAACACACACCTATTTACTTACATATTGTCTGTGGCTAATTTTGAGCTACAAAGACAGAGTTAAGTTGTTGCACCAGCGTTCATATGGCCCACAAAGCTGAAAACATTCACTATCTGGTCTTTCACTGGAAACCCTTGCAAGCCCTGATGTTGTAATAGTAGTTGAGTTATTTTGTCTCTGTAATGTGTTACTATTTTCACAGGAACTTTTGGAGGCAAGGCCCATAGAGGAGTGGCTGTTATGCTGATAGTGGCACATTTCAAAGTAGTACAGGTGATGCAGCCATTGCTGCTTTCAGTGGCCCCGGAAGCCCCATTTGATGGCTCCCTGCACTTCTATGCATAGGCTGGTCCCCCTGCTTCCCAGGGACAGTAGCTCTGGTCCTGCCAAAGACATCTGGGAACCATGGGACTAATGCTGTTCTTGAGATGTGGGCAGATGCTGACAGGTCTCAGTGGATGGTTTTGGCTTCCCTGCAGCTAACAGGTGAGGGAGCCGCTTTCATGCAGGCCTCACACAATATGGAAATAAATTTGTGCCCTAGACATCTTTTTTTTTTTAATTGACCTTTTTATTTTGAGATTATTCATTTTGTAAGAAATAAAACAGCGATTTCCCATGCAACTCTTTTACAGTTTCTTCTCTGATAACATCCTGAAGACCTATAATGTAATATCGCAACCAGGATGCTGACACTGACCAGTCAAGATGCAGAGCATTTCCATTCCCATAAAGACACTTCCTGTGGTCCTTTTCAACCACACCCCCTTGCCTCCTGCCCCCACCCACTTCTCAACCCCTGGCAACTAGCAACCTGTGTCTAGTTGCTATAGGTCTATCTATGAAAACATGCAGCATATAATTGAAACTGGCTTTTTTGTTGTTGATGTTAATTCTCACCCGAGGGTATAACACACACCCCAAACTTGCCTTCCACATGCACCTCTACTGGCTCAGGGATCTTCCTACAACCCAAATGCAAGAACCGACATTCTTTGTGTTTTTTTTCTTAATTTAATAAATCTTTATTGTTCAGATTATTACAATTGTTCCTCTTTCCCCCCTCCAGAGCTCCCTTCCATCTGTTTCCCACCCCACCCTCTGCCCTTACCTCTCCCCCCACTGTCCTCATCCATAGGTGTACGATTTTTGTCCAGTCTCTTCCCGCTAATACCCCTTTTCCCCCCTGAGAATTGTCATTCCAATCCCTTTCTATGCACCTGGTTCTATTATATTCACCAGTTTATTCTGTTCATCAGCCTCTTTTATTCATTTGATTTTTAGATTCACTTGTTGATAGATATGTATTTGTTATTCATAATTTTTATCTTTACCTTTTTCTTCTTCTTCCTATTCTTAAAGAATGACTTTCAGTATTTCATATAATACTGGTTTTATGATGATGAACTCCTTTAGCTTTTTCTTATCTGTGAAGCTCTTTATCTGACCTTCAATTCTGAATGATAGCTTTTTTGGGTAGAGTAATCTTGGTTGTAAGTTCTTGCTATTCATCACTTTGAATATTTTTTGCCACTCCGTCTAGCCTGCATAGTTTCTGTTGAGAAATCAGCTGATAATCGTATGGGTGCTCCCTTATAGGTAACTGTTTTTTTCTTGCTGCTTGTAAGATTCTCTCTTTGTCTTTTGCTCTTGGCATTTTAATTACAGTGTGTCTTGGTCTGGTCCTCTTTGGATTCCTTTTGTTTTGGGTTCTGTGCACTTCCTGGACTTGTAAATCTATTTCTTTCACCAGGAGGGGGAAGTTTTTGGTCATTATTTCTTCAAATAGGTTTTCAGTATATTGCTCTCTCCTTTCTTCTGGTACCTCCATAATTCAGATGTTGGTACACTTGAAGTTGTCCAGAGGCTCCTTACACTATATTCATATCTTTGGATTCTTTTTTCTTTTCTGGTTAAGTGTTTTTTGCTTCTTTGTATTTCAAATCTTTGACTTGATTCTTGTGATCCTCTAGTCTGTTAGATTTCTGTATAATATTTTTTATTTCAGTCAGTGTATGCTTAATTTCTAGTTGGTCCTTTTTCATATCCTCAAGGGTGTTGCTAAATTTATCGACCTTTTCTAGAAAATTCTTGAAAAACCTTATAACCACAGTTTTGAACTTTATATCCAGTCATTTGTTTTCCTTCATTTATTTAATTTGTGATATGTTTCTTTGTCTCTGCATTTTGGCTGCTTTTCTGAGTTGATAGAGTGGTTTTGTGTGCTAGGTATCCTATAGGGCCCCGTAGTTCAGCCTCTCCAGTTACTTGAGGTGGACACTCTTGGTGAATCCCTTGTAAGCTATGTGCCAGTCTTGCTGTAGTTAAGCCTTAATTGTTGTTGGTATCACTGGGAGGAATTGACCTCCAGGACAATTGGCTGTGAGGATCAGCTATGTCTATGCTGGGAGAACTTCTGTGCTGGAGACAACCTTATGAGACAAAACTTGCAAAAACCTCTGTGCTCAGCTTGGATGGGGCAGAGTCTCAAGGTGGAGCAGATAGCATTGGTTTCCTATCAACTCTTCCCTAATAGGCCCCTGTGTATCAGTGTCCCATGGTAATCACTGCAAGCCCCTCTGAGAGAAAGCCTCCCCCAAGTTCTTTCCACTGCCAGACAGTCCAGTTTCTCCCCAAATGAGTCTGAGTCCCCAGAGTCTCGCCCGGAACTGGAGTTCAGTGCAGTTGGGAGCTTTTGTCTCCCTCCTGCTTGAGAAAGCCAGCCACATACTCAGTTGTCTGCCCTCTCCACATGCACATGTGCCTTAGTACCTCTGTCTTTTGCAGCATTTCCCAGCATATGGGGCTGTCTTAAAGGCAACACAGCCAGAAAGCGGCGAGGTCACATGCTTGCTATTCCTCACAGTACCTGTTCAGATCACCACATTTATGTGTCCCCACTCTATTATTCCTTTAAAAGAATTTCCCAGTGCATTTCAGAAAGTGGCTTTTCTTGCTTTGTAAAAAGACCATGACTCGGAGGGAAGTCAGGAAGAAAACTGAGTGGTGGCCTTGAGAATCATATTGTTGTGTCCATGATACTTGGGAAATCTAAACACCCTGATGTTAACAAAGCAAGGAAACCATGACTGTGCTCCTTGGTGTGTCCTTGAGGTTGCACATGCCCATCCTGACAGATGAAGAAAGGGAACTGGATGTAGAAAGAAGGGTCTAGTGAGCTGTGGGAAGACTAGTCTTTAGCAGCCATGGATTTTCTTTCACTCACTTTTATTCTGAAAGACTTGCCAGCAGCAACCTTGGTGCTGGGGGTCCAGGAGTCACAAACACTACTCCATGGGTTTTTAATTTGAACACAGCTCTTCCTGAAATAGAAATACCTCAGACCAATTGGCAATGCACTTTGTCAATGCCTATTGGGTTGACCAGTCTTCCTCTCTGCTTGATCCTCTTTCTACCCTACCCTATCCTGGGGATTTGTGAATTCATTCAGTTACTCACCACCTACTCCCTATAGCAGGCATTGGGGAGCCAGCAAGGGCAAAAACACAAGTTTCCATCTCTGATGGGGTGTACAGTCACTGGAGGAGACTTTATCAAATACACATATGTGACCTTGCAAATATGCTGAGTTCTAGGAGCAATAGGTGCAAGGTGGAGAGGCATATTTTGAGATCAAATGACAGGGAGAGTGAGTCTATTATGGGAAAATGGGCAAAACTTCACCAAGATGTAAGGAGTTAAAAGAGTGAACTAGTTGATCTGTGTGTTTGTTTGTACACAGGTATGTGTGGACATGTTTATGCATGTGTGGGTGTACACACCTATGTTTTTGTGTATGTGTAGGCTAGTGTATATAGCATTACAAAGACCCCATAGAGAGAACCAGGTAGCCTACAGAACTATGGCTAGAGAATGTGGAAATGAAAATGAAAAGAAGAAAAAACACAGACTAAGGCAAGTTAGAATTTTGGTTTTTATCTGGAGAGCAGCGGTAGAAGAGCCCAGTAGTGTTTCACTGTGGTGTGTGTTGGTGGGAAAATAAAGGACCAGGTTCAGAGTTCAGAACAATCTCCCTTGACTATGCAGAGATCCAGGGGAAGAGGTGGAGGGGAGGAATGGGGGAGTGGCTGGGAAGGTAGAAAGAGGACTCCGTAGGACTCTATGATAGATTTTCTGTAAGAAGCTTTGGGAAGTGGGAGGTTAGGGGGTCCCTTGTGCTTCCTGTGTGATTGGTTTTAGAGGTGGAGGGGGGATGTGGTGGGGTGGGGCAGAAAGTGAGTGAGAGTTTGGTCTTGGTGACTTTGAGATGTCATGGGAGGAGAAAGCAGCTGTTCTTTGGCATTGGAGTTGAAAGGATAGGGCTAATGCGGGTCTGTGAGACGAGGTGATGGGGATTTGGTGTGAATGGCGTTGTGTGGATGCTCAGGACATGAGGGAGATGGGGCCCAGGAGTGGCCTCCACAGTGGTTTAACCACAGAAAGGTAGGAGGGATCCTTGAGAATGATGATTACCGCAGTCCCTGAGGGAGGATTCCAGAAAGAACATCTGAGGGTGCAGTAACTGAGGACTGATAGGGGCTATGCAATCGCTCATGATTTCTTGTGATCAGTGAGCCTTTGTGAAAGTGGCTTCAGGACATCCTAGAGGCAGTCAAGAAAGAAGTGAAAAAGGGGGAAAGCAGAGATGACACTGCCCAGTGTGAGAGTGTGGCTATGGCAGGAGGAGAGGCCAGCTTTGGCTGGAGCCACGGCAGCTTCCAGGTGGGTGCAAGGACATGGCAAGGCCGGCTGCATCTGCCAAGTGGCTAACAGTTTTCCCAGGTCCGTGGAGGGCAGCTAATCCTCTATCCCTCTGTGTCTTTAAGAATCAGGCTGCTGCATTACAGGGAGAATAAATCAAGCATAAACCTTAACTCAGGTTATCCACATCCTTTTTGTGCTGTATTGACATATTCAGTTATGGAATTTCCTAGTAAAAGGAATTACTGTTATTCTGCACCCTTCACTGCCCATAACTTGCAACTTTGAGTTGAATGAAATTACATATGTATGTTTATTTGTTTGTTTATTTACTTATTTAGTTAGTTATTTTAAAACATGTTTTTATTGATTTCAGAGAGGAAGGGAGAGATAGAAACATTAATGATTAGAGAGAATCATCGGCTGCCTCCTGCATGCCCCACATGGGCAATCGAGCCTGCAACTGGGGCGTGTGCCCTGACCAGGAATCGAACCATGACCTCCTGATTCATAGGTTGACTCTCAACCATTGAGCCATGCCGGCGAGGCTGTATGTTTTATTGAATTCTGTGGAACCTGCTGGTTTTGCATGTGGCAACTCAACTCTTAAAAATTAGTCATGATGTTAAATTCCAATTGTTTTCTTTAGACTTAGAGATGAGTTTTCAGCACACCAAAGTCACTTCTGCCTTGAAAACACAAGAGCTAAGAGAAACAACTCTCACTAAGTGGACTATTTGGGGGAACTCGGGCGGCCCTGGGTGGTCTGGCTCCATTGTGGGGAGCCCTGGGGAATCACTGCTCTGCAGAATGTGGCACCGGCATGTTTTATCCTGAACAGCAGAGGATGCAGGGTCTGAGATGGCTTCTGCGTGTTGGAGCCTGCTGCACCTTAGTGCCTCATCCTGCTTTCTGCTGCCCACTTTATTCCAGTGGGAAAGAGAGAAGTGATGGCAGAGATGGGGGTGTGACTGCAGCTCAGCCAGCCCTGCCTGCTCACTGCCCTCCTGTGCCCTCTACTGCTTCTGCTTTCCCTGGGCCCCGCAGTGTAGGGCAGGCTGTGGGAGTGTAGACAAGCAGGCAAGAGCCAATCTCTCTGAGTGTTTCACTGTCAGCCCTTCCAAGCCCCCATCTCATCTGGAATATCTGCGTGTAAAAGCAGCTCCTTCCTCCTCCACGAAGCTGCCTTCCTCATCGCCAGCCCCTGAACAGGGAGGCCCACTCTTCCACCAGAAATTCTCCAACTGGAAGACTTTTCTGTCTTCAGTCCGTGTTGAGAGGAGCAGAGTCTGACCCCTAAACTGTTGTGTAACTTTAAGCCAGCAAACAGCCCAAATGTCTGGAGGCCCAGGAAGGATTTGAGTGGCCTTCAGGTCAGAGTTGGCCCGGGAGAAGAAGATCTTTTGGACTCCAAAATCTGGAGAGCATGCTTTCAGCTGCAAGTAATAGCCAAAGTGTAAGTTGCTCAAACCATTAAAAATGCTAATAATTTCTTACAAGCAACCTCTGGTAGGGTGATTGGTGTGGCTCAGTCAGCAGTTCAATGCAGCCTTTGAGGACCAGGCTCCTTTCCTGCTTAGGCTCCACCTGTCTGAGCAGGCCAGCTTGTCCTGACTCTGCCACCCAGCACTCAGAAGACCATTCAGAAGCCTGGAGGACTGCTTGTCGCCTCTCTGTTGCTGGGCAGAGGGGAATTTCCCAGAAGGACCTAGTACTTCCCCTCACACTACATGAGTAGAGAGTCCCATGTCTGAGCTGCTCCAGGTGCTGGTTCAGACCCATCCAGGTTTATTCCCGAGACAGAGGAGTCTGCTGGAATCTCCTAAAGCTTATTGCCAACAGATGCACAAGTGAGCTGCTCTCGGGAAGAATAAAAGAGGATACATATTGGGGAGGCATGAAGGATTCATAAGACGTTATAAGTAGGACTCTCACCTCCCCACCCCACTTCATATAGAGAACTGCCTATAGAATCCCAGATAGACCCCAGATCAATTCCCGCTGAAGAACTTACTCTCATGGCCTTAGGTGGAAGGAAGGTGGGCTACTGGGTTGATATTTAGTGAAGTGGAGGCCCCTTGGGCTACAGAAGCTAGCAGGCAGCACCCCTGAGGGTGCTGGTGTGGCCACTGATTGCCAAGTCAGAGAGGGGCTAATATTGCCAGATACTTTGATTTTTTAAGAGAAAAAATTCAGAAATCCAGATCTTCATGTAAAACCTTACAATTCTGAGATAGTGATAATTAATTCAAAATTTTAAGAACACTGTGTGGGTCTAACAGAAAATGTCCCAGAGCTGGACTCAACCTGGGACCCACAGCCCTGCCATGCAAAGAGGCCAATGTCTAGAAGTCGTTATGTGGCTTTTCTGCTACTTGTATTCACTGACTAGGAGTGGCGCCTCCAGCTGAGAGAGATAAAATACTCTACCAGAGCATTGTTATACCTCCCAGACCTGAGGGTCAGGTCACTGTCCAACTTTTATCTTCTAGAAAGAACTGGAAAAGGTAGATGCGATAATCAGGGCTCTCAGGAAATATAAAAGTTTTCTTCAAAGAGGAGTATTTTCCTCATGGTGTCGGAGGAAGGTAGGGTGTGGACAGTGTGATTCAGAGTCTCAGAGGGAACTCACGTAAGCCAAGGCATTTATGGGAAATGAGACTCCTGTTTTGTTGGATGATGACACTCACCTACCAGTAAGGTAGATTTGCACTAATGAGCCCAAGCTTGGGCAGGCACCTCTGTGCTCTGGGCAGCCACGTTAGTAGATGCCTCCGGAGATGCAGAGGCAGAGCCCCTGCACGCTATGGGCCTCAGCATTTGGACTCTTGTCAGTTTCAACGGGATTTTTGCTGGCACTGGAGTGTCACTTGTGCTTTTTTGTCTTGGAGAATCCAATCATGGCTGGGGTGCCTAATTGATGAGAACTCCTCTCTGTCATTGTGCCCAGGGACAGATTCTCATGTGCCTACCCCAACCCCACCCTCACCTTGTCGCCTCAAGCTGCCACTGCCAGCATCTGCCTGTGTCATTCTGGGACTGGGGTTCCCACCTCATCCTGTTTGCCCTGGCTTCTTCTCCTTAAACCCTTCTCACCAGGAGGTGGAGACTTGGAAGCTGAGCAAAACAAAGAAGCTTATAAAATGGCAAACTTGCCAAAACCGGTTTGGCTCAGTGGTAGAGCTTCGGTCTGCGGACTGAAAGGTGCCAGGTTCGATTCCTGTCAAGGGCATGTACATTGGTTGTAGGCACATCCCTAGTAGGGGGTGTGCAAGAGGCAGCTAGCTGGTCGATGTTTCTCTCTCATTGACGTTTCTAGCTATCTATCTCCCTTTTTCTCTGTAAAATATCAATAAAATATATATTTTTAAAAATAAAAATAAATAAAATGGCAAACTTCTATTATTTTAAGAAAATTAACATAAAAATGCAACCTGGTATTAACATAAATAAGCATTCAAACCTGTAAAGAATTTCTGTGAGTTTATTTGAGCCAAATTGTCGACAATTGCCAGGAAGCAGAATTTCAACAGATTGGGATAATGCTCAGAGAATGGTAGTTTTTTTTTTAAATTTTGTTTTACACATTACAATCAAAAGAAGAGATGTAAGTGGGTTACATAAAATCATTGGTGATAGATTAGGGAGGTGGGAGAAAGCAAAGCAGGGAACCCCTGGGATTGGATAAAAAGTAAAATGAGAGACACACACTTTTTTCAGTTAGGTGGGTGCAGGGTAGCTAACAGTCAGCTATTAACTCAATGACAATGAGGGGATTTGTGGTCTCCACAGAGCGGTGCTTGTGTTTTGAGGAGTCCGGAAAAGAGGAAAATTACTTTGACATTCCAAAGACATGTTATTGTAGATGCAAAAAGACAATAGGCTCAGTAAAGGTAAAGATTGACCTTTGTCAGGAAAGATACTGACCTAGCAAGTGACTACCTACCAAAAACTGCTGTTAGTTAAAGTTTTAATTTCAGACCTTCCTTTATGGTTACTTTAGGTCTCTGAGTTTACCAAATTGCTATGCAGGTCTTCCCTGAGTTAGTCTGGTTAGGATGTGGCCCTATTTTCTTCCACACTAGTTTATTTTCAAAATTACTGCATTGGACTACATTCAGCCAGGCCATTCTTTTTTTCCAATTTTAATTTTAATTTATTTTAGAGAGAGGAAGGGAGAGGGAGAGAGAGAGAAACATTTATGATGAGAGAGGAACACTGATTGGCTGCTTCCTGCATACCCAATACTGGAGATTGAGCCCACAACTTGGGCCCTGACATGACCTCCTGGTTCACAGGTCAACACTCAGCCACTGAGCCACACCGGCCAGGCCCAGTCAGTCCACTCTTCATGGGATGTCAGAACAGGAACTCATCATCTCGTTGCCCACTACACACCCAGATCTAGGCAACGGGTGCAATCTGTGCCGGACTTGTCTTGCTTTACTCCTCTGTGGTCTGGCTTTCCTGCTCCACATCCTCCCACTGTGTGAAGAGGGTCAGGCTGCCACACTGGGCCTTTTATAGATGGGAAATCAGGGGCACAGGAGAGCTGCACCATTCCCTGAAGTCAGAACTTGGACCAGGCATAACAGCAGAACTCACAGGGCACCTTCACCCAGAACCAGGGGCTCTGACCTCTAGCCTTGCACTTCGGGACAACAGGGAGGGCTCCATGTTTCTGAGGAATGCCCGAGTTGGGTCAGATTTTAGAGCCCGAGGGTGCTCAGGGAGCCGCATGACCCTCCAGAGTGGGAAACCCAGTTCCTGACAGATGCACCTGAATGCTGCACAGCCCAGGGACAAGCCCCACACAACTCCAAGGAAGTCGGCCTGTCTTGGACCCAAGGCATGCACCTGGCATGTCTGTCTGTGCTTCAAACCATGGGCCTGTGAGTCTTCTGATGACACCTTTGGGTGACGGTTAAGATGGAGTGAGTATACCTGCTGCCTAGCAGGGCCTGGGCCTCTGAGGTGTCAGTGTCCTTGCAGAGCTAAAGCCCTGGGCTCCCATATGGAACTGGCTGGTCCTATATGCTACAACAACTTGTGCCCTGTGAGCAGGGAGATGGATTGGCATGAACTATGCCCTCCGATGGACCACAGGGTGTTGGAGCCTTTGAGTGGGGCATGGACTCTGCAGCCCCAGGACAGGTGCGGAAAGCTCACTGGGCACGTGTTGAGATCCTAGGTCACAGTGCTGGCTTGGAGAATATACATATATCACCTCCTGCTCTACCTACATCGCCCTTGGTTCTTAGGTTAGGGACACCTATGGCCATGCCCACCACCATCTCTCTTCTCTGAGCAGCCTCTCTCCATGTGCCCTACAGGTCACTGTGGCAGGCAGTCAGGCCTCTTTGGGTGACAGTGTGGTGCTGTCAGACACCATTCTACCTTGGAATTTTAGAGAAGGTGCCATGGTGCTGACACTTCATCCATTTGAGGTACTCTTGGTGGCTTCCAGGAGAATCAACGAGGGCAAAAGATAACCACAAATGTCAGAACTGTTAGGTAGTGAATTATGGCAAAAGTGGTGAAGCACGAACTGTGCCCAGCACTTTACTAGGTCATCTCATGTAACTCGTATGCCCCTGTGCATGGGACACCATTTACATAGTAGGAAACAGAGGCCCAGAGAAGAGAGATACTGGCCCAAAGTCACAGGGCTAGTAAGTGTCACATTTTGACAAGTGTTCATACCTACAGAAGGTGGGCAATATTATTTCCATTTGTTCTAAGTCAGCTACTTTCAACCGGCATGGAACAGGAATTTTTAAAACATGAAATACCTGACTATTTAGTCAAGGGCAGTGACTTCTATTCCCTTAGATTGTCAAATAAAAAAATAGGCCATGGCCAACACAACAATAACCATATGGTGTGCAGGAATAAAAATTAAAGCAATTTTTTTGGCCAGGTTGGCAAAATATATTTCTGGGGGTGGTGTAGAATTTTAGTAATTAGTTGATGCCTGCTATGATGCAAAAGGTTGGATATCACTGCTCTCAGTCATTTGAGTTTGGGGGTGCCAACCGGAGCCAAGCCAGGCAAAGGTGGAGTTGTGACTTGGGAAGATGGGGTCCAGCTTTTCTGGGTGCTCCTGGAGCAGGATGCGTGGTCTCCAGCCCAGGGGGCCCTGGGTGTGGACCCGGGCACACCTGGCACTGGTAGGCTCTCAGTGGATAATGGATGCTTGAGAGGTTTGCTTCTCTAGATCTAGTCTGTTATCCTCAGGAGTCTTCAAGAGTTTTGAGTTAGCTTTCAAGGAAAAGAAAATAAATCTTCTCTAGTCAACCTACATGACCTTTTTTTATTTTTATTTTTTCAAATGACTGCTGTGTCATTGTTCTCATTTCATGGAGAGTTAAATCTGATATATGAGGTCAAGTAGATCATTTTTATTTCTATAAAGTTAGATCATCTAAACAGGGCTATGAGAAGTGATCGGAACCTCTGAGAATGCTATACGTGCCAAAGGGATCCTGAACACCACACGTGCCAGCCCCATATCAGGGTTTACAACCTTGCGTTTCACCTTTGGAGCTGTGGCTGGAGATATGATGTGTGAAGAGATTCTGCGGAAAGTGTGGTTCCTCTGTGTGATTTATCTCTCTCCAGATGCTGATAAGCAGCCTTTGCTTATCAAAGCCAGTTTCCAGGAGGCGAGCACAAGTTAACCTTAAAAACAACATTCAGAGGCAAGGCAGGGGAGGGTGGGTGGTGGTGGGGGTGAGGTGGGCTTGGGGTGAAGAGATCAACTAAAGAACTTGTAATCATATAAGTATAACCAATGGACACAGACAAAGCAGGGGGAGGGGGTGTTGGAAAGCTGGGGTGGGGGCAGACTGGGAGAGGACATGGGGTGTGGGGGAGGGGCAGGGACATATGTAATACTTTTAATAATAAAGAATTTTTAATACATCCTTCCCTCCCACATTACTAAATTTCTATTTTTGAGAAATTGAGTCTCAAAGTGAAAAAAAAATTGCCTCCATTCATAAGGTAGACGTTGTAAGCTTAACAGAGGTTGTGAAAGATGTAACTTTTACTGCTCTTCATCTTACAGGGCTCCTAGCCCATTAGGAGAGCCTGGGGTGGGGACGACGGGGTGGGGAGGAGGCAATTGTGAATGAAGCACTTCTGTTGTTTTTGCATATTTAATATAAAAGTTCTTATTCCTTGGGAGATCATGGTCTTTGAATATATACATGACCTTTGAATTGTGCCTACCAAATTATAGCAGGGATTTTGGCACCCAAGGAATCCTGACTTTCTGGGAATATAATCCTAATTCCCAGCTGTACTCTGGACTTTATTTTGCTAACATGTAATTGAGCAACTGTAAATTACTGCTATCTTAATGTTTTAAAGCACTGGGATAATCTAATTTTAACTTGTAATTAATTATGTTTGCCAATTATCTGTTGGAAATAAATTTGTGTATGGACAGCTATTGAAACTGTTAAAGTGTACAGATATTATTCATGACAGTTTTGTACTGTGGAATGTGCTTAATAAAAAACAAAAAGTTAAAAAAATAATTTAAAAAAAAAAGTAATAATAAAATTAAAAACAACAGCAACAAAAAATAACAGTATTCAGCCAGGCAAATTTTCTACAAGTATTGTGCATGATAAATCCCATTGGAAGAAGTGGAAAAATTAACAATGCTCTGTGAGGATGCTTACCCAGCCAAGTAGCCACAGAGAAGGTGGAGAAGTCTCTGAAAAAAGAAAAGCTCCTAGTCTCCAGCAAATGTAACAGGGGGTTTCTCCTTGTCATTTTTGCCTTTGTCTGTTTCATTACGATCATAGGAACAGGCCTCTGGTCTGGGCACCAGCCCCATGGGAAGTGCTCACAGCTATTGTCTTTAATGTAATCGTGGCAACAGCATCTTGGCTCTAGGACCCTCATTCTTCCCATTTGATAAATGAGGAAGACAAGGTCTCTGGAGGTGAGGAAGTGGGGTCTAATCCCAAAGCCACCAAGTGGTCAAGGTGAGCCTTCAATTTCAGTCACTGGGGGCAGAGTCTCAGGAGTTCTCAGCTCTTGGGCCTCCTGGTGTGATGGCTGCTCACACCTCCTGCCAGGCATTCTTCTGAGAGTGCTCCAGGTACTGATTTATGCAATCCTCACAAAGCCTCATCAGATGTGAAGTTGCACTGTCCCCCTTGTTCCAGGTGAAGAACCAGTCACAGATGGTTGTGCTACACAACATGAACAGAGTGGTTCAGTACCTTGTCTAAGGTCACACAGCTAGTGAGTGTCAGAGTGGGATTTGAACCCAGGGTAGATGTGTTCTATCCCTTCAATGAAGAACAGTTGAAAAATTGACAAGCAGCCCCACTGGGAGAAGTGTGTCTTAGTGTGGTTTTGCACTCCTGGCATACTTGTACCCCAGGTGGGATGGTGCAGCAGCTCAGACCTCGGTATAACAGAATTACTTTCAGAAATAATCATGTCATAATCAGCATTAATGATTTTTAATTTTGTCCTTTAGTTGTATTTTTTTTGTTTGTTTGCTTGCTTGCTTTATTTATTTATTTATTTATTGTTTAATTTCAGAGAGGAAGGAAGAGGGAGAGAGAGAAGGAAATATCAACGATGAGAGAGAATCATTGATCGGCTGCCTCCTGCATGCCCACACTGGGGATTGAGCCCGCACCCCAGGCATGTGCCTTTGCTGTGAATCAAACCGTGACCTCTTGGTTCATAGGTCAATGCTCAACCACTGAGCCATGCTGGACAGGCTTGTTCATCAATTTTAACACAAACTATTAAAAAGGATGACATTTCAGTTTGTAAAAATGTTTTTCAGGTACAGGCCAACTAATATTTGCACTTACTAAAGATCTCAATGCCTCACTATTTCCACTCTTTTCCCTTGTTTTAAACTTTCAACTCAGAAACTCCAAGTGATCACAGAGGATGATGAAACTGAAGTGAGTCTGGTTTTATTTCTTTCTCTTCACAGTCTCTGCCATCATGGTTCCTGGCAAATCCACTGAGTCTGTGCCGGGAGATGCGTGGCCCATCCCCTTGAGTGACTCCCACCCACCAGGAACTTGCTCCGGAAGGCGCGTGGGCCGGAAGGCATGAGGGCTGGGGACCTGAATCACAAGTGGGAATTCCCCAAACCTCCATGTGGAATACAATGCTTATTAAAGCATGCGCAATTCAAAGGTGCTAATCTGAAGTCTGCATATATATTATTAAAATAACCGAGGCCACCACAATTATTTAGAAATTAGACCAACAATGTACAAAAAAAAATTTTTTTCAGGGAGGAGAATTTTATCATTGACCTTGTTAGTGGGGCTTGGTGAAAATAAATAGATAATTTAAAAGATAAACTTTTAACTACTGAGTACATTGTCTGCTGACCTTGTGGACGTCATGGTCCCTCCTCAAGGGACAGAGAGAAAGTCAGAGGGAGCCAAGGAGGGAGGGGAGAGCCAGTAAAACAACTGCACTGTCTCTCAAAGCTCAGTGGGTCAGCAAGAGGAACATGGCACCCATGCTGGGCAGATAGGTGGTTCACTGCCTTATGCCATCTGGTGACGGCTTGGCAGTGGACTCCGTTCTCACTACCTCCCCGTTTGCTTCCTCCCCGAATCCAGAGAATGGAAGAAAGAGGAGCTCATTGTTGCTGATGGTAGAGCAAGAAAGGCATCCAGGGTCCTATCCCCATCTCCGTGTTTACAGATCAGGGGACAAGGGCCGAGGCTGAGTTAACGGGGTTACTGGAAATGATGAAGTGGAACCCCCAATTCCCAGGGCAGAGCAGTTCCAGCCATTTACATGGCCTTTCTCACAGTCAGTGCTTCACGGTACTTCCTGGCTCAACGGATGACTGACCTGCACACATGGCTTTGCTAGTTCGCTTTCTTCTTTATGACGTCAACACTCGGCTAAGTGAAGAGCAGTCGATTTTCAAGTTCCCATGTGGCAGATGAAGAATTACCAGCAAAAGAAGAAATTCTGAAAAAGATTGGGGCAGCAGGGTGGCTAACAAGCGAGTCAACCTGTGTCCTTAAGCACCAATGAAGCATCCCGCTGGCGAATCCTGTAGGATCGAGACAGTTAACTGAGGAGCCAGCTTGGGCTGCAGACAGGAGTCCAAAGCAGAAGAGGTGCCCTGCCAGCTGCATTGAGGCTCAAGGCGAACATCCTCAGATTGCTTTTAGAGAATGTGAAGAAGTCACCTGCCCATAAACAAGCCTTTAGAAATGCAGCTTCTTCCAGGCAGAGATCAGCACTGACGTTCACTAAGCCTCAATGTGTGCGCAGCAATGCTGGCCCAAAACGCGGGACACCAGCCTTCCCAGGTCCTCTTGAACCTGGCTACTTCCCCAAGTTTGGGAGCAAATTCAGAATCCTGAGGTGGCAAGTCATGATGAGAGGGGGTCTGGGAGACTCAGACCCCACAACCAGCCCCCCTGATTGTGCTCCAGCCCAGCCCAGTTTCCTCATCTCCAGTGAGCACAGCCTTTAAGAACCCCGGGACATGGTGGTACAAGCAGGAAACCAGGTAGCCCTCCTGCTTGCCTCCCACCCCCTCCCACCCTACTCCATTCAGCACCAAGAATGGCCTGATCATCTTCTGAATCTACTGCCCTTCCTCCAGGGGCCTAGCTCAGTCCCAGTCACCCTCCTCTCTGCCTGGGTAGCTGGCTGCTCAGGGTCCCTTGACCCTCGCCCCTCACCGCAGCAGGAGGGACGCTTTCTCCTCACATCTCAGCATGCTAGCCCCTCAGTGTTTCCCCATGGATGGAAGTAGCCTACATCTTCACTGTTTGTGCTCACAGGGCTTCACCTTCCCCGTCCTTCCTTTTTATTTCTCAAGATATGATCTCACTGCCCTTCCTTTACACCCTGTGAAGATCACAGCCCTCCCACTCAGGGCCCTCGTACATGCTGGCCCCCTCTGTGGGCATCATTCTCCCTCTTAGACATTCCTCCCTTAGACTCTGGCTTCGTTGCTGTTCTTCCCCAGAGGAGCCTGGCCCACCACTCACCAAGCCAGGACATCTCTGACACCCTCAACTTCTCCCCGTGGTACCTGTCACAGTTGCAACTGTTCAACGTGTTCAAATCTGTCCACACAGACTTTAAGGGTCACAAAGGCAAGATTTCCCTCCCAGATTGTCAGTGCTGAGCCCAGCACATAGTAGGGGCTTAATTACTTTGGGTGCATGGGTAGATGGATAGATGATGGATGGATCTCCATAAGCAACAAGGAGCACCGGAAAGATCCCATAGTTTCTGAGAGAGGGTCCCTGGACTATCTCAAATGCCTTATTAAAATAAGTAGGACATAAGGAACACCTCTGAAAGATAACCAACTGAAATCTGAGATGGGTACCTTATTTATGCTTTGGGGAAGCTGAAAGCCAGTGAGTTCCTAAAGTCCATTAAACCCTAAATGAAATCAAATCTCTGTAGAGGACTTATATGGCAGACGCTGGTACCCCACTCACATCCCGTGGAGGTCCCCTGTGATTCTCCACCTGCGTGTTCCCTCTGGTGTACTGGATCCTCACAGTCAGCCCAGGGCACTAAGGTGCTGTGCCAAGCCCGCCCCTCAGCTGGGAGATGCTGCCATGTGACCCACATCGTCTCTCAGAGTGTCCCAGGGAACTGAGGTCTAAGGGCCTCAGTGTCACCTGCCCTTTCAGTCACTCTGTGTTGACTCCTACTTTTTTTTCTTTTCTTGGCCCACTGTTCCTACCAAATAAATGAATTGCCCTGAATTCTTATCTCAGGGTCTGCGTCTGGGGGACACCAATCAAAGACAGCTCTAATAAGCACAACAGGCCTGTGACACAGGCAAAAAAAAAACCCCCTGGTAGTCTAGGACCTTTGGTGAATTGCTGTGTGGGAGGTGGTCAGCCAAGATGCCCAGATCTTGTTAGGAACAACAGAACCGCCATGAAGGCAGCGGGGGTCAGGCCCGGACCCTCCTCCTGGGCCCAGATGTCTGACCCTTCCCGGGAGCCCTGAGCTGGGGGAGGCAGGGTTAAGCCCAGGGCCAGGAGGCCAGAAACATTTTCACTTTTTCTTTCTGATACTTTTGGTGCACTGCCCCCTCCCTACGCAGTGTTTTTGCACTGTGACACCCTGAAAACTGCGAAATTTCGCCCAATTTGGTTTGATGTTCTCGAGGCGCTTGGCGCTGTATGAGACACTCAGACATTCCCACGGCCCCGTTCCTATTTAAAAACTGCCCCTCTATTTAAAGTTCCTGATGGGGGGAATAAAAGAGAAAAGGCTCCCAACCCTGAAAGGAACGTGAGATAGGAAAAGAAAAATCCACTTTGCTTCTAAAAAAAGGCTGAAAAGATAACCATCCATGGTCTCGTGTGTCAAGTCTGAGGATTCTTTCCTCTTTCTGGTTGTTTGCAAACCAGAGTGGAATTTTATTATGGGTTGCTCAGTGATATTTTCAAGTTCCTGGCCCCCGAAATTCCCTCCTCGCTCTGCAGCATGCCATTTAAGCTCCTCATACGGATGGGAGAGAATGGATCCAAAATAAAGCAGCCAGTGTCCCGAGCTGCCTTCCCCCGATGTGGCCACATTTTCCCAGAGCTGAGCCGGGGACCCAGCAAAGCCGCCTGGCTCCTTTTATGAACAACAAAACCATGATGAAGGCAACAGGAGTCAGAGAACTATTCACTGCAGGAAGTCCCAGTATCCGGTGAGAAATAAGAAATACAACAGCACAGGATGCGCCTTGGGTCAGGGGGACGTGCAAAGCCCGCAGCCTTTGTGTCCTTCTCTGTGCCGGAGTGTCAGTGTCTGAGCCCCCGGCTCCCCACTGAGCGTGGCTGGGGCGGGCACGGTCACTATCAGGCTTCCAGCCCCCGCCGAGGGCGACACGGAGACCGCGATGGCCACCTCCACCGGCCTGCTGCTGCTGCTGCTGCTGCCGCTGCTGAGCCAGCCCTGGCTGGGGGCTGGCGCCGACACACAGGCGGTGGTGTGCGCGGGCACAGCCTGCTACTCAGCCCACTGGGGCAAGCTGACTGCCGAGGAGGCCCAGCTTCTCTGCAACAAGGACGGGGGCAACCTGGCCACAGTGAAGACTGAGGAGGAGGCCCGGCACATCCAGAGGGCTCTGGCTCAGCTCCTACAGCCCGGGGCGCCCGGGACAGGCAAGTTCTGGATAGGACTCCAGCGAGAAAAGGGCAAGTGCTTGAACCCTGATCTGCCTCTGAAGGGCTTCAGCTGGGTGGGCGGCGGGGAGGACACGCTTTATTCCAACTGGTACAAGGAGCCCAGGACCACTTGCATCTCCAACCGGTGTGTGTCCCTGATGCTGGACCCGTCCCTCTCTTCCCTCTCCAGCCACCTCCCCAAGTGGTCTGAGGGCCCCTGTGGGAACCCAGGCTCTCCTGTAAGCAGCATCGAGGGGTTCGTGTGCAAGTTCAGCTTCAAAGGCATGTGCCGGCCCCTGGCCCTGGGGGGCCCCGGCCAGGTGAACTACTCGACCCCTTTCAAGGCCACCAGCTCCTCCTTGGAGGCTGTGCCCTTCGCCTCGATAGCCAACGTGGCCTGTGGGGCCGGGGCTGAGAGTAGGCAGCATTTCTTCCTGTGCAAGGAGAAGGCCACCGATGTGTTCGACTGGGGTATCTCGGGACCCCTCTGCGCCAGCGCTGAGTACAAGTGCAGCTTCAATAACGGGGGCTGCCAGCAGGAATGCTTGGAAGGGGAGGATGGCTCCTTCCGCTGCGGCTGCCGCCCGGGGTTCAGGCTGCTGGATGACCTGGTGACCTGTGTCTCCCGGGACCCTTGTAGCTCCAGCCCGTGCAGAGGAGTGGCCACATGCGTCCCCGACTCCCTCTGGAAAAACTACACGTGCCAGTGCCCCGAGGGCTACCAGCTGAACGCAACTCAGCGGGACTGTGTAGATGTGGACGAGTGCCAGGCCTCCCCCTGTGAACAGGAGTGTGTCAACACCCCGGGGAGCTTCCACTGCCAGTGCTGGGTGGGCTACGAGCCTGGCGGCCCCAGAGACAAGGCCTGTCGGGATGTGGATGAGTGTACGAGTCCTGAGGGCGGCCTCTGTGAAGGCTACTGCCTCAACACGGAAGGGTCCTTCCACTGCACCTGCTTGCCAGGCAGCGAGCTGGCCCCCGACGGGGTCTCCTGTATCCCAGGCCCCACGTCCCTGGAACCTTCTCCTGAGACCTCCCAGGGGCAGGACACAGGAGACAGAGAGGGGAGCCTCATGCCTTCCACCACAACCTCAAGTCCCATTGGAGGCCCTGAGGGCACTTCCAAGGTGGCACCCACCAGGTGGAGCCTCTTCCTTGAAACCAATGCCTCTATCACCCCTACGTCACCCCAGTCTCTGACCACCAGTGGGTCCCCAGGAATCTGGATAGAGCACAGCAGCCATCACCCCACGGCCACCACTGGTCACGAGGAGTCTACGGATGGGGATCTCATTGCCCAACCAAGGAATGAGGACCCCGACTGGAAGAAGCTGCTTTTGTTCTACATCCTCGGCACCGTGGCGGCCATCTTATTCCTGCTGGCTCTGGCCCTGGGGCTGCTGGTCTACCGCAAGCGGAGAGCCAAGAGGGAGGAGAAGGAGAAGAAGCCTCAGAGCGCGGCAGACAGCTACTCCTGGGTTCCGGAGAGAGCTGAGAGCAGGGCCATGGAGAACCAGTACAGGTAAAGAGGGCTGAGGTTGCCCAGGGGGGGCGGAGGGGGCAGACACAGGGAGAGGGGGTGGGCAACAACCCCAGAAACAGGTAGAGGGTGGGGACAGGCACCGTCCAAGCTGGACAGTAAGCCCAACCCCGCTGTGAACCCGGAGGCATGCTCCATGGAGCTCCCTTAGGACGGTTGGTCTGCCTGCAGCTCGGATGCACATGGGCCTCCCCCAGGGTCTTGACACGCACAGCAGGGCCCACCAGCTTCCAACGCTGTCACCTTCTGTTTCCCATAGTCCGACTCCTGGGACAGACTGCTGAAGGTGCGGGGGCCCCAGAGACACTGCCAGTCAGCTGCCACCATCCTCAGAGCTCAGATGGAGGGACCCACATCCTTCTGAAAGACTGGACTGGAATCTTAGCAAACAGTTGTCAACTTACTCCTTAAAAGCCTGGCCACTTGGACCGGTTGGCTGTATCCTAAATGCATGTGATATTCCCGGAGTGGAAGCCGTGGGATGTGGTGTCATGGCGGGGAATTTTATGAGTAGTTCCAATTGTCACCTAGTCTCCCTTTTCACATTCGAATACAATTGATTTCCTTTGTCTGCACTGGTTCTGGATTATGTCAGGTGCTAATGGGCTCCCTTTGAACGGCTTCTCCGCTCACTGGAGTCATCGAAGAAGAAAAGGGGTCTGATACTGCTAATTAGTATAATGGAGACTAAGTAAATTATTGTGTAACTATGTAAGGAGTTTTTTTGTTTTGTTTGTTTTTGTTTTTTTTGTCAAAGGGAACGGGCATATTTAGGACTGAAAACATGTCTTTGCATTTCCATTTATGCATTTTTCCCATCACAAGTCCTGCCGACCTAGAAGTTGTTGAAATCCTCCACTTAGTTAGCAAGGAGGTAGGGAGTTTAGAAATCGTTCTTAAGTTTCTGAGAGTCTTGGCTTTCTTTGCCAGTGAAACTTGAAAAATGTGGAGAAAGTTGTATGAAGCGAGTTAAAACCGTTTTGAACGTAATCAAAAGTGTGGAAGAGGGAGGCCAGGGTTTGTTCCACAAACACTTGAATCTAATTTCATCTACCGTAAATGTTCTGACGTGACTGTGGATGCGTTGAACACTCATAAGGAAGACGCCAAGGGCAACCTGTCTGTAAGCCTGCACATCCCCAAGACACCCGCCCCGCCCCGCGTCCCTGCCTTCACCTCAGGCAGCTCTGGATTCCGGTGCTTTGACTGTAGATCGAGGGCACCCTGGAGAGTCTTGTGCTCTCATTGTTTCTAAAGGACGCGTGAGGGAGATGGCTTGCTGGCATCATAAAGCTTTTTAGCCCAGTTCACAGTCGACATTAGCATAGTTCACAGTCCTGACAACTTGATCCTGATGTGTGGCTGTAGCACACAGAAGGGCCAGGGGCCAGTCATGCACCATGATGGTCCCCATGCTGCTTCAGGAATTTGTATTCTCTCTCTCTCTCTCTCTCTCTCTCTCTCTCTCTCTCGCTCGCTCTCGCTCTTTAAGAGGGAGTCTGGGGGAGGGAAGAAAGAGAGAATTACTAAAATCTTTTTGCAACTATAAAAACTGCTCAAAGCGTTAATTTATATACTCATGTTCAAGGGCTCACTCGCCAAGAATTCCCCTCATGATGCGGTCAGTACTGCGAGGTTCTGCCTGTGCAGCCAGAAAGCCCTGGGAGGTCAAGGCTGTGAGAGCCGCCTGAGGAGCCCTGTGGCCTCCGGCCCTGGGGGCTGTCTGCTGCAGCCACCTGACGTCCAGAGGGAATGGGCTTCCTTCCAGAGATCCGAACTCTGCCTCCCAGGAGAAGGCTATCCCATTGTTTCTGGTTTTGCCTTAGAAATGCAATTGTCCGAGAGGTTAACACCCGGGCCCTCAGAGTCCAGTGCACTCCCCCCCCCCCCAAATTTGAAATGTAGGTGCTATAGTTTATTATTATTTTTAAAGACCATGGGAAACGGCCGCGGGTGTCAAAGGAAAGAGGAAGGCTCTGTAGAGCCTAGCAGGTGTTTGTAAATTCTGCTTTTTATCCGGCTTTCACCTGGAATAAGTAGTGCCTGACACTCTAGGGCAGTGGTCGGCAAACTCATTAGTTCACAGGGCCAAATATCAAAGTACAGCGATTGAAACTTCTTTTGAGAGCCAAAATTTTTAAACTTCAACTTCTTCTAACGCCATGCCTTCAAAATAGACTCGCCCAGGCCGTGGTATTTTGTGGAAGAGCCACACTCAAGGGGCCAAAGAGCCGCATGTGGCTCTCGGGGTGCAGTTTGCTGACCACGGCTCTAGGAGACCAAAGCTGTGCTATCACCACTGGACCCTGGCGGTCTCTCATATAGGAACCAACTGGTGACTTAAATGCTGTTGCTGACCAGTCTCTGCACTGACATGAAAGAAATGCAAATTCAACAGCTTCCGCCTGGGTTTTTACAGTTTTTCTTTTTGTTTGGGATAAGGAGACGATCTTACTTTGGGCTTTGCCCAAGTCCTCTGTGATCCTGTGGGCCTTCAGCTGGCTGAGGGTACTGACATGCACTCTCATTTCAGTGTTTGGTTCTTCTAGGGCCCCCAAGGGGCTAAGAGGGCTGATAAACAGCAGTTTCTCAGACTCTGCTCTGTCTGAGTTGACCCCCTAAATGCCAGTACCAGGTCTCTTGCTCTCACGCCACTCCCTACCAGCAGCCAAGATCCTCCACTTGCATGACCTCAGGCAGAGAAACGGATTAAACTACTGGCCTCAGACAGATGCTTTCTTCTCCCATTTAATACTGCTATCATTCTGCCTGGCAATTGAATCCTTGCATTGCAGAGCTCCGGGCCACGGCAGTGAATACACAGTATTTGTGGGCTGTGTGGCCACTGGCGGACTGCCCATTTATTCACAGGGGCCCCAGGTAGCTCGGCCGTGACACGGCCAGAGAAGTGGATGGGGCCGAGCACGGGGAGAGGTGGCCCCGGCATGCGCACAGCCCTCCGGACCAGGTGCTGCTGTTGGTAACCCGCTGAGCAGCAGGACAAGTGAGACGATGGGAAGAGGGAGAAGGGTCTTCTTAGCAACAGGCTCCAAGGCGATGGGGACTTTTGTCCAAATAGTATTTCCCATCATTCAGTCATTTTAGGAAATTCTTGGAAAACCTGTATCTGGGACAAACTTACTTCCTCTTACCTTTTTTCCACCTTCCAAGGCAGATAATTGAAAAGGGAGGACACCTTTAATTATGTAGCTCACTAGGCCCATTTCTTACTTTTAGGGACAGCCATGGCTCCTTTTCCTTCTTTGCTATTTGTAGAGCCTGATGCAAGAGGACATTTCCCCCAGGGAGTCTGAGGCGCGGAGGAAACCGAGGGTGGGGCAGCTGTCCAACAATGCCCGGGGAGGGGTGGGCTTGGTGGGCAGGACCCACCGCTGCTCAGCAGTGTGGCCTCTAGGCACATGCAGCTGTGGAGGGCAGCTTGACGGAGTGGTGACCCTGTGGTGCTACACATCCACATGGCGTTTTCCCAGCAGCAGTTAAGTGGGTGAACTAAGCGGTTTCTGAGTTGAGGGCAGGAGGACTCTGGGGTGCGGTCCCTGTCAGGCTTTGCAAGGCCATATCTAGCCCTGAAGTGTTATTCAGTGGTAGCCTAGCAACCTTGGCAAAGGCTCCCCCTCCCATCGTTCCATGAACAGGCAAACAAGCGGAATCAAAGGTTAAGCATGTAATGCATGCTCATGTACATCGTGAAGGCGGGCCTGAGGAGGGAAGGAATCTATTTTCTCTTAAACGCACATGTGCACGTTGCTGTTCTCATTTATGTTCTAATCATGAGCACCTGTCCGAGCCTGCTGCGATGGCACCTGGCCTCCTCACGAGAAATCTTTGAAGAATGTGCATTTCAGCATTGGTTTCTTTAACTCCAACTTTCTTTTCCCTAAATATGTGAAAACTAAAAGAAAAGAGATGAGATCTGACCCCCCCCCCCCCCAAAAAAAAAATACTAACTTCAAAATAAGGCAGTTTTTTTAAGGCAAATATAGGAAAGCCTTTTGTGTTATTTTTCTCCTGGATTTCGCCATTGTCTAGAACAGGAAAACAGGAAAGCAATGCTTTCTAGCAGCTGCAAATGGCTCTACATATTTCCATCACCTTAAACAATAGAGCCCGTGTGGGAATCTGAGATAGGACATCTGCTTCTGTCTGGCTGTGAAACCCACGGCTTAAAGCTGTGTAGTTCATGGAATGAACAACAACAAAACCCCCCAAAAAGACAAATAATCAAAATTCCCCACCTCCCGATTTTGGGAACTAATATTAACTGGCGTGCTTTAATAAAAACCTGTATTTTGGTCTATTCTTGGAATTAATGCCCATTTATTTTAAGAAGCAACTCTAGAATTTCTTTCTCGAATAGTTCCTTTGACCTGCAAAGTGGCAAGGATTTCCTCTCCTCCCTCCACCAGATTTTGTCCTCTGTTCCCCTGGGCTGAAGCTTCTTTTGCATATTCGGCTTAAACTTGAACTAGAGTGTATGGTAGGTGTGACTGTAAATGTCTAGTCACTTCATGAATGCTAAATGAGGATGTAGGTAGTTTTAAATACCTGTATTTAAACTGTGTTCCACTGATTCTGGAATCATAAGCTTTCAATGCGGGGTTGATTTTCATCCCAGGCACGAGTGCTTCACAGGTTGGGGGGAGGGCACGCTTGAACGGGGCACTGATCCTCAGAACTCTGAGAAACTGAGTGGCATCTTGGGTCAGCCTCAATTGGCAGGTTTGTTGTCTTTTGCACTTTGTATTACACAGCTACTCTAATAAACTCTGAAATACGTTTGTTGTCAACTTGCTTTAATATATTTTATAACATGCCCGGCTGGCGTGGCTCAATGGTTGAACATTGACCTATGAATCAGGAAGTCATGGCTTGATCCCTGGTCAGAGCATATGCCTGTTCCCCTGGAAGGGGTGTGCAAGAGGCAGCTGATCAATGATTCTCTCTCACCATTGATGTTTCTATCTCTTTCTCCCTCTCCTTTCCTCTCTGAAATCAATAAAAATATTATATATATATATATATATATATATATATATATATATATATATTTCTTAACAACTCAAAATGTGAGGCAGACATGCATGTATGATCATTAATTGTATCTGTTTTCTTTTTCAAGCAGTTGCTAAAAGAAGGTAACCTGACTGCCCCATTTTCACATCTTCACCCACTGGAGGCAGCCATAGCCCAGAGCACTGGGTGGGTGCTGCCCAAACTGTGCTCAGCACTCTGCCATCGGACATGGACATACAGGGGGCCCGGGCTGCAGTGTGACCAGTGTCCCAGCTGCTGGAACCAGGCCCGATTGAATGCTTCCAAATGTTGCCTTTGGAATCAGAGTCCACTCCTCGGGCCTCCATTGCCCTGGTGACAACTGGTGCAGGAGTAAACGTGTCCAATTGGACTGATGCAAAAACACTGTTCTCTAATGGTCACAGGAGCATTGTCATCACTTTGTTGGCAAAGCATTTAGGATTTATTGAACTAAGTGGACAGGCTGACCAGGTTGGATGTTGTTTGGCTGCATGAATCTCACTGTGAGGGGAAGTTGGGCAGCAGATGATGGTCAGTTCCCAATCCACCTGCCTTTCAGATTGTGTCCTGGAAGGAACAGGGCTCAGGTGGGATCAAGTGCTCCAGTTATGCTAATGGACAGGATTTACTTGCTATGCCCACTCATCACTCAGGGCTAATTAAAGCTGATTCTTTTAGCAATCTAGTCACTAAAAAAATACAGTTAGAAATCATATCTTAATATCAACAACTATGGCTGGCCCTCAACACACACACACACACACACACCCACACCCACCACAAACACACACACACCCACCACAAACACACTGATATGCCTAATTAATCTGTTGCATGTGGTGAATACTAACATTTTTCAGTTTTTACTTTTTTCTAAATTTATTTTTAGCCTTCTTATGTCTTTTTATGGTTCTCTCTTGTCAACAACAACCCTGAATTTCACTGTTTTTCTTTTTCTTTTACCCAATCAAAAATGCCTTTGTCTATTTATTGGTTGTTGTTAATCCTCACCAGACGATATTTTTTCCATTTTTTTATTTTTAGAGAGAGTGGAAGAGAGTGAGGGAGAAGGAGAGGGAGGGAGAGAGAGAGAGAGAGAGAGAGAGAGAGAGAGAGAGAGAGAGAGAAGCATCATATGAGAAAGACATATTGATTGGTTGCCTTCCACATGTGCCTTGACCATCAGAGGTTGAACCTGCAACCCAGGTATTTGCCCCTGATCAGGAACTGAATCATAGACCCTTTGGTATGTGGGCTGATGCGTTAACCATTGAAAACACGGGGCAAGGCAAAAAAAGGAGATAATTTACTTTTAATGGGAAAAGTTAGCCTATTTACATTACTAATGAGATTACTAGTAATGTGTGGTGGCTAATTTTGTCTATTCTATTTGTAACAAGTTCTTGGCATTTCTACTCTTTCTTTCTTGTCTCTTACTGGTTTCACTGAGGTTTCTTTGGTTCTTCCCATTAACATTCTGAAACTTTATAAGTTCTATTTGTATTCTTCAAATGTTTCTCTTAATTTTTTTACCTCACTTCCATAAACCTATGCCTTTCTCTGAATGTCTGATGTTCATCATTAGCAATATCCTTCTTCCTGAAAAAGAAAAAGTTGCCAAACTCTGCTATTTCTTTCTCTCTTTCTCTCAAACTACCCAACCCTTCCTCACCCTCACCCAACCTGGATGCATCTAAATTTTATTTGTCAATAGTTCTGCGGTTTCACAGTCAACACCTATTTAGATGCCATGAATTTTACATGATTCTCATCTTCCCCTGATTGCCTTGGACTTGGTTTTCATAGGAATGGAGCTCAAACTGAGTGTTTTTGTTTGATTGTTTGTTTGTTTTTGCCTTTTTCTGAGAAGTCCACGAAATGGTAGGTTTTCAGCATCCTTGCATGAGTGAAATACTCTTTCCCCCTATCCAATGATGTCTGATGTAAACTACTTACTGCTCCTTAGAGCTCTGCAGATATGGACCATATCCTTGTTTTTTTCACAGCTGTTGTTAATGATGAGATGGCTAGTGTCAAATGACTTGTTTTTTTTTTTTTTCATAAATGATTTTTCCCCCCTCCTGTCCCTCCCCTGGATACTTTTAGTATCTTCTTGTTCTCTTTTGTTCTGAGGTGTGGTTCTTCCCCCTGGCCTGCCTGCATTAGGCAAGCACTTTCCATCTAAGGAGGTGCTTTATTCTGGTAGTTTCTGAGCACTTGCTGGGGTCCCCTGGGGCCCCTTGCAGGGCTTGTTAACACCCAGACAGCTGGTTTTCAGCCCAGAATTTTAGAGACAGCAAGTCTGGGATGGATCCCAAGATTTTCCCTCTCTGACGGGTTTCTGGATCAAGCTGCTGCATGTTAGGGACTCCTCCTGGAGAACGGTTTTATTCTGTTTGGGGTAATTTTCTTCTCTTATTCTTGTAAGTATACCCTCCCGTCCATTCTCTTCACTCTTACCCTGGAAACAATTTTTAAATTGTTCTATGTCCCATGTTTCCTAACTTTTTCTTTGACATTTTCCATCTTCCTTTCCTCTCATAGTATGTTATGAAATTGTATCATCTCCCGAGTGACCCTTGCTTGTCCAATGACCCTTGCTTGCCCTGTTTTTTCCAACGTTCTGGCCACCTTCTAGCATAGTAGATAATTTCCTTTCAGACATTATCATTTATTATTTATTGTCTGTATTTACAGATATGTAAACTCTACCAGAGCAGCAGTTTTTGTCTTTTGGTCAAGGCATCTAGGCAAGGGCTTAGCACTTAGTGGTGCTCAATAAACACTCCTTCATTCCTCTAAAGCCATGGCTGGATTTCCTTAGGAAGAAGCTGGGTACTTGAAATAGGACTTCTTTTTCAGGTATTTTCTACTGTCCTCACCTGAAGGCTAAGTGGCTACACATCATGTCTTCTTAAGACACTTTAAGGCACTTGAGGGCAGAGTTGTATCTTTATTGTGCTTTGCTCCATAGAATTTTTTTAAACCAAAGACCAATGGGGTATATTATTTCATGCAATATGTTGTTAAAGCAACATAGAGGAGAAATTCATTGAAATTTTACTTCTTACCTGATGTGAAAGTTGTATTTACTTATTGAAAAACAGGTAGCATTACCATCCCCGCTTTACAGATAAAGAAGCTGAGGCAGAGGGAAGTTAGAAAACTTGCCCACAGTCACACGGCTCACAGGTGATGAAGTAGGGTTGTGAAATCTTCCAGTCTCACTCTTAGTTATGAGGTTTCATTGCCTCCCATTAAATGTGAATGGGAACTGGACCTGCAATTTAAAAGTATCAACTAGTGACAAGCTGGCCTATCAACTTATTTCAAATAGAAAAGGTGGAGCACTAAGCAATTATGGGTATTTTAAATATCTTATATCCAATTGAATACACTTACACTTGTGAACTACACACACACACACACACACACACACACACACACACATACACACACCTCACACATGAGCTAAACTACTCGAAAGCTCTCTGCTATTCCCAGAGAGTTTGAGCAACCTGAAACTCAGGATCTTAGGGCAGATCCCACTACTACTCCCTCATTGACCCCCATAGTGGCCATTTCCATTCTGTCTTGGTCAAAATGATGTTCATGTGTAGTAGTAGAGGAGGAGGAGGAGGGGGTGAAGTATGCCTAACTTTCCTTTGCCTCAGCATAAATCACCTTTTAGTTATGCCCTGCCATCAAAGGCTACTGCTCAACTGGAACTCTCACAGACACTGATCAAAATGGAAATGGAGCAACCTCTTCAAAAACAGTTGGCAAATTTTTAAAGAGTTAAAGATGCACATAGGTCCCAGCAATTCCACTCTAAGTTATTGATTCAAGGGAAATGAATCTATTACCCATACAAAGTCTTGGCCACAGATATTCACAGGAAATTTATTTAGATCCTGAAACTGGAACAACATAGATATTCATTAGCAGGTACATGGATAAGGATTGTGGTTTATCTATACAGTGGGATACTCCTCATCAAAAGAAAGAAAGAAAGAAAGAAAGAAAGAAAGAAAGAAAGAAAGGAAGAAAGACTTCTGATAAATCCAATGGCATGGATGAATTACAAAAGCATTATGATGAACAAAGTAATATAAGTCTATACCCGAAGCCAGTCAGAAAAAGATAAATATCACATGATCTCACTTATAGTGGAATCTAATGAATAAAATAAACTGATAAAATGGGTCCAAAGTCATGGATGCATGAAACAAACTGACAGAGTTATGAGGGGAGGGGGTTTAGATTAACCAAAAAACTATACATACTAGAGGCCTGGTGCACAGATTTGTGCACTGGTGGGGTCCCTCAGCCTGGCCTGTGCCCTCTTGCAATCTGACATCCCCTGAAGGATGCAGCAGTGTGCAAAGCACAGGCAGCTGGGGAGGAGCCCGAGCCACTCCTGTTCATCTTGGCCCCCCTCGCCATCCATGAGCCAGGCTTCAGGTTGAGTGGTGCTCCTGCTGTGGGAGTGCACTGACCACCAGGGGCAGCCCCTGTATTGAGCGCCTGCCCCCTGGTGGTCAGTATGCACCATAATGACCTGTTGACTGTTGTTGGGTCATTAGGTCATTGGTCACTTAGGCCTTTATATATATAGATAGATGTGCATAGCCCATGGACACAGACAATAGTGTGGTGAAGGCCTGGGGTAGGGCAGGGGCTAGATGGAGGAGAGCCAAAGTGTGGAAAATGGGAAATATCTGTAATACTGTAAACAATAAGATGTATATACATATAAATACATATAAGAAATACATATAAATACATATAAGAAATACATAGAAATAAATATACATATATACATATAAATACATATGTATAATACATATATGTATTTCTTATATGTATAAATACATATAAGAAAGTAGATTGGTGGTTACTTGAGAGTGGGAGTGAGAACTGACCACAAAGGACCCTGACATGGATGGAAATATTCTGTGTCTTGATTGGGTGGTGATCATCATCCACATGTGAGTGCTTATCTTTGTCAAAACTCATCAAACCATACATGTAAAATGGGTATGTAAATCATAGCTCAATAAAGTTGATATTAACCTTCTGCTTATCACTGTTGTAAGTAAAATAAATATTTACAAGTTGTAGTCTGTATTTTATAAAACAATAAGACATAATTGCTTTGGACTTCATTTTTTTCAGAGGTTAATAACAAATGAATGACTCTTGTGGGCTGGAGCTAGCCTTTTATTATCTGAATTTCCTCTGTTGCTGGATGTTTGTGTAAATCCTCTGCTAAGATTTAATGATTGGAAACATCGCTTTCCATGACCAGTCTTCTCTCTACCACCCTTCAAGCCAGCACCAGAATCAATTCCCTTCATTTAGTGGCCTCCATCAAAACATTCAAATACATCACGAAGAAGAGGCCTCCTCTGTCTGCTCCAAGCCCACTTTCCTCTCCCCGATGCTGAGTATTAAGTTTTCAAGTTCACAGTGCTGGGTTCTTTCTTTTATCCTCCCTTTTTCATATCATCTAACTACGTGAGAGTGGGAGTGAGAACTGACCACAGAGGACCATTCTTAGAGATGGCCACAGGCAAACCCCTATCCTTTGGCTTTAGGCCCAGCACTTTACTAAGGAAACAACCTTTCATGTTATTAAAATTTATAAGCAAAAACAACCTTGGAAAAGCTCTTGGGCACTGCAGATGCCAAGTTTGAAGTGAAACCAGTGTCAACAATAAAGTCATGGCCTTTCATTAAAGGGCTTTTTCCATTGCACGGAGCAGACCAGATGCCTACAACAGTTTCTTTGATGCTCAGAGATTGGGTTTGATGCTTAACTATTTGTGGGTGCAACCGAATGCTGCTTATTAACTTTAGTTACATGTTGAATGGTCTTCAGCATGAGGAATTTATCTTTTCTTGAGTATAGGAAAAGATGATTCATTTGTTATTTCAAAGTTTGGAGTCATATGGTCTGGTATGAAGCCATGCATTAGCTTAACAAACAAGAAAACAAACCAAAATTGAAATAAAGCAAAATAAAGGTTTGTTGGGGGAAATACGTTTTGTTAAAGATTTTTAACTAAGCTGTTTAGCCTATTAAAATTCATCCTTGGGGGTGCTTACCTCACTGTTTACATCTACTTGTATAGGATAGATGCAAATTATAAATGTTCTTCCATGAATGCCAAGGAATCAATACTGTTCTAGGAATTTTATTCTGGTTCTACTTGTTTGTTAAATAAACTTGTAATTTTTGGCTGTGAATATGCCTGAACATCATAAAGCCTGGTTAACAGAACTCTTATTTTTGTCACATGACGAAGTTCAGAGATGAGAGCTCAGTGCTGCTGCAGCCAAGCCTGGCTGTCCTCCACTTTGGTCCTCCATCAGCAGTGTGCCACTGACACCCTCACCTGCTTACAACATGGCCTTGTGAGGCAGCCTTTTTATTTAATTATTTTTTTAATTGAAGTAAGATTGATAATGCAGAGAAAAAAACCAATTCCAACTATACTACAAATAATTTTTGATAAATATATGCACCCCCCAATCATTGTTTAATCAATACACAGAACATTCCTGCTCACAGCAAGTTTCCTGTGCTCCCTACCCCCGTGTCAATCCCCCTCTCCATAGACAAATATTGTTCTACTCTATCACTATGGCTTAGTTTTACCTATTCTAGACATTCACACTGATAGCATCAGAGTTTATTGGGATTAAGCCTGCCCTTTTGTTTACTAGATTTTGGTTTTAGGACATTTTTTTTCCCTTTTGATTCTCTTTTCTAATTTTGGGGGGAGTGGGTGGGGGTGGGCTTTAAACATTTTTTTTTTTTAGCATTTTTAAGTTTTAAAGATAAATTGAGCTGAAAGATTAGACAGGGCCATATGCCTCCTTTCCTCCCTACTGCACAATTTCTCCCATTATTAACATCTTGGGTCGATGTTTATACATAAGTCTATAGTTTACATTAGGGCTCCCTCTTTTTAATGTATATATTAAGAGTTTTGACATATGTATAATGAAATATATCCACCTTTACCTTGTCATGCAGACTACTTTCTACTGCCCTAGAGATCCCTTGTGCTATACCTATTCACTCTCCTTCCTTCCCTCTACCTGAACCCTTGGCAACCACTGATATTTTTACCATTTCCATAGTTTTGCCTGTTCTAGAAAGTCATTTAGTTGAAATCATACAATGTGTTGCCTTTTCACATTGGCTTCTTTCACTTAACCACATAGCTTTATGGTTCCTCCAGGTATTTTCATGGCTAGATAGAGCATTTCTTTTTAGTGTAGATGTACCACAGTTTGTTTATGCATTGTGAAGAACATCTTGGCTGCTTCCAACTTTTTGTAAGTATGAATAAAACTTATATAAACATCCATGTGCAGATGTTCATGTGGACATAGGTTTTTAACTAAATAGCAAGGAATAGATAATATGGTAAAATTATGCTTAGTTTGTAAGAAACTTTCAAAGCTGCTTTACCATTTTGCATTCCCACCAACAATGACTGAGAGTTCCTGTTGCTCTAGCATTTGGTGCTGTCAGTGTTTGGGATTTTAGCCATTTCATGACTATATAATGGGATCTCATTATTTTAACTTACATTTCCCTGGTAACATATGATGTGGAGCTCTTTCATATGCTTACTTGTCATATTTTTCTATTCCTTTTCTGGTGAGGTGTGTGTTCAGATTTCCCACAGATTTTAATTGGGCTGTTTATTGTATTATTGTTGAGTTTTATGAGTTCCTGTGTCTATTTTGGATACCAGTCCTTTGTTCAGATATTTTTTTTTTTTTAGCAAATTTTTCCTCCCAGTCTATGGCTTGTCTTTTCATACTCTTAACAGACATTGTTAATTTTGACTATAATATTTTATTATTGCTTTTTAATTCCTCTAGTGGGTGTCAGGAGGTCAGTTGAGCTGGAGAGAGAGAGAAAGCTAAACTGTCAAATGTTGGAGTCACCAAATAATGCAACAATGAGCCAAAATGAAAGAAAGAGTGAAACCCTTAGTCACTTATTGAGATGGTATAAGCAAAAACCCCAAAGCAGAGAAACCAACTCCCTGTTTCATTTCCTCTTGAGAGGTGCACTGGTAGAGGGTGAGCTGAATCTGCCCAGACACAGAGGTGACCTCACTGTAGAGGAGTCTGGAACAAAGGATTCCAGTGGTTCTTTTGACCTGAATGAGGAGCAGAGGTAGAGGGGAGAGGGCTAGGAATGGACTGAGTCAGCATGGGGGAAAATGTCTTCAAGGTTTCCCTTCTTTCAGAAGGAGATCTCAGCAGTGGTGCCTAAGCAAGACTTCTGTCCATGACCTCAGTAAAGAGGCCTAGACATGAAGGTGCCAAGGGCTAGGAGTTCAAATATGCAAAGAGCATGCTCTGGCAGGAATAAGTCACTCAACTTTAGGCCTTTTCAGAAACCATAGTTCACCAGCTGTGCTCCAAGCATGGTGTGGGGAAGGCAGTTCCCTCATGATGCCTGTTAGGTAAAGTCTCTGCAATTACCTGTGGTCAGGCCTGAAAAAACACACCAAGACCATGTCTAGGAGCTGGACTCCTCATTTGGTTTTCCTAATCTTCTTTGTGGGGTCCCAAGGGCAGGTGGGGTCCCAAGGGCAGGCCCCGATTAGGGCTGATTGAGGCTGATCGGGGCCAAGCTGGCCAGGGGAAGGGGCCATGGGAGGTCAGCCGGCTAGCCTCCACCCTTATCAAGGTGGTGGAGGTGTGTGTGTGTGTGTGTGAGGGGTGTGTGTGTGGAAATCGGGCCACAGTGCATGTCAAGGCAACCAGTCCTTCTGGTTGTTCCAGCATTCCAGAATATATAGATTTACTAGTTACTCTATAAATTATATTTTATCACACACAGTCTGCTTAGAATTAATACTGCACCTCTTCATGTAAAATATAAGAAACTGAAAACAATATAATTGCATTATTACTGTCTTTTGTACCATTTTTTGGTCATATGTTTTATAACTACAGATTAGTATAGTGGCACAATCTTTGCTTTAGAGAGTCAGTTATTTTTTTGGAAATTGAGTAAATATCATCTTTTATACTTATTCATATATTCACTATTTCTGGTGATTTTTGTTTCTTTTTGGAGATCCAGGTTTATATCTGGTGTTATTTCCTGTCACCTAAAGAGCTTTCTTTGGTATTATTGCTGTGTATGCCTGCTGGCACCGAATTATCTTGGCTTCTTTTATCTGAAAATGTATTTATTTCTCCTTTATTTATAAATAATATTTTAGCTAGACATAATATTCTTTGGTGTGTCTTTGTTTGTTTGTTTCAGATCTTTAAAGAGACTTCTCCATTGTCTTCTGGTCTTCATTGTTTCTGATGAGACATCAGTTTGTTTTTATTCTAGCTGCTTTCAAGATATTCTCCTTATTTTTGCTTTTCATCAAATTGACTATAAAGAACTAATTATGCTTTCCTATGTACTTATCTGCTTTGAGTTTACTGAAATTCTTAAGCCTATAAGTTTATGTTTTTAGCAAAATTTGGAAATATTTTATTAGCTACTTTATTGTTACATTCTCTCCTCTCCACCTAAAACTCTAATTGAAGCTTTGTTAATTCATTATTTCTAAACCTATTTTTTAAAATTAATTTCAGACTGATTAATTTTTATTGATCCATATTTAAGTTCATCAGTTCACTGATCTATTTCCATATCATTTTCTGTATGCTTTTAAGTTTATAAAATAAACTTTTTAATTCAGATGGTATATTTTTCTGTTCTATATTTCAATTTGGATATACATATATACACACATATATATATAATTGTAATTATATATGCATATTTATATAATTCTATTTCTTTACTGAGATTCATTGTTTACTCATTATGACTATTTTTTTCTTTAACTCTTTGAATATGTTTATAATAGTTACTTTAAAGTACTTATCTGTTAATTACACTATTTGAATCATTTCAACACCTGTTTCTATTGAATTTTCTTCCCTTTAAATTGGGGTTAATTTTTTATTTCTATGTCTAGTATTTTTATTTTTTATTTTTTTATTTTTAAAAATATATTTTATTGATTTTTTACAGAGAGGAAGAGAGAAGGATAGAGAGTTAGAAACATCTATGAGAGAGAATAATCAATCAGCTGCCTCTTGCACACCCTCCACTGGGGATGTGCCCGCAACCAAGGTACATACCCTTGACCCGAATCAAACGTGGGACCTTTCAGTCCACAGGCTGACACTCTATCCACTGAGCCAAACTGGTTTTGGCTATGTCTAGTATTTTTAATTGTATGATGGACTTTGATACTTGTGGAGGCTCTAGTTTATATTATCTTCCTCTTCCCTTCTGTGAGTATTATTTTTTGTTAAATTATTGGTTGATTACATAGAACTTCTAAAGACTTAGTTTTATGCTTTATTAGGGCATATATATTTTGGTTTTACCCTTAATCTCAGAGTGAATTCTTTAGTTCTGGGACATAACCTTTACTTCTAAAGTATGGTCATTTGGGGGAAAGGGGGTTTCAATGAAAAGTTTAAGGTGTTTACCAAGCCTAACTTGGTCAGACTTAAACTCTAAACTCCTGTGGTGGTCAGTGGCTAACATGTATGCTCAGCTCTTTCATTTTTCTGTGCGATGATTTCCACTGACTTTCTTAAAGTCTTCATCATATGGTTCAGGGTCAGTTAAAGATTTTATTTGAGTTTATACATAGATGATTTGGGGGCTCTTCCCTGAGGCGTCCTGTCCATCCTTTGACACCTCTAGCCTGTAATACTGGAGTTGTTTGCTAGTGTTATAGTCACCCCACATCTTCTTGGGGGAAAATTTGAATGCACATGGATCTCATCCAAAGTGGTTTCCTCCTTTGAAGGACTAAGTCCCTCCAGTTTCTATCAGATTGTAGTCACTCCCTAGTGCCTTCAAATAGTTATTTTTCCCATTTTATCCATTATTATTTTTTTTTTTAAATCAGAACCAGATCTTTGTTCTTTTGGGAGGACTTTACATATATCCCAGCAAGTAGTGTGTTTATATCCAATTGGCTAGAAACTGACAACATGACAATCTCTAGACAAAAATTCTGGAAGGATTGGAGAGGGGGATGAAGGTCAGCCAACCAAGAGTATCCCCATGTTGCCATTTAAAACATCCTCTAATTCAGACTTTTCACATTTTCAGACCCACCTCCCTTCCTCTTCCAACAAGATAAACATGCCATCTTAATGAATGAGGTTTCACACAGTAATTTTAAATTTGAATATTAACCCATTAGTTTTGTATAACCTTGGTGGATAGATTCTTGAAGATGATAATGTACCCTAAGAGCTTTGTTTTGAAGATCATTGATCCTCATAATAATTCTCTGGTCAAGAAGGCCTAGACAGAAGGGTAAATAGCAATACAATTGCTGACAGCAGTATAAGTAGTTGGAGTTTTGTTTGTTTGTTTTTTTCCTATAACTAATATTTGGCACTTGCCCCACACATCTGGCTAGTTCTATTGCCCATACTGGGTGTCTGTGAACCCAGAACCAGAGATTAAGAGTAACCTGGGACCTATGTGCCAAGGGCACAAGCCCAGGTTGAGGGTTTGATCCCCAGAAAGGGGCATACAGAAGGCAGTCAATCCATGATTCTCTCTCATCATTGATATTTCTATCCTTTCCCTCTATTTTCTTCTCTGAAATCAATAAAGAAATATATTTTTAAATGGGCAGAAAATATATTTTTTTAAAAGATGAATGGTGATCTGGATCTGAGTAGCATTTTTTGCAGGCACTCTGTGAATGCCCACTTGACACCTGCAATAGCAAACACAGAGGGTTTCTGTACCAACCGGTGATTTCACCCTTGTCAAAGGCAGAGAATAATGAAAGGACAGACATGGGAACAGTCACATGAGAGGCCATCACCTATCTGCCCTTGACCGGAATCGAGCCCGAGGCTCTATACACTGAGTTAAACCAGCTAGGATCTAAGTGCCTTTTTATTTATTTATTATGCACTAGGTACTAAGTATAATGTTTGGCTTATAGCTGGAGAAATTGAAGGTTAACGATATGTAAGCAGATATTTGATTCCCTTTATCCACTTCACCCTCCCTCTACTCCCATTTCCCTCTGGTAACCACCATTCTGTTGTCTATATCTATCAGTTTGTTTGTTTTTTGTTTTGTTAGTTCACTTGTTACTTTTTCTTTATATTTCACATATGAGTGAAATCATACGTTCTTTGTCTATTTCTGTCTGACAATATATTTTTTAAATAAGGCATGTGAGCAACTTGTCCACTGTCACAGAGCAAACATCAGAAACAAGACCTAAACTGAAGCTCATCTGTTTCTTCAGAAACTTGCTCTTATTCCAAACACACCATTTTCCAAATGCTGAAAAAAATTACAAAAGGAGACACAATTTAGGTGAAGAGTTGATTTTTGTGTTGTTTTTTGTTGTTATTTTACTAGATATGGTATAAATTGTGATTCAAAGAGATGACCTTTCTTCACCCCAAATCATAAAAATTGAAGGCAGAGAAAATTTGACTTTTTAGAGTTTCATTTTACTCAGAGTGACACCCATTAAGAGCTAGTTTAAGACAGACTAGTAGATATCACTGGGTGGAAAGAAACTGGTGTGTGTGTGTGTGTGTGTGTGTGTGTGTGTGTGTGTGTGTGTAACATAATAATGACTGTCCTACTGATTAAAATGTACTAATCAATGGAGTTTTTAATTCATGCCAGTTGCTAAAAGTAATGAAATCTTATGTCCAGGCAGCTGATTAGAACTTAGTAAGAAGATAACTGCACCTCTGCCAGCATGGCTATCTGTTTTTGGATGAATGGGATTTTACATGCCACCCTACTCTTTTTAAAAGGTAAATTTATTGGGGTGACATTGGTGAATAACATTACACAGGTTTCAGGTATTCAATTCTACAATATATCATCTGTATATTGTATTGTGTGTTTATCAACCCAAGTTAAGTCTCCTTCTGTCACATTTATCCCCTCCTTTACCTTCTTCCCCATCAACCCTCTGGCAATAACCATACTGTTGCCTATGTACATGAGTTTTTCTTGCTTTGGCCTTTGCTTAATCCTTTCACCTTTCTTATTTGGCCCCCAGCCTCATTCCTTCTGGCAGCTGTCAGTCTATACTTTGTATCCATGAGTCTTTCTCCACCCTGTTTGTTAGTTTATTTTGTTCATTAGATTCCACATATAAGTAATAATATGGCATTTGTGTTTATCTGACTGGCTTATTTCACTCAGGATACTACTTTCCAGGTCCACCCATGTTGTCAAGAAAGATAAGATTTCCTTCTCTTTTATGGCTGAGTATAATCCCATTGTGTATATGTACCACAGCTTTTTTATCCACTCATCTACTGATGGGCCTGTGGTCTGCTTCCAAATCTTGTCTATTGTAAATAATGCTGCAATGAACATAGGGCTGAATATATTTTTTTGAATTAGTGTTTTGGGTTTCTTCGGATATATTCCCAGAAGTGGGATTGCTGGGTCATAAGGCAGTTCTACTTTTACATTTTTGAGGTAACTCACTGCTTTCTACAGTGGCCACATTCCCACCAACAGTGCACAAGAGTTTCCCCTTTCTCCACATTCTCATCAATACTTTTTGTTTATTGATTTATTGATAATAGCCATTCTGACAAGTGTGAGGTGATATCTCATGGTGGTTTTAATTTGCATAACATATTTTCATATGTCTCTTGGCCATTCTGTATGTCCTCTTTGGAGAAGTGTCTATTCAGGTCCTTTGCCCATTTTTTTTTAAATTGGGTTGTTGTTGTTGTTGTTGTTGTTGTGTGTACTGAGTTTTAAAAGTTCCTTATACATTTTGGATATTAATCCCTTATCAAATGTATTATTGGCGAATATGTTCTCCCATTCAGTGGCTTGTCCTTTTGTTTTGTTGATGGTTTCCTTTACTGTGCAAAACCTTTTTCATTTGATGTAGTCCCATTTGCTTATTTTTCTTCTGTTTCCCTTGCCCAAGACAATATAGCAGAAAAAAATATTGCTAGGAGAAATGTAAGATTTCATGCTGCCCTACTCTTCCTTGCACAGCCCATTCCCCAGTTTTGGCGCTGCCAGCAGTCTACCCACCAACTGGGACCCGTGAGATTCTCTCAGTGCCCATTGGTAGGTATCCAAGACTTCACACTTCTACTTATTATTGGGAGGGTCATGGGAAAATTAGTTCTTGGGTACCAAAGGACAAAAGGGAAAGGGTAAGCAGTTAATAGATAGTTTGAACAGCATACCTGTCAAATCATTAAGAATATTATCTTAAAAATTAATCACTTAATAGATGTTTAAGGTTTCCCACTGCATAGAAAATACTGTAATAGGAGTAGAAGACATAACTGTAGCCTTCATAGAGCTTACAAATCAGTTGAGAAGACAAGACAAAGCAGATATACCAATAATAAATAAAAGTAAAAGAATAATATTATTTTTTTAATGCTGGAGCTTTCCATAGGCTTTTTAAGCTCAAATATTTGAATAAGTAAGGGCCAAGACAAGCTGATATGAACAGATGCAATAATTTATTAGTTAAACAATGATATTTATTGTGAGGCCTATATGTGCTGGTCATTTTACTGTAAGACTAACCATAAGTGAATAAAATAGACATGATGTCTGCCCTCTGGGGCAGAAAGAGTGGTGATAAGTAAGCAAAAGAAATACATGATTATACATACAGGTTTGTGTTTGCACACAATATGTATGATTTTGTAAAACATATTTGTATGATTTCAAATAATAAACAATAAAATAAATTCATTGGATGTCTGTGGTAAAGGAAAGTGATAGGGGGTGGAAATGGAAAGGATGGAGGGGATGGGTGGCTTGGGCGTGGTGCTGGGAGGGGTGAGAAGGGGGCAGACATGCAAATTGTGAGCTAGAAAAGTGTTCCAAGGAGAAGGAACAGTGAGTGCAGCAGCCCAGGGTGGGGCAGAGTTTGAATGGGGAGTCAGAGGAATTGGAGCTGAGCAGAGGGAAGGGCTGGATTGCAATGGCTTTAAGCTGCTGGACAGATAGGTGATGGCCTCTCATGTGACTGTTCCCATGTCTGTCCTTTCATTATTCTCTGCCTTTGACAAGGGTGAAATCACCGGTTGGTACAGAAACCCTCTGTGTTTGCTATTGCAGATGTCAAGTGGGCATTCACAGAGTGCCTGCAAAAAATGCTACTCAGATCCAGATCACCATTCATCTTTTTTAAAAATATATTTTCTGCCCATTTAAAAATATATTTCTTTATTGATTTCAGAGAAGAAGATAGAGGGAAAGATAGAAATATCAATGATGAGAGAGAATCATGGATTGACTGCCTCCTGTATGCCCCTTTCTGGGGATCAAACCCTCAACCTGGGCTTGTGCCCTTGGCCCAAATCAAACATGGGATCGTTCAGTCCACAGGCCATTGCTCTATCTATTGAGCCAAACTGGCTAGGGCATCATTCATCTTTACTAGAGCAACATGACTTTCCCCAAATTAGGGGAAAATATATAAGATATATTATATAAAAGAAAAGATATAAACTATGCCAGAAATGTCATTTTTCTAATATTTTTTATTGTCACCTATGTAACTCAAACCCTGATCAAGATAAAGAACATGACCATCATTCTAGAGAGTTCCTCATCTTCTATCTCTGTCAATTATGGCACCCCCACTCCAGGCCCTCACTAGAGGTAATGGCTGTTCTGATGTTTTTTTCCCTTTATGGATTAGTTTAACTGTCTTTATTTTTTATATATTTTATTATTGTTTTTTTTTTTTTTACAGAAAGAAGGGAGAAGGATAGAGAGTTAGAAACATCAATGAGAGAGAAACATTGATCAACTGCCTCCTGCACATTCCCTACTGGGAATGTGCCCGCAACCAAAGTACATGCCCTTGACTGGAATGGAACCTGGGACCCTTCAATTTGTAGGCAGAGGCTCTATCCACTGAGCCAAACCAGTTAGGGCAGTTTGACTGGTTTTGAAACTTCACATACTCTTGTGTTAAGCTGCTTTCCTTTGGTGTAATGTTTCTGAGATTCTCCTCTTTGGTGGTGAGTAGAATTCCATTGTTTGCCTACACTGCAATTTAGGTATGAATTTGTCTGCTGGGGAGCATCTGTTTCTGGTTGGGAACTATTGTAAATAAAACAGCTGTGTCTCACTCTAACTGGTTTGGCTTAGTGGATAGAACATTGGCCTGCGGACTCAAGGGTCCCAGGTTTGATTCTGGTCAAGGGCATGTACCTTGGTTTCGGGCACATCCCCAGTAGGGGGTGTGCAGGAGGCAGCTGATCTATGTTTCTCTCTCATTGATATTTCTAACTCTATCCCTCTCCTTTTTCTCTGTAAAAAAAATCAATAAAATATATTTTAAAAACCCCAAAAACAAACAAACAAAAAAAACAGCTGTCCATGTCCACCTGAAGCCACATTTCAGGACTGTCTCAAGGGCGACTTAGCACATATCAGAGGTAAATACAGCCTGTTCATAAGGCTCTACAGCTGTAAATCACATTTCCTCTATTTCCTTTTGCTTACGTTATTTCAGGGATAGACACATGGTTATGTGCGGGATGTCAGAGCGACCTGATGAAGCCATTGAATCTTGGCTTCACTGCTGCTCCAAGACGTTGGCGAGTCCACTTCCTCAAAACTTTGTTTCATTATCTGTAAAATGAATATATAAAGTAGTTTCAATACCTGTTTGTCATGAGGATTCATTTAGATGGTCTATGTAATGTACTTAATATGGCACCTGGCATAGAGTAAGTGGTCATAAAATGGAATGAATGGATAAAAAGGGCTATACAGCAAAGATCCAGTATATATTAGTAAAAAAAAAATATTTAAGTACCGGAAACATGGGGAGATTCTAGGACATTCCATCATAGAATCTACAGGGCATGCTTTATAATTCATTCAAGAAAAAACAAAAACAAACATGTTTCCATACCTTGCTGAAAATAAAGAGAGCTTTCCAGAACTCATTCAGTTATCCAGCACATGGACTGTTGATAGTCTTCAAAGAGAATTTCCCTTTTTTGCCTTGAGGTGAAATGGTCTACCAGTGGGATTCTAGCTAGCTGGAACATCAGCATTCCTGAAGAAAGAAAGGCCATTACAGACCTTGCCAAATGAGAGGAATTTGAAAAGAATGAGTCACAAAGCCACTGACAAGATCTTTGTACACATACTATTTTATCAGAATATTCTGCCCTGGATGGGTAGTTTAGTGGTCAGTGCATTATCCCATATGCCAAGGTTGTGGATTCAATCCCAAGTCAGGGAACATATAAGATTTAACCAATGAAATGAATGCAAAAATAATAAATAAATGGATCAACAAATCAATGTTGCTCTCTCTCATCAATAAATAAAAATAAAAGAGTAATATACAGATTGACCATCACTCCAACACACAATAGCTGCCCCCATGTGGTCAAAGATCCTGCCCCCATGTGGACACAAGATGGCTACCATTACCACAGGATGGCCAGCAGGGGAGGGCAGCTGGGAGACACCAGGCCTGCAAGGGAGGGCAGTTCAGAGGGACCAGACCTGCAAGGAAAGGCAGTTAGAGGGGATCAACCCTATAGGGGAGGGCAGTTAGGGGTGACCAGGCCGGCAGAGGAGGGAAGTTGGGGGCAAACAGGCTGGCAGGGGAGTGGTTAGGGGGTGATCAGGCTGGCAGGCAGAAACGATTAGGGGCAATCAAGAAGGCAGGCAGGCGAGCAGTTGGGAACCAGCAGTCCTGGCAGTTGGACATCCCTTGAGGGGTCCCAGATTGGAGAGGGTGAAGGCTGGGCTAAGGGACACACACACCCCCCATCCCATGTACAAATTTTGCAACAGGCCTCTAATCAATAAATACAAATTAAAATTTTTTTTCAGACCTTAGGTGCCCATAAAATTGATAGGAGACATTGAAGCAAACAGAAACCCCACACTCACGGACAGTGTATCCTACACTTTACTTCCTTTTAAAAATTGGGTATAAAAATCTAGAAAACATGTTTTCTTTTAATAACTTTGTTGATGCTGACACTTTTATTACCAGGAACCCTGTTGTGTGATGCTTCTGATAACAGAAAAATTTTCTCTTTCATCAGATTACTAAAGTAAAAAAAAAAACAAAAAACAACAACAACAACAAAAACACCTGCCCATAAATAAAATACTCTTCTTCTTCACAGTGCTTTCCTGCTTTTGATAATTTCTTTTCTCCTTAAAATTGTTTAAGTTGACAGTACTGCTCTGCACCCACTCTGAAGGAGATACTTACACTTTCTGTTTCAGGTTTTCATAGGCTCTAATATGTGTGCTTTTGTGAATGGTGATATTTCTATCTTTTCAAGGCTTTTTTTGGGTAGAAGAGCTGGCTCTCTTACAAGTCAAATTAATTGTTTGAGCATGAGTTAAAAGTGACCAATAAAGTATGCCCTGGTCACTGTGGGGACCACAAACATGTTACACATGGTATGTGTTTGAAAAGTTAGGCATCCAAGCTTTGGATATCAAATCTACCTCTGGTTTCTGGAAAAGGCACTGGACAAACCAAGTCCATAAAGGGAACAGTGTATGCAAGCTTTTTATTTCCATTTTCTAATTCTCTTACCTCAAATTCCACTGCTCATAATTTAAGAAAAAAAAGAGTATGAGATCTTATACATAAACTGGTCCTTTCAAACTCAAGTTTGACAACCCAACTTCAATTCAAGGGACTCAAATCTTCCAATTATTCCTGCCAAGTCCAGGTAAGTTTTATTTAGAGAAGAGATGTGTGGATGTGGATTTTACTAGAGGCTGTGGTGAGTGAGGTACCAAAATTACAACTGGTCAAGAAATCCTCTTTGATAAAAAGTATTATTGCATCAAGCATGTTATCTGCCCTAGAAATCAGTAGACAGTCCTATAGTTTTAAATGTGATATTTAAGAAATTAATGAAATTTCATAAATGGATTAAAAATATGAAACTTTTAAGTGAAAATACTATGCTCAATTCAGAAAGAAATAGATGTTTTTGCCTTATGTCATTTACAAGTCATTTAAGGTTTCATAAAATGCAACCCAAATATTATGTTTGCCCATGGGCTGCACCTCAAATATTAGTGCAATTATGTTATTTGGGCAAAAGGATTATTTACCTTGGTGCTATTATTATTATTATTATTATTATCCTCACTTGAGAATACATGTGTGCTTTTTTTAATACATTTTTATTGATTCAGAGGTGAAGGGAAAATGAGAGAGAAACATCAATGCTGAGAGAAAATCATTGATCAGCTGCCTCTTGCATGTCCCCTACTGGGGAACTGAGCCACAATCTGGGCATTTTCCCTGACTGGGAATTAAACAGTGACCTCCTGGTTCATAGGTAGACTCTCAACCACTGAACCATCCTGGCTAGGTACAAGTATATATTTTTTATTGATTTTTAGAAAAAGAGGAAGTGTGTGTGGGAGAGAAACATGGATGTGAGAGAGAAATATTGATCATTTTACTTCCATACAATTCTGACTGGGGATTGAACCTGAAAACTAGGTATGTACCTTAACTAGGAATCAAACATGCAACCTCTTGTATACAAGAAATGCTCCAACCAATTAAGTCACCCAGCCAGGGCTGCCTTGGTTTTATTATTAATCTTTTATTATTTTTGGCTCTAGGGCCTTAGTCTTATGGGCCAAATGTAAGCTCAGGCTCTTAAAGGATTGAAGAATGAAACAGAAGAGTCAGAGAAAGATATGTGACAACCAAAGCAGAGCTTAGAGAGTGAGACAGATTGGCAGATTCTGTGCTATTGGCTTTGATGATGGAAGAACAAACCACTGCCAAGAAATTCAGGAGACCCCTAGAAGCTGGAAAAGATAAGGAAAAGGATTCTCCCCTTGATTACCCAGAAGGAGCTCAGCCTTGTTGACCCCTTAGCTTTGGAATTCCCACCTCCAGACTGTAAGACGTTGATGTGTCCTGTTTTAAATCACTCATCTGGTAATCGGCTGTGGACAGCAGCCATAAAAACTAATATGCTCCAGCACAAAAAATACTAACCTACTTATTACCAATGATAGATATTATCAATTAAAAAATACATTATATATATATATATATATATATATATATACACACTGAATGGACAGATTATTATGATCTTTGAATGCATAATAATTTGGCCACTCTCTCTATATATATATTAGAGGGACAGTGCATGAATTCATACCTGGGTGGGGTCCGGCAAGCCTGACCAGGGGGAGGGGACATGGGTGGTTGGCCGGCTTGTCTGTTGGCCAAACTCCTGGTTGAGGGGACAATTTGCATATTAGCCTTTTATTATATAGGATATACACTGAGTGGCCAGATTATTATGCATTCAGAGATCATAATAATATAGCCATTCGGTGTGTGTGTGTGTGTGTGTGTGTGTGTGTGTGTGTGTATTATATAACTTTGTTCTTTAATATGGAAATACTGGCCTCTCACTGAAGATTAGAGAAAATATGAAAAATGATGTCAGAGCTAGTGCAATGTCTGTAGGAGTGTGACCTTGGCTCCCATTTCTCAACTTTGTGTGAACTGATTCATGGAATGGAAACGCCACCTGCAGTAGAAAAGACTTATCTGGTTAAGTAACCAAAGATGAAGTAGGGTTGCCCTTACCTGGGGAGTTGGTGAGTTCAGGGCACCAGGGAATGTCAGTCACAGGCTTACAACTTACTGGAAGCCATGCGATGGAAAATTCCAAGTATCCAATGGGGATGCTTTAACTGAAAGAACAGAAGAATATTTCTCTCCTCTTTTGCAATTCAAGACTTGTTGTCATTTTAATTTCTCCTATTACTTTACAACTTTAAAAAACACAGTACAATTTGTTTTTGCTTTCTTTCTTCTTCCTTCTGATTCTACAACCTTTCCTTCACCCATCAGAATTACACAATAATAAGTAAATCCATAAGGGGGCAAAAAATTGTCCTTTACACTTGAATAAAATACTTATTATTTGTTGAATTTTTATCCTCCTGTCCCATATGTTCTTTGAACTAGACAAAGCTTTTAAAGGCAAGGTCTGAATCTTTTGGAATTCTTCTTTAATGTACATATGACAGAGGCAGGTTCAATCTGGCCTACTGTTTTCGTATAGTTCATGAGGTAAAGATGATTTTCACACTTTTTAATAATCAGAAAACAGTACTCCTTGACATGTGAACATTATAAAGAATTCACAATCCACAAATAAAGTTTTATTGGGATACAGTACTTTCATTCATTTACAGTGGTCTATGCCTGTTTTTATCTACAGTTAGAGACAAAATGACATGCAAGGTGTAAAATACTGACTATATTTCCCTTCTGTTGACCTCTGGACACATAGAAGATACTATTTAATGATGATATTTGACTAAAAATAGGGGCCAGGCTTTGAAATGTAAATAAATTAGATCAGAAAAAATGGCAATTCAGGAAGCTGTACTTAAACTTATTGAGGTTTGTACCAACTGGCTAGGCTGCATGTAACAGAAATCTGATTGTAGTGGCAGAACCAAAGGGGGATTTATCTCCCCTAATTAGAAGTTCAGAGGATGCTGCACTTTGCATCCTTGCAGATTTCCACAAATTCCACTTAGCTAGGCTTAAAAGTGTATTTCCTCTACCTCATCAGAATACCAGGTTAGGAAGAGCTGTGCCCGAGTGGGTTCTGGGGCCCATGGAAGCATCGGCAGAGCCAGGACCTAAAGTGGAAGGCCAGGAGAAAAAAAGAGATGGGGGTGGTTAGAATGTGATCAGAGCCATGGAAGCCACTCCATTCATGTTTCATATCCCACAAGCCAGTGGTTCTCATGCTTGTGCATCAGGATCCCCAGGAGTTCCCACTCAAACCAGAGGGCTGAGCCCAATTCATGGAGTTCCCAATTCAGTTCTGGGCTGTACCCAGGGATCTGCTTTTCTGACACTTGCCAAGTTGATGAATAGTGTTGACAGAGAGAAGACATGCTGATGCTGTTGGTCTAGGGAACTCCTTCCCACACAAGTGGAGAGGACCACTGAGACTGTACAGGAGGGCAAGGGAAGGGGCCAGCTCCTCTGTGGAATGCTGTCAGTGAGTCCATTCAGTTGCTGCTGGCTCCTTCTCAAGCACAGTCACATTAGCTCCCCTCACTGCTCAGATCTTGTCGAAGGCAGATTATGATTCTGAAGGTGTGGGGTGAGGTTAGAGATGCTGCATTCTAACAAGCTTCCAGGGGGCCATGCTGGTCTGGAGGCCTCATGCAGAGGGGAAAGCCGCAGGGGCTGCCTTGGTTGGCAGATTCCCTTCTCTTCCTCAGCTTATCACAATAGGGCCACCCTGTCCAGCCCAGCTGCCTCCTACTCCACCAGAGGCAGCGATGCCTGGGCCTTCTGGGGCAGGCTGTCCTCATCTTTGTCACTTCTCCTGAGCCTGGAGGAATGATTAATTTGAATCACATTCTCAATGCTTTGGGAGGCTGCTGGGCCAGAAATGGAAACAGCAGCAAACACTCTCTGGAAAACAGAAAGCCAAATACATTTTTTCAATCATTATTTTCCCCGGATTCAGAGACTGCTTAATCCCCAATGAAATACAACCTTTGGATTGCAAGATAAAAATATAAAAAGCTCAAAAACCACAGGAAAACAGCAGAAAGAGCACACTCTGTGAGAAAACAGAGTTGAAAAGTGCCTCTGTGACAAGTTCTGAATTAACTTACTATCAGCTGTGTGCATTTATCCTCCTTGCTGAAGTTTTAAATGTGGTCAATGGGTAACGATGCCAGAATGCTCCCTTGCATCTGTTGGCCCCAAGGTTCTTCAGTGGCCAGCTGATCATCAGAAAATAAAAGTGATAACCATTACCCCTTTGCCCGTGGCATAACAGACATGTAGTGTCCTATGGACTCTCTTTTCAGGAGTGCTCTTTAAGGGACTCTGGAAGCAAGGGTCTCGTTAAATATCCCCAAAGTCCCTTCCAAAGGCAAATAAACTCTAAAGAAGAGCCTTTGCCAGCGCTGCTCTGGGATCCAGCTTCCAAGTTTTTCCCAGTATGAAAACTATTCCCAAAGATTTGGGTGTGGACTGAATGCTTCTCCATCCCTCGGTGGGTGGGCTGGCTCTGGATGCAGGTGAGTGGGGCCTGAAGCTCCCCAAGTGAGTAGCCACCCTCTTCCCACTGAGCTCGCTGAAGCCTCTGGCACCCACAAGCCTGTGGGTGGAAGTGGGATTTCTGAGTTATGGACTCAAATGTTGGCATTCCTTCATGCCAGAGTCAGGCCCCCTCCCTATAGTTGCTCTCTGTAACTCCTTCACTTCCCAGAAAGCCCGCTGCCCAAGTTCAAGATGTCCTCAGCCAGTTCACCCCTAATTGTCAAGCCATCCTGAAGGCCTGTTCCCAGCCACCAAGGGACTCCAGTGCTTAGTCTGCAACCTTCCCTCCTGGAGCCGGATATTGGTGAAAAGAATCTGTCTACCTGGCCTGGCACCTGAGAATTGCAGAAAGAACTCAGGTCATTATTGTTCAGTAATGACCTGTCCAGATATTGGTAGTTTATAAATATTAATTGTTCCCATCACTGAATTTGGGGGATATTTGTTACATAGTTGTAGGTGACCAATTGTACTGGACACCGACATGCTCACTCACATTATAGCAGAGGCCAAAGGGCCTGCATAGCCCAAGACATCTGCTCTCTGGCCCTTACCGAAGAAAACTTGCCAACCTCATGCATCCATAAAATTCCTCTGGTATCTGGGTCTTAAGTGGTGCTTTTATTGTCTTGCCTTCTGCAACTCAAATCAAGAAGCCACAGATTTAGTAACTAAATAGCAAATTGGAAATTGTTGAAAAAATTGGGGGTTGAATTGGATCCATGTGATACAACATCTGTTCACTTGTGAAATTTGTTTTTGGGGAAACACATGCGCTGGGCTCAGGGGAGAGAAGCACAGCCCTTCCTAAGTTCATAAGGGCTGCTCTTTCATGAAGCCGATCAAAATACATTTTATTAAAGACTTTAAAAGCAGTGAGCTAAGAGTGACTTAAAACAGATTCTATTTTGCGTAAATGCCCACTCACTCTCTGTGGCCTAAGCCTAGGCCATCATATGCAGTCAGAAAGGGACACTGTCCACCCTCTGGAGTTGCATTGCTTCTTTCCTCTGTGCGTCTCTTTTCTCAGAAACCACCTCTTGATAGGAGGACTACAACAGGAAACCTTAGTGAGAAGACCAAGGTGATAGCCCATGGATCCACGATTTCTCTCTACTTTCAAAGCCAGATACACTGGTCAGCCGTGAGCCACCTCTGGCTTATGGAAGAGTCACTGAGATGACAGATACAAAACTCTGTATCTGGGGATAAAGAGGGGGCAGGTACTAACATAATTTGCTGCCTCATATAAAACCTCCAGTGGGGGGAAAGGAGGGCTCAGAGATGCATTTGGTGACCTCCACAGTTAATTATTAAATGTGGTGGGGATATAATTTCTTCTTTTCTTAATTGATTGACTAAGATATAATCTACATAACATAACAGTTCCCTCATTTAAAGTGTAGGAACAAATGCTTTCAGCATATTTATAGAGTTGTGCAACTATCACGGCAAACAATTTTAGAACATTTTTAATATCCCCAAAGAAACCCATACCCGTTACAGTCATCCTTCCCACACCTCTTACTCCCAATCTCTAGGCAATCAGTAAAGGACATTCTGTCTCTTCAGATTAGTCTATTCTGGAAATGGGATTATACAGTATGTGGTCTTTTGTTACAATGATTGATTTATTTCATTTTGCATAATGTCTTCAAAGTTTATCCAGACTGTGGTATAAATCAAGACATCATGTCTTTCCATTGTCAAATAACAATCCACTTAATAGGTATATATTACATTTTACTTATATAATCATCAGGTGATGGGCATCTGGGTTCTTTCCTCTGTTTGGCTATTAAGAATAATGCCATTATGAACATTTGTGTACAGGTTTTTGTGTGACATATGCCTTAATTTATTTTGGGTATGTACCTAGAGGAATTACCAAATTCTATGGTAACTGTAAGTTTAAAATTCTGAGGAATTGCCAAACTGATTTCCAAAGCAGCTATACCAATATATATCTCCACCAGCAGCATATGAGAGAATTTCAATTTCTCCATGTCCTTGCCAACACTTGTTATTATCTGTCTTTTTTATTCTAAACCATTCTGGTGGAAATGAAATGATATTTCATCATGGTTTTGATTTGTATTTTCATGATGACTAATATATGATGTTGAACATTTTTACTAGTGTATTAGTATATTTTGATTTGCATTTCCCTGATGACAAATATTTCCCTGATGTTGACCATTTTTTTCTTGTGCCTATTGGCCATTTGTATATCTTATTTAGAGAAATGTCTATTCAGATCCTTTACCTGTATTTTGATTAAGTTAATTATCTTTTTATTATTGAGTTGTAACATTTCTTTGTATATTCTGGAAACTCTTCATATACATGATTTACAAATATTTCCTCCTATTCTCCCATTCTATGGGTTGTCTTTTCAATTTTTAAAAAAATAGATATTTTTATTGTTTTTAGAGAGGAAGGAAGAGAGTGGTAGAAACATCAATGATGAGAGAGAATCATTGATGGGCTGGCTCCTGCACAACCTACACTGGAGATTGAGCCCACAACCTGGGCATGTGACCTGACCAGGAATTGAACCATGACCTTCTGGTTCATAAGTCGATACTCAACCACTGAGTCACATCAGCCAGGCTGTCTTTCATTTTTAAGAACAACTGTGTTTTGTTTTTTTTAACTTTGATAATCTATTTGTTTTCTTTTGCTGCTTGTGGTTTTTGTGCTATATTGAGTATACAAGGCCATGAAGAAATACATCCTTATTTTCTTTTAAGACTTTTCACCATCTGTGGCCTAAGCTGAGACCACCACATGCAGACCATTTACCCATTTTGAATTAGTTTTTGTATGTGAGCCAAAGTAGGAGTCCAACCCTACCTCATGTGGATATCCAGTTATCCCGTCACAGTTCCCATATTCTTTCCCCCCATTTAATTGTTTTGACTCCTTTGTGGAAGTTAATCTCCCATAAATGTGAGGGTTTCTTATTTGAATTCTCAATTCTGTGCCATTGATTTATAACCACCCTAATGGAAGTACCACACTGTTTTGATTGCTGTAACTTTGTAGTAAATTATGAAATAAGCAAGTGTGAGCCTTATGGTTTTGTTGATCTTTTCCAAGATTGTCTTGGTTATTTGAAGTCTCTTGAATTTCTATGTAAATTTTAGGATCTGCTTGGAAATTTCTACCAAGATGCCTGAGGAGGTTTTGATAGCGATTGCAAAGCTGTAGATGGAATCTGGGACTTAACCATGTTAAGTCTTCCAACCATAAAGATAGAATGTCTTTGCATTTATTTAGGTCTTTTAAAATTTCTTTCAATGTTGTTTTTGCAGTTTTGTAAGAATACATTTTGTAATTCTTTTGTTAAGTGTATTCCTTAGCATTTTATTTTTTGATGCTATTGTAAGTATAAAAATACAATTGATTTTCGTATCTTAAATTTGTATCATATAACTGCTAGACTTGCTTATTGGTTTTTTACAGTTTTTAATAGTTTACAATGGTTATTTTATTCTTTCCTTTCCGATCTGGATGCCTTTAATTGACTTCCATGCTTACTTAACTGCCCTGGCTAGAATTTCAGTACACTATTTTTTAAAAAGTGGTGAGAGCCGAACCAGTTTCACTCAGTGGATAGAGCATCAGCCTGCGGACTGAAGGATCCCAGGTTCAATTCCGGTCAAGGGTATGTCCATTGGTTGCAGGCACATCCCCAGAAGGGGTGTGCAGGAGGTGGCTGGTCGATGTTTCTCTCTCCTCGATGTTTCTAACTCTCTGTCCCTCTCCCTTCTTCTCTGTAAAAAATCAATAAAATATATTTTTTTAAAAAGTGGTGAGAATGGACATCTTTGTCTTTTTTCTCATTTCAGGAGAAAAGCTGTTAGTCTTTTACCATAAAATATGATTCCAATTATGAAATGCAGTGTGTTTTCTTTTACAGAGTAGGTCAATAAAGGATTGTCAAACTTTTACCTTCCTCGTTGAAGAAAGCCTGCATAAGACCCCAAATTTAGTAAAATATTAGCTGTGCTGTGCTGTACTGACATGCTGTCATATAATGAATAACATTTGCTCACCAGGCATTTTATTTTTCATCCTTGGACTCATATTGCTGCATAGCTGTAGGCATTAAATTTTTATGTTTGAATTTTGGTATAGATGTAGCTTATAAATATATTTTTAATTTCATTTTTTCTAATATCCAAGTTATTATAATTAAAATCAAGGTTAAAATAATATTGATGTGTTTATTAGTCAAGTACTAATAATAGTAACAATATAAAATTTTGACACTCCTTTTAATGTTTTCTTTATAGATTCTGATTGTGGTTTTGACAACCATTATCTTAAAGACAATAATTATTATAGAAGAGTGTTCTTTGAATCTAAGGAGACATTCACATGTCCCCACCAATAGCTTCCTTGAGGTGACATTGTCTGGCTCTATGTGTATACCAGCACCATCCAATAGAAATTTCTGTGATGATCAAATTATCTCTCTCTGTATTGTCCAGTTTAGTAGTCACTAGCCTTTGGGCACTTGACATGTGGCTCTGATTTTTTTTATTGTTGACAGTATTACAGATGTCCTCCATTTCCCCCTTTTTGCCTACCTCCGCCCAGCCCCCACTCCACCCCAGGCCTTGCCCACACTATTGTCTGTATCCATGGACATGCATATATGTTCTTTGGTTAATCTCTTCCTATCCCCTCCACCCTCGTCTCTGCTGAGCTCTGTCAGTCTGTTCCAAGTGTGCATGCCTCTGGGCCCTTTTTGTTCCATGGTCAGTTTATTTTATTCATTAGATAATACAGATAAGTGAGATCATGCTATATTCGTCTCTCTCTAACTGGCCCATTTCACTTAGCATAATACACTCCAGGTCCCTCCATGTTGTCTCAAAGGGTAAGAGATCCTTCTTTCTTTTACTGCTGCTTAGTATCCCATAGCATTCCATTATGTAAATATACCTCAGATTTTTTTTAATTGATTTTTTTACAGAGAGGAAGGGAGAGGGATAGAGAGTTAGAATCATCGAGAGAGAAACATCTATCAGCTGCATCCTGCACACTCCCCATTGGGGATGTGCCTGTAATCAAGGTACATGCCATTGACCAGAATTGAACCTGGGATCCTTGAGTCCACAGACTGATATTCTATCTACTGAGCCAAACTGGTTAGGGCTGTACCTCAGCATTTTATCCACTTATCTACTGTTTCTAGATCTTTTAGCTATTGTAAACAACACTGCTATGAACATAGGGATGCGTATGTTCTTTCTGATTAGTGTTTTGGGATTCTTAGGATATATTTCCAGAATTGGGATCACTAGGTCAAATTGAACTTCCACTTTTATTTGTTTTTTGTTTTTGTTTTTGTTTTTTTGAGGAAAATCCCCACTGTTTTCCCCAGTGGCTGCACCAGTCTGCATTCCCACTAGCAGTACACTAGGGTTCCCTTTTCTCATCTTCACCAGCACTTGTTTGTTGATTTAGTGATGCTAGCCATTCTAGCAGGTGTGCAGTGATAGCTCATTGTAGTTTTAATTTTCATCCCTCTGATGATTAGAAACATTGAGCATCTTTTCATATGTCTATTGGCCATCTGTGTGTCCTCTTTGGAAAAGTGTCTGTTTAGATCCATTGCTCATTTTTTAATGCGATAGAGAGTAGAGGAGGCTGGGGGAAGGTCAATGGGGAAAAAAAGGAGATATATGTACTAATATATGTAATACTTTAAACAATTAAAATAAAACAGATTACAAAAAAATTGGATTGTTTGTCTTCCTTTTGTTGAGTTGTATGAGTTCTTTGCATATGTTGGAAATCAACCACTTATCAGATGTACCATTGGTGATTATGTTCTCCCATAAAGTGGGTTCTCTTTTAGTTTTGAAGATGGTTTCTTTTTCAGTGCAGAGATTTTTAGTTTGATATAATTCCATTTGTTTATATTTTTTCCTTTTGTTTCTCTTGCCCTAAGGAGTTGTAACAGTGAAAAATTCTGCTACGTGAAATGTCTGAGATTTTACTGCCTATGTTTTCTTCTGGGATTTTTATGGTTTTGCAACTTATATGTAAGTCCTTTATCCATTTTGAGTTTATTCTTGTGTATGGTGTAAGTGGGTGATCTAGTTTCCTATGTTCCTGTCCAACAGAGGAACTGATTTTTAACTTTATTTCAGTAAGTTTAAGTTGAAGTAACCATAGGTGTTTAATGGACAGTGTTTCCCCTTTTCACCCACCTTATCCCCAGATGTCAGTGACAACAACTTCCTTCCTGGGGTCTGGAACATTTATCACCAGCAGCAATGGGTAGGCAGTCCGATATTGCAACTGCACTGATGTCCTCAGCACCAGAAATTGTGGGTTTTCTCTTCTTCCGTGGGAGAGGCTCATGCGCTGGGCCAGCGTGTGCTTCCGGCAGAATATGTGGACCACCCACGGCGCGAAGCGGAGGTCTGCATCAGGGGACCTTGGAGATAACAAGTCTAAGAGCAGGTGTTCATGCTGGAACTAGAAAATTCTTATATCTCTTAAACGAAGAACTGCCTTCCACATGTTGTCCGGGGCTCCCCTTCTGCATCTGGACTCCTCTTCATCTCTTTTAACAACATTCACACATGTTTGCCTTCAGTACAAATGGCCAGGTAGCAGGGCTGGCCTCTGTCACAGACATCAAACAGCAACTCCCACCTGAAAAGCAGACCTCCCTGCCAGGCCCCGGCGACCCAGGAGCTCTGCACCAAGCTTTTCACCAGAACTGACAGCTGTTTGTTGAATAGCTGCTGTGTTCCAAGTAAGGTAATAATCACTGCGTGTATGTTTTCCAATTTCCACAAGAATTCTGTAAATTAGATACTATAGCTCCTGTGTTGGGGGGAGAAAACCAGAGTTGCTTAACAAAGTTCTAGCAACAGGTAAAATCAGGAGGGCTCACACATATTTTATATACTAGTATTTTCATCCTAACGTGGGCTGAAGGATCTTTGTTTCACCATTTACTAGCTGTGTGGCCTTGGGAAGTCCTTTATTCTCTCTGACCTTCAGTTTCCACATCTGGAAAGTGAGGAATGGACGATGGATGCCTTTAGAGCAGATGGAAAGGGGGACTCCTTGGGCCCAGGGCCCAGGGCTGCTTCCCTTCTGTCTTCAGTCCTTTTTCTGTTCCTCCTCAGTCCTTCAGCTTCTTCTTTTTGCATCCTCCCACCTTCCCCCCCACAGTTCCTCATTTTACTATTGGTAAAAATGCTCAGCTCACCTAAATTTTACCCACAGACATTTACTGAGTCTCCACTAGGGACAGGAACTGTGCTGGGCTTATTTGAACACAATCAGTAGCTTATTTCAATTCCTATGGATCTAACTGTATCCCTTTTTAGATAAAATTTGCTGGGCATTTACTATGGCTCAACCTTTCTAAATACTTTACATGTATGAACTCATTAAATAAATCCTCCTAATAACACGTAGAAGGAGTGACTTATATCACACAGCAGAGGAAACTGAGGCACAGAGAAGGCTGAGTCACTTGCCAAATATGACACTTCTAAATGATGGAGCTGGGACTCAAATCCAGCCGAGTTGGCTCCGAAGCCCATACTCTTACCTTGGAGGCACTGAGGTCCCCCATCCTGTGACTGCAGGTTAGCCTGAGCAAGTCAGATTGAAGTGGAGGGGAGGGGGAGAGGCACAAAGCATCATATACATCAGGGGCTTAGGTAACTCCTGAGCACCATCTAGCCCACAACATGCTGTGTGGGAAAACAAAGATGTATAAGAACAATGCTCCATCCCCAGAAAAATTAGATTGAAAGTCTAACAAAGAGCATACGTATGTGATGACATAAAGCAGGGAAGGTGTGGTAAGTGCTAAAGTGCTGATAGAAAGCCCTATGAACTTCACTGAGAGATCAGTTCTGGTGTGGTTCCTGAGGGTGCAGCCCGCCACCTGTGCCTGAAAGAAGGGTCAGGGTTCAGTAGATGGAGGAGAAGCAAAAGCAACAATGTTCCTGGCAGAGGAAAAGACAGGAACTCTGGAATGAGGGTGAGACAGGATGAGGTCTTTCTCCCACAGTCAGCAGGGCCCCTCTTGCTGGACTTCCAGCCTCTGTGGGGACCAGTAGGACACGAGGCTTTAAAACGTGTGCGTGGGGAGGGACACCAGGCCCAAACTCCAGTCCAGACCCTTGCATGCAAGTTTCCTATTTTGCTGCCACAGAGCAGAGGCAGAGTGTCTGAGCACTTTCAGCATGGCGAGTCTGAGTGGGAAGAATGTGGAAGTATGTATCTCGGGCTCCTTCAGCAGGGCAAGGGCACTCTGGGGGTATGAGGATCCAGATGCTGTTAGTAGGGGTGAAGAGCCAGAAAGAAAAGAAGCTGGGAAAAGAGTTGTCTTAGAAGAGCAGTGATAAGGGCAAGGGCAAACCAGAGAAACTGATGATTTCAAATAAGATGGCTCAAATATTTATACAGGGAAATAATGGTTTGAGGGTCCTTGCTGGGCACCCCATTCCCAGTCTGCTTTGACATCGTTACCATGACCAGGAGAATGGGTTAACTTGAAAAAGGGTGGGATATAAAGAGACAGGCAGAGAGCATGGGCAGAGCCCTGAGGACTGGCAACCCTCATTGGGCAAAAGGGTGAAAGGGGGCACACCCCCCCACCAGGAAGAGAAGAGGAGGGGCAGGTGGACAGATATGTCAGAAGATCTGGGAGGAAGGAACTTGAGAATGGTGAGGACTCAAGAGTATACACAGCACAAACAGCGGGTGTCTAGAAAGATGAAAAGATGTTATTGGCTTCAGTATGTAGGAGACACGCAGTGTTCATTCCAGTAAAACAGACCTGGGCTGGTGAACCCTGGTGAGGGTGGCAGAACCAGGGGCTGGCCAAGGTGAGGGAGCTGAGTGTCATTCACATAGAGCCAGAGGGCGTGGCCCATCTTGTGCAGGAGGCACAGAGACAATGAGGGTAGTTTAAAGCAGGTAAAAAAAGGCTCAAAGTGATGGCTGGAGAGGGGCAAGGATTGACAAGGATTGTCCTAGAAGGCAGGGGCGATGTTCACTGAGGGCTGGAGGTAAAGTCTGTGGGGTGAGAAAGGCCAAGTCGGTGTGCCCATCCATCCCTTTACAGGGTAACCCACCCATGGTCAATGCTCCACTCCACTTAGCTGTTGCCATGGTTTCTTTCTATATGGAAATATCCAACACTTCCTCATCTAGGGTTAGCCTGAGTCTCAGAGACATCATTGAGCTACTAGGCTGTTCTCAGGCCTTCCCTCCCTCCCCCCGCCCTTCCTTTTCTTTCAAGAGTCAGTATTGAGTTTAATGAGACTTGACTTGTGTGTTCCACCAAAGATGAATCAGCTAGAACCTATCTAAGACGTGAACAAGATGTGGGACAAGCCCAGATGCTTGGATGTCTCACAGCTTCTTTTAGGGCTGGCAGGCTCAGGAGGGCCCAAGGCTTGTTCAATGCTTTGTTGTCACCGTATTGAAATTCTTAAGTTAATTTGGAACCAGGGTTTCCCGCCCCCTCTCTTGTCTCATGCACCCAGACAACGTCCCTCACGGCTGCAGGCCATGCCCCGGGGCTGGCTGCACCTGAGGGGGCATCACCCCCAACAGCCCAGGCGGCCAGGGGTTGCCAGACCAGTGCCTGCCCTGCTCCCACTGGGAACAGCTGGACTCTCCAAGCTGCTGATCTTCCCGTCCTTTTCCCAGAGGAGCAGTCTCCCGGTTCTGGGGAGCTTCAGCCCCGGACCTCCCGTTTCTGTGAGGGAGCTGGGGCAGCTTTCCCAGGACCTAGCACGCTGCTCAGTGGGATATTCAGGAGGCTCTGCTGGTCTCAGCTCTCAACTCCAGGCGTCAGGGAGTGCAGACAGGGACCAATGTACCTGTTCCCTTTCACTTCCACAGTGTCCAGCCCCGCCCCGCCCCCTTGATCACTGTAGTCAGTCCAGTCTAGCTCACAGGCGCTTGTCTTTCTCTCATGAGGACCCCACCACAGTCTCCTGATCTTACTAGAGGGGCAAGCCCTCCATAGGTAGGTCTAGGGATGGGAAGGGTTTCCTGGGGTGCCCTTGCCTGACCCATGCCAAGGCCAGGCCGCTGTATTCCCAAAACTCTCAACTCGTAGTCCAAGTGTGGAGATTTCCAACTTCTTCAGCTTTGTTTAGAGTTCAACAGCGCCGCCTACTGGTAATTCGTTGTGGATAACAATAGCGGAGACAGCAAAGGGTGCTATTTTAAAAAAAAAGTTTACTCTCCGTTGTGTTTTGGACCCACCCCTCCGCATTCTTGGTAAGTGAATAAGCGGAAAAGGTCACCAAAGTGACAGATTCCCATCGCCTCCTCCCAGCTCTCCCCGCCCCGCCACTCCACAGGGTCGCCCCTCTTCAGTGCCCTTTGCCACACAAGTGACATTTACATGCATCTCTGTTTCATTCTGATCTTTCAGCCAAATGGGGGAAGACAAAAAAAAAAAATCCTTACAAGATCGGAGTAGGATCTTGCTTGGAGCCCACAGCGCCTGTCAGAGAGGGCTTCCGTGCACCCCTTTGGGGGTTCAAGACGGACCAACTATGGACTATCCCTCTGTGAAGCTGGACAAAACAGACCCAACTAGCAAATGCGCTCCCTCTCCTCCCCTCCCCCCCAATAGGGTCCTTTGCCTGCCACCGCTTCTGCAGGGTGATGGGACCTCGAGACCCTGACAGTATTCCTGAGACGGAGGAGGTCTGGCCTAGGCCGATGGCACTCAGGGACTGTGTGTGTGTGTGTGTGTGTGTGTGTGTGTGTGTGTGTGTGTGTGTTGGGGGTGGGGGTGGGAGGGACGGGGCGGAGTCACGGGCGTTAGACTGGTTCTCCCTTCGCTCCTCGTCCTGGTCTAGCCACACCCTCTGTGTTGTGGGACTGAGCGCACCGCTGTTTTCAGAGCGAGGGCGGGTCCAGCTCCCTTTCCTTTCGATTGCATCTTTGGGGAAGTCCACGCCCTACGCAGCCCCTCCCAAACCCTCCTCTGCTGAATACCTCTCCTGGAGTGCCGCAGGTGCCGGGCACGCCTTCCCCGCATCCTTCCTTCGGGGCCCTCCTAAACCAGTCACCTTTTCCCGGGGTTTCTACAGTACAGGCTGTCCTTGAAATTGATGATAGCAACATATTTATGAAGAACAAGAAAGAGGGCCAAGAGATTAGGATGGGCGGCGAGCCTGGAGCCCCAGTGGAGGCAGCCGGGGTGTCACCCTGTGGACAGGGGTGGTGTCTGCGCCTGGCAGCCCCGCCCAGGACCGCCCCGAGCCGGGGCGCGTTTACTCACCCCGTCCCGGAGATCCCGGGCGCGAGGGCGGGCACTAGGAGTCGGAGGACCCAGTAATCCGAGAAAGCAGCCTCAGCCCTTCCCACCAGCACTTCCTTCCTTTTCCCGAACGTCCAGGAGGGAGGGCTGCGCTCTTATAAACTCGCCCTGGCTCGCCGGCATATCAAAGGCTGCTGCGCCCAGGCTGCCTGCCCCACGCAGCCCGACCCTCCGGCTCCTCCAGCTCCGGTGCCGACGCGCACAGCTGTCGCCACCAGCGCCCCGCGCCTCTCGGAACCGGCCGGGCTCGGACCGGCGGTGGCGCTTGCACGGTCCCCAGCGCCTGCGCGCGGTGTGCGGGACAGCATGCTGCGGGTCCTGCTCCTCGGCGTGCTGGGCTCTGCAGCCCTGGGTCTCCCCCAGCCCCAGCCCCAGCCCCAGCCCCACGGGAGCCAGTGCATCGAACAAGACTGCTTTGCGCTCTTCCGGGGCCCTGCGACCTTCGCCGCCGCCAGGCAGGTCTGCGAGCGCCTGCGGGGCCACCTGATGACCGTGCGCTCCTCGGTGGCCGCTGAGGCCATCTCCCTTCTGCTGAGCGGCGGCGGCGGCGGCGGCGGCGGCGAGAGCCCGCGCCTCTGGATTGGCCTGGAGCTCCCGCCAGGCTGCAGCGACGCGGGCCACCTCGGTCCCTTGCGGGGCTTCCAGTGGGTGACGGGCGACAACAGCACCAGCTACAGCAGGTGGGCGCGGCTCCACGAGGCCCCCGCGCTCGTCTGCGGTCCGCTGTGCGTGGCCGTCTCCGAGGCCGGCGTCCCCGCCCCAGGCGAGCCGTCCTGGGAGGAGCAGCCGTGCGACACGGAGGCCGACGGCTTCCTCTGCGAGTTCCACTTCGCAGCCTCCTGCAGGCCTCTCGCCGTGGGGGCCGGCGCCCCGGCGGCCGCCAGCGTCTCCGTCAACTACAGCACCCCGTTCGGGGCCCGGGGTGCGGACTTCCAGGCGCTGCCGCTGGGCAGCTCCGCCGAGGTGGCGCCCTTCGGGGTGGAGCTGGTGTGCGAGCAGAGGCCCGGCGAGGCCAGGGGCCGCTGGGGCCGGGCCGCGCCGGGCGCCTGGGACTGCGGCGTGGAGAACGGCGGCTGCGAGCACGTGTGCAACCGGAGCGCCGCCGGGGAGCCCCGCTGCCTCTGCCCCGCCGACACCGCTCCGGAGGCCGACGGGCGCTCCTGCACCGCCTGCGACAAACTCTGCGATCACTTATGCCACCCCGACCCCGACGTGCCGGGCGGCTACTCGTGCATGTGCGACGTGGGGTACCAGCTGGCCGCGGACCTGCACCGGTGCGAGGACGTGGACGACTGCATGCAGGTGCCCAGCCCGTGCCCCCAGAAATGTGTCAACACGCAGGGCAGCTTCGAGTGCCGCTGTCATCCCGGCTACGACCTGGTGAACGGTGAGTGCGTCGAGGCGGCGGACCTGTGCCTGGGAAACGACTGCGAGTACCAGTGCCAGCCCCTGAGGGAAACGGATTCCCCGCCTTACCGCTGCATCTGTGCCGAGGGCTTCGCGCCGGTCCCCCACGCCCCGCACAAGTGCCAGATGTTCTGCAACCAGACCGAGTGCCCCGCCGACTGCGATCCCAACTACCCGGAAAGCTGCCAGTGCCCCGAGGGCTACATTCTGGACGAGGGCTCCGTGTGCACGGACATCGACGAGTGCGCCAGTGGCCACTGCGACAACGCACTTTCCTGCAACAACCTCCCTGGCACCTTTGAGTGCATCTGCGGGCCCGGCATGGTCAAGACTGGCAGCGACTGTGATCCTATCCCGGTGGTGACCGAAGGCGAAGGGGAAGGCGAAGGCAAAGGCGGCGACGAGGGCTCTGGGGAACCTCCGGTCAGCCTGACACCAGGCACCTCGAGCCCCAGTCCCTCAGGGTCCGTGCATTCCGGCGTACTCATTGGCATCTCCATCTCCAGCTTGTGTCTGGTGGTGGCGCTTTTGGCGCTCCTCTGCCACCTGCGCAAGAAGCAAGGCTCCATGCAGGCGGAGCTGGAGTACAAGTGCGGGGTCCCCTCCAAGGAGGTGGTGCTGCAGCGCGTGGAAACAGAGCAGATGCCTCAGAAACTCTGAGGGGTCCCCCGGCCTGGCCCCAGGCGTCGGCTTGGCCTTTTCTCCCTCCTGTGCCTCATTCCCTGGCCTCCTCCCCCAGCCTTACTCCCGAAGCACCTTAGCTGGCATCAGAACTAGAGGAGACCACCATCCCTTCTTTTGGGGACTCCAGGAATGGCTGGGAGGAGGGACTGGAAGGAGGATGCACATCCCTGTTTGCTTCCACCATTGTCACCAGACTATTGGGCAGAGATGGTAATTTAAAAATGAATATGAAGATTGCAAAGTGCTCCCTGCCCTCTCTGTAGGGCAAGAGGGGTGAGCACTATTGGGCAGACAGTGATCCGAAGGACTAGTGAGTGTGATTGTGTCCTGTTGATGACAAAGATATTTATTTTTTTAAGTATTTACGACTTGTGTTTCTATTTTCCCTACCTGTATGTCTTCATACCCACGTTGCGTCCCTCCCTACCTTCCCGCTCTCTTTCTCACCTTCCCTATGTATGTATTTATATAGACCCACTTGTCAAGTGGTAGTTAAACTATCGTGGTGAATATTTTTTTGTTCCAGCCTCTCGCATTTATGAAGCCAAGCCTCATTTCCCCCTCTCACTCCTCTCAGTTTTCCCTTCCCAGGACCTGGGCCAACCCACCTGAGTCACCTTACCTTCATCTGACTGACCCTACTTCTACTTTTAGCTGTCTGCCTAGGCAGAGCTCTCATGTGAAACAGAGCGAAAGCACTAAAAAATAAGAAAGGCTGGCCATTTATTTGTTGTTTCACCAGATTTGCTAGTTTATCCTGAAATTTCATGCTTCCAGAGCCAATATCATTTTAACAAAGGTTAAGATGTGAGAGGCATTTGTTAAATTAATGTTGCTGGACTGTCTTAGAAACTCAACCCAAGGAGTGTTTTTTTGTTTTGTTTTGTTTTGTTTTTTGTTTTGTTTTTAAACAGTGAGCCTGGGTTTTATTATTGGTGTTGTTTTGATTTGGACTGAAAGGTAGTCATTGTTTTTTTGTTTTGTTTTTTGTGAGTGTTTTTTTTAAATGCAGTTTTCCTTTACATTATTATTATTGTTGTTGTTATTTTTTAACAGTGTTGGAATGTTCACATGATTGCTCTAGATTGAAAGAAAAAGGAATTATCTCCCAGGAGATAGTTTAAGAAAGTTCTGAGTTGCCTGACTCATGCCAATTACCATTTTGACTCACTGTTTTTGTCTGTTGTGGGCTAAAATAAAACCAGCTTTACTGTTTTGGGGGCATGTGGGAGTTTGGGGATGGAACCTGGCAGATGCCCAGGCCACCTCACCTTGATCAGGCCCTTGAGAATGTCTCCCACTTCAGAGGGGCCTTCTCACCTCATTCACTTGGAACTTGCTCCCCACAAAAAGTGGGGGCTGTCTTCACCCTCCTCCAGCAGCTCCTTAGAAATGCAGAAACTTGGGCTTCACTCCACTGACTCCATGAGAATCTGTATTTTAGCAAGATCTGCAGGGGATTACCTGCCAGTGTGGTCTAAGAAGAACAGTTTCAGACAGCTTCCAACTTCTGGAATTGAGCAGATGGGGCTCAGTAATAAGTAGCAGGCCAAGTCAGGGCCTTTGTTATCAAGAAACTGAGGAGTCTTAATTTCCGGTAGAAAAACTAGGTACACCCCTCTGGATATCACTACACAGGGTTTTTGGTTCAACTAAGCTAGGGATGAAATTATGAATGGGGAAAAAAATGTGTATCTTTTGTGACTAACGTTTTTTTCTACTATTTTGTAAACTCGGCATATTTGTACATATTTATTTATTGGAGATAAACTAGAACACGGGCAAAAACCCTTGCTTATGACATCACCTATAGAAAATAAACAAATAACAGTGTGCCTTGGGTTGCATGTCTGTCCACCGCCCCTTCCCCCAACCCCTCATTTTCCACAATTAAACAATGCAAATACCATGAACTGAATTTGAAGATTGCTCCACACCCATCACTAACTCATCTCTGACTTTGAAAGAATTTTTTTCAGAGGAGATTGTTTTCACTGTAGGATGTCATGTTATATCTGTATGCTCAAATATTTATTTACTCTTCCTTCTGTAACCATAACAACTTCACACAAAGGACTTGTGTCAATGCATTTTAAAATGCATTATAGGATTATTTTTGGGATGAATTAAAGAAACAATCCTTCTTGCGGCATCTTTAGAATCCCAGTTGTGTGTCCTTCTTCACAAGGTTTGTTATTATTTGCTCCCTGAGATACGCAAACAGCAGTCACGAGGGAGTCTCAGTCTATGGCTCATATTCAAATAATCATTTCCACATAACAAGGTCCCATGGAGTATTAAATCATTCTCATTTCTGTTGGTGATTAGAAATACTGTCTTTAATATAGAAATCTTTTGGGCCCCTTTTTCTGGGTTGGTAGAACTGCCTGAATTTTATATATAGTGCTCTGAAACTTTTAATAAAGCAGAAGTTAGGAGAAAATTGAATTAATCAAATATTCGAATATTTTTATACAGCTACATAACTCTGAATTCTCCAGTTTTAAACTGAGTAGTTACTGTTGTGAAGGCACAGTTGGAGATTTCTTGTTTTAAAAAATATATTTTATTGATTTTCCATAGAGAGGAAGGAAGAGGGATAGAGAGTTAGAAACATCTATGAGAGAGAATCATCCACCAGCTGCCTCTTGCACACCCCCTACTGGGGATGTGCCCGCAACCAATGTACATGCCCTTGACCGGAATCGAACCTGAGACCTTTCAGTCCGCAGGCCGACGCTCTATCCATTGAGCCAAACCGGTGTCGGCACAGTTGGAGATTTCAACATCCATCTTGGATGAAGTTGACAGCTTTGGTGTGTGGGAGAGAGAGGTGGCTGCTACTATGAGCAGTGCCCTAGCAGGAAAAGAGGTCCAGCAGCACTGTCCTTAGGAGTCTGGCAGACTAGCAGAACACCAAATTCAGTAGTAGGTAATTATGAAGGAAGAACTCACTGGGGTGGGGGGATGGGGCAAAGCAAGCACAGATAAATTTTGCAGGGGGTCTAGAGGAAAGAGGGTAACTTACAAATTTGTCCCCATACCCAGCCTTCTATTTTTCAAAAGGGTCTACTCCCAAGTAGCTATCGTACTGCCTCTCAGGGACCCATTCCTTTAGGTTTTCTTCCTCCAGAGGAGGGGCATTTTCTTAACATAAGAAGATCAAAACCCACTTTTAAGACCCAGGAGCAAGAACTCTTACCAGGCCATCTTGGACTACAGAACATGGGTGGGGTGAGGGCCAGGCCCTCCCGATCATCCTCACTTCCTGTTCTCTGGGAGCAGCATGCATGTTTACCGGCCTAGGCTAAACTTAAGATTCTCAAAACAATTAAGAAACCACAGCTCCTCTCTGAGAAAGACACTAGGGCCATGTAAATAAGCAGTAAGCTACAAAACTGTTCCCCACCATTCAAAATTAAGCTGGTTCTTATGGAAGAGGGGCCGAGAGTCAACCTGTATAATCTCTTTTGTTCACATTGTTAGATCTAGGACCGAAGGGGAATCCCAAACCTCAGCAAATGCTACCAGCTTATCCATGCTGTTTCACCGTGGGCAGGGCCTGGGGGAGAAGCCCAAGGTGGTACTTCTGTACCACTCAGAAATTGATTTTACCAATCAAATGGTTTTTTATTTTGCCCTTTGGACCTAATCTCTTTCCCTGGATTTGTTCAGCAAATATTTATTGAGCAGGTAGCCTGTTCCTGACATGATGATAGGCATGGTGATAAGTCCTGCCCTGAGAAGCTTACACTCCAGTAGGGGAGACAGACATGAAATAATCTTTCCCAATTGGTATTTAACTTAGAAATGCTGTAGAAAGCCCCAGGTGCCTAGCAAGGGACAACTGTAGGACTTCACCCTCAGAGTGGCCTTTCCTTCCACCCTAGCATATCCCTGGTCATGAGATTTGGACCCCCTGACCTTTCCTCTCTAGAGATAATGTCTAGGCCTCAGTTGTATTTCAGCTCCAGGCCCAGAAAAGTAGCCATGGCTAACCTCAGGACCAGCTGCATTGAATAATGACCCTTGCCCTGGCGCTGACCAATCAGGGGAGACCTAGACTCTGAAAGGACACACTGGAAAGCTGATGGATATTCTATTAAGATCTTCTCCTAGCACCTCCCTTAAAATCTCCACCCTTCAAACCCTTAGTACTGGGGAACCATTGAGCTCTCCCTCCCAAGAGCACACCAGTGCCTTTCTCTTCCCCTTCCTGCCTCAAGCACATTACCATTAGCTTCCTCACTCCCAAGCTTCCTTTCCTCTTGTTTCCTAAGCCATTTTCTTCTAGGAATTACTTATTCTACCTCTGTGATTTACCAAATAAATGTTCTCCTTCAGTTTGGGTCTTGGCTCTGAATTCTCCTCTAGCTGGAGCCCAAGTACTGAGGTTGCTGAACCCAGGTGTGGTCTGAACCCACCTGGTGCTGTTCCTGTGGCCCTCAACTGAAACAAGTGATTAGATCTGGGGAAGAGATGCACAGCACAGCAGGGAATTGGGATTTAGATTCACGGACTGGAAAACATCTTTGATGAGCTGACCTAAACACTAGACCTTAAAGAGGATCGGGGCTTAGTCAAAAGCAGAGTGGAAGGGAGAGCAGTCCAGGTAGAAGGAACAGCATGTGCAAATGGCTTGCACTCGGAAGAGTCTTGGCAGAGGCCATGGACATAGTGAGCAAGGGGGAGAGTGGCCACGATGAGGCCGAAGAGGTGGAAATGGAGACGTACAAGTGGAGGGGGGATAGGGACTGTAGGCCAGAGCAGGGGTGTTGACTTGTAGGTGCAGGTTGGCCACTGAAGGAGTTAATAAGAGTGTGCTACTGTTTGATTTGTAAAGTGAAATTGTTTGGAAAGGTAATAATTCTAGACTTATTTATGTGTCGCCGTGGGCAGATAGCTGCACAGTTTCCCTCGTAAGCATGACATGTGGGTGTCATATACACCTGGATTTGACACCTGGTAGTCACATGACCATTAGCATCATGAAACCCCTCTAAGGCTATAAAAACAGGTGCTCACAGTACCACCTCACAGGGTTTCCATAAAGATTCTATGAGGTGAGCTAGCACAGGTTCTGGCACCCAGCAGGTGCCCAATAAAGGCTAGCTTATATCTCACTAAATTAGTGGATCTATAAGTGAATTTTTTTTTTAAAGGCTGTGTTGAGATTGTGAGGGTCTTGAGGGCAGGTTCAAGGTCATGCAGAAAATTGTTTCAAGGCAAGGTGCAGTCTCTTAGAATGAATGCTGTCAGTCCTAGAGGAAGTGTCATGATAGGTTTTGGGGCATCAAGCAAAGCTTAGAAAGGGATGTGTTGGCACAGGGAGAGAAGTGGCCCCCAGAGCTTTAAAATCCTGCTTCCAAGATCTATTGGCCCTACTCACAAGGCCCAAGAGGATAGGGTTCAGAGACAACTTCCATTGTGTTTCCAGGAAGGCTGCAGAGAAGAACCCTAAAGAGTCTCTACTTATCCTGGCCAGTTTGGCTCAGTGGATAGAGTGTCAGCCTGCAGACCGAAGGGGCCCAGGTTCAATTCCCATCAAGGGTACATGCTTGAGTTACGGGCTCAGTTTCCATTGGGGGAACTGCAGGAGGCAGCCGATTGGTGATTCTCTCTCATCATTGATGTTTCTCTCTCCCTTTCCCTTCCTTTCTGAAATTCATTGAAAAATATTTTTTAAAAAGAGCCCCTGCTTGTTTTCTTGGGACCCAAAGGAGACAGAGAAAATTGGCTCTAGCCATGGGCTGCTGGGGGGGGGGGGGCACTCCTGCACTCTCACCTTTGCCTTCAGCTGGCACATGGGGGCCCTCAAGTTTAGCAACACCAAAGAGGAATTGAAACCAGTGACAGTAGTGGCTGTCTGTCACTACTTGAGCCAATTCAGCAGAGACAGGGTTGAATCATATATGAGTGTTTATTCCGATACTGCCGGCAGTGTGGGGGAGCAGCAGGTCACCCACAAAAATCTGCTCTACCCCTCCCCATCAGGCAGCTGCTTATATTGGGCAGAAGGACAAAGATTACTTGGGCAACTAGGAATTACAGGCATGGGGAAGCAGGCATGGGTATGACGGTTACAGGTTACAGGCAATGGGGGCTGGGGGTCGAGTTGCAAAGGGCTGGACCTTGGGACTAGATTGTTTTAGCAACAAATTGCAAATATTTCCGTAATTATAGGCAGTTCTTGGAAAAGGAGGATAGACTGCATTCCGATGTTAGCTCCCGTGTCCCAGGGCGTACAATGCTCAGCCAGGTTAGAAGGTGCCTTCTCTAATCAGAACAGAATAATCACGGTTCATGATTAATGTTTCTTATAACTATAGCTGGTCCCCGCTATTCTATTTCTGCCCCTAACAGAATCTGCAAAGGAGAAAGGAAGCATCAGTTCAAAATAACGCACCGGCCCCATTGCGCACGCACAGACTCTTGCAGTGGGAATTTGGGGAAAATTCTAACCTTTCTCAACTGTCTGCCAACTGGGGCATTGCAAGCCAGTGATAGGTCTGGACACCAATCCCCCACCTCCCATGCCACCCAGGGGAGTCACAGATGCTCCCGTGACTCATTCCCGTGAGCAGATTCCCCTTTGTTATTTGGACCCTGACCTTTCCTCTCTAGAGATAATCCACATCAGAGACTGCGCAAAGTTCAGGGGTTCAGGGTTTTTGGAACTCCCTGTCAGGGTAATGTATGCCTATCTGCTCTTCTTTCTCTCTCTCTCCCAGGGTAAGGGGAACCTAAGATTCAAGAACAGATAGCTCACTGATTAGGGACTAGAAGCATTAAGATCTGCAGGCCCCTGAAAGATTGGGCTAGGCCCAATACTGGCTACTGGACTTCATTTCTTTTTTTAAATTATGATATCACCGACATACAGTATCATTCGCTCCTTTTAGTAAATAGTTCCCTGAAGACCACCACATGCACTCAGGAAACCACTGCCATATCAATATACAGGACACTTCCATCACACTAGAAGGTTCCCTGGGCCCCTCCCGCTTTGCTGCCACAGGATGAGGCCCTTTTCCCCCTTTTCCTCCCTGAGGCTTGCCACGTCCCACCCTCCTTCAGGATCTCCTCACACTAAGAATCCCTTGTCTTGTTGGAATCACAAAGATAAGCTATTCTAAGCAACCTAGAAAGCCTGATTTCTTTCACTTTGAACAAATGGATTTTAGTGAAACCCAGATCATCTGTCACCCAGATGATCTGAGTTCTGGCCTCGATCTCCCCACGTCCTGGCAGTCCACCAGAAGTGTGTAAATAAGCAGAAACAAGACAGCAACCACCGCATCATGCGATGTCAGAGAGGCGTGGGAACCTGAGGGAAAATAGGGAAGTCAGTAAGGTATATGCAAAGGAAATGGGGGTGCTGCCATATGGCAAACCACAGACTACTTCCTCAGGCTCCTGGTGACGTTCTGGATGTGGGCAGGGCTAGGTGACAGGGCATTCCCAAGTTCTAACTTTTGGGGACTAGAGTTGCTCTTGTGTTAAATTTGGGTTAATTATTATATCGTCTCTTTAAGAAAAACTGAGATTACAAAGCACATTTTTAGCTTGGTCATAGCTGGGTGGGTGGGGGGTAGGGGATCCCCAGGCTTCTTTTAAACTATAACACTTTCTCTTGCCAGTTTGGCTCAGTGGATAGAGTGTCAGCCTGTGGACCGAAAAGTCTGGGTTTGATTCTGGTCAAGAGCGCATGCCAGGGTTGTGGGCTCAATCCCCAGTAGGGGGCATGCAGGAGGCAGCTGATCAATGATTCTCTCTCATCATTTTTGTTTCTCTCTCTCTCTCTCTCTCTCTCTCTCTCTCTCTCTCTGTGTGTGTGTGTGTGTGTGTGTGTGTGTGTTTGTGCGCGCGCGCGCGCCTGGGTTCAGCGCTATCTCTTTTTGTTTTCAGAGGGACCTTTCTCCCCTTTTTAGTCAGCAGGTTCAGACATAGGCAAACAACTGGTTTCCTCTCACAGGAGAAAGGAAATATTATTCTAACAGAACTGAAATTCTTTTAGGAGTGTTTTGAAAGTGTGATTGCGAAAGACAAAAGAACCCGAGGGTGCCTTGCTCCAAGACAGGCCCCTGGAAATGGGGAACAAACATTTCCAGTTTCAGGGATCCAGTGACAATGCCAAGATTCTAACCTGGGGCCCAGGAGGACAATGACTTCCCCCTGAGGGACTCCTGGCCACACAGTTCCCGGATTCCTGCCTGAAATACACACCTTTTAAGATAGGACATTTCATGACCAATATTATCCTCAGATGGAACCTGCCCTTTTCTGCATCTTCGATGAATGGCAGCTGCTCTCCATCACACTCCTGGCATCTTCTTCCGGCTTCACCCGGGGGCTGGCACTAACTGCTTGCTCAAGGTTGGAGGACTCAAAGCTGAAGGACTCAAGAAAACCATTGTTCAACCACCAATGACAGAGAGAGGGGTTTCCCACAGTGTCCCCGTCCTCCCCGCTTATTTCTGCCTCCTGCCTCAACGTAGTTTCATTTCCTTGAGAACAGGGGCCCACCTTCCACAAACCCGGAGTTGATGAGTTTCTGTGCCAGGTAGACCCAAGGCTGTCATTAGAGCTATTCACTGCGGTCCCACGGCAGGTCTCTCATCCTCAAGGGGGCATGAGGCGCTGCTGGTCTGTGTCTGCCAGCCCTTCCGGCTGGCTGGGCAGCATCCACCCACATCGGCCTCTATTTTAGTCACTTTGAACACCTCCAGTGCTTTCCTCCCCAGGCCCTTTGCACATGCTGTCCCCTCTGCAGAGCGCCCTTCACACCTTCTGCCCCACCCCCTTCTTCTGTTTATTCCCATGCAGCCAATCTTGGGAAGGCTGCCCTAAGGCAAGGTCAGGTTCTTTTAGAATATCATCTCATTTAAAGCAGATTTGTTTCTTGTATATATTTTGTTTCAGTTTGGAATTGTACTCTCAGCTCTGTGCTTATCAGATTAACATCTGTCTCTTGCTACTAGCCAATCTCCAAGCTTCATGAGGGCAGGGCGCTTTCTGCAGAGGCTCCTTCTGCACCTTGGAGCTACTGTGTTGCTATAAAGAAGCCACACTTAGAGTGTTGTCTGCAAGCATGCCCACCTGCATGCCCACCCCCTACATGCCCATCTACACACACTTCCATAGAACAGAGCTACTGGTGAGCCTGAGGCAGGCGGGTGGTGGGCAATGCTATGGAGCTGTGGCAGAATACAGAGTCTTAGGATTTTGACATTTTGTGCTTAAGGAATGTGAGGCTATTCTGTCATCTCCTTAGGGCAGGGGTGGGGAATGTTTTGCCCTTGGGCTATATACGGCCTATGAAATCATTTTGTCTGGCCCTGCCAAGGCATTAGGGATAAGTTATTTAAATTATGAAATATAGCAGGCTAATGTTTAAGTTGACAATTCTGTATGGGCTGCAAATGATATTATAAATATCCAAATGGCCCTTGGCAGAAGAAAGGTCCCCTACCCCTGGCTTAGGGTTAGAGAGTGTGAGGGCTGAGGATGAGAGCTTCCACACCCAGATTCTTGGGAGTCTGCCCAGTCACTGCTCTTGCTTCCTTGTCTAATATCTGAGATTGCACAGCCAACACATGCCACATGTGCTTGCTTTTGCTTTTCATATCAGCTTTCAACACATAGGAGTGCAAGGTAAGAGGCTTTTAATGAATGTAAAGCCAGGATTTATAGGTTACTGTGACAATAGTGTTCATCATTTAAAAAAAATATTTTATTGATTTTTTACAGAGAGGAAGGGAGAGGGATAAAGAGCTAGAAACATCGATGAGAGAGATACATCTACCAGCTGCCTCCTGCACACCCACTACCGGGAATGTGCCCAAAACCAAGATACAAGCCCTTAATCGGAATTGAACCTGGGACCCTTCAGTCTACAGACTGATGCTCTATCCACTAAGCCAAACAGGTTTCAGCAATAGTGTTCATCTTTGCTCAAAGACATATTGCTAATAAATACGGCAAGAATTCCATTGAGTGACTGATAGATTGATTAAAGAAGGTAGCTGAGACTGGGACACAGGCTTTTATTGGAGATAGAGTGCCCCCCCCCCCCCCCGGGCTGCTTCCAGAGGGAAAGAGGAAGAGACTGGAAGAGGCGGGTAAAACATCCAGGGGTCTGGTTTTGGACGGGGCTTAGGGTACTCAGCACATGCTGATTGGTGGTTAGGGACCTAGGGTCTTAGGAATCGGGGGCTTAGGGTATTTGGCAGGTGCTGATTGGTGGTTCAGAGCTCAGGAATGTCTGGCCACAGGTGGGGGTTATATCCGTCCATCAACCGGGGGAAGGGAGGATCTATCAGTGACTGCTTGCTATGTCCAAATATAATCTTCCTGACCAACTTAAAACATTAAACACCTGGCTCATCACTGAATAGTAAAGTAAATAAAGATAATATTAAAAGGCAAATCAAGTTCACTGACTGAGAGGTGCCTAAAGGCTGTTTTTACCTGTGATTTTAAAAAATGCTTTCACTCATGTTGCAACCGAACGCTGTTGCCCCAGTACCAGTAAGCAGAACACCAAGGTCAAAGCGCCTTCCCAGGCGTTGCCCAGGCGGAGGAAACACGTCAGTGCCCTCAGGACCCTGTCACTGACCTCAGCTCCCTGCAGTCTGGCAGCACAGGAACCACAGGGAAGATCTCCTGGGCACGCTTTGCTGCTGCTGAGTCATTTGGCCCCAGGATAGAGAAGGCTACGCAGTTGAGGAAGAGAGTGGTGAATGGGACCACACCCCGGCCTCTCCCCTGCATGGATTATTACTGTGGGGCCAGGGCAGTGGTGCTGCTCATTTTTAACAGGTGATGGAGAGAGCACTAGCATAAAGAAATGCTGTCAGCCAAAACACTTGTATGCATACATGCCTAAGGCTAACCCATGGACACAGCAATAGAGTGTAGAGGCCTGGGGTGGGGGGTGGGCTGTAAGGGGTCAATGGGAGAAAAAAAGGGACACCTGTGATAGTTTCAACAATATACTATATTTTAAAGGAAGAAATGCTGTCTTTACCCTTCCATTGTCTCAGTTAGCAAGCCTTGCCGGTGTCTTAGAGCAGACCGGAAGCACTCAGGACTGGCCCCCTCCCATTGTGCATAGTTAAGTGGGAAGCTTAGAGAGGTGAAGTCACTGCCCACAGCGCCTGGCTCCTGCTCAAACCCCCGCCTCTCAAGGACTTTTCCTCCCATCACCTAAGGCTGCTTCCCCTTCAACCATCCTCAACTATGTTAAAAAGGTTGTATTTTAAAATCCGTAATAAGCCAAGTGAGTATTGCCAAGACCAGGGCCCCATCTTGTTCAGGAGAGTTTGCCCAGTGAGAGCCACTGTGCCAGACTCAAGAGAAGCAGCAGGCCCCCACCCACACTGGGGAGCAGCCCTGCAGCCCACCCCCACTGCTGACATCGCCTGTGCCAGAGCCCCTCCCTCACTGCCACCAGCCCAAGGTGTCCTTGCTGCTCAGTTCAACCACATTTATCAAGCGCCCATGCTGCCTGGCACTGTCTGGCACTGGGAAACAAAGAAATGGTTCCGTTTTAAAGACTGCAAGGGTGTGACAGTAACATAAGGCCCGCAGACAGCAGCCTGACTTGGTTCAGACTCCCCAGGTAACTCTAATGGGGACTGACAAGTTAGGGATGGTCCATGTCCTGGTTCTGCACCTGAGTTAGGAGCGGCCAACCCACAGGCAAGTCTCCAGGATGTGGTACAGACTTGGCATTTTCTTTCCAAGACAGACGTGGGCCATCCAAGTGTACAGATGTGAACCTCTCACCTGGCCCATCGGCCAATTAAGACCCACTGGGTCAGCACTGATCACATCTGACCCATCACCCTGCTGGCTGACCTCTGAAGGGGTCAGGATCCTGTGATTTTTATGCCCAAAGACAGTTTAGACCAAGGCCCTTCCTTTTTTCATTCAGTGAGGGAGAAGTTGAAATACACAGTGTGGAGCTTTTTTCCATCTGGCCACAGCCATCGGGGGTCTTAAAAGGCTCAGTGACGTGATTTCCAGAAAACATAGAGCAGACTCATAAAAACCTCTTAAGACCTATATTCCTTTCCATTAAAAAATCTTAGACCATACATTTTATGTGTAGAGGTTGTTCAACTAAAAGAACAAATGTCTGTTAAACCAAAAATAAGAAAAGAAATAGACAGTGTGGAACAGATAAGTTAGACCTCCGAGTCACCACGTGCTAGTGCTGGGAGAGGCTCCTGATTTCACAGGCAGAACTGAGAGGACCCCGGGGTCCATTCACTTGCTGGGTCATAGGACACCTGCATCCAGGACCAGAATTCAGGTCTCTTGCCAGTTTCCCATATAACAAGCACCTGCTCACACCTGACTTTGGCTGAATACTTCAGGGAAGGTCTTGTTCTGCCTCTCCCTCACTCAGAGAGGAACACTGTCCCACTGTAATCAGAGCATCCCCTAAGGTTGTCAGCTCTGATTATTTCTTTTTCTATCCTTTGGTTCCCTTAATGGGACAGTCTAGGAAATGAGCTTACCTGGATGATCTTCAGCCTCCCAGCAGCCTCCTTGCTCCCAACATGGACTGCCTACTGGCCGCGGGACTGCCTACTGGCCGCGGGAGAAGGCCCAGCACAGGCAGCATCTGCTGGGCCCACAGGTCCAGGATGTTTTCTTCTGAAGTCCTCCTGCCAGGAAGAGTGAGTTCTAGAAGTTGATGACTAGGAAGAGTGGAGGGTGCTCTCTTCAGCCATCATTCTCCCTCCCTCCTCCATATCTTCCTCTCATTATCAGAACCAGGCCTACCAAACCCAGAAGTCTCATTTCCCGTGCTAAGCCAGCTGGGGTCTCCCACATAGCACTGCATGCACATTTGATAGCATGTGTGCACTCTCTGGCTACACATTTTCTTCCCAAGACAGATGTGGCTGATCCAAGTGTACAGCAAATGAGACTTCTGGGTTTGGTAGGTCTGGCCCAGCATATGCATTGCAAGCTCAATTCAACCACATTTATCAAGTGCCCACCCTGCCAGGCTTTGCCTAGCCCCAGGAAACAAATAAATAGTTCAGTTTTTAAAAAAATATATATTTTATTGATATTTTACAGAGAGGAAGGGAGAGGGATAGAGAGCTAGAAACATCAATGAGAGAGAAACATCGACCCACTGCCTCTTGCACACCCCCTATCGGGGAATGTGCCCGCAACCAAGGTACATGCCCTTGATCGGAATCGAACCCGGGACCTTTCAGTCCGCAGACGGATGCTCTACCACTGAGCCAAACCGGTTTCGGCAAATAGTTCAGTTTTAAAGTTCAGTTTCTCTTCCTCTGGTTCCCTTCCCACTCACCCCCACAGGTGTCATGCTCTCACAACAAAGAGGCGGGGGGTTGGGGGGGAAAATCATACCACAGGAGCTGAATGAATTTATATTCTCTGCATTTTATTATTGACCTCATTTTATCCTAACCAACCTCATGTAAGGTCTCTCCAAATCTCTTCTACTCACTGTGTGAAAAAGCAGAAAACCTATATAAGCCAGGTGTCAGGGTCAGAACTGGGGTCAGGGTCAGAACTATGTGGCTCTCCGTTGGGAGAGAATGGCCTGAGGGTTCAGGTCTATGAGGTCTGCACAAGGAACCTTGGGGCTGTTGCAAGAGCTGTGTGCTTGTACTAGGGAAGGCATGGGGCAGGATGCAGCAATGTTATGACATTGACACTAGATTGCCTGGTTTAAATATAGCTCTATCTCTTATCTGATATCCAACCTTAGACAAGATCCTCAGTGTCTTTATGCCTTAGTTTCCACCTTTGGAAAGTGGGCCTGATGATAGTAATTACGTGGTTGAGTGCTGTGGAGGATCCATCACATCCACACACCTGCCATTCCGAGGAGAGTACTGGGTTGTGGGCAGTGACTGTCAGCTCCTGGTTGTTTCTTTTTCTATTCTTCTTTGGTTCTCTTAAAGGGACAGTCTTGGAAATGAGACTAAAGAAGAGATCTGTCTGCCCCAACATAGCCCCATACTGTCTGATATTCCACTGGTTGGCTGCTTTCAGAGGGCAAAGGTTACAGGGAATGATGGAGGCCATTGATAACCCGTCCTGCGTTATTGTAACTGCTATTGCTATTAGTTGATATAGGTTTGTGACAGTCTTTTCATATCTAACTTGTATTTAAAACAATCCTGAGATGCATGGGTGACACTATACTATTATCCTGACTGTGAAAAACAGTAAACCTTTTCTGCCTTGACTCACAACTTGGTAATGGATTATGCTCAAACCAGATTCTTTTGGGAATGAAAGAAGCTCTATTAGTAATTATGCTGTCTAGGCAAATCAGGATAAATGGATACTCTAATAAGGGAAGACTCTTCAATTTAATTTGATGTATTACCACAGTAAGTGGCAGGAAAACATGAGTCTGTTAGACATTGGATCAGCTGGGATGTCACTGCTCTCAACAGAACACCCTCCTCCCTCCCCCCGAGGGGTTTTGTAGAGGAAAAATTGAGGTGTGCACTTCACTAATGAGACCAGGAACTGCTAGAAATTCAAGTGAAATGTCTTGTGTCCAAGGCCCAGAGTAGAGAATCATGCTGCATTCAAAAACAATCTTTTGCACTAACTAGTTTGGCTCAGTGGATAGAGCATTAGTCTGCAGACTGAGGGGTCCCAGATTTGATTCTGGTCAAGGGTATGTACCTTGGTTTCGGGTACATCCTCAGTAGGGGGTGTGCAGGAGGCAGCTGATCGATGTTCTCTCTCATCGATGTTTCTAACTCTCTATCCCTCTCCCTTCCTCTCTGTAAAAAAATCAATAAAATATATTTAAAAAACAAAACAAAAAACCAAAAACCAAAATAAAACAAAAAATCTCTCTTAAGTCTTTTATGTTTAGGGAGGAATCAGAGAAGCATTTGAGATGCAGACCACTCAAGCAATAGTGAGTTCTCCAGCAAGTGGGTAATGGGGCTGCTTGACTTCCTCCAGAGATGGAAGTGGAGGGGACTCATACCTCTAGGTAATGTTTGCCTCTTCCTGAGGATTCTCTTTTATCTGTACCATTTCCCTACTTAGCTCTCAAGTCCCACCATGCCTCAGGTTTCAGACCTGGGACAGGAGTGGGCAGGGATTGGTAAAAGTAGCTTAGCTTTTAAGGATTACTGAAACAAGGACAGTAGAGTTGAGTGGATACCAAGAGGCACTGCCCTTCACACTGCATCATGACAAAACTATATGCACCAAAAGAACAAGAGATTGGAAAATTCGGGGCTGATAAGTTTTTCTCCAGAGTCAAGAAACCTGGAGGCTGAGTTGATAGGAGTTTTAATTTAGCTGACAGTGAGGAATGGGAGAGGTGATTTAAAAATATATGTTTTTTTAAAAATTGATGTTTAGAGAGGGAGGAAGGAAGAGAGAGTGATAAAAACATCGATGAAATAGGAACGTCATCGATTGGCTGCCTCCTGCATGCCTCACACTGGGTATTGAACCCAAATCCCAGGCATGTGCCCTGACTGGGAATTAAACTAGCGACCTCTTAGATTCTAGGTTGAAACTCCATTGCTGAGCCACACTGGCCAGGTAGGGGAGGTGGTTTTCAAATATCAGGCATGTTTGGAGCCAGCATAGTCTGTGGGCTAAATAAGTTGACATTTGAAACAGAACAATGTTTGGCACCAATAAACACTGTTTGTGTTGATTCTGATAACACCCCCAACCTGGGTTTCTGGTGCTTAGTATCTCCAAGATTCTGGTGCATCTGGTTTTGCCACAAGCAAATCTTGCAAGTGAAAAACTTAAAGCCTACTGAGTAAATCTCCTAACTTTGACCAAATGCCACAACACCAGGTTTTTAAGTTCTCAAATCACAGAATTAAGAGTCCTTCCTCTGTTAACTTTGTCCTGTGTGACTTTCTATTCAGAAAAGTTCTTCCTGGAATCTGTGCAAAAGTAACTGAGAGAGACACCTGGAGTGTATGACAACATGGGAGGTGTTCTCAGTTCTTTTTTGAGGCAAACATCACTTTTTATAAGAGAAAAGGTAAAAGGTGATGAGGGAGAAATTAAATTTCTCAACAGTTAAAAGCAAAGACTGGCTGAAATTTGTCAACTTTATAAGTAATAATAACAACAATAACTCACTTTATAATGAATTCCTCTGCAGTGAACAATCTGCTATAGACTCCATGATGAGAAATAGCCCTAGCTTGCCACAGTGGACACCTGCTGCACCTGTGAGGCCAAGTTCTGCACTTTTCAAGTTCTCTGGGCACAAGGTGATGCCACCTATTCTAGGCATTTAGACAAACAGGGAAACTCCTTCCACTAACCTGCTAACCCAACAGGAGTAAGTTCACCTGATGGAGCTCTGGCCTCCAACATGTACCTCTGCATAATTTTATGATATACCTAAAGGCCACTCGCTAGATTTAAAACCAAAAGAACAGGAAACTCTGAACCAAGTAAATTGTAAACTCAGAATGTTAGAAGATAAACCAATTACGTTAGCTCTTCCTTTGAAAAAATGGAACCATTTCTTTTGAAATCAACCACAGTGGTGAGACACCTTTTTCTTTCCAGTTGGCCCCTGATAGCACACAGCTCCACCTGCCAAGTTCTGCCAGCTTCCAAGGCCTGGAATGCTGACTTACTCCAGCACATGGGCAGCATGACCTCCCAACAATGTGGAGAAGAGCACATGTTGCCACTGGGTGAAGTGAGAGCTGACAGAGACCCTGGCTTCTCAATACCAGAGAGGTGGTTGGAGAGCTTTTCTTGTTCTATTAGAAAAGTTCATGAGGAAGCCATGAATAGTATCAGTCCCCAGAAGTAAAACTCCTATTTTCACTGTCCAAATGTCAGCCAATGTACTGGGAGAGCCATGGGAAACCTTGCCATAGCCTTCCCTCTTGAACACACTGCACATGAACACTTCCATGAGGCGGGCATTCAGCTCCTTCAGGCTCACAGTCCCCTTTCCTGTGGTCTGTCCATAAAACCCAAACATCTCCCAGAGGTTTTCTACACCGATTGCATCTGTTCTGTCAGTATGTAAACCAAGATAAGGATTGGCACATTGGATATTGTTTCATCAATCATTGAAATGTTATGTTCATCTATGGATTCCATGAGGTGAGGATGATCTGCACAGTCCACCAGAAAGATGATCCCATTACCAACTGGGAGATCATTTTTCCAAACTCAACTTGCTTGCTCAGGCCCACCAAGATCAAAAGTTGTAAAAGTCAATTCAGCAATTGTCAGTTCTTGGATATCAGATATAATGCTGAAGTATGTCTGTCATTTTTGAGCTTGTGTAGAACAGTGGTTTTGTTTGTGTTGTCCAGACCAAAGAATACAAGTTTTCTAGATTTCTTGTACAATCCTAGGAACTGGAACACAGGACTGAAGCCATTGTAGATCCACCCAAAGATGAAAGACATTATTATGCTTACTAGGACACAAGGGGTTCCTCTGGCAGCAACACCAGCAGTGGGCAGCTTTGACCCTCCTCTGATCATACTCCCCAAATCACTGCAAAAATATGCAACCTTGGGCCAAAGATTTTAGCCAATGTTGCAAGCCTCCTGAACACCATTTACCTCTCCTTTCTTGGGGGGCAGATTTCTGATTTTGTTTAGGATTTAACTTTAAATATACTTAAGTGCTGAAGTTGGTTCCCTCCCAAGAACCTGTGATTGCTTTAGGGGTGGGCAGGTGGCCCAACTCTGGGCAAAGAGACATGAAAATAGATTATGGAAGTTGCAGGTGAAACGTCTGGGAAAGGTTTGGATATTGTCCCATGGGACTATAATGCTTGGAGTGGGTACAGCCACTTTGTGACTATGAGGTGAAAAGTTTGTCCAATATGAAAGCCAATACTTTAAAGATAATAGGGAAGAAGTAGGAAAGAACTAGGGTGCTTGGCAATAAAGAGAGCTGACGAGGTAGCCAGTTTTGGCACGGCTTCTACTGAACTTATTTTTCTGAGGTGATCCACATTCTTGTTGCTTTAGTGCTTTCAGATGTGTGTTCTGTACTTGTAGCCAAAAAACACTCCAACTCATTATCCTTGATCCAGTCACTGACCTTTTTAAGCCTTACTTTTCTCATCTCTCAGACATGAACACAAGAGTTCTTATCTAATTAAGTAGGTAATCTGATAATAATGCAAGCAAACACTCATGTCATACTTGCTAAGGGCCAGACTATGTTTAAACAGTTGACTCATGTGACATACACAGAATGCTCAGGGTAGGATCCTAAAACTTGCACGTTCTTAGCACTTATCATTAAGATCATCATTGTTGTTACAGGAAGTAAGCTATTAATTCAGATATTCTGTTCCTAGACAATTTACTTACAGCAAAAGGAAGTACACTTTCTGGTCCTCCTCCTATTACCCCAATGAAAGATTACAGGAACATTTGAAAAATGTTTTTGCTCCTATGTTAGCTTTGGAAATTCAAACCCTGTCACAATGAATGACATAGGAACCAATACATAGACAAGTGCTCTCCTGATGTTTAGGTTATAATGCATGCATTTAAAAATAAGTTTATAATAAAAGTTCCTGCAAATCTATTTGGAAGCTAAAAGAGCTCATTGTAAGAGTGATTCTAGGTGGATTTTAAACTTCTTGAGTTTAGAAAGAATGTTTTGGCTTTCTTAGTAACCGCACTCTACCTGTTATTGTCTTAGAGTGAACAGCTCGATAAAATAGTCTATTTCTTAATGGTCTGTCAAGAACTAAGTAGGGTTGAAGATTCACTTACATGAAAGCCAACCAACTAGCTTAACACATCTCCCGGAAGCTGGAAAAAAACACAGAACCTACAGGAAACTCCTGGGCCAGAGGTAAGGACTTTATCACTCAGGTAGCATGAGCTTCAGCCTCTGAGTGACAGAGGCAGATAGGCCCAAGTGGATGCTGCACACAGTGGGTTTACATCAGAGTTGAGGAACCTTGAATTTAAGAAAACTTAACCTCATTTGGGGTAACAGCAAACCTACCCATTATCTTTATTATCCTGATTAGGAAATAAACCTGCCTACTATCCAAGGAGACATTATCTTTGTTTCCTTAGGCCATTACTGTACAAAATTCATTGAGAAGATAGTTCAGAGCAAAAGCTGATAGTACCTCTGCAGAAATTAATGGAAGCAGCATGGAGAATTGTTTTCCAAACCTTTCCTTATTCATTAGGCAGAGTGGAAACCCCAATCTTTCACCTCTCCCTCTCCCTTTGATATTGTAACTAGCTAGTCCTAATATATAAAAACCCTGGGTCTGTCATATCCACAATGACTTGAGACTTGACCTAACATCCAGACTGCGCTTGCTGCAGGCTCTGGGGGGTGGGGACATGTGGCAGCAGAGATGGGGATAGGTGAGGTGGGGTTGGCATTCACACTCACTCACAACTGCATACATGCTCAAACACACACAGTGACCACCAGCTCACAGTCTTTTCACCCTTTCTTTCCCTCCCTCCCAGTTCTCTCTCAGAGCATATCTTTCTTAGAATGAGGAAACAAAACAGACTGGGCCTGAAGAGGCCTTGGATGGAAGGGAGGGCAGGCAGAGGGTGGAGTGGTCCCCACTGGCTCTGCCCCCTCCCAGCCGGGAAAGAGAAAAAGGACACAGGGATGCAGGGAGGCCTGGAGGACTGCTGAGAAAAACAAAGAGAGACAGAGATTGTGCAAGATCAGGCCAGCAGGGTAGGGCAGTTGTGGGCAACCAGGTCGGCATGGGAGAGCAGTTAGGGATGAGCAGGCAGGCAGGCAGAGGCAGTTAGGGGTGATCAAGCAGGCAGGCAGGTGAGTGTTTAGGAGCCAGTGGTCCCAGATTGTGAGAGGGATGTCCAACTGGAATTGGGGCTAAATCAGCAGTTGACCATCCCCTGAGGGGTCCCTGATTTCAGAGGGTGCAGGCTGGGCTGAGGGAACCCCCCCTCCACCCCTGTGCAAGAATTTTGTGCACTGGACCACTAGTTATTAATAATAGGAAGGGAGCAAAAGAGAGGCAAGACATTATAAGCATAGTCCTTTGGATAGTCACCAGGAAGCTGCAATTTCACACTCCCCAGGGAACCACCAGCCCATTCCCTGAAGATGACTGGGGAAGGGACTGGACAAAGGGGAAGATGGGAGCTTGCACAGTGAATTGGGATGCAATAGGGAAGGTACCTGTCAGTCAAACATGGGAACAGAGATAATTGGCCAGAAGGGCAAAGCCTCTGCAAGCCCACATGAAAATTTTGGATTACATATCCCAGACAGGAATTCTCACTCTCTTGATGCCCTTGGCCCTCTGGGTTCTGGGCTCTTGTGTTTCTCTTGCATTCACCCATGTTCCCTCGATAGTCATGTGGCCAGTAGACACACAACGGAATGATGAACTGCAGTGAGGAACACAGCTGAGCTTGTCTGATGCTGAATTAGACTGTGCAGACATAGAATGAAGACTCTGGGCGGTGGCATTAATCCTAGCTCTGCTGAAACCACAGCTACACTTCTATGATGAAACAGAGGGAAATGGGACCTTGGAAATGCAGGGATTTAATTCCATGAAAATAAATGCCACTCATTCTCTCATGCGAGTCTCAGAAAATTCTTTTTATTGTGATATTGCAAGAAAGCCACATCCCCCATCAAAAGGAGGGGATGAGGAAAACTCCCCATTGGTAACACCTTCATGTATATCTTACATGTATCTATCAGGGCTGCCTGTGACTTGCATTTGGCTCCAAGCTGCCCCCAACCCAAAGTTTTACATTTTGGTGAATCACCACTTTCTCAGTGGTCCATATTCAGATTACCAAGAAATGGAATTTGAGGTCCTGGATCAAGTAGCCATGGCCAGGGTCAAGGTCAGATGACACAAACACATTCCCACCCTTTGGATAAGCAGGAAGGGCAGAGTCTCTTAGGAGAAGAGCAGGGAGACAGCTTTAGTGAAGATTCAGCCAATGAACAAATTGTATAACTGGTAACATCATCTTTAGCAGCAGTAGTCTCTTTAGAAATCTCATAAATCACATATTAAAAAGAGTCATCAAATATGACTCAAATAACGTTAGCAGAAAACAGACAAAAAAGTCATTTAATAATATGATCTGTGATTTCTGAATATTCAAAAAATTGGATTGCACCATCTTGCTGAGCGGTGCTTGACAACACCTTTTATTGCTACTGGCTTGCTGGGCTTATGCTCTTTGGAAGGGGCCAGAATCATTTGTATTGTAATTGAAATGTGCTGTTTATTTAAATCCCTCTCAGAAAAGCAATTGAGAAACCAACCCAGCAGCCAGAAAAAAAGGCAGCTCCATAAGAGGGATTAACAGGAGAAAGCAGTGAGTTCTGAAAAACTATGTCTGTCTCAACAGAACCTACTGACCAGAAGCTGTCCTTCAAGACTGTTCCCATTCTTGCTTTGCTGAATGTAAATGTAAGGGTCAGAATGGGGAAGTTGGGTCCTCTTCATAGCCTTTTTTCTTCTCATCTTCATTAGTGGAATCCTCCCAGTTTTCTAATTGTTGGCATCTCGAAAATCAAGAGGCTCTAGGTTTGTGAATGTGTACTTCTGCTTAGAAGAAGTTCTCATCATGCATGATATTTTATGGATTTATTCTCTCATAATGAAATGAAAGAACCATAAAAAGAGAGAAGTCCAATTAAAGTTTGTTGAAGATAAAGCAAAAGGTAAGAAAGGGCCAGTTGTGCACCTTGGATCAACACTAGACTTTAGATTAGAAAATGCCAATAACCAACATTGAATGGGGACGTTTGGGATGAGGGGAGTGGGTCTGATTTCCTCTGCCCTTAAGAGTACTTGGACCCATATGGCATTTTGCCATGCATCCCGTAACTGGAGAAGCCTGCCAACCTCTTAACTACTTCCCAAGTTAAGAGAATAGTTATTCTCAAGCAGTTCTGCCTCAGACACTGAGCACTGAGTCTGCCTTCCTCCAAACATACACAAGGATAGACTCTTACCTCACCTTGGTATTCCAGACACCATCTCAATGTCTGTCTGTGGCTTTTCTCTCTTCCTTATCACGTTGCCCTGGCCCTTACAATAATGTGGCTGCTCAGACAATGGCTTTCTACCAGTATTGCCATTTTCTTTCCAGGGCTGGGCCCTTGGGAAGTTAGTCATCCATTCATTCATTCATTCATTCATCCATTCATCCATTCATTCATCTAGGCTTTTGCCAGCTCCAGACATTAGATTAAGCATCGTAAGAGGTATAGGGATAAAAACAAAGCCCGGTATCTTTTCTAGAGAGCTCACAATCCACTGTGGGTTGGAGAGAGGCAGATAAAGAATTCTTCCAATGTACTAGAACCAGATGGAAGACTGGATTAAGGTTCAGGGAGCATGGAAAAGGAACTTCCTTCAGCTTGGAGACCTGGGGAGGCTTTACAATGACAGAGAACTCGAAGACTTTCTCAGACTTCTCTTCTACATCAGAGAAGGAGAGGTAAAGATGGAGTTAGGAGACTTGTGGGTGGGTGGGCATCCAAGCACCTCAAGGTTAGACCAGAAGGCTGCCCTCTCCTGACTGTTCTAGTCCCTGATGGCGCTCTGGTGGGTTTCAGCTCAGTGAGAACATTTCTCTTCATCACTTTGGGAACTAGAGTTAGATTCTTGGTGGTGCCTGTTGAGGACATTTGAATGTTGACCTCTCTGAACTGTTTAATATGACTAGAAAAGTGGGCCTGAAGCCAGAGTGAAAGGAGGTGTGTTCAAAGTTCATATGTATGCTCTTTTCTGTCAGCTCTCTAGAAGCTGGGTGGGGTCATCTTCAAAGGCAGCATCTGGAACAGCTGTGGGAGCTATGTTTTCATAGCATTAGGAGCACTTATACTAGCAAGTTTCAGCTCTTCTGTTTTACTGACACAATTTATGGTAAAAATCAATATTTACTGAGTGATGACTCGACCCTCATCATGCAGAGAGCCCTGGGACTGGAGCTATCACGTTCCTCCAGAACAGTGCTTCTTTAGGGGGTGTGGTCAAATGCAGGCCCTGGGATCACCACTGACTTGAGACCTGTGGGGTGGGATGGGAAGTTGCGGTCTTGGATCTACATTTTTAACACACTAGCCAGATGATTCTAATGAACGCCGAAATTTGAGAGCCTTACTCTGAAAAATGAGTAAAAGGATCTTACAAAGGAGACTAAGAATTGCCTCAATTCATCTGTGCGGAGGCTGCAGGAAGGGTACATAACAGGTACATCAAAATCTAATGTCCCTTTAAGATTTTCTGGTTAAAGTATGCATTCTTGGCCCCCAGCTCCAAGAGGCATGATAAGCAAAACATTCTGAGGTGTTCTAAATTAAATTCCACTGGCCAGAGACTGGGAGAAAGAATAATTATCCAGTTCGGAGCTGTGAACCAGCTGACAAAAGACTGCTCACATTCCTGAATGTATGTTGGAGCTTTGAATCAACCTCTAGGTGTCAATTAACTGACCAGAGAAGCCACCACATCCTTCACATGAATGGACTGTCAGGGCTGTTGCCTGTAACCAATCAAAAGTAGTCAATATTTCTTCCTCACAGACTGCTTCTATCATAGAACTATCTCCACTTTGCCCTCTCCCACCCCTCGATCTGTAACCAATGTAAATTCTTTCAAAACAACTTACATTCCCCCTTCACCTCCCCCAAGAACAGGATGTATAGAAATATTCATCAACTCCAGGACAGGGGACCAGTGGACATGTCATGTCACCTTTTCCACTGGATGCTACTGCTGGTTTGGACTTTATGGGCCAGCATCTGGTCCCTTTCTTACAAATAATGGGCCAATAATCCTCTTCTTTTAAGAAGACTTGCAACTTGGAAGTTAAGGCTTTTGTTTAACAGCCAGAATCTCTAGAACTGGAGCTCTAGGGTCTGCATATTTTATGAACACTTTGGTTGTTTATGAATATAGAAAGAATGATTTTGGGGCAAGCATCTGGAATAGATTTTTCATTTTCTTAACATCATTTAAAAAATATTTTTAGTCTGATCTCTGTGATTCAAATGAGGTCATTTTAAAAGCAAACAAGTGATGTGAGAAGGTGAAGGTCAGTCAATAGACGTTGAGATGGTGGCCAAGGACTTCTCAGATGAGGCTGAAGAACAGGAAATGGGTTTCCTTCCTGAGCTGGGCAGGGCTAGTAGTTGTCATTCTAAAGAAGTATGGGTCAGTGGTTCTCAAAATGAGGTCCCTAGGACAACAATGATAGCACCACCCAGGCCTCATTAGAAATGCAAATTCTAGGCTTCACCCCTCTTGATCTGAATCATAAACTCATGGCCTAGGAATCCATGTATTTTGTCTTTTTAAATATTTTTATTAATTTCAGAGAGGAAGGAGAGGGAGATAGAAACATCAATGATGAGGGAGAATCATTGATTGGCTGCCTCCTGCACATTGGTGATAATGTTGTTAATAATGTTGATTTAAGATTAAAAAAAAGATAGATTTTTTCTTTTAAAAAGTGGTGCATGAAAGGGGAAAATAATACTTGTACAGTGGAAAGACCTAGTGGACACTACCATAAACCAAGGGATGGAAGCTTGAATCGGCAACATTGGGAAAAACCAACATCACATAACATCTGAGACGAGGCCCTGACAAGAACAAGTACATCTGTGGCAATACTGCCCAGATTGCATAACCTGAGTCAGCTCATTAGGGAACATCAGGCAAATGCAAACTGAAGGACATTCTACAAAATAACTGACCTACATTTTCTAAAATATCAAGATTAAGAACACTATGTGGGGTTGAGTGGCTGTTTCAGATCTAGGAGACTCAAGAGAACTGGCAGCTGAATGTATGTATGTGTGGTTCTGGAGAGGATGCTGGGAATGGGAAAAAGCTATCAAGGGCATTGTTGGGACAATTGACAACATTAAAGTATCACCTGTGGATTTGAGTAGAGTATTACTTAATGTTAAACTTTCTAATTTTGATTATTTTACTATAGTCATATAAGAGAAAACCTTTTTCTTAAGGAAAATCAACTGGAATATTTAGTATGCAGATGTCTCTAACTCAATGTGGAGATCTCAATGGTTTAGACAGAGAAACAATGAATCTGAGAGAATGATAATTGGGCAAAATGGAAACGATGATATGGATAAAGGGTATATGGAGGTTCTTGAAACTATGCTTACAACTTTTCTGTGGTAGTTTAATTTTAAAAGGCATGTACAGGTATATAGAGGGACTATTCAAGTTTTGAGTACTAAGATTATGGGTGGTATTTCTTTTAAAAAATATTTGTTCTCAAATATTCTATAATAAGCATGTACTATACTTGCTTATTGAAACAGAACAATTGAAGTGATAGAAATGGTACTTTTCATACACATCCCAATTATCATTTTCTTTCTGCTGGCTAAAAGTATCCATGTCTACTTCTCTAAAATATTTGAGGTAAGTTGGAGTCAGAAACATTCAAAAATAAATCCAAACAACTAAATAGGACCCAAACGATACACACAAGTGGGTGGGGAAGAGAATTTAACACATTCCACCGATAATGAAACTTCCTTTGGCAGTCTCCACCCCTTTCCCCTCATTATTGGAAGCTCTCATTTCTCCAGACTCTATGGTTGTGTCTATTCCACATGCATATTAGCATGTTTCCAGTAGATTTTTACTGTCAGAATGGTGCCCTTTCTCCTATCCCTGTCCTGGCTGTAGTCTCCAGTTCTTTGAAGAGGTACTAAAGTACCTTCCATTTGCTCTTCCTGTCTTGCTAAGCATCCTGGCGGTATTATGGAGATAATCATCTTTTCTGTTAATTTTAGCATTGTCCCCCTGTGGAGGTCTAGATAATATCTGGCAGATGCCAAATACCTGAGATAATGGCTGTTATTTTAAGAATCTCCCTTCTCTTCCAACCCAGTTATAAAGATAATAGGCACAGCCGAAACCGGTTTGGCTCAATGGATAGAGCCTTGGCCTGAGGACTGAAGGGTCCAGGGTTTGATTCCAGTCAAGGGCCTGTACCTTGATTGCGGGCACATCCCCAGTGGGGGGTGTGCAGGAGGCAGTTGATCGATGATTCTCTCTCATCGATGTTTCTAACTCTCTATCCCTCTCTCTTCCTCTCTGTAAAAAATCAATAAAATATATTAGAAATAAGAGATAACAGGCACAAATCACAGATTGCTGCACTACAATGAGCGTGGTTTCTGAATATACACACAGTGTAGTAGAGAAGTCTCTGGACTGGCCTGCAGGGCTGTGGGGTGAAGGCAGAACCCGAGATTGCTGCCAGTGCTGGCAAATACACGGGTTTCCCTTGCAGACAGTGGGTGGTGATCCTGAAGGAAATGCCCCAAGCAAAGCTGCTGCTGGCTTAGAACACCCTGCCCTGTGTTAATGTCCGCAAGGTCGCCCACTCCACATCTTCTTGTCTTCTTTTATGTATATCTCTCTGTGTGTGTGTGTGTGTGTGTGTGTGTGTGTGTGTGTGTGTGTGTTTTGAGATATATTTATTCCTACTGTACCAATTGTTAGAAATGACACAGTTTCTTAGGAATACCTGTTTGTGGTAACTTTCCAGAACTCTGGTCATGATCAAGAGAAAACTCTATGTAGGGATTACTGCAAAACACATTCTATGTAATAGGCTGCTCATGAGATCTTTGATCATAAAAGAGCTGGCTTTAGGTATGCTGGGCCCATAGCACATCTGTTCAAAATGCCTGCTATTCTGAATAAGTAAAATGACTGAGTGTGTAAACTAAGAAGGCAGGGGCCTCACTTCCTCAGGCAGAGCTGGTGTTCATGGGTTACCCGAGGATAGAGGCCCTTGGCCTTCCTGGTAAACAGATGGGGTCCAGGGAGCAGCAGCCTGGCCTTCAGCTGAAAGCTTGTCAGAAATGCGGACCCTCATCCCTCCTATATCGCCCCAAATCTCTGACTCAGAACCTGCACTTTGACAGGGTCCCCAGGGGATTTGAGCTGGTTCAGGAAAAGACTCAGCCTGAAGAGCAGGTGTGCCTGCCAACCCACCTTTGCTAGAGAGAGAAGGAGGCAGGGCTTACGGGAACGGCTGGGTGAAGAACAGGCTGCTCCCAGGAGAGCCAAATGCTCCCCTAAAAGACATTTTAAAATAATGTCAGTTTGAAATATAGTATTTAAGATAGTGCTATTTGAAGTAAATCTTTTCTGGAGGATGGAGGAGAATGTATACTTAATGTGGTTTGAAGCTGTGCTAAGCACCATGCTAGGCAGAATACATGTGTATACATGTGTGTATACACACACAGCTATGCATGTACATATAAGTGAATATGTGTATGTACATGCATGTATGTATCCCATTTTCTCTCACTACCTCTGGCACAAGGCTACCGAAACCACCTTGCAGATTAGGAAAGCGATGGGTGGCTGGGGAAATTCATCAGCATGCACGTAAGGACTGAGGGATACCAGCAAAAAAAAAAAAAAAGGGCTGCCTTCAAACCTGTACCCTGCTATCTCCACTTTATGTCCTCCATTTTGCATAAAATGAATAATTATATTTGGATCACCATCTGATCTTTTGGGATCATTAGATTATGTGTAATAAATCCCCAGGTCTGGCAAACCTCATCCATGCCCTGTGGCTTCCTGGTAAAGTATCTAAATGGGGCCAGGCTGAGAGGCAGGGCAGGACCTGGTCAGTGGTCCTTTCTCCCCATCTTCCTTCTGCTTTGCAAGCTTGCCACTCAGCCTCTCTGCCTCAGTTTCCTCATTTGAAAAATGAGCTATCTGTAGCAATGGTTTCTGTGACTATCAAATTATATCAACATCAAATTAGGTGAATATTAAAGAAGATAATACATACACTGCTTCTAATATTGTGCTTGGGACAGAATAGCCCCATGAGTAGTTGTTGTAACTGCAGCAGTAATAATAGTGCTATGTGAAGAGGTTGTACTTATGGGAACATAGGGAGAGTGAGCCAGTCTGAGAAAAAGGTGCTGAGAGGTGCTAGTGGAAGGACAATGGGTTCTAGGCCTGGAGAGGTGGTGGAGCAATGGTTCACAGTCAGACCAATCCTGACATGAAAACCTTCTCCAAGTATCCACCCCTCTGGAGGGTACTTGCAGGCTGGATGCAGCAGATGGGACTACAGTTCTTTGGGACCAGTTTTCAAGCACCTGATTATCTGGTTGACAAATGGGGTGCAAAGCTTTCAAGCCCAGTGTTGTTGATTTTTTAATGCAAGCCTTTAAATATAACAATCTTGAACATTAACTTACCAGACACTGAATAACTGCACAAATTAATAAGTGTTGTGCAAATAAGCCTATTTTTCTTGTTCTCTGAAAGCGAAATATTTCCTGTTGCACACACCAAACAAGTCGGTACAAGACTAATGACATGGCAATCAGCTGCTAAAATATTCACTGGTAGTATTAGTGGAGATAAATGGTGCACCTGTGCATAAGGTGCATAAGGTACATAATGGAAATTATTGTAATATGATTGTAGTGATCAGTCATTAGCAAACGTTGTAGTTCATTATTAATTAATAATTATTAATAATTATGTACAACAGGATATTGTAAAAATTAAGTTGCAAAATATTTTATTAAAATGTTTCTTATGTTGGGCTACAAAAATATTAGTTGTGGACCACATGTGGCTTGTGGGCCGTGAATTTGACATGCATGGTGTAGAATGTTCTCTGTGAGTCTTCTGAACATCAGAGATTGGTTTCCCTACTACCAATTCAGCTTACTTCAGCCCCAGCAATGAATCTTTGTTTTGCTTCCAGTTGTAACTGAAGGGGAGAAACCGTACTTCTTGTTCCTGACCTGATTCCTCAGGGGGAGGGAATTACTTTTTTTCAGAAGAAAATTCCTTGGCAAGTGCCAGGGATGGAGAGGAGGGAATGGGCTAGCCTGGGCCATGGTGCGGGGGGGTTGGCTTAATCTTCTCTGCCTTAGAAAGGAAAGAGAATCTGGAGATACAGAGAGAAAATGGACCAGAAGGAGAGAGAATACCAGCTGCTCTGCTAGCAGTGTGTGCATGTGATTGAAGGATTTTGAAGAGTTGGACTATCTACTGTGGACTTTAAGTTGTTTGCATTTCTTTATGCAATCTTTTGATCCTTATGTTAAAATTCTAGTGGTCTGATGCACGAATAAAGATTCATGCAAGAATAGGTCTTTATTCCCCGGGCTGCCAGCACCTCCTTTACTCTAGTGGGAGCAACCTTTCCACTACAGCCCCGAGCCACCTCTCTGCCTTCCCACGCTGCCCAGAGGCCTGGAGCCCCAGAGTAACTGGGGTGGTGTGGAAGCCTGTGTCATCACCATGGTGACAACACAAGCATCCTGCCTCATGCTCAGAGCCTGTGTATGCAAATTAAGCTGCAATATTTATTTGGTTAATTTGCATACTCACTTTTGATTGGCTGGTGGGTGTTTCAAAGGTATGGCCAAATAGCATGTTACTTTTATTAGGAAGATCCCCCTGACATAAATGATTGTATGTGTTTGTATGTATATGCACACACTTGTGTATATTGATTTAAAGTGCATGTTTGAGTTCTCTCCAAGGATCAATCAAATACAAAAAAGAGTAATAATTGGGAAATAATTGCCCAAAAGTTAAAGTGATTGGGGCATGGATTTCCCACAGATCATGGGAAGATTGAATGAACTCCTTCTGGGTGTCAAGGGGCTGCAAGACTTGAAGTCTGGCCTAGGAAGACGCCAAAAGCCTGACTTAACACTTGAGTGCATGTTGAATAGAGTTACTTTGCTAGAAAAAGCTCATGGGGTAGGTTTACAAGTGAGTAACCATGTGCCCATCCAAGGGAGCATGAAGCACACAGAACTAAGGGGTCACCTGCCTCTCTCACTAACTACTGGATCCTAGTACCTTATCTAACAGCCTCAGCCAAAGCAACACAATCAGCTCTCATCTCCCTCTGACTTCTGCTGACGTTTTCTTTGGACTGGGGTGGAAGAGCTGCTATACATTTATTTCTCAAAGTGTTTATCTTGGGGGGAGTTAATGGCGGGGTTAGATAAAACTGTTTATGTGACCTGCATGTGAGAGGCAGATAGCTGGCAAGGGTGGAGAAGCTCTCCAGCCCCAGTCACTGTGGAAGTGTCACTGTCCTCCCAATGGAAGCTTCAGCATTTGCCTTTGAGAAAACAAATTTGGAGTCTTCAGAATCCTAGTATGTTCTAGGCCAGCCTTCAAAGAGTTTGACAACAGAAGGTCATGGTTTATGAACCCAGAGGGCAGAGGCAGTTATAGATTTGACACTCATTAAACTTCAAATGTATCAGGGACATCAAGCGAAGTGTTTTCTTGTTCTTTCTTTCCATCGCATTATCACCCAGAAGACTGCAGGATTGCCCACCTGGATGTGTTCCGGGCCATTTAGTGTACAGACATGAAGAATAAGATAACATTTATTAAAAGAAAATACCCCAGGACAGCTCATTTAAAGGAACAACTAATAGAGGTGGGAAAAGGCACATGGCCCTCTACTCTAGACCTATATTTTATTTGTAGTCTTCAAAACAATTTCAAGCACTACCCTGCTAGTCTCACCACTGCCCTATGAGGTACCATAGAAGAGATCAGGACTGGTTTTAGAAAAAAGGAGTCCACAGCTCATAGCAGTTAAGTGTGTGCTAGAAGAGGCATCCAGCCAGGTCACAACAAAGCCTGGTTTTGAAAGGTCTTCTGAGTCCTTTTGAAAGGTCTCCCAGAGGCCATAGCCCCCCAAAACAACAGGGACCAGGAAATAATGTAAGTGAATGAAGTGAACCAAGCTGGTGGGGCACTAAGGAGTGCTAGGAACCACAGCCAACTGGGGAGCTATTACCTATCTATAAAGGGAGCTGCTCTTTGGCCCCATCTGATTGTGAGCATGTGACGCTAGGGGCCCTGTTTTGCTAGATTTTCCAAGTTTACCAAAATTCATGTTTCACCAGAAATGGTTTGGCAATTACTTTTTAAGATAAAACAAAAACATATTTTAGGTAGTATTCAGCCCCAAAACGTGATTATTTGTCCATCCTATGCTTTGGTAGAAAGAGGTTGAATGGGGGGTAGGGAGAGGCCAGGGCAGGTGAGGGGCAGTTGGCGATGATTCCTGCTCTGCATTTTCAGTGTTAACCTGTTTGTGCTTGTGCATGTGAGTTCTGCCGAGGATGATTATGGGACCAGGGAGTGGCTCCCCAGCCACCGTTTCTTTGAAGCGAGTGTAAAAAATGGTGATTGTTAACTTCTTAGACTAGAAGGCAGAGGTACAGTCACTTTTTCCCATGCTCACTTCCCTCCCACAACACAGCTCCACTGGAATCCTGCATATGGCATTTACTTCTTTAAAGTCATTTTTGGAGTTTATGGCAAAATGTCTATTTTGTTAGCAAGGGATGCAGCTAATAGCAAACATCTCCTCTTATCAACCAGTCTGCTTGATTTCAGAGAGAAAGAGATAGAAACATCAATGATGAGAGAGAATCATTGATTAGCTGCCTCCTACATGCTTCCCCCCTCCTTCCCCCTTCCCCCCACAATCTGGGCATGTGCCCTTGACCTAAAATTGAACCATGACCTTCTGGTTCATAGGTCAATGCTCAACCACTGAGCCACTGGACAGACATAGTCTGCGTTTTGTCACATTATTTTTGTAAAGATGAATGACAATGAGAAGCCTTTATCTTATCTGCAGCTGTCATGCTGGAGCAGTCTATTCAGTATCTAGACTCATTTCTCTTGAGAACACGCCAGACTTGTGGGACCTCTTTGGTCCCTGAGTGTCTCTCTCTATGACCTTACCTGCCTCCTTCCTCAGTGGCAGTGAGACTGATCTGTTTATCTACAGCTGTTCATCACTAGGCAACTTGGGGTTTTCCTCTTATACATGAACTGCCCAAGCACCCCCAGATGTGTCTTCAGCTTTCTTGGCAGTTGGATTTTTCTGGAAGGCCCACACTTTCCACCATGAGATTGATGCAGTCCCAGCAGATAAACTGCACTGGCAGGAAGCCGAAAGCACACACTCCTCCCTTCTTTAAACCAACCACAACTGCAGTGCCTGCTTCATCCTGAGCCAAGAATGAAACACATGACAGGTGAGTTAGGGACCTTGTCCTTCAGGCCCTCCAGCTCTCTCACGGAGCCTTTCCTCACCCTGCCTTAGAGCCTTCCCTATTTGAAACAACAGCAATAAACCAAAGACTATAAAATAATTTTTAAAAAAGCTACAGCAACAATGGAGGCAGCTCCTGGTAACAGGAAGAAGGCAGCTTCGGAAAGAATGTGGACTTACCCCATTTATGCCTTTTCTTTGTGAAAACATGCCAAGAGGCAAAAGAGAACTCACTTTCAAAATCTCTTTTTCCCCACCTCTTAATTCTGTTAGTCAGAGTCAATGTACAAGAGGTTATCAGACTTGTCCTGGAACAGTTCTTGGGAAGTTATGATCGGCTGGCAGTATTTGCTGCCCACATACTCAGGTATGCAAGAAATAAACTTACTTCTATTTTTTCAAATCATTGCCATTTTGACCCAGACCTCTCCCCTCCTCCCATGAAAACTGTTCTCCTAACCTCACTGGAGGCCCCTCCCCTAAGGGGCTCACAGAGAGCTCCTCCTGGTGGGAACAGTTGGGGGAGGGGCAGGGCATCCTCAACTTCTCACACAGGGCCCTCTGATCCAGCCGCCTTTTTGAGTGTCCCACCGCCCAGCACTGCCAGCCTTTCTATTGCTTCTGGGCCAGCCAGCTCCTCCACCTAGCTCCTCCACCTGTCTCCTGGATACAGGGTAAATCTCCAGTGCTTAGGCTATGGGGAAGCAAAATTAGGCAACTGAAGTCTCTTGTAGACAAATTCTATCCCACTGCCACAAATCTCCTCCAAGGTAAGAAAGCATTGGGCTTGTCTACCAGTGTAAGAGGGAAAATAAAAGGATAAATGTCATAGAAAATATAGAAAGTGATACCCCCAAATTATCTTGAAATGTATGGGGTACACAGAACTGACCAAAAGGGAGATGTGTGAGTTTGCTTATGGTGACTTTAATACTCCATTGACAGCTCTAGAAAAATCAACAAAACAGAAAAATCAATGAAGACATATCTGCCTTAAATGAAACACTAGAATCTTTCAACTCAACATCAGATTATACATTCTTCTCCAGTGCACATAGAACATTTTCAAGGATAGACCATACGTTGGATCAAAAAACTATCATCAACAATTTCAAGAAGATTGAAATTATACAAAGCATCTCTGACCATGATTAGAAATCAACTGTAAAAAGAAAACAAATAAATGGGCAAACAAGGAAAATACTACTAAAAGATGACTGAGTCAAAGAAGAAACAAAAGATGAAATAAAAAGGTATATAGAGAAAAATTAGAATGGCAATACAACATATCAAAACTTCTGGGATGCAGCAAAGCAGTAATAAAAGGGAAGTTTATATCATCACAGGTCTATCTCAAGAAACAAGAGAAATCCCAAGTAAGCAACCTAACATCACATCTGAAATAGTTAGAAAAAGAAGAACAAAAGCAACCCAAAGTCAACAGAAGAAAGGAAATAATAAAAATTAGAGAAGAATTGAATGCAACAGAGAACAAAAAGACTATATAAAAATTAATACAACAAAGAGCTGCTTCTTTGAAAAGATTGATAAAATTGACAAATCCTTGGCTAGACTCACTAAGGAATAAAGGAAAAAGACCCATATAAACAAAATCAGAAATGAGATAGGAGAAGTCACTACAGACATTACAGCTTCACAAAGGATCATACTGGAATATTATGAAAGACTATATGCCATGAAATTAAATAACCTAGAAGAAATGGAAAAATTCATAGACATATATAACCTTCCTATACTAAATCAGAAAGAACTGTAAAATCTAAATAGGCCAATCAGCAGTGAGGCAATTGAACCAACTATAAAAACCTCCCCCCAAATAAAATGCAGATGGCTTCACCAGTGAACTCTAACAATTGTTCAAGGAAGATTTAACATCTATACTTCTCAAGCTCTTCCAAAAAATTGAAGAAGAGGCAATACTTCCTAATGCATTTTATGAGGTCAATATAATCCTGATACCCAAGCCTGGCAAATATAACAGAAAAAAAGAATACTATAGACCAATATCTTGATGAATACAGATGCAAAAATCCTAAACAAAATATTAGCAAATTGAATACAACAGTATATAAAAAAATACATCAGGATCAAGTAGGGTTCATTCTAGGGGCATAAGGATGGTTCAACATATTTAATCAATTATCATCATACATCACATTAACAAAAGAAAGGATAAAAATAATGTGAACTTTTCAATAAATGCAGAAAAAGCATTTAATAAGATACATCAATTTATGATTAAAACACTCAATAAAAGGAAATAAGAGGAAAGTGCCTCCACATAATAAAGGCCATGTATGATAAAAACTCAGCTAATATTATACTCAATGATGAAAAACTGGAAGCTTTTCCTTTAAGATCAGAAACAGACAAGGATGTCCCCTCTCACCACTCTGATTTAATCTAGTCCTGGAAGTCTTAGCCAGAGCAATAAGGCAAGAAAAAGAAATAAAAGGCATCTAAATAGGGAAGGAAAAAGTCAAATTGCCACTTTTTGCAGATGACATGATTCTTATATAGAAAATCCTAAAGACTCCATCAAAAACTATTAGAAACAATAGACAATACAATAAAGTTGCAGGATGCAAAATCAATGTGCAAAACTCCATTGCTTTTCTGTATACTAACAACAAAACTTCAGAAAAAGAAATGCATAAAACAATTTTTTTTTGCAATTATAACCAAAAGAATAAAATACTTAGGAATAAACTTAACAAAGAACCTGAAAATTACAAAGCATTATTGAAAGAGATTGAAAAAGTCACAACAAAATGGAAAAATATCCCATGTTCATGTATTATAAGAATCAATATAATTATAATGATCATATTACCCAAAGCAATTTAGAGATTTAATGAAATCCCCATGCCATTTTTAAAGAGACATATAATGAGAAATTATCCGATTTATATAGAACCACAAAAGATGCCTAATAGCCAAAGCAATCCTGAGAAATAAAAGAACAAAGATGGAGGTATCACACTACCTGACTTCAAATTATACTACAGAGCTACGATAATCAAAACAACATGGTATTGGCAGAGAAACCAACATGCAGATCAATGGAACAGAATAGAGAGCTCAGCTATAATACCACATATATGGACAGATAATTTTCAACAAAGGAGCCAGAAACACACAATGAAATTAAGATAGTCTCTTCAATAAATGCTGCTGGAAAAACTGGAAAGCCACATGCTAAAGAATGAAACTGAGGTATAGTTTGTCCCCATGAACAAAAATTAATTCAAATGACGCCTGTTTATGTAGTTCTCTCTCTCCTGCTTAGATTTAAAGGTACAAAATACAACACAACCAGGTACAACACACAAGGCACTGAACAGAAAAGCGTTTGCAATATTAATATCCTCCAATAAAGGTGACTAGAACCCAGCTAACAAAATCATACAATCAAATAAACAGAATAAGCAAACCAATCTTACAAAAAAGCATAAAACTTTGATATAGTTAGCATTTAGCATACAACTACAAAGGGGTAGAGAGAAGGATTTTTTTTTTTTTAAGGACAGTGACAAGGTAGGTGCGAATGGACTTGGAGTAGGGGATTGGGGGTTAGATATACACTGGAAGGGTGAAATTTAGGAGGGGATAAATAGAAAAAAATAGGGAAAATCTAGAGCAGTAAAGAGTTAAGATAAGCAGGGCACCAAAGGGGAAAGGGTTAGGAAGAGAGTGATGGCATAAAGGTAGGGTTGAGTTAGAATAGAGCGTTGGAGAAGGAAAGGTATAAATAGTCTTTTGAATAGTAATCCCAAAGGGGAAAAAAAGAGAAAAGAAAGAAAAAGAAGAAAAAGAGAAAGAAAAAAAAGAAATAAAAAAAAGGATTATAATATGTCACTTAAAAAGTAGTAATAAAAATAAACAAAAGAAAATAAGATAAAAAACATAAAAAAGGTAAAATAGTAGTAGTAATAATGTTGATTACCTATAAAAAATGAATTAATTAAAAAGGTAAAATCAAGTGAGGGCAGATGGAAAAATTTCTTGAGTAAACTTTGCAATTAAAGTAGGTAAAAAACAAAAATTAAACAGTTAAAAAGTAAAAATGGAAAATTAAACAAAATTTGCTGTAATGAAGGTCATTCAGTTTCTGTGTTGTTCTGTCTGGCACGCCTGTTCCCCGTCTGGGCGGTAGTTGCAGATCCCTGTGTTTCACTGTTCCTCTGTGTTGATTACAAGTCCTGATTTATAGGCCAATCTAGAGACCATATGTGCTTTAGCCTCTGGGTGGCAGTGTTTCTGGATGACTTCCAGGACTCTAAAGCCTTTCTATCTTTTTCCCCCCTCTCTCTGTGTCTCTGGTCTATGGAGGGCTGGGGGTGGGGCGGTCCCGAGCTGGCTGCACTCCCCTGTATCTCTGTGGACACTTCTTGGATTCAGATTCAGATGTGCTGCTCCCCAGATATCCCCCCTCCTAGGAGCCCAGTCCACAGACAGGCTCGCCTCCAACCGAAAACCCTGGGGCTTCCTGCAAATCCAGGCCCAGTCCTTCAGCCTTGGTGTGCCTGGCGCTGCGCGCGAGCTGGTGCGTGAGAACTGGTGGGCGGGGGTTGCTGCGCCGAGTGGAACTCAGTCAGAACTACCGGGCCGAGGGGAACTCACCCACCAGATCGCTGCGAAATCTGAGCTCCTCTGAGATCAAGGGTTCGCGCCGACTATGTTCAGTTGGTGTTCCTTGGGGCTGTGGATAATCAGGCCTCTGACTCGAACCTCCTCCCTTCCAAGATGGCGAGATCTCCCCGTGCGCGCTGGCAAGTATCTCCGGTAAGGGACCCAGCTGTGGGTGGTCAGCTGTCGGGGGCTCCCTGATCAGCAGACCCCAAATTTCCTCTGGTGTTTGCCCGTCTCCTGGCTTGTTGACCAGCACTCCTAGCGCGATCCTCCGCTGCTCTCTCTCTCTTCCTCGGGACAAGACTCAGAAACCGCCCATCTGCTCTTCCGCCATTTTCTCTCTCCAAATTAATTCAAATGGATTAAAAACCTAAATATAAGACCTGAAGCAATAGAAGAAGAAAATATAAGTACCAAACTTATGGGCTTTAGTCATAGAGAACATTTTTATGAGCTTGACCCCAAAGGGAAGGGAAGAAAAGGCAAATATAAATGAATGTGACTGTATCAAACTAAAAACCTGCATAGCAAAAGAAGCTGGCAACAAAACAAAGATGCAGCCAACAAGATGGGAGATGATATTTGCAATCAGTTGCTCTGACAAAGGTTTTATTTCCAAAATATATAAATAACTCATCAAACTCAACACTAAACAAACCAAGCAAAAAATGGGCAGAGGACCTAACAATACACTTCTCCAAAAAGACATACAAACAGTCAATAGATATATGAAGAGATGTCTAACCTCACCAGCCATCAGGGAAATGTAAATAAAAACTACAATGACATACCACTCACACCTGTTAGATTGACCATGAACAGCAAGAGAACCAATAACAAGTGTTGAAGAGGTTGTAGAAAAAAGGGAACCCTCATGGCATTGCTGGTGGGAATGTAGACTGTACAACCACTATGAAAAACAGTCTAGTGATTCTCAAAAAATTAAGAATAGAGCTACTGCACAACCCAGCAATCCTTTTCCTGGGTATATACATGAAAAATGGGAAATCATCTGTTCACAAAGATATATGCACCCCTATGTTCACTGCAGCATTATTCACGGCAGCCAAGACATAGAAACAACCAAAGTGTCCCGAGATAGAGGATTGGATAAAGACGTGATACATATACACAATGAAATACTACTCAGCCATAAAAAGGATGAAATACTGCCATTGGCAACAACATGGATGGACCTTGAGGATATTATGCTAAGTGAAATAAGTCAGCCAGAAAAGGCTAAGAACCATATTATTTCACTCAGATGTAGGATATAAAACTGAAACTTGTGAACACAAACAGCAGTGTCATGGTTGCCAGAGGAAAGGGGTTGGAGTTGTAGGGGGTCCTAACATAAGGTGACAAGAGAAGATTTGGGTGATGGGCATATGGTGCAATATACAGATCTTATAACATAGAAACCCACACCTGAAACCTATATGATCATGTTGACCAATGTCACCCCAATAAATTTAATTGAAAAAATTAAAATAAAATGTAGTAAAAAAAAAAAACAACAACCACACACACACTAAGTTATGGGGAATGGTCAAACACATGTCATCCAACACTGCATAGATGAAATTAACATCATTTTATCAATCACATATGTCACAGCCTGGAGAGGGAAGACATCACACTCGATGCACGGCCACACAAGTATTTTGGAACAGAGTGAACAAACAGTGGCTGTGAGAGGCAGCCTGTGTAGTATCAAAAGGGGAGGGTCCTCTGGTTCTCTTGGGAGAATGTGATGGCTTACTTAAATATTTCCATGAGCTGATAAAGAACTGACACCTACCGGTATTACTACTGGATAAGCATCAAATGTATCTGGTCTCCTTGATAAGGAGGGTTGTTTGGCTAGAGCACCTATCCCTGGGGGAAGAGTGGGGAGGGAAACTTGTGGTTAGGACATTTGAGGTCCTCCCAGTCTTACCAGATGTCAAGACCTTCCTTTAAGGCCTTGTAGCACAATGCATGAATAGAAACAAATGAGAAAGGAAGAGATATTTTGAGACAGCAGGATATTGCATTTTTGTATGCATGCATTTACTTATTACTTACTTATTGATCTTTACTTATGTTTATTCGATTTTCTTCCTATGTGACTAGAGGGGCAAATGTCAAAGAATTTTAAAAGTTCAGGAGCTGCATTTTACAGAAATGGAAAAAAAACCCCACTGTGATGAAGGCAAAGGTATTAAGTGTGGTTTGGAAAAGGAAGAGTACATGGATGGGATGCTGCTGTCTCTAATGATAGATCTTATTACTGTTATAAGTTGGGAAAAAGTCCAACTGGAACGTACACTGATTCTGATATGCAGAAATCATATGTTCAAAGCATTTTAAAAAAGTGTAGCTGTCCTCTAATGAATAGGAGACAACAAGCCAAAGAAAAGTGGGAAAATGAACGAAAGTCAAGGGAGCAAATAGTTAACAGTCAACTCCCAATCTTAACAAAAACTTTAGGAACTGTAACTCAAGTGCAACATTCACTGTAAACACCATTCACTGTAAACATCCTGGATGGGCAAAAAAAGTTATGTTTTCAATTTTAGTATTGTCATGGTAACTATTTACTAAAGATATTTACAATATTTTATAAAGATATCAGGGATATTAAATATCAGGGATAGCAAGTGATTTCATTTAAGCTTGGAATGGCAATTGTGTGGTTAGATATGGAGCATGCGATGGCCAGAGAAAGCAAATCGTAAATATGGAGTAGGTGGAAAGGAAAGATGTGGGAGTTCTCGGGTTTATTGGTCATCTGGGGAATCCAAACTTTAAAAAGAGCTCTTTAAATTATTTCTCAAAGCAACTCAGTTCAGAGCTAAAGTGTGCCTGCCTATTATTGTGATGAGACATTCTTAGTAACTTTAACAGGAAAATTTGACTTTGATCAAAAGACTCTTGGTTTACATAAACCAAATCTCTGGCAAGATCTTGAAATGGATTCTCTCTCATTATAGGTGGAGAGAGGCCTCCCTCTTCCTGTTTAGTTTTGATATAAGTCCCCAAGGACTTGGGCAGCAATGAACTTTCTGGGAGTTGGCAAGCTGAGCCAACTTCCACACTCCAGTGTCTCTCAAGTTAGAATGGACATGGTGGGCATGGCTCCTGGGGATGTTGATTCTGCATCATCGCCTCCATGTGCTGAGCAAAAATAGGCTGAATTGAACATAGCACAAGCTACTCTTTATTTCTTCTCTTGGAACAAAGGAGAATATCAACACAGATTCTATGGAGTTAGATTCGAACCCTAAATCTGCCCCTACTCTGTGTGTAGGGAAGAATCCCTCCTCCCTTAGAGCTGGTGCCTACCAAACAGGTGAGCAAAGCATATGTCAATGCCTTATGAACTTTAAAGTATACTAGCACAAGAAATGTCCATTTTGTGGTAGAAAATATTGAATATCAATATTACGGATTGTCCTATTTAATAAGATCATGTTGTTAGAGTATATATAGCAAGTCCACTGGCTATTCTTGTCTATCATTACTTCACTCTACTACAAGTCTACTTGTTCATCCACAAAAAGCATTAATTGCCAACCAAGTAGCAAGCACTCTATTAAGCACCACGGAGAGAAAACATAAAGATAATAATAATAATAATAATAATAATAATAATAAAACAACCAAAAGTCAGGGTCAAGAGAGGGGCATATTCTGCAAAATAACTAATCAATAAATTTAGCTTATTAATAGAATAGCTCCACAATCAATGAAATTGATGCATACACTAAAACACTAATATGGCTGCATATAACAAAAATAAGTGGAGTTGAAGTAAACATCTTTCCACACTAGAAAGGAATTTATCTCATGGTTTTAAAGTGACCAGGGGCAGTGACTCTCAAGGGTGGGAATGCCGCTGCACATTGGGAAGGCACAGAAGCGAGAAGATGAAAAGTTGTTGGAGCCCACAGTATCTCTATCTCTTGGGTCTTATCCTTTTTGTTTCTGTTTTCTTTTTTATATTCAAAAGATTCACTTTTCTGCTAATCACCCGGCAGGAATAAGACAGTTTCCTGACCTGCAATTAAATTTTCATCTGGTGGTATCCTGTCACCCCACAACACCCAGTTCTAGAATCCCAAGTGAGACGTATACACACTGGCACCACCACACAGAGCTTTCAGTGGTTTTTGTGTTGACCTATTGGCTGATTAATTTGGTTTAAGGGACTAACATACTGAATGTATTGTTCTACGCTTATATTTTTACTGACTTAATCTTAGTTTCTTCCATTGTGGCACATATGGAATGACATCATTCTGATTTAATAACTGTACAGTATTCCATGGGATTTGTTCTGTAGTCTATTTAGCTATTCCCCTGTTGATAGGTATTTCCAATTTTTTGTATTATTTATAGAGTCACATTCATTACCCTCTTATAAATCTTTAAATATTTCTGGAGTATAGACATCTCGAGTGAAATATCTGGGACCCAAAGGTTTGTGCATTTTAAGTTTTAATAGATATTACCAAACTGTTCTCCCAAATGCCTTTAAACAGTTAACACACACACACACACACACACACACACACACACACACATATATATATATATATATATATATATATATATATATATGCTTAAGCAACCATTCAATTGTTTTTTACCATTTGACTGGTAGCTATGATGCACACTGCCCACCAGGGGGCTAATGCTCAAGGCATAGGCATGGAAACATGGAACAGACTGATGAATCTCAGAGGGAAGGGGGGAGGGTGGGAAGAGATTAACCAAAGATCTTATATGCATACTAGCGGCCTGGTGCTCAGATTTGTGCACCAGTGGGGTCCCTCACCTGGCCCGTGGGGATCAGGCTGAAACCAGTAGTTCAATATCCCCTGAGGGGTCCTGGATTGCAAAAGGGTACAGGCCAGGCTGAGGGACCTTAGTGGTGCATGAATCCATGCACTGGGCCTACTATGATATGAGTGAATGTTTCTAATCCCCTTGCTAACCCTGTCTATTTGTAATCTTGCTAATAGTCCAGTCAAAATAACCTGTCACATGCTCTGGCTCCTCAGAGTCCATGTGAATTGGATTGTCATTATGGGGCGCAGTGCTTCCCCCTCACTTCTGGAGTAGAGGAGCACAGAGTCTGGGGCACTCCCATTCTTTAGCAGCTTTGCTGTGGAAAGACTGGCTCTCAGTTTCTATTTGCTCCCCCAGCACAGAGCTCACAGCTGGAGGTGCTGCTCCGAGGAGGAGCAGTGACTCTGAGCTGCCTGCCTTCAGGGGAGTTTCAGTAAGTGTGGTTACTGCAAGAAATCTTTTCAGTTATGGCTTTATAAAGCAGAAATAGGAAACAGCTGATTTAAAAGGTTAAAAAAATGTAACCTAAAAACAATCCATTAGAATAAACATTTAAAAATTAAAATCGGAAGTTATGAGCAAGTTCCTTTTCATGTGTACCTAATAGGAGGCTCTGTTGCACTGTTTATACTCTTTCCACAGAAGCCAAGTACAGAGCCCTCACCCATTCCCCTGCCTCTTCCTGAGGCTGAAGGGGAGCCTGGCCAGTCCAGTCTGCCTGTACCCGGAAGTAGAGCTAAGTATGGGATTCCTTCCTTTTGTTCTTGTATATGAATGACACTGGGGTGGAGAGATTAAAGGTATATCGAGGAGGCAGGGAAAGGCAGTTTCATCTGTTGGTTTGAATGTCCTGGAGTTGTTGTTTCCAGGGAATTGGAAATACTGCAGAACTGCATGATATTTGGTGATCAGAAACAGCTGTGATTTGCAGCTCTCTTCTCTTTTCCAAAAGACCTCCACCTCATTCTGTTTACTTTAGAAATGCCTGATCGAGGTAAAACCCACTGACTTGGCTCAAGAACATATTGATTTTCTTTTTTTCTCTCTTTAGAATTGTATATAATATTATTGACCATTTTTAAAAACTATGCATAATATAAAAATATTTGAGTTTTTGCTTTTTTTGAAAGTGCAAGTTGGAAAGTGGTGAAAAGGATCCCAGAATCAGGTCCTTTGACAATCCCTGCCTGAGACCCCAGATGCTTAACCTTGGACCCATTCTATAACCACTGGGCTTTGCTCCCTTGGCTGTAAAGTCAGATAACTCCTATTTCACAGGGTTGGTAAAGATTCCGTTAAATAAGACAGTGTGCCCCCAAAGTGTTTGCTACAACACCCAACATGAGCAGGTGCTCAGATGTAGGTGGAGAACAAGGAAATTTAGAATGTTCTGATTATTGTTCATAAGTAACCCATTCATTAGCTCACCATGCCGGGGGGTCAGCCCCACCATGGCACCCTGGCAAACTTGCAGGTGCCCAGTCTGGCCACACAGGCAAAGACAAGAATGCTGAGTCTTGGCAGATATCTTGGTCCTCCAGGGACACAAAGTAATCTCCCTTGTCTTCCCAGCCCGGGGGCCGTCAGGAGAGTTTCTTGTCCTTTGGATCTTGGTGAGGTTGAGGTGCCTGCCTTTGGAGAGGCATGCCTTTGACCCAGCAACTCCCCGCAGCAGTCCTCCCCCACTTCACATTGATGTCACCTGTTTGGTGTAGTCCCTCTTTAGGCGTAGGTCCTGGGAGCTAGTGCCTTTGGATGCTCCTTCATCCCATTTAAGTGAATTCCCCAAACTGTCTGGATCTAAAGCTGCTCCCAGATCTTCACTGGCCTTCTTAGTCCAACTTGGCTGTGGCCATGCTTCTTCCTGGCCGCCTTACCCAGATGTGTTTGGGGCGCTTCTCTGTGTGTGGTGCACCCATGATGGAAAAGATGGTTTTGGTCTCTGCTCCCAGGGGGCTTTGGTCTTTCACACTGGCCGTGATGATAGCCTGAGGGGGTGGTCCACAGAGACACACCTCTGATGAGGAAAGAGACACTCCTGGCACTTTTTTTGTACTCTCAGGGTCTTTGAATTTGCCTTTAGTATAGAGATCCCCAGGCCAATGTCTGGCTCTCATCTGGACCCACGTGCCTGGAGGCTGTGCTCTGGGATTAGCAGGCAGCTGGTGAAAGCCTCGGGGCTAGTTTTCAGAAAGAACTCTGGGGTGATCATCAGGAGTGACCCCTGCAGCCTCCCTCCATCTGGGCTCTGATCACATCACCTCTGCTCTAGGCTCCCTGCTGGGAGTCGCTGGTTTAAGGACAGTGAACACTAAAACAAGATACCATTGCATTGATGGCTTTTGGAGGAGAAATTGCTTCAGCACGTGTTTCACATCTTCCCCCAAAACTTTGTTTCTGCCTCATGCAGAGGACTTTCCCAAGAAAGACCCCAAAGTTTAGGTTCTATCTCAGAGTGAGCTTCTCAAAATAGACCTGGAAATGAGGGGAAAGGGTTTGTCTGGAAAGAAGAGACCAGGTCACACTGTCAGGGGAGAAGGGAAATGAGGTGGGAGAGGGAAGAGGCAACACAGCTGCTCAGGCTTCCAATATGGGGCCCCGGGGCTGAGTCCCATGGGGAGCTCTCGGAGCTAATGTGGAGCACACGCAGCGGAGTGCCCTGCTTTCCTCCCGGGGCTGAAGATGGTGGGGTACCTGCTAGGGCAGTGGTCGGCAAACTCATTAGTCAACAGAGCCAAATATCAATAGTACAATGGTTGAAATTTCTTTTGAGAGCCAAATTTTTTAAACTTAAACTTCTTCTATCGCCACTTCTTCAAAATAGACTCGCCCAGGCCGTGGTATTTTGTGGAAGAGCCACACTCAAGGTCCCAAAGAGCTGCATGTGGCTCGCGAGCCACAGTTTGCCACCAGGGCACTAGGGTATCCAGGACTACAGCACTGCCGAAGTGGTGAGAGCTGGGGGGATGTGGGCAGGGAGCCAGCAGCATCGGTTCTCTCCTTCTATCTTCTAACAGGTTTCCTCTCTTGGAGCTCTATCAAAGGACATCAGGTAAGACGCAAGTGGCCTGGAAAACTAAATGCCAAAATTCCAAGATGTATCGCAGTCAAGAACAAATGCGGGATTCAGAAACCCTGAATGGGTTCTCAGAATGAGGCCCTGTCAGGAGCAGCTCTGCATACATTCTCTCATTTCAAAGGGCCCCGTTTCCTATGCGTGGGTTGATTGAAAACACATGTGCGGGGGAGAAAGCATTGGAGAGCAGCGCTGAGACCTCACATCTACACAGAGATGCAGTCTGTTTCACAGGGTGTCTTTATGGAGCATCCCAATTGCCAGCTTCAGTGTGTTCGTAAACCTGTTTTTAATTCTGAGGAATTACTACGCATCGCTTAAGATAAAATTGCCTGGACTTGGTTTTTGGAATGAATGGAGAGAGAAGTTGGCTCGGTTGATCACGTTTCACTGGCACTGGTACATGCCTGGCTGGACAGCTCTCTGGTGATCGTGGGCCTGGGAAGAGGGAAGGAAACAAAGAATACTCAGGATGTGCTTTGCAGTTCTGTGGCTCTCTATTCGCCTTCACAGAAAAGATCATTCATTCTTCCAGGGCCGCATCCGTGTATGGTTTGCTGAGTGCTTCAGACAACACGCCCTCTGTCCTCATAGTGGCAAGGAAGGATTACTTTACACCCATCTCACAGGTTGGCCACAAGGTCAAGGCGAGACAGGACCTGCCCATTTGGCCTGGAAGAAGAAACTAGGCCAAAACTATGCAGTGATAATTGACCACCAGACACTACCTGACACATGGTTTATAACAAGTAAATGCCTGATCGGCTGTTAGACTGGCTTGTTGTTTAATGTGGGTCTTTGCACCATCAGATGATCGTGAGTAGGCATTAGCAAAGCGAAAGAGGCAGCAGGAGCTTCCAAAGGATGTGCCTTAAGGTTTTTAGAAAAACACATTGTTATTCATGTAGCAAAATGGTTCTCAACAGCTGCTCCCTCTCTGGTGGCCTTGTCTCTGCCTAGTCTGTCAGAGCATCCCATTAACGAATTGACTGGTACCTGCAGCGCTAAATGCAGCTTAGTGACACCCTGCCCAAAGCTATGCACATGTGAGTGAGACACTGAAGAGAAAACATCAAGATCTGGCTGAACAAATTTCTAGTCCTGGGTGTCTAGCACGTGGTAGGCACATTTAAGATGGACCATCTTCTTTGTGGCTAGTGGGGCAGACTTCCAAGCAGACGGAAAGGATTATATGCAGAAAGCACCTAACCTGCTTACTTCTCACCACCCCTACTAGACCCCAACCACTTCTAGAATACTAGTGAAAGAAAGGAGTGAAGAAACAGAAAAACTCTACTGAGAGGAATAGTTACTGGATACTAGTATTGTTGCTAGTTCAAGAAATTAAAGTAAGGCCAGAAGACTCCCCAATTGCCTTTTGATAATTCCAATACTTTCAGCAAAAGCTCAGCAGGCAGACACACGTTTCCAGGACTACGGCGCACCCCAGGGAGGGCTGCTTCTGCTTTGGGTTTCTGCTACTGGATAGATGGGATTTTTCCTTAATTATTGATAATATCCTAGGAAAACTTCTTGGGATAATCAGGCAAAAATAGACCCACTGGTTCTATGCCTTATTATAAATGCCCACAAGCATTATCCCACCCACAATTCTCACTTGTTTAGCGAAGGAGCTGGGATGTGTTGAAATAGCCATTCTTACAAATCAGTAACTTGTCTCAGGATTGCATCGCAGGTGTGAGCTACAGAGCTAGGGTTTAAATCCACTCACCTAACTCCAGGGCCTTTTAGTTGCTTAATACTTCGCCTCTCTGTTCTGGGCTGGCATTAGGGGGCTTTTGAAGCTATGGGATTTCATAAAGCTGAACTGTTGGAGCATAGTTTTGCATAACCACTTCCATCAGTTTATACAGGTGGAGAGGTGCAGACCCTGAAATCAGAGCCATTCTAGCTCCTTCCTCTGTGTTGGGGTAGAACAATGTTAACCCTTTATCCAGGAACCAATGGGAGGCAGGAGGTGGATGCAATGTGCAGGCACTGCCAATGTGTGAAAAGTAAGTGACCTTTCCCGGCATCCCCCTGTATGCCCGAATCCCATTCTCTATCTTCTGTGAAGCTTCTGATGGCAGGATGAGCATAGGATCAGAATATCCTGGTTTTAGGTAAACTGTCCACAGCTCCCATGATCCTGCAGAGGATAGCTCTGCTCCAGTCCTGTTGCAGCGCCATCTGGTGGTCCTCACACCACATGGTACCTGCTTAGAAACTATGGCCATGGCAGCACGGGGGAAGGCCCTCACCTGTCTCATATTTAAATTCAATCTCGTCAATGATGTCCAACATAATATGGCAGTGTTGATTACTTCGTAGAGTGGGCATGCCAGAAGTGTTTAGGACTGTATTTCCTAAAGATGGCTTGGGGTCGGTGGGTTCTGATCATTCCTTTTCTCCACTTTTGTTTCCTCCTTTCAAAGAGCAAAGTGAGACACTCCCCATCCACTGCCACCAATATTCTAATCCTTACCACCAATAGAATCAGTTTGGAAGGCAAATGATAAATGATGTTAAATGATAACTCATGAATCAATACCAGGCAGAATAAGAATGAAAAGGAGGCTACATTGGGTGAGCATGAAGCAAAAATGTTCATGACAGCTCTCAATTGTTGAGTACATTCTGGGATCTCTATTCAAGGTCTAGCCCATTGGAACAACAGACACACCCTCTTTGTCCCAGTGATTGAGTCAGTGTGTACCTGTCAATCAGCCTTTTCCCTCCCATAAGGATAGCTCAAGGACTGGACAGTCCCACTTGGAGCCAGTGGAATATGAAGGGAAGTTTTCTGGGGTCTCCTCTGAAATTGCCCCAAGTCATCCAACTGATGGAAAAGATCCATCTAGGGCAGTCTGACTGTCGAACTGCACTGAGGAGGTGGGGATATAGGAAGGGAGAGAAATGAGGAGGCCTTGGTGGGAGCTGCCAAACACACAGGTCAGTGTGCTTTTAGGGCCATCTATGGCCTTCCCACTCAATCATCTCATGCCATACCTTTTTGGAAGTTATGATTTCAATTGAGCCTCCAAGTTATGCCATTTGGGGAAAATGATTGTATTTGTGGTTTAAATATGACAATTATACATTCAGGATTATCTGGGAAGACACCAATTCTTTTTCATTATTTCTCTAGCACATTCATTGTCCTCATTGTTGCTTATGAAAATATAGCCACTATAGAAACAGGTTTAGGAATTTTCTGTGTAAATGACAGAAAATCTCATGCAAGCAGCTTGAACAATAAAAGGTATTTACTGGCTCCCACACCTAGAAAGCCCAGGGATGACCAGACTGGCTTAACAGCACCACCTGTTCTTCCATCTTTATCCCAGAACCTTTGCCAGGGCCAGCCTGGCAGGTTGAACTGGGCTGAGGTAGGGAGGTGGGAATTGAGAAAAGAAAGAGAGACAGGAAAGCGGGATGGGGAGGACTACTAGTCCTCAAGGAACTGTAGTCCTTGACGGACTGTAGCAAGTAGAGAGAGAGAGAGAGAGAGAGAGAGAGAGAGAGAGAGAGAGAGAGAGAGAGATCAAAATTTACCAGACCAAGGTGCTTCTTCAAACTAGCCAATCTACTTCCCAAACTTTCCCGCTAACTAATTTTGGATCTTCTGGGATTCTGTGATCCTTAGACAATCCAATTCTTTCCCCAGGCTAGGCTCCTCCCCTTATGGTGTCCATCTTAGTTCCCACTGCACATGCCTCAAAGTGGAAGCACCTCCCTCTGCGATCCTGGCTTCCACTGAGCATGCACCAGCAGAGGGATTTCTCCTACTGCTTTTATTCCTCCCCCAGTAATGATCCTTCCTGCTCATGATGCTTGAGGTAGGAGTGGAGGGATTATTGGTTCTGAGGGTAGAAGATGCCCTGGAGGCTGTGTAAAGCTGTAACTTTCTAGTGGAGCAAGCAGGCTCAGTGTCTGATTCAGCTCTCCAGTTATGAGGCTTCTTAATGTCTGATTCCTTTGCCCAATAAACAAAATTCGTGTAAGAGTAGGCCTTCGCAGCCCTGGCTTCGTCCAGAAGGTCATCCGGAAGGTCGTCCAGATGGTCTTCCTGCTGTTCAGCCATTCAGTTGATTTGCATATTATGCTTTTATTCTTATAGACTAGCTAACTGCACTAACACTTTTATCTCCTCTTTTTTGGATTGCCTTTAGTCTGAAGGACACAAAACTTTCATAAACATTGCTTTACTAGTCACATATTATTTTTATTGTGTAAATAGACCATAACCAACTTGGCATCTCTTATTGTGACACTTAGGTATTTCAGTTCTTGTCTATTTTATAAAAGTGGCAATCTATTTATTTAAAAAATGCAATTACATAACGCAGTTAATGCATTTCAGATTCTTTTCTTAAGATGATGTCCTTAGATGTGGAATTAATGAAGGGAAGGTATGATTTAAAAGTTATTCACATGTATAGTAAGAGAAGAAATGATGTGCCAGGGATCCTGGGTCTTTGGGAAAAGTCCTTCAGAATCAGTCCCTAAGTTGAAAATTCTCCAGACAAGATGTTTACTGCTGATGATGTCTCTGATCTAAGCCACAACGTTTTTAAGATTTACATTCTCAATTTGTAAAAAGTCTTTTGGAAATTAATAAAACTTGTAATTTATTATGTATAGCTTATTTTATGGTATGATTTATAGTACTGTTTCCTTTTGAGGGGAGAGTAAAGTAAAGATGGGCATCGAGTGGAGTGGCTGCTTTCAGACTGGTGATGGCAATTTTACCCAAGTTCCTCACATAGACCTCTCTCCCCACAGCTAGCTTCAGCATGCTAATGGGTGCGCACACACACACACACACACACACACACACTCACACACTACACTGATGACACAACTTAATACACATTTTCTAGGAGTGACAGATAAAATACAGGATGCCCAGTTGAAACTGAATTTCAGATAATCAATGACTAACTTTTAGTATAAGTATGTTCCATATAATATTTAGGACATAAACTCAAGGCATTCAAGGTGTATCAGAAATTTAAATTTAACCTGCGTCCTATATTTTTATTTGCTAAACCTGACAACTCTACATTCACACAATCACACATACACCCACCCACATGTGCCACATCCACTCCATACATACTTAAACCACATACCTCTTTTTCCTTACCTTGTACATTCCATTGATTAGCTTATTATAATAGAATAAGAAATTTAATCAGAAATCCTCAAATAAAAATAAAGTTACATGGCAGTAGCTTCATAATACTTTAAAATAATTGGTTTACTAGAATGGCAAAGGAATCTCAGGTCTCACAGATGACCATCTTGCAGTGTTGGAAATCGATCCCAGTGTGTGGCAGACTCTGGCATCCAGGCTGAGTTCCAGTTTCTGGCAGTGAGGTCATTTTCACTATGTAGGCCACTCAGATAGCCCAGGGCAAGGGCCCTTGGCCCCTCCCAGGCAGCTCTCCGATCACTCTGTAAACATTTCCCCTTGCACTTCCTAAATTCTGAGCATGTTTATTTTAAAGAAAGGGGTCTCAGCCCATCTGGGATTTGTTTGGAAGGGATTGCCTCTTTTCTTTCTTTATAAAAATAACCTCATGTCTTTATGTAGCTGGGCTGGACTATCAGGCCTCACCTTTTCCTGGGTGTGTTCATAGGAACAGAGTGTGGAGCTGGGCAGGTTAACCGTTGGTGTGCACTGACCCAGTTTGGCCTTCTTTAAAGCAGGGCTCCCCAGTGCTGGCCACCCCCTCTCTCCTTTGTCCCAGGGCCTTCAGGAGTGCGGCAAGTGGGAAGGCTTCCTTTATTTTTAATGAGTGAGTGAGTGAATGAAGGAGTGGGAGATTGGATTCCAGCTTCTTTTGATCTATTTGTGGCTTGTAATTCTGCCTATGAGGCAGCAGCACTCCCTGGAGTCAAAAAGCATTTCATTCTAAATAACTGGGTCCATCATGTGTAGGGTGTTTTAAATATCTTAATTTTGTGTATAATTCCATGAATAATTTTAGGAAGACCCCACTTGGCCTTTCTCTGTCGGTATGTAGTGCAGTAGTAAACTAGGTCAAGCAGCCAAAGGACCCCGTCTCCAAATATTTGCATGCTAGGCTCGCTTCAGTGACTTGCAGGAAATGAAAGGAAAGGGAGCACAGCATGTGAATGCAGTGGGTGGTCAGAGGACAGTGACCCCCAAGCAAGGGGTAAAGGCACACAATTATGGCTTTTCTGGCATTTTTTTTACACTTACACCGGTTAGTGCTATAGGAATATCAGCTCCTTTAGTGAGACTTCAGTACTTCCAGCAATATGATGAAATTGAAGATCTGTAGATGTGGCTCACAGCAAAGCAACTGCCACCAGAGAAGGACCATCCATTCAGCACCAAGCTTTCCCTTTTCTCCAGGGAGCGTAAAGAACCTTCTAAGCATTTATTTCATTAGCTCCAGAAGAGCATTGTGAGGTAGAGCAGTGCCAAGAATGGTGATCCTTGCCCCTACAATGGAGAACAGGTCTGATCTGCCTGGAGCACAAAGGAAACTGAGAAGTGAGAGAAGGCACTGGTATCTTCATCCTCAGGCATATGGTTCCGGTTTTCAATTTGCCCTCCTCAGGCTTTTCTTGTTTGTTTGCTTCTTTTTTTTAATTTTATTGATTATGATATCACATACCCCCATTCCCATCCCAAACCCCTCCCCACATACACCCCCACCTCCCTGTTGTCCATGGCCACTGGCTAGGCCCATATGCATGCACACAAGTCCTTTGATTGATCTCTTCCCCTTACCCCCACCCTCCCCTACTTTCCCTCTGAGGTTTGAGAGTCTGATCGTTGCTTCTCTTTCTCTGGGTCTGTTTTTGTTCATCAGTTTATGTTGTTTATTGTTTCCTCTAGATGTGTGAGATCATGTGATCTAAGAAATACCCTTGTAAGAACCGAAATTGAGACAAGCCATAATGGTTATGCTGAGAGGAAAATGAATCAGTTTACAGTGAGTTCCTTTCTGGGCCAACAGTTCTTTTGAGTCCCAATTTCAATGTCAAACAGTTCAGATCTGGTGGACAAATGGTGGTAATGCAAGTCCGACAGTCTCTGATTTGGTCCTCCTCAGGCTTTTTTTTTTTTTTAAATAAAATATATTTTATTGATATTTTACAGAGAGGAAGGGAGAGAGATAGAGCTAGAAACGTCGATGAGAGAGAAACATCAACCAGCTGCTTCTTGCACACCTCCCACAGGGGAATGTGCCCACAACCAAGGTACATGCCCTTGACAGGAATCGAACCCAGGACCTTTCAGTCCACAGACCAACGTTCTACCACTGAGCCAAACCGGTTTTGGCTCTCCTCAGGCTTTTAATATAAGAATGTATGGCTTCATTAAATCAAACATACTGAGTAAATTTCAGAGTCCTTTAAATCAGTTGTGATTTTGTAAAAATCGGGAAAAAAGTTGGGGTAAGACCTTAAGGAGGTGTCACAGGGACTGTACTTAGTGACTTGCTTCCAAAGAGTGGAAAGGGGTGGGAATAGCTTTGCAGCAGCCAGATGACAAATGTTATCACTGCCAGCCCTGTTGCTGGCATGTCCCCTTGATTGATGTGCTGAAAAGGGCACTCTGCCTCTGTGGTCTTCCTTCCCCAAATCCTACAATCCCAGGCTAACCATGAGAAAAACACCAGACAAACCAAAGTTGAGGGACTTTCCACAAAATGCCTGTCTAGTACTCTTTAAGATCATCAACAATAAGGAAAGTCAGAGGAATGGTTATAGATCAAAGGAGGTTGGGGAGACATGATAACAAAATGTAATTTGGTCTTCTGGATGAGATCCTGGAACAGAATAAGAACACTGGGGAGAGTGGAGGAGTGGGGGAGTGGGTGGAAGCACACTAGTAAATTCTGAATAAATTATGGCTTTAGTTAATAGTTATATACACATACTGGTTCCTAAGTTGTGACAGATATACCAGTAATATAACATAGTAATGTATAATCAGAAAAAACTTGATGAGGAGCATGTAGGATCTTTCCATACTATTTTGCCACTTTTCCATAAATTCAAAACTATTCTAAAATAAAAGGTTATTTAAATAATAATAATAGAAGATGGTCCTGGCATGGGCAATATATAAGACAAGTATATGTATATATACTTAAAAACCACCTTGCAAACCTAAGCAACCGGCTGATTAGCCAATGTACACAGACCAAAGGGAGCAGATGTTCAACGCAGGAGCGGAAACCATAGGCATGGAAATATAGAATAGACTGATGAATCTCAAAGGGAAGGGGCAAGAGGGGAGGGTGGGAAGAGATTAGCCAAATATATATGCATACTAGAGGCCTGGTGCATGGATTTGTGCATCGATGAGGTCTCTCAAACTAGCCTGTGGGGAGCTGAGCCAAAACTGGCTCTCCAATATTCTCTGAGGGGTTCTAGATTGTGAGAGGTGCAGGCCAGGTTTCATATAAAAACCAGGCCTTTAGTTTCACATAAAAATAAAAGCTATTGAGTTCTTTCTAGGTCCATGTTGTCAAGAGGGTTTTGAAGGAAGCTGGTGCTAAAATATGCCAGGGAAAAAAGCAGTCATATTATGCTAATAAATACGACAGAAATATCTAATACTGAAAGAAGGTGAAGTCCAGCATCTTAGTTATAATATTACAGAGGCTTATTTACTAACATAGCTGAGGACACTTCTAATACTTGGAGAAGGGACTGCAGGACTGTGCAGAGGGCTAACTCCAAGAGGTCAATGAGAACTTCTGATTAAATATGGTGGAGTGACCATAGTTTTTGTCTCCCTCTTCAAATTCCCACAATGATGGTGAAAAAAGGTATGGTAAACCAATAAGGACAAAGAAAACAAAGAAGAAAGTATCCGTGGAATGATGTTTTGGATTAGGGAAACAGTTCACATCGATTGAACATGAATTATTTCCATATGAAAATTCTTGGTGGTAACACTCTGGAAAGCAGAGAAAAACAAAGAAACATAAAACCCAAGTGACTATGGAAAGGAGTAACAGCCATAAATAAGTCAATCCATACTGTGGAAACCAAAACAACCAATGGGTAGAGGCATCCAAAGGGCAGGGCAGAGAGGGGAGGAGAGGGTGCTTCCAGGATCCCAGGTTGCTTGGAGCTACCCTCCCCCACTCGAGGCAGAAAATCAGTTCATTGTCTGGAGACATTAAACCAGGGTAGGTTTACATTCTGTACACACAGTAGAAGGGAAGGCTCAGTCCTTAGACTGCCTGCCTGAGAGTCATCGAAGCCTTTAACGGGAGCAGTGGGACCATTTTCCAAGACCTATTCCCAAAAGCCTATAGTTTAATTCATGCCCTCCAAACTGTTAATTCTTCTGAGGAAACAGACGCCAATGTACTTAATTCATTTATTTAGAGAGACACTACAGATATGGTTTGTTATGGCTTGAATTTTGGCCTATCAAAATTTATATGTGAAGTTCTAAGCCCTAGTTCTTCAGAATGTGACAATTTTTGGAAACAGAGCTTTCAAAAAAGGGATTAAATGAAAAACAGGATGTTAAGGGTGGAGCCTAATTCAATCAGGCATCCTTATAAGAAGATGGAATTAGTTCATACGAAGAGACACCAGGGATGTACATACACAGAGGAAAGGCTGTAGGAGAGAGAGAGAGCACAACAAAAAACTACAGTCCTAGGTTCTTCCTATTGTCCAAATCCCTCCCACACAGGTTCTCCTTTGACTCTCCATCCCCTGTCCCAAATCACCAGGTATTTTTGAATCCAGACTTCCTGAAGCAAACAAAAGTCCAGCTCAGTTTACTATGCTAATCAGCAGCTCCCCAGTGTTCTTCTGCAGAACCCAGGAGCCTCTGCACACCATGGCCCACCTGCCAACTCAAAGAGTGGTTCTCACCCTGAAGAACTGCTATGAGGCTTAGAGTTCTTTTTCACCCTGGGATTCCTGGGTAGATTCAGGACAGGACTCTGGGTGGGGGAAAAATTCATCTTTGTTTATACTAAGCTGCAACTAAAATCTGGAAGTTCTAAATTAGAGAAACCATCATTAAGTAGTAGGCATATAGGGATGTCAAATTGTACAATATTCAACTAGTTTGTGGGAAAGCATGGGGCTGCTTTTTTGTTGATCAAAGCTGTGCAAAGAGTAGAGGCTTACCAGGAAAACTCATTCTTCCCCCTAAATACTGGCTCCTGGACCTGGGAGGAAACACGCATTCTTGGCTGCCTGTTCCTTTTCTGGGAATGGCACAGAGCAGACTTAGCTCACTTGGATTTCAGGACTGCATATTTCAGACACCCTGGTTACCCTGTGCCTTGATCACTGTTATTTTCTTACCCAACTCTCTTTCAGGCTCCAGGGGGTTCTTCCAGTTGCTTTTTATGCCTTGCCCCACTGACTTTTTAAATTGCAGAATTGAGAAATACAACACAACAAACAAAGAAAGGGTTGGGTTGCAAAAAGTTTGTTTGCACATTGCTTTAAGAACTCAAAACACATTTCCCTAGAAACAAAGGGGATAAGGCGCACAGGCAGATGGCTCCCTTGTTACCACCCAGAAAAAAAGGAAGAAAGAAAGGAAAAACAAAAGACTTAGCCTACAGTATTATTTCACCAATAATTGTTCTTGAAATAATGCATTTTGAGTTGAAACTCAGATACCAAGTATCTTTCTATAATGATATGATGGTTATAAAGTATGGCCCCAAAATTTTCTGCTCTCCTATTGAAAGATGAATCTCTGTTTCTTTTGTTAGAATATGGGCTGTGACTATTTGGCCAAAAGAATACAGCAGAAAGGATATTGTGCCAGTTTCATTTTATGAAGATAGTATTATTCTGGTAACAAAACCAGGCAGAAATAGTACGGAAAAAAAAAAGAAAGAAAGAAAGACAAAGACCAGTCTCCCTCAGATATAGAGGCAATGACCCCTTACAAAATATCTATAATAATAAAAGGTAATATTCTAATTAGACCACACATCCTTCTGGACAAAGCCAGAGCCAGAGGGAAGCCAGCCCAGGACCCAGGTGCCAGAGGAAAGCCGGTGCCAGCAGCCCCAGGGAAGGAAGACCTACTCTTGCATAAATTTTGTCCATCGGGCCTCTAGTTAGCAAATAAAATTCAGCAAAATATAAAATAATATAATGAGATATCATGACCAGGTAGATGTTGCTTCAGGAATGAGATATCATGACCAGGTAGATGTTGCTTCAGGAATGGAAGGCTGGTTCAATGTTTGAAAATGATTCAATATAATCTACCATATTAACTTGCTAGGGAAGAAAAATCATATGATCATATCAAATGATGATATGATATGATCATATCAAATGATGATATGATTTGATCATATCAAATCATATCAAATGAAGTGAACAATTTTGCACTTGACAAAATTCAATACCCATTCATGATAAACACTCTCACAAACATAGAAATAGAGGAAAGGTTTCTCAACTTTATGAAGAGCATCTGCAACAGTCCAATTTTACTGCATGGTCTCTCTTCACCGCACGGGATGGGGACTTTGTATTGGTTGGCAGGGATAAGTCTTGGCTTCTGGCATTCTTTACCTTCTGACTTTCTTCGGGCCTTCCCATTATGGAGGTTGGGAAATCCCTGCTGCAGCCCCGTGATGGTGGAAGTCCAGGCTCCCCTCCCCACTCCATGGTCTTGGCTCTAGGGTGGGACTACATGTTTTCCTAAAGTTTGGCTGAGGTATGCTAGTTTTTGTCAAAAAATGTTCTGTATTTCTAGGCTGCCACTTTCCTAGTCCTCTACCGAGAGAGAAGAGGTTTGTGTTGAGCCCTTTCTTGTCTGTGCCTCTGGGCATTTCTGGGCTGATGGCTTCTCCAGCTCCAATTCTGGGTTATGTGAGGTGAGAAGAAAACTCTGGAGTTATCCATTGTTTTTTCTTGGGTCCTGAGTTTCCTAGCCAATTCACATTCTTCCCTTCACTCTCCAGAGTCTTTCTAAGGTTTGCTTTACATATAATGTCCTTGAATGTAGCAGGAGAAATAGGGAAAGTACATATGTGTCTTCTTCCTAGAATATCAAGCTGAAGTCCTGATATTGTTGAATTATCTTTATTTTCCCTTACACTTTGTTATTTGTATGGATAGAGAATGCTAGTCTGTCCTCAGAATTTGAAGGTTTTTTTGACCTTTTACTCTTCCAGTGTTGCCCTCTGATTTTATTTTCTTCAAATATAACCTCTCTCTCTCTCTCTCTCTCTCTCTCTCTCTCTCTCTCTCTCTTCTATTTTAAAGCCAGATGAACTAGTCAATGAATATATCTCGTTTATTTTTTTTCTTTCTCTTCCTTCCTTCCTTCCTTCCTTCCTTCCTTCCTTCCTTCCTTCCTTCCTTCCTTTCTCTTTCTTTCTTTCTTTCTTTCTTTCTTTCTTTCTTTCTTTCTTTCTTTCTTTCTTTCTTTCTTTCTTTCTTTTTTAAAAAACTTTTTCTGAGTTTCTGAAGAGTCAGATATTGTGTTTTCTACATCACTTTTCTAAATTTTTTATCTTGCCCAATTTTTATATTCTTGTTTGTTTTGTTTTCTGAGAGAATTTGTCAACCTTTTCATCTTCCCAATTACTCTTATCACTACCATATTTTTAATTTCTGAGGTTTTATTCACATTATCTGATTTTTTCATAACATCACATTTTTTTAGAATATAAAAACTTGTTTTATATTCTTGTAATGAACATATATAATATTGTTATTAATATTTATATTATATTATATTATATTATATTATATTATATTATATTTTCTTATTTGCTACCTTATTTCTTCTGAGTTTCTTTAAAAAACACATTCCATCAGCATAGAATATGTCATAATCTCTCTTCACAAATGACAACCACACACAAATTGTGAAATAAAAGTTTACTGAGTCTCTTCTATGGAAAATAGGCATTTTTTAAGTACAGCCTTCCCTGTTATTCAGTTCTCAGGATCTATGTACCTTTTGTGTTTTTGAGTTGTTTTATAACTCTGTCAGTTGTAGATAACTGATAATAATGAAATTATATTTATTCATAGATGTACAAAATCTTTCTTATGGAAATACATTTAACTGTATTTCTCTTTGATGGAAAAAGCTAGTTTTGCATTTATTTGTAAATTCATTTTAGGATTCCTGATTTAGCTCTTTAAGTGTGGTATTTAAATTCTCTTAGAATCATGGTGACATCTTACTAGTTAATAATTAATGAATAAAACACAGTAATTGACAGGTTCATTCATATATATTTGAGTTGACTTTAAATTTTACATTTATTATTCATATATGTATATATGAATTATACACATTTAGTATGTTTTTATTGATTTTTAGAGAGAGAGGAATGAAGAGGGAAGAGAAAACCATTGATAAGAGAGAAACATCTATCGGCTTCTTCCTGTGTGCCCCCTAATGGTTATTATGCCAACAACCTGGGCATGTGCCCTGCCTGTGAATCAAACCAGTGCATGGGAGGACACTCAATCTACTGAGCCAAAGTAGCTGGGCTAGTCATTAATATTTTAAAACTCATATTCCCCTATGGCTACAGTTCCTTTTCCAACAGGAGTTGTCTGTATGAATGATCTTTATGTCCATTTGGATTGACATAAAGAGGGGAATCAAGTATGATTTTTTGCATGCCTGAGTAGTGGGCTGATATGACGACTTGTTATAACCAATAACAATATATTATCCTCTATATCTTGCTCTTAGGGCCCCTTCAGATGATGAGAGAGGGTACAGAGATGGTGGAAGAATGTGGAGGGTTCTTTAAGCCACTCATGTTATTGGCAGAATAAGAATTCTTACTGTATTATGCATAGCAGAGAATGTAAATATAGAAATTTACATTTTCTTCACCCATATTGCTCTGGAGCAGGGTTTCTCAACAGCAATATTATTGACATTTTGGACTTGATAATTCTTTGAGGAAGAGATTTGTCCTATGCCTTATGGCATGTCTAAAAGCATCCCTGGCCTTTACCTACTAATGTCAGTAGTACCACTCCCCCATCCAGGTGTGAAATACAGAACTATCTCTAAACTTTGCAAAATGTCCCCTAGGGAGAGAGGTGGCAAAGTCATCCCAGTTGAGACCCACTATTCTAGAGATTCTTGATTGGACTGCCCATTGTGTCAGGTTTGCCCTATTTCATTTCTGCAGAGATCCAAAGAGGTTTACAAAGAATAGTTACCTCCCCTTGGGTCTTCTGCCAGGTGATGTCTACCTGATATTTTCTGTAGCAACCCTGGGCACTGGGGACAAGCTAGTGAGCAGTCCTGGAGCATCTGCAGTTAGCAAGGCTTCCCCTTTGTCTAATTCTTCTTTTTTATTAACAATCTAAATTATCTTTATTCTCCCCCAAGGTGATAAAGAACAATTGTGGATCAGTTGAATTCAAACTCAGGCTATAAACCTTGTAGGCCCAGGTCAACTTCTGCCTAGGCAAAGATCTACTATCTGAAACTGATTAAAATGAGAGGAATTGATGTAAATAAGTTTGGGTCCTGTTTTCTATTATGTAGAACTAGGACTGCCTTCCATCTCTCCTTTTCTTCAGCACATTCAATGTGCTCTGATTTCATCCACCAGCTCTTGTCTTTATGCCATTCACTATTTTTCCCACAATCCTCTTAAGACTTTTAAAGCCTCCACTTTCCAAGTTTGACTTCTTAGACTGTGACCTTAGTTGAATAATCTGTGTGCTTTTCCTCATTGTAGAAGGGTTCTAGATTATTTTACTGTCTGGTACAGTATCCTTTAGCTACATGTGACTATTTAAATTTATAAATGTATAATAAATATAATTTAAAATCAGTTTCCCAATGCATTGGTCAAGTACTCAGTAGCTGCCTAGACCTGGTAGCTACTGTATTAGGCAGTGTTGCTATGGAGGATTTCCATTATCCAGAAAGTTCTTTTAGACAACCATGAACACTGAGTATTTCAAACTATGTCCTCATAGACTTTGGTATATTTGTCTGTTTTATTGAGCCAAGCATCTCATGCATCTGTTATTTTAACTTCTCTTGATCCCAAATATATGCCAATCGATATTGGATTATTCTTGAATTTTTGACTTGCCCTTTTCAGCTTTATGGCATAGTTGCTAAATTTAACCCACCGAATAGAGCTGAGAAGTAATGGGCTGAGCCCATAATTGTTATTCAGCTGAGATAGTGAGAGAGGAGGGTCCCCTTCCTGCATGACATGGAGAAGTTAGTGGTATCAGTTTCTCATGGACTTCCACCCCCCTTGACAGAGCATCTTGTGCTGTTCAATGCAGAGCCCTGTGAGATGCTATTTTAAAGCCTGTGTGTATGTGTGGCTGGGGAAATGCTCTCTTAAGCACTTCTACGAATGATAGGTGCCTCCTTGATTGCAAAAATCAAATAATGTCCTGTTTCACAGATTCAAGGCAATGCTGAGAGGTTAATCCAGTGCTTCAATTTCTGGTGTGAAAGCAAATACAAGCAGAACACCAGATCTTCAATTGGAAGTCATATATATGCCTCTCCAGGCTCTCTGAGGTGAAAATAAAAGTTATTTATTATTCTGTTAAAATAATCAGATTATGCCTAAGATGCTATACCCCACATCAGCAAACAAAAAACTTAACTAAGTTTCTATACTCTGTTCTCTCAGAAAAGGAAGACCTAAGTCAGCCAGTCAATACTTGCCTGCCCAGCACATTACCTGACCTGAAGCTTGCCTGTATTCCTTATAAGAAAAGTAACCCTGCTTTAACCACTCGACAAATGCCCAGTATAACTTGCTTGTTCCTGCTTACTTCAGCCTAAAAAAGAAACTCTCAACTTGTGCTGCTCTTCAAAGTTCCTTTTTATCTGCTAGGTTGGATGTTGCCTGGTTTATGAATCACTGAATGAACACCTACCTGATCAGTAAATTGTAGAAAATTTTCTTTGAATAGTTTGAGTCCCAACTCAAGTCTCTTTTATTCACAGAACCATAATTTCCTATCTGGTAAGCACAGTGGTAACACTGATTCACCAGGTAGCTGTGAAAATCCATGAACTGAGGGCATTCGCAATGTTCTTAGCACAGACTTGACCTCTGAATCGATTATTAGAAAAGAGCTATCTTTTACTCTAGGGCAGTGTTTCCCAAAGTGTGGTACGCATACTCCCAGGGGTATGGGAAGAGTTTGATAGGGGTACGCGTTGCACCGGAGTTTGGTGGGAATATACACTGCACCATGCTTAGCTGCGCCTAATTCTACGTTCTCATGAGTCAAGTCAAGACAGTCATGTGAGGCATGAGAAGGTCTGGTGTGCAAATAAATGTTATTTATAATATAACTTTTATTTATATTTTATTATGAATAATTTTATTTTTCATTTATTATTATTTTGTGTATGTACCAAAAAATAAAAAATAAATATATTTTGATTGTTATTAAAATACATCCCTTTTTTTTTGACGAGGGGTACTCAGCATTATGAAAATTATAGAAGGGGTACACATATGTCAAAAGTTTGGGAAACACTGCTCTAGACTTACAGATGTTTTGCCCCATGAAGTATCAGCTTTTTAATGGCATGATTTTTCTTTCTGCCTGAGTTATGATCTCCTTAAGAAAGGGTGCATCTCATATGCTTTCATGAGATTCATATACTTAGAACATTGCCTATAGACAAATATTTACTGACAGGCGAATGATTGCATAGTTAATTTGTGTCATCAAATATGTCTTTATTGAGTAGAAGGTTGGCTAATAGTCTGAGCACCACTGGGAGACAATTTATTCAACCAATATCTAATTTACATTTATTGCACAACGACATGGCATTGTGGGAAAGAGAAAAATATAGTTTCATTTCTGTTGGTGGGAAGAATAAACTTTCTGCCCCAAAAGTCTTTAATCTTGGTTTATCAAGAATAAAATGTGGTTAGATTGCACAGAATCCTTTTGTGGAATGAAGAACTTGGAGAAGCCCTGGGCCAAGAGTGGATGTCTGAAGTCTGTTCCCGGACTGAGGTTTGAAGTCTGTGGGGTTTGTAATGATTGTGCCATGAGTCACCTTGGCTTTAAGTTGCAGTTGATAAAAGAGCTGTTATAGTTATACTTTGATTTCCTTATAGCATAGTGCAGAGGGGAGAGTGTTGGACCAGGAGTTAGGACAATTGTGTTCCAATCCAGATCTACCATTTAGATGTCAAATCCTAACCAGCTATCATTTTGCCATATGGAAAGTGACACCAACCCTCTCTATTCCGATCTAGGACAAAAAATGGATATTGTAGGTGTGCAGATACTACGTAAATGTATATTTGTAGTTTTAGCTTTAGAAAAATAATTTCCTTTCTATGTACAAAGTGAGAAAGATATCATTTACTCGTTCTTAAATACCTATTTTTCAAGATACAAGTAATATTTTTAGGAGAAAAGGGAAGGGAACCAACTTGATGCCAGTTTTGTGGTGTGGAATCAGGTTTCTAGTCCAGATGTGGCCAATGCTAAAATCCCAACCACTACAACACCTCCCAATATTTGCTTCTTGCTGGCAAAACAACCCAGAGTGGAAAATGGACCAAGAATACCAACCATTTTAAAAAGAAAGACAATGTTGAGCATGTAGGAGTCCTAAATAATACTTTATCTGACTTGAAATCATTTGACACATTGGGAAAATTTAAGATTTGTTTTAGTTTTAAGCTTATTTTTCAAGATTTTTCAGTTGATCACTACCTAGTGCATATGAGGGATCTTTTTCACTAGAACAATTAGTGTGCTTGTTAATTTGTTTGCTAATTAAGATTCGAAAGCCAATAAATCTATGGGAAAGGTGTTAAACATATTTGCATCAATATAGATGTAAACCAAAACAATTAGAAGTTTGAATGAGCAGATGGGTAAAGGTCAAAAGATGAGTAAATCTATTGCTGACACAGGTGTGGGGAAATGTGTATCCTCATGGTGTTGGTGAGAAAGAAAAGGACTATCAACTCTATGAGGGGGAAAATGTAAAATGTGTTCATATCCTTTTCTGATTTCAGACACTTATTCTCAAGAGAGCATCAGGCAAGATGCAAGTTGCTTTTGCAGGCTGCCCCTCAGAGCAGGAGATAATGTAAACACTTGTCATTGGAGAGGCAAGTGTTTAGACAAATTATTTTATAGGTATGCTGTGAGGCACTGTGACACCCATGATGATGGAAATCTATATTTACTGATGAGGAAGATTTAAGTTGAAAAAAAATAAAACATAGTAAAAGCAATGTTTTTTGCAATTTATTTATGTAAAATCTTGGTCTGTAGACACTCTAGGGCACTAGTACAGTAATGTCTAGAAAGATATCTGGTCACCAAAGCATAATGATACTTACCTTTGGACCAAGGCTTTCAAGTGACTTTTACTTTCTCATTTATGAATTTATTTTTATTAATTTGTATTCTTTCATTAAAGGAATTAAGCTTCTTTCATTTCAAAAAATATAAACATTTGGTGGTTTATTAGCATGAAATAGACCAAAGAATAGCTTTCTCACAAGGATTGTTTCACAGTGTATATTAATGAAGGATATGGACTTAATATATCTTTGAAGTTTTTTGAAAATATATGGTTGCTATGGACTGAATGTCTGTGCCCCTAAAACCCATAACTTGAACTGCAAATCCCCAATGTGCAGGTATTTGGAAGCGAGGCCTTTGGGAGATAATGTTGTTTTGATAAGAACATGAGGGCGGAGCCCCCATAAGGGATTAGTGCCCTGATAAGAAAAGGAAGAGGCCAGAGTTCACTCTTTCTCTCCTCCATTTGAGGACACAACAAGAAAGTGGCTATCAATAAACCAGGAAGAGAGCACTCACCATTGTCCCGACGAGGTAGCCTCCTGGTCTTGGACTTCCAGCCTCCAGAGTGTGAGAAATAGATGTTTGTTGTTTAAGCGACCCAGTCTATGGTACATAGCTATAGCTAAAACAGTGACCCAGGCTTCCTTTCCCATGTCCAAATTTTTGTGTGACTGAGGTGCCCTTGGCTTGATGGTCTGGACTGGACCAGGTGTAAGAACAAGGCCTGTGGATTCTTTACCCAGGATTTCTGTAGTCACAGCATTGCTTTCCCTCTTAGCAAGAGGGAAACATTCTAAAGGGGGAAAGACACACACTGTTTTCCAGCCTATCCCTGACTCATAAATTGTATTGCTCCAGCCTCCACTTATCCTTGCTAAGAGAATCTGAGTATAATGTAATAAAGTAACTGGCTATCTTATTCCAGATCAGAAAATGTCACCAGGACCCAGCCAGGCTGGATAATTCTAATTTTACAGCGAAGTTTAAATGGTTCCTCTATTAAAAAAAAAGAAAAGTAGGAGACATCAAAAATGCTCATTTGACCTTAAAATACAGGCTAGAGTTAGAAAAATGTCTTCTTTGAAAAATACTATTTCCTTTTGTTACATGTATGCATATGAACATAAGATTCTCAAAGAATATTTTGGACACTTGTTTGTATGGTCTGAATGGGAACAAACTCCTGTTCAATTTCAATACCCTGATTAAACCTACAATATTTTCCTTCTTTCAGGGATCCCATGTTGGCAGTCACTCTTTAGGGTCAACTGAAGAAAATACAAACAAGTGTGTTGTGATCTGCCTTCTTTCTTGGGGAGGAAGCAACTATGATATCCTTCAAAATGAAAACTGAAGAAATGACATGGGTTCTTCTTTATTGTGCTGCATCTCTTTTAATAAACTTTACATAAAAAAGTTTTCTTAGTCCTGGCAGGGTGGTTCAGTTTATTGGAACATTGTCCTGTACCCCAAAAGGTTGTGGGCTCAATTCTTAGTTAGGGCACATACGTAGGTTATGGGTTCAATCCCCATTTCGGGCACATATAGGAGGCAACCGATTAATCTTTCTTTCTTTCTATCTTTCTTTCTTTCTATCTTTCTTTCTTCCTATCTTTCTTTCTTTCTTCTCTCTCTCTCAAAAAATCAATAAAAATATATCTTCAGGATTTTTAAAAGTTTCCTTATAAATCCAGTTTAAACCACTTTTCCTCAAAGAATGCCACTACTGTGAGACCATATCAAGAGCAGAGTTCTTCAATGGGAGATCCATGAACTTGGTTTGGAAACAAAATATACAACTCTCTGTTCACTTACCATATGCTTCCATATGAATGAAAGTAGCAAACCACCGCAGTATGAGCAAAACCGGTGCTTTTTGTCACGCATAAACATCACAAGTGAACTTGCCAAACTCCCAAGCACCAACCTGCATCTCCAGGCTCAGATAAGCCATTTCCTTCCCTTCATATTTCATAATTTGATGCCATTTTCCTAGAGCTGTTGACATAGCTTTTTATTGTTTCCACATGTTCTGAAAGATTATGGTTTTCTTTTCTTTTCTGTGTGTATCTTTAAGAAAAATTCCTCTTAAACAATGTGTTGGGCATCAAAAAATGAAGAAATGTTTAGAGGGTGCCACACAGGTGAGGATCCTGGTTCACAATAGTCCTATATTCAAAAGAATAATGTGCTATATAGTTTGATTAAAGCAAAATCGGTTTGTAGACTGCACTTGCCTTAAAAGCATTTTCCTCCTGTGTTCTATGGTGGAGAATTGTCCATACTGGGGTCTCAAAAACATTAGAGAATCCAACAAGATACGCACAAATTGGGAATAAAAGGAGAGGAACTAGAAACTATTGGGCTTCATATTTGGGTTAGTTTTATATGAAGACAATCTGCATAAAATGTCACTTGCAAGCAAAGCTCCTTGGAAATCGACGAAACAAGAAAAAACCACCACTGCCTAATGAATTTAATATGAATGAGAATATTTATAAAATCTCAGGAAAACATTAAGTAATGAACCTCCACTTCTGGTTATTTTATTTTAGGGATTAAAATATGTCTTTAATAAAACTTCCATTGCCATTGAGTCATAAGCTGGAATTGATTAAAAGATGAAGTCTGGAAATTCCTAAAATTTCTGGAAATAGATTTTATAAATAAAATATGCCTTTAAATTTTTTGAAGTAATCTTACACTTACAGAAAAGTTGCCATAAGAACTTCCTATATAACTTTCACCCAGACTCCCCAAAAGATAACATTTTCCCACATTTGCATTATCATTCTATTGTGTATATAAGTATTTTTAGTATTTATTCTGAATCATTTGGGAGTAAGTTACAAAATGGCATCTAATTTTCTTTCATTTTATTCTTAAACTAGAGGCCCAGTGCATGAAATTTGGCCTGTGCCCTCTCACTCAGTCCAAGAGCCCTTGGGTTTGGGAGCTGGCAGTCGGACATCCTTAGTGCTGCCTCTGAGATGGCAGAGGCTCCTACCACCTCCATTGTGCTTGCCAGTCATGAGCCCAGCTTCTGGCTGACTGATGCTCTTCCTGTGGGAGCACACTGAGCACCAGGGGGTAGCTCCCATGTTGAACTATTTTTATAATTAATACTATCTTCTTGGAAGATGCCTGAAGATATTGTAAATATCCTCCTTCTCCTCAAATTTCATCTACTGGTTATAGAATCCATTGATGATCCTCATCTTAATCAGTGAGTACTATGATAGGAAATAGTTTTTTCCTATGTTGGCTTTATCTTCAAAATGTGATGGAATCCAATTACTACACACCATCACAGTGACCATTCATTATTTTTCTCTGAAGCGCCTCTGTGTAATCACCCCACTTCTATCCTCTCTTCCTACCAGGATCAAAGTGACCCTGTAAAAATGCAAGACAGCTTAAGTTGTACCTTTGTTAAAACCATTAGTTGTTCATCAGGCTTCACAATGGCTTTCCATTCTCACACTGTCTCCCTCTCCTCCAAGTTACTCCTCCTGTTCACAGTGGCTCCCCTCCTCCCAGTGATTCCCTCTCTTCATAATGTCTTCCAATGCCTGAATAACCTGTCTGCTGTTATGTCTCTCACATCATCTTTCCTTTTTTTCACCTTACTTTCTCCACTTCATTCTTGTTAGCCTTGCTAGTCATTGGCCATGCCAAATTTGCTTCTCTTTTAAAGCATTTGTTTTTTCTCTGCCTGGAATAGTATCCCCTTGCCTCCTCCAAAACTTTATCAAATGCCACCTTCTTTATGAGGCCTACCTTTTCCTTTATGCCAGTATCACCTTCTAAACTACTGGGACATTAACTTATTAAGGTTTTTATTTTCCACTTCCCACTGCAAGCCCCATAAGGCAAAAGCTGGTGCCATGTATAACCACTAACTGGCCAAGAACAATGCCTGTTACATAAAAGCAACTCAAAAGAATATTTGTGGGATAAATAAATAAAAAGGAGAAAAATTTTATATTATACAAATGGTTTTGCATTGATAAAATAGTAAGGCATTCTTATAAATCTACTAGATGTTTAGTGCATGAATTCGTGCATAGATGGGATCCGGTCAGTCCATCCCAGTGGGAGCCCATCAGGCCAATCCAGTGAGGGGTGGGGCTGCAGGTGGTTGGCTGGCTGGCCTTGCCCATGACTGGGGTGTTGAGGGCCAATTGGGGGCAGGGCCAGCTGGGAGGGGGAGGGGCCACAGGTGATTGGCCTGCTCATCCCCCCCTGATTGGGATGTCGGGGGCCAGGTCAGCTGGGTTGGGGGGCCAATCAGGGTCTGGATCAGGCTGGTTGGCTGCCACAGTGCACATCATAGCCACTGGTCATTCTGGCGGTTCTGGTCATTCAGCCATTCCAGTCACTGGGCTTTTATTTATATACATTAGGTTTTCAATCCCTCTAAACTATTTCTAAATGTCTGGGTCCTTTCATTTAAGATCTTCTTTCTAGACAAACCCTTCCTCTTCCATATATTTAAAGACAAACTTTAACCAATGCCTTTAACTTCTGTGCCTCTGATTCGGGATATTCACTAGACTTCATTCTCCTTCACCCCACCCACCTCTCAAGCTCTGCTTGTCTGCTCCCAATCTCTATCAATTATTGTTTTAATCCCACTCTTCATCTGAACTCTCCACCTGTGTTATTGTTAGAACCATTTTCTGATTATCAAAACAGACCAGGAAGTCATTCAAATGATCTTTCCTCATCAGCAAACCCCTAGGTCCTTGGGACAATACTCCATGCACACTTGCCCTTCACCATATCCTTTCTGTTCCTTTCTAATTATGGGCTTTAACACCCCTCATCAAGACCACAGCAATAGTCTCTGAAGTTTCATATAAACACCAATGCTCACAGAAAACTGAAGTCACACTCAAACCGGGTAATTTAAAGACAGTTTAATAAAGGAACCATTTGCAAAATTGTGGGCAATAGGTAAAACAAACAAACAAACAAAAACACACACATAAAAACCTGTGCTTTGGATCTAGAAACAAAGAAAGCTGTCATCACCTCCATCCTCAGGTCTGAAGATGCCAGGAGAGTGTAGTCATAGAATCTGGATACACAGCTATGGGTCAAGGAGCCCACCTGGTCAAGGCAAACCCACAGGAGGTTTCTAGAAAGCATAAACATCCCAACCCCTCTCTCTTTCTGCCTTTGTCTCCTGGGATGTTCACCATTTTTGAACTCATTTGAAGTTATGGGGGAAAGGGGTCTGATTTTACAGCCCCTGAAGGTCACCCTCCCAGGGGACAGAGCAGAGCAGGGGGAGAGGAGTGAAGAGCAGAACAAAAGGGAAAACAGAAGGTCTTTTGGTGAAATATTGGGCCCTTCCATGGCCCCTTCTCCATAATACCATGTAGCACCTGGGACTAAAGCACGTGGTTTTGCTACTGCCTGCCTTTGAACAGGATGCTCCTCTACATTGAATGCCCTTTGGTCTTGATCTTCCTAAAAAATTCTTACATTTGCAGTCTCAGTTTAGCAGCCATTCCAAGAATAAGGTTTCCTTTATATCTTTGCTAATTGATCTCAACTCCTCTGAGCAGACTTTAGACAGGCATTTTTTCTTTTTTTTTGTAAAACAATAGCATGCACTATTCACTGAGTGATTGGCATTTTGCTAAATTAGTTTAGTCTTTATTTCTAAACTGAATCACAAAAACTGAAGATGAGAGAGGCTAAGTAATTTTTCAAGGCCAAACCATTAGCAAGCATCAGAGGCAGGATTGGAGCTGAGATTGGCTCCAGGGTCACCACTCAGGACCATCTTTCTCGGCTAATCTGCCTCCCCTCCATGCCTTGATCTTTCTTTCTAGACTGTGGGGTCCTTGGGGGCAAGGCCTGTAGATGGTCACCATTTATCTCTTGTACTAGGCACAATGCTTGTACTAGGCACACATTAGATCTTTAATAAATGTTTCCTGTGTAGATGTAGCTGTGTTAGGTAAAAATCTTTCTCAATGGTAATGTACTAAAGGTTGTCAGCTGAGTTCATCTCAAGGGCAAGCAAGATGTATTCTTGTTTCTGGAAGTCAGGACCATTTTAACTGAAATGGGAATTAGTACTTTGGGTTCTGCACTCTTACTTGTTGACCCAGGACATGAAAAGCCAGCAAGGTCTCATTCTTGAGGAGAATTTTGAGCCAGCACCGAGGCTTGTTGAGGAGAGACAAGAATATGTCTACTGTGGGCCTGGGAAGGGGCAGTCCTCTCCAGGAGGGGTGCTTTTGTCCTCATCTTCCTGCTTAATCTGCAAAGAATGGCAGGCAATGCAGCACTGGTATATTTTGCTTCAACCAAAGTTAGAATCAAAGACCTCCAGGCCTGCCTTGAGCCAAGGCCTCAAGAGAAAGAAAGAGGAGTTATCATATTGCCAGAAGGAGAGAATTGGAAGTAAGCTAAAACTTGGTTGGGCTCTAAGATGCCAAAATCTGCCAACAGGAAAAAAGAAAACACTTTTTTATTAAAACACAAATGTTCAATTTAATAACATGTTTTCAAAATATCTGTAAATTCACAAGCATTTCTTAACTATACATATCTTTCCAACCTCAATGCTCAGAACAGGCCCTTAGTTTTACTACACAGTATCAGATGACACTGAGCCTGCCATTGTGTGAGAGAGAAAAAGACTACATCATGCCAATCTTTCTGTTACTTACACTTCTCATTCTTTTTTGCCTACAAATAAGTTAAAAGTAGACAGATTTCTACTAAAGGAAGCACATTCAGCATCACAACTGTTTCTAGGGGTGGATAGATCAGAAGCAGAGTTACAAAACCCTCCCAATGTAATATGCTTTCTGGGATGTTGATTGATGGTTCGAATACCTTTATATACATATTAATTCAGAATTCTCCTTACAGAGTAATAAGTACAGTAGTTGGCAGAAAAGGAATTGCTTTTTTGCATAGAAGGATCCCTCCTCTGGTTGCTGCTATTTCAATGATATCGGTGTGCTTAAAGCAGTTTGTGCAGATCACATCATCACTCTGCTAATAATCTGAGAGTTCTTTTCCCCCCCAGAATGGATTAGTGCATTTGTATACAGATCCACACCTTATGGTCAGGAGAAAACAGGCCTTTCTTTGTGAATAACAATATATCCTCTTGGAAATGCCTGAGCTGACAGAAACGATCAATGACTCAAGTATTTTTTTAAAATATATTTTTATTGATTTCAGAGAGGAAGGGAGAGAGAAAGAGAGATAGAAGCATTGATGATGAGTGAGAATCATTGACAGGCTGTTTCCTTCATGCCCCCCACTGGGGATTGAGCCCGAAACCTGGGTATGTACCCTGATCCAGATTCAAACCGTGACCTCCTGGTTCATACATAGCTCAACGCTCAATTACTGAGCCACACAAGAAAAAGACAGTATGCAGGATTGAACTTTGTATATGTAATTTTGCCAGTCAGAATTCTTTAATAAAAAATAAAGTGAATATTATAAAACAAAAATTAAAAGTTATAAATTGATACGTTTTAATTATACTAATTTACATTTTTTAAAATATTGCTGAAAGTATTATATATGTTCCCTTTTCCTCCCATTGATGTGTCCCATCTCGCTCCACCCCTGCACCCCTCATGCCTAACCACCCTGTTGTCTGAGTTATGCATATATACAGATGAATAAATTGGTTGATCTTTACCCCTACCCCCACTGCCTTCCCCTGCCTTCCTTCTGAGGTTTGACAGTCTGTTCAATGTTTCTATGTCTCTAGATCTATTTTTGTTAATCAGTTTATATTGGGAGAGCATATTTTCCAATGATACATCCAATAAGGGATTAACCTCCAAAATTTATAGGGAACTCATATAACTTACCAAAGGCAAATAATCAATCCAATCAAAAAATGGGCAATGGACTTAAATAAACAGTTCTTCAAAGTGGACATACAGAAGGTCAAAAGGTATATGAAAAAATGCTCAAAGTCACTAATCATCTGAAAGATGCAAATCAAAAAGACAATGAGGCACCATCTCACACCTGTCAGAATGGCTATCATCAACAAATCAACAAACAAGTGCTGGCGAGGATGAGGAGAAAAAGGAACCCTCATGCATTGCTGGTAGGAATGCAAACTGGTGCAGCCATTTTGGAAAATAGTTTGGAGTTTCATCAAAAAATTAAAAAGGGATCAAAACAACAATGCGGTACCATCTCACACCTGTCAGAATGGCCAACATCAACAAATCAACAAATGACAAATGTTGGTGAGGTTACAGAGAAAAAGGAACCCTCGTGCTGGTGGGATTGCAGGTTGGTGCAACCATTGTGGAGAACAGTATGGAGCTTCCTCAAAAAACTTAAAATGGAACTCCCATTTGACCCAGTAATTCCACTCCTAGGAATATATCCCAAGAAACTAGAAACACCAATCAGAAAGGATATATGCACCCTATGTTCATAGCAGCACAATTTACAATAGCTAGGATTTGGAAACAGCCTAGGTGTCCATCAGCAGATGATTGGATCAGAAAACTATGGTACATCTACACAATGGAATACTATGCTGCCATAAAAAAGAAGGAATTCTCATCATTTGCAGTAACCTGGATGGAATTGGAGAACATCATGCTGGGTGAAACAAGCCAGTCAATGAAAGACAAACACCACATGACCTCACTCATTTATGGATAATAAAGAACATTATAAACTAATGAACAGAAAGATAGATATAGTGACAGTAAAACAACTAGCAGACTATCAAATGACAGCGGGGAGGGTAGGGAGATCTGGGGGAGATAAGAGATCAACCGAAGGACTTGTATGTATGTATATAAGTACAACCAATGGACACAAAACTCTGGGGAGGGAGGGCATGTATGGGAGGTAAGGGGAGGGGCAATGGTAAGCTATGTACACATATAATACCTTAATAAATTTTAAAAAAATTAAAAAGGGAACTCCCATTTGACCCAGAGATCCCACTTCTAGGAATATATCCCAGGAAATCAAAAACACGAATCAGAAAGGACATGTGCACCCCTATGTTCATAGCAACACAATTTACAATAGTTAAGATTTTTAAACAGCCTAAGTGCCCATCAGCAGATGAGTGGATTAAAAACTGTGGTACATCTATACAATGGAATACTATGCTGCTATAAAAAAAGAAAGAACATTTACCATTTGCAACAGCATGGATGCACCTAGAAAGAATTCTGCTCAGTGAAATAAGTTAGTCAGAGAAATATAATTATCACATGATCTCACTCATATGTGGAATCTAATGAACAATCAAATTTTTTTTTAATTGCCAAAATCATGATCTCCTTTACTCTTAGGTCTCTCACAGTGTGTATCTGGAAAATTTCAAAGGCAGTGGGAAACTTTCTTATTCTTTCCCACAAATAAAAGAATGCATGGAGAAACCACAGCAGAAGTGGTTGGTACCCTTTTATATCTTCCCATACGCATGATGTTACATTGTGCAAACCAGATATTAACAATACCAGTTGGAGGTACTTGAGACTCTAGGCCAATAGACAATTTCTAGTTGCCTAAGTCTGCCACTCCCATGGAGGGGCCAGAAATGCTGGGGAGTTGATATCCATCAAGAGAAGCCCTCATTTGGAGACTGAGAGAAGTTGATGGATAAATACCTCAACTTCCTTGGACCCTGGGTAACAGGGCTTTGATATGTGTTCTACCTGCTCTCCCATATGCCCCAGAAGACTGAGCTCCAGTTGCCCAAGCAGTAAGACACCTTTTGTTGGCCTCCTCCCCCTTCCCTGATTCAATTATCCGCTGCCCACCAGTGTTTACTAAGGTAACCTCTCAAATTAACTGCTTGCTCTTGAGTCCTTGTCTCATGGATAACTTCTTGAGGAATCCACTTAAAATAGTGAACAGATTCTCTGTTAGTGCTAATGTCTCAACCAGTGTTTTATGAGTCTAATTTATTAGATCACACAGAAAAAAACAGGCATTTCCTAGTCAGATTGTCTAAAAGTGACTGGTTTTGCCCTCTGCTAACTAATAGGACTCACTGATTCTCCATTTTCTGCAGCCACTCACACATTTGCAATGAGAAATTAGAAGGAAGTTTGTCTTGACTGTTGTAAGAGGTAGGACTCAGTCCAGCATAGAAATTTCCTGCCTCAATATTTGACAACTTTTTGTAGGCCTCAAGCATATCTGATAAGAATAATTGAGTGATTTATGAAATGTAGATTTTTGTGTATGTATATAATCTTTATCTCAGAGTGACATCAACGGGATAGCAGATGAGAAAGCTCCAGGCCTTTGTTCTCACCTGGAAACACTGACTAAACAACATAGAGACAAAAGTACTTAATGAAAATTTTGGAAGCCAGTTAAGAAGTAGCAGCATCCCTAACCAGTTTGGCTCAGTGGATAGAGTCTTGGCCTGTGGACTGAAGGGTCCTGGGTTCAATTCCAGTCAAGGGCAAATGCCTGGGTTGTAGGTTTGTGCAGGAGGCAGCTAATCAATGATTCTCTCTCATCATTGATATTTCTATCTCTCTTTTCCCTCTTCCTTCCTCTCTGAAATCAATAAAAATATATTAAAAAAAGAAGTAGCAGGAACCAAACATATGCCTCACCAAGAAAAAGCTACACTGGTAATGGTAGGAAATTTCATGGCATTGCTTGCCCTTATTTTACCCCTTTTCCAATACACACCATTTGGAGGAAGCTGTTAAATTTGTGCCCTAAAAATTTCTTCTGTCCCTCTGCTGTTATGACTACTGTTCCTGGAGATCTCTTGGTGATACAGAGCCTAAGTGTTATTGTATTTTGCCTGTGTGTGTGTGTGTGTGTGTACTCACAAGAGTGAGTATGCATATGTGTGAGTGTATATAGCATTTCTTAGTTCTGAATAAATTACTCCTACTTCTGTTATGTAATTCACACTTGATTGTCAAAAAACTGTTAGGATGCTTCTATAGCTAAATCTTTTCCACAGTCCTCCAGAGAAAAATTTCTTGGTTTGCAAACCCCATTCATAATTTGGAAGCTTAAATTTTTATAGTAAATGAAAGTTTACAGAGTAATTGTAATTGAAGTTCAGAGCATGCTGGTTTGCTAACATTCTTTGGAAATGGATTTTCAAAATACTCTTGGTACTCTCCAAAAAAAAAGGCCAACTGTGTGGATGATGCTTATTTTCTTTCTAATTGGAAGTAGATATTCATGTTTAATTAGAAATAGCTATTTATCTTTCTCTCCATCATTTATCTATGTATGCATAATACCTACTTCTAGAAAAGAGTAGAAGCAACATAAAAACAAGAAAATGTTCTTATACAATACTAGTAACATAACATTTTTTTAAAGTTGAGGTTTTTTTGTGTGTGATGGTGATTAGAGTAGGGGGCAATGGTAAAGACAAATTGTACCAAAATAAACAAATGTTTCCAGCCAGTTATTGTAACTCAAGTGTGAAATGTAGCTCAAAGTATCATAAGCTCCAAAGTAGAAAAGAAAAAAAATGGGTTGCACATTTTTCCTTGTAATAAAATAAATTAGTATATTTTATTAGGAGAGACAAGCACCTCCTCTAGCATTTAAGCTCTTAGAAATATCATTCCCTTTAGTTTTTAAAAGAAATGGATGACATAATGGAGAATATGGTCAATAGTCATTTCTAAAGCCAAATTCAATTTAAGAAAAGAGCACTCCATGTTCCTCTTCCATGGGCATGCTGGTGGGAAGACCTAAAATAATGGAGCTCTGGATAGAATAATTTGGAAGCTTAAGTTTCCAAACTAAATTTATTTATAAAAATATAGAGGATCTGAATATAGAGGATCTGAAAAATATATAGGATAGAGGATCTGAAGTAAAAAGAGGGTGTAGTTTGTGTTAGACTACCCGTGTAAACTATGAGCAGTTTGGGACTGAGCAGTAATCACTGAGGATGATCACATTCTGGGAATTACAAATCCCATTTCCCTAAATAAACACAGATTTCAGAAATACAGCATGTCTCAATTCCCTGGTGACTCTTTGTCCTTTTCACAAACATTTTGCACACGTAGGCACTCGATATTTATTGAATAGATATTTTACATTCTATCGATAGGTCATTCTAAGAATGGCCTGCTTTCTCTCATCAATTTCAAAAAAAAATATTGTCTGCAAAATAAAAATAAAAAATTAAAGAGCAACACCATTGAGTAAGAAAGGTTCTTTTTGCATGCATTTTTCTATTTGGAGTTGAGGTGAAGAATTCCAGCTTTCTGCTCTTAATGCTTGTATATTGCCAGTCCTTTGCATGTCACATGCACAGTCATGAGCCAGTTGATATTCCAGCTCAAAGGCCTGCTTCTCCTTAGAAACATTAGTTTAATAGGATGCTGTCTCAGCTTTTACCCTGAGGGAGCATGTTGGGAGATGCACAAGTGATAGAATTAAAGGCACTAAAACATCTGACTCAATAATGTACTCTGGCACTTGGAGAAGAACAGTTCAAACCATTGGGAATCCATTTATGTTTGTTCACTAAAGCCCACCCCACCTCATATTTAATGTTTATGAGAGAGGTTAATAAAGACAACCTCTATTTTGGCCTTCTGGGGGACCACTCCCCTTTTTGAATGATTTCCTTTAGTTTCCTGTTGAAACGGTTGTTTTTAAAAATTACCTAAAGTTTTGATAATGATGATGATGGTGATGATGATGATGACTATGATGATTTTTGTTCATAATTTATTAATATAATGGTTTGACTGGAATATATTGAATATCAAGGTGATTGATATTGCAGAGGCCCAATGAGTAAACATAATCCTTTTCATGGGTACTGAAGTAGACAAATGCCAATCTATTTATAAAGAATAGGAGCATAGAGAAGAAATAATTATGTCAAGTCTTGGGGAATCACAATAGCATCTCAAAACCTCAGACAAACCCAAACAAAATAACAAAATAACTTGATAAGTACTCATCACAGATGTGAAGGGCATGAGGGAAAGATGGAGGAACCATCACAGTTTGCAGAGATTAAAGAAACACAGAGATAACATATAAAGTAGGATGCTGGATTGAATCCCAGAATAGAAAAAACGGACATTTGGGGAGAAACTAGTGAAAATAAAATTAGGTCTTAGTTTATTTAATGGTATTTAACCAATGTGAATGTTTTGACTTTGATACTTGTACCATAGTTATGCAAGATTGTTGGCATTAGAAGAAGTTAGCAGAACAGTACAGAGACTATGTACTATTTTTTCACATTTTCTGTAAATATGAAATTATTTGACAATGCAAGTAAACAAAACCCCTGATAGCTTCATTGAAGAGATTATTTAAATGGATCTTTAAAGAATGAAATTTCATCAAAACTTTAGGTGATTTTTAAAAACATAACCATTTCTATTTCTAAAAATATAACCAGCCCCAAACATTGACTTTCTGTTGGCCTAGCCCAGTCTCAGTTGCAAAGTACCAACACACAGCTTCTTTGTAGAAAGGACTAAGTAAAATGATGAAACACCTCGAATGATAAGCAAATTCTACTTACTAATCTTATAATTTTCTTTAACAATTTAATCTTTTTTTTGGCATGCATGGCAAGTAAACAGTTTTTATTTCCAAGAGATAAATATGGGAGGTGGGGGGATTAAGAGGTTCTTATACTGACTTTAATTAAGCCCTGAGAGAAAAGAGTGGTTCATGATTGTGCTCACTGGAAAAATTTCACTGGTTTCAACTAAGGAATGTCAACATATTTTTTAAGGTTTGTTACAAGGTCCTGGGTTAAAAATGTGTTTTAAAACAGCCCAGAATTAAATAATTCCTTATATAGCCATCTAACATTTATGGATTGTTTTCTTCTTAAAAATTTAAATTTAATTCAGTTTAACTTCTCATAGTTAAAACCACAATTTTCTCACCATACTGTTACTCTCCCACTCATAATTACCCACCTAGAACTTTCCTCTTTTTTTGCTGCTGGACTCCATTCTCCCAGGCCTCCATGTTTAAAAATGGAAGTTCCTTACTTGAATTTTTGGAGCAACCAGTAAGCTACCTGCCTATTGGAGGCATCCAAATGCGCTTACACCTAACAGACTAAACCTATAGGTAACAGAGAAATCTTCCCTGGTCAGCCATTACCCTGAGTTTAGGGACCCTCCTGCTACCACCTTCATAAGGGACTTTGCATTCCTGAAGGTTTCTCTATTTCTGAATGGAAACGAGTAAAAGATTTTGCTTCTCTTTTGAGTTTTGTGCTCATAATAGCATCCTTATCTTGAGAGAAAGCTGCGGCATTCTGAGTGTAGGAAACTCTCTCAGATGTTATGATTATGAGATGGTGCAGATAGATCGTAAAGTAGGGATTCCATTATTCCAAGATGCCTCAGCCTTGTGAGCAGCACTCCTTGGATACCTGATGTGGCTGGGTAGAGGGCAGCCTCCAGTGATAGCATGAAGCACCCTCAGAGGAAGAAAGCAGATGGAGGGGATTCCTCTCACTCTAGACTTTCTGACTACCACTACTTGGGTGGCCTTGGCTATAAGTGAGGCCATTCCAAAGAGAGAAATAACAGAAACAGCTAGAGTTGTCATGGCAACATCTAATTTAAATCCTGATCATTACACTATTTTGTGGATTATATAATATTTGCTGTATTTCCTTAAAAGAAATATTGCAAAATCAACTGTCTGTTTCTGCTTTGCAGTAGCTGAGATCTTTATTAGACAAGCATGTTCTTCTCCCCACCTCTGCCTGTGCAGATATTATCAGTGTCCTGTTCATACCAGTTCTACATGTCAAGGCTCCCTACGTTGCACTTGTTCTGACTGTGGGAACACACTGACTCTGCCCATATTGTTACTGGAGGAATTAGTGGGCCAGGTTTCCTAGACACGAGTAGATGTGAGGTTTTTGGGATACCACTGTGATGATGGAGAGTTAGGCACAGATTTACATAATGTTTAGGAAATAGAATCAATAGGATTTTTTTGATACAGGATACAGGAAAAAGTATAGAAACTAATAAAAAAAGATATTATTCAGATTTGTTCCTTGGGAGCTTGAGTAGATAAGTACATCATTGACCAAGATAGAGTATACGAGGTGACCAATGGCAAGCTTACGGGAAGACAGTGGACTCAGTTATTGGTTGTGAGGATCACAAGTAACACCTAGACATGTAGGCACACATACGTGAACACCTGGGACCGAGGGCACGAAACACACAAGGTGATTTGGTTGGCACCTTTAAAAGACAAAATACCTTGGAGTGTGAGCACGAGGAATAAAAACAGCTGATTCAAAGATGAATGTCTGGAGCACAAAGTGGAGTGCATTATACTACTGGTGGGATGGCTGTTGCTTACATCACTAGGAAAAGAAACACATCATCTGATTGTTCCTGAAGTTCTGTCCCTAATTAGTTTTAGACCTCAGGCAAGGCATCTAAACTTCCTGGAGGACAACTTTTCTCGTTTTTCTTAATTCTATTTTGTGAAAAATCACCACTAAGTATAGAATCAGACATAGTCACACATTGTAAGTTCTTTAACAACAAGGAGAAGGAAGCCCAAGTTTCTAAAAACAAAAACAAAAACATACTGAAAAAACGGCCTGTGAAGTATGCCGTTCGTATTTTAATGGGAGTGCATTGAACTTATAAATTGCTTTGGGAAGTAAGGCCATTTTGATGATGTTGATTCTATCAATCCATGAACATGGTATGTTCTTCCATCTGTTTACATCTTCCTCTATTTCTTTTTTCAGTGTCCTGTAGTTTTCTGTGTATAGGTCTTTTACCTCCTTAGTTAAGTTTATTCTTAGGTATCTTAATTTTTTTGGTGTGATGGTAAATTGGATTGCTTTTTTAGTCTCTGTTTCTGTAAGTTCACTATTGGTGATAGAAATGCCATTGATTTCTTGGCATTGATTTTGTATCCTGCTACATTGCCAAATTCATTTGTTAAGTCTATTAGTTTTTTGATGGAGTCTTTTGGGTTTTTTATGTACAATATCATGTCATCTGCAAATAGGGACAACTTTACTTCTTCTTTTCCAACTTGGATGCCTTTTATTTCCTCTTCTTGTCTAATTGCAATGGTGAGTACGTCCAGTATTATGTCAAACAGGAGTGGTGAGAGTGGGCATCCCTGTCTTGTTCCTGTTCTTAGAGGGAATGGTTTTAGTTTTTGCCCATTGAGCAGGATGTTGGCTGTGGGTTTATCATATATAGCTTTTATTATGTTGAGGTATGATCCTTGTACTCCCACCTTGTTGAGAGTTTTTATCAGGAAAGGGTGTTGGATTTTATCAAATGCCTTTTCTGTGTCGATTGATATGACTATATGATTTTTATCTCTCAATTTGTTTATGTGACGTATCACGTTTACTGATTTGCGGATATTGTACCATCCTTACATTCCCGGAATAAATCCTACTTGGTCATGGTGTATGATCTTTCTGATGTACTGCTGGAGCCGATTTGCTAGAATTTTGTTGAGGATTTTGGCATCTATGTTCATGAGGGATATTGGCCTGCAATTCTCTTTCATTGAGTTGTCTTTATCTGGTTTTGGAAAAGGAGTTTGGCAGTGTTCCTTCCTCTTGAAGTTTTTGGAAAAGTCTGAGGAGGATAGGTTTTAGTTCTTCCTGGAATGTTTGGTAAAACTTTCCTGTGAAGCCATCTGGCCCTGGGCTTTTGTTTGCTAGAAGCTTTTTTGATGACTGCTTCAATTTCTTCCCAAGTCATTGGTCTATTGAGATTTTTAGATTCTTCCTGCTTGAGTTTTGGAAGGTTGTATTTTTCTAGGAATATGTCCATTTCCTCCAGGTTGTCCAGTTTGTTGGAATAGAGTTGTTCATAGTATTTTGTAACAATCCTTTGTATTTCAGCGGGGTCTGTTGTTATTTCACCTCTTTCGTTTCTGATTTTGTTTATTTGGGTCCTCTCTCTTTATTTCTTGGTTAGCCTGGCTAGAGGTTCATCAATCTTGTTTATCCTTTCAAAGAACCAGCTTTTGGTTTTGTTGATCTTATGTATTGTTTCTTTGGTCTCTATGTCATTAATCTCCGCTCTGATTTTTATTATTTCCTTCCTTCTGCTTACACTGGGCCTTTCTTGCTGTTCTTTTTCTAACTGTTTGAGTTGTAGGGTTAGATCATTTATTACAATTCTTTCTTGTTTTTTGCAATGTGCTTGTAGAGATATGAACTTCCCTCTCAAAACTGCTTTTGCTGTGTCCCATAGATTTTGGATTGTTGTGTTTTCATTAGTTGCCATGATGTTTTTGATTTCTTCCTTGATTTCTCTGGTAACCCAGTCTTTGTTCAATAACATGCTATTTAGTCTCCATGTGTTTTATTTTTATGGATTATTTTTATTGTAGTTGATTTCCAATTTTATGCCACTATGATCTGAGAAAATGCTTGATAAGATTTCTATCTTCTTGAACTCTCCAAAAATTCATTTGGAATGATAAAAGACCCTGAATAGCCTCAGCAATCTTGAGAAAGAAGAGTAAAGTAGGAGGGATCTCAATACCAGATTTCAAGCTGTATTACAAAGCAACTATTCTCAAAACATCCTGGTCCTGGCACAAGAACAGACTTATAGATCAATGGAATAGATTAGAGAATCCAGATATCAACCAAAATCAATATGCTCAATTAATATTTGACAAAGGAGGCACGAACATACAATGGAGTCAAGACAGTCTCTTCAATAAATAGTGTTGAGAAAACTGGACAGAGACATGCAAAAGAATGAAACTAGATCACCAACTTACACCATACACAAAAATAAACTCAATATGGATACGGGACTTAAACATAAGACGGGAAACCATAAAAATACTAGAGACATCCACAGGCATCAAAATCTCAGACATATGCCTAAAGAACTTCTTCACTGATACTAACCCTAGGGCAATGGAAGCTAAAGAGAAAATGAACAAATGGGACTACATCAAAATAAAAAGCTTTTTTACATCAAAAGAAACCATCAACAACAACAACAACAAAAGAAACCCAAGAAAACCCACTGTATGAGAGAACATATTTACAAATGATATCACTGATAAAGGTTTAATCTCCAACATATACAGACAGCTTATACAACTCAATAAAAGAAAAATAAATGAGCCAATAAAAAAATGGGCAATGGACCTAAATAGAATCCTCTCAAAAGAAGACAGAAGGAAGGCTAAGAGGCACATGAAAACATGCTCAAAGTCACTAATTTTCCAAGAGATGCAAATCAAAGCAACAATGCAGTACCATCTCACACCTGTCAGAATGGCCAACATCAACAAATCAACAAACGGCAAATGTTGGTGAGGTTAAGGAGAAAAAGGAACCCTTGTGCACTGCTGGTAGGATTGCAGGTTAGTGCAACCATTGTGGAGAACAGTATGGAACTTCCTCAAAAAACTGAAAATGGAACTCCCATTTGACCCAGTAATCCCACCCCTAGGAATATACCCCAAGAAACTAGAAACACCAATCAGAAAGGATATATGCACACTATGTTCATAGCAGCACAATTTATAATATCTAGGATTTGGAAACAGCCTAGGTGCCCGTCAGCAGATGAATGGATCAGAAAACTATGGTACATCTACACAATGGAATACTATGCTGCCATAAAAAAGAAGGAATTCTCATCATTTGCAGTAACCTGGATGGAATTGGAAAACATCATGCTGAGTGAAATAAGCCAGTCAATGAAAGACAAACACCACATGACCTCACTCATTTATGGATAATAAAAAACAATATAAACTAATGAACAGAAAGATAGATATAGTGACAGTAAAAAAACAAGCAGACTGTCAAATGACAGCGGGTAGTGTAAGGAGATCTGGGGGAGATAAGAGATCAACCGAAGGACTGGTATTCATGCATATAAGTACAACCAATGGACACAAAACTCTAGGGAGGAGGTGGAGGGGGACAATGGTAAGCTATGTACACATATAATACCTTAATAAATTAAAAAAATGGACCCCCCCAAAAAAATGGCCTGAAGTAATTAGGCCAGTTTCCTCTTAGATGGTGCTGCCATTCTTCCTCTCTGATAGATCTTATGCCACTGTCCATAAGACACAGACCTTCCCAACTCCCTGCAGGCCAGATAAACAGCTCTCCATCTATGTTCTCATAAAACTTTATAAATAATAGAGTGTTGGATTATCAACCTATGCATAAAGTAAATGCACTTTATGTATTTACTTTACTGATGAGTCCATACATGTATAAATAAATTATAAAATAAATGGAAAGGAAACAAACATCCCTTATAGAAGAATTCCAAATTATATATGAAGATCTATTTTCTTCCAGGAGGTGGAACTGAATCCTCTCCCTCTATTCAAATGTGGACTGAATGTAGAGACTTCCTTCAAAGAGTAGGGTGTGGGGAGGGAAAAATAGTAACTTCAGTGTGAAAGAAACAGGCAGACACCACTATAACTGAATGATCTGTAACATTCTTCCTCAAAACTCATACTCCAAGTCTAATGATGAGCAAAACATTAGAAAATCCAAATGTGTTACAGTCTATAAAATGCCTACACGGTATTCTTCAAAATTGTCAAGGCCATAAAAAACAAGGAAAGGCTGAGAAACAGTCATAGATTAAGGAGATGGAACACTAAATTCAATGGGAGGTCTTAGTTTGAATCCAAAAGTAGGGGGGAAAATTAGTGGAAAAACTGGTTAAATTCAAGTAAAGAATTTTGTAATAGTAATATACCAAACTTAACAGAGTAATATAAGATATAACTATTAGGGAAAGCTGGGTGAAGGGTATACCAGAAATCACTGTACTACCTTTTCAATGTTGTCTGTAAATCTGAAATTATTCCAGAATTAAAAAGTTCATTAATTGCCAAATGTAATGTGGCTCCAGAATCTGAAAGCCATTATCTATATATATAAAAGCCTAATATGCAAAGTGTCCCCTCAGGAATTCATCAAACCAGGAGTTCGATCACTTGCTATGATGTGTGCTGACCACTAGTGGGTGGTGTGGAATGAAGAAAGGCTCTGGCAGGCAGCTGGCAGCCACTGGGGACCCTACCCATGCATAAATTTTATGCACTGGGCCTCTAGTTATAGAATAAACTTAAAATTGAGTTTATTTTTATTTCAAACTGTTATTTACTGTCTGTTCCTTATTATTTTTATCCCACAGAATACCATAACTTGTTTTACACTAAAATGTATGTACTCAATAATAATAAAAAATAAAAGAACATTTGAAAGAACAACTAATTGGTTATGTACTAAAATTTGTGGCTTATAATTTCTAATGATTTCTTATTTAAAATTACACTCTTCATTGGTAATAATAGATAACACTCTATCTATTATTCTCCAAAAAATATTTATGTGGATAGACAAATGGATGATGGCGGCCCAGGGAGTCTCCTGGGCCGCCATCTCCTCAACAATTTGGAAATAAACAACAGATAAAACCAAAAGGGATCGCACCAGACCCACAGGAAAGCTGGCGAAATGGGAAGGCTACATCTAAACGCAAAGCAGGACGTCGCTGCTGCCATGTGGAGTTTAAAACTACAGCGAAACTGAACCTGCCGGAGCCGCTGCGGCCGGGAATGAGGGAAGCCAGACCTCGCTCCGCCCCGGGGCCCAGGGAGTGGGCCAGCCCCGCCGGCCGCCACGGGAGCTGATGGGGGCCTACGCCTCCGCAGCCACCGCCACCGCTGCAGCCACCGCCACCGCCGCAGCAGCGCCTTTGGCTCCTGCCTGGACGAGAAGCCCGTGAGCGCAACCTCCCAGCCCGCTAGCAGTGCTGGAGAGAAGCGGGTGCCAGGACTCGGGCCCCCGCACTCGCCGCTGCCGGGCGGGCGAAGAGATGGTGTAGTATCTCCCCGCCGGCCCAGCCCCCGCGCTTACTGTGCAGGCGAAGAAATCGAGCAGCGGCTCCCCGTCTGCAACCAGCCCAGAAGTGGGAAAACTAAACTAGACACCAAGCAGGGCACCGCCGCCGCCATGTGGAGTTTAAAACTACAGCGAAACTGAACCTGCCGCTGACGCCGGAAATGAGGGAAGCCAGACCTCGCCCTGCCCCGGGGCTCAGGGAGTGGGCCAGCCCTGCCGCCACTACGGGAGCTGATGGGGGCCTACGCCTCCGCCACCGCTGCTGCCACCGCAGCCGCCTGGGCCGCTGCCGCCGCGCCTTCACCGCGCCTTCGCCGCGCCTTCGGCTCCTGCCTGGACGAGAAGCCCATGAGCGTGAGCAAGACCTCCCAGCCCGCCCACAGTCCTAGAGGAGCGGGCACAGCGTCCCCCCTCCCGCACAACCAGCTCGCCCCAGAAATGGGAAGGCTACAGTTAGACACCAAGCAGGGTGCCGCAGCTGCCATGTGGAGTTTAAAACTACGGCGAGCGGAGGACTGAGAAGGTGGGGCAGTTCTGTACCGTGCTGCCTTCCACTGGTTAAGACCTCCAAGAGCAAAGGCCTACCGAGGTGAGGATGCCCCTACTGTCACCTGTAGAGGGGCAGCACTGAGCTGGCCAATATTTGTGGTGGTGGTGCTGCTTGTCCTGGCTCAGAGGAAGCGTTCCACTAAGTCTGAAAGACTAAGACATCGCGGGGACTCTCCGCCACCGCCCGCGGCCTGCTCTGCCAGGCCTTCGCGCACGCTGTGCTGGCGCTGCGCCTTCCGTTGGCAGACCCGGAGAATCCTCTCTCCGCTGCCACATGGCCAGGCCAAAGCATCAGACACTACCACCACGCGGATTTTAAAACTACAGGGGAAATTGAGCCACAGGAGCTACCATCGCTGCCGCACCCACTGCCGCCCCCAAGAATGGGAATCCACCGAAATCAGAGCTCACTACACACCGGGCTCATAGAGAGTGTGGCTTCAGAAATTAGCCTCTGCATTCACAGAAGCTCCACATCCGCAACAAAGAGGACGCGATGGAGGGCGGACTCTCCCCATGCAGCCATCACAGCCCGCCCACAATCTCCCCAGCACACCCACCATGCTGGGAGGAAAATGGAGCGCGCTGGTGAGGAAATGGCACAGTGCCTTCCATTACCCACTCAGGCGAGCACATCCTCCGATGCCACATGGCCAAGCCGAAGCTCTCACCACCACCGCCATGTGAACTTTAAAACTACAGTGGTAATTGAACCACAGGAGTGACCGTCAATATTGCACCTGGCACCGCCACTCGCCACTGGCGCCGAGAATAAAGGAAATCCACCAAGAACAGAGTTCACCACGCCTTGGGCTCAGGGAGTGGGCGACCTCAGAACTTAGCCTCCATGTCTGCAGCTGCTCCGCTCCCACACCGAACGAGACACCGTTGAAGGTGGTCCCCCCGCCTGCAACCATCTCAGACCAACTGCAGCTGTCCCAGCCTGCCCCCCATGCTAGCAAGTAGCTCCGAGTGTCCCAGGGGGCCGAGTGCCCCGGGTGAGCCGAGTGTCCCAGGGGGCCATGTGCCCCGGGTAAGCCGTACCCCCCAAAGGGGAAGGGGGAAGGGTGTCCCGGGTGAGCCGGGTGTCCCAGGGGGCCGAGTGCCCCGGGTGAGCCGAGGGTCCCAGGGGGCCGAGTGCCCCGGGTGAGCCGAGTGTCCCAGGGGGCCGAGTGCCCCGGGTGAGCCGAGTGTCCCAAGGGGCCGAGTGCCCCGGGTGAGCCGAGTGTCCCAGGGGGCCGAGTGCCCCGGGTGAGCCGAGTGTCCCAGGGGGCCGAGTGCCCCGGGTGAGCCGAGTGTCCCAGGGGGCCGAGTGCCCCGGGTGAGCCGAGTGTCCCAGGGGGCCGAGTGCCCCGGGTGAGCCGAGTGTCCCAGGGGGCCATGTGCCCCGGGTAAGCCGTACCCCCCAAAGGGGAAAGGTGTCCCGGGTGAGCCATGTGTCCCAGGGGGCCGAGTGCCCCGGGTGAGCCGAGTGTCCCAGGGGGCCGAGTGCCCCGGGTGAGCCGAGTGTCCCAGGGGGCCGAGTGCCCCGGGTGAGCCGAGTGTCCCAGGGGGCCGAGTGCCCCGGGTGAGCCGAGTGTCCCAGGGGGCCGAGTGCCCCGGGTGAGCCGAGTGTCCCAGGGGGCCGAGTGCCCCGGGTGAGCCGAGTGTCCCAGGGGGCCGAGTGCCCCGGGTGAGCCGAGTGTCCCAGGGGGCCGAGTGCCCCGGGTGAGCCGAGTGTCCCAGGGGGCCATGTGCCCCGGGTAAGCCGTACCCCCCAAAGGGGAAAGGTGTCCCGGGTGAGCCGTGTGTCCCAGGGGGCCGAGTGCCCAGGGTGAGCCGAGTGCCCCAGGGGGCCGAGTGCCCCGGGTGAGCCGAGTGCCCCAGGGGGCCGAGTGCCCCGGGTGAGCCGAGTGTCCCAGGGGGCCGAGTGCCCCGGGTGAGCCGAGTGTCCCAGGGGGCCGAGTGCCCCGGGTGAGCCGAGTGTCCCAGGGGGCCGAGTGCCCTGGGTGAGCCGAGTGTCCCAGGGGGCCGAGTGCCCCGGGTGAGCCGAGTGTCCCAGGGGGCCGAGTGCCCCGGGTGAGCCGAGTGTCCCAGGGGGCCATGTGCCCCGGGTAAGCCGTACCCCCTAAAGGGGAAAGGTGTCCCGGGTGAGCCGTGTGTCCCAGGGGGCCGAGTGCCCCGGTTGAGCCGAGTGTCCCAGGGGGCCGAGTGCCCCGGGTGAGCCGAGTGTCCCAGGGGGCCGAGTGCCCCGGGTGAGCCGAGTGTCCCAGGGGGCCGAGTGCCCCGGGTGAGCCGAGTGTCCCAGGGGGCCGAGTGCCCCGGGTGAGCCGAGTGTCCCAGGGGGCCGAGTGCCCCGGGTGAGCCGAGTGTCCCAGGGGGCCGAGTGCCACGGGTGAGCCGAGTGTCCCAGGGGGCCGAGTGCCCCGGGTGAGCCGAGTGTCCCAGGGGGCCATGTGCCCCGGGTAAGCCGTACCCCCCAAAGGGGAAGGGGGAAGGGTGTCCCGGGTGAGCCGTGTGTCCCATGGGGTCGAGTGCCCCGGGTGAGCCGAGTGTCCTAAGGGAAGCAGTGGGTCCCAGGGGAAGGGGCGGTGAAAACCAGAGGAGGAGCGGACTCTATTCATATGAACCTGAGATGGTCACCATAAAACAAGCAGATTGTCAAATGACAGGGGGGAGGGGAAGGAGACCTGGGGGGAGACAGGAGAACAACCGAGGGACTGGTATCCATGAACATAAGTACAACCAATGAACACAAAACTCTGGGGAGGGAGGGCATAAATGGGTGGTGAGGGGGGGCAATGGTAAACTATGTACACAGAAAATACCTTAATAAAATAAAATTAAAAAAAAAATATTTATGTGAAGCTCCAGTGTAGCACAAATTGCACTATATTGTGAATTTTTAAATAAATTCCTCCCCTCTGACAGTGAATGAGTTCTTTAAGGACACTGAGAGATGTTTTCATATTTATCTGTTTTTCCTCACCCCCTACTGAACAAACGCCTAACATGAAAAGTAATTTTGAATAGTAAATCCTACTAGGCATATTATTTTTAAATATATTTTTATTGATTTTAGAGAAAGAGAAAGGGAGAGGAATAGAGATATAGAAACATTGATTTGTTGCCCCCTACTGAGGATCAAGCCTGCAACCCAGGCATGTGCCCTGAAAGGGAGTTGGACCAGTGACCTCCTGGTTCATGGGCTGAAGATCCGCCACTGAGCCACACTACCTGGGTGCAGTTATTCTACACACACACACACACACACACACACACACACACACACAATGGCAGTTTCGTAGACAATCAAAATACATTTGCATCATACAGTGAGGAGCATATCCTGAGCTCAGATGTATAATAGCTCCACAAATTGCTGAAAGACACATTCCAACAGTTACTTTTCAAGCAGTATACTGTACAAAGGTTGGCAGTGTGACTGTCAGGAAATAGGAGAACAGAAGCAGGAGACCAAGAAATAGGGTAAAAGTCAATTAAGCTACATTTCTCTATGACAGAAGTTGACTTTGGAAATAGTTTCTACTGATTTAATAAATGGGAAAGAAACAGTCGGACAATGGTTATTCTTAAGATACATATTTCCTTTTGACTTCACTCATCTTTATCTGCTCCACTGGCATTAAAGGTATGGACCCAATTGTTTTCATAATGATTTTAATTAAAACAGCAGTGACTATTCTAACAAGATACAATAGCAATTGTTTATGGTGTTGATAAGTACAAAAAAAATGAACAATTGAGTTTAATCCTTATAGATCAACCAGGAAAGAGGGTCAAACATATTTAGACAATTATTCTGTAAGTTTGGGGGATAATGAGGGTTGCTAAGAGGAAGGCACAGTAAGGGAAAGGCCAAATACAAGCATGCTGGTTAGTGTAACTTGGATACTTCTGCGGATCTCATAATTCAAATTAGTGGTGTGTCTCTTTGGTAGAAGTTAGAGGTGTAGCATCAGAGGACAAAAATTGAAACAGAAAGCAAACCAGAGGTGAGGTCAAGAGGGCAGGAAGGCACTGAACAATTTGGGATTGCACTCAACATCTACAATAATGAACCTTTTGGGTCCACATGACACTCTGGATCACTCCACTCTCATCTGTTACATGTGCACTTCTTCCCTACAGGCTTCTCCCAGAATCCCAGATTCTTCATTTCCAGTCTCCAGAGAGTTCTCTTCCTACTCTTAGTTAAGTCAACTTGAACTCAGCACAGTCTCTAGCACCAATAATAATGTTGAATACTGTTAAGTATATTAATTACTCTGTACTCTTTGACCTTAGAGAGATTTTTCTTTTTGTGTGTGTTTATGTAAATATTTATAGCAATCTTGTTTATAATTGCTAAAAACTGAAAGTAATCCCAATATCTATTAACTGGTGAGTAGATAAACTGTGCTACATCCTTTAACAGAGTTCTGTTCAGTGTGAAAACGGAACAGACTACTGATCCATGCAAAAAAAAAAAAAAAGGATAAATCTAAAAAAACTTCTTTCAAGAGAATCAAGTATACCCATTGTAAGATTCCATTGATTTGAAAATCATTTTTAAAATTTTGTTAGTTTATTTTGTTCATTAGATTATACATAACCTATGAGATTATATGGTATCTGTCTTTCTCTGACAATACACCATTGGCTTATTTCACTTAACATAATATTCTCCACATCCATCTGTGTACTCACAAATATTAAGACTTTCTTCTTTTTTATGGGCAAATAGTATTCCATTGTGTAAATGTACCATAGGTTTTTTTTTTTTTCTCCTCTACTTAAAGACTCTCGGAATACTTCCAAATCTTGGCTATTGTAAATCTCTCTATATAAAAACCTAAGCAACCATTTCGACTGGATAATCTGCTGACCAGCTGACCAGTTGGTTGCTATGAACACAGGGGTGCATATATTGTTTAGGATTAGTGACTCAGATTTCTTCGCATATATTCCCAGAAGTGGAATTGCTGGACATAAGGCAGTTGCATTTTTAATTTTTTGAAGTAACTCCATACTGCTTTCCACAGAGGCTGCACCAATCTTCATTCCACCAACAGTGCACAAGCTCTCTTTTCTTCACATCCTACCAGCACATGCTGTATGTCAGTTTATTGATGATAGCCATTCTGACAGGTGAGAGATGATAGCTTATTGTGCTTTTTAATATATATATATATATATATATATATATATATATATATATATATATATATTTGTGAGGGTGAGGGCATGATTGGGTGGTGGGGGCAATAGGAAGATAAGGACACATATGTAATAACTTAATAATAATTTTAATAACTTCAAAAACACAAACAAAAATATATATTTTTAATTGATTTCAGAGAGGGAGAGGGAGATAGAAACATCAATGATGAGAGAGAATCACTGATCAGCTGCCTTCGGATGCCCCCTACTGGGGAAGGAGTCTGTCACCTGGGCAAGTGCCCTGACTGGGAATCAAACCATGACCTCCTGGTTCATAGGTAGATGTTCAACCACTGAGCCACGCCAGGTGGGCAGCTTATTGTGCTTTTAATTAACATTTCTATAATGACTGGTGACACTGAGTTATCTTTTGTCCATTTTTTAATTGGATTGTTTGTTTTTTTATAAGGTCTTTATATATTTTAAATATTATCCCTTTATATGGTGAGTCATTGGCAATTATGTTCCCCATTCAGTGTGTTGTCTTTTTATTTTGTTGATGGTTTCCTTTGTTGTGCAAACATTTTTATTTTTATTTAATCCCACTTATTTATTTTTATTTTGTTTTTCTTGCCCAAGGAGATCTAGCAGAAAAATATTATTTTATGAAATTTCCAATATTTTATTGACTATGATTTCTTCAAGGATTTTTATTGTTCTGAGTATTACATTTAAGTCTTTAATCTATTTTGAGATTATTGTGTATGATGCAAAAAGGTAGTCTAGCTTCATTTTGTTGGCATGTGCCTGTCCAACATCAGTTATTGAATATGTGGTAGACTATGTTTACCCCATTGTATGTTATTACCTTCTTAATCAAATATTATGTGAACAGGAAGGCATGGTTTTATTTCTGGGCTCTCTATTCTGTTCCATTGATCTATATGTCTGTTTTTATGCCAGCACCATGCTGTTTTGAGTACTATGGCCTTGTAGTATAGTTCAATATCAAGTAGCATGGCTCCTTCAAGTTTGTTCTTCTTTCTCAAAATTGCTTTTGCTATTAGGGGTCTTTTGTGGTTCCATATAAACTTTTGGAATATGTTTTCTAGTTCCATGAAATACACATTGGTTTCCTGATAAAAATTGCATTGAATGTATAGATTGCTTTGGGTAGTATAGACATTTTAATGATGTTAATTCTTATCCATGAGCAGGATATATGCTTCCACTTATTTCTATCTTCTTCAATTTCTTTCATCAGTATCTTATAATTTTCTGAGTACAGGTCTTTAACGTCTTTGATTAAATTCATTCCTAAGTATTTTATTTGTTTTGATGCTATTGTAAATGGGATTGTTTCCAGATATTAAAGAAAACAGTTGTAGCCGAGACCAGTTTGGCTCAGTGGTAGAGCGTCGGTCTGCGGACTAGAGAGTCCCGGGTTCGATTCCGGTCAAGGGCATGTACACTGGTTGCGGCTGGTTGATGTTTCTCTCTCATCGACGTTTCTGGCTCTCTATCTCTCTCCCTTCCTCTCTGTAGAATATCAATAAAATATATTTTTTAAAAAGAAAACAGTTGTAGATTTTTCCCATTGACTGTGATGTTGGCTATGGATTTGTAGAGATACACAACTCAGTCTGTCCTAGATTCTGCTAGGAAAAGACAGAGCAGAGCAGAGCTTCCTGATGTCATGAGGATGAGGCTAGTGGAGCTCCTGTGAGGCTGAGGTACTAGTTTTGCTTGGGGTGTAGCTTCCATCCCAGAGCCACACAATTCAGTCTGCCCTGGATTCTGCTCAGACTTCAGCAGAGCCACCAGGAGTCTGGACAGTGGCATCTCTAGGAGCCCAGAGAATAAGGCTAATGGTTCTCTTATGAAGCAGAGGTCCCAATCTGGTTCACAGGAATGTGGGGGGAATGGTCCCTGTCCCAAAGCCACACAACTCAGGCAATGACACGCCTAAGCCTGCCCAGACCTCTACACCCTAGCCCAGGCAGCCAACTGAGCACAGTACAAGCTCCACAGGTTGGGACAACAGGGAAACCAGAGGGTAGCATCCCCAAAGCTGATGTCATATGGAGGGGAATGCTCCACTCAAGAAAGATGGCATTATGGTGTAGGAAAGTGACTAAGCACATGGGTCTCAGTAGATGTCCCTCAGCTCTCTCATCAGAGTTCACAAACCACAGTCTCTCATTGCATGATGCTAGTCTGCTCTGCCTTCACTCCACAGGAACACAGTGTATGTGGTTGCAAATGAGATTTTGTATGTTGGCCCTTTAAGAGAATTCCTATCTCTCTAGCATACCCCTCTTTCTTTCTGGCAGATAGAATCCCCTCTGATTTTCACAGCTACATGTTATATGGGCACCTCTTCCAGTCTCTGGTATTTTAGGCTGGGAATCCCAGCATGGGCTTGAAACTCCATGCTCCTAAGGGGTAATCTTTGCAGCTGAGATATCCCTACAGAATCTCAGCACTGCCCATGGGAGCAGAGCCAACCTTTTTTACATCTCCATCCTTCCACCAATCTCTATGTGCCTTCCATAAATCCTTGGTTATAAAACTTCTCTTCAGCTAGTTTTTATTTGGTCATTCTGATTGGTTGCTCTATATTTTAGTTGTAATTCCAGTTTGGTTCTGGGAGGAGGTGAGTGTAACATCCACCTACTATGCTACCATCTTCATTTTCATCACATCCCCTAACTCAGAGTCAGTTCAAGTTTGAGGAAAGGTATAAGATTCTCTCAATAGTATGAAGGAGCCCTTTGAGGCACTGCCTTAAAGGGAGGAAAATGTTGAGATCCTTCTTATGCTCAGTCATATATTATTTAGAAGCTTGTCCACTCTCAAATTGCCTAGCCTCCATGTTGGAGTGTACTGTCAGCAATCTTCAAAGGGTGACTCCAATTGTTGTTGTTGACAATTGATGTCTAGTTACCACTGAATGCAGATCAGCCAATACAGTTATCAGCAATGACTCATATCAGCACGTCAAGCCTGTACAACACATATTGTGGTTAGTATGTAACCCAAGAATCACTTCAAACACTTTCTCTTGAAACTGGTCATTGATGCTCAGAACCTTTAAATTTGTTTTTTGTTTTTAAGCTTATTTTAGAGAGAAGGGAGAAAAACATCTATCAGTTGGTTCTCACATGTGTCTTGACTGGGGATCAAACCTGCAACCTGGGTATTTGCCTTGACTGGGAATCTAACCCAACTAACTTAGCCACTCGGGCCAAAATTGGAACTTCTAACTTCTAAATATGACACTCAGCCTCATATTTGCTTCAATTCCCATTAGCTCTTTCTAGACCTATGGAGCTAGTTTCCACATGGGTAATAAAGATCTCAGCAAGTTTACCAGATACCCATACAGCCTACCATGAATAGTCTTCAAAGGTCAGGAACATTACACACTCCCTGAGGACCTGGAAACTTGCTGTCTTTGGGATTTCTCCATCTTATTAAAAGCCCTTATAAGAAATCCTGCTTTAAATAGTTGTATGGTTTATCAACCTGAAAATATTTGTCTGCAACAATCTTATAAAATTCTCTAAGATATTTTAAAAATCCTTTCTAATTGATGGGTTGAGGTTAGTTAATGATAATGGGTATCACTTGTCCTGAGGTCTTTCTTTTTCTATTGGAAGTACTCAAGGTTCCAAATGAAACTTGCATTAAGGTGTTGTGAGATTAGTAATCTAAGAATACTCTGCTGAAATCTGTAGAAAACTCTAAGCCATTTTGAGTTTCCTTCAATTGGTGGCTTGAGGTCATTGTTAATGGTGGGTATAATTTCAGGCCCAATCCTTTCTCTAGGCTGTAGACCCTCTGTGTCCACTATATTAACAAATATAGAAAAAATGACAAATGTCCAAGGACAAATTTAAACTCTTATCACAAGGGGGCCAGGCATCTAGAGAACCTTCCTTCTATTCTTCTGGTACCACTGAAATAATTGCCTTATCTAAATAAATAAATGCTGCTATATATTTTACATCCTCATTAACCTTCTTCTTTGCCTTAAGGCTTCCTTGTAAATTGTTAAAACCCAACTGGGAAATGAAAGTAATTTATGTCTTTGTTCTTATCAGCCAAGGTCACTCCTCAAATCCTCTAACTACTGTCTTTTAACTCCTTTGCAACCATTCCAAGTTACTGACTCCTTAGTAATAGTTCAGGATCTCCAGAATTAAATCTAAAACATGCTAATTGACTTTGGCTTATTTCAGAGAAGGAGTCTTTACTTTTTAAGATTCCTTCCGGGACTGTGAAAAATGGAAGGTCAGATATTATTAAGTTCTATAGGATTTAGATATTATGCTCTTAGTCAGCCCTTCAATGTGCTCTTGCAAATTCTTGATTTCAGACAATGGGCTACTCTTGAACTTCTCTGAAAAAGGTTAGTATCATTCTTTATTGTCTCACATCAACTTACATGTTATATCTGGGATGCCCTCCATTTTTCTTTCCAGAGTTCACTGAGGTGTTCTTAAAATAAAACTTTCAGATTCTGTTTGCAAGGGAGGGTTTTATACATATACCCTAGGAGAGAAATGACAGTGTGCCTCTGTGCAGTCTCTGTCTTTATATTGTCTGTGTACATGGAAGGCAAATAAAAAGACCACTTAGGTATTCATGTCTGTTTGCTGCTCACCATCCTACACTAACTAGCCCTTTAGAAAGGTCCCTAGAGACAAACCCATCTAGAAACCCCTGAGTCTTCTCACTTACAACCCTCTCTAGCCTAGGAACTTCTCATTGAGTCTTCCTTCTTTCTAGCCTTGGAGCAGAAGCTATTGTTGCCCTGCTCATACCCCCTCAACACTTGCCAATCATGCACAGTGGTCTATACTCTAAGCTCCTGCTCCTCCCGGCTAGGGAAGCACCCTCAGCCCAAATACAGGGAAGATCAAAAGTGATGAAAGCTAATGCGCCTGGCCGAAAACTTCAATCACTCCTAATGGAAGTTGGTGGGTAAATGTCCAAGCTTCCCTACCCTCAGATGAGATAACGCTGAGCCATGATCTACCCAGCTTCCAGATGTCTCCACTGAATAAAGTCCCATTTCTCCATAGGTTGACCTGCTTACTGATACACACTATATTAGTTGCCTTTCCTTTCATATCACAGTCTCCTAGCAGTGTTTACTGATATGAACTAAAAAACAAACCAAAAACAAAACAAAACAAAAAAAACCCTCCTCATACTCAAACATTTGTTTCAGGGTCTGTTTCCAGAATTCCCAACCTTAGACAGCAACTGAGAATTGAAAACTGTCTCACTCTGATTTGACATCCCCTGACTCCCGTGTCTGTGTCTACTCCATGTGCTATCTCCCTCCTTATCATCCACACTCTGGCTTAGAAATGACACAGACACAGTTTGGGTGGGTTTTGGTCCTTAAGCCAAATTGGCCCATCCTGTCTCACCTCCACCTTAGACAGTGGCTCAGCTCTCTGTCATTAATTCCCAGGAACACACTGGTCACTTGTGACACACTGTCGTGTTTCCTGAGTTCCAGCCCTCTCTATTTCACAGCTACTCTATCCACCTGATCCTCTGGTAAGAATAAAATGCTGGTGGGCTGCTTGACAGAAACTTATGGTGGTAGGGCTTAGAGAAAACTTGGTTTCCTGCTACTTTCCCACTTTCTTTAAGGCAGGCTTTCAATATATTTGCATTCTTTCTTTTGGTGACCAAGGGGAAGAGATTAAGAAGTACAAATCAGTAGTTACAAAATATTCACAGGGATGTAAAATACAACACAGGGAATATAGTCAGTAATGTTGGGATAATCATGTATGGTGCCAGGTGGGTACCTGATATATTGGGGATCATTTTGTATAGTATATGATTGTCTAATCACTATGGTGTACATGTAAAACTACTACAAAAAATATCATGGAAAACAAACTAAAATTGAACAAAAAAATTACAAAAAAGATACATTCTTCTCTTCATGAGAATAGATTAAGTGAATCCCTGTTTGGGGATTACTTAGATTCCATTAGTTCAACTGTAGATTCTTAAAGGGATTCGTGCTAATTGAATAACGATCCCCTATTCCTCCTGACCCCAAAACACATGCTAATACCGAGGTGTTGTAAATATATTATGTTACATTGCAAAAAGGTAACAGAAGGTAGCAGATGGAATCAAGGTACTAAATACACAGAGATTATCCGGGATCATCCAGGTGACCCCAGTGTAATCACAAGAGTCCTTAAACATGGAAAGGAAGGAGGTCAGAGTGATGAATGTGAAAACTCAATCCTTGGTTGCTGGCTTCGAAGAGGAGAAGGAGAACCACCCAGCAGCTAAGACATGTGGGAAGCCTGAGGCTGTAAAGGCTATGGAAAAGGATTTCCCCTCAGAGTGTTCAGAAAGGAATGCAGTCTTACTGACACCTTGACTTTAGCCCTGTGAGACCCACTTCGCACTTCTGAACCACAAACCTGAAATCTGTGTTGTGTTAGACATGCAGTTTGTGGTAATTTGTTGCAGCGGCCATAGCCAAGGAATACAGACGTGTTAAGGGGTTTTCCCTGGCTGCTGTCTTAAAGCTCCGGAAGTGTCCATTGCAGCTCCTTTCTGACTTGCTGGCTCCACATTGGTGCTGGCTGCCAGGACGTGGCTAGCATCACCATTCTATGTCCTTCTAAGACCTGCTCTTCTTTGCTCTTTCTGTGTCTACTTGGTTTCTTTCTCTGCCCATGTATTTAAACATTTTTAAAAATAAGAAAAAGCGGAAATAGTTTGGTCAGATGCTGGTGGCTACAGCCCCTCCGTGTGGAACTAAGGACTAAAATTTAGAACAGTTCTAGATTTTACCTGGTCCAAGCAGCACTGGATGCATTTCCTGAATTAAACTATACTTTGGCTGATGCTTTTTATTTGCAAAGGCCTTCAGCCTGAGTGTATCTACATTGGCTAAATAACCCTTTTGCCCACGCTTCTGGTGAGAAGATTCCCTAATTCCCCAAAACCATTTGCTTGAAGTGTCCTGATATCCAAGTCTGTGGAATTATCAGATATTCCATCAACCCGGCCGTGTAAGTCCTATCCTCAATGCCTGTCTTTCCCCTGGTTCTGTAATAACAGCACAACCTAGTGCTGAAGTCCAGTCTCCAGGTTCATTGGAAAGAGCCTTACTCCTGATGAGGTTCTTTTTGGAATGTGTTAGGTCAGCTATGATAGAGTTGCTCCCCTGGGAATGGAGCCATTATTTGTCAAAGGGCTCTATCAGGAAATGGGTGTGATGAGGGATCAGGGATAACATTTAAAGGTAACATTCCAACCTCACCCCCCCCCCACACACACACTTTTCATTTCAGGGTGAGAGGAGGCAAAATTTTACCTTTCCCCTTTAAGGTACTTTGGTTGGATCTGAGAATTAAACTGATAAATAGGTGGATAGAAGAAAAGCATACAAATATATACAAGTTTTACATGACACAGGAACCTTTACAAAGAATAAAGACACTCTCCACCAACAACAACATGGCAAATCTGCAAGCTTTTATAGTAGATTGAGAAAAGAGAGGGAATGCAGTAAAGTAACTAAATCATATGGGGAGGATAAAAGAAGAAAGTAATTATCTTAACAAGGTCTGTTTGTATAGAATTCTCTTGGTCTTGATTCCTCATTCTTGATAAAAATATTACTTTCCTTCTGTTACAGGCAGAGCATCTTTTACATGGGAGTTTTTAATCTCCTGTTCTCAAGAAAAGGAAAGACTAGAATGTCTTTCTAGCATCTGCTGGGTTTTAAATGCCTTAAACTCAAAATAATCTTTATGCCAAAGTGGCATATTTTCTGGCAGTATACTCTGCCATCCTTCAAGAGCCTTATTTTAGGGTCACTAACATAGTTAACTTCATACAAAATCCATCCAGCTCCAAACTAAACATGGCTTCAAGGTTGTGATCTGGTCTTGATAGAGACTGAATCCTGACCACAGCGTCTTACCTAAGTGGGGGGTCCATTCTATGTCCTCGTGCACCCCTCTTCTATCAGTCTTGTGTCCATGTCTTTTGCTTATATGGTTCTTTGGTTAGTCTCTTCCCACTCTGTCTTCCCTCTGAGATTCCACAGTCTGTTCCATACTTCTATGTCTTTGGATCTATTTGTTCATCAGTTTATTTTATTCATTAGTTTCCACATATGAGTGAGATCATGTGATACTTGTCTTGAGAAAATACAATAGTTTTTTTTTTATTTTTTATTTTTAGTACAATAGTTTTCATAGTACAGGCACAGTGAGGCACCATTAAAAAACTTATTATTTAAAAATTCTTTTTTCTTTCCTGGATATTATAACAAGGACACTGTTATCTAGACTGAACAACAAAAAAGATAAACTGGCTGATGTATGCCTTTGTGGACACAGAGGCAAGCAGAGGCTGGGAGGAGCCCACTCTTCCTTGCTGAACTAGAAAAAATGGGTGAGTGCAGGGGAGGGTGCCATTTTCCCATCCTTTTCAGAGAGGATATTGATCATATCCTCTTCCTTCAGGTCATAATGGGACGGGCTGTTTTAGGAAACGTGGCTCCTCCTTAATGAAGCTCAGGATACAATTCCACTGCCATGAGCACGCCGGGGCCCTTCCTGCCCATCCCAGGCTTCAGTGCTGCTCCCAGGTTCTCGGTGGATCTCGCTAGAAGCCCTCTGATCATGAGAATAAACAAAACTTGCCTGTTCTTCTGCTTGTTGAAAGGGTTAAGTCAATTTTTATTATTCTTATCCCATAGAAGAAAAACATTCTGCCTCCAATGTATATCTCATCGAATCCACACCCCACATTATTGCTAGAAAAATTGTCTCAAGTACAATGGTTATGTCTTCCTTGGGAAAATGTCTACTCCATTCCTCTGCCCATATTTTTTAATCAGATTAGGTTTTTATTATTGAATTACATTATTTTTTAATATTTTTTTGGATTTTAATTCATTATTAAGTCTATGATCTGCAAATATTTTCTCCTAGGCCATAGGCTGCCTCTTCGTTCTGTTCATTGTTTATTTCATTGTGCAGAAGTTCTTTAGGTTGATTTAGCTGCTTATTTGCTTGTGCTTTTAGTGTCGTATCCAAAAATCATTGCCTTGGAGCTTTTTTTCATATGTTTTCTTCTAGGAGTTTTATGATTTTAGGTCTTATGATTCAGTATTTGATCCATTTTACTAGTAAGTTTTATGAGTGGTCTGTGATAGGGATTCAACTTTATTCTCTACTTGTGCTTACTCAGTTTTCCCTGAACCATTTATTAAAGAGATTATATTTTCCCACATTGAGTTTTCTTGGCTCCTTTGTCAAATATTAGTTGACCATAGATGCAAAGGTTTATTTCTGGGATTTCCATTCTTTTCCATTGGTCTGTGTGTCTATTTTTATGCCAGGACCATACATAATTCACATGTTGTGATGTCTTGCATCACATGGCTCAGCGGTTACCTGCTGCACCAAAACTTAGTTTAACATCAACCAGGATAAGTTGTTGTTGGAATGAATGAGTCCTGAGTGGACAGGTGTAGTTCATGGTCAGTGCACAATAGTGCAGCTTTCCAACTCCACTCTAGCTTCAAAACGACGTCATGACACCCCTTTAAGTTACTGATAACCTAGAGTTTATTTGGACTCCTGGTATATTCTCATTTCTCTAGAAATCCCCGTGGTAATTAGTTGAATTGTCTGGTATTCTGACAAATGCTAAATATTCTACGGAGGCTCAAAAATAAGTAACAATGACATCATCACCATGCTTTTTTCATTACAGATACTCATATGGAAGCTATTCTTCATGTCTTCAGTAATCCCCATTTAATAAAAACAAGGCACAATGTAGTTAAAAAACATTTGTTTTGCTTCTGGGGAATCTGCAATGTGGGGAAGTGAAGGATAATAAGAGTGCCTTATGTAAGGTTTCCTTATTTGTTTTCTTTTTTTGTCCTTTCTTCTTTTCATTACAAGTATAGAACAACTAGCCTTTCCATCTGTCCTTCTGTATTATTTGCCTATAAATTAAAGTTTGTGCACCTTGCAGGGGGTCATAGCCATTTATGTAATATTCCCATGGAGGATAGTACCTGTCCTTAACCCGGAGAAATGAGAATATATCAGGAATCCAAATGAACTATAGGTTATCAGTAACTTAACGATGGGGTGTCACAATGTTGTTGTGAAGCTAGAGTAGAGCCGAGAAGCCACAGCATTGTGCACTGACCATGAACTACACCTGGCTTGTAGATGTATCACACCAATCACTTGGCCACCTTCTCCCCTTGTCTTCTGTGTATATATCTGTCTGTGTTCAAATTTCCTCCTTTATACAGGTACCAGTCAAATTGAACTCTCCCTAAGGATCTCACTTTGCCTATATAGTCCCTATTTCCAACTAAAGAGAGATACTGGAGATGAGGATTCTAGAATACCTTATGGGGGACAAAATTCAACCCACATCACTAACCTCTCTAGGATCACATGCTGCAGGAATATTCTTGGACAGAACTCCAGGGCTGCATCATTTTGGTCACTGCAGGAAACAGAAAGAGGAGCACCAGGCTTATTCTCACTCACTGTTTGGTCAGTCTCTTCAGCTTCACATGGGCACCTGAAAAGCCAACACAAGGTGAGGAAGGGAGTCCTTGACTCACAAAACACAAAAGGCGAATGAAATTGGTGGTGATCATCAAGCGAGGCAGCTCCCAACCTACAGCATCATTAGCCAGGTGCTCATTGCCCCTCTGTCCACACCATGTGGAAACCCTTCACAGGAAGTTCTAAGGGAGACCCATTCTGCCCATTCATGACCTCCTCATATGCAAAAGTCAGGAAGTGAGTGGTTTATTCCAGATGAATCACTGTGAAAATATTTCCCAAGGTCCCAAAAGGTAGTTGAGGCAAAGACAGAATTAGTAACCTACAGTCCTCCTTTCCCTACACTTCATTGCTATATGGTCACAAAAGGTATGTGTCATCCAGGAAGTACCCATTAGTTACATGAATTAAATGTGTGTGTGTGCGCTCATGTGCACACACATAAGTGTGCATGCATGTGCAGTTCCTTCCTGCTTGCCTCTGAAATTCTTTGGTTTCCTTGATGCCTCACAGACTCTGCCCTCCTGGCTTCCTCCTGAGCAGCTGTTCTGGCCATTTCTTCACAGGTGTCCTACCATGGATCCCACTGTCTAACTGAAGGTGGAGACAAGCCTCACATCTGGTCATAACTCCCCACTATGATCAACCATATCCCTGGATTTTACGACTCCACTCTGCCAAGTTACATGAGATGGCACACATGTGGCACATGGTGTTTGATCAAAGTCAGCTCTTGTTCAGTGGTGATGAGGATGTAATGGGCCTGACTTCCAGATCCTTCTGGGACTGCAGGACAGGGCAGAAGGAAACTAAAGAAAGAACTGGAAAATGAAAGGGTTCCCATATAGGAAAAGAATGCTGATTTCTGTTTCTCAGCTTTCTTTTAATCAACAAGCTCAGTGCAAATTTATGCTTTCCTCCCTTGATGAAACCTATTCTGTATATGTGTATGGTGCACATGCAATGCAGGCTGCCACCCTGGATGTTTGGGCCCTTGTGTGAGCCTCTGTCACATTAAACACCTAGTCAACACCGTGCCCTGTGCTGAGAGGCTCAGCTCAGGTCAGGCCTCTGTGACCACACTCTTGGTCACATTGTGACTGATGTCTGTAATGCTTGTGAGGCCAAAACTTTCTCTCCTGGTCCTCAGCCCCAGTGTCCAGGGCCTTGGCTGCAGCAACAATTCTGGAGGCAGACTTGTGTTTGTATTATGTTTTTATTTCTCTACAATTCTAATGATTCCTACATCATTCCCTTCTTGTCAACAATTTCTCAGAGAGGGAATTAGAGGCAGATCCACTGTCTAACTCCCACACTTGGGTTCTTACACCATGTTCCCCTTCCCACCCAAGAACCTCTCTCTGTGCTGCTCTGTCCAGGCTTGCTCAGACTTAATTATTAAGAGCACCATTTGATGCCCAGCCAGGTGTGGCTCAGCGGTTGAGTGTCAACCTGGGAACCAAGAGGTCACTGGTTCAATTCCTGGTCAGGGCATGTGCCCAGGTTGTGTGGGCTCAATCCCCAGTGGAGGGCTTGCAAGAGGTAGCCAATAGATGATTCTCTCTCATCATTGATGTTTCTGTGTCTCTCTCCCTCTCCTTTCTCTCTGAAATCAATAAAAATATATTTTTTAAAAAGCACCATTTGAAATTATATGATCACACCAGCCTTCTAACATCTTCAGTTAGGGCCCCTCTGGCATTTAGTGCTGTTCAGGTCTCAGGGCCCCAGCCCAGAGTCAAAATGAAATCTACCAGAAGCTCCTGGTGGCATTCGCGTTGATGTCATCTTCCAGGTCTGTAGGTATGTGTTAAGAGAGATCACTGGACCCCATGCATCATATGGGCCCTCCCAGAATTAGGTCAATGTGGCTCCACCTTTAAGGTAAAGATAGAATGAAAGAAAGAGGACTGGGAGGAGAGGGACTGCAGGAAGGGCAGGAGGAAACTAAAGAAAGAACTGGAAATAAAAAGGTCCCCATATGGTAAGAGAATACTGGGAGAAGCCTGGGTGTGCTGGAGCAAGGAAAGTATCTTTATATTGCCTGTATATCTTAGTTGTCAGAGGTCCAGTCATTGCTGCTGTTGGCAGCTAGATATTAATAAAGGAAGGGAGCAACGGAAATCAGACATTATGAAGCCTAACAAACGGGGAAGCTGAATCCAATATTGGGCTTGCTTCACTAGGAGTTACAGTGTCACACATTCCCCAGAGCATCCTCTGCCTTCTGGACCTAATCCTCCCACAAAGCATCATGAAGGGTCTTGAGCAGGAAGGATCATTACTGGGGGAGGAATAAAAACAGCAGGAGAAATCCTTTGGCTGGCACATGCTCAGTGGAAGCCAGGCTCACACAGGGGGAGGTGCTTCCACTTTGAGGCGTCCACAGTAGAACTGAGAAGGCAACAATAAAGGGGAGGAGCATATTCTGGATAAAGAATTGGATTGGATAGGAAATGGATTGATTATGGAAAGGACCCATCAGAAGCCTACAAAAGACTGAGAAGTTGATTGGCTAGTTTGAAGAAGTACCTGGTCTGTCCAAGCCTGAGATAATATTTAAGATAATATAATCAGCCTAACAGTGAGCTCTCTCTCTCTCCCTCTCTCTCTCTCTCTTTGTGGCTTGGTGATGCCTGGGGTAATGCCTGTTCTTGTTTGCCAGATTCATCTTCTCTCTCCATAGCAACCATGTGGCCCTAAGAGCCACCTGGAGTCCAGCAGCTGTGCTGACTCCAATGCAGGCCTGGGCACAGTGCCAGCGGAGCACAGCTGGGAAAACAGACTAAGCCGGATCAGGACAGAGAGGTGGGCCAAACCAATGGCCCAAAATGTCTGGACACTGGCACTCTTTCTGAGAAGACAAGGCTGAACTTCTTCATGATGGAACATTGGGAGCCTGGGAGCGTCCTTCTATTTCCAAATAAATCTTACCAGTCACAGCCTCCCGTATGTGGGTCCCTGGAATGCTTTTCTTACAACTCCATGACAGAGCACGATTTCCAATGGAAAGACTGGCTGTCGTTGAACTTCCAGGGGAGTTATTTTTTAAATGCAAGGGTGTCGTTATTCAAGGGGTGCTATGTATAAAGTGCCAGGTGCGGGGTCCATAGCTCCAACATGCACTATCATGCAGGTGGACATTCTTCTCTGCTCCATGTGTGAACTCTGACCTGGACTGGAAAGATTTTTGTTAAAGGTAGCCTCACAAGCCAGACCGCATCTTGTATTTAAAGGGCAGTATTTTCTATTTTGGGGGAATTCGTAATAGGAAAAGGCTCTTTGTTCAAAAACCTTTGTATGGGTCTATTGGTGATTTGGTAAATAAAGAACATGCTGGGGTTTATTTTAGAAAGTCCACTTTCCATTATTCCATGAGGGTTTAGAAAAGCGAGTGATCACGTTGCCATGAAAACAATGCGTATTATCCTTCTGGAGAATGGGGGCTCTTTTGAAGTCGAAGGCTGCTGGAACCCAGCATTTTTTTATGAAAAATAAAGCTCTGGCCCTCCTGGGTGTGATTTCTGCCGTTTATAAATGCCTGGTTTTAAAGGTTGTTCCTATCAGGAGACTTGGAGCTTTAGTTGAGAATTCTTAAAAGAACGTGATCTCCCAATTTATCCGTGTGCTTTGTGTTCGCAGTTCAGTCCTACAAGAGAATGAGACCAAGTTAAGTGTGCGGCTTCTCAAAAGCAAGCCGAACAGAACCCCCCAAACAACTTCAGTCTCTGGACAAAGAGGAGAGAAAACAGCCCCTTGTGTACATTCAGAGGGTGGGTGAGGTATTATTGTGTTTAAACAAAATCCCGTGACTTCTCACCAACCTCAAAACCTGCTATGTGAGACCTTAAGAATCCTTCTTATCAATTAAGACACAAATCCCAAAGAGTAAAATTTGGAGCTCCCTCAGTCTCAATCTTCATATGCATAATAGAAAATGTATCCTTTTCCAGTGCTTCCAACCCTGTAGAGTTTGTGGTGGTCAAGGAATGTGTTTTTATTTCTTAGGAAGTCCAAGTTATAGGTCCTTGTCTGTTTATTTCTTTCCAAATCGACAGTATCTTTTCAGCGTCCAGCACTCAGAGAATAAAGCCTCAGTGGTCAGGCCATGAGACTAGAAAGAGTTAGCTGACGATGAGGTGCCAGGGCTCACTCAGCACATGGGCAGAGATGGTGTAGCCCTTCCCTGAAATCCTCACGCTGACTGCTGCGGGCATTTCACCAATGCAAGGCCCCCCCCTGTGCTGCCTTCCAGGTGAAACACGTCTCTCATTTCGCTAGGTTAACAACTCTGGCAAACAATGAGCCCGAGGCTAGAAAATCTAAACATAACTGGCAAAGTACTAATTGGCATTTTTGCTGTTTTAGCTTTCCAGTAAAAGACATCATCTTACTTGTGTTGATTCTATAATCCGAGGCTTAGGAAAGATAAATGGTAGTTCAGAGAGTTAAAAAAAAACCCCAATTATTTTGTTGCATTTTGTTAGTATGGTTTGTCAGCAGCTGTTGGAGATACGGACCTGCTGTTATGTTAGTTTTTCCACAAAACAAATAAACTAAAGAAGCGCTAAAGAGAACTATTTTTTACTGCTTAAAACAAAAGTATAACTTGGTGTTAGAAACAAAGACTCCAAAGAAAATCTAGGAGCTCAAAGTTTCTCTTGAAATTTACAGCAAATAAAACTGACAAATGGCTCACAATTCTGATTACAAGTGAACATATTAAAAAGGGTCACTGTATTGCGTTCTCTTACCAGCTGTGGGAATTTTGAAACAATCCAGTAGTAGAAAGATAACTATGAGAAACCAACATAACAGCAGGTCAGTATCTTCAATAGCTGCTGAAAAACCACACGAACAAAATGCGACAGAAAGTACCTGTTCTTAGCCAAGCCTGGTTTTGACTCTTCTAGCAGATGAGTTAGGACAGTGGTCGGCAAACTCATTAGTCAACAGAGCCAAATATCAACAGTACAATGATTGAAATTTCTTTTTGAGAGCCAACTTTTTTTTTACCTTAAACTTCTTCTTATGCTACTTCTTCAAAACAGACTCACCCAGGCCATGGTATTTTGTGGAAGAGCCCCACCCAAGGAGCCAAAGAGCCACATGTGGCTCGTGAGCCGCAGTTTGCCAATCAGGAAGCTAGGAGAGATGACCCGGGACATTGTATCCAAACACACCTGTCCATGTTGTCGGATGTGTTCTGTAGAATAAACTTCCTTTGATAAATTTCATATCCCATTTTAACTTATTTTACTAGGGTACCATAAATTTGAAAATGTCCTTGTCTGCTAGATAGAGTGGCTTCATGCTCATTATCTCATTTAAATCTCATAATGTGATAAGATGTCATTACCCCTGTTGTACAAGTTAGTTACTGAGCTCAGATATTATAAAACTGAGCTCAGAGATCACAAAATGTGCCTAACATTATGCAACCTAATGCCAGTTACTTGTTGTGTTGCAGCTTTAGGTTTAAGTGTAGATGCAACTAAAGCATGGTAAATGTGCTTTTGTTAAAATTGTGGTGAAGTTCTCCCCAGAGGATATTATAGAATGAAAATTTGTTAGTAAGTATCTACAGTGTTTCTTCGAAAATAAGATATCCTCCAAAAATAAGACCTACTTACAGGTTTCCTTCTGAGTGAAAAATAAGGCATCCCCCCGAAAATAAGGCCCCCAGGCTCTGTCTCAGAATGAAAATTAATTTACCATAAACTGGTCGCTAGGGCCGCCCCAACTGGCGTCTAGCAACCAGTGACGGTACGCGGAGTCCTGACGTCACTACTGTGTGAATGGAGAGAAATCAGTGTGGAAACTTTGTGAAACCTAAACTACAAGAAGTTGTGACTTGGGTGAAGAATTCATGGGAGAAAATCACTGACAGTTGCATTGCAAATGCACTGCGAGCAGGCTACCTTGACAAGAAGTACTCATTTAAAGACAGTGCTATTGCTAAACATGAGAGATTTGGTCCACTGATTCTGCAAGAAATGGAGTCACAAGAAATTCACCAGGAAATTCAGGAATTGGATTGTTATGATGATGTTCCAGGAGATGATGACATGATTGTCATTGAATAAATGAGTAAATTCTTGATACTGTAGGATTCACAGTTTGTCTAGTTTGTGTTGACAACTACTGTACTACCGTGCCATATACAGGTAATAAATTTCCTTTATTTTCATTTAACAATAAATATGTACCGTATTCTTCTTCATGGAAAAATAAGACATCCCCTGAAAATAAGACCTAGCGCATCTTTGGGAGCAAAAGTTAATATAAGACACTGTCTTATTTTCGGGGAAACAGGGCAGCAGCTGTGAGCACTTATCTGGCATTGAGGGTCACAGGGTTCCCCAGGCAGGGCCTGGTTTTGTTTAAGGCTTTCCCTTCAGTTGTTTAAAAAGTCATAAGGAGAAAAGAGGGATTTGAAGATACTAAAACACATACTAGGAGGCAGACGTCATAAGCACGAAGGGGGTGGTAAGGAAGAAAATGTGGTCTGATTTGGGGAAAGAAGAGAAAAAAGGAAATTCTTCAATTATATCTTCACAAAAAATGACAATCGTGCAAATTTCCTGAACTGACACACACATACATGCCCTAAAGTCCTCTGTTTAATAAATGTTTCACAACATACTGCAACAAGATTTAATAAAATGCTAAGGTTTGTCTCCAAGACCAGACTATTAAGAAAGGCTAAAAGATACACACGTAAGTAATAGTCTTATTCATCAGCCCACATCGCTCATAGAGGAGATTGCAATTCCCCCCGGGTTCTCTTTCCAGAGCCAACAGAGCCTGTGATCTGAACAGTCTTTGTTTAAACCTAATCCCCATGTCTATCCTGCCTCATGAAAGGAACAGCTGGCCACCATCTGTACAATTAGACTTTTTCCTACTGGAAAATGTCATTGGATCACCTGTCAGCCTTCTTTTCTCAAGGCTTAATAACCCTGGCCTTTGACCTCCCACTAAGGTCCAATTTCCAAACCATCTAAAGATCTACATTCAATTCACAGAGCAAGGAAATCCTGATGTCTGCAGAAAATAGGAGCTGACCTCCAACCCTCCCTCAGTCCTGTCTGTGAACTGGGCTAGCAGCAGGACTGAGAAATATGTCCAGTGCTTGAGACTACATGCGTCTCCAGTGGCCCCAGGCAGAGCGATCATTCAGGCAGCTACCCAGCATTCATCAAGTGTCTCAGGTTTAGAACCTGGAATGAAAGTGCTGGCTTTCTCATAAAAACTTCCCAAACACATTTCCTCCTATTAATCCCCCATCTTGAGCTGCTTACAGGTGCTCTTGCCAAAAATTCCAGTTCTTCCAAGTCTGTTACTTATTCATTTTTTTTTTTATTTAGACACATTCTAAAAGTTTGGAACTCTGGCACTCAGTAAATAACTAAGCTTTTCCTTGGTGATGACATAGCATATCCTAGCACATTTTAAGATGCATCAGAACATATTCACATGTACTCAGTAGCCCACAAGTGCATTTTGAAAAGAGTTAAGGCAGGGATGATGTCCACCGACCTTCTGCAATTTACGCCTTTGGAAACAACGTAGTCCCAATAGGTGTCAAGGCAAAGGGTATATTTTGTATGTTTTCCCAAAGGAAGTGAGAATAATAGTTTGAAGCTGAAAGGTGAGTGGGTGCAGGTTTCCTGGGCATCATTTCCAGGCCTTGCAAGAGTTGCTGAGGCAGCCCCTGTCTTATGCTGGACGGCATAGAGGCAGGTCCTGTTTTTTGGAGGAGTAGATCCAAGAAAGGTCAGCACAGGAAGGCAATGGGGGGGGGGGTAGCAAGTGAGTTTCTACTGTTAACAACTGGAGTTTAACCCCACTGAGGGTGTTGTGGGGGTGGTTCAAATATGCTACAAAGCTGTTCCACTCAAGGGGCAGATAACCTGGGTATTTAACCATGATTCCTACCCACAACTGACTGAGGACTGTCCTGGGGAAGGCACATTAACTCCTGGACCTTCCGTCTGCCCCTCACGCAAGTGGCTCAGCCCACATGCCAACCGGGGAGGCTGGCAGGTTGAGTATGGTTCCTCCAACAGGAAGCTATCTACGTGTATGGAAAGAATGACAGCCCTGAGAAGGTGGGCAGAACCTGCATGCCTCTAGTGCAGTTTCCCATCCCAAATGCCCTCATACCACCCTCCCTCAGAGTTGGAGGGCCTCAAATTGACCATGAAACACCACGCCCTTGCATGCAAACATTATCCTCTCTGGGAGCATTCTTGGCCTTGCCGTGTTGAGGACGTTTTGCTGGTCATGTCCTGGGTCCCAGAATAGGCCCACGGAACAGGAAACTCTCAGCCTAAGAGAGACAAAACTAGGTGACTATAATATGCCAGTATTGAAATGTGCTATTGTCAAGGCATGTACAAAGAACTATAAATCTCCAATCCGTGAACCTTGAAGCAAATGTGGGAGAGGTCTCTATCATTGCATTTATGGCTCTCCTGTTGCTCAGCACGGTATCGTGGAGAAGTGGGCAGGGGGACCTGGGCCAGCGAGCTAGAGGAGAAAGACCTGAGCAAGTGGAATGGTAGCACCTGGTAGCTCAGCAGCTGCTTTTTCTACAGCATATGGGGAGAGCACACTGTAAAAATGCTGCTTATTTTTAAAATTACTAAAATGCCATTGCTTATTCATCACTCAATAAGTAATTGCAAGTAGCTACTTCTGTAGTCTGTGGCTCCGTGTTATCCCTAGTTACAGACTGTAACCTGGATTTTCGAAAAATCAGAACTATCACCAAGAAGATATGGAGGGTCCACAGGCTGGATTCTGCAGCTGAGCGGAAGGGCTGGTCCATAGCCTTAAGAAGAAATAAGAGTAAATGGTAGGGGCTGGGGGAGAAAGAAGGCCAACCAATAATTAAATGTGATGTGAGACTTTAGTGACCACAGAGAAGCAAAGGGCCAGAGAAAGACAAGGATGGTAAGTTGATAATGTCAGAGCTGCAGGGATACTGGGATGCACTGTCCAGATTCCCTGTTGAAAGTAAAGGACCTCTTACCTCTGCTGCTGGAAGTGCTGCTGCACCCAGCCCGCGTGCCAGCCCCTTCCATGCACCTGTTGACAGCACCTCGCAGGCCTCCAAGCACTGACTGGTTGGCATGTGAAGGTTAAGCTTCTTTAGAAGGGCCATTCCAGGTCCAGAACTGCCCATGAGTGGGCCTAGGCTTCCCCCAGACTGTAACACAGCCCTTTGATCCAATTCTTCTGTCTTCCCTCCCGCTTCTTTTCACAGCCATTGACCCCAAGATCCTAGTAGCCTAGACCTAGGATCCTACTAAACTTTCTATACATCGTCACCATTTCCCAGTCTGCTCTTTGGGAACTCAATTTTTCAAAACACAGATCTGATTTAGAGAAGTCCCTGCTTAAAATCATGGGTGTCTTTCTATATCAGGACCTCAACCTTCAGCTTGGCTTGAGGCTCCTTGAACCTCAGGCTTGGCGTTTCGAGGAACCTTCTTCCAGGCCCAGGACTCAGGACTGTCTGCAAGCAACAGGCGACTGACCTAGCACCATGGGAGCCTTAGCATTTGGATCTACCCAGGCCAGGGTAAAATCCAGCCTCGAGGGATCAGTGAGGTCAAACCACATTGTCCACATTATGGGATCTCATCTTCTCCCTTCCCTCTTCCAGAGGTGGGTCAGTCTAAGATGGGAAACACCCACAAACATGCCTGAACTGAGACCTCTCCCTGACCAACAGCCTCCTCTCCCTAAGCTAGGGGTGGGCAAACTTTTTGACTCGAGGGCCACCATGGGTTCTTAAACTGGACTGGAGGGCCAGAACAAAAGCAACCTGACCATGCTGGCACTCTCATCTTGGGCTGCTGGTGAAGGAGCGGAGGGGAGAGCAAGAGAACCCTCTGCTCTTTCCGCTCTGCGGGCCTGATAGAACAGCCCGCAGGCCATAGTTTGCTAACCCCTGGTCCCAGCAGCTGCAAGCTCACCCAGCCTCTTCCTTCACAGGCTCTCAGGCCTCTCCTGGGGTCCAGAGGGCCCGAGGGAGGCTCTGCAGGCTCAGGGCCCTGGTGGCACTTCTCACATGATCTCCAGATGAGGTTATTCAAAGTGACTGTAAAAAGCTGACATGTATTTAAAGTGTTGTTCAGAAGAAACATTTAACATATGGTCCACATTTTATAGCCTTTCTTTGGCTTTTGTTCCTTCTTAACTGCCTTGGAGCCTCATAGAGTGGATGCAGCCAAAGCCTGAGGATCCTCTGAGACGTCCACACGTGTGTGAGCGCAAGCAGCACATGCCCACACGCCCATGCGCGCAGCTGTCTTTGTTACCTCCAGGCTGTTCTAAATCCTCCCTGAAGCACAAAGTGACAGCAACTGTTCCTCTGTCTGCCTTGTTGCTTTAGGCAAGTTCCTGCGATTCCCTGCCTGATGTGAACCCAAAAGACCAAGGCATTTAAAAAATAGATATTTTATTGATTTTTTTACAGAAAGTAAAGGAGAGGGATAGAGGGCTAGAAACATCAATGAGAGAGAAACATAGACCAACTGCCTCCTGCACACCTCCTACTGGGAATGTGCCCGCAACCAAGGTACATGCCCTTGACCAAAATTGAACCTGGGACTTTTCAGTCCACAGACAGACATTCTATCCACTGAGCCAAACCGATTTTGGCCCAAGGCATTTTTAAGGGCAGGGATGTGCAGATGGCCTCAGGCAAATATTCTCTCCTTCCAGCATGATAAAAGACACCATTAAAATCACTGTACATCAGCGCACAGGCTCACTGTGGCCTGGAAACCTAAGTGCAGCAGTGTTCCTCTGGTGGGCAAGGCAAGCTCTCAGGCAAGGCTCAACTTTCAACAGAATGTGCCTGCGTGGCAGCCTCCAGACTTGCATCTTTTCTGTTACCCTGGGAGCGGGGCTTTAGCAAGCATGTCAAACTCGTGGCTGGCGAGATATCCTAGGTCCTCAGCTCAGACACTGTGACTGATACAGAGAAGCGCCTCCAGACCTCCCTTCAGGACAGATGATGGGAGTGTGAACAGCAGGGCCTCTTAGCTGTCAGCTCCTTCCTTCTGGCTTGGCAGCAGAGAGCCGCCTGGCCTGAGGCCGCCTGTATAGCCAATGAGTGACAGCCAGGCAGACCCTTCTACGGGGGCTCCTGACCCAGTGAATTTGAGGTGTGATGTAAGTGTGAATGTGACATCTGACATTTTCAGTAAGCATGGGTTGCTAAGGCCAGGTTACTTGTTGAAAGAACACAGCAATAGTAATAATGATAACCACAGCAATAATAATGATGTCACTCATAACCCTACTCCAGTGATAAGAATTATTAGTTTATCAGTATACTTCTTCCAGCTTTTCTCATGACTATATCTCCACAAATGTTTTGTTCTGTTTTGTTACAACAGACTTGAAATGATATGCACCCTCCTCAGACTTAAATCATGCTTTTTCCTCTTAACATTCTAATGAGTGTTTCCCCATGACAAAATAAAGATTGCATATCAGAGCTGAATTCTGATTTAAATAGCCATGGAGAAAAGTTGGGCTTTTGGGAGATATCCTGACATATAGACTCTGTTTCCTGGACTTGCTCCACACCCAGGCATGGCCAGACTCTGAGGCTCTGAGAGAAGCTGTTGTGTGACGAGGAGGCTAGGGCATGGGGCAGGTTCCAGAGTCCTTCCCTTTCTTGTCACTTCCGAGCTCAGTGACCCAGTCACCTGGCCTTTCTTACCTCAGTCCTCTGTATTGGGTCAAATCTCCTACAAGTGGCTAGGTCACCTGTTCTTCTAGGATCCCCTCCATTCATTTGTTCCCTCACTCACACACTCAGAACACATTCATGAAGCTGATGGCCTGTCACAGGAAAGACCCTGGTTACAGGGGAAGATTTAGAAACTCTTTATGCTAAAAGCATGATCCTTTTACTCTACTCAGGGCACAGTGATAGGCAAAGAAAGGGTATATGGTCTCTTATCCTGAGTAATCAATGTGTTCTGGCAAATTCTCTTATCATAGAGAGAAAGCTGAGACCCCAGAATTCTGGGTGCTATGCTCAGGGTTTCACGATTAGATAGCCTATTCTCATTCCTGACTATTCATTTATCTTTGTGATAGGCTATGACTTATACGGTGTGCATATTGCTTATTTACTATGCTGTTGCTTATTGCTTATTATCGCTTATGTCTGCCATGTCAGAAAATATTTCTCAAAATATACCATATGAAGTGCTAGCTGCACAGGAGGGTCAAATGGTGAATGTAAAGAGGGGCTCAATGACCACATGGGGGTGGCCTACACTGGACTGAGGAGTGAAGCTGATGCTTCCTGCAGGACTTGTCAGACCTTCATATGCAACACACTTAAGGTGTGGGGGCATGCATCTGTTTTCCAAAACCACTTCACAGGACTTGCATGAAAACAATTTGGGGCACTGTTCTGGAACTGCATTGCCCTTTTAATTTTGTTTGAATTAGGTGAAGCTTCTCTAATTCAAACAAAACTACTCAAAATGCCATTTGAACGAACAATTGTTTCTAAAAGAAATCATCATTATTTTTTAAGAACGAAGTGTTTTCAAGTTGCAAAGCCAGATGGGCTCCTTTGATCAATTAAGGTCCTTTGTAATTAGAAACCCTGTTGATCTGTTTGGACCTAAGAGTAATTTACATAGATTGAACTTGCTCTCAGCAACTACATTTATACTACTTATGTGTAAGACTGTAACTTGTCTCGGAACATTCATTTTCTCTTCTACACTCCCTCCCCCATCACATACACACCTACAAGGCATTTCCTAACCTCATTTGCAGTTACATAATGACCATGAGATTATGTTCTAGAAAATGGAATTGACAAGAAATAGCATGGGCTGCTTCCAAGTCTCATTCTTCAAAAGAGCTGCTGGGATGTTCTTCTCCTTCCCACTGGCTAAAGTGCCAGGCTGGCTTTGAGCATATGGTCAAAGCACTATCTTAAGAGCTAGAGTAGAAAGACATGAGAAGGAACCTGAGCTCCCAGACTGTTAATTTATCTTCCACTATCCATTTGCCCTTTTATTCCAGTCCTTGGATATGGTTTCTCAGCTCAAGACTTCATTTTCTAGACTTGGTATAGATATGTGGCCCTGTGACTAAATTGCCTTCAATGGTCTGTGAGCATAAGTAATAAGTACAACTTTCTGGTTGTGCGTATAAAAGTGGCCCACTTCCTCCCCCTTTTTCCCATGGCCTGGAAGTCAGGTATGGCAGTGGTGGGACATCCTAAACCGTGAAAATGAAGGTATGGCTTAGGGCATGGTGGAACAAGGCCACACAGTGTCTGGTTCCTGGACCCTTTGAGGGCCTATATCATTTTATTTGCTAGACCACTTACCCATGTGGAACAGAAATAAATTTTTCTTTTGTTTAAGCTCTTTTATTTTCTTTGCTCTCTTTTAAAGCTACCAGACCTATCCTATCTAATAAAAGAATAATATGCAAATTAACCATCACTCTGCTAAGTCATGTCCACCAGCCACGCCCATCAGCCAATCAGATGAAGTATACAAATTAACCCCAACCAAGATGGCTGTGGCCACAGAGAGCAGTTGAGAGGCATGGGTTTCCCTAGCAATAGAGGAAGCCAAGCTTTCCACACACCCTGGCCAGCCTGGGCATCTACTCAAGGATACAAAGTTTCAATTATAGAAGATAAATCCTAAGAAAAATGGCCACAGCCAAGGAGCTGGAGAGAGCAGGCTAGGGTTGCTCCCAGCAACAGAGGAAGCCAAGCTTTCCACCTGCCCTGGCTGGCCTATGCCTCCACTCAAGGATACAAAGTTTTAATTATAGAAGGTAAATTCAAACAGAAATGGCTGCAACCATGGAGCAAGCAGGAGGCTTGGCTCTGCTGCAGGCTACAAAGTTTCAATTGTAGAAGATAAATAAATTCCAGATACCAGGGCCTCTGCTTGGGTCACCAGGGGGAGGGATCGGCCTGCAAACCACCACAGGCCCCTCACTCAGGCCACCCCACACTCCAAGGGAACTCTCACCCTGATCTGGGACACCCTTCAGGGAAAACCAGCTGGACCCCACCAGTGCACCGGGCCTCTATCCTATCTAATAAAAGAGTAATATGGCCGATACCGGTTTGGCTCAGTGGTAGAGCATCGGTCTGTGGACTGAAAGGTCCCGGGTTCGATTTCGGTCAAGGGCATGTACATTGGTTGCAGGCACATCCCTGGTAGGGGGTGTGCAAGAGACAGCTGGTTGATGTTTCTCTCTCATCGACCTTTCTAGCTCTCTATCTCTCTCTCTTCCTCTCTGTAAAATATCAATAAAATATATATATTTTTTAAAAAGAGTAATATGCAGATTGACCATCACTCCAACACACAAGATGCTGCCTCCATGTGGACACAAGATGGCCAGCAGGGGAGGGTAGTTGGGAGGCATCAGGCCTACAAGGGAGGGTAGTTGAGAGGGACTAGGTCTGCAAGGGAGGGCAGTTGGAGGCAATCAATCATGCAGAGGAGTTGGGGAAAAACAGGCTGGCAAGGGAGCAGTTAGACATCAATCAGGCTGGCATGGGAGTGGTTAGGGGGTGACCAAGCTGGCAGACAGAAGCAGTTAGGGCAATCAGGAAGGCAGGCAGGCAAACAGTTGTGAACCAGCAGTCCTGGATTGAGAGAGATGTCGGACTGCCTGTTTAGACCCGATCCCAAGAGGTCTAAGTGTATGGGATCAGGTCTAAACGGTCAGTTGAACATCCCTCAAGGGATCCCAGATTGGAGAAGGTACAGGATGGGCTGAGGGACACCCCCTTCCCACCCCGTGCACGAATTTCATGCACCAGGTGTCTAGTATCTTAACTAATTACCTTCCCTTATCCCTTCACACATTTTGGGATTATTTTTATGCTATCTTATCTGTATCATTTGAGCCTCTGGTTTATGGATATAGTAATATCCTCACCTGAGGATATTTTTTTTCACTGCTTTTCAGAGAATGGAATGGAGGGAGGGGGGAGAAATATCAATGTGAGAGAGACATATTGACTGGTTGACTCCTGCACACGCCTCAACCAAGGGCAGGGAGCGAACTCACAACCCAGGTACAGGAACATGCACCCTTGCCTGGGAATCAGACCCACCACCCTTCAAATGCAACAAATATATATTTTTAAAAATATTACTCAGTCTTCCTTTGTATGGTCTCCTTTATATGGAGTGTGCACTTAAATCATTGTAAAATTATCTCTGTAATCATGACCTCAGTTGCATCATACACTTTTCCCTTCCTCTTTGTTTTGTAAGTTTTTTCTTCAAGTCTCAAAAGAGCTTTAAAGGTTACAAACTTGAGCCAAGAACTAATGAGGGTCCATTTGAATTTTTCTTCCTCTGTGTTTTGGCCAACTTTTCATTCTTGCTAACTAAACCTGATGCAGTGTTTTCCTCTAATGACTGGTTCATATTCCTTGAGTTATTTTCGTGACTACAACTGCTGGAGACCTCATAAATTGCCTTGTCTTTGGATTTTATTCTTTCTTTATGTACACTATTTTCCAAAAGCCAGTTTTCATCCTAATTGATTGCCTTGCCTCTAGTGTCTTTCAAATAAGAAGCATTTCTATTACTCTTCTTTAAAGAGTACATTTTGCAAGGCAATCTATACCATTTTGTAGCTGGAAGCATTTTGGGGTCAGGATTGTATATCCACAATCTCGGTAAGATTCAATGTTGTCCAGGGACAAGGGTGTAATTCCCAACCCAATGGGGACCTTTTTATGAGCAGAGGACCAAGGAAGGAGTCTAATTCCAACCCACAGAACTATTTCCTCCCTTGTTCTCCTTAGTGGTTCAGATGCGGTCAAAGTTCACCCTACCGGATCATCACCTGTAAGAGTTACTTGGCAAAAATGTTCCCCTGAACCCAGTGAGCTTCTCATCCAGACACAAACAAGGAGTTTCCAGGTGACTCATCTGCACCCCACAGTTTGTGTCAGCCCCCAGCTTTTTGGTTTTTGTGTGTGCAGACAGTGTTTGGAACAGCAACTTCCTCCTTCAGATAAATCTATGATTTCCTCTGCATATAAAATAAAAGGCCTTAGCTTCATTGTTGCCAAGTGGACTTGCTTCTGTCATGTTGCCCATCGTGGTGAAGGATGGGCTGTGCCTCCCTGACCCTTCTTTGGCATGAGGACTTGTGCTCCCACCAGCTGACAGAATCACTGCCTGGCAACCTCCAGGCACTAGTGTGGAGGGGGCGACTTGGTTTTAGTTTCTTGCTCTGAGCTTGCTCCTTCGCCAGCTCTGATTTAGGCAGGCAAAGTTTCCCGGGCTCATTCTGAAGGCCCATAGGTAGCAGATGGATTTTTGTGCTGTGTTTTCTCCTCTTCTTTCCCACAGACCAACACCAGCAGCATGAAGGGTCCTCTCCAACCACAGTCTTTCCTGGCTTGGCCCTGAAAGTGCTTGCTTCTCACAAAGATGACATGGCTGCAAGCTTTCTCCCTCTGCCCCACTGTCCTAGGTCTCAGACCACCGGGAGCTTCTTGTTTTCAAGCAAAGGGTTGGCTTGAGGTTTGCCTTGAGGCGGTGCACCCACTTGGGAAAACATTGTGTTTGAGAAGGGATTTTTTTTCTTGTCTGTCCTGTTTGTATCTCTACATTCATTTTAAAATGTATCTTTGTGTTAGGGCAGGACAGATAAACACACGCCTTTTGTTTTACATGCACATAGACATTGTCTCATCATATTTTGAAGAATTCATTACAACAGTATTCACTGGGTCATTGCCAGGCCTTCCTCCCCTGCACACACTTCCTATGGGTACAAGTACCAATGGGTACAAGATTAGATACAAAGTCTCCGGGGTTCACTGATGAGGTCCACCTGGCTAGGTGCAGGGTGCTTGTTATTTACTGGATCTGCACTTATGTGGAACCTAAATCCAAAGGAAACATGTAAACACCCTTTCCAGAAAGCACTCTCTCTGGGTCTCTCACAGCACAAACCCCATTACAAGTAAATAAAATACATTCCATTCCTCGTTGCTCTTTTGCTCTCTCTCCCACCTCTCATTTCCATTAGTGACTTTCTGGTTTATGTAAAGCCTGGAGAATGTTGTCTGACCACCCCCTTAATGCCTACCTCAAAAATGTAGCCCCCCAAGCTTTGGAGAAGAAAGCTAGGCCAAAGATTAGTGCCAAGCATCTGTTTTTCAGGAAAAATACAGGGAAACCATGTTGGCAAATGTGCTGGCCCAGAGGCTGCGTCCAGGCTGCTGACTGTTGCTCTGTGTTGCCTGTTTCCTCACCTGTAAAGCAGAGGTGACCCGAGCATGGGTTGTATCGTCTGTACATTGTTGCACAACATCGGCTGAAGTTGCTTCTGAACTCCAAAGTGTCAACTCTGCAATTGAAAAATATTTCTGGGTTGTTAGGAAGGTCATATTACTATTAATTAGTAGCAACAGATAAAGGCTAATTATTATTTTTTGTTTTTAAATATATTTTATTGATTTTTCACAGAGAGGAAGGTAGAGGGACAGAGAGTTAGAAACATCGATGAGAGAGAGACATCGACCAGCTGCCTCCTGCACACCCCCTACTGGGGATGTGCCCGCAACCAATGTACATGCCCTTGACCGGAATCGAACCCGGGACCCTTCAGTCCACAGACCGATGCTCTACCACTGAGCCAAACCGGTTTCGGCTAAAGGCTAATTATTTAATCTAACTTAAGAGACAGAAGTATGGGGTTGGAGGGGATACACGGAGGGATGGTGGTTTGCTAAGGCCTCAACCCTTTTTGATACATTTGAAAATTATCTTAAATATCCAGAGAAGTTTCAAGCATATAATTAACATCGTTTTTTCACCTGACCCATTTGAGAGTAACTTGCAGAGCTCATGCCTTATCTGTCCCCACCACCCTCATAACCAACTGCAATACAACCATCAAAATCAGGAAATCCACACTGACAGGTTACACCCTTTTGTCCTTAGAATCCATTCAAAGGTCTCCAGTTGCCCTAGTCATGAGTTTTGCAACAAAAGGATTCAGCTCTGAACCACGGGTGGCTTTTAGTTGCTGTGTGCTATTAGCCATCTTTAATCTGCGACATCTCCTTGGTCCTCCTGGATTTGCATGACCTCAACACTTTAGAAGAAAACAGACTAGTTATATTGTAGGCCAGCCGTGGGCAAACTGTGGCCCGCGAGCCGGATCCAGCCCGTTCGGCTGTTCTATCCAGCCCGAGGAGCCCAAAGAGCAGAGGATTCTCTTGCTCTCCCCTCCGCTCCTTCACCAGCAGCCCAAGATGAGAGTGCCAGCATGGTCAGGTTGCTTTTGTTCCGGCCCTCCGGTCCAGTTTAAGAACCCATTGTGGCCCTCGAGTCAAAAAGTTTGCCCACCCCTGTTGTAGGCTGTACCCCAGTTTGGGTACAGCCTACAATATAACTGTATTATAGGCTGTATTACTGGCACTATTCTGAAGTTTGATGTTTCCTTGGGAATGGATACAGACTATGCATCATCGGAAAGATTATGATGCTGGTTCTTATTATATTCTGTCAGGTGGTGAGCAATTTTGATTTACCCCATTGCTGATGGCATATTTTGGGTGCTTGGTGTTCAACCCCAAGCCTTCTATCTATCCCACATGCAAAGCAGAAACTTACACTGCACATGTGATTATACTATGCACTTCTTCACTGGGACATGGTGGGAGAAAGTTGTATGATTCTTGAACAGATTCTCTACTTGGGTGTTTAGTTCAAAAGCCATGGGCTTACAAACCATACACTCAGAAATCACTGTCCACAACTTACATGATGGAAATAAGCAGACTTTCACACTTCATGTTCTGTGAGAGCTCAGTTGCTTTAATAGGGACAGAATAACTTTAACACAGAACACACAGGGTAGGCAAAAGTTCATATTATTTTCCATATGAACACACAGCTGTTCATATGGAAAATAACACAATAAATAATAATGCAAGAATAAACTGTGGCCCAGCCAGTGTGGGTCAGTGATTGAGTATCCATCCATGAACCAAGAGGTCATTGGTTGGATTCCCAGTCAGAACACATGTCCAGGTTGCTGGCCTGATCTCTAATAGAGGGTGCACAGGAAGCAGCCGATCAATGTTTCTCTCTCATCAATGTTTCTATATCTCTATTCTTCTACCTTCCTCTTTCTCTAAAAATCAATTTTTAGAAGAATAAACTGTGTTTCATATATTCACAACTGTAAAACTACTTTTGTCAACCCCTGTAATATCAGTTTGTCAGCATTTGTTTCATTTCTATTGATTCTCACTTATAGCAAATATGTGTATATGTTGTGTTTTTTTGTATCCAAGAATCCTACAACCTTCTCCCACCATGTCCTAATGAAGAAGTGCACAGTACAATCACATGTGCAGTGTAAGTTTCTGCTTTGTGTGTGGAATAGATAGAAGGCTTGGGGTTGAGCACCAAGCACTCATCTATGTTGTGTGTGTTTTCTTGTTTTTTTGTTTGTTTTTGCTTATTATTAAGAAAAATAAAATTGTGTCTCAGTTTTAAAATTTAGAGAGATCTTCCTGGAGTGGAAAAGCTGAATTCAGTGTGACCCCAGGACTCTGAAATGGAGGGGAGCCAGCAGGAGCCTAGACCCATGCATTAACTTTCAAAGAAAAACATTTGCAACAGGTCCAATGAAACATTCATTTATTGTCAAATGATAGTCCCTCAGGAAAATCTGCCATCCAAAGTCTCCTAAATAAGTTTTCTAGGACTTCTCAGTTTCTGGCATTCAATTATCAAATCAGCTATTTTTTTAAATATCTGGCTAAACTCTTGGAAAATTATGCAATTTGAAATGAGACAGTATGATTGATCTAAAGGCCAGAGTAAAACACAGGGAATGAACTATCTTTTATGAGCTGGATGAACGCTAGTTCTTCTATTACTGGCACTATGCTGAAGTAAGAAATACTTATTAGATTACTGGGGGAAATGAAAATAAAAGTTATATTCAACTGCTAGGTCGCCAGGGTACATGGGTTGGAAAAGAGTCTGTCTCCTGAAAATGGCCCTTTTGTGCCTATATCCTAGTTTGCGAATCAAGGAAACCGGATCCTGGCCTAGCATGGTGTCTGCCATATGTGAGACCACCCTGGATGAATGAACACATTGGTCTTCAATTCTGAGGGTTGCAGCGGCCAGGGCAGTAACTCACTAAGGGGCAGGGCTTCCTTTTGTACATACTGAAGCATTCATTCTCCTCTTCCTGTTTTCATACAACTAAATAAACCCAGTACACACAGATGTATGCTTATAATGTGCTGGCTACTGGCTTGTTATATAGGTGTAAGGGGATAATCTGACAAGGCCCCTGGACTGAAGTAATGGGGACCATACCAGCTATTTACATGATACCAAATTATCAGTGCCCAAAGTGAAGGATGAAGTAGTGCCAGGGAAAAAAGGAATCACCAACTGGAGATTCAGGGACCCACCTCGGGGAAGAAGGGACATGGAAGAGAATAACTGAAACTTTGGGCCATCAATCTGTCCAGATCCTGCTCCTGTCCCTTGACCATGACCCTCTCCTCCCTTGGGCTGTGGGCTCTTGGCCTCCATGTTCATTCTGCATGACCCTGCTTCCTTAGTCACGATGGACTAAGCAGGAGCTAAAAGCAACATTCTGAAAAGATTCAGAGCCACTCGGCTCTGGCCCCGGTGCTGCCCCTCCAGAGCAGGGCTTCCCAGTGGCTCCCTGGACTCCATGTGCTGATCCAGGACCCTGTCTACAAATTTACCCTGCCATTGAACTCTGCTTAAAGTTGAATTATAGCATTTATTTATCTACTGCTGTGTGATAGGTACTTCAGTTTTCATCCATTATTTTATCTACTGCTCCATGAAGTCATTGTTATTCTTCCCATTTTTTTTTAATTGTGAAAACTGCCAAGCTGGTATGAGATCAGTGGTTGAGCATTGACCCATGAACCAAGAGGTCACCAGTTCAATTTCCAGTCTGGGCATTTTCCCAGGTTGGAGGCACTACCCCCAATAGGGGGCATGCAGAAGGCAGCCAATCAATGTTTCTCTCTCATCTCTCTATCCCTCTCCCTTCCTCGCTCTTTAAAATCAATAAAATAGAATATTTAATTTGTGAAAATCAAAGCACTGCTGTATTAGAACAATTATAAGTTCTGCCAGGGGAAGTAGCAGTGGAGTGTAGCCTGGTCCTTGGGTCAGAATGAGGCATTGTCAGTCCATCATTGTGCATTCCAGGTGCAGCTGGGGGAGGGTATGAACAAAGAAGTTGTTTACCAAATATCACTAACTCAAGAAACAGAGATGGGATCCGGGTTTTTACAGGTTTGCCTTGAGTTTTTATTTCTTCTAATTCATTTTATTCCCTGTACCAGTATATTTAAGAGTTCACTCTGATTCAGGCCACGTGTCAGGCCCTACATTAGTGACCTATTTTATAGTTGGCCTCACAGAGCTTAGTGCCTGGGGGTGAGATGATGGGTAAGTGTAGAGTAACTAAGTATGAAGCTCTGAAGGAGATGAGACCAGAGGCTGGGGAAAGGACCGGGTGGGTGGAATGGCCAGCACGGGCAGGAGCCCATTTATAGGCATCAGCCCTGGGAGCTCTGTAGACACTGGATTCCCTGAAGCAGTGTGGGCCTAGATGGACCCTCCTACCCTAGTCCTAAATGCCCAGCCTTGACTTTCAGATGTGCTGTTCTACACCCTCGGTGGCCAGTGAGAAACAACAGGCTTGAGCTTATGGAATTGTTATGGCTGGTCAGTGGTCCCTGAACTATGTCCTCCTCTTAGTCCCTCAGGGTGTTTTTAAATATATATATTTATATTGATTTCAAAATGGAAGGGAGAGGGAGAGAGTGATAGTAGCTTCTCAGAATTTACCCAGATCACTTCCTCCGCTTCTATTGGAAATTCTCACTTCCAGCTGGGCTGTTGGCCTTTGACCTGGGACTCTGCCTGCTTCATTACTCCTCATTAGCTTTCAAATTCCTATTTCCAGAAACAGAAGTATCTCTCTTTCTCCATCCAATCCTGCCCAGTGTGCACCTGGGAACCTGTTCCAATGTAGACAACTGCAACACCTACCTGCATCTTCCTGTACTTTCCTGACAGGTGATCCCACCCACCTGTCTGGAAACACTGTCCCTGCAAAAAGCTCCTGCTGACTCTAATGCCTCCCATTATGGTCACCCCTATTTAACCCAATTTGGAATGCCTGACAACAGCAGTCTACCCCCTTTGCTCTGATGTGGCTCCTTTGCTTTGATATGGCTCTTCCTGTGCTTGGTCCCCTCTTCCTAAAGCTCACATGAATCTCAGCATACCTTACAGCTCCAGCCATCGGGTGATGACCAACCTGTGAGTGCACTTCACACATATACCTGGAAAAGAACATGGGCATCACAGGTCTGGTTTGGGATTAGATGGCAGTTCTGGCCCTCTGTGGCTAGAGCAATATGCAGTTATAAATGGAGCTAGACCTGACTCTGTGCCATCATCAGTTCGGTTCCAGCTCTCATTTTACTAGCTCTGTTGGGATCACCAGTCACAGGCTCATAGCATTCATTAAAGGAAAGGAGAGTCTGAATAAAAATAAAAGCCATTTCTTGCTGCGTTGCAGACCACTTAAGCATCTGCTCTTGTCTTGACATGTGGTGAATTTGTACAGTGCCTTGTCTTCAAGGTAACTACAGGCTAATGAGAGAAAGACTTGGTGTTAGTCATATTTGCTGCATAACCAATAACCTCAAAATCTCAGTGACTGTAACAGTACATGCTTGTTTTTCTTATTTATAGACCTGGAGGTTGGCTGGGGTTTGATTCTTGTGGTTTGGGTTTGGTTGGGTTTAGCTCAGTTCACCTGCAGGATACAGCTGGGCTTGGGTCCCCACTGGCCAAACCCAATTTCCCAAGGACTAGAAAGGTATTCCACCTGCTCTGGTGGGAGGTCCTGCATGGCCCCATGGCAAAGCACTGGGAATAACATGGCCACCACCACAAACGCACAGATAATTTCAGTGTCCAGTGGTAGTCAAGGAGGACACAAGTCCCTAAGACCTCAGTGGGGTGGGGGTAGGGGTGGCGGGGAGATCAGAGGCTGTTCCATGTGGCCAACATGGTATGGTTGGAAGTGAGCCCTGATATGAGTCCATGACAAAGGCCAGGGGCTGGTCTGCACAGGAGACCTTCTCTGCTGGGTTTCATCATTGACATCTAAAGGTACCTTCCCTCATCATTCTGATAGCACAGAACAAGGGAAGGGCTGGTTGTAGCTAAGGAGAATTTTAAATGTCAACAGAGAAAGCTTTCATCACATTCTACTTATTAAGTTTTAACTAAGTCTGATCCATCAGATTCTCTTTTCCTAAGGAAGGGAATTCCGACCATGGCCCAAAGAGGAGAAATAACTGGTTCTGTACAACTCAGGAGCACAAGAGAATTCAAGTGTATTCTGGCCATTTTTCTGAACATGCCAGTGTTCAGTACTTCACAGGTGACTTTAGAGAATAGAAAGCAGAACTCCTTCCTGATTTTGCCACCTGCCTGGCTCCCAGATACGAGAAAAGCAGCTTGTTTAACCAAGTGGCTTTATCAGAGTAAATCCAAAGTTACCAAAAAATAAATGTGACCACATTTTTCTTGACTTTTCATTTTTATTCACTTCTGGGCCACTGACCTATCAAGGATACTGCTGAGTAACTAGGAATGAATTAGAAAATGTGTTCCAGGCATACGGTCCTTGCCATATAGACCTCATGAGAAGGCTAAGTGGTAGGTACTTTAATTATTCCCATTTTATGAGGGAGTTGAGGCCTAGGAGGGCTAGGATCATTGTCCCATGTCACCCCACTGGGAAGTTTCAAAAAGACTCTAAATAAAGTTTTTTCCAATAGAGGCAGAAAAGCTGCTTCTAGTTCAAGGTCAGGGCAGCTGGCCTGTGGGCATGTACATCCCTCTGAAAGGGGTGAGATCCTCAGTCCAACATCTTCCAAAGACTTCTAGAGGCTGGAGCAATGTGCATGGAATGCTAAAGAAAGACTCTCGAAGATGTGAGTGATACCTTACATGGCAGTCTTCGCAGATGTAATTAGGGATCTTGGCATAGGAAGATGATCCAAAATTATCTAGAGGGGTCCCCAATGTGATCACAAATATTCTTATAGGAGGGAAACCGAGGGAGATTTGAAACACACACATAGAGGAGGAGACTATATGTCTACAGAAGCAGACATTGGAGGGATGTGGCCACAAGCCAAGGAACACCAGTAGTGACCAGAAGCTGGAGGAAGCAAGGAACAGATTCTCCCTGAGAGCCTCTGGAGGAAACACAGTGCTGCCAAAACCTCTACTTTGGCCCAGTAAAACTGATTTTGAATTGCTGACCTTCAGAACTATGATTAAATGCATCTCTTCTGTTTTAAGCTACGAGATTTGTGGCAATTTGTTACAGCAGGCACAGAAAACTAATACACGTGTGCTAACTGAATTCTAATACGCTTTTATTCAGCAAACACTCCCCAAGGGCGTGGTATGTTCCAGGAACAAGGGATCAGAAATGAGTCAAACTGCCTGGAGTGAGGCAGAGATCTGGGTGGGAGATAGAGAGCAGACCTGTAGAGAAGGGGTCCAAGCTGAGTTTCCATTGACACCCTGCACTGAGACAGGATCATCTCGCGTACATGCATCAGAAATCTGGCCGTGAAACCTCATTCTGCTGCCCAATCTGTGTGACTTGGGTTAAGTCATTTACTTCCATAAAAGTACACTTATTTTACTTGTAATATAAGTATGATAACAACTACCTCACAGAGATTAATATTATTGAATGAAATAATAATAATTGGGTCTTGACATGGGGACAGTGCTGAGAGCACATTGGGGTGTGACTATCCAAACCCCCATGGGATGACGGAAGTCTCCACATGTGTAATTGGAGAAGGATGAAGAAAACTTTCCACACTCAAGTGCCATTGAACTGGAACACTCACTGTTAGTAATTTATTTCTTTTTCAAGTTCCCTTTTGAGATCCAAAGTCCTGGGAGATGTTATGCTTTCTGCCATTAGCTCCTAAGAGTGAAGATGTAGTAGCTGCTCTCCCAGCCAGCAACCCAAAGTCACCAGACACTTTGGATGAGCCATGCAATGAATGATGAAGATAGGGTGGAAGGGCAGAGATAGACTGAAGGCAAGCACTGCCTGTGCAGTGTCACTGGTTGCTGGTGGTTATGGCTGGGTTAGAGTCCCTGGAATATAATGCTGTAGATAGGGCTGTCAGGTAGACAGGTCCTCAAGAAGAAATCCAGTTTTCTTATCACTTTGTTTGCCTGTTGTAGCCAAGAAAGTTAAATGTGTTTGAATGCCATGGGCTAAGAGTCAAGGTGATGGTAGAAAAGGGAAGCCTCCCCATCTGGACGGACATGGGTGACAGGCAGAGTAAAGGGAGAAAGCATTCTGCTTTCTGCTTGTAAATGCTTTTAGAGGCTGAGAAACCTCAGGAGTCTCTCAGCCAAGGAGATAATATTCCCCAACCACAGACTGTTCTCAACGCGTTTGCATTACATTTCAGCCACATGGAAGCCTTCATTAAATGTGTGCCAGAGACACACGCTTTCACATGCAACACACATCTCCAGCCTGCATGTTCACTGCTGTGGCACCCGTGCAGGGTCCTAGGAAACCTTACACAGAGGGAGAGACATTTGCCCAAGTGGGTCTTGGAGAGATGACATTTCTACATAGTGATCCATGTGTGACTGTGCTCTGGGGTTTTCCGGACTTATAGTCCAGGTCCCTGCAGTTGAGCTCTGGAGCTAGAGAAGGTGTATGGCTACTTAGGTACAGCTGTTGTATTGTAAATCAGCAAGCTAGATACAAGACACCATGACAAGCCAATTCATTAGGAATCTTTTATTGTGCGCAAGTTCAGAGCAGAATATCTCTGTCAAATTCTGAACCAACACATAGAGAAAGGTCTCTCTATTTATACCTTTCCAGCTCCTTGTCTGCAGATTTTACAAAGAGCTCTGTGTAAGTTATTTTTTGCAGATAGTTTGTGACCTTGGATACATAATGAACAAACACTTGGCATGAGAATATGACAATATTATCAGTATCAGCCTTAGGTCAGATGGCTAGCTTGCAAAGTCAACAGCTAAGTTTTCTTTTAAATCTTTTCTATTATTCAAACTAAAACATTTATCTTACAGAATAAAGGACTATCTGAAAATAATAGAGTAGTTCAAAGTTGACCTCCAGAATAAGAGACCATTTAAGAATTACAGAGTAGTTAAAAGAGCTGTTTCAAACAGCAGTTTTCCAAAGGAGGGATTGCTTTGCTTCACAGGCAGCAGGTCATTCACTAGGTGAATGGGGGATTAAGACTTTAGCTAAAAGTCCAGCTCTCAGGAATCTTTCCTGACTCCAGGGAGGCATCCTTTTGTGTGAGCAGGCCTTGGAGGGAAAATGCTGATGGAATCACATGCACACAGAAGGATGCCCCTGTCTAATTCACAGACTCAACTCTCCCACGTGCAAACTGGCTGAGATGCAGTAGGCCTTCTGACCTACATTAGGATAGGCAAACCTGTTCCAAATATTCCACTACACCCCTCATATGTTCACTGTAGACATCATTAATAAATTATAACAATCTTTCTAACCTGGCCCACTTACAGCCTCAGAATCCTTTTTAACACAATGCTTCAATCAGCTGAAGAGGAGCTATCCATGGTGCCACGCCAGCCCCTGATCTCAGTCTCCCTGTTCTGCTCACACACTGGAGTTGCTTGCCAAGCTGCAGCAGTTTCTTTTTTTAAAATATATTTTATTGATTTTTTTACAGAGAGGAAGGGAGAGGGATAGAGAGTTAGAAACATGAATGAGAGAGAAACATCGATCAGCTGCCTCCTGCATTTTCCCTACTGGGTATGTATGCACAACCAAGGTACATGCCCTTGACTGGAATCAAACCTGGGACCCTTGAGTCCGCAGGCTGACGCTCTATCTACTGAGCCAAACTGGCTAGGGCTGCAGCAGTTCTTGAGGCTGGAGTCTGCCTTGGCCCCGTCCTTTCTGTGTGACTTCAATAGGTCCTTTCTTAATACCGCCTGGTTCTGAGTCCTTCATCTGAGTTGGTGAAACCCCATCTCAGCCTGACATGCCTCTCATTAAAATTCTGCATCTGCCCCAGTTATGTTGTCTGCCTGATGTATCAGTCCCCATGTGAGTGACACCTGCTTGTCTCCCACAGAAGATGAGGCCCCTTGTTTACAAAATCCCAATGTGAATGGATGCCCACAGCTCTATCCAGGCAGAATATACAATTAACCAGGCACTCAGGTCAGAGTTCTGTCTGACTGTCTCACTGTTTTGTCCCAAGTCACAAAACAATCAAGTCTGATGCCACCCGGCCCTGTCCTGTGGCCCATGTCTCCCTCCCTAACTCTAAACAGGATTTGGTGAGGTTTTGTGTGGTTGGCATTCTAATATGGATCTAGGCAGCAGCTTGGGGAAAGCATTCTCTGTTAACTCCTACAGACCAGTGTGAACATCGCTCTTCCCTGTGCGTCTCCACGTGCCGCAGGGGCTGGCAGAGAACGGGCATGAGTTTGTTTCACTTAAAAAGTATTCAGTCAGTCCTTTATCTCTCCTGCAGAGCAGCTGCATCTGTACATACTGTCTAGCTTTTTTTGTTACTGAAACCAAAGAAACGTACATTCTGGGGAACCTGGAAGCTTTGAAAGGATATGGACTCAGGCTCTAGAGCATAAATGGTTTCTGGTGGGCCTCCATGAAACAAAGCTAGCAGACACTAAACACACGTAGAATGGAAAGAAAATAAATGTATTCTAAGAAGAAAGTAAATGTGATTTAAGCAGCCCCGGCTTCTGATTCCATTTGTACAAACCTGCCGCTCTGATACACAAAGGCAGATGCTGTTCTGAGAGGTTTATGTATTCAAATTGCCCGAACTTCACACCACCTCTATGAGGCAGGTGCAATCCGTGTGCCCATCTGTGGGGGAGGAGGATAAGTTGGGGGTGAGAGGGACTGGCACTGTGCAGGTATACACAGGAGGGGGATTGGTAGAGACAGGTCAACCCTAGAGAGAACCCCTTCACCATAGAACATGGGCAGAAATGTTGGGAAATTCTGAGGTAGATTTGCCACATTGGACAGGAGGATCACACATAATGGTTTCTGTCTGAGGGTGGGATGGGGATTATTCTTGACTTGATTGAAGTTAGAGGCGAGAGTGATTGTCCAGTTAAAATCCTTCCACACATCAAATCAGACCAGGAAGCACAATACTTCCCACTACAGGGGTGCTGAGAAGTTAGAGGCAACTCCATCCTTCCCTCCCAACATATTTGAACATTTTCCAAAATCCTACTTTATGGGTCGGGGCTGGGTGTTGTTTATGATATCACAGAAGGAAGGTCTGTGGTATACATCACACGGATCCTTCTCTTTTCATCACAAGAATGTCCTAGTTTTATTTTTTATATATATTTAATCTCACCTGAGGGTCATCAGAGATGCAATAGGATTCAAAATATGGTGCCTTTGCATGTCACAGGGCCATTAGAAGCCTCTCATTCTCGTACCTCCATTTGAACTGGCTTGGAAATACCCACCTGTCTCACTTGGCATTAAAGAAAGGCAGGCGATTGCCCCACCATACCGGCAGGTAGTTCAGCTGTGAGCTGTCCCTTCTGAATCTGTGGGCAGTTTTCTCCAGTCTCTGAGTCAGACCCTTCCTTTCAATTCCTCCCCCTTCCCCCAACACACACACACACACACACACACACACACACACACACACACACACCTCATCTCTCTTAAAAATTTACGTTTGGAATTTACTGAGGGCCATGTCACAGGAAGAAAGTTACAGAACCTCATTTTTCTTTTTTTCCCCTTTATATTCAATGGGAAGAAGATATTAAGTGTGTGTGAATCTGATGGTTTGCAGATGGTGGGCCCTCCATTTACAGGGTTTGTTTTTATTGTAGATTGAGGAGAATAAGGAGCGTATTCTTATTACTGGGTTGATTTTTTTCTTGGTATTGTCCCCTCATTAGGTCTGCTCTTACCTCAAGCCCCCTTCCCTCTGCCACCTGACATCCTTGCAGGCTCTCTTCCTTCATCAGCTAGTGTATGTCCAGGGAAACACAAATGATTCTAGAACTTGGACAAAATAGACCACTGGGAACGTGAATTATTGGTCTGTAGTGAAGTTCAAATAAGAAAATACTGATTTGCCAAAACCGGTTTGGCTCAGTGGTAGAGCGTCGGTCTGCGGACTGAAAGGTCCCAGGTTCGATTCTGGTCAAGGGCATATACATTGGCTGCGGGCACATCCCCGTTAGGGGGTGTGCAGGAGGCAGCTGGTCAATGTTTCTCTCTCATTGGCATTTCTAGCTCTCTATCTTTCTCCCTTCCTCTCTGTAAAAAATCAATAAAATATATTTTTTTAAAAAAAAGAAAATACTGATTTGTAAGTGTGCTTCTGAGCAGCTGTGTGAGCTTGAGCAAATTACAAAATCCCTCAGCCTTCCATAAGAGGGTTGGCAGTCTGCAAAGTCCTTCTGAAGCCAGGATTCTGGAATGTTCTCTCCTCTCTCTCTCTCCTTTCTCCTGTTGTTTGTTATATATCTTCCTTTTATCTTTCCATCTCTCCCTTAACTCCCTCTTCATCTATTTTTCTTTTTCTCTCTCTCTCCTCCTTTCCCCATTCCCTCCCTCTCTCTTTTCTCTTTTTCTCTCCTGCCCCCTCACTTGTGCCTGGCACTATGAAATGAGATCATGCAGGTTGCTGTCCAGATTCCCATCAAGTCTGAATATTCTATGACTTGCAATAAGAAGTTCCTCAGTACTAGTAGGTTCTGCCAGGTGTGCCACCAGGGCATACTCCAAACTGCATGCTTCTCTCTATCTCTTGGCTTCCACCCCCTCCCAGCCAACATCCTTTCTTCTATGCACTGACTTTCTGCCTGAGTTGCTGGCTTCCACTCCGGTCTGCACCAGTCATGCTTAACCTACTGAAGTCAACTTAACTTGTGAGTTGCAGGTTGATTGGATCCCTTCCTTCTCTTGCCCAAACTGAAGGCTGACCATCTCCCCTGAATAAACCCAAACTCCTCCTTCTGCTTGTAACCGGCATCCTGCCTCCTCCCAATCTCATGGTTGAAGATAGTCAAGACCAATGAGGTAAGTATTCCTTCCAAGTTTATCAATATGAAAACTAATAAGCCATTTGATAATGGCATTTGGTCAAACCAATGAAGAAGAACAAATTTTAAAAATTATGAATATTAAGGAATATTTAGAACCAGCTGAAATGTCAGCACCCTTGGAGAGCAGTTACAAAAGATGAGAAAGTATTTTTCTAGGATAGAAAAAAGAATTTTAGAATAGACTCATTAAATGGCATAGATGGTGTTAGTACAATTGGCTTTGAGGAAATACCAATGAAAAAACAGAAGGTAGAATTAATTCTGGTTAGGCAGAGGGTTGATTTTAATCCTGATTATGATTTACAGGCAGCACGCATTGTTTCAACTGTCCCTAAATGCTAGTCCCCATTTGCAAGGCAGTTATCCCAAGCATCCCTCCTTTGAGAATCTGGTGCCTAGTGCTGCAGATCTCAAGGCCAAGGTTCCTTCTTTTTGTGGTTTTCCAGATGCCAGGCATTCAGGGACCAGAGCTGGAAATCATTACATTCTTAAAATAGAGTTGACTGTGAAATCACAGACCACCCTATTATTCTAAGATTTTTCTAACATTGACTTAGTCAGTTGCATCTAAAAGAATCCCATTCTTTGCACATGTTGTCAGGGTAACTTTCCTGTTCAGATGAGATGGCATTTTCAAGTAGGCAGAAAACAGGCCCTTGGACATGGCAGTCATCAGTCTCATTTTGCAGGATAATGATCTAGAACCAAGTCCCAACTGCCACTCACCAGCTCTGGGACCTGACCCTCATTCCTCCCTTAGAGGAATAGAGTATATTCATCAACAGGCAGGAGCAGGGTCCCTTTTATCTTATTGTGTAAAGGATAAAAATAAACAAAATAATGGACAGACTAGAATGTATCGGGGGGGGGGATAAATAACAGCTGGACATGAGGCTTATGTAGAAGACCGCATGAAATACAGGCTATATGTGAGCTAAAATTAGGGTTTGAGTTTCCCAGCAAAGAGAAAAGCAATAAAAGGTGAATAGTATCATATAGCTACACTGTGTTCCCTTAAGATTTCAACTCTAAGACTGCCTTCCTGACCCTGGGTTATTTCCACCTTATCCACCTGGATACAGGTTAGGGGCAGATGGGAGAGGTCACTGCCCTGGCCATGGCAGGCTAGACTTCTATGACTGGTTAGTTCTGGTGTTTTAATCTAATGTGCTATGAAAAAAGGCTTTTAATAAAGCTATAAAGCTTTTAATAAAATTACAGAGTACTTGTGGGACTACTGTATGGTGCTCTAGGTGAAGCACAATTGGTACAAGTATATCAAATCTGGTGTCTGTCCTCAGGAATTTAGAAATTTGTTTGTGGATCCAAATATACTTACTCAATATTATTGCTCAGAAGCATACTTGCATACCAATATTTTCTTATTTGAACTTCACTATAATCTAATAATCCATGTTCCCAGGGGTCTATTTTGTCCCAGTACTCAAATCATTTGTGTTTCCTTGGACATACACTAGCTGATGAAGGAGAGAAGCCTATAAGGGTGTCAGGTGGCAGAGAAAAGGGTGCTTGAGGTGAGAGCAGATCTGATGAGGGGACAATGCCAAGAAAGTCATTAAGAAGTATAAATGTTTCTTTTGGTTGACCCCAGAGAATACAAAAGAGGAGAGAAAGTGAGTCAGGACCAATTAATCCTGAATTCCAGGATGAAAAGTTGTGTCATTAAAAAGTGTCATAGGCAGAAAAGAAAGTCATAAAAAGAGAGGATTACCATCCCCCAAGATTCTTCTTTATTGTACATTCAAGTCACCCAGTTATACTATCCTATACAATAAAAACCTAATATGCAAATAGACTGAATGGCAGAATGACCGGTTGGCAGGGGGGGCAGGGCCAGCTAGTGAGCAGCACCAGGCCAGCCAAGGAAGGTCCCAGAAGACAGAGGGAGGAGACAGCGATAGGGGGCACTAACCAGTAGTGGCAGAGGAGTAATGGGGTCTGGGCGAGCCATTCACCAACTGGTGCCACCATTGGCCTCCCTCTGCAGCAGTGGTGGGGCAATGGGGGCAGGGCTGAAGCTGCTCCCTGGTGGTCAGTGTGCTCCCACAGGGGTAGCACCACTCAACCACAGCTAGGCTGAAGGCTAGTGAGTGCAGTGGCAGTGGGCCTCCATAGCAGCACTAAGAATGTCCAACTGTGGCTCCCCAAGGGGAGCAGACCTAAGCCATCAGTCAGACATTTCCCAAGGGCTCCCAGACTGTGAGAGGGGACTGCAAGAGAGCACAAGCTGGGCAGTGCAGGTGGGCTGAGGGACCCCCTCGCACCCCAAGTGCAAGGATTTTCATGTACCAGGCATCTAGTTAGTAATAATATTCATGAGTACAGAGATAGGAGAGAAAGCAAACAAAGTATGGTGCCAGAGACCATTGAGCTGAAAAGGTGAAGACAAATGAGTTGGTCATGAATTTTGGATATGGAATATAGTCAAAGAGACTATATATATATATATATATATATATATATATATATATATATTATTCACTCAGCTGTCTGTGCCACATGGGCTCAGTGTCAGGGTCCTATTCCTTAGACCCCATTATCTCTAGCCCTGGACAAGACAATCCTATCTAATAAAGATGTAATATGCTAATTGACTGTCACTCCAACACACAATATGGCTGCCCCCATGTAGACACAAGATGGCTGCCACAAGATGGCTAGCAGGGGAGAGCAGTTAGGGGTGACCTCCCCTTCAGGAGAGGGCAGTTGGGAGTGATCAGGTCTGCAGGAGAGGGCTGTTGGGCATTGACCAGCTTGCTATCACTATAGTTCAGTGAACTTTGATTCAAAGTCACGATTAACAGGTTGAATTTAGTCGAATGGGCAAATAACTATCTTTCTAAAAGAATTGCTTGATTATGTTCTATCATATTTTTAATCAAAATAAGTTGTATTTGTCACTTCTGTGAGGGATAAAGTGGAAGAGAAAATCAGTTTCAGAATTGATGGGTTTCTCCTGACTTAGATGCATGAGGTGAGAGGTGGGATTGGAGGGCAAATAAAAGTAGAATGGATTTGAAATTCAGAATAATCTCTGCTGTGAAATTTTCAGAATCACAAATCTGTGACACATCCACCAAATTAGAGAAAACTCCTTCGATCATAATTTATCTTCATTCCACTTAGAATATTAAGCCATATCAAATTAAGGCCAAATCTTCACTATCTTATCTGGGCAAACCCAAGGAAGGAAGTTCTCTAAAGGATATGCATGAATTGTTCTTTGAGTCAATAAATAATTGCTCAGTAAATATTTATATGATTTCCTCTGTGCACTAAGGTCTGCCCTACACCTTGTCACAGACAGACAAGGCATCTCATACATACAATGGTAGATAATAACAAAGCAATACATGACTGAACACGGGGAAAACCAGTGTCAAACAGAGATGGAAACAGGGAGAGATGATGGAAGAAACCACTTTCAATGGTATCTTTGAGTGGATCATCTGTAAGCTGATTCTGGATGACATAGAATGAGCTAGAATGGCACATATTTGAGAGAATGCATGACAAGTAGAGGGATCTATTTATGAAATGAATAGAATGAAGTTTTGAATGTCAAAACTTGAGGCTGGAACCAGCATGGCACATTCCAAACCTGAGAGCAGGTTAGGTGTTGCCAGTGCATAGAATCAGAGGTGGGGAGAGTGGTGTGAGATAAGGAGGGAGCTCATAGAAGTGCTCCCTGAAGAGAAGGGTTAGTGCTTATTGTATACTAGTAGCCCTGTACACGAATCTGTGCACCTCCACATCTGCCTGGCCACTCCACGTCTGCTGCCCAGAGGCTCTTTGTTGCCCAGAGGTTGGGCGCTGAATGCTTGTCTCCTCAGTGTGGCAACGAAGCAAGCATTCTGCCAGGCTGCTCATGTTGCCCACTCTCAGCAGTCCAACCCTCCACCGCTCCTCGAGACTGGGAAACTCTGGCGGGGCTGAGAGGACTGGCGCCACCATTCTGTGGCTATGGGCACCACCATATTTATGACAGAGTGACGGTTAATTTGAATATTACCCTTTTATTAGATAGTATTCTAGGAAAAGCCATTGGTGAATTTTGAGATAATTTCTGTTTTCAAAAGTTGACTCTGAATGCTACAGGGGAGATGACATTGTGTAGGTTCAAGAAGCAGAGGTTTGAATCCACTTAGTCACTCAAGTGAGAGATGATGATGCCTTGGATCCCTGGTGCCCCGCGTCACATCTATTTGAGGAAAGGCAAATAGGATATGCTGAAATCAAGAATAAAATTCACACCTTGGCATGTAAACTGTGGGAGGCCATGGAACATGTAAAGTCAGACCACTAGTTTGAAGATTCATTGACCTTTACATGATATTTAAACCAATAGACAAGCCAAGGAGAGTGTTTAGAAGTAAAAGGAAGGGGGTGTTCTGCATTTGGAAGACAGCAAAGGAGACAGGAGGGGCAAATGAAGTTGGAGAAAAATGGGACCATAAATCAGGGAAACTATATATTTCAATAATTATTTATTTGGGAAAGTAAAATCCAGGAAAAATATGTTTGCTAGTGACCACTGTTACCTTGATGAGGAGATGTGGTGGTACAGCATCAAGCAGACTGAACAGGAGAATTCACTGTAGCAAGTCTCCCTGGGACCGTCTTGTTGTCAACCTCGCAGATTCCGTGGTTCTGCACCCACCAGTACTGTTCTGGTTTTCTGCTTTGCACCACAGAGCAAATGATTATACATCAATATTTGCTTATTTCCCCCATTTTATTTCACCCTGTGTCTCTGGAGAAATGAGATTTGGCATAATTATCACACTACTCCATGATGTCATGTTGTAGCATGCAGGTTTTATTAGAGAAGTCAAGTCCCAGTGTGTGCACTTGTTTAGAGAAACATTCTTGGGTCATTCAATAGTCAGTCATTCTTGTTTCATTTTACATGTTTGCTCTTAAAATATTTTATGCAGCCCAGAGACAAAAGAAATATAGGAAGTCACAGGAGAGTATGTTTTGGAACTAATTCTGGTTCAGACATATGGTATCATTCCAAAACCTTGGCATTGTTTTCCTCCTACACTTGCATTTCAGTTTTCCAGAGCTAATCCCTTTCAGCATACCAAAACCCACTTAGGCTACAAAATAAATGCTAGTTCAGAACATAGATTTTTACTTTTGGGGGGACTTGCCCCTGACAGCAACTAACTAGTTTGTCTAATTTGTCAAAGTCTCCTGATTGGAACTGATGTTGTTTCTCCATACTTCATTCTTATCTTTTGAGAAGCCTGTTTTCCAATATGCATAGAGTTAACTGTTTTCTCTATCAATGATTCTTTACTGGTCACACAAGCCACATGATGTCATCACGGAAGAATGCTAAGTTCCAGCAAAAACACTCAGCTTCTCAACTTATCTTTGACCAACTTAGAAACAGTTTTGCCAACATGATTCAACTACCAAAAAATTAACAACAAAAACATTCCCAGCAGTGACCTTTGCCCTTGTATATGGCTTTGCCTTTGCTTAGGGACGTGGGAGCTGTTGATTTCCTCTGGGAAGGCAGGAGTGATGGCATTACCCTGAACCAGACAAAGAGACACAAGAGACAGATACATGCTCTCTCTTGCTTTCCTCCCTCAAAGGTGATGTGCCAAAGGGATGAGTTGAGCTACTCCTCTCACTTTGTTTCTATAACAGATTACTAATTCCTATCATGGATGGAAGGGCAGAGTTGAAGGATAAGACTCCATTGCCTTGCCCTAACCATTACATAAAGATTACTATGGATTACTAATGGCCCCTTTCAGTTCTGCCCTTCACTGCCTTTCTGCAGCATTTGGGGTTCTCCTCCACACCTGCTCCTGTCTTGCCAGGTCCCCTCTTGCTGGCCTCTTCAGTGTCAGTCTCCCTAGGATCCTGCCCACAGTTGCCTTTACTGCTCATAAATAAACCTTCAAAGTGATGTTCACTTCAGAGGCTTCCCCGAATAGGTGTAGTAGTCTAGTTCTCTCTCTGTGTTTAAGTTTTATAAACTGTCAGCTGACCGTATTCACCTGGATTTTTATCCATTCATTTACTCACTTACTTGCTTATCCTATATAATAAAGAGGTAATATGCAAATTGACTATCACTCCAACATATGGTGGCCACCCCATGTGGTCAAAGATGGCTTCTCCCATGTGGGCATAAAATGGCCACCACAAAATGGCCAGCAAGGGAAGGCAGTTAGGGGTGACCAGGCTGGCAGGGGAGTATAGTTAGGGGCAACTGGGCTGACAGGAGAGCAGTTATGCATGGATCAGGCTGGCAGGCAGAAGTGGTTAGGGGCCATCAGGCAGGCGAGTGGTTTGGAGTCAGAAGTCCTGGATTGTGAGAGGGATCTCTTTAAATGGGAAGTCAGACATCCCTTGAGGGGTCCCAGATTGGAGAGAGTGTAGGCTGGGCTGAAGGGCAATCCCCACCCTCCTGTGCACTGATTTCATGCACCAGGCCTCTAGTTCATCTAATAATCTGGAGATGTCTGCTTGTTAGGGCATGATGGGGAATTGGTAGAAAATAAGACAGCACCATCCCTTTTCTTACCTACTAAGTCACTGTTACTACCACAAGTACATCAAACTCAAAATAATCATGGCAGAACTCAACATTTTGGACCTTCAAAGTGCCCCCTTCCTGGTTCCTGGTCCTCAAGGCATGAATTGGAACAATCCATTCTCAAACCCTAGTAATTCTATTTTCTATCTCTCAAATCAGCCACTTTTCTCCATCCTATTTTCTGCCAAGAGCAAACCTAGATTAAATTCTCCAGCTCTTACCTGAATTATGGTGACCACATATTGATTTAATCTTCTCTGTTTTTTTGTTTTTTTCAGGATAAAATTCAGCTTCTTTAACCTGGCATGCAGGCTCTCAGGATGTATACCTGCCCACTCCCCAGCCTCCCATTCATATATCCTCAATCAGTTCCCAAAGGAGCCACACTGACATTCTGCACAGTTGTAGGCATGTGCCTGGTTCTTCTGGTACTTTTGTTCATGGAGTTTACTCTCCCCTATCCCCCACTTCACTCCTTCCCAATCCTATTCCCTTGCTAGTTCCTATGACTCAATGTAAATCTCTCTAGGAAGTCAACTCCCCAAGGCTAAAATGTGAGGTGATAACTCATCATGGTTTTCATTTGATCTCTTTGATGTGTAATGACCTTGAGCATCTTTTCATATATCTATTGGCTATCTGTATGTCCTCTTTGGAAAATTGTCTATTCATGTCCTTTGCCCAATTTTTAATAGAATTGCTTGCGGTTTTGGTGTTGAGTGGTATAAGTTGTTTATAAATTTCAGATATTAACCCCTTATCAGATGTGTCATTGTGAATATGTTTCCCCATTGAATGGGTTGTCTTTTTGTTTTGTTGATAGGTTCCTTTGCTGTGGAAAAACTTTTTAATTTGATGTAGTCCTGTTTGTTTATTTTTCCTTTTGTTTCCTTTGCCCAAAGAGATACGGTAGGAAAAAATATTGCTATGAGAGATGTTCCAGGTTTTACTGCCTATTTTCTTCTATGATTTTTATGGTTTTGAGTCTAACATTTAGATCTTTAATCTATTTTTAGTTTATTTTTGTGCATGATGTAACAAAGTGATCTAGTCACATTTCATGTATCTGTCCAATTTTCCCATTATCATTTATTGAGTAGGCTGTCTCTACCTATTGCATGTTTTTGCATCTTTTGTCAAAGATTAATTCACTATGAAGGCATGGGTTTATTTTTGGGTTTTTATTCTGTTCCATTAATCAATATATCTGGTTTTCTGTTGTTGTTGTTGTTTGTTTGCTTTTTGCCTTACCTGAGGATATGTTTCTATTGATTTTGGAGAGAGAAGAAGGGAAAAAGGAATAGAAAGAAATATTGATGTAAGAGAGAAACATTGATCAATTGTTTCCCACAAGTGCCCTGACTAGGCACTGAACCCACAATCTAGGCATATGCCTTGACTGGGAATTGAACTCAAAACCTTTTCATGTATAGGACAATACTCCAGCCAACTGAGTCATGTGGTCAGGGCTATATGTCTGTTTTCATACCAGTACCATGCTGTTTTGATAACTATGGTTTTGTAGTGTAGTTGAATAACAAGTAGCATGGTATCTCCAACTTTGTACTTCTTTCTCAAGATTGTTGAGATCATTTGGGATCTTTCCTGGTTTTACATAATTTTTTGGAATACTTGTTCTAGTTCTATGAAATATGCCATTAATATTTTGGTAGAAATTGCAGTGAATCTGTAGATTGTTTTGGAGAATATGTATATTTTGATGATGTTATTCTTTCTATTCATAAGCATGGTAGATGCTTTTACTTGTTTGTATCTTCCTCAATTTCTTTCTTCAGTGTCTTATAATTTTTTAAGGACAGATCTTTTACCTCTTTGGTTAAATTTATTCCTAGGTAACTTATTTTTGTTGTTATTAAAATTGTAAATGGGATCATTTTCTAATTTCTCTTTTGGAGATAAAAGTATTTATTTTTACCATACTTTAAAATTTAACTTTTTTGTAAACATTTTTGTAACTTCATGATAATCTATCATGTGAATTTATAATAATTGAATTTGATATTTATTTTGCTATTATAAAAAATTCTGACATCTTTCCACTTATATCTTCCACAATTTTTAAAAATTTATCTTAGAGAGGGAGGAAGAGAGAGAGAGAGAGAAACATCCATGTGAGAGAGACACATTGATCGATCGCCTCCTGCACTTGCCTCCACCAGAATCAAGCCTGCAACCTAGACATGTGTCCTGACTGGGAATCAAATCTGTGACCTTCCTATGCATAGGACAATGCTCCAATCAATTGAGCCACACCGGCCAGGGCTATTCCACACTTTTTTTTTTAATGTCCTTGGCAGTTTGTAGAAGTAGACTTATTATTACTTGGTCAAAAGTTATCAGCATTTATTTTCTCAGTAATAGGTAAAGCCAATGAATGCTGTGTATTTTGGGAAAATTTAATTCCAGGATATGCCTTCAAGACAGTATATAGTCACTTTATCTCCATCAGCATCTACTACTATGACATGATACAGTGAGAATTCATGTATAATACAGCTCTACATGCACTCAATAAAGTCACCACACCTTCATTATTATTCACTGTGGATGAAGGCAAGGAAATGAATGTAGCAGTTAGCTTCACAAAAGTTCAGTCTTAGCTGTTGGCTCACAGAAGTCCCAGAGCTGCCAATGTGTTTTATCTCAATTTTGCAAGTGCTAAGTATTAGAGTTTAAAGCCAAGAACAATCCTTTCCAAGGATGAGAAACACATGTTTCCCAACAGTGGGACCAAAGCTTCTGACCTTTGAGGAGAAGGCTGCACAGCTGCATGACTGGGCAATTCTCTACAGGGAAGGAGATGTGGAGACTGGAGGTATACATTCTAAACAAATAAATACCAATCTGGGTAATTCAAGTAGCACTGGAAACCCTTGCTTTGTCTGAATTCTTCTGCCTGGGAAGTGAGAGGTCCACCTGGAAATAGTGGTGTGTGTTTCCATTGGCTCCTGGTCAATGAGGATGGGAAGTGCATCAGCACCACTGGCCCATACAGAGAGAAGAGGATCTCCTATCACTGACAATATGCAGACATATCAAAGGACAGGGCTGGGAAAGCCCTGAGCATGAGTGAGCTAGTCCTCTCCACAGTGGCTATGGGATCGGGGACAAGGAGCTGGTTCCAGACCTCCATCAGTGGAGGCTGTTAGTGTTGTGCTTTGAAATTCTCTCATGAGTTAGGTTCTGTGGCTTGTGTTTGTTTTACAAATAATGTTTTTCTAATTTGAAGACTGGTTCATGCTCAATACGTTAAACTTGAGAAACAGAATGATTCAAATTTTTTTAAAATAACAAAACTCTTTCAAAATCTCATTGCTCAGAGACCACTTGGGTTAACATTTCAATGTAAGCCTTTCATATACTTGTAAATGTATAACACTACAAACACATCACCATATTATTGTTGCTATTTTGCAGCTGATTTTTCTCTATAAATTTATCATATCAATAAACATTCTCTTACAAGATGATATTTATATTGGCAGCACAGTATTCCATAGCAATGTATCACAAATCATCTGATTAATTATCTACAATTAAACCTTCGATTTTGGATAACTTGATTGGAAAAAGTAGATTTGATATTTTGAAATGAAGCTTTTAAAAAAATCACTGATTAAAAATCAACTTTGATACCTTTAACATTTTACTAATCCCCGCCCCAGAAATTTCTGAGTAAAAATGGGGGTAAGACCGGATTTTAAAATCGTCCTCCCTCTAAAACTTAATGTCCTCATTAAATGGATGAAAACCATCCCAAAGCACCAGCAGCCCTCAAATTATAAAACAAAAGGACCTTTGCTTCGATCCATAATATTTATAAAATAAAAGCCAGTGAAAGAACTAAAGATTGCGAGACTCTGCATGCTCAACAGGTATGTCTGCCCATAGTTCACACTGCCTCTAGTATTACTCTTCAGAGAAGCCTATTGGTGGGGAGAAATTATTGACAAAATGCTCTTGACAAGGAAAAGGGAGATGGAGCATGAAAACCATCCCTAAAAACAGAATTACCACCCAACAAGCTTGTTGAAAATCTTCTGAAATACACATTCTTGCTTCTTCCCGATTGGAAGAGAGAGAAGAAAACCACAAATAATCAAACAGTAACAAGTAGCAAAACAATATGCCCAGAGAACCTACATCAGACAACACTATGAAGGAGCAGGGAAATCTAGGGGATAACACAACTAGCCCCTCCCCTGTGCACTAGCAGTTCAGATGTTCTCAGAGGCTGGCAAGATAGGTAAGTAAGAAGTAGACAAGTAAACCGCAGGTACTGGGCTCCCTGCTGGGTGTGTAGGGCTCCACCCTGGACTGGGAAGCCATCTGAGCACAAGGGTCCATCCCATGAAATGAGAATATGCATTCCTATAAGTTGAGAGAACCCCATTTCAGGGCTTCTAATAAAAAGCAGAGAAAGCAGAGACTGGGGCTCCCAACCAAAGCTGTGTGCCCTGGGGCAAACCCAGCTCTCACACGCAAAGGGCCTGGGCCACATGCAAAACAGGGACTGTATGCCTATCTTCTCAAAAATGTAAACCACTAACTAGGCATTGCATCGTTAAATATGTTCCATCATCTACATCAACTAATACACCTCCATAAAAACAAAATCAAAGGTATCAGGATGCCGTCGGCATTTGTAAGAAAATCTAGAAAAAGCATCTGAGTGCTCTGTCAGTGGTTTAAAGGGTGAAATATTTAAAGAATTACAAATAAAATTAGATTGAATTACAATTTTAATGATGAAAATGTGAAGTAATGTTAGACTTTTTAAAATAAAAAATTAAAACCACAAATAATCAGTGAATATAAAGCTGTCAATAAAATTTTGAATAAATGGAATATATTTCATTTACCTATAAATAAATATTTTTAAAGTAAAACTATGTGTGTGCCTTTCACCTATTGGCTATCTCTTTTCTTAAGTCCCACAGACCCAGCGTGCACACACTGAACGTAATGAACAGTAGCTGCCTTTCATCGCCAGGGAGGTGGTGGAAGAGCCATGTGCTCTGTGAATGCTGCCAGAACCGCATGCGGGAACACAAGGAGTGGGATGACAGTTCCTGATGCTGTCAGAGCCCCACCCATTGTGTGAGGCACCAGAGGGGTCTGGCTGTCTGCAAGAAGGACTTTTCCCTCTGCTCTCTGCCAATGGCTCAACTATGCAAAGGAGTATCCATCTCCAATGCTGGCCAGAGCACAGCTCACACATCTCCCTCCCTGAAATATGACCTTTTTCTTTGATCAGAGGGCAAAGAATTTTAAAGATGCTCACCACCCATCCAAATCTGGGGTTATCTCTGTAGCTTTCATTTTAGAAACTTCTTTCTCATTTCTTTTTCATTTCCTCATTGCTCCTGTGTTAAAGAACACACACACACACACACACACACACACACACACACACACACACACTGCCCCATATGCAGAATTGTATGTGGAATGTGTTTTCTGTAGAGACAAGGGCTCTCCCATATCATGCTGATTGCTTGCAGCTGGCTGCCTATGTCCACAACTATCCCACTGTCATTGGAAACTGGTATTTCTATCTATTGATTTACATACCTCATTTTATAGTGCTTCACTCTTATTGTGCTTCACAGATGTTTGTTAGTTTGTCTCACAAATGAATGCAAAACCCTCCAACAGCAAAAATATTTCTGTCAGCTTGGATTCTGGGAAAACTGATCCATTCCTGCTCTCTGTATTCCCATAATGCAGATTTTCTCCTTTCTTTCACTGTATTTGTGTATGCATATATGTATGTGTGTGTTCATGCATGTATGTAGATGTGTATGTATGTATGCATGGCTGCCTATGGGTATTTATATAGATATGTAGTATTTCTATACCTTTCACCATACTAGCAATTGTGCAGTTATCAACCTAACAAATTTTTGGACAATGTCAAAGTGAGTGAGTGTCCTGTGACTGCCTCTATACCAAAGGTTGGCAAATGTTTTCTCTAAAGAGCCAGATAGTAAACATGTTTAGGTTTCACAGGCCACAGGGTCCCTGCTGTAACCTTTCACCTCTGCCTTTGTAGCAGGAAAGCAGCCACAGACAATGTGCAAACCAATGGACGTGCCTTGATTTGTCCCATAGATTTGCTGACTGTGATTTAGATTATGAACCATACATTCAGTTTGTCTTTAATGTTCCCCCTTATCCCAATACAAGTAGGTAAGGGTCACACAGTCCTTCAGACTGTCCTTCCAGGTCTGAAGCCCTTACCTCTGTTTTCTGAAGAGAATGCTCCATTCTGGTCCCACCAGCATCCTAAGGAGGCCTATGGTCTGAACAAATGCAAGCTCATCCTTACATTTTTTAATGCTTCTTTACATACATATGGATTTTATAATCTTAAAAATATTATTTCTGGTACTAGAGGCCTGGTGCATGAAAATTCATGCAGTAATACAGGGGTTCCCTCAGCCAGCCTGCCCCTTCTCACAGTCCAGGAGCCCTCAGGGGCGGGAGGCAACCTGGCAATCAGGGGAAGGTGGCATCCCCATCACACCTCTGCTGCTGCCACTACTAGCAACGCAAGCCTTGGGCAGCTGGAAAGTCACCATCATAGGCTTGCCTGTGCCTTGGGTGGCTTCAGGGCTGAAGGGACTGGAGGGCTCTGGAGGCAGGAGTGTGGAGCAGCCATATCTGTCTGGGGGCAGGCCCGGCCATGCTGTGCACTTGCCATCCCACTGTGGTTGAGTGGAATGGGTGCTACCATCTTGTGGCTGTGGGTGCCACAATCTTTGAGGGTGTGGTATTAATTATCATGTTCCCTCCTTATTGGGTGTGGGCACCACCATTGTTGTGAGGGCATGACAGTCAATTAGTATATTCCCTCTTTACTAGATAGGATAATCAATTTCTGACTTTTCCTCAATATATAGAATCATCATCTTTTCCATTCCTTTATTTGGCTGTTTATCTACAAATGTCACAATTCTTTATGTTTGATCTAGTCAAGTTATCATCTTCTCAAAAAACAAACAAGCTTGAGGGTCTGAGTTTGTTTTCAAAGTTTAGATTCTTACAAAACTTGGAGCCAAAGAACAAAAATCTACTCAAGTTGCAATGCACATATAGGATGCCACAGATAGCTTTCAGCTGCTGGAGGACAGGAAAGTTACATTTCAAGACGTTAAGATAAAGTATGAGCAATTACATGGTTTTTGGAATTTACACATGTGATTTTCAAAACACAGCTGTACTGGGTCTTAAATCAGATTTGTGTTAAACCATATTCAGGGACAAGACATGACATATTCAAGTGCGTGTCCCAGTCCATAAAGTTACTTATAGTGGCTGGGCCCAGAAACTCCAACTTCATGCAGCTCAGTAAATTGTGAGATGATTTTCAGAAAAGAGGTACCCATTTCTTCACCTCAGAGGTACCCATTTCTTCACTTCACAATGACTAACACAAACTTTGTCCCAGGGGAGCTCAGATCATGAAACAAGCTGGCTGGCAAAATGAGATTCAGATTCGACAATAACAGCAAAATGTCACCCTGCCATTCATGCTGCTCCGCATGGTATTTGCTTTTCTGCCATCTATTTTCTCCTCCTGTCATGCCTGGGTCATTTGTTTTGCATGTTTCAGAAATCCATCTGGACAGCTTCTGAACTCATCTCTGCTCCTGGATCCTGCTGCCCTTCTTTGTTCTTGCAGAGATAAGTTTACTACTCACCAATTAAAAGTTTGCTATCAGACTTTCTTCTTGGAAGTTTTGTAGTTCTGAGCTTGAGATGGCACCCTGGGTTGCACGTTTGGGAGAAACCCCGTAGTCTATCTGAGCAGAGCAGGCATGTCCGACTCCCTCTGATGCTTCCTTACCGCATATCACCCCACAATCTACATGCAACTCATATGGACCCAGATATTCCTAGCGGCACCATTGTGGTTGCTGACTGCTAGCAATCAATCACCCTCAAACTCAGCAATTGAAATAGCCATTTTATTTGACCAACAAATGAGGCTCCAGGATTAGGGATGGGCCCCATTGGGAAGTCCTTATTTGGAATCTCAACAGTGGCTACTATCCGATATCTGCTGGGCTTCTGTGCCCATCCAGACGGGATGCTCCAAGTGATTCACTTGGCTGGTGGGTGATGCTGACTGTTGGCTGGAAGCTCAGCCAGGGTTGCTGACCACACCATCCATATGTGCCTCTCCACAGGGTTCATCATGATGTCACAGCATGGTGGACTGGTGCCACCTAAGTACATTCCCAGAGGTCCAGAAAGTGACTGTTCCCTGATAGCAACACCAAAGCTGTAAAATTTGGTCATGGAGGTCACACAGCATCACTTACTCCACCAGATTCCAAGAAAGGGACACATCCCACCTCTCAATGGAGGCATGTCTAAGAATGTGTGCCTTTTTTAAACCATGCAGCCTGATTTCAACCTAAGATTGCCAACACCAATCCGAGATGTCCAGGCAAGTTGCTGGAAGAGGGGCTTAGAGACTGTAGAGGGAGGATCCTGTCCTCAGGGAGGAATGAGGCTGGTGTGGTGGAATGGTAAGGTTCACAAAGTTGGATCACAAAGTTGGAATTTCGAGGTGTGTGTTACTTAGGACAACTTATTTAACTTCTCTGACTCTCACACTCTTCGTTTTTAAAATAGGGATAGTGCCATGTTTGCAATCTGTTGTGAAGATGAACTGGAATGAAATGAGGAAATGTTTGGAATAAAGCTTCCAACATAGCAGCACCTGGCACATAGTGCTAGGTTCCTGAATTTCATACTGAGAAGTCAGGAGCTGTCACTCAGCAGAACCATGGGGCAGATCACAGCGATGCCTCTGCTCATCTGCTGTTTCTTTACTCTCCTTCGGAACAATGGGTGTCAGGACTTCTGCATTAGTGGGAAAGCATTTCCAAGCACTGTCTCTGACTCTCTCCCATTCTCCCTCTCAGTCTCTTTTATTGTTAATTCTCTTGACTGTGCCCACTCCTCCAATTTCCAGGTGTCTAGTTTGGGAGTCCACCTGCTTTCCTTGGGAAGTTCAGTTTTCAGGCTTCCTCCCTAGTAGGGGGCATGTACCAGCAGCCGATCAGTGATTCTCTCTCATCATTAATGTTTCTATCTCTCTCTCTGAAATCAATAAAAATATTTTTTAAAGAATAAGACCTGGTGGTTGCAAGGTAGTTTTATTCACTTGTAGCAGGTAAAGGAGACAAGTAAGTAATTCATATCTAAAGCTCTGTCAGCCCAAAGGGAGGCTTAGCAATTGCTTATGTACATTATTTGGTTCATTTTTCATTAATTTCTTGTCTGCAATTGGCTACATTCTCCCTGTTGCTTTCCTGTCAAGCTCATCCTATTTACAGCTGCATTTGCAAAATAATGTGTCACATTTTAACATTTAGCAAAAATAGCATTTAGTCAGGACTTCCCAGGCCTTAAGACCCTTGTCCAATCCAACACAAGTTCACATGACTATAGTGGCCACAGGTAGGTCTGCACCTTTGTCTGCATCTCACTGTCTCAATTCTGACGAGTCCTTGAGGAGGCTGTGTGGCACCAGCCCTGGCTCAAGGAATCCTGAGCTCCCACCATCTCTTCCTCACCTTCTCCATTCCATGATAGAAGGAAGGCAGGAAGCAGCTGTGCTTTTCTAGATTTGCATGTTAAGTGTCCCTCTGGGTCTAACTTTTTAAATTTATTGTTTCAATTACAGTTGTCATACAATATTTTATTAGTTTCAGATGTACAACATAGTGATTAGACCCTTTTGATCTAACTTTCTTTCTTTTTTTAAATATTTTTTATTGAAAAAAAATTTTTTTACAAGAGGAAGGGAGAAGGATAGAGAGTTAGAAACATCAATGAGAGAGAAACATCTATCAGCTGCCTCCTGCTCACCCCTTACTGGGGATGTGCCTCCAACCAAGGTACATGCCCTTGATGGGAGTCAAACCTGAGACCCTTCAGGGCTTTAATGTAATAAAGTAGTCTTTGTCCCCTTGGTCTCATGGGAAGTATGGAACCTCCCAAGGATCAAAGGGAAAATAAGTCCTGAAAACACACTCCTGGGACTCCTGCTTTTCCTGCCTGCAGTCTTTCCTCGCATTCAGAGCATATGGGGTGGGAGGGAGCTGTGAGCTCACACTGGATCACAGTCATGAACTGGGGAGTGACAGAACATTACTCACATCTAACTGCATTTTGCATTTGAGGAAAGAGTGACCAGGAAAAATGGATACAGGTGACCCCAGAGGAGGATACAGGCCTTACACCATCCACGTCTGCAAACAGCATCGGGTAACCATTACAATGAGATCAGAGCAGAACAATATATAGGATGTGGCAGGAAAGTGAGCCTCATTTGGGAACTTCTGCTCCTCATGGCCTAAGTATAGGCATGATGGGGGGTGGGCCACAACCAACCAGCCAAAGTGGGGACCAGTGTCTTCAAGTAACCCCAAGGAGCACAGAGATTCCTCTGTTGAGTTGTTATTTCAGGGAGCCAAAGGCTGGGCCCAGGCTCTGGGGAATCATAAGCTGTTGGACAGTTATCAACAGGGTGTCTTAGTTACAGCCCAGCCCTGCACTCCTGGCTGCATCCCAGAAGGTGCAAAAGGGCTGCTCCAGCCTGCCCTGACCTTCCTTCTTTGAAACAATTATCTTGCTTTTGTTGATCTGTTTCCCCTCAACAGAGCCCTTAAAATAGCAGCATAGCTGCTATGAAAGGCCAGTGAAGTTGGCCGGCCTGGAATTTCCTGGAGCCGCCCAGCACAGGGCACTCATTGCTCAGGCCTCTCCAGCTATCTATCCAGTGTGGCCTGGCCCTTCCTGCTTCCCACTCACCCCCACCATTTGCATCAGGTGGGAGGTTGGTGGTGAGTGTAATCAGGAAAGTCAGCACCACTCCCTTCCATGACCTCCAGGGTGTAACAGAATGAAAGTCCTTCAGGGGTGCCCTTGGGAGCCTGGGGCCAGCACAGGGCCTGAGCGTCTGCAGGAGCTGGTTTCTGAGGTCACAGGCTCAGCAATCCTCTCCACTTGTGGATTTTTTTTTCTTGCATCGCACTTTTATACTTAGAGAACACAATTTAGAAATTCTCTCAAAGTTATGCTTTTCTGGTGAAATCACTGGCTTCGGAATAAAGGCATGGAGGTAGCTTCAGGCACTTCCCAGAGCATTTGGTTGATCCAAATGGCCTCTCCTTGGGGCTTCATCTTGCCAGCCTAGGAAACGCATTCTCTCAGGATCCCATCATGTTTACACCTGTGGATGCTGGTCCAGCTTACACAAAACAACAACCACAGGAAAGTCAGACAGACAGACAGGCAGGCAGACAGACCCAGAGTAGACAAAAGTATTAGTCTGTGTGCCAATGAATCCTCAGTCTACAGCGGAAATGCAGTATCCCTAAGGGCATGAGTGCTTAAAGGACGTGACATCTTCCCGTGTCCTGCCTTTAACATGCTCAGAGAAAATCCAGGAATCGCCAGTGGCCTTGTGGGCCTTGATGTTCCTTTACATTAGATGAATTCAGGCCCAACCTGGGAAGATTCTGTTCCCAAAGTCAGGAAATTTAATACTTTCCCCATGGCACTGTGTCCCTTTCATATTCAATCAACAAATTTTCTCTGAGAATTCTACCTGTGCCCTGGCCTGGGCTAAACACCCAAGGCAGCAGTATAAAATATAGATCTGCTGAGGCCCTTCTGATTGGCAAAGCCACCTTCACAAGGCCAGTCTCTCTAACCAGCCTGCAGTATGTTCTGAAGGCCTGGGGCCCATCTGGGCCTTCGAGGTATCTTTATACACAGGTGTACCTGTTTGGTGCTGCTTCCATCATTTATCATGTAAATTCTGGGGATTTTACTTAAGATGCTGGGAGCACTTCACTTTGCCTGCAAAAAAAAGTTCATTTCTCTTGGTTAATAGAGTTTGACATACAAATACTAACCGAAGATCAGCGCTGTCATTGGCAGACCTTCTCTCTAACTCCTGAGCGCTCCTGAAAAGCAAGCAGCACACCTGAGTGAAACTGTTTTTGAGTTGGATCTCATTGTTGCTTGCCAGCTTTAAGTGATATAACCAGATTCATGACTTGTAGGAGACCCTGATGCCTGCTTCCACATGACTAGGCTACTATACATAGCAGAAAAACATCTTGTTTTTCCTTTGATTTCCTCAAATCCTGTGGGTGTGGACAATTAGGGAAATCAGAACTCATTTCTCTTCATGTGGCCAATTAGGATTTTTATGGTTTTGTGACTTATATTTAAGTTTTTTATCCATTCTGAGTTTATCCTTGTGTATGGTGTAATTAGTGGTCTAGTTTCATTTTTGTGCATGTACCTGGTCAATTTTCCCATCAACATTTATTTAAGAGACAGTTGTTTTTCTCCATTGTATACTCTTTCCTCCTTTGTCAAATATTAATTGAGCATAAAGGCATGGGTTGGTTTCTGGGCTCTCTGTTCTATTCCATTGATCTAATGTCTGCTTTTGTGTGAATCCCAGTCTGTTTTTATTACAACAGCTTTGTAATATAGTTTGATATCCAGTATTGTGATCCTTCCAACTTTGTTCTCTTTTCTCAAGGATGCTGAAGCTCTTTGGTGTCTTTTTGAGTTACATATAAATTTTTGGAATAGTTGTGATAGATCTGTGAAATATTCCATTGGTATTTTAATATGAATTGTGTTGAATATATAGATTGCTTTGATTACTGTGGACATTTTAATAATGTTAATGTTTCTAATCCATGAACACAGTATATGCTTCCACTTGTTTGTATCTTCCTCTATTTCTTTCTTCAATATGCTATAGTTTTCCAAGTAAAGGTCTTTTACCTTTTTGGTTAAGTTTATTCCTAAGAATCTTATTTTTGTTGTAGCATTAGTAAACAGGATTGTTTTTCTTAGTTTCTCTTTCTGATAGTTAATAATTGATGTATAAAAATGTCACCAATGTCTGGATATTAATTTTGTAGACTGCTACTTTGGCAAATTCATTTATTAGATGTAGTTTTTTGGTGGAGTCTTTAGGGTTTTCTATGTACAGTATCATGTCATCTGCAAATAATGACAGTTTTACCTCCTCCTTTCCAAATTCGATGCCTTATATTTATTCTTCTTGTCTGATGACTGTGGTTAGAACTTCCAGTACTATGTTAGATAAGAATGCTGAACCAGATGTCCATGTTTTGTTCTTGAACGTAAGGGAAACACTTTTGGTGTTTGCCCATTGAGTATGATGTTGGCTGAAGGTTTTTCATATATGGCCTTTATTATGTTGAGATACAGTCCCTCTATTTTGACAATGCTAACAGGTTGTTGTTTTTTTTTTTATCATACATAGATGCTGGGTTTTATTGAATGATTTTCTGCATCTATTTATATGATCATGTGATTTTTATCTTTTATTTTGTTTATGTGTTGTATCATAATCATGTGATTTTTATCTTTTATTTTGTTTATGTGTTGTGTCATAATAATAAATATTATACCAACCTTCCATTCACAGAATAAATTTCACTTGGTTATGATGTGTGACCTTTTTAGTGTATTGCTGGATCTGACTTGCTAATATTTTGTTGAAGGTCTGAGCATCTATGTTGATTTTCCTCATGTAAATGTTTATCTTTATGTCCTCTTTTGAAAAGTGTCTATTTAGGTCCTTTGCCCATTTTTTTAATTGGATTGTTTATCTTCCTTTTGTTAAGTTGTATGAGTTCTCTGTAAATTTTGGAAATTAAACCCTTATCTGAAATAGCATTGGCAAATATGTTCTCCCATGCAGTAGGCTTTCTTATTATCTTGTTGATGGTTTCTTTTGCTGTGTAGACATTTTTATTTTGATGTAGTCTCATTTGTTTATTTTCTCCTTAGTTTCCATTGCCACAAGAGCTGCATCTGTAAAGATACTACTATGGCATATGTCTGATATTTGGCTGCCTATAGGACATCTACACAATGGAATGCTATGCTGGTATATAAAAGAAGGAACTTTTACCATTTGCAACAGCATGGATGGAACTGGAGAACATTATGCTAAGAGAAATAAGCCAGTTGGAGAAAGATAAATATCACATGATCTCACTCATTTGTGGAATATAATAATCAACATAAACTGATAAACAAAAATAGATCCAGAGACAAAGGGCAGGGGAGGGGGTGTTTAGAGGTCAACAAAAGACTTGTATACATGCATATTATATAATAAAAACCTAATACGCTAAGTGTCCAGTTGTCTAGTCAGATGTTCAATCGATCAAAGCATAATATGCTAATGATTTGCTAAGGCCACTTAACCGCTCACTATCATGTGTTCTGACCATAGAGGGCAGATGCTCCACCCAGTAGGTTAGCTTGATGCTGGAGTCCAGCAGATCTGGTCTGAGTGAAACAGGCCAGACATGCCCTGGAGCCCTCCTGCAGTCCCTCCCCATCTGGCCAATCTTCAGTTTCCCTCCCCAGCCCCAATCATGTACCAGTGGGGTCCCTCAACCTGGCCTGCACCCTCTTGCAGTGTGGGAACCCTCAGGGGATGTTAGAGAGCCAATTTCAGTCCTATCCTGCAGGCCACACTGAGAGACTCCACTGGTGCATGATTTTGTGCACTGAGCCTCTAGTATTAGCATAACCAACGGTCACAGACACAGGGCCAGTGGGGGCTTTCCTCAGGGTGGGAGTGGCGGGGGGGGGGATCGACGAGGGAAAAAGGAGATATATGTAATACTTTAAATGATAATTTTTATAAAGGAGCTGAAAAGCTTTATAATGGAGAAAAGGGGGGGAAAACATTTATCTTATGATCCTATCTGGAAAGCCTGACCCAAGTATCCAGATTGGGTGAGAAGCAGTGATGTGGGGCAGTTCCTGGGTGATATGTCAGCCATTGACCTAGGACAGTAGTCAGCAAACTGCGGCTCTCGAGCCACATGCAACTCTTTGGCCCATTGAGTGTGACTTTTCCACAAAATACCACATGCAGGTGCACATGTACAGTATGATTGAAACTTTGTGGCCCATGTGCATAAGTCAGTTTTCAGCTCTCAAAAGAAATTTCAATCATTGTACTGTTGATATTTGACTGTTGACTAATGAGTTTGCCAAACACTGACCTAGGAAATAATAATGATCATTTCCCTAAATTTCTCAGCAGATAATGTTTGTGTTTTTTGTTAATTTGGATAACATGGTAAAAGAATTGCCTTTTTTCTTTTTCTGTCTCTTACCTCTCTCATAAGTTTTCATTTTCCCTCCCTCTAGGCAGAATAATTTTATCACCAGAAATTCATTTTTTATCTCATTGCTATACTCAGTTACTGTCAACTCCTCTCTGATTTTGGCCTTGCTAAGGAGCTTGATGTCTTATAGGCCACCTCTTCCCAGAGGAATCCACATTTATAAAGAAGCACAAGGTTACAACCTTACTATTAAATCTATATTTAATATTTTATTATTCACTTTACATGATTTGCCTGACAACTAATAGGACTACATCAATATATCAAGATATATTCATCTGGTGTGGTTAAAAAATAAATGAAAAAAAATTAAATTTATTTGAGCAGCTCCAGATGGTATTCCTAGGACAGAGAAAGTGACGGGCTAAATATTGTTTTTTGACAAAATTTTTATTTTATTCTTTTGATATAATCTCTCTCTCTCTCTCTCTCTCTCTCTCTCTCTCTCTCTCTCTTTCTCTTTTCTCCACCCACACACATAGAGGCATCAGGGTTCTTCTATTCTTGCCCTTCTCCAGCCTTCTTTGAGGAAAAAATTCCAATGAATTACTTACACTGTGTACTATACAGATGACTGATAAGGCTATATATATAACATCTCTCCAGAGCACTTTCATTATAAAAAATGTACCAAAATCAAAGGAGAAAATTTCTAATTAGGATATCAAGTCAGAAAGATAGGGTAAGATTGATAGGAGGGTCACCAGGGACCTTAACCTTGATGGCTCTCCCACACAAAATAATCAGATCTATTAATGAGCAGATAAAGTGAATATAGGAGTCCATCCTGGCCCATTGGATACAGGGTGAACTTTTAAATCTATGATAGAAAAGCACATCCAACTGGAAGTCAATAAATCTGAATGTGAGACCCACCCAGTCCCTTCCTATGCCATTGACCAGCTGCAAATCATGCTCTCATCATTATTTTCCTCAGTGGTAAAGTACAAATATGATATGCATTCATCTGGAAAATTAAAGGGCATGAGGCTGATGAGATATATTATCATTTTCATTATTATTCTCCCTAAAGTTCTCTAAGTTCAGGAAATTTCTGAAAGGAAAACAACAACCATGAAAATCGTTCTTCATTTCATCACCCAGAACCCACCAAAGTTTTTCCATCTGGAGGGAAAATCCATGGAATAAGTACCAATACCATTCAGGGTGGTACGCTTGTGCTTGTTAGTATTCAGAAAGGCTGGTGCATTCATTATAGATAGTAGAGATGTGGGGGAGGGTTAGGGATATGTTCATTTTTTCATCTCCCAGTATTATTCAGTGAGATAATACAATGGCAAGTCCATCAGCTAATCAGCACTTGATTAGAGGCATTGCACAAATTGTGAAAAGACAAAAAACAAAAACAAAAAAACTCCTCACAACTAATAACATACAAATCCAGGGTAACTGAGGCTGAGGACAGTTATCTGCAGAAGGTTTCCTTTTACAGTTTCCATTACAAGTGGAAGATGTGAAAACTAATCACACAGTTTCAATCAGCACTCTCTACTGGCATGCCTGCAGGCTCCTTGGCACATATGTGATATAAGTGGGGCTTTTAGCATTCATGTTCTATAGACACTTCCATAAAAGTTTAATTTGTGCTTCATGAAGTTTAATGGCATGCAGCCAGGAAATCAATTTCTGCCTCAAGTAAAGGAAAAGCAAAGAGCAAGCCATGCTTATCACATGGGGCGTCTGCCCGGGATCTCAAATGCCTTTCTGGGGAGGAGAGCTTGATAAATCTGCACCGAGGAGTGCTGAGAATGCTAAGTGGTGGCAGCTTTTCCGGTCCACGCAATCTGAGAATCGTGAGCAGCTCTCTAATCTGCGTATTTGGCAATACTGGGAAATCTGTTCCTGAAGAAAGTTACAAATTGCTATTCGTTCTGTTTAAATGTGCACAAAAGGCACTCTTAAAGTGTAAAAAAATAATTTTCTCTGTGGATAAACTGATTTATAATCAAGATACAATTGATTTCTAAAGTATAGGAATCAGGTTCTTCTGTGTGTGTAAAATGGACCTATATCTTCTTTTACTGCCCAAACCCAAGTCTCTCCTTGAACCTGGACTTGTCACCAGGTTTTAGGGGTATGGCATTCACATTCTTCCTCTTCTAGGGACAGTGCAATGTCAAGAGTGTCAAGGGTTTTAAACTCTCACCTTGCTCTGCCACTCCATGTGTCTTTCATGTGTTCATTCAGAAATATCTAATACTCACTGTGGGCCAGGCAGTCTTCTCAGTATTGAAGAAAGACCAGTGATCTTCCAGATCTTGAAAGAAACACTTTTAGTTTTTCCCCACTGGGTATGATGTAAGCTATAAGTTTGTCATAAAAGGCTTTTTTTAATATTGAAATATGTTTTCTCTATTTCTACTTTTCTGAGCATTCTTATCATAATTTTTACTGGATTTGTCAAATGCTTTTCCTGTAGTTATTGATATGATTATATGAATTTTGCTTTTATTAGTTTACATGGTGTACCACCTTAATTGATTTGTGGATATTGTATCAAACTTGCATCCCGGGAATCAATACCATTTGATCATGCTGTTTATTTCTTCTGGTGTATTCTTTATTTCAGATATTGTGTTCTTCAATTCTGACAATGATTTTTGTGGTTTCTTTTTTTTATGCTTACTATAACTTTGTTGAGGCTCTCACTGAGTTCATTCAGTTTTTCCCTAAGTTCTTCAAGCATCCTTAAACCATTGTTTTGAACTCTGGTTGATTGCTTACCTCTATTTTATTAAGTTCTTTTTCTGGGCATTTCTTCTGTTCTTTTATCTGGGGCATGTTTCTTTGTTTCCTCATTTTGGCTGCATCTCTGTATTCCTAGGACAGAGGAGGTGATGGGCTAAACATTGTTTTTGTATTTGTTTCTGTGTATTAGATCTACTTTGTCTCCCAGTCCTGGCATGGTGGCCTTTTATAGTAGGTGTCCTGTGGGGATTAATGGTGTGTTCCCCCTGCTCACTTGATCTGGGTGCTCCAGTAATGTAGTTATGTTCCTCTCGTTGTCATTGAGTCTTTGTTGCTGTTGGCCTGAGAGTGGAATAGACACTCAGGCTTGTTGACTATGAACATTGACCCAACTACAGTGTATGAGCCTCTGTGCAGGGGCTGACCCCATGAAGCAAAATTTGCCCCAGTTGTGTTTGGTGCCTGATAAGGTCTCCCTTTAGATGTGGTTCTTGTTGTGCTAATTGGGTTTTGCTTTGTGTGTGCTCAAGTCTGCTACTTGATGTGCTGGTTTTGGAGCCTCTTGGGTGGGGTTTAATTCAATGTTAGACATTGACTGTGACTACCCCTGGGCTCCAAAGCAACCCACAATTTGTGGCTACTCCTGCTGGACTTGGGTGTGTGTGGAAAGGGTCAAGCTACTTACTAAGCTGGCTTCCACTAGCACTAAGCCCAGGGGTAGGTAAACAAAAGGCTCAAGGCACCCCAAGATTTGAGTCTGCCTGCTGTTTTCTGTAAGGCTTAGTCACTGACAAAACCTCTGGCTATATATAAGTTACGTGAGATAGGTTCTCAGTGAGTCACCGGGTGGGGGGGAGTGGTGCTCACTAAGATGATACAGATTTAAACTTGGTGCTAGTGCTGGGTCTGAGGCCACTTAGCCAAAGTCTCAGTGTACACCAAGGCCAGCCACCATCTGCCTGGGTCCTGAGGACCTTCATGGTGGGTTAGGGTCTTAGGGAGTCATCAGGGTGAGGCCAGCAGAATTCATTAAGCCAAAAACAGACCAAGATTTGATGTGTGGAGGGAGAATATTGCACAGAAATGGTGGTGCTAGTTGGGTAATCAAGGGGAAAATGGCCCTCACCCTAGAGCCACACAATTCAGTCTCTCCCCGTGTAGCTCTGACATCACCTGAATCTTCCTGGACCCCCTTGAGAGCCTTACAAGAAAGTCTATACCATGGACCCATGCTGGCCACAGCCAGCAGACTCCTCCACAGGACAAGAGCTTGGCAGGGAAGGGTAGGGACATAGTGAATCAGGAGCATGGGGCTAATGCCTTATTAGAGGGAAGTGCTTGACCCAGGAAAAATGGCACCTGTAGGTGGTTGTGTGAGAGGGATTCAGCACAGGGAACTTGGTGACTGTCCCTTTAGTCCTTTCCCTGAAACCACACAAACCAATTTTCTTTCTGTCTTATTTCATTCTCTATGCTGGAGCCCTGGGTTTCTAGAAGACTCCAGTCTTTTCCTGGCAGACAGAATCCCCACTGATTTTCCCCACAAAGCTAGATGCTATGTGGGCTTTTCTTTCCAGCTCTGGTGCTCTGAGCTGGGGAGCCTGGTATGGGATTGAGATCCCTTGCTTCTCTTAAGGGACCTTTGCTGTTGAGATATCCCTCCATAACCTCAATCACTGCACATGGCTGTGAGTCAGACCTTTTTGCATCTCTGCCCTTCCTATCAGTCTTGTTATGACTTCTTCTGTAAATCTTTGATTATAAGACTGATGTTCAGCTAGTCTTCAGTTGGTTGTTCAGGTGATTGTCCTGTAATTTAGTTGTAATTTCAGTTTAGTCCTAGGAAGAGTTGAGTGTAACTTCAACCTACACTTTTGCCATCTTGGATCCTCCCTTGCCACCAATCTCCCCATTTTCTCTTCTAGGAGTTTTATGTTTTACATTTAAGTCTGTAATTTATTTTGAATTAATTTTTTGCAAAGGATACAAAATCTGTGCTAAGATTACATTTTGTGTGTGTGTGTGTGTATTTGAAAATTCATTTATTGAAAGACTATCTTTGCTTAATTGTATTGCCTTTGCTCGTTTGTCAAGAACTGGTTGACTATATTTATGCAGGCCCATTTCTGAGTTCTCTGTTTCATTGAACTACTTGCTTATTCTTTCACTAAATACCATGCTGTTTTGATTACTGTAGGTAAAAAGTAAACCTTGAAGTTGGGCAGTGTCAATCTTCTGACTTCTTTCTTCTCCTTCAATATTCTGGGACTTTTCCTTCCTAAATAAACTTTAGAATCAGTTTGTTGATACAAATTAATTTACTGGGATCTTTATTGAGGTTGCTTTGAATCTATAGATCCATATGGAAAGAACAGATAATATTGACAATATTTATTCTTCCTATCCACAGATATGCAAAATCTCTACATTAATATAGTTCTTTAATTCCTTTCATCAATTTTGTAAATTTTCCCATATAGATACTTTATATATCTTATTAGATTATTCCTAAGTACTTCATTTTGATAGATATTAATGTAAATGGTAATGTGTTCTTAATATTAAGTTGCAATTGTTTATTGCTGGCATATAGGTAAATGATTAACTTTGATATATTAACCTTGTATCTTGCAATCTTTTTTTAAACACTTATTATTTTCAAGACCTTTTTTTTATTATTGTTTCTTTTGGATTTATTACATAAACAATCATGCCATCTGTGAATAAAGATAGATTTATTTCTTCTCTCCCAACTGGTACACAATCTTTATTTTTGAGAAACTGATTTTTTTATGTTTATTTTAATGCCAATATGTTGTGTGTACATATTTAAATAAGGAATTATTTATTATTTAGAAATAACATAAAAATGTGTGAAATCCTGAAATTTTACATTAGTCAAAAGTAATTGGTAAGAACAAATGCTGTATAACTTCACTAATTTTGAGATACTTACGGGAACAAAGTTTATAGAGACAGACAATAGAATGGTGGTTTTGAGGGGCTGCAAGTGGAGGAAAATGGAGAGTTATTATTTAACTAGAGGCCTGGTGATTATTTGAAAATTCATGCACTGGAGGGGGGTTACTCAGCCTGGCCTGCCCCCTCTTACAGTCAAGAAGCCTTCAGGGGCCGGAAGTGACCCGGTGATCAGGGGAAGGTGATGTCCCATCACATCTCTGCTACTACCACTGCCAGCAGCACAAGCCTTGGCCGGCCCTGGTTACCTGAGCTTTAGGCTGCCCTGGGCAGCTGGGTAGCCACCATCCAAGGCTTGCCTGTGCGTCGGGCCAGTCCTGGGTGGCTGGGGGGCAGAGGGGACTGGTGGACTTTGGAGATAGGTGCATGCCTGCTGCCCCAGCAGGGCTGAGGGGACTGGATACCACCATCTTGTGGCTGTGGGTGCTGCCATCTTTGAGGGTGTGAAAGCCAATTAGCATATTCCCTCCTTATTGGCTATGGGTGCTGCCATCTTTGTGATGATGTGAGGGTCAATTAGCATATTCCCTCTTTATTAGATAGGATGGATATACTAGTAGAGTTTCAGTTTTAGAAAATGATAAAAGTTCTGGGGCTGGTTGGTTGTGATGGTTACACACTGATATGAATGTATATAATGTCGTGGAACTGTGCACTTAAATGGTTAGGATGATCAGTTTTGTATTATGTATATTTTATAAAAATTTAAAAAAGTGATTGTGGAATCTCCATAGTTTTTTTTCATAGTGACTGTACTAATTTACATTTCTACTGGCACTACATGAGGATTCATTTTTCACATGCTCTTTTTATATCTTGTATTATTGTTAAGTAGAGGCCCAATACATGAAATTCATGCAAGTAGTTCAGCCCTCCCAGCAGCCCCGGCTGCCTAGAGGCCTCACCCCACCACTGGTCCTTCCAGAAGGTTGTTCTGCCATCTGGTCTAATTAGCATAGTAGCTCTTTATTATATAGGATAGCCATTTTGAAGAGAGCCAACATATGACCCAGCAACCTTTCTTATAGGTATCTACCAGAAATATTTGAAAACATATATTTGTAAAGGTATATGTACCCCTGTGTTCATTATAACATTGTTCTAAATAGCCAAAACATGCAAACAACCTAAGTGTCCTTTAATAGATGATGGGATAAATGGAATATACTTAGTTATAGAAAAGATGAAATTTGTGACAATGTAGATGGATCTTGAGAGTACTATGCTAGGTGAAATGCCAAATGGAAAAGGACAAGAACCACATAATCTCACTCATGTGTGGATTATAAACCAAGAAGCAACAAATGAACAACCCAAATAATCAAGCAAGCAAACTCATAGATGCAGACAGCAGATGATTACCTGAGGATAACAGGGATAGGAGGAGGACAACAAAGGGTAAAGGGGGTTAAATAGAGTATACAAATGTCATATTGTAAAATTGTATGCCTGAAATATATATAAAATGTTATTAACTAATGTTACCCTAATAAATTTAATAAATTAATTTTAAAAATGATGATTGGCATTTTGTTGCTGATTAAAGATAGAGCCCTCAGCTCACTGCACTGATAAAACAAGACTGTGAGGGTGGTGTGTTGTTTTGTTTTTACTTACAGAATGCACCTCTTATCAACATGGTTAACAGAAACTCTAAAATCTAAATAGTCTCTAGAAAAGTGTAAGCTTTATGGGAGTAACAAAGGAGTGACACAAATGTAATTAAACTAGTTCCTGTATACACAGGAGTCTCTCTGGAGAAAACAAAAAAAAGAACATCTGTTTTTTTCCCCCTTACTTTTCCCTCTTTGGTAGCTGTGATTGTGATGTTACCACCCATACATGACACTTTCACTCATTCAGAGGCATCCATATGGTTTGTTTTCCCCAACTGGAAATATCTAATTAAAATCAATTTTTAGTTATACAAATAATAAATGCCTAGGTTCTCTGTAAACCTTTAAATATTTGACACAGATCATTTCTGTTTGAAACCAACCTAATCACAACCATCCTCTCTAATCCAGAGTGAGCATTCCCTTTCAGACTTTTCTGTGTTTACCTTTACCTCTGCCTGTATCTCTAGCTACATAAAGGTTAGGTTTCAGAACAACATATACAGTATAAAAAATGAAGCATTTTCCCAAGGTGCCTATATACATGTAGAATGTATATATTCTCTTACTGAAGAGTCTGTGACCCCATGTGTCTCAGGGTCACTCAGCACTTTCCTACCGTTGAGCATGGAGTATTTCCAGATTTTCACTGTAAATGTTGCCGGGAACCCCTGAGAGCACACCACACCCTAAAGTGATGACTTCCTCAGTGATATTCCCCCTCACAAGAATTAGGCTCCTTATTTTTAGAGACCTGTGCATCCTGACTCCAATGTGGCAAGCCCTGGCCTTGGAGTCCTCAACAAAGATTTGTGAAATAGAACAATGATGATCAATGAACTACATGCATGGTTGCTGCATAAATTCATGTAAGCATTGGAAGGTTCTGGACAGTGTTGGGGTTTCTTTTGGACAGTTTTCTTACTTACATGTTTTTAGGAGTAAAGAATAAAGTGAAATTAGATTCATGAGGATATCCCTAAAGAAACAACATTTAGGAAAAAAATTACTAAATCAATGGCGGTTTCATTGCCTACTGACTTGACAGAATTTTTAAAAAACAATTTTAAAAAGATTAAGTGACTCATTCATTTTAACCATTAGTTGTTTATCTACTTGCCTTTGTTGATGACATGAAATCCCAGACAGGTTCATTTCGTTCCAGTGCCTTTGCCAGGCCAGCACCCAGCTGCAGAATAACCTACAGGCCCTGATGCATCTGGCCAGCTGAAAGAAGGGTGGGTGAGTGTACTTTCAGTAGCTGGGCATGACCTATTTCAGGGGGATGTCAGGCTTGTAAGTGAGGCTTCCCTGTAACAGAAAATCCACCATAGGAAGGACCATGGGTGCTTCTCCAGCTGCCGCTTGATTGACTGGGTGATCAACAGGGTCTCCTATGTACCGAGCACCTTCTCTGAGCCAGACACATGTGTATGTGCTACCAACAGTCACCCTGCATTGACTGGGCTTATGAGTATATCACTAACGGAGGCTGAGCTGAAGGGAGGTTCAACAGCTGAGGGTCAGATGGACCAGCAGAGAGTCTATCTGGTCCTAGAGGCCAGGCTCTGCCCTGCATCTCTGTATTCCATTCCAGCAAATCTCACTGAAGCAGGCCTGGGCCTGCCCCTCCTCCTGCCTCCCACTCTCACTCTCACCGCCCAGCAAGGCCAGTTCCGCCTGGTGCAAGGATTGGTGATTATGACACACCACTCTGGACTCTTTCCCTATTCTAGCAACTCTCTTTTCATGACCTAAAGCCATTCTCCTTTATTAACCACTTGTCTTCCTTGCACACTCTGCAAACAGCTCCCAAGAGCCCACCTTAGGTAAGGTGGAGGCAGGTGCTTTTTGAGCGGCATAGCCAAACCCCCAGGCAGCCTTGAGCTGCTCATAAGCCCCCACTCAGCCAGGCCTGAAAAATGGTTGCTGGAGACAGGACGGAGATGTGGCTGGACACCCTCCCCCTACCTCGTGTGACAGCTGTGGCTGCAACATCATGTTGGACCCACCCAGCAGATGCCTTCCGGGAGGCTCCCAAGCTGGGTCTCCCACGTGGATGTCCCTGGGAGTTGGCAAGTCCTCACTCTGACAGCCTCTTCCTTCCCCTGGGGACAGCCTCACTTTTCCTTCAGGAAAGGCAAGGCTCCCAGGACAGGAAGTCCCACACCCAGCAGGACCAGCCCTCAGCCAGGCTGTCAGCCTCAAAGGAGTCAGGGGCAGAGTACAGAATGCATGCAAGTGGGCTGGTTGGGCTGATAAGGCAGCAGACTCAAGGATTCAATCACTTGAAATGTATACACAAAAAAGCCATCACTGCAGGGAATCATGAGGAGTTCTCTAAATATATAGAAACTACTGGATAAACTGACACTATTCTGTGCCACATATTGAAGAGCCCCATTAAGGCATAGAAAGAATATGTGGTATTTTTTTAGGAAACTGTTTTACATAAAAGCTATGGCATTCCTCTTCAAATCTTTACTCTTTTTATTTCTTGTCCATTATTCTCCATTGATTTAGTATCTTTCTAATAATCATCAATTTGTCTATCATTCATGTAAGTCCCTAAGTCATTTTATTTTATTATTTCTGTGTTCAGTTTTCCCCCAAGGAATGCCTTTCCTTTGTAAGGCAATTAGAGACCCATTGCTTAATCCCAAATTTACTAAATCCTCTAAAATTTTTAGCATTTCCACTGTGTTTAATCTCTGTTTTTCACTCTTAGACTAGACTGTTTATTCCTAACCTACTCCATTCTACTTTATTGTAGATGAATTTTTTTCTCATGACAGTATGGGAGAAAAAGAATATATATATATATATATATATATATATAATTTTCAGAAACAAACACCCTAACTTTTTAAAGTAAGTAAAAGATCTAAAAAGGTACTTCACAAACTAATATATCTAAATAGCTAATAATGTTGCTTAATATCATTGGTCACCAGGTAAATGTAAAGATGCTCAAAAGCATCAGCCACCTGGAAAACGTAAATTAAAAATATAATGAGATACCACTACACATAAAAATGGGTTAAATTAAATAAATACCAGGTGTTGATAAGGATGTGGGTCAACTGGAATTCAAACAATTTGGAAAACTGTATGGGAGCATTTTCAAAAGTTAAACTACATTAACCCTACTATCCAGACATTTCATAGAGAAGTGGTTATATTAAAAACAAACAAACAAAAAACATGCACAAGGATATTCATAGCAACACTATTAGTAGCTAATGTGTAGAAATAACCCAAATAAATATAGATGTCAAAATAAATCTGAACACTCACCAATGTAATAGTACAGGCACACAAAACAAAACAAAAGAACAGGGTGAATCTCACAGATTTGGCATCAAGCAAAACAAGCCAGACACAAAAGAGCTCATAATATGTGGATGATTTTGTTTGTGTGAAGTCCAAGAACAGAAGAATGAACCTGCATTCAGACAAGGCAGACCAGAAGTTCCTTCTGACTGATGGCAGAGGCAGGAGAGAGGGGAGCTGGCAGTGCTCCACACCCTGACCTGGGCAGGGGTGATGTAACTGTAGAGGTGCACACAGGCACTCCTTAAGTCATGCAATGAAAGTCTGTATTTGACTGCATGCATTTTAAACGTGATATTTAAAAAAATACAACAACTAGAAACTTGGGAACTATTTAGTTACATGTAATTGCAGAACTTATTTAGACCCTGTTTTGAATAAAATATCTGTAATAAGGCATTTATGAAGCAATCAGGAAATGGCAAAGTGACTTGATTCTATGGAATGTTAAGTAATTATTGTATTTTACATATGCTAATGGTACCACAGGCTTTATTGCTGATGCCCTAATCTGTCAGAATCTATCCTGAAGGTTGTTATGATTTGATTGATATGATTTTTTTTAAAATTGATTTTTTACAGAGAGGAGGAGAGAGAGAGAGAGCTAGAAACATCAATGAGAGAGAAACATCGATCAGCTGCCTCCTGCATGCCCCCACTGGGGATGTGCCAACAACCAAGGGGCCCTTGAGTGCTCAGGCTGACGCTCTATCCACTCAGCCAAACTGGTTTTGGCTGACATGATTTTTGGGCTTTGCTTCAAAATAACCAAGTGGAGTTCAGGAGGAGAGATTGGTACAGAGGGCACAGATTGGGACCACATTGGCAATGGGTATGAGGGGTTCTCTTTACTTTTGTGTTTGTAGAGAAAATTCCATAATTAAAATTTATACTTTTAAAAAAACCTGACTTGCCGAAACTGGTTTGGCTCAGTGGCTAGAGCATCGGCCTGCAGACTGAAGGGTCCCAGGTTCAATTCTGATCAAGGGCATGTACCTTGGTTGTGGGCACATCCCCAGTAGGGAGTGTGCAGGAGGCAGCTGATCAATGTTTCTCTCTCATTGATGTTTCTAACTCTCTATCCCTTTCTCTTCCTCTCTATAAAAAAAACAACCCTCCACATATATCTATCTATCTATATCTATCTATATCTATCTATATCTATCTATATATCTATATCTATATATCTATATATCTATATATCTATATATCTATATATCTATATCTATATCTATATCTATATCTATATCTATATCTATATCTATATCTATATCTATATCTATATCTATCTACCGTGTTTCTTCGAAAATAAGACATACTTACAGGTTTCCTTCGGAGTGAAATATAAAGCATCCCCCGAAAATAAGGCCCCCAGGCTCTGTCTCAGAATGAAAATTAATTTACCATAAACTGGTCGGTAGGGCCGACCCGACTGGCATCTAGCAACCAGTGATGTTACTCGGAGTCCTGACATCACTGCTGTGTGAATGGAGAGAAATCAGTGTGGAAACTTTGTGAAACCTAAACTGCAAGAAGTTGTGACTTGGGTGAAGAATTCATGGGAGAAAATCACTGACAGTTGCATTGCAAATGCACTGCGAGCAGGCTACCTTGACAAGAAGTACTCATTTAAAGACAGTGCTATTGCTAAACATGAGAGATTTGGTCCACTGATTCTGAAAGAAATGGAGTCACAAGAAATTCACCAGGAAATTCAGGAATTGGATTGTTATGATGATGTTCCAGAAGATGATGACATGATTGTCATTGAATAAATGAGTAAATTCTTGATACTGTAGGATTCACAGTTTGTCTGGTTTGTGTTGACAACGACTGTACTACCATACCGTATACAGGTAATAAATTTCCTTTATTTTCATTTAACAATAAATGTGTACCGTATTCTTCTTCATGGAAAAATAAGACATCCCCTGAAAATAAGACCTAGCGCATCTTTGGGAGCAAAAATTAATATAAGACACTGTCATATTTTCAGGGAAACAGGGTATATATATCTATATATCTATATATCTATATGTCTGTATCTCTCTCTCTCTCTCTCTCTCTCTCTCTCTCTCTCTCTCTCTCTCTGAATGAATCTGGCTTTAGGGAAGTCCCAAGTTAAAAAAAAAAGTTAAATAAAATTTGATTTTAAAACAAAGCCTGATTTTGCCTCATGGTGCTGTGAGTGGTGAGGTGGGTACGTGAAATCCTGGAACTGCCCGTCCCTCTAGCACATCTAGTCACCCAGGGGGCCAGGAACAAACAGAGCCGCGCCCCTTGCCTCAGTGTGCTCCTGGAACCTGGCAGGAGCATCCTCCGGGCGCCCTGGGGCCGTCTTCCTCCCAGGGCCTGCCCCAGGATTGTTATACATTGGCCTTGGCTCATCAGTCTCCACCCTGGCTTCCCTTGTCCTTGGACAGAAGGTAGCAGGATGTTATTAGCTTGCTAGCCCCATGGCTCCGACTCCCCTGGGCATCTCTGCACTATGCTTTTTCCAGATGAAGATGTTTTCATGGCGTCTGCTCTGAGCCAGGAAGCGACAGGCCCTCATGGGAGATGTGCATAGACTCTACTCCCCGACCAGAGGAAAGGTGTTTGGCAAATAAGAGAGATAAGATCTCCCATAAATGTGAATGAATAGGAGGCTCTGAAAAGGCCTGGAGTAAAATGTCATAAAACAGACTTTACCCTGAATATAGGTGAGCACAGAATAGTGAGTTAGCAGCACCCAGGAGCACCTCTCAAGTCCTCCCCAGACCCTATTTGGGGAAACCACTAGAAGCATGTCCCTGGAAGCAGATGCTCTGAACCAGGACCCACTCTGGGGCTCAGTGCATGGGAGAGCGACCCGAGTGTTGTGTGTCTGGATGTGTCTGCTTAAGGAGCAAGGGCCCAAGGCGCCATTAGTGCACAAAGGGGTCCAGAGCCTTGAAAGAACTAAGAACCACCACACTCAGTGAAATGTCCCAAGTGATGGCATCATGTGCTCTGGGGGCATGTTAAATGTGAATGCGTCGTCAGATCAGATCTGAATGCAAGTCTCTTTCAGGCTTGTCTCCACTTTGAACATCTTGTATTACAAAGTATGAGACAGACCAGGGTCCCATTCAAAGACCAGGAGCAAAGGATTCTTAAAAAGCAACTGGCCAACCGAAACCAGTTTGGCTAGTGGATAGAGCATTGGCCTGTGGACTGAAAGGTTCGATTCCGGTTGAGGGCATGTACCTTTAGTTTCAGGGATGTGCCTGATCGATGTTTCTCTCTCCCTCTCTCTATCCCTCTCTCTTCCCTCTGTGAAATATCAATAAAATATATATTTTTTAAAAAGCAATTGGCCAAATGGAGAACTCGGGGGCTAGAAGAGGATGAACCATCCTCCACTTCCACCTTGCTGACCTGGAGGAGCTTGAGAGTTTTGAGAATCACATTAGGCAAACTTTCCACTTGGCTCTTTTATCTACTCAGGATTTTGTTGAAGGCAAAACAAATTGTCTGAGTTCCACTGTGTATCTCTGTAGAAGGTCTGCTGAAACTCCGAATTGTTCCACATAACACAAGTGAGCAGGTAACAATTAAAACAAGAGTGAACTCTTAAAAGTCGCTGCTTGTGCCTGGGAGTAATTGACCAGGTTCTATTCAGGGTCCAATCTAAGGCCAAAGGGAAGTTCTTGATACCATATGCAAAGAAGGTTAGGCTTTCACATTTTACCTTTGATTGGTCTTCAGCTTGGTCTTACATTTTTTATAGTTTTATTTATTTTTGTTATTGACAACTCATTTTAATAGAATTTGCTATTTGGAGCACTTTCTAGTTCACCAAACTGCAGCATACATAGTAATACAATGTAAATTGTTCTTATAAGTAATTAAGAATTTATGCCACTCTGGGAAATTGAAAACTAAGAATTACTCATTAGTCAAACACACCAGAGGTGACTCTGACTTACATAAACAGAAGTTTCTAAATGGAGCCCTTTCTCCCTCTCTGGAGTTTTAAGTCCTGTGTCGCTTCCTTCCTTTCCATATTATAAGGAGACACACACACTATATATAGTTGAGCTTTCTTAAGGTTCTTCTGAGTTTAATGTAAAGCACAAGCACAAGTGGTCAGTTCCTCAGGCCTCAGCAGAATGTACTGGGAAATGGTTCTCTAACAATGCATTACCAGGAAGTATCGCTTTAATAACAGAGGAAGGGTGGATATCCCTGGCTGCTTTGCACTTCTGTTCTGCACCCACCCAGCCTCTGAGTCACAAAACTCCTTCCTTATCAGTCTCCCCACCAATCTTCCTACCTTCCACAGACCCTGCCTCTGACCTCGCCTGCACCTTCACCTCCTCATCTAACCCTGACCTCACCCAGTCCTGTAAAGTCACCAGCTGCTGACCAGCTTTTGTGTCTGGATAAGAAGAAAGGTTAGAGAGGATCTGAGCGAAACATGGATTTCAAATGTGCAGGATAAATCCTTAGTTGGACCGATCAAGAGAAACGGAGAAACTCTAACTTCCAACACCAGGAATGGAAGAGGGAGCAACCATGTAGATTCAGCAACAGCAAAAGAATCATCAGGCAATATTATGGGCAATGTTATGCCAATAAATTTCACAAGTTAGAGGATATGGACACATTCCTTGAAGAATGTAACTTAAGAAATGTCTAAAAAGAAAAAAAAATACTTGAGATATGAATCATCCCAGCCAAGGTTACAGAGCTTAGAAATCAGTCCAACAGCTTCAGGGTAAAATATGAAGAAACCAAATACTGACTCTAGATAGAGAAGAAATGTCTTAAAACTATGTTTGGTATAGTTTCCAGAATCAACAGAGCATAGCCTGTAGGCTGTGTCAAATATTTTAGATTTGGGGAGGGTGTGTCTTTGATTATATCAAATTAAGGAATGTGCATCTGACCTTCAAGCTTCTCATTCATGAAGCCTAAAAATGGTCTATTGGACATGGGAAAGTCAGTGGGAAGGGGGAGTGTTGGATGAGGTAAGCCAGCAGAGAGCCAGAAGTCCTGGAGGCAGATAGGAGCACAAGCATAGCAGCCCAACACCCTCTCGAAGAACTGAAACTCCCTATGGCCTTAAAGCCAAGATATTCTAGTAGTCTTAAGGCTACTTCCTTTCTCCTGAAAAGCTTACAAAAGGTATTTACATATTTTATGTTCTCCATAATTATTTTTCTAAATCAGTCATATTTATACAAGAATTGGATAGTTTTCTAGTAGTTCCACAGAAATGCACATTTTTATTTATTCCTTTGTATTCTTTCCATTCTTTAGTCTGTTTAATTGTGTCTGGGTTTTAGTATTTCTGTTATTCTAGGGTATCTTCATTTCAAGGTCCACGTTTTTGTTTTTGTTTTTAGAATTCATTCCCTTTCCCTTTAGCTAAGGCCCCATGAATGCTTGGTGACTGTCTGACCCCCTACTTTTGTCCCCATAATCTTAAGAACCTATATTGGTTTTGGCTGTGACAGTTGGCAAATAGCTTGGTACTATGTAAAAATGCTTTTTTGGGGTTTCCATTTTGTAGGCTAACTATGGAAATACAATAAAAGTAATTTAGTTTGTAAAGTTTCAGAAAGAATCAGGGGTTCTGCATTTAGACTGAAGTGAGGTCTTCCTTGGGCAATGCAAACTTTTTCATCTTCTCCTTGACGTGCATTCCAGTTCCAAACTTGGGGTTAGTGTTTGCTTCTTCCTCTGCTTAAGAGAGCTCTGGCATTACTAAGCTCGGGCCCAGGACTCTGTCCTCTGTGATGATTTGGATAATATTTTTCTTCAGAGGAAAATATATGACTATGAGAATGAATTTGTGTTTGCTACATTAACAAGTATAGAGTGGAGTTGTTAGAAGAATTCCTTTATTCATAAGTGGGGTATTAATATAATTTTCCATTCTATTTTGAAGAGATTTCAAACTTCCAAGTACTGTACAAAGAACTTGTTTTACCCCTGAAAGCACTTAAGAGTAAGTTGCTGGCATGTTGCCCCATCACTCAGAATATGGAAATGTGTCTTTCCTACAAGCAAAGACATTCTCCTACTCAACCACAATAAAAACCTCACCATCAGGGAAATAACATGGATTCTTGACCCCATCTAGCCCTCAGACTCCATTTGGCTTCATCAATTATCCCACTAATGTCTTTTCTAGAAACGGGTTTTAGTTCAGAACCACATGTTGTCTTTATTCAGCACGTATCTTTCATTTCCTACAAGCTAGAAGAGTCCCTTGCTTTCTCCTTGACTTTTATGACTGACATTTTGAAGAGTCCGAGATACAGACTATTCCTGAATTTGTCTTAGTCTAATGCTCTCTCGTGATTAAATGCAGGGGATGCATCTTTAGCAGGAGCATCAGGCCTCATGGGATCACTGGTGAAATCTAACAAACATTTGAGGAAGAATTCTTTACTGTTTTCTTTTCAGAAGATAAAATCAGAAGGAATAGTTGTGAAGCCACCGTTACCCTAATGTCAAAACCAAACAAAGATGTTACAAGAAAAGAAGCGACAGACCAGATGACTCCAAGATAGCTGGAAACTCCATCCACTTGCTCCCAGCCCCAGACTTACTGGAGCTAAACTGCAGAGCAATTGACTTGAAAACCCTGTAGAAGTGCAGTTGATCTGAAATTTTATACTAAGGAGCATGGAGGAAGACAAAAGAAGACGCTGAGAGTGCAAGCCCCCTCGCACCGGTGTGGTGGCTAAGAAGCTGGAGGGATGTTGCCTTGGTGGAGCCCCCTTTCTGGGAAGTGTGGGATCTCAGCCTCACAGAGGGGTCCCCAGTCTAGATCAGCAGAGACAGGAAGGGGAGCCTGCAAGGAGCACAAGGGATCAGCAGGGATTTGCAGCAGGAGTCTGATCAGTACACCAGCAAAGTCTTTGAGGGACCCTCTATTCTCTGGAAGGGCTTTGAGCAGAGAGCCCATCAGAGAGGAGACTGTGTGGCTTGGGAAGGAGGATGGGTCCTGCCCACCTGGAGGACACTGGCAGTGCCCCACCTGCCACCTTTCTGTGAGATGAAGCCAAATGGTGCTCCTGATGTCCCCTCCCCGGCTGGCTTCAAGGTGGGAAACTGCTTTGGTCTGGTGCCCTTCTTGATAGAGCCAGCAGAGCTCTGCTCAGCTGCAAACTGCTGAGGCCTTTGGAGAATGTTCTCTGTGACAGAAACCAGACTCCAACCCCCTGGGGAATGAATGCCAGCTGAAAGCAGCTGGCTCTGAGCCTAGCTGGGAATAGAAAGAAGAAGACAGACAGATCTGCATACTTTTCCATTATCATTCCATTGTATCTGGAACCCGATGCAGGAGATGAGAATGCTAGCGATTAATCTGGGGCTAGATGCCATGGCCAGTCCTGTCTCACTCCCTGCACTGCGGGGTCATTTCCATCTCTCTTTTACTCTAACAGGCATATTAATCATCAGAGGTGAGTGGCATTATTAAAAGCAGCTGCTAGTGCCAGCACTCCTCACCCCTACCCTACCACACTGTCTCAAGCAATGGTCTCTCCCAAAAAGCAGGGGTCTATGCCCAGCTCCACGGGTGTAATTATCCCTTTGCTCTCTAAAAATATCTGAATACACACATGCAGACGCACACAAACATGCAAATACACAGTCACAAACACACATGAACTAATGTACCTCTCAGAGGTGCCTGCAGGGAGCAGGGGTCTCGCTTTTCCCACTGCACTCTGCACAGAGGCAGAACACACAGAGCATCTTCCTGTAGCTGCTCTTACTTTGTCTGTCTGGACACTTTGGGGTTCCGTCTTCACCACAGAGAGAAAATACTTAAAATACCACTGAGCTCCAAGCCTCCTGGAGAGGCCCTGTGCATGGGTAAATTACATGGCTACTGAAGTTTGGGATAGCTCTGAGTTCCTCCTGCCAATGAGACAACAGACTGAACCCCCTAATTCAAAAGATTAAAAGAGAGAAATTCAGCAAGAACAAGCAGAGAGGTCTTGTTAGCACAATGGCAGGACATTGTTTTCATAATTATGTATATTTTATATAAAACATTGATGACACTAAAGCTGCTAAATTGACCACTAAAAGTTCATTATGTGATAGTGTCACTTCACATTAAGTGGTATGATAGGAGCCACAAAAATGCCTCCAAGGATCTTGTCTCAAGGTTGCTCAGAGCCTTGTGGGGCAGGTACAGATGCACATAGTGGGTCCTGGTGAAGCAGATGGTCTCACCTGTGAGGCACAAAGCTGAGCCATTTAGTGCTGAGCCATCTGCACTAAACATTCAGAGTCATATATGGCCCAGACCTAGAAACGAAACCCATTTCCATGAATAATCAAGTGGAACATAGAGAGAGGGAGGAGACTGATCCAATAATCTTACACCTAGAGGTAATCAGATTGTTGTTCAGTGATGTGGCTGTCACAGGGTCATGGTGTGCAAGAGACTGACCAAACCTGTTCTGTTGTTCAAAAGGCAGAGAGAGGGCTGGACAATCAGTATACACAGGTCACCTTAGGGGAACAGAAGTATAAACTCTTGCCACCCTAGGAAGGTGGCATTGGTGACATCTTGGTTCAGGGAAGGAGGGACCTTCTCATCAATGGTCTTAAACCCAGTCTCATTGGCATGATGATTTAAAAGATGAAAGTGTCTTTGACCCAAAGCCATTAAAATGGCATTATCTTCCTCTTCATTGTGATACTTTTGTTCAGGTCAAATCATATTAAAATGAAAAGTGGAAAATTCTATAAAAGATGAGGGGGGAATCCACAAAAGATTAGAAAGGGAATTAGGAAATTCAATCAATATCTATTTAACAGATATTTATCAAATATTTACATGTGCTGACACTGTAGTAAGTCCTTGGAGACATCAGTGAGCAAAACCAGGTACTGGCCTTCATTCAGCTTATATTTTAGCATTTAGAGACAAGCAAAAGAGACATAATGAGAAAGTAAAATATCTAGAAAACGGTAAAGAGCAGAGGAGATTTGGGTCAGGGTAAAAGGGGCAGCATAGTTGCAAAATTAAATGAAGGGGTGAATTCACCTCAATGAGAAGATGACATTTGAACAAAAACTTGCTGAAAGTGAAGGCATGAGCCAGGCTAATATATGGGGTAGGAGTGTTCTGGAAAGAGGGACCAGCTCATGCAAAGGCCTTAAGCAGGGAGATGACTGCATGTTTCAGAGAACACAGAGGCCAGTGCAGCCACAACACAATGAGCAAACAAGAGTCGTAGGAGCTGCACTCAAGATGTAACAGATTCCAGAACAGTGGTCCTGTAACTGTGGCAAGGACTTATCTTTTATTCTAAATCATATGGAGGAATTAAAGGTTGTTGTTTTTTTTTTAAAGTGACGCTGGTGACTTAAGTTTTAGGAAATAATTATTTACTCTGGCTAACTATTATGTCAAAAATAGATTATGATGAAATAGAGATGGAGGCAAGGGAACTAATGAGAAGAAGGCACTAGATGATGGTGTTTGGACCAGCATAGTAGCAGAAGAGATATTAAGAACTGGTCAGCTTCTGGATTTATTCTGAAATAGAGCCACTAGGGTTTATGACGCATTAAACCTGGGACGTGAGAGAAAAAGCAGAAATGAGAATAAGATCTGGCCTGAGCTATTAACCGGGATGGGGAATATGGCAAATGGAGTGGGTTCAGACCTGGGGGGAAAAAAACACACTGAGTTCTGCTTTGGTCACAATGATCTGGAGATATCCTTTGAAGTCTAAGTGGAAATATTGGGTAGGCAATTAGATATATGAATCTGAAGTTTGGGGGGGGGGAAGGTTTGGCTTAAAGATATAAATGAGGCAATGGGGATATCAGAACATATGGGCTGTATTTAAAACCACAAGACAAGGTGAGATCATCAAAAGAGATGATATCAATAAAGATGAGGATGAAGGACTAAATCTCAGGCATTTCAAACGATAAAGTCATGAACAGAACCAGTAAAGGTGGCTGAGAAGGAAAAGCGGTACATGTGGTCTCCTAGAAGCCATGTGAGAAAGTGTTTCAAGGAGAAGGTATTACTGAGTCAAGACAAATGTTGCTGATGGAGCAAGTAGAATGAAAACTGAGAATTGACCTTGATAAGTTTTAAGTGGGTGTTGATGACTTAATCCTTACTAGCATGGTATCAGGAGTAAGTGGGAAGAGATGAATTAGTGGCAGTAAGTGAGGTCTTTCAAAGAGTTTTGCTTCAAATGGGAAGCAAGAAAACGATGCAGAAACTGGGGAGGAAGTGGAGTCACAAGTCAGTTTAAAAAGAGAAACAATAAAATGCTTGTTGAATGATGGAAAGATCTAATGGAAAGCACACCCTTGATGATATAGGAGAGAGAAGGTTGAATCACTACAGCAAAGTCCTAAATAACAACCCTGAGAATGTGGCACAGGTGGACAGATGGGCATTCAACAGGAGTGTGATATCTATCTCTGAAGAAGGCAAGAAGGTAAAGGTGAGAGTACGGGTGTGGGGGGGCGGGTGGTGAATCAATAAAGGTAGCAGGAACTTCTCTGGTTGCTTAATTGTTTCCAATAAACTTAGAAGCTAAGGGAGAAGGAAGGGTAGAATATTGGGGATTTGATGACAGAGAAGATGTGATATGGTCATTTAAAAGAAATTGAAAGAGAGACATACAATATGATTTCCAGGCCACAGGGGTTCATGGCCCTGAATTTAAAGACAGACCTGTCATCATGGCAGATGTTTTTTTACAGTCATGTTTATCTTCGAAAGAGACTGACATAGAATAGGCAGAGAGTTAGATTTAACCAGGGCTGTGGTTTGTCAGGTTAGAAGAAGAGTAAGACAATGCTTATAGTGATTGACCAACAGCTCTGAGCTAAGTAAGGCGAGATGTGAGGAGGAACTTCATATCTGTAAGCTTGTCAATGGCTCTGTATTTCAGGTGCACTATGGAGCCAGCATCGATTGCCCCCACTGTTCAGGAGGGAGTGAGCAGTAGACAATTTGGGATTTGTTGGAGGAGCCAAGACAATCCTGGTGCTGCAATGGTGACATAGAACCTGCAGAGTGACATCTCAGGAGAGCTTAGGTGCAAAGGCCTTGGGAAAAGATGGTGGCATAAGATGGTCAAAGATGGGAAGTTAAACTGAATTATTTAACTCAATAATTAATTTGCTTCAATGACAGAAGACAGGGCATCCCAGAGACGAATTCAGAATTATTTTGCACAAAAAGGAGAGATCACTGTTGCTGTCAGGAACAGGAACTCAGTGTGCAGTCTCACTCTTCTGGGTTGAAATTGCAGGGTGACTGGGTTAGAATACCCCCTCAGCTCAACTAGCACCTTTCTCCTTGGATGGGAGGCCCACCCTCAAGTCTGACCTGTGTTGCCCAGGTAGGCGTTGGACCAAGGAATTCTTGGAGCTCCCCAGGAAGTGGCTAGCAGCCACTTCAGTTCTGTAAATGACAACCTGAGAAGCAGAACAGCTCCTGGATTCAGGCATCCAGAGACCTATCCTGGGCAGAAGGAACCAGTGATGGCTGGTACCTCCTGCAAGAGCAGGGTTAGGAGGGACCTGGGGTACAGGACAGAGCATTCAACCCAGGGAACCACATATGTCCACCACTTCCTGGGCACCAAGACCAGCCTCAACACTGACTTTACTCTGAGCCAATGAGCTTCTGGCATATCTTCTCCCAGGCTGGGCACAGGGTGTCCTTGGTACCTGGTAGGGCCAGGAAGGATCAGAAAGCCTCGGGTGGAGGCTCAGCCAGTATAAGAGGGTTATGGAGGCAGACCCTCCTTCCAGGTAGAGAGGAAGGCTGACAGACTGTAGGAAGGGGCAACAGCATGGATGAGAACATGAAGTCTGGAATGGAGAAGGAAATGGCTGGGTTAGTTGGAGGTTCTGTAAGGAACCAGGGTGCTACTGGCCCTGCCATCACTCTGGGGATCATTTAGGAATGTAAATACCCTGAGCCAAAGGCAGAGGCATCTTTAGAAACAGAAGTCAATAAAAGCTCTATTCACAACACCAAAGGTAAGGTGACAGTCTTGGTGTCCAGATGAATGGACAAGGAAAATGTGGGACATTTACATGGTGGATTATTCAGGCACACAAAAGAAGGAAACACTGCCTTTTGCAACAGTGTGGATGAACCTGGAGAAATTACACTGAGTGAAATAATCCAGGCAGAGAAAGGCAAACACTGTAGGATCTCACTCATGTGGAATCTAATAAGGGGCTTGGGGAAGCCAGCCTCACATAAACAGAGTACAAAAGTGGTCCCCAGGAGCTGGCAGGTGGGGAAAATGGGGTGATATTGGTCAAAAGGAACAAACTTTCAGTTAAAAGTTCTAGGGATCTAATGTAGAGTATAGGGATTTTGTTATCAACACTACTGTGTACATTAAAGTTCTAAAAGTAGAATATTGCTAAGAGAAATGCTGTATTTCCACTAAAAATAAAATGGAAACTGTGAGATGTGAGAAAATGAATTAACTGGATTAATCATTTCACAATGTATATCAAATCATCATGCTATACACTTTAAATATATGCAATTTTACTTGTCAATTATCACTCAATGAAATGGAAGGGGGAAAATAAAATGGTTGTCAAATTCTTACTCACTTTCTTGCTAGGCTGCTGTGTGCCCCTCCTCTTTCTTGGCCTCCCTTTTACTTCCAAAGGCTCATCTCAACACTGATGAGGGCCAGGAAGAGAAAAGTTAATATAATCCAACCCAGACACCCAGAGAGGTAGCAATGCCTGAGATGCATGCCTAGCAGGACTCAGAACTCCAGGTGAGCATCTAGGGGTCAGAGAATAGGAAGACGTGATTCTTCATTTTCAAAAACAAGTGGCTACCTGAGGACCTGAGGCTCGCTCCCCAGGTGAGGGAGGGACAGGGAAGCCTTTCTACCCTGGTTGGGCTGCCCCACTCCCTGGACCTGGGAATGGAGAAAATGGAACCGCTGTCACTTATCTCCACTGAGCTGCTGAGCCGGAGTCAGAGTGGTGGGAAGGAGCAATGCTGATGGGGCATTGAGAGAGTCCTACCAAGGCTGTTCTCACACAGCAAGCTTCTCCACCAGCCTGAACTGGAGTGGCCAGAGACTACAGCTCAAGGCTCCTGTTGGAGGAGTGAGGCTCACCCTCTGCCTTGAGCTCTGCAGGCTTCTCTGAAAGGGGTTTGGATAAGGTGGGGGGAAAGCCTTGGTCAGTCTGCAATAAACCACGAAACACCATCCTCTGCTTCCCTCTGCTGCCCATTCTGCCTCATTGCAGCTAGTTCAGAGCGGAGCCATAAGAACATCCTACATTAAACTGATTTCTCTTCTACCTGCATTTATACATGTCACTTTATGGCACAGATAACCTGAATGACAATGCTTTACATTAAACAGAACTCAGTGTAAGCAAATGGCAGGCTTACCTTTGATGTGGGGTAGGACTAACTGCCTACACAGTGTCCAGTCCAGGGAGCCCAGCAGCAGTGTTGGGTGACCATGCTCTATGGTTTTCACTGAGATGTTAGTAAGTGTCACAGAGCTATCTGATAGGAAAAGTAAGAAAGTGTGTTAACACTGGTCTGCACATAGCTCTTCTCCTCGGCCTTCCAGTTCCTCAGGTAGGGTGACTGGATGGTCACCGGGGATGCTAAGATTTTACAGTTTAGGAGCTTTTTATCCTCTCTGACAGCAGGATAACAAGGCCCTAGGGCTATGTGAGCTTTCTTCAGAGCTGGCTGCGCCATCCCATGCCCACCTAGCTACTGGGTGACTCCTGCGGACCCCACTGGCACCGAGCTGTACCTTCTGTACCTATGTGTGTGAATCAGCAAGGTATGTAGCTGCCTGTGTCAAATACCAAGGCTCACAGTGTCCCCAAAGATGTATTGTGGTCCTACTATGCTAGGACTTCACTCCCAGCTCTGGGAACAAGAGAATATTCCAAGCAGAGACGAACCCCAGCCCCAGCCCAGAGAGCTTTCGCAGACATTTCCCTAGCTCTCCAATGGCACCTTGTTGTGGAAACCCAGAGTCTCTAACAGTCTGGAAACGAGGTGATTTAATTGTAACCCTGGAGAGAAAATGACTCCATGCCCACAGAGCTAGCTAGGGACAGTCTAGGACAGGCATCCTTCCCCTCACCTGTGTTTCTCCTGCCTCCCAGGTTGAGACACACTACAGTCCATTGATAAAGGGGCGGAGACAAAATGGGAAGGCCAGGGAAGATGTCATTTATGGTGGGGCACCTGAGCCACACTGTATCAGCTTGGCCTCTGGAAGGCTGAAGACTAACGTCAGCCATGTGGCTAGCCAGCCATGTCTATATGACTGACCCCTACTAAACACTGGGGCCCCATGGCTCAGGTGAGCCTCCTTTGCAGCTGCTCCACCCATGTCACCACCATCATGATGGAGAGAACTCAGCACTATCCGCACAGCACCCCTGGGGCAGGACACTGGAAGCTCTCCCCCCAAAACACCTTGCATGCCTTTCCCCAGAGCTGGCTTCAGTCCATACCGCTGCACTATAATACAATGTGACTGAATTATAATGGCTCTTCTGCGTCCCCTGAGTTAGTCTAGTGACTCATAGATCCTGGCCGTGGCCTCAGGAAACCTGGATGAGGGCTGCCAGCAACCCATGCAAGCTGGGTAAGCAAAGAGACATGGTGCTGGCCTTGGGAGTGGAACAGTGTGCACAGGCTGGTGAAGTGACCATGTGACATGCAGGACTCCGATGGGGCTGCCATCACACCATCTGGGCGTGTGTCACCTCTGCCTCTGGTTCCAAAGCCAGAGAAATCACTAGTTGAAAAAATTGGCACAAGAGCATCTGTCTTTATGGTCAAGTCCTGGAATTCTGCTGCATCAGCAAGACACGATCTTTACCCCTAGTGGTTAAAAGTGGAAGAAGCTGCTGGTGAAGGACACCTCCAATCATGGCTGGCTGGCTTCACAGGAACAATTCTCAGACTGCAGGGAGCCTCTGAAGACCTTGAGGACTGGCTAGGGCACCCAAGCTGAGCCAGCCCCATCCCTCATTCCCAGTCCAGTGGTGGGGCCTGAGCATCACATCTCTCACTGCTCCTGCGGCTATAGGTCTGCACACACTTGGAGAACCACTACTTTAGAGGACCAGGTATTGCCCTCCTTCTTCCTCCTGGTGAGGGTGTTTATTTGGGAGATCATCTCAGGAAGCACAAACAAGGGAGCGGGGAAGTGAGATGGGGCAAGGAAGAAAGAAGATAACCAGGTGTTAAAGAGCAGGCCATCACTACGGGCTTCCAGGGTTCAGTCCTACCAAGGCTGTCTGAGGAACCATGTGGGCTACACCTGGGAATTAGTCCACTGGAGAGCTGGAAGCTGAGACACTTTGTCATCCACTCCCTCCCGTCCCCTCACCCATCCCTTGCACACCCCCTTGCCTGCAAGGATGCAAGCTCCTGGTAGGGGAGGGAATATGGGGGGGGGGGGCTGGGCAGAGAAAAAGGGAAGTGCATTTACTGAGACCGTCCCTCTTGGTTATAGGTGTACAGGCCAGACACTAAGGATGTTTTCTGTTATAGGTTTGATCAAGCAAACAAGTGACAAAATCACTTCCTTGTTTTGAAGTTAAATGCTTGTAATCCTCGGATCACTGACAGAAGGAGGGTACACACTGCCATCCAGCGGCTGCTAAGGACCTTGGGCCAGAGACAGCCATGTACTAAGTTCATGGTGATGCCTCCCTTCCATGTAAGCATAGGCCTGGCCCACTCAGGAGAAAAGTGGCATCGAGGATTCTTTCCTTCCCACGTAGAAGTATTCACAAACTCTAACATGGCCTCTTGCTCAGAATTATCTCCTAAAGTGATAAAGAAATAATCCCACTTTTGAAACTTCTTTCATTTTGACTTTGTCATTGGTTCAAACTGTTTTAAAATGTTCTGTTATTCATTCAATAATTTTTATTCTGTGTGTACTCTGCGCCAGGCACAGAGCTGAGGGTTGAGAATATGACACCTATGTTCTTGTAGAGGGGGCATAATAAGTAAGTTACAAAAAAGTAAATAAAATCATTATAGGTTGGGATACATGACTTGAAAGAAATAAAGAGAGTGATATGATAGAAAGTTGAGTAACTTGCAGTGGGGGTGAGATGAATGGGCACTTTTAATAAGATCGTCAGTGAAAGCCTCTGAGAAGGTCACATTTTAGCTGAATTGTGGGGAATAAGAAGGTTCCGCCCAGAGGAAAAGCCATGGTGGGAGCACTTAATGCAGAGGCAAAGCAAGTGCAAAGTCCCTGGGGTAAGAAAGAAACAGGCATCTTAGAACATAAAGAATGCCAGAGAGTCAAAAACCTATTGAGAGAGGGGAGGGGAAATGAAATAAATTTGGAAGAAGATGCAGGATCTCCAAGAAAAGAGAAACCACACAAAAGGGCATCTCAGGTGTAGAGAATTTAATATGGGGAATTTGTTACATAGTGATGGGAATGCTGAGGTGTCAAGAAATAGTGACAAAATCCAGGTATTGACAATGCCAGCTAGCCATTACAGCCCCTAGATAAAAAGATAGATAAAGGGAGGATGTGGTATAATCAGAGCCCACCTTCTCTGACCAGGGCAAGCTATGCACAGCAAGGGCACAGGGACAAGGACTACCTGTTACACAAACTGAAGCTATAGGTGTAGTGGCTGCTGCTGGGGAAGCTATGCCAAACAGGAAGAGCGGGGAGACAGGTCTCTCCTTCTCCATCAGCCAGCCTTCCGCCAGTGCCTCCCATTGGCTGAGCTGACCAGGAAGACAAAGGAGCCTGGGAAACATAGTTCCCTGCAGTGCAGAGGAGGTGAGGGGAGGGAGGTGGAGCATATGAATTAATATGTGTTAGTCCTACTTGATTCCACACAGTCAGCCCTTGATGCAAGGGCCACATTGGGTGCTTAATAAGTTGTTATTGGATTGTCAACTTGTCACAAAATGAGAAAAATCTGAGCAAATGACATCAAGGACATTCGTTCTCCCGCCTGCAATCAGTATAATTCTCTGTGTCCTCAGGCAGCCTGCCCCATTGTTTACTGATGTGTCAGAAGCATGTCTGTGTCACTGAAGATGAAGAACTATCAACCTCCCCCTCTACAACATGTTCTCTGCCACTGCTATATAGATGTTGTTCACAGTGAGTCTTGTGTTGCTGAAAGTTTGAAGGAATCCCCCACGAACAGGGTGAGGGTTGGCTCAGGCCTCCTGAGAATCTGCTCATAAAATCAGAACTAACTTCATGTTCCACAGAAACCATCCATGAGGAAATGATGCGCCGATCATTTCATGACTAGCTGATTATCACATAATTGGAATCAGGGAGTACTAAGAGCTTTTATTTCTTTCTCCCATTCCTTTATTTAAACATTTCCTCCCATCTCCCTGGTAGCCTGTATACACTGCAGCCAGCTTGGACAGCCTATGGCTTCATTTTCCTACTGTGATCTCCTTTGTGATTTCAAAAGGTTAACTACTTCATAGAAAATGTGAAATTCACCAAACATAGTGTTTTCTGTACTGAGCCACTTGAGCCTCCTCTAACTGGAAATGTGATGTAACAATGTTCAAAGTGGTCTGATCTGGTACTTCCAGATTTCCATGGCACTGACCCCATGGCCACAGGGAGGGAGGAGTCAGAATTTCCTTCCTGGTGATGTCTCAGCTCCTAGATGCTCAGGATTGGGTTGAGCCAGGCCCTAAAGGGCTGGTCTCTAGAGTTTCAGTTGAGAAAAGTGAGAATCAGGTGAGAATGGGCAAGCTCAGGTGCCCTTTAACATGGAGGCCAGGCAATGTCAGGTCCACCTCTGACTCTCTTGTGTCAGTGAACAGGCAGGCTGCAGTGTGGGGAGGTGGGGGGAGTGCCCAGGAGCAGCCCTCCCAGGAGGGGTGAGAGCTGGAGGACAAATACTGGGGTTTCCTCCTGCTGTAGGGGGCACTTCCAAAGCACACTTAACATGAGTCCTCGTGCCTTCTGCCCAGAGATGCAACCTTTGCTGCTCTCTATACTAACTGCTCACTGACCCTTCATTGCTCCCACTTCACATCTGGTCTCTCTGCCCTATTGCCCCATTCCCTTACAGGTGTGTCTGGGGATCACCTCCCAAATAAATTTCTTCCCCAAACAAATCTTTGTCTCAGATCTTTCCATGGGGAGACTAAACAGAGACAGAGAGCAGAGGTGAGCAGATGAGCATCGCTGCAGAGGTGCCCGTGAGCCGAGGTAAAAGAGGGAGGAGGATGGGAAGAGCAGTCCAGGAAGAAGGAATAACACATGCAAAGCCTCTGTGCATGCAAGACTCACTCCATCCTTCTGCCTACCCATGGGCCAGTCCCATTTATGAGGAAGACACAGTGGGGTTTCTCAACGGTGGGTGACAGTTTTGACATCTGAAACTTGATCATTCTTGGTCAAAGGGGCTATTCTGTGCAATGTAGGATGCTCATCAGCATCTTTGGCCTCTACCCACTGGATGCCAATACAACCTCCCAATTGTGATTACCAAAACCATCTACAGACATTGTCAAATGTTCCCTCAGGGGCAAAACTGCCTCTGTTTGAACTGAGATACAGAGGCTCTGCAAGGATGAGTATTTGTCCAGGGAGGAGGAGTTGGCCACTATAAAGTCCTCCTTCCATAGTCACATTCTGGACACGTGCACTGACTGGTAGCCCCACGGCCAGCATCTGGCCAGCCTACCTGTCCTTGACCAGGTGAGGTGGTGGTCAGTGAAATGGCATATAATATGGACTAGGAGGGTTCTGCTTAGTTGCTTTTTAGACCTAATTCTTGCCTTTGAACACTAGATGGACCCATTGCAATGCTGAACCCAGGGGAAGCAGCTGGCCAGGAAGGCTCCAGTGAATCCCAGCTACTCCAATTGGAAAATTCATGCTGGAGGCATTTTCCAGTTTAATTCCTCCAGATCTCCTCTGTCCCGGGATCCCAAAGTGCTACGTTTCTTCCAGACGAATCTGTGAGTGGGACTGTGTGGAGTGGCATTGGAGAGTGTGGACTGGGAACTTCTGTGAGCTTCACACTGGACAAAACCTCCAGGCTGTTTCATCTTTCTGTTGCCCTATCTATAAAGTGGGAGTGAACAAAGGTCTTATCTCATGGCGCTGTGAGCATTAAGTGGGATATCACATGTAAAGCTTGAAACCCGGCCAAGCACACAGCAAACACACAAAAGCATTAGCGGTGTCTTCGGAGGTTCCTCAACTTAGGCATTCTTTATCTGTTGAACACTTAGCATGAGACAGGGCAGGTTAATCCTCATCTGAAAATGTTTTTTCCATTGATATTATTTTTTTTAGGAAGGGAGGAGAAAGAAGAAAGAGAAATATCATGTGAGAGAGACACAGCGATTGGTTATCTCCTGCACACACCCCATCACTCTTTGGTGTGTGGGCTGATGCTCTAACCATTGATCGCACTAATCGCTGAAGCACACTGGCCAGGGTTCATTTTATCTTCCTAAAAACTCCATGAGATGTGCATTTTTTTCATCCTCATCTTACATAGAAGGAACCAAGGTGCAGAGTGCAAAGTCAGTGCCTTGCCCACTGCACACAGCTAGTATCCTGTGCAGGAGGCATTGGAGCTTGGCCATGCAGTCCTATAGTTGAGCATCCCATCACCTCTAGGGAAAAGTGGTCACTCGGATGCTGTTATTCCTTTTGAGAGGCTGAAGTTATTAAACAAGGAGGGCTCTGTGAGCTTTTGACTGCTCTGCACCCTGGCAGTCAGAGCAGGAATGACATGCACCTGTATTCCGCTAGGGTCTCCTGGAAGTGGGTTTTGTTTTATTCCTATAATGAAGGGACCACCAAGCTATTTCTGTAAAAGGTTAGAGATTAAATAGTTTAGGCTTTGCCAGTCATATGTAGGTCTCTGTAGTATCTAATAAACTATGTGATTGTAGCAGGAAAGTAGCCACAGACAAAATTAAGACAAATGGATATATATGGTACCAGTAAACATTTATTACAAAAACAGGCAGTGGGTTCGATCTGGCCCATAGGCCACCTTTTGCTGACCTCTGGTCTAATGTATGCATGTATCCAGAACTTGTACTTGAGATTTTGGTCTGACCCACTATGGGCCAAAGGCATGGCCCACTGAACGTGGACTGTGCCTCCACCATGGAAGTCCTGTGTGGCCAGGGACAGCTGGCATTGGAAGTCTTTCCAAGAGAAATAAATCTTTCCCCAAAAGGAACCAGTTAGTTTTCCAGAAGAGACAGGAAACAGCAGTGCCCATAAGAAAAAGAGTGGCTTGAAGGCCATCCATGAAGCAAGGCTGGGAGCCACCTTAGAATGTTGCTGGTCTCTGACCTCTGGCTCCATCGCAGACAGATTTCAATTGGCCCATTCAGGGGACAGCAGCTCCTTGCCCTACTCTGGAAGCCTGAAACACGTGACTGCATGGTCTCACTTCTCACAGACCTGGCCTGCATGTATGGTGCAAGTCAGCAAAGGCAGCTGTTGGCTGCAAGCCTGCTTTGGCCAAGTGTAGAGATCAGAGATCTTGCCACGCTCCTGCTCTGCTGCTTCTCCTGTCCATGCGTGGGCTCCTGTCTATCACTGCTGGAGTTATGACCTTGTCCTCTTATGTGACACGTTGTACTGATTGCCCAAATCCAGCTATTGCCTCAGTGTTAGGACTTAGCAGTGGAAGCCAGAGGTGAGTTGTGGTTTGTAATTCTATAACAGTGCTCACCAAATCCCCCAAAAAGTACCAATCCTTTGGAAAATAAAACAAAAAAAATTGTTCATGGAATTATTGTATCACCTAGACCTGCACAAAAATAAAACAAGAACAAACATCCAATGATATAGCTTCTGTACAACAATTGACAGCCAAACACATTTATACACTTATTACAAACAAAACTTTAAAACTAATAAATTCAAATTACCAACATGAATTTACCATCCTAGATGGGGTTTAAGGGTGAAACTAAATTGTCCATGATAATGGAATAGTAGAAAGCTGTATTTGCATGCTAACCTATATCCTTTGTTACATAATCATTATTATTTTCAATATTTTTTCTTTTAGTTATGAACTCATTTTAACTACACTTCGATTATTTGGTGGATCAATCAATTCTAATAGCACTCTACAGAATACAGAACTTAAAAAAATAAAAAACTAATAACAAAAGTTTTCCTTCATAGTCTGTAGATCACTTACAGGGATCTGGTGCAAGGACATAGCCTCGGAGAGCTGTTGGCTCAATAATGAGCCAATGTAATGAGTTCCAGTCACTTCTCTTTCGTAGATTAATTATAAGATTATTCACATTCCCTGGCTCTTGGCCACACTTAGTGACAGAGACTTAATTAATGGCAAGCAAAGCTCTCTCTGTAGGTGTGGATCAATGCTGTCTTAGGGGTTCCATGTTATCAGGAAAAGGGAAGTGAACATATTTGAAATTCTCATTTGAACTCAAAGACCCCCAAGAATACACCACAGACCTCCATGTAGGCTATAAATATGTAGGAAGATTGTTTTTTCCCTGCAGCAAGTTCCTTGACTAAACAATAATTATTTTCCCTTAGAAATTTATGTTGCCACTTGTAAAACTTAGCTAGTTCATATTCTGATTTCCTATCCAACTTCTTTTGCGTTCATTTATTTCTTAAGTGGGATTTTATAAGATCTATAAAGCAAATCATTTTCTGAAGAAACAAGTCTGATTTTGTTACGCAGGAGAGGGAAATAACATTCAATATACAAAAATTGAATTTATGGATTGTTCCAGAAAACATGTTTCCGTAAAGGTCATCTATACCTGTACCTATGTGTGTGTGTGTGTGTGTGTGTGTGTGTGTGTGTGTGTTATTGTTGTTGTTGTTGTTGTTGTTTTTAATCTTTGGGTCATGGAAGCAAGTGATTATTTAGATTAAACCATAGGCCAAAAAACAAATAGTGGGAAATGTATATGATTCAACCTAATACAAAACATTCAGATATCAGCCTTACTGGTGTGATGCACAGGCACTTTCTTTGAAAAATTTTTTTACAAAAACCAGATGCCATAGCTAAACCCAACAGTGACATTTCTAAATTAGCAAACAAACTGCAAATCTGTCCATCTGATGGGCACGGAGAGAGGCAGACCGGACAGTTGTTGGTGAGATATAATCGGGGGAGCCAGATGTCTCCATCTCATAGCTTCTTCCCCAGTGACCAGTGTGTGATGCCACCATTAGTGAATTACGTTCTCATTAAAACCTGTTCTCAGAAGGTATAGCTTGGGTAAGTTGCCAGCACAGTTTTCTAGCTTTAGCTTTGAGCATCAGCTGGCACCTCGGAGAAAAAGGTGAAGGGGCATCTGAGTCAACTGATTAAAAAACTCTCACCTACTTTACAATTTCCCTAAAGAGTGGACCTTTGGGTTGCCGGATGGTTTGTTATGGAAGATGGCGGCACACGGAGCTGGATGTTAAGGAGAAAATGACCTAGCGGGAAAAGAATTAAAAGAATGTCATCCTTGTTTGCTCTGGCTCGTTGTTTTAATACACCAGTCACCTTGACATTTCTTAAAGAATTTTTCAAGAGCATAAGTCAAAAAGCATGCAACTTGTCCAAATAAAGTATTTCAGGATCACAGGTGGGCCCAATAAATTTTGGCCGTGCTAGTTCTCTCTCAAGGGTGTGACTTAGATCTCATTGAAACAAAAAGCCGCAATACTCTTGATGGTGAGAAAATATTTTCTGTTTCAGGTGGCCAGGAGTCCATGAGGGCCACCCTTTGCTGAATAAACATCAGCACTGTTTAGTACTTGTGATGATTGCTCAGTGAACTTAGATAAGCAGCTTGCCTCTAACACTGAGGCAATGAAAATAGATGATATATTCCAATTCCTCAAAAAGGACTGCTTCATTTGACAAACAATATCAGATATGAAAAGCAATTAAAGCCCTCTTGGACTATCCATATGTGTGTTTATGTGTAGATTTGGGTTTATTACTCATTTAACTATTGTAAAATCTATTAGACTGAGCTCCATTAAAACACCCAACAGTGGCAAAGCACAGCAGAATTTAGAATGGAAATCTACATTCATGATGTCATTTAACCTAGTGTGCAGGCAAAATAAGCAGTGGGATTAAGAAATGGCTTTTGGGAAGTCAACATTGGAGAGATTTTTGAAGTATGATAGAATGTGACATAGATTGGGCTTCAGAACCAAACCTCAGGTTGCAAATCTTTTGCTCAGAGCCAGGTTCTGTGATTCAATAACTGTTTGACTTTAGGAAAGTTGAGAAATGATTAGAAGTCTCATTCCTCATTTACAGTGCTAGGGAAACAGGAATTCCTCTCATGTGGAACAGCAGTGAGGATTAACAATGTTTATAGAACAGTAATTCTAGGGGCTGGTACAGGTTAAGTACTTAGAAGCATCTGTTACTGCCTCTAGCGCTACTGTTTTGTTGCTATTATTATCATCTCACCACTTCTGATAGACTGCATTATTTGTCTAAGTCTTTACCCACCCAGTATTCACACCCCTGCCTATGTGAAATGCCACTTGATTTGGTTTGGCTAATATCCTGAAGGAAGAAGAGATATTTTTCTAGTTTGGAGCTTAGGATCAAGGAGCCTTATGTGCTTCCACTTTTGCTCTCATGCTTCTGCCATTAGCATGAGAGAAGATCCCCCTGGTTTGCTGCTTCTTCCTCAGGCTCAGTCCAGAATGAGTACATGTGGGACAGAGCCACTCTTGCCAACCCACACACCTGCCCTGAGAAACACAGCTCTTCAGCCAAGGCAGCCTGGAGCAAAACCCAGCCTATGTCAGCTGAATCCTGGATACTGCGATCAGGAAAATTTGTTATGCAACAATAGCTAATTGACACATCATTCTTCTTGTTAATTCCATGAGCACAAGACATTGAATGAACAACAGGCTGGTGGAAGTGGGTGATATATGGTGTGGAAGCTATAAACTTTGGAACAAAAGGGCGTATAAAAGAGAAGTGTGAGAAAGAAGATGCCAATGTCTGTGGAGATCACAGAAGACCTTGATGATGAAGCTGAGAAATCCAGATGTTTCTATTTTTCAGATGTAACCATTGGAGGCTTTGAGGTTGGTACACCCAAGCAAAACTTTAGGGGGGTGGGTGATTGGGTGGCAACTCTTTCACAGGCAGGCCAGGAGGGAGACAGGTTGAGCTACTAGGTACCACGGCTTCCCATACCTTTCTCCTGTTGTCCACTGGTTGACACTGCCCTGTTGATGGTCTCCCCTCCTTTTTCCTTTTCAGGGTAGCTGTAATCATCCTTATACCTGATTTTATAATTTATAAATACCACAGGGGACAGAGAGAAGATGTATCCTGCATCCCCTCTCCTTCCTTGGTAACTCAATTGCTCAGAACATTGTCTAGGTCTGGGATTGTTGTTTAAACTAGCATAACACAGGTGCACTAAGTAAGTGATCCACAGACTGTCCATGTGGCATATGCAGCTCCAACAACATGTTGACCCCAAGAAAAATATACATGCCAAAAAGGACCTGTCATGGCCCAAATTCATAAGCAGTATTGGAGCCATTGTTGCAGAGGTCCCTTATACATACAATTTAGGGGAAAGGCACATATCAGACTGCCTTGGGCTTCCCATCTCTGAGAAACCTAGCCAATGAGGAGAATAAGTGGGGATGCCTCTAAAATCATAATCTGACTTTATAAGTTTATCACTCTTCGGGACTCAGAAATAATTCAGTCCCTACACCATTTCTGGAGCCACGTTTAATCATATCTCTATTACTAGGAGCTGCGAGCTGGAAGAAAGCTCTGTCATGGTGCCTTGGCTCCTCACCCCAAATAGGAGTAAGAAGGTCTCCCTCCCCAACTTTCTGCAAAATGACACGTGTTGGTACATGTAACGTACTTAGAGAGGCATATATTGTATTGCAGATGACTCAGTAACTATCGAGTGCTATCATTATTGTGGCTATCACTGTATTAGTTTTCTAGAGCTGCAGTAACAACGTACCCCAAACTGGGCAACTAACAGAAATATTCTGGCCTCTGGTGATTGGCCAATAGTCTTTGGTACTCCTTGGCTTTCAGACACATCACTCCAATCTCCACCTTCCTCTTCATATGGCATTCTCCCTGTGTGCATAGCTGTGTCCAAATTTCTCCTTTTTATAAGAACGTCAGTCATGTTGGATTAGAGGCTTCTCCCATCCCAGTACAGCCTCACCTTAATTTATTGCATCTACAATGACTCTCCTGCCAAATAAGGTCACATTTTTCTGTGCTGGGGGCTGCAACTTCCCCATATGAACTTGGGTGGGATGTAATTCAATCCATGATAATAATCATGCTCACTGTGAATAACATACTGTCATTAGATAAAAAGACATTGTAAAATCCTACCTATAGATTTGTGAGGATTAAATGGGTTCTGTCCTGGTTTGACAGTGTGAACACATCGAAAGAACCACTGCTCTAATACAGGTTGAGAACTGCTAGCAAGGTCGCCTAAGACCATCAGAAAACATAGATATTTACATTACAATTCATTAACAGTACCAAAATTACAGTTGTGAAGTAGCAAGAAAAATAATTTTATGCTTGGGGGTCACCACCACATGAGGAACTGTATTAAAGCATTAAAAAGGTTGAGAACCACTGTCCTACAGGAACGAAAGCTCCTAACTACTACACAGGTACAAAATTGATTGATGACACAACCCTTTTAAAAATACTGAATCATATCAAAGAGCAAGCAGCCAGGGAGATGGTGGTCTTTTGCATTGCTTATACGTCCCTGTGCTGATGTTGAAAGCCCACTAAGATCGGTTGCTTTTCTATTTCTATCTTTCTGCTCTGCACCTCAGCTCCTTGACTGTAAACTTCTGGTCCAGTGGCATTAAAGTTATCCCTTCTCCAGGCTCCAGGCTCCCTCTTCTCCAGGCCACTGCCCTAGCTCTGCCTTTGCCTGGTTGCCTTTCGCTCCATTCTATTCCTCTCTGTCGAAATCCCATCATTCTCTGAAGCAGAGATCAGGTTTATCCCTGCCTTGCCCTGACCCCCAGCCTTTCCATGAACCCCTAGCACCTGTGGTAGATGGTCTGCAAAAATGGCCCATCACTCCCTCCAGTTCAGTATCCACACCCCATTGCTCTCCTCGCAGCAAGAGGTAAATCTATTGACTGCCTCTTGAATTGGGACTAGACAATATGCCTTGGCCAAAGAGGCATTAGAAAATGTGACACAGAGGAGGCTTGAAAAGGGTGTGAGCATTGGCTCAGCCTCTCTCTCTCTTTCTCTCTCTCTCTCTCTCTCTCTCTCTCTCTCTCTCTCTCTCTCTCTCTCTTTCTAATTGTGATAAAATACATGCAACATAAAATTTACCATCTCAACAATTTTTAAGTGTACAATTCAGTAGTGCTAAGTACATTCACATCATTGTGTCTCCAGTCTCTAGAACTTCTTCCTCTTACAAAACTGCCCATTAAACAATAATTCCCATCCCCCCCCCCTATTCAGGTCCTGGAAACCACCATTATAAGTGGGATTGTACAGTATTATGTGATTGGCTTATTCACTTAACATAATGTTCTTAAATTTCATCCATGTGTCAGAATATCATTCTTCTTTAAGGCTGAATAATATTTCATTGTTTGTATGTACCACATTTTGCATAGCCATTAATCTGGAGTTGAACACTTGGGTTGCTTACACCTTTTGGCTATGAAGAAAAGTGCTGCTCTAAAAATGGGTGTACAAATATCTCTTTGAGATACTGCTTTCAATTATTTTAGATATATACCCAGAAATAGCATTGCTGGATTATACCGTAATTCTATTTTTAATTTTTCCAAGAATCATCATGTTGTTTTTCTTAGCAGCTGCACTATTTTGTTTTCTCTATATCCTCGCCAACACTTGATATTTTCTTGTTGTTGTTGTTTTAATTTTATAGTTGCCATTCTAATGGATGTGAGGGGATATCACATTGGAGTTTTAATTTGTATTTTCCTAATGATAAGTGGTGTTAAGTATCTATTCATATACTTATCGGCTATTTGTATATTTAATTTGGAGTAATGTCTGTTCAAGTTTTTTGACCAATTCTTCCTTCATTTCTTCCTTCCTTCCCTCCTTCCTTCCCTTCCTTCCTTCCTTCCTTTCTTCCTTCCTTCCTTCCTTTCTTCCTTCCTTCCTTCCTTCCTTCCTTCCTTCCTTCCTTCCTTCCTTCCTTCCTTCCTTCCTTTCTTTTATAATAAGTCTTTACTGTTCAGATTATTACAGGTGTTCCCCCAATAGCTCTTCTCCACCTGATTCCCAATCTCACCCCATGCCCTTACCCCCGCCACTGTCTTCATTCATAGGTGTAAGAGTTTGGTTCAATCTCTCCCCTCACCCCTCAAACCCCCTTCCCCCTGAGAATTGTTAGTCCAATCCCTTTCGTTGTCCCTGATTCTATTGTATTCACCATTCCATTTTGTTCTTCAGATTTTTTATTCATTTGAATTTAGATTCACTTGTTGGTAGGTATGTATTTGATGTCTTTTTATTGTTCATAATTTTTTTTCCTTTTCCTTTTTCTTCTTCTTCCTCTTCTTAAAGAATACCTTCAACATTTCATGTAATCCTGGTTTGGTGTTGATAAACTCCTTTAACTTTTTCTTGTCTGTGAAGCTCTTTATCTGACCTTCATTTCTGAATGATAGCTTTGCTGGGTAGAGTAATCTTGGTTGTAGGTTCTTGTTGTTCATCATTTCTTGCCATTCCCATCTGGACTGCTTAGTTTCTGTTGAGAAATCAGCTGACAGTCGTATGGGTATTCCTTTGTGGGTAACTAGCTGTTTTTCTCTTGCTACTTGTAAGATTTTCTCTTTGTCTTTTGCCCTTGGCATTTTAATTATGATGTGTCTTGGTGTGGTCCACTTTGGATTCCTCTTGTTTGGGGTTCTGTGTGCTTCCTGAACTTATAGGCCTATTTCTTTCACCAGATAGGGAAAGTTTTCTGTCATTATTTCTTCCATAAGGCCTTCAATATCCTGCTCGCTCTCTTCTTCTGGCACCCCAAAAATCCAGATGTTGGTATGCTTTAAGCCATCCCGGAGGCTTCTTATGCTATCCTCACACTTTTGGATTCTTCTTTCTTTTTGCCTCTCTAGTTGGGTGATTTTTGCTTCCTTATATTCCAGATCTTTGGTTTGATTCTTGGGGCATGTTGATCTATAGTTGAGTGTTTGTATATTCTTTATTTTTATTTATTTATTTATGTATATTTGTTGTTCATAATTTTTAAGGTATTATATGTGTACATAGCTTACCATTGCCCCCCTCACCCCCCATTCATGCCCTCCCTCCCCAGAGTTCTGTGTTTGTTGGTTGTACTTATATGCATGCATACCAGTCCTTAGGTTGATCTCTTATCTCCCCCCAGGTCTCCTTCCCCTCCCCACTGTCATTTGACAGTCTTCTTGTTTTATGGTGACTATCTCAGGACCACAAGAATAGAATCTGCTCCTCCTCTGGTTCACACCGCCCCTCCCCCTGCCCCCCCCCCCCCCGTCCCACCGCTTCTCTGGGACACACGGCCCCCTGGGACACAAGGCTCACCCGGGGCACATGGCCCCCTGGGACATGGCTCACCTGGGGCACAAGGCCCCCTGGAGCACATGGCTCACCCAGGGCGCACGGCTCTCCTGGGACACCTGGCTCACCGGGGCACATGGCCCCCCTGGGATGCTGGGGTCGTGAACAGGAGGCTGCGGATGTGGAGGCCAAGCTCCAAAGCCACCCACTCCCTGGGCCTGGGGTGGAGTGAGCTCCGTTCTCTGTGGGCTTCCCTCACTCTTGGTGGCGGCGGGTGCTGCACGATGGTGGCTCAATTTCCATTGTAGTTTTAAAATCCACAAGGCAGCAGCAGCAGAAGCTCCGGCCCGGCCATGCGGTGGAGGACAAAGGACTCGCCAAGGCTGCAAATGGAAGGCGCCACACCAGCTCCTCACCAGCATGGCAGGCATAGAAGTAGGGCTGAGATGGCTGCGGGTGGGGAGACCACACTCAAAGGTGTCTCGTTCCTGGCAGGAGCAGAAGGTGCCGGGCATCAGCTCCCTCGCTCCCCTGGTGGGCCGGCCGGGAAGGCCCACTCCCCTGTATATTCTTTATTTCAGACTCTATATGCATAATATCTGGCTGGTCCTTTTTCACGTTTTTTGTATTCTCATTAAGGTTTTGAAGTTCTCACAAAGCTTCTTGGAGGTCTCATCAAGTTTCTCAAAGGTTTTTAGAAGATTCTTGAGTAACCTTATAAATGTGATTCTGAACTCTGTGTCATCCAGTAGTTTACTTTCCTCAATCTCTCCCATTTATGACATGCTTCTGTGTCTCCTCATTTTGGCTGCCTCCCTGTGTTGATGGAGTGGCTTTGTGTGGTCGGTGACCTATTGGGGTCAGTAGCTCAGCTTTCCCAATCACCTGAGGTGGTCGTTTTTGCTATATCCCTTTGTGGGCTGAATGCAAAGTCTAGGTGTAATTAAGCCTTGATTGCTGTTGGTATACTGGGAGGAATTGACTCCAGGCCAATTGTTTATGAGGACCTGTTGTGTCTATAAAGGAAGAACTGCTGCACTGGAGACCTGCTTTATTTCAGTAGGGCTTTGGTGTTTACTGAGGCCGCCTCCCGAATGTGTCACTCATGGGTGGGAGGGGTTAAAACTGAGCACTAGGAACACTGGCTTCTGGATCTCCAATGGGGTGCGGTTCAGCTACTGCAACATGCAGGTAGAAGAGCTACAGTGTGAACCACAGTCCTCTCCTCCTTTGCTAGGTTAAACTGCAACTGAGAGGGCCATTCATATGCAAAAGCCACTGGTTGGAGCGTGGATGCGTTGTGAGGGGAAGAGTCTCAAGGCGGAGTCTCAGGACATCAGTAGGCTGGGGTGTGGCCAACAGCAATGGCTGCCCATCAGTCACCTCTCCAATCCACGTCCCTGCATCTCAGTGTCTACCGGCATCTCCCCCCCCCCCCTCGACTTGCACCACAGCACAGCAAACAAATATTCTTGCATGCAGCTCTGCAAGCCAGCCACCCTCACTTTCCAACCCAATGGCAGACAGTCTAACCCAGCCGTGGGCAAACTACAGCCCATGGGCCGGATCCAGCCAGTTCGGCTATTCTATCTGGCCCACAGAGCCGAAAGAGCAGAGGGTTCTCTTACTTTCCCCTCTGCTCTTTCACCAGCAGCCCAAGATGAGAGTGCCAGCATGGTCAGGTTGCTTTTGTTCCGGCCCTCCAGTTCAGTTTAAGAACCCATTGTGGTCCTCGAGTCAAGAAGTTTGCCCACCCCTGGTCTAACCTCTTCCCAGGAACTGGATTTCAGAGAGATCGGGAGCTTGTCTCTCTTCCGGTTGAAGAAAGCAACGCCCTCCACCAGCAGGGATCCACCACCAGCCCTTATTGCGTCCACGCCCCCCCACCTCAGTTTTTCAGCATTTGTGCCCTGAATTCTTCTCTTTCTCTTTCAGTATAGTTGTAGGGCTTCCTTTAAGCCAGATTTCCCTTGGGTTTAGGGTGATAGACGTATTATTTTATAGTTGTATATTTGAAATTGTTGTGCACAGCAGCAAATTAGGTGTGTTTACCTATGCCGCCATCTTCATTCTCCCTTGACCAATTCTTAATTGGGTTGTTTGTTTTTGATTCTTTAGATGTAGGAGTTCTTTATATATCATAGATGATAACCCCTTATTACATATGATTTGCCAAATTTTCTTCCATTCTGTAGATTGCCTTTTTATTCTGTTGATTGCCTTCTATACAGCTTGGACTCTTTGGATACTTGAACACTTCTGCCATCAAGGGAATGAGACTGGGTTGACCTATTAGAAAACAGGACACATGGCTATTGTATAAGTGACATTAAGCTAGGTGACATTGAGACCACTTAGAGACTAGCCTGCTACCACTGAGCTAATTCAGTCTAGAACTGCCCAGTATTTGAGAAAACCTGGAAAATAAGTAGTGTTTGTTTCTTTAAGCTCTACATTTGGTTTGGCTTCTTACAAAGAAAAAGCTGACTGATACAGCACCTGGGCAATTCCTTTGTGTGTCCAGCCTGACTGTAGCATCCCTGATCAGGAATTACATTGTTTAGCATTCTCAGAAACTCTCTCAGGACTTAGCACTTTTACTTACTCATTCAAGTGCTAGAGACATGTTTGTTGATTGATAATTTTATCCAAAGTTTCCACTGGGCTTCAAGGACCAGTTTAGTAATTGAATTTCTTTAAAGGCCAATCTAGGTCCCCAAGCACTAGCCTAGAACAATGCTGTCACATCAACTTCTTTTTGGGAAAAAGCCAACAGGTCATAAGATTTGACAACAATTATAAGGCCAACAAAGAACAATTTGCTGGGTTGTACAGACCCAAGGCATTAAAGAGCCTTCCACTCAGACACACATCCTCTTTCCTGATTCCTCCCTTAATTCCTATAGAGAACTTGAGGAATGAATACCCAAATGAATTGATACAGTTATGGTTAAAAACAGCATCACACAAGTTGCGGGTAAGGATTTTTCAGCTGCTGAAATGGGGAAGCAAAATTTCTCTCTCTTTTATTTATTTGATAGGTAAAGGCAAATTGCATAGAGATAAATGACATTTCCTGTCATTTTAAAAGTTCACCACCAAAATTATACAGAAGAGTTTTTCCTAAAGGCTGGAAGTATGAAATTGGACTATATGTTCAGCAAAATCGGATATATACCAAATCCTATCGATAATGTGACATCTTTTTGTTACCAGTTTATAACAAAAGGCAAATATTTCTACAAGGTAATGTGAAACAGAAGACCATTTTGAATGTTCTAAATTAGGAATAGGAAGATAGGATTTCGGTAGTGTCTGTATTTTCAGGTCCCCAGAGTGTGTTAGTTAAGACAAGTACCAGCTGTTGTGGCATTGGCATAATGTAATAGAAAATTCTTCCTTACTCACATGAAGTTCAAACATCCTGATAAGTGGCCGTGGAAAGAAGTGGGCTTGGATTCAGAAAGTGCTCAGTTCCACACAGTGGATAAGTCATCTTCAATATGAATCTGCCAAGGCCACTGTGAGTGTTGTTCTCCAACCAACAGGTAGAGGGAAAGAGAAGGATTATGGGTGAGAGTTTAATCAGCAGGCCTGAAAAAAGGTGGCTGTCCCCACTCCTTGCATTTCATTAGTGGGACTCAGTCATATGATGACATCTAATGGTAAGAGAGGCTTGAAAATGTGTTGTTTCACATAGATTGCCACCCAGGTATGACCCCTCCCTCCAATTATAATAGCATATTAAAGAGCATCACATGGATGAAACATCTCACATCCAGACTGGGTGATACTATGACATGCAGTCAGTATGAAATTTTGGTAGGAAATCTGATTGCATGCCAATGTCCTTCTTATATAAAGCCAAAGCACAAACAGATTTCAAAATACTAGTTTATAATGTATTATATTCCTGATATGATATCATCAATAAGTCATCAAACTACAAATGCTGGTGAGGATGTGGAGAAAAGGGAATCCTAGTACACTGCTGGTGAGAATGCAGACTGGTGTAGCCACTGTGGAAAACAGTATGGAGTTTCCTCAAAAAAATTAAAAATGGAACTGTCTTTTGACCCAGTGTTCTCACGTTTGGGAATATATCCTAAGAAAACCAAAACCCTATGGAAAGAATATATACATAACTCAGACACAGGCAATGGTATGGTGATAGCCAGAGGGAAAGAGGTCGGAGGCTATGTGGACCTAGGCAAAGAGGAAAAAATGAAAAGAGAAAGAGACTTTGCTTGGGTCAGTGGGCTCATGCAGTGTGCAGATGAGGTTTTATTAAGTTGTACAATTGAAAACCAGTATGATTTTGCAAACCAATATTACCCCAATACAATTTAAAAATAAGTAAAGAAAAAATAATTATAATCTCAAAAAAAGAACTAACATTTACAGAATACAAACCACCATTTCTCTCCACTGGGAGCTTATATTCAAATTGAGTAGATGACATATTTACTAAAAGAGTATGAAGCTGAAACCGGTTTGGCTCAGTGGATAGAGCATCAGCCTGCGGTCTGAGAGGTCCCAGGTTCGATTCTGGTCAAGGTCATGTACCTTGGTTGCAGGCACATCCCCAGTAGGGGGTGTGCAAGAGGCAGCTGATCAATGTTTCTCTCTCATCAATGTTTCTAGCTTTCTATTCCTCTCTTTTCCTCTCTGTAAAAACTCAATAAAATATATATATTTTTAAAGAGTATGAATATTGCAGTATCTATTTGTTTGTATTTGTCTTATATGTGTGCATTTTTGTACACTTTTCTTATATTCAAACCAGGATATAAGAAATAAAATTGTTTGCTACAAACCATTGAAAACAAAACCAGTACTCAGATGCTAGAGGTATGTCAGAATAATCAATAAATCCTAGGCTATAGTTATTAGAAAAGTCTGCAAGAAGAAAGTAAGACAAGCGGGACTTAAAAGAATGCCTTATGTGATTAGTTTGGAGTGAAAATCAGAGGTCAAAGGGCATCAATGCTGATGAGGAAGACGTTGGCACAGAATGTGTGTGATGCTGGCAGCAAAAAAGTTCCTGTCTATAATCTTTTAAAAAAAGGGTAATGGGCAGAGAAGAACTCAAATACCAAGGACCTGTGCTCAATGCTGAGTTGGGCCTTGGAATCTAGCCCCAGGCAAACCTATCTGGTTCTGCTTCCCCAGGATGCTCAGGCAAGGTGGGGCCGGATGGTGGGGTTGGGGAGACTTCCTTAAACATGTGATATTTAAAGCACCCGCAGTCTGCACAGGTATTGCTGAGAAAATCAGTTTCCATTTGATGCTCAGATAAGAGGGAGCTACAACAGGGTCTTGTGAATCATAATGATATGATGTAGAAGAGTTTTCGTTTGGTTTTGTTTTTAAGACATGAATATAGTGAAAGGGAGGAGCAGAGGCTGGGGTCTGCAAACACAAACTGGTCATTAAGGTAATTGGGAAAAGGACTTTGAATGTCAAGAGCAGCAGTCATGGTTTGGATGTGGTCAGAAAAGCCCCCAGACACACCCTCCCCCCTTCCAAAAGGATGCTTTTCTTGAAGAAACTGTGTCAGCCAACAAAAAGTCAATGATAGTCTTCCTTCTGGAAGAAGCGGGTCCCAGGTGTGAAGCTCTTAAAAGTCTCCAGCCAGGACTGGCTTTGAAACCAGGAAGCTGGGAGGCAATGTGCATCTGTAAGCCACTCGGAGCAGCAAGGAACCTGGACACTTCCCGAGGGGGTGAATCCACATCCCGCCATGCGTCTCTCCCTTCCACATGACTGTTTGCCCACCTGAGCCCAGCCAGGTCCCTGTCCCCCACTGCTTTGGAGAAGGGACTAAGGAACTGTGGACAGCTGTGCTCCAAGTGAGGCCAGGAAGCATCTCGAGGTCCTCCAAGGGGGCTTTGCATCACAAGGGACTCATTATTTCCTTGGCTGGGAAAGCTGTGTTTGTCCCAGGCCCCGGGGAGCTGATGAAGTGATAATGTGGGGACCCCTGGTAACTCTGGATTCTTCAACAGAGCTCAGCCTGACAATGGCCTGACAATGGCCTGACAATGGCCTGGTGTGGTCTGGCTGCATGGAAAGCAATTGCTACTAGCCAGGGCATTCACTGATATGTCCTGCTGGTTCCTCTTCAACAGCACAAATTAGAGATCTTCCCTGAGCGCCCAACTTAGAGACAGTTCCTATGCCAGCATCTGTTTCCACGGTAGACAATGTGTTTCTTTCCCAGGGAGACCCCATGCTGCATGTGGGACCACACCAAGAGAGGCGTGCGAGTTGGGCATCCTGGTGTGTCGATCCCAGCAGGTCCTGTGCACAGGGTAGGGTCTAATTCCACAATAATCAGAGGTGACGGGAGAGAAGACCTTGGGCTTTTCAAAACCAATCTAGAAATGATTACAACAACAGAGAAGAAACTAGGACACTTGCCCAAGTTACACAAAACAAAACAAGCTCACAAATACTGAAGGCATGCTGTTCTTTATGCTTTAAATCGAGGCCATGTCTAAAGCCTGACACAATGTGAGGGTGCTTCTCACAGTAACCATGGCTGTTTTGCAGAGGGGGATATGCCATCCTGCAGAGAAGAGGCAGGCTGGGTCTGGGCAGACAGTCTCCAAGCAAAGCACAGCACTTCCCTTGCCCTCCCTCTGAACTAACTAGCCAGTGGGAGAGCATACACCAAGGCCCAGGTGGCTCACAGGACTTCAGATCACAGTCCTGGGTGCTGTTGGACCCTGCAGCTCAGATGCGCACCATCTTTATCATGACGCATGCGTGGCCAGCACCTCAAAAACCCCCACAGCTGCACTCTGGAAAGCAGGGACAGCATTAATTTTGCTTGTAACACCGGCTTATCCATACCAGGAGCCCAACAACCACTTACTAAATCAAGAAATCCGTGCTATTATTCTACTCAGGGCTAAATTGCAACTTTTAATGTAATAGGAAAAGGTACAAATGCTACTATACCCTGTGAGCAACCTTTCACTGATTCTTGGGCGATAGCTCAAGAAGGACCCCATCCTGGCAGGTGGGGTCCTTCACACTGGTGCTCTAATAGCTGCTCTACCAGGTTGAGGCTGACTTTGTAAGAGAAGTTAGGACTAGGTGTCAGGACAAGGTTCGTAGCACAGGCTGTATTTGCAGCAGACACTCAACAGACACTGGTCAGAAGACATTTGCATCCTGCTTCTCTTGATTTCAGGCAGGTCCACTTCCACCTGAAGGATGAAGAACAGTCCTCAAGGGCTTTCCTGGACAGACTGAGCATTGCCGGTCTTTTAGGCAAAGGAATCTTAGAGCATATTTGAGTCTAGTTTTAATAGCACTTTGTCTTCAAGAATTTCAGTGCAAAAAAACCATGAGTCATTTTGCAAGTATCTTTCAGTCAATTTTAAAAAAAAATTAGGTAAAATCATTTTTATTTTATTTTTTGGCAAATATAGGAGAAAACTGGTGTCAAGACTTATGAGGCTTATCTCTATTTTGAGCTGTTAAGATGAAAGGGGTATATGTAGTGTATGGAACCCCTTAAAGCCTCCAAAGAACTTAGCCATGGAAACAGATGGTCAGCTGGGTCTGTGTGGCTCAGTGGTTTAGTGACGACTCATGAACCAGGAAGTCACAGTTTGATTCCCAGTCAGGACACGTGCCCAGGTTTCGGGCTTGATTCCCAGTAGGGAGGCAGCTGACAGATAATTCTCTGTCATCATTGATGTTTCTCTCTCTCTCTCCCTCCCCTTCCTCTCTCTGAAATCAATAAACACACACACACACACACACACACACACACACACACATCAGAGGCCTCTAACATACATACATACATATATCTATCTATCTATCTATCTATCTATCTATCTATCTATCTATCTATATATATATATATATTGGAGGCCTAGTGCACAAAATTCATGCACGGTGGTGGGGGGAGGTGTTCCTCAGCCCAGCCTGCACCCTCCCACAATCCGGGACTGTGGCTCCTAATCATTCACTTGCCTGCCAGCCTGATTGCCCCTAACTGCTTCTGCCTGCTGTCCTGTTTGCCCCCAACTGCCCTCCCCTACTAGCCCAATCGCCTGCAACTGACCTCCCCTGATGGCCATCTTGTGATGATATGAGGGTGTCCCACAAGAGTTCGAGGGCTACCTAGGCTTTTAGTAGAATAGATATATGAGACAGAGAGAGAGAGAGAGAGAGAGAGAGAGAGAGAGAGAGAGAGAGAGAGAGAGAAGGGAAGGGAAGGGAAGGGAAGGGAAGGGAAGGGAAGGGAAGGGAAGGGAAGGGAAGGGAAGGGAAGGGAAGGGAAGGAAAAGGAAAGGAAAGGAAAGGAAAGGAAAGGAAAGGAAAGGAAAGGAAAGGAAAGGAAAGGAAAGGAAAGGAAAGGAAAGGAAAGGAAAGGAAAGGAAAGGAAAGGAAAGGAAGGAAGAGGTGGTTAGAACTGAAGGAAAAGCAGAGATAAAATTATCTGCTCCTCTATTTCTGCTCCCTTTCCAGCTCCCTTTCAGATCAGGTTCAGGGGACCTGCCCAAATGTGCTCACAACTTGTTAACAAAAGGACAAGACTGACTAATGTTGCCTCCCCCAATGCCTTGCTCTTTGTCCTTGCTAGTCCAGAGCAGACACAAGGGGACAAACCTGATGGCATGAACCACAGAACTGATCCTTTGGGTTGCAAGCCCCCAGTCTAGTGGAAAAGTGAGGAAGAAACTCTCAAACTGTGGGAGGCCTTCTTCTGGGTTCACACCAGAGAGGCTGTTCAAATATCCTGTTTCCCCGAAAATAAGACAGTGTCATATTAATGTTTGCTCCCAAAGATGCGCTAGGTCTTATTTTCAGGGGATGTATTATTTTTCCATGAAGTAGGTCTTATTTTCGGGAAAACACGGTAAGGAAGAAGGGGTGCCTCTGCATGACAGTGGCCTGAGTGTAGACATGAAGTAGGGAGAGGCCCCCATTGAAAGAACCAGGATGCAAACCATAAGCCACCCTTCTAAACATCACTACATCTATGGTGCTGAGTCTTCTACAAACCCCATCAAATTATCTGACACTGATATTTTCAAATGCTTATGTTACTGCTGACCTGTGACCTTGCAACTGCTAACTGCTTCTATCTTTCATTGTTTATCAGCTATTTCAATATTTGACTCAGTCATTTAGACCTCAAAAAATGCCCATCATGGTCTTTAATAATTCCAGATGGCTTTCTGCAGGCCCCCCATGTGACCCCAAAGACTTCTGGATGGCTTTCACTTCCACACTCTTTTCACAAAACACTTTCAGGATGACCATCCCATGTGAACAGTCACAGAAACTGATTATTTGGTTAGTAAGGTGGAGAAGAACAATGCGGGGGAGGGGCATTTGTAATGCTTTGAACAATAAAATTTAAAACATAAAGTAATTGTTGATAAAAATGTGATAATGGGTGTGAGAACATGCTTTAAAGAAATCTGACAGAGCCCCAGGTTTAAGTAAAAATTTTGATATATGACGATTTAGGTCGTGTACTCTTCAATCTCCCCAAGTGTAACATTTCTCAGTATATTTTGTCGCATTCTGTGAATTTTGTGGAAATTATATTAATTTTGGAACATAACAAGATCAGAGCTGATGTAGCCACATTTCCCAAGGGGCCCGATCTTTCGCTGATTGTCTCTGATTAGCAGCTCCTCTGGGACCCTCTTTAGAATCTCAATCTGTTCCCTGAGAGCTAAAATTTTTCCACAGGAACCCCCAGCGAGGAGGCAGGAAGAGAGAAACCCCCACAAATGGTTTCAACATTATTGAGAATGAAGGCCTCTTTTCAGTTTGTATGTCTAGCAACCATTGAAAAGGGGAACATGTTACCCTAAGTTCTATAACAATTGTTAAATAAATCTGAACTTTTCTAACCCGCTGTAACAACCTGTCTACTTTAACTTGGAAATAGTGCATCCAATATCTCATTGATTGTAAAATGTACTTTTTAATGTATACTTTAATGTCTGTAACTTTGGCATGTTTTTGACAAATGACAATGTCCTTATTGTCTAATAGTGCATAAATACTGATGGCTTTGCAATTTGTGGCATCCTAAATTTAATGGAATGCATCTTAGGTAGAAAGTATAATGTTTACTCAGCCCACTGGCTGTGCACGGTGCAATGCAATTTCTCGGCTCTTGGAAATCATTGTCATTCTCTACAGCAGTGTTTCCCAAAGTGTGGTACGCGTACCCCCAGGGTACAAGAAGAGTTTGGTGGGGATATGCACTGCACTGTGCTTAGCTGCACCTAATTCTACGTTCTCATGAGTCAAGTCATGGTCCGGTGTGCAAATAAATGTTATTTATAATATAACTTTTATTTATATTTTATCATGAATAATTTTATTTTTAGTTTATTATTATTTTGTGTATGTACCAAAAAAATAAAAAATAAATATATTTTGATTGTTATTAAAATACATCCTTTTTTTTGACGAGGGGTACTCAGCATTACGAAAATTATAGAAGGGGTACACGTATGTCAAAAGTTTGGGAAACACTGCTCTACAGGGATCCTTTGCCCCACAGCCTGGGAAATGACTACTTTAATGTACCCTATCATGTGTATAATACATGCACCTGGTCATTCTTCACTGGCTCATATGGAGGGTTCTGCATTGGTTGCATTAGCACCAAGCATCTGAGCCTTTTCTTAAGCGCTTAGACAACAAAGTTGTCTTATCTCCTGATTCCAACAAAGCAATAAGTTACTGTTTAGATGAGTCGGTGGCCAGAATGTTTTTACACAACCCATTGTTTATCTATTGCAATGTCCAAAACAGTAGAAAGTCTAGTAATAAACTGTTTTTGAAGAACTTACAGTTCATTTGCTACAAACTTGAGCATTTGGAAAATAAAAGAATACTATACTAGGAGGCTCCAGTTGGAAGGTACTGGGAATTTCAGAGCACAGGTCGGGGAGGGGAAACGCAGGAAGGACAGGAACTGAGACAAGCATGAGAGAATTTGAGCCGATTTATTGAACATCAATTATCTCATGGGTCCTTTTGTTTGCTATCTTGCATTCATGACCCCATAGCCTCATTTTGCAGTGCTTTCGGTTCTCCCATTGTAGAGCTAATAAATGACCCAGGTCTGGCTGACTCCAGAGTCCATGATTGTCATTACCCCACATAATCCCCCTAAAAGACAGGCAGGGGCTCAATAAGTAACAAGGAGGGAGGTGTTTCAGGAGGGAGAAAGGAAAACAAAGGTCCGGTGTCAGGAATGTGTATCTGGTTAGGCCAGTTTCTACTGGAGAGTGATTGTGGAGCACAGTGAGTGATAAACCTGGGACCTTATCCCATAGATACAGAGAAGAGTATTGAATAGCAAATTGTACTGTTAAGTGTATTATTTTGAGACAATGCCTCTAGCTCACTGTGCAAAATACATTGTGATACATGTATAGCTGGTAAGAGTAGGTGAGAGAGGGGCAGTGAGAACTCCTAGTAGGAAATATTTTAATGGAGAAATAATAGCTGGCAGTGTTGTTTACAGTCATATAGACTGCAAACAGACTTGGGTTGGAGTCCACAGCTAGCATTCAGTGGCTATGTTACCACAGTTAGCCTCTCTGAATTTCAGTTACTTTATCTGTAAAGTGGAGACAATATCGCTTATCTTGCTATGTTGAAATCTTAAACCAGATATTGAGAATAAAGCATTATACTTGGCAATCGTAGGCATTAGCAAAACATAATAATCTATTACCACTGTTGTTATACTTGCTCTAATTAGTCCTTGAATGGCTTTCCAAAAATCTAGTTAGAAAGTTCTGGAAGATAATACCATTTTACCTTTCCAATACTGGTCCAGGTGTAAAATGCGACCCTTCAGAATGAGGTATAGTCCTTTCATTTCTCATCTTAGGAGATGGGTATCAACTTGAGAACTGTCACCCATTATGTAGGCAGGTCACACTACTTGTGTGGAAAGGACTGAGCCAGGAAACATCTGCCAGGAGAGAACAGAATCACCATATCCCCCTGTGAACTGAGAAAAAAATATTTACTAACAAAGGCTTTTGGTGGATAACTGGGCTCAAAACAAAACAAAGCAGAGCTTAGCAGCCATTTCTCCACAGGGGCCTCTCCCACAAAATGCACTTCAAGAAGAAGTTTGTGCTGAACTGTCTGCCTGCACTGTGGTTCTGCCATTTGAGTCATCCCTTCCAACGCAGTTCCTGGAATCCTATTTCAATCAATAGGTCTGAGCCTTTCCCCATTCAATTGGAGCTCTGCTGCTCCAGCCAATCAGAATGGCTCTATTCTGACCAATCAGGACAGTGTCTTTTGGACCAATTGAACTTCCAGGATTTAGAGTCCATATCTACATGAGGATCGACCAAACATGGACCAGGGATGGAGACTCCTGTCCATATAAGCCAGCTCTGGCTCAGAGACCCAACTTTTCCATTTCATCAAAGACTGTAGACCAGGGGTGGGCAAACTTTTTGACTCAAGGGCCACAATGGGTTCTTAAACTGGGCCGAAGGGCCGGAACAAAAGCAACCTGACCATGCTGGTACTCTCATCTTGGGCTGCTGGTGAAGGAGCGGAGGGGAGAACAAGAGAACCCTCTGCTCTTTCGGCTCCGCAGGCCAGATAGAAAAGCTGAACGGGCCGAATCCGGCCCATGGGCCGTAGTTTGCCCATGGCTGCTGTAGACTGTATATCTATGACTGAGATGAAACAGAGCAGATCAGTGCAGCACAAAGCAGACCAACAAGAAGCAGATCAGACCACTGGGGAGAAGAGAAGAACTGTCTAGCTGGAGAGGGGACACCTGGACCCAGGACTACCTCACATCTGTCCTGTTTTCACAGCTGTGCTGTATCAAAATTGAGCTGTTTTGCACTGAATAAAGTTTCCTTCTTCACACCCCAAGCTGGAGATTCCTGTTGGCTTTGAATTGGTCCAAGATCATTGGTTAACACCCCACACACTCAATGGATAGCAGATAGACCCAGGGTGCTGATGCTTAAAATGCCCTTGAACAACCAAGGAGGATGTGATATGATTTATCTTGGGTGTTGGGGATAATGCATTTATGCTAAGTGAGAGTGTCATGATACTAACTGTTATTAGTTTTTGTTTTTTTTAAATAATGGGAGAATTTAAGGTTACTTGATCACTAGCATATGTAGGTTTTGCTTCCACATGAAATAGGTTTGTTTTCATTCATGAGCTCTTATCTTCTGGGGCCAAGACTCTCTTTAGCTACAAATCCTAATTCCTTTGTGAGTTGGAGTAGAGCTGGGCTTACAAAAGGTGAGCAAAGTCCTCTCCTCACCCCACCTCACAGGTATGGGGGCCCCTTCCTAGTGGGAAGTTTCAGTTTCACATCATTAAGTAGATGCGTCTTAATAGTGGCTGCCTATCATAATCAAACAAGGAGCTTCTTAATAACCCATGTGTTCAGCCTTCTTTCCCCAAATCAATTATATCAGAATTGCTAAGGAATCAGTCATCCAGTATTGCAATCATGATCCTCTGATAGAAGGATTTACTAGGACAGTGATTAAAGACATCCTTTTCAGAAGATCTACAGTTTCTGAACCTACCTAAATGGTTCACTTTCCCAGCTGATTCTGGGTTAAAGAGAGGTGGGTACCCAAGACTGGCAAAGCAGCTGCAATTGCTTTGGCTATGAGACCTGACATTTGTTACTCAATTCCTAGGAGAGTGAAAAGTTCTCTTCCTCTCTCTTCTGGGAAAGGAGTGGTGGTCAGACAAGAAGAACAAAGAAAAGGGTGTGGAGTATTGCTCTCTGCATTTCCCCAAAGATGAATTTATTCCCTTTTTATTGTCTTTTAGAGAAATAAAATAAAACAAGTATTAATTTTAGGATGCATTTTTTACATTTTCTAAATGCATTTCTTCCCTAATTTTATGCTTTTAGAAATAAGCAATACTTCTTCCTCTAAATAAAATATTTGTATTTAAAGGTATAACCATACAACACTGCAAAAGAGTAAATAAATATTCTTAGTTATGACAGATTATTTTTTAAATCATCAGCCAAATAATGATTTTATTGATTTGAAAGAGAGTGAAAGAGAGAGAGAGAGAGAGATCAGTTGCCTATCTGGGGATCAAACCCCACAACCTAGGTATATGCCCTGATCAGGAATTGAACTCACAACCTTTTGCTGTATGAGATGATGCTCCAACCAATTGAGCTACCCAGCCAGGGCTCAGTTTTGTCAGATATTGTTTTAATAGACATTTCATTCATTCAATAACACTCAAGCAATGCAATCGATAGCTTGTAAGTTTTGCCAGATTTGAGACATTGTTTAACTCTGCTGCTTTCTATTATTTTTAAGCATCCTTGCTGCCTCCATATGGAAGAATTTATCTCAGTTATTGAGGTATATGTGTGCAGGATTTCAGTTAAAAAATCCTTGGATAATGTTCATGTAGAGAAATTCCACTTTTACCCAACTCATACCAATCAGTGCCTGATGTTCTACTGGGATCTATCTGCCTTTTTCTGATAACCTTGGGAAACCCACTGAATGCCAAAGAATGCCCAACTGAGCATATGCTGAGCACTAAGAGGTGCTCATGAAGTCAACTCAACCTGGTCCTACTGTGAGCTGCTCTCTCTGAACCTCGGACAGAACTCAGAATAGCGTTCAAAACCCCCCTCTAATTTACTAACTATGTGAACACCAATGTCCACAGCAGCATATTCACAACAGCCAATAGATAAAAGCAACAAGTGCCCATCTACAGGTAAATGGATTATCAAACTGTGGTGTCTATGTACAATGGCATATTATTCAGCTTTAAAAGTGAAAGACATTTTTACACATGCTACAGCATGGATGAACTCTGAGAACATTATGTGCAGTAAAATAAGCCACACACACACACACACACACACACACACACACACACAAATATTGTATGATTCCACTTACAGAGGTGTCTAGAATAGTCAAATCTATGAAGACAGACAGTAAGTAAAATCATAGTTGCCAAGAGCTGGGTAAATGGACAAGTGGGCAGTTATTAATTTTCAAAGTTTCAGTTTTTCAACCTGAAAAAGGTTCTGGAAATGGATAATGGTGATGGTTGCACAATAATGTAAATATACTTAAAGCCACTGAACTTATAATTCAATGACATTAAATATTAAAATTATTAAGATGGTAAATTTTATATTATGTGTATTTCATCACACACATAATCAAACTGATTATGATACAGTCCTTCTTCCTAATTTTTTTCAGTTTTACTACCTGCTCCAATGACATCACACTTATGTAGAATGGTGTCTGGTTTTCTAGAGAATGAGATTTGGAACTCAGAGATCCAGAGAGGAACTTTAATGGCAATTGTCTATAACACTCTATAGTTACTTTACTACATGGTCCTAGGAATAAGGACTAAGAGAAATTATGAGAACATTACAATCATTTTGATTGGTAGAAAAAAAAGGTATGAATACATTTTCATTTTAATAACAGTAATTAAAATGTCCAAAATACATTCATATTTTTATAATACAGAGCAAGGATCCTGACTCACCTTCTATCCCCAATGCAATGCAAAGCTCAGTGAACCTGAGCTGTCTGGCGTCAGACTCACGCCATATTTATTACACTTCCATTTTTTAAGACAACTTCAGATAAAGAAGAGTAGGTGACTCATTCAAAAAGTTATTACATATGAGGTGGGGCAGTTCTGTACCGTGCTGCCTTCCACTGGTTAAGACCTCCAAGAGCAAAGGCCTACCGAGGTGAGGATGCCCCTACTGTCACCTGTAGAGGGGCAGCACTGAGCTGGCCAATATTTGTGGTGGTGCTGCTTGTCCTGGCTCAGGGGAAGCGTTCCACTAAGTCTGAAAGACTAAGACATCGCAGGGACTCCCCGCCACCGCCCGCGGCCTGCTCTGCCAGGCCTTCACGCGCTCTGAGCTGGCGCTTCGCCTTCCATTGGCAGACCCGGAGAATCCTATCTCCGCTGCCACATGGCCAGGCCAAAGCATCAGACACTACCACCATGAGGATTTTAAAACTACAGGGGAAATTGAGCCACAGGAGCTACCATCACTGCCCCTCCCACTGCCGCCCCCAAGAATGGGAATCCACCAAAATCAGAGCTCACTACACACCGGGCTCATAGAGAGTGTGGCTTCAGAAATTAGCCTCTGCATCCACAGCAGCTCCACATCCGCAACAAAGAGGACACCATTGAGGGCGGACTCTCCCCATGCAGCCATCACAGCCCGCCCACAATCTTCCCAGCACACCCACCATGCTGGGGGGGGGGGGGGAATGGAGCTCGCTGGTGAGGAAATGGCACAGTGCCTTCCATTACCCACCCAGGCGAGCCCATCCTGCGATGCCACATGGCCAAACCGAAGCTCTCACCACCACCGCCATGTGAACTTTAAAACTACAGTGGTAATTGAACCACAGGAGCGACCGTCAATATTGCACCTGGCACCGCCACCCGCCACTGCCGCTGAGAATAAAGGAAATCCAACAAGAACAGAGCTCACCACGCCTTGGGCTCAGGGAGTGGGCGACCTCAGAACTTAGCCTCCATGTCTGCAGCTGCTCCGCTCCCACACCGAACGAGACACCTTTGAAGGTGGTCCCCCCGCCTGCAACCATCTCAGCCCAACTGCAGCTGTCCCAGCCTGCCCGCCATGCTAGCAAGGAGCTAGCGTGGCGCCTCCAATATGCGACCCCAACACCCTAGAGGGGCCGTGTGCCCCGGGTGAGCCGAGTGTCCCAGGGGGCCAAGCGCCCCGGGTGAGCCGAGTGTCCCAGGGGGCCATGTGCCCCGGGTGAGCCGTACCCCCCAAAGGGGAAGGGGATCCCGGGTGAGCCGAGTGTCCCAGGGGGCCGAGTGCCCCGGGTGAGCCGAGTGTCCCAGGGGAAGCAGTGGGACCCAGGGGAAGGGGCGGTGTAAACCAGAGGAGGAGCAGACTCTATTCATAAGGTCCTGAGATAGTCACCATAAAACAAGCAGACTGCCAAATGAGGAGCGGATTTTATTCATGGGGTCCTGAGATGGTCACCATAAAACAAGCAGATTGTCAAATGACAGCGGGGAGGGGAAGGAGACCTGGGGGGAGATAGGAGAACAACCGAGGGACTGATATGCATGAACATAAGTACAACCAATAAACACAGAACTCTGGGGAGGGAGGGCATAAATGGGAGGTGGGGTGGGGGGGCAATGGTAAACTATGTACACAGAAAATACCTTAATAAAATAAAATTTAAAAAAAAAAGAAAAAAAAAGTTATTACATATGAAATAAGCATCACATGAAAACACCTGGAAAGGAGGAAAGGATGCAGAGAGGTGGCCAGTTTGCATAAGATAAACTTCAGCTGACAAAATACAGGTAATCAAACAGGAAAATGCAAACTTCTCATTAACTTCTGAGAGTCAATGAACCTGGTCATGAAGATTCAACCAACCAAGGAGAATCCACCCACAGGCCCCCAGTTGGCCTCAAAAATATCAGGGAAGTCAGTGTCTTCCACACAGGACATGGGACAGAGAAACTTGCAAAACTCTCCACCCAAACTTCTATCAGTGTTATTGGGGGCACTAGGGCAGTCCCTCTTGGCTGGGTTTAAGGGAGAGGAGTCCACAGAACTGAAGATGACAAATGTCTCCACACTTTCTAAAAATGTTCAGAAGAACCAGAGACACTACATTCATTCATTTGAGTGATTTTTACATGTGTGAATGTGTGTGCTAAAGTGTGTGTGAATGACAGCGTTTAATTGTGTGTAAGGGAATGCATGTATGAATCTGTATGTGGGTGTACAGATGTGTAAGAGTGAGTGTACGTGAGAATGTGCATATGCAGGGTAGTTTATATGAGCAGGTGTAAATCTGTAAACTAAACATAAGCATATGTGTGCCCAGTGTTGAATTGTCTCTATTAGTATGTGTGAGAGGATATATATACACTTGTGCATGTCCACATATATGAACATGTCTGCATATTTGCCTGTGTGTTTAGACTGCATGCCCAAGTGTGAGAATGTAGGAGTTTGTGTGCATAGCTGTGTGTGTATGTGTGGATTAATATGTGTGCATGGATGAATGCTTTTGCATGGGTATGTGCGTGCATCTGTGTGTGAATGTGTGCATGTGTACAGTGTGCACTGTCATCCCCACCTAGTTCTCTCTTGAGGCTGCCCCTTCAGTGACCGGAATGCTCGGGTGCCAATTCTACCTCAGTAATTGCGCGCTCTCCTTACTGAAGGCACATGTGAGACCCTTTTGTCCTCCTTTCTTTTCCATCTGAAAGCAACTCTTGAAGTGTAACGAGGTTTGTTTGTAGAATGTCCTTCCTTAGGTGAGCCCTGTTTGTCCTTGTGAGCGACAGGCCATGGACAAGATGTACAGCCTCTGGCTTTAAAATAGCTGTGCACATACTCCCCTGCCCTCCAGACACAAGCCCGGCCCTGTGGCCTCTCAGATTCATTCTCAGGCAAACACCAAGACGGGCCACAAGCCGAAGACCAACCAGCATGGTAGCAGCTGTGCCACGCCATGGCACCCGACGCCGGGCCTGCGCAGGAATGTTTGCTGTCACCCCAGGCTGTTGGCAGCAAATATTTTCCATAGCTCACCAGGGAGAAGGTTTCATAGGGAATCTCGCATACATCAGTTCCGAGGGGAATCTGTGGTTGCCTTGTTTCAGAATTTATGAGCCCGTGTAAGGATTCTCTCAAAAACATGAAATTGGATTCTCAGTGCTCAATCTTAGTTAATTGAAAGCTATAAACTTCTAAAACTCATTCAATGTTTTTTAAAGTGCAGGGAAAGATGAAGCCTTCAGGCTGGAAAGCAAACTGTGAGAGTTATCCAGATGTCCAACATCTGTTTACAGGTTATGACTCACACCCCGTGAAGCGGGGGCCTTTTCACCCTGTACCTGGAGCACAAAAATACCTTAACAGGGAAAGTCGGTTCAGTTCCAGGGAAATGAATTTGCTGTCTGAGAAAAACACTAAAATGGAGCAACGTTCTGAATGTTAAACCGAATGGTTAAGACTCCCCAGGTGATGGCATGTGGAGAAAGAGCAGGAGTGGGTTTCACAGGGCAGGAATGTCCATCCCATCGGAGAGCAGAGGGGGGCCTACATCCTCTGTCTCATCTCTGTGCCATTGTTTGGAGGAGATCAGAGGGCTTGGGTTGGAAATAAACCTCCGTGAGTCTTGCCTCTTCGTCTTTCTTGTGGAAGATGGCTGGTGTTGGGCAAACCTGGATCCTTTTGCCAGGGAAGCCTCCTCCTAGTCCTATGACAGCCCATGTGCTTTTGACAATGGCATTCAGATTCTCTGGCTGGGAGTCTCCCATCCATAAAATAGGGGTACAGACAACACCTGCACCATGGAATGCACATTTCTGAGATGGAGCATTTTCCATCCTCCATGCTGTTCTTCCCAGCAATGCTGCCACTTCTCTGTGAGAGGTAGGTGAGTTTCTGCCTCTGAACCAGGTACACCTGTGCAGCATTCCTGACAGTAGAATGTGGTGGGAGTGAAGAAGAGGCTTCTGGAGCAAGGTCATAAAAGGTGATTGATTCTACCTGGAACTTTCTCTCTAGAGACCTATGCTTTGAGAACCCTGAGCCTCCTGAAGGAGAATGCCATGCTGGAGTGGCCTGTGAGACAGTCACACCAGGGGGTGCCTTGCTGTGTGCACAATTGTGTCCAAGTACCATACATGCGAATGAGGAGTCTTTAATCTTTCATCCAAGGCTGGAACATCGGAGAGCAGAGACAAGCCATCTCTTCCATGCCGTGACTGAATCCTGGACCCACAGGCTCTGGGAGCTTAGTCTATATCACTGTTTTAAGTAATTGTTTTAGAATAGGATGTTATATAACCATAGTAACTGGAACAGACAATAACATAAAATACCAAGGGAAAGATTTCAACCTGGCAATGGGAAACTGATGACAGAATTTAGAAGTTTGTTCTTTCCCATCAGACATCCTATATAATAAAAGGCTAATATGCAAATTATCCCCTGGACCAGGAGTTTGACCAGTTGGACCAGGAGTTTGACCAGGGGGCGAGGCTAGCTGGCCAACTACCCACCGCCCCTCTTCCCAGCTGGCCCAGCCTAATTAGCTGCAATTGGGGTGGGCCGCCTGACACCACCTGTGCACAAATTTGTGCATCGGGCCTCTAGTTCTTTAACAAAAGCAATTTTATTAACCAATGTTATCCCAATAAATTCAATTTAAAAAGGTAAATCAAACCCTAGTAGGTTTGGCTAGTAGATAGAGCATAAGCCTGTGTTCTGAAGGGTCCTGGGTTTTATTCTGGTCAAGGGCACATGCCCAGGTTGTGAGCTCAGCCCCAGTAGGTTCCAGCAGAAAGCAGCCAATCCATGATTCTCTCTCATAATTGATGCTTCTATCTCTTTGTCCCCTTTTTCCTTCCTCTCTGAAATCAATAAAAATGTGTTTATAAAATATAGTTTTCTGGCAGAATGTTTTTAATAAAACATGTTAGAGTGATGTCAGCAGGCATGGTGCAACAAAGCCCACAGAAAATTCACTTGTTCACAAAAGCAAGGAGAACCCAGGCAAAAATGATCAGAATAAACCTTTTCAGAACTATGAAAATTAACCAAACATATAGAACAACCTGAGGAGCATTTATTAAAGTAAAAGGACTGATCTCAGTAAGAACAGAAAACTTTGAAGCATTTCAACTTGTCTTACTCTCATTCCCATCTTTCCAACTCTATGGTAGCCTTAAAAATCAATGGACACACAACTGTGGTACATACACACAATGGAATTCTACGTTGCTGTAAAAAATAAAGAAGTCATCAATTACAACAGCATGATGGATCTGGAGAGCAATATGCTAATCAAATAATCCAATCAGAGAAAGATAAACATCATATGATCTCACTCACTTGTGGAATATAATGAACAACATAAACTGATGAACAAAAATAGATCCAGAGACATAAAAGCAGACCAACAACAGACCATCAGACCTCAGAGGGAAGGCAGGAGAGGGTGGAGTTAGGGATAAGAGATCAACCAAAGGACTGTATGCATGCAAATAAGAATAACCAATGGACACAGACAGTAGGGTGGTGAGGGCATGTGCTGGGCTGGGAGCAGCTGGGGAGAGATCAATGGAGGCTGGGGGTAAGGAGATATATGTAATATTTTAAACAATAAAAAATTTAAATAAAAATAAAAATAAGCTGAAACTGGTTTGGCTCAGTGAATAGAACGTCAGCCTGCGAACCGAAAGGTCCCAGGGTTCTATTCTGGTCAAGGGCATGAACCTTGGTTGTGGGCACATCCCCAGTAGGGGTGTGCAAGAGGCAGCTGATCAATAATTCTCTCTCATCGATGGTTCTAACGCTCTATCCCTCTCTCTTCCTCTTTGTAAAAAATCAATAAAATATATTTTAAAAAATAAAAATAAACTAGTGGGCACACAATAATGAAACCCAGAAACCTAGCAGACATAGAAAAAATCAGAAAGAAATTTGAGAACCTATGAAGCTTTACTCTGAATTAATTTATTATCTGAGCTAAATAATAACTATAGGAATTCCCTGGAAAAGCTTATCTCTATTCATCTGTCTCAGAAGTCTACCAATACAAACAACCTTTTCCCTAGGGTCTTTTGTCAAAAATAATCAGTGACGTCCTGACTTGTTGTGGCTCAGTCAGTTGGAGCTTTGTCCCATACACTAAAACAAACATGTCAAACTTGCAGCTGGAGGGCCGCATGCTGAGGTTTGTGGCCTGCCAGCAGCAAGTTTGGTGTGCTTGCACTACTAGTAAAGAGTCATGGGTTTAGGTAATGCTTTCTTAAATATACATTTGAAGCCCAATCACACAATGAAACATAGGTGAATAACTGAATTTTATAAAAAAATAAAAACTTTTATTCTATAGAGAACATAATCAAGAAAGTGAAAAGACAGCCACAAAGCCAAATAACCTATTTTTTTAATAAATAGGCAAAGGATTTAAATAGAGATTTTTCCAAAGAAGGTATATAAATCATCAAAAGCATATAAAATTTTTGAAAAAAATGTCCACATAAATACTGGTACATGATTATTCAAAACTATATAATAAAAGCCCAAGGGACCGTTCTAGCAGTGACCAGAACATCTGGTTGCTATGATGCCCATTGACCACCACAGGACTGACACTCAACACTGGAGCTATGCTCTGATGGTCAGTGCGCTCCCATAGGGGGAGTGCCTCTCAGCCAGAAGCCGGGGGGCTCACGGTTGGTGATGCAGCTGTGGTGGTGGGAGGCTCTCCCACCTCCGCGGCAGTGCTAAGGAGGCAGGAAGAAAGGAGTATGGAGTCATAGACTGTGAGAGGGAGCAGGCTGTGCTGAGAGACCCCACCTCAGTGCATGAATATCATGCACCGGGCCTCTAGTATTATTCATAATAGCCAAAGGTAAGAACAACTCAAAAGTCCATCAGCTATTAAATGTATAAACAAGAAAAAATGTATAAACAAAATGCTATATACCTATACAATGAAATATTATTCATTAATAAAAAGTAATAAAGTATTGATACAGGCTAAAACATGGATGGACCTTGGAAAAAGTATACGTAAAAAAGTCAGACACAAATGGCCATATACTGTATGATTCTATTTCTATGAAATGTTCAAAATAGACAAAGTAGATTGCCAGTAATTAGTGGTGGGAGGAATGGGAAAGATCACTAATGGTTAAGAAATTTTTTCTTAGATTAAAGAAAATGTTTTGAAATTTGAAGATGCTCCCACAATATAGTAAAAACCATTAAATTTTTATATTTTAAAATTATAAACTTTGTGATATATGAATTATATCCCAATAAAAAAAACATTATTCCACAATATCTTCTTCATAGTCTTGATATATTTAACCTTGATCTTCATCTGTAATCTTGCATTAAAAAGCAAGGGCTTTATGAGCTATTGTAATTTTTTTTTTCTTCTTAAATTCTACCCCAATGCATACCTCATGGGATCTAATAACTCATTACTCCAGCGGGTTCTTTCCTCTTGCACTATTTGAAAACCAATAATAAATTGTTTCTACTCTTTTTACTAGACCACACATTCTGCACAAGGTAATCTAAAATTCTCTGCCTCCTCATATCCTTCTGGTACCACATAACCTAAAAATCAAAAATTGGGTATGAACTTCCATTTATGCAACCACTAGAAGCTCATATTTAAAGGTAGGAAGAGGGCAAAGAGGGGATACATGGGGAAGGAATGAGCCTTTACTTTTGGTGATAAGTGCACAATGCAGGATGGAGATAAAGTTGAATTGTACACTTGAATCCTATATGGTTTTGTTTACCAATGTCATCCCGATAAACTTAGTTTAAAATAGATAGATAGATAGATAGATAGATAGATAGATAGATAGATGAATGAGTAAGTAAATCAATCTATCTATATAAATAAAAGGGTAATATGCAAATTGGTCACAACACCCTCAAAGTAACAACCAAACAGCAGGATGCATGGGGCCACAAGGTCGGCAGGGGGGTAGCGAAGGATGACCAAAGTCTCACCAGCAGGCTGCGTGGGGTGACCAGGCTGGCAGGGGGGAGCAGTTGGGGGCAACCAGGCTGGCAGGGGGGCTAGTTGGGGATGACTAGGCTGGTAGGGGGGGCAGTGAGGAGTGACCAGGCCAGCAGGGAGGGCAATTAGGGGTGATCAGGTTGGCAGGCAGAGGCAGTTAGGGGGTGATCAGGCTGGTGGGGGGGCAGTTAGGGGCAATCAGGCAGGCAGGCAGGTGAGCAGTTAGGGGCCAGTAGTCCTGGATTGTGAGAGGGATGTCCAACTGTCGGTTTCAGCACTGTACTTGGGATTGGGCTGAAATTGGCAGTTGGACATCCCCTGAGGGGTCCCAGATTGAAGAGGGTGCAGGCTGGGCTGAGGGGACCCCTTCCCCTGTGCACAAATATCATGCACCAGGCCTTTAGTATATATAGCCTAAGTGACCATTACAACCCATCAACTGAATGACCAGTCAACCGGTTGCTATGATGTGCACTGACCAACAGGGGACAGATTTTCAATGCAGGACCTGCCCCCTGGTGATCAGTGCAGTCCCACAGCCAGTCAGCCCCAATTTCTGGCCAGACTGAGGAACCCACACGCATGCATGAATTATGCATTGGGCCTCTAGTAAATAAATAAACAAAACAAACTTGGAAGAAAACTATGCTTGCCTTGCACTATTAATACAGTTCTTGGAACACTGGGATCTTCAACTTGTTTCCTAAATGTTATTGATCTCTTAAAAATAGTCCCTGTCCTACAAAAGTGATATGGGCTCTTTTAGGAGAGTTCACAGGGACTATTAATTGTTCTGTAGGCTTAATAGAAACCCATCCTCATTAGACAGGTAAATAAGTAGGACATTGAAATATCAGGCCAATCATTTGGGAATCACAAAATTTTAGGTCTTGGGAGAACATCTGGTCTTTTATCTTATTTTACAGATGGCATGGCTGGTATGTGGAGAAGTTGAGGGCTATAAAGCAATTGTGTGGCCTCCAATGACTCAGGGTGGAATCCCAGTTTCTACCATGACTCAACAGGCCCTGCACCAACTGCAGTCTGGACACTTATCCTGTCTCATTTTCTTCCACTGTTCTCTGGTTCATTCTATTTTTACTCCACTGGTCTCCTTACTGGTCCTTAACTATGCCTAAGAGCTTCTTACCTCAGGACCTTTGCATATGCTTTACCTCTGCTAAAGGCTCTCCACCAGAATATTCACCTTATCTAGTCTCTGCTTATATGTCACCTCATAAGAAAGAACTGAACCTAAAATTGCTCTCCCTAGCCCAATGTTCGCTTTACTCTTTGTCTTAGATGTTACATAAGACCACACTTTTGCTTGGCTTCTTCATGAACTCCCTTCTTCTGAGAACCCTTCCCCAATAAATTCTAGGTATCTGAATGACTCTCTCTCTATTGCTGCTTCTGGGAGCCAATGTAAAACACTGTGCGTGAGGGAGTGTATTTAATAGAATTGCCTGGAAATGTTCTATGTATATATAGCTACCAATCAAGATTAAATGTTGGTGAAATACCCGATAAAACTCTTAAGAAACGCAAAGCAAATCCTTCAAAGTAAAATCAGAATCTGCAGTGGTCACCTTAGTAATTATGCAATCTTTGGTTTGCAATGCCAAATGACTGGTTCCGGAGATGTCCTGGGCATCTGTGCATCATGTTGACCTAACTAAATGTGCTTTGGCTGGCAGCAAACTGTCAACAGATGTGTGCTATTTTTTTTTTTTTTTGTCTTTTCACATGGTTTGAACCACACAGTCATTTTGCTTATAGCTTACCCCACGTTAATCTTCACGGAGGCATGCTTTCTAAGTTGCTAACTATGTCATCTGCAAGGCAAAGCATACTTATTATGGGCAAGAATCTTAAGTACAACATGCCCTTTCATAGCAATGCCTCCTGGCCTTCACTAGCTCTTACTGTGCCTTCAGGGCATCTTGTTTGATCCTCCAGGAAACTCCAAAACATGTTGTTGCCAACTTCTCCTAAACTCTCTTTGGAGATGTAACTATTACTTTAAAAGTCACACCCTTTGTTGTATTTAAAATAACCTCTGCTTTTCTCCTCTATGTTCAAAAACCTACGAATGATACTTGATCAATAATACAGTATATACAAAAAAATTCAGAATTGAAGAAAGGTAATTTAATAAACATTCCAGAGGGAAGTTTCCTTAATGAGAGAGCAGATTTTCAATTAAGGTGAGAGTTTCTCCACATTCAGAATTTTGAATCCAGGCATGGATCCATCATTTGAGACTCCATCCATAGACCTGCATTCATATGCAGTCACACAACAGACTGAAGTAGAATGCAACAGCTACAGTCTACCAATATTGCTATGGAAATTCAGTTTTTAAGTAATAGGTTTTAAAATCTCAGAAGTGAGTCTTCTAAAAATAACATTTTGGAATTCATGGTCATAAAGAGCTTAAGGATTTCACCTTCATCCATTTAAACAGAAACTTAATGGGCTGGACAGCAGCAACGTACAGGCAGTTATTGCAAACACATTCAGAACAGGACACTTTTTCATTTTTGCTTCTTTTCCAAGAATAAATAATCATGTTAAATAAAAATAAAGAATATAAAATAAAAAAACCCATTATCATTTTGTGGACAATATTGAGTTGAGATTGTGTAACTTCAAGCAAAGCTGGAATCATTTAACACATTTGCAGTGCAGATAGTTCAAACACATTATTTGGCCTTTCTTACATTAAATAAAACTCTTGGAAAAAGAGGGAAAAATTAGTTTAAGAATTTCCCACTGACTAAAGAGAAAGAACAATGATAATACATCTACATTTCAGATTTTCACCTTTAGGTGTCAAGAATATTGGTGATCTTTGTCTCTAATTAATAGTTTTTTCTATATACTTATCATAAAAAAGAATTGTGTAATTATATTTGGTATGTAGATCTCAATAGAAATATGTGGGTTTCCAATTGCACATGTTCTCCAAGCCAAAGGTGAGGGATCTTCAGTGGGGCGGGGGCCTCACAGCTTGTTTCCCTGTTTGGAGTTCCTTTGGCTTTCTCGCGTCTGAGTCACCAAGTCAGCTGCTAACATCAATGGTGTCAGGTAAGTCTTAACCTTCCACAGCTGCAGCATTAAGCCTCACCCCAAGCTATTAGTTTTTGTTGTTGTTTTTCTTGTTGTTTTGTTTTTATAAATATATTTTTTATATATTTCAGAAAGGAAGGAAGAGGGAGAGTAAAAGAGAGAGAGAGAGAGAGAGAGAGAGAGAGAGAGAGAGAGAGAAATTATGAGAGAGAGTCATTGATCAGCTGCCTCCTGCATGCCCCATGCTGAGGAATGAGCCCACATCCTGGGCATGTGCCCTGACCAGGAATTGAACTGTGATCTCCTGGTTCATAGGTGAATGCTCAACCACTGAGCCACAGCAGTTGGGCAGTTTTAGTTATTTCTGACTTAGGCTCTTCCAATCAAACTAGAGAAAATGAAGAGTTCCATAGCATGACTTTTTTAAAAATATTTTTATTAATTTCAGAGAGGAAGGGAGAGGGATAAAGATTTAGAAACATCAGTGATGAGAGAGAATCATTGGTCAGTTGCCTCCTGCATGTCCCCTAGTGGGGATCAAACCTACAACCCGCGTATATGCCTTTGACCAGAATTGAACCTGGTACCCTTCAGTCTACCTACTAAGCCAAACCAGCCAGGACATCAGGACTTTTACTATGACTAAAATTTGCACACGTTTTACAAAAAAGAGGGCAAAGTTTGAGGAATCATACACTCAGTAGTGTTTGCCTTTCCATTTGTTGAATTGCTGGCTCTTATGTGGTATTGAGAAAAATCTACTCCTAGCCTTTTGTTGAATATTTTACAGTAAGATTAATAATATACATAAAATTTTGGTGTTTATGATGAATTGAAAATGAATATTTGAGAAACAAAAAAATATTCATGTGTGCAGAAATTCACAAAAGAAATATAATAACCAGGTAAAATGCCAAGACCTTCATGATGTCAAAACATTTTGCCAGGCCTGATTTTTCTCTCTAGCCACAGCCAGTCACACCCCAAAGTTGGGGAGTGACCCAAACAAACAGCAGCACTAGGAGTGGCAGGTGGCAGGACCCATCTGGCCTCTGTGCAGTGTGTACTCACACCTCAGCCCTTGCCAAATGCTCCCGTGCTTTATTGGATTGAGCCATGCCAGCACTGCTCCCAGCATGCAGAGCTGATGGACAACAAAAAATTAGCATGAGGATTTGTGGGGAGAAGAGACAGAAACAAATCGGCTGCCTTCCCAAGGATTTTACCTTTAAAAGAATCCAGATGAACACATACAACTCAACTTCAAATGTTAATTTCATTTCTTTTTATTCTCTGTGTGTATAGGTACATTTATATATAAATGTGCACATAGGATAAAAGGACCTTATTTTCTTTGACCTGACAACAAGATTTCCTGTATGAATAAACAAGAAAATACCAGCTTCACTTTCACTCTATAGCTGCTGTGTCTTAGCATCTCAACCTAGTGAAACAGCAGATCAGCTTATCAAATTATACTGTTTCCTTATTTTCTTTGACCTGATAACAAGATCGGAACAAATGGTTACCTTATTATTTCAGTCATCTAGACAATAAGTTTAATTTAATTTGAAGCATTAAGTTATATAACAGAGGTTGAGAGATCATTTCTTTATGGCCAAAGGAAAAAAAAAACCTGAATTGCTCATCAAAATATTTAGCCTAGTTGACTCTTAAATTATTGCCTAGTAACAATATGTTCATCAATCTTAGAAAACAACAGATATATATATATATATATATATATATATATATATATATATATATATATGATAAATATGCACCCATATTTATATTACATAAAATAAACATATATATATAATTGGTAGCTTTTCATCTTGAAGGGAGCTCCAAATAATCTGTGAAGAAAGAAACATTTCCTGTTTAGCACAATTAACAACTGATTTAGCATAAAAATGACTCAAGTAGACAGTTCATAAATGCATGAGAAGTAAGAAAATGATGGTGATTAGAAGGCTGAGATAGAACAATTTTATCAGTTCCTCATAGGCTCTACTGGACCAGTCCCTAAACAGTAACAGACAAGACACAACTGCTGACCTCAAGAGGCAACTGTCTATGCAGGAAGCCTTCTTTACGTTGGTCTAAAATCCCCTGGTTCCTTTAGTCTTTCCCTTAAGAACAAATAGAGGTCTTTTCTAAAAGTTTAAGAAAAATCTTGCCTTAAAAAAATTAAAATGTTACATATAAAAATTCATCTCTTCTCTATTCCTTCCTCCTCTTCCTTTTTCACCAGCAATCCCAATGAAAGGATAATGATTTGGACTGGTTAACTCTATATAATTATTTAATAGTGCATAGAGGTTTTTTCCCCAAATTATTTTTAGCAACTGGAGTTCCTATGACTTGATTGGACAGAAATACAGAAGTTGAAGGCTGGATTCTAATTTTGACAAGCCTAATGTATTTTGGATGATACAGATCTCCCAGACCCATCCCTCTTGATTTTTTGAGTCATTTAAATATGAAGTAAACACACTACACTTGAACTTTGTGGAGATCATTAAATTCCCTAAAAAAATTGTTTATGAATTAAGAATAGCTCGTAGGTGGTAAATCTAATTAGCATAAATTCAGCTCTAGAGTTCTTCAACTAGCTGAGTAAATATTATCCAGTATAATTTTGATAATTCCCTATTATGCCTTCTCATACATGGTTAGTGCTGTGGAAATAGCTTCACAGAGCAGAGGAAATTCTGTTCAAAACAAAGAGCATAATTTCTTTGAATATGATTTCCTGATGGTAGGCTGTGAGGAGAGATGCCTGCCTCCAACACAAATCTCCTTTTGAACTGTTTATGTTCATGTATGTTTCATACACTTGTTGAAAAATGAAGATTACCCCACATTTCTATACATTTCTTTGGAGGTTTATGTCCTTCTAAAAACAGCTTGTGGTTGTGTATTACTTTCCTATCGTGTTTTACCAGGAACATTATAAAAAGATTAAGCAATCCTCAATTCTCTACTACTTTTTAACTTCATATGTTGGGTAAAACTGGAGTCTTTCTGAGGTTACTTCTCAAGATGTAATAAAGAATTTAAAAGAAATTTTCATTTCTGTTTAGATAAATCCCAATAACAACTCCATATTTGGGGATTTTTTAAAATTTATTTTTAAAATATATTTTATTGATTTTTTTACAGAGAGGAAGGGAGAGAGATATAGAGCTAGAAACGTCGACTAGAGAGAAACATCGACCAACCACCCCCTGTACATCCCCCACTGGGGATGTGCCCCCAACCAAGGTACATGCCCTTGACTGGAATCAAACCTGGGACCTTTCAGTCCACAGTCCGACACTCTATCCACTGAGCCAAACCAGTTTCGGCATATTTAGGGATTTTAAAAGAATTTTAAAATTTTACAGCCACTGGCCAACATCAGAAAATCAACAAAGGACAAAAGTTGGCCAGGTTTTGGAGAAAAAGGAACCCTCGTGCACTGCTGGTGGGAATGCAGACTGGTACAACCACTGTGGAGAACAGTATGGAGCTTCCTCAAAAAACTGAAAATGGAACTACCATTTGATCCAATAATCCCACTACTAGGAATATATCCCAAGAAACTAGAAACACCAATCAGAAAGGACATATGCACCCCAATGTTCATAGCAGCACAATTTACAATAGCTAGGATTTGGAAACAGCCTAGATGCCCGTCAGCAGATGATTGGATCAGAAAACTATGGTACATCTACACAATGGAATACTATGCTGCCATAAAAAAGGAATTCCTGTTATTTGCAGCAACCTGGATGGAATTGGAGAACATTATGCTGAGTGAAATAAGCCAGTCATTGAAAGAGAAATACCACATGACCTCACTCATTTATAGATAATAAGGAACATTATAAACTGATGAATCAAAAGATAGATATAGAGACAGTAAAGTAACAAGCAGACTGTTAAATTAAGGTGGGGAGGGTAAGGAGATATGGAGGAGATAAGAGATCAACTGAAGGACTTATATGCATGCATATAAGCATAACCAATGGACACAAAACTCTGAGGAGGGAGGGCATGTATGGGAGTTGGGGGGCAATGGTAAGATATGTACACAGATAATAATTTAATTTTAAAAATTACAGCCCGTTCTTCAGAGTAACCCACTATCCAGGGGCTGTTCTTCCAGCCTTCCACATCTTCTGGTCATTAGCATCTCCATCAGCATTGGGGTAATGGGACAGGAAACAAGTAGACCAGGGTGTACCCTCCTCCCCAGACACTGGCCTCACACATGCTCACTGGATTACAGGAAACAAGGCTGAGGTTCTGAATCCACCCCTACCTAATGTAGCCCCCAGTGGTCTATTGGAGGTGGGGACAGGGATGGAGAACCTTCACCTTTCATTGTGCCCTCTGTCAATAGATCCACATCTTCCCACGCTTCCCCCCACTCCAGGTTTCTAGGAAAACAGTTGTATCATTCTCACTCTCAGCTTGCCCTCTCTCTAACACAGAGAAACGTAGGCTCAGCATAGGGTGAAGGCAATCAGATTCTACTATATAGATGGAGGACTCAAGGGCTAAGATCAGCAAAAATATCCTAGAAAGGAGATTCTAGCTATTGAAACTTATTATTAAAATAACTGAAAATTTTAATGTTTCCACAGGACTAGGAAAATGAGGCAAATAGACCTAATAAAACCTAGACATTGACCCACACGTATTTGGAAACTTGACATGAGAAACAAATTCCAGCTGTATGATACTCAGAACATAATAAACACCATCTGAAGCATTTACTATGTGCTATGTGCTGATCTAATGCTCTTCACATATTAACTCCTGAATCTTCACAAAACAATCTATGAACCTGGCGTGGCTCAAGGATTGAGTGTTGACCTATGAACCAAGAGGTCATAGTTTGATTGTCCAGGTTGTGGGCTCAATCCCCAGTGTGGGGTGTGCAGCAGGCAGCTGAACAATGATTCTCTCTCATCATTAATGTTTCTATCTCTCCCTCCCTTTTCCTTCCTCTCTCAAATAAATAAAAATATTTTAAATGTCTATGAATCTGTATGGGAGACCTCTTCTAAGTCTCCCAATGATTCCAGCTCACTTGCTTGTGGAGTCCTCTCTGCCTTAATGGGAATCAGATTTCCTGAGGAGGAGGATATGATGGTTTTAAGAAATAGAATATGACAGAACTAATGGGCTGTCACTTCTAAGATAAGGTTATAGAAGGACCATGAAGTCTAAATGGTAAAGAACTGAGGGACACTTCTTGCCAACAGCTCTAAAGTAACAGAGGCCCTTAGTCCAACTGACCATGAGAAACTATATTTTGTCAACAACCACATAAGTAAGCCTGGGAAGAAATCCTCCCCCTAATTGCCCCTCCAATGTGACTACAGTGCCCATCAATACCTTGCTCCCAGCTGTATGAGAAAACCTGAGCCAGAGCCTGTCAAACCCACAGAATCTATATGGGATTTGTTTTATGGGAGGAGCCCAGATTCTATTAAAAATAATAGAAAAAATACAAAAAGTTAATGAGCATATTAAAGAACAGATGTTCGAACTATTAGTAATAAGGAAAGTAAAAGCTAAAAACCACAATAAAATGGGATTTCTACCCAACAGATTAATACATGTTAAAGTTCAGAGCTTTCTAAGTCCTGGCAATGAGGAGGAGCAGTGACTCTCTCCTACTCTGTTATTGGGAATGTAAATTGGTGCAGCACTCAGAAGTTGGTTTGGCTGGTTCTCATACACTAAAGCCATTTGAAGAAGTGTATGTCCTATATCCCAGTAAGTCCACTCTTAATTAAATACCCTAGAGAAACTCATATAAGAATGTTTGCTGTGGCATTAGTAATAATAGCAAAAATACGGAAACCCAAATGCCGATGAAATGGAGAATGAATAATAAATCAAGGTAAATTCAGACAATTTAATACAATACAGCGATGGAAATAAACAAAGATAGAAGCATTAATGTGGATGACTGAAGAAACACCACATTGTGTTAAAGAGTCAGTTCTAGAAGAATATATATGGTATGATTGCATTTAGATAAAGTCAAAAGCTGCACAAAAGAATACAACAGAGGTACATTTTCTATGGTGCTTTTGGGGGGAAGAGATGCCATGGGTGGCAAAGAGTGAAGTCTCTAAAATATTGATGATGTTCTGCTTCTTAACCTGCATGGTGGAGAGATAAAACTTAACTTATTTATATTATTACATTTGTAATCATATATTTCTATCATATACATCCTTTTGTGTATATGACATCTTTGATTAAAAACAAATAAACCAAACAAGAAAAAGACAACCCTTTTATTCTGCTGCCGAATTTAATTGAAAGAAGAGGTTGGCTGCATAGCATCTTACCATCATAGCTGGACTATGAGGGGATAAGACATGAAGAAGATAGCTAAGAGAGACAAAGGGAAGAGGGGCAAGAAAGGAAGTTAGAAAAGGAGGGAGGAAGGGGAGAGGAGAGGGAGACACAGAAGAGTGAGGAAGACAATTTGTTCTGGTGACTTGATATTAATTTTTGAATAAAATCTTATCTAGAGCCAGATCTAACTTCATGGCCATTAACTTTCCTCATTTGCTTGAATCAAAATATGAGGAGAAAGTTGCACATGCGCGCGCACACACACACACACACACACACACACACACACACACTGGTCTAATTGATCCAGAATTTTATTTTTTCCTGTTAAACAACCTATTATTGAGCTTGGCAGTACCAGAGAATTATTTGGGAGCTTCAAAAACTGTTGTGGTCAGATCTCACACCAATGAAATCAGAAGTTTTGGGGGTAGGCCAAACAAGAGCCTATTTAAAGTGCACCAGTTTGTACCAAGATGCAGCTATGTGGATCACCAGACTCCAGGCAATGCTCTATCAACATTCAATTGAAACTGGTGACATGCCAGGAGCTACTGTTTGTGAAATAGAAATCCTCATAGTACATGTCCAAAATACCTACTGAGGCTGTCAGAAAGTGAAATTGCAGGCCACTGTCACAAAGAATACTATTATCAATCATAATCCATTTGCCCTTTTTCGAATTAATGGACTAGGCACTGTAGATGCCCTGCTAAATACATTTCCCAGCCTCCCTTGCAACTATTTGTGGCCATGTGATGCAGTGCTCAGTGTGAAATATAAGAATATTAGTTGAGTTCTCTGTTCTAAGTTTTGGGCTGTACCCTTTTTCTCTTTTCCACTGTCTGAAACCTGAGCATAGCTGCAGTGGAGTTATGACCATGGGGAGCTGTTCACAATGAGCTTGGGAATGGCAAGGAAGGAGATGGAAAGAATCTGGGCTCCTCCCATGCAACAAATCCCATATAGACTGTTATATGAGAGAGAAAAACACTTCTGCTCAGCTCTTATGGTTAGCTAAGCTGCTGTATAACAATTACACTTATGGAACCTGCAGTCCAAGGTCATGGCCACTCCAAGGGAAACCCAATAACTGATGGCCACAGGGGCTCAAAGGCCTACCCATCTTAATCCACATCCATTGAATGGTTATTCTAGCTCCAGCAGTCCCATGCCTCGCAGCTCAACCATTTCTTCTGTCTACTGCTGATTACTCCCTTCCTTTCTTCCAGTGATCACTCCCAAGGGTGGTCCTTAAGAAATATCGTGTAATAAACTCAGTCTCAGACATGTTTCCTAAAGAAGCCAACCTATAACACATTGGAAGTGCTCAATAAATACTTGTTCAATAAAAGAGCATATAATTAAAGAAGTGAAGCAAGCCTAGATTTTCAATATGCCAAAGAGAAAGCTGAATACGAGTAAAAAGCACAACAAAGGATTGCTATTATTTATTTCTAACAACAGGAGCTAATCTAAGGAAATGTTAGTGTTTGCATTTCTTTGTAAGTTTGCATATGATGAATAAGACTTCAAGGTATTAATACTTCATATTAAGTATTCAATAACCCACATTGGGAAAGCTCAATTAATGCTAATAAACATCAAAAACTATTTCCATGTTGAGGAGTTCCAAGATGGCTATGGGGTAGGTGAGAATAACACACATAAAACTGCAGTCACAGCTAAAATTTAGAGCAATCAACCAGAATAAAGAACAGAACACCTGAACAGGAGTATTTTGTCCAAGGACTGAAAAAAGAAGATACACACAAACTGATAAGAAGAGAAGAGACACAGAGAGGGCTGGTCCCTGCATCCAGAGGCAGTGAATGTGAAGCTGAAGAAATATTGAAGCTGCAAAAATACCACCAAAGGAAAGTGGGGTCTCAATCCCATGCCAGGACCCCCAAACCAGAGTACCGGGGCTGGGAACAAGAGTCTGCCTAACATTTGGCAGCAAAAACAAGAGGACACTTTGTCCACTGGAAAGAGGAGGGCATCTGCTTGAATCCCGGGTCATTTCCTTAAGGGCTAATGCACAGGGACTCACTCGTGGGCACTCAACCAGGGCTTTGGTAAAGGGAAGGGGACCCAGGGCACATAGAAGCCATAAAATGAATATCTGCATGTCATAACTCTAGAGATCAGGAAGGTAGGCTTCTGAGGTCCTGGTTCTGAGCCAACATCCCACACTGCCCCCAGGCATCATCTCCCAGGGTCTATCCCTTCTATTCTTACAGAATCAGCTGGAGAAATGCACTCATCCCATCCTCTAATTATTGGCAACATCACCCTGCCAAGCTCTAATCCAGGAGAAAGTACTGTTGGCTGAACTTAACAGGGGCAAGGCCTGTGGTGTGCTTTATTTCTGGAGAAGCTATAGACAGACTCTTAGAATATCACTGAACTGAGTGGCTTTGGACCCAGGGTCACGGGTTAGGCAGGTGCCACCAGCAAAAGAAGGCTCCCTTGTTAGGGTCTCAGGTAGCAGGCAGCTGTGGAGCTAGGGAGAGGCATACACTTGCACTCAGGGCCCTGCAACACCCCCAAGAAATTTAACCATTTGCCTCATGTTTAGACATGTATGTAATATAGTCCTATATTCAGTTTTAATTACCCAATCAATCAAACACATACATAAAAATATACATTGAATGGACATTCATCAAAATGAAAATAGCTATCATCCAAGTTTTTTTTTTTTTCTGTTTGCATAGCTCTATTTTTCAGCAATCAATTCCTATTTCTTAAATTACTTGAAAAGTTTCACAACATATAGCCCTTCCCTTACAGCCTGGGCCCTTTCCTGCTATCCTGTGGAAAATGCAGGATGAATAGCAGTTTGGCCAAAGTCCAGCGTCCACTCCACCCGGGGCAGGCAAACAGGTTGGCGAGGGCAGACTCAGCTCTCAAAAAGGTGCCTCCTCCTTTTACCAGGTTAAAATATTCAGTTAATTTTGTCATTTTGTTCCTTTTCATTTCCGGGCAATTTTGTGCTTCCTGCTTTTAACTACATGGGCAGCTTCAGAGAGAGGCCTTTGCCCTGGAAAGGATATTTGTGGCTTGTCTGGCCCAGACAGAATTTGGAGGGAGAAATCTCCAAGTTTATATGTAGAGAGGTTTGCTACATCCCTAAGTAAATGGAAGCAAATAAAAACTGATGAGTGAGAATCAGACAGGCTGGGTGCAGCCCTGAGCAGGCGAATGTGTGGGCGCACTGCTGGCCAGCCACAGAGGTACATCTGGTGTGTGGTGAAGACCCGGCTGGCTGGTGTCTGACAGTGATTTAATACATGGCCCTACACAATAAGAGACTTTAATAAATGTTGTTGACTGACTGTCCAACTGGCTTTGACCTCCCTTGAAAAGGAGGTGGGGGTGCTAAATAAACTCAAGGTATTATCATAATAATACCTGCTGACCAAGAATGTTGCCCAGATGAATGCACTCCTTTGGAAAGGCAAAGTGTGCTCCTCTGAAGAATGACACTGGGTGAAAACTAAATTCAGCATCACTCCAATAGAACTTTGTGTTGCTTCAATCTCTGCCCTGATTACAATACTAACTAGAGATCTCCTGGAAATGCAAACACTGTCTTGTTGAGACTGTTTGGCCAAAATGTGGCCTATTTTGGCACTAGAGTTTTGTTCTGCCTTTATTATCTTGGAATGCTAAGATGAAATGGATCTTGAAAGATTGACTACTTTGTCATCCATTCAAGGCAAGACTGCACCGAAATCATCTAGAGGTGAGTCCCTCTCTCTTTACACCCCTATCCAAAACTCAACCCCAAGAAGAGAAATTCCCCAATTCTCCTAGGTAACTGTTCCTAGTATCTGCACCATATCCACTGTTGGGATGATCCCTTTGTTTTGAGCCTAATTCTTTGAGAAATGATTTGTTGATTAATGTTTTGTCTTTAGTGAAAATAAAGAAAACCTGATGTTCTGTGCCTCTGTGGAGATCCAGACAGACTTAAACCACACCCCCCCCCCCACACACACACCAATTCACCTACTTGGGGCTTTAAAAAATTGATTGTGTGATTAATTTAAAATAATCTCTAGTTCTTTACTGTGCATTTTACCTTTTTTCTGATCTCCCTTGTGCTCCTATTCCCTATAGACTATTTTCAATTCAAGCTAGAACTTGGCATTTATTGCAAAATATTAACATGTAAAAAGTTACATATCATAAAAACAAATGCCTTTGATTCAGCATTTGTGTCTTGTCTTTGTTTGGGAGGTGCCCTGTGTTGTTGCAGACAAGCAGGGTTATTCCTCTGCCCTGTGATAGTGTTATTTGCTAAGTGAGTAGGGTCTATGGGTCACCTTTGCTGAGAAATTCACGACTTTATGACTTTCTACAGAACCCCAGAAAGATAGCTGAAAAGTCAAATTAAGTTAGTCAAGTATTTCATACAAATGAGAAGCCTAATATTTTTCACGGAACAAAAAATGTGTTTTATATCAGAGTAGTGCAGATGAATGAAGTCAAAATCCACCCAAACATCAGTGATTTTCCATTGATTTCTCTGTGGTTATACTTACTCGATCCGTCCTGTGTGTATTGGGTGCATTATATATGCAACAGAATCGACCAGCTGACATTATCTACTGTAGCACTCTAAAATTTAAACTAGAAAAAAATGATTGAACATTTGGTCAACAGACAAAGATTCTGAGGCTCTAAAGAGACATAGACAAAACTGAGTTTGCCCCCAACATTTTTTTTTATTTTAATTTATTTTTTGGAATGGTTTTCTGGAAGAAGCTTGTCTTGAGGTGTGTGAGCGAAAACTGTTAAATTACAGAAAACTAATTTCATTTGTATGACGGATACGCCTGGGATTATGTGAGGGAAAAAGCAATGTTTTGAACAGCCTGATTCATGGCTCCTAGACGTTGAGGTGTGTGCACGACAAACAGCTTTTCTTCTCCCAGCTCCGTGTGCCACTGAGCAAAGACTCCCTGGGACATTTTAATGACTAGGTTATAGGAGTAAAAACAAAAACATATGAACAGCTCCATGGCTCCCCTTGGAAGAAACTTCCAGGGAGAGTCAAAAGTAGTCATTTATGTGATATTTTGCTAAGTTGTTCTGCTAAGTCTTCATGAATTTTTTTTTCTACTTTCTGTGCTTTTTCAGAGTCTTTTCAGAAGAAGAATTTTAAATGTTTCTTTCACTGTTCTTGTATCAATCTGGTCTACATATGCAGGTTCTTTATTGAAATGTGTCTTCTCAATTGCGAACTGAGAAAGTTGCAATCCTCGGCCCCTATAGCAATTCCATGGAGATCTGGAATTCAGGTCAGTTGCGCTTTTCAAATGCATTCTGAACTTAAAAAAAGAAGGGGTGGTGTTCCACAGACAACAGTGAAAAGGTGGATTATTTCCACACAGCCATAACGTGCGCTTTTTGGAGACAGTGTGGTCACCCTGGTCATGAGTACAACCTTAGAGAAGAGACTGCCTGGATTCTAATTCAAATCTGGGATGGCTGCCCACTAACGGTGGCCTTGGGCTAGTTACGGACCCTTTTGGAGTCTCATCTGTCAAATGGGGATATGAAGAGTCAGGAGAATGAAATACATTCTTGAATACAAACCCTTTAGAACAATCTGGGAACCAAGGTACATGTCATCAAGGGGTTCATGGCTTGTGGAGAATTTAAAAAGTGCAATCCCCTGAAATTATTCTCACCATATATTGGCAATTCTAAACATTGTTTGGGATAAAGTACTCCCCCCTGAAAAAAACTGCTGGTCTGAAAAACATTCTAAGCAATTGCTATGGTCACTGTAGACTTTTGAAAGAATCATACATGGGTAGGCATCAAATTAACAGGTGTTTATTACCCATTCTTTCTTAAACAGCTTCTTTAACATGAAAATTATACAGCTGGTTATGGACAGACAGAGACTCAGCTATGTGTGCTTGTTTCTAGAGGAAGACCATTAGGGTTTAGAATAGTTTGATCTTTGGGCACAATATTGAATTGAAACAGTGGATTGGGGGTATAATAGCAAACTGATTATAAAGCTTAAAACACATAACTAGAATTACTTTAATTTGTGTGTAAACCATTCTCTGAAACTTACAGAATTTATTCTTTTGTATTTTTCCAAGAATACTTTGATGTAATTAAAAATATTAATCTATTTCTTATTTCCTTTTTTGAATTTATTGGTCTTATTATTTTTGCTTGCCTGATGTACTACACAAAGTTCAAAAAAATTTCCACTGGTTTGGTTCAGTGGATAGAGCATCAGCCTTTGGACTGAAGGGTTCTGGGTTCGATACCAGTCAAGGACACATGTCTGGGTTGCAGGCTTGATCCCCAGTAGGAGATGTGTAGGAGGCAACCAGGCAATGATTCTCATCATTCATGTTTCTATTTCTCTCATTCTTTGAAATCAATATAAATATATTTTTAAAATAAATATTTTTAAAGTATTCAGTATATATGTTTCTTCTCTGAGCATTAGTATTATTTGTTTTATTTCAAGTTTATATTAAAGTAATTATATCATATAATGAGTTGTTAAAAAATGACCTGTTTGTGATGTCAAATCATCAGGTATTCCCCTGCCTAGAATAGACTAAGCTTTCAATAAATGCCAGTTACTATTGTAAGTGATAGTGTTAGTGTACAGCACTGTATGATGATATCCAGGAAATAAATTTTTCATAGGAGGCCAGGGTAGGTATCAGAAATATGTCACCATCCCCCCTCTTATCAACACCTCACCTTTGGTTCAGTCTCTGCCAGATACCATTCAGCACGCCATGTTTGTCAAATACTTTATCATCAGTTTTGAGTTCCTCCAAGAAGCAGCCATGGGAAGGAAGGCCAATTTGGTGGTGCCCATTGTAGGGATAAGGAAATAGAAACTTGTAGGGAAAGGTCACCAACTTTGCCAGGTATCAGCTGAGTGACCCAGGGTCCGACTTCAGCTTCCTGGTATGAATTATTTGTGCACCCTCAGCATCTGAAACCTTCAGAATACATAACCAACCCACATTTGCAATTGGGGAAAGAGAGGCACAGAAAGATTAATGAATTTAATCTAAATCAAAAGAAACTGTAGAGCAACAAAGAACCAGTCAGTGGCATTAATTATTGAGCTGAAATGTCCTTGAAGATATTAACAGTAATGAAGTGTTATTTAGTACAAACTTGGAGTAATTGCTTCTTGTAACCTCATCATAACAAGAGTAATTCCATCTTACATAGGAGGACAGCCTGCTAAGTGAAGGAACTAAGTTTTAAAACTGAGTTTGTCTAGTTTCAATCGCTGCCTTTCAACTACTGCACACTAATATCAGAGAGCCAGTTAGAGTATAAAAGCAAATTTGTTTAGCTTGGATTCCCATTTCTTTAAACAGACTACTACATTGTATCTCTAAATCATAAAATACGTGGAAATAAACCAACATTTCATGCATGCCCACTGTTATGGAGACTGTGCTGCCTACCTTGTTCAATTCTGAAGGTGTGTGTCTTTGTCCTGTCCATTCTCTAGGTGTGAGGCACCTTCTGTCACAAGCATCCCACAAACTCCAAATGTTCATATTAATTGGTGTTTCAATTTGAACTTGTTTTTGCACTATATTTTCTCCCCACTGACAGTCTCTGCCTTCTGAATACCTGCTCAAATCTAGGATATATTAATTATGGTTCTTATAGTATGCACAAAGCCTTGCAGTAGATATGGGGATTACATAAGGGGTAGTGGGAACAATCATTTTGCAATCGTGAGGGAAAGGGTGAAAGAATTTCAGAGATGTTGACCCATAGCTCTGAAGTCAGTAAGCCCTAAACCATGCCAATCTACCTGCGGACTTGTTATATGAGGGAGGGAAGTGTCTTGTTTGTGTAAGGCATCCCTATCCAAAGGTTCTGAGAGCTAGAGCTGGACATATCCTAATAAAGCATGCGGTATCTTAATTTTTCTTTCTGTTCAAAATCATTTGCATAGTGGCTTTGCCACTGCTCATGTCGCTCATGCTTAAAAAGAGTGGTCCTATTCAGACACTCTATTTCCTGTGACCTGATATCACTAAATTGGATTTGACCTCTTCCTCACTTATATTTGAATCCCAAGTATCCTCCCCTTTGAATTATAATTTAAAAGCTAAGGATTGCAGTCAATCAATATTTCTGTGAAGATTTTATTCTCAGTTCAATGGGAAGTCATTTGAGGACTCCAAGATAAAAGAAATACAATCAGATTTACACATTCAAGATTTCCTTTGTTTGCTGTCGGTTGGGAGCAAGCATAGAAGCTGTTGAAGCAGTCCCAAGAACTAAGAAAAACATCATGAATTTTAAAGCATGGGGACAACAACAGTAGAGGTGATGGAGGTGTTTAAAGCAGAGGCAACATGTCTTGCTTGTGGATTGTACATGAAATGTATGGTAAAGTCAGAAAGCAAGGGCAAGTCTTTGGTTTGGAACCTGAACACCTACATGAATGGAGATTACATTTACTGCACATGAACCTTGAGGAAGAAGGAATGTTGGACATGGGGTGGGCGGAGTGGGAAAGCAAGAGTTCTCTTAATCAAAAATGAGAGAGAAGCATTACACAAAGGACTAAATATAGAGAATTCTATTCTTTGAATTAAACTTTCTCATGATCAGATTTTTCCTCTTGTGATCTTGCATCTTGAGGAGACACTGCAGTTGCCTACACATTGGGCAGCCTCCCAATTCATTTTTCTTACTAGCAGAGCCCAAACTTTATTTGAGTTACAAGAAGAGGCATTGGTCTATGCAGAAAGTGGTAGGAGGCCATGACAGGAAGGACCAGGCTTCATTTTTTTTCTTTGTGACAAGGTGTGGTATTAGGTACAAATTTGTTCATTAAATATTAACCCTCCTTTTGTGAGGTCCCTATCTCACACTACTCTCAATTCATAGACAAGGAAATCAGTGTTCAAAGACGTTAAGAAAGCAGCCCTTTGTTACATTGCCTGGAATTGCAAGTCTGTATCATCTCACTTCAGAGTCTGCATTACTCTAGCACACATTCACTCACTACTCCTAAGACTCTACAAAGTCCATAGGAATACTTCAGCTAAGTTACCTGAACCAGAGTTACCTGACCCTATCTACATGACCATCTGAGATGTCCCCAATCCAATAGCAAAAGTATCCCGCTGTGTACTTGCTGTCCCTTTCTCTGGGACAAGTCTCTTTGGGAGTGGTATTGGGCAATGACATTCTCCCCTTTATTAAAAGGACTCAAAAGACTTGCCCCTACTCCATCTGCTCACACCCCCCTACCCACAATAGTCCAGAGCATGGACACAAATATAGAAAGAAAGCATTGGTTTTCAGCAATTGACTCTAGACAAAAGACCATTGAAAAGGCACAATAGGAAAACTTAAAATTTTATGTAAAATTTTGTGTAAAATGTTCGTTCTTATGAATGGGAGAGAAATTGCCCTCTACTAAGGGCAAAAAGCACCAACCAGCTCAAAGAAAGCCTGTGGGTATGGACTTTTAACTATCCATAAGCACTCTGAAATACCTTTGTTTGAATGTCTTCTTGTTCCAGTAATGAGAAAGTCTTAATGACTCATTTAATGAAAATTTTAATGGTAAAATTAAATTTTGAGTAAACACTATGAAAAATCAAATATTAGAAATCCATTTCTTAACAGCTTGCAGTAGTGACTTTTTCAGTATACTACATGAGCTTAAGTAAGATCATTTCAGATTATGTGTACAGTGCTGAACTATTTCAATCCAATTATGGTAAAATTGTGTTTTATTAAGATTTCTTCCTAATGAAATGATGCTAATAAATTTAGTTTTATTGACATCCTCCTAATAATCTGGTTTAGAAAATGCATTTACATTTGACCAGGTAGTTGTTTCTAAGCATGGTGAAGGTGTTTGAAAGCAGAGTGAACAGGTCTTGCTTGTGGATTGGACATGAAATGTATGGTAAAGTAAGAAAGCAAGGGCAAGTCTTTGGTTTGGAACTTGAACACCCATGTCCAAGTGGAAACAAACACCACCTCCATTCTTGATGGGGCTACTATAAGGACGAAAAGAGACACTACTACAGATAAAGCACTTAGCTAAGAGCCTGATGCACATCAAGCACTTTAAAAAGTGCTCATTATTTTTGTTATTCTCAACCTTCATCTATAATTATGTCATCTCTGGCAACAAATATGTAGGTAAAGAGGGGCAGTTGTTGTCTCCAAATTCTGCAGCTAATTATTGGTCACAGTTCAACATCTGATAGCCACTGACCCACACAGATACTGAAAGCAACTTCCAGATGCCACCTTCTGTGTGGGCTCAGTTACTGGAGCAAGTCTTAGTCCAGCCATCAAAATTCTCAATGATTGGTGAGGAGAGAGTGAGGGGTGGGGAGTGCTCAGATATTATCAAGGCAAAAGTCAATAACACCAAGATGGTGAAGTTTAGGTTCACAGCCATTGGGCACCTAGGAAAACTAAGAAATTACTTTTAAAGTCTGGATACCAGTGGTGCTTTCTCCTCATAGAAGGTTCACAGGGTGTGTTGATTATGCACTGATTAATCCAATTATTATTTTCATAGATATATGTTAAATGTTTCCCCTGTGGCAGGAGCCATCCCAGGTTCTGGAAATACTGAAAAGAAAAACAAGACCAGAGAGGAAACAAGATGGCGGCCTAGGTAGTCTCCTAAGCTGCCACCTCATCAACAATATGGAAAAAAACAACAGCTAAAATTGAAAGGGACCACATCAGATCCACAGGAAAGCTGGTGGAATGGGATGGCTACAACTAGAGACAAAGAAGACAAAGAAAACTGCCACTGCCGCCATGTGGAGTTTAAAACTACGGTGGAACCGGAGCCGCCGCCACCACCACCACCGAGAGTGAGGAAAGCCCACCGGGAGCAGAGCTCACTTCCCCCCGGGCCCAGGGAGTGGGCTGCTTTGGAGCATGGCCTCCCCATTCACAACCTTCCTGGACTGCTCGCCGAGGGAGCTAGGGAACCAATGCCGCACCTCAGCCGCACCTTCCGCCACCACCCGGAACAAGACGCCTTGGAGCGTGGTCTCCCTGCCTGCAGCCATCTCGGCCTGACCTCCGCACCCACAGCCAACCCAGCCCGCCAGCTGTGCTGGTGAGGAGCTGGCTTGGCGCCTTCCGTTCTCGGCCCCGGCGAGCCCTTCATCCATCAGTCCCACCGCCCCCTGGCCGGGCCGGAGCCTCTGCCGAGCCCCCAAGGAAAAGCGCTGCTGCCTCCATGTGACTTTAAAACTACAATGGAACTGGAGCCGCCAGAACAACCGCCGCCGCTGCCACCACGAATGAGGGAAGCCCACCAAGAGCGGAGCTCGCTCCGCACCGGGCCCAGGGAGTGCGCTGCTTCAGAGCCTGGCCTCCGTGTCCGCAGCTGTCCCAGCCTGCCTGCCGTGGAAACGAGGGAACTGACGCTGGGCCTCAGCTGCACCTTCCACTCTGGCCCAGATGCCTTGGAGCACAGTCTCCACGCCCACAGCCATCCCAGACCGCCCACCGTGAGCAGTGGGTCCTGGGGGACCCATGTGCCCTGGGTGAGCCATGTGCCCCAGGGGGCTGTGTGCCCCGAGAGAGCTGTGTGCCCCTGGGGGCCGTGTGCTCCCTGGGGAACCGTGTGCCCAAGGGGGGCGGTGGGACCCAGGGGGAGGGGGCGGTGTGAACCAGAGGAGGAGTGGATTCTATTCGTGTGATCCTGAGACACTTGGACAGACTGCAGCCATTAGCTGCAGAACACTCTGTTTTATTTCCCTACAAAAACAAATGAGAGAGAGTGTCCCACTTGAAATTCATATATGGAAAAAAAGAAAAGAGGAGGAAAAAATCTGAGGAACAGAATAAAGTGGTGAATATAGTAGAATCAGGGGCAAAGAAGGGGAGTGGACCGATAATTATCAGAAGGATAAGGGGGTGGGGAAGCAGTGAGAGACTGGATTGAAATCGTATAACCAATGGATGAAGACAATGGGGGGAGAGGGGGTAAGGGCAGAGGGTGGGAAGGGAACTGGGTGGTAGGGAGCTTTGGGGGAGAAAAAGGAGAAACAGTTTTAATAATCTGAGTAATAAAGATTTATTTAAAAAAAGAAAAGAAAAACAAAATCTCTGAACCCAGCTTCTTACCCTCTTCAGAGGAAGAAGACAGTAAACAAGACAAGTAATCAAACAGAGAGCTTCAAATGGTGATTATACTTATGAAGAAAACAAAAGAGAAAGTGTGATGTGCAATGAGTAGCAGAGCAGGATCACAGTAGGCTGTGTTAGTGGTGGTGAGAAGGGGGCATTTAAGCTGGGAACCAGAGCCCAGACAAGTCAGGGTTACTTACTGTTATATAGTTCTAGCCCGATAGCTCCCAAGTTACTTCTCTCCAATCCTGAGGATTAAAGCTGGGTGACACCAACGAGGAAAGACTGGAAGTCATCTTTCAGTACAGGTTGACATTATCAGAGAAAGCCCAGATAAAAAGGAGATACAGGAATGAGACACTTTGGGTGGAAAACAGCCTTGCAAGAAGACCCCAGGAGAGTTGTAAGCAATGGGAAAAACAAGTTGATTATTAGGAAAATCATCTGTGTTTAAATATTTTTCTGATATGGTGGTAGAGTAGTAGAAGTTACACTCACCTCCTTCCATGCCAAAATTGTAATTACAACTAAATTATAGAACAGTCAACCTGAATAGCCAACTGAAGACTAACTGAACACAAGTCTTGTAACTGAGGATATGCAGAACAAGTTACAAGATACTGGTAAAAAGGGCAATCAAACGTAAAGGACTTTCCCATACCCATGTGTAGTGGTTGAGAATGTGGAGGGATCTCTCAGCTACAAAAGTCTACTCTGAGAAGCAAGGGATTTTAATTTTAACCCCATGCCAGGCTCCCGAGTCTAGAATAGCAGTGCTGTGCACAGGGGCTCACATAACATATGGTTGTAAAGTCCCCCAGTGTAAGAAAAGAGACTTCTAGAAATCCAGGTGCCTCCTTAAAGGGCCAGAGCACAAAATCTCATTTGTAGGCATTCACCGTGAGCTCCAGTGTAAGATCAGACAGGTGAGATATTGTCTGAGGTGAGATATTGGGGTATGTGACTTTGGGGGAAGGGCTACAGGGCCAGCCGCCATTGTCCCAGTGCTAAGTCCCTTTCCCACACTGCCCACAAATTATATCTTTCCTAGTAATAGAGTCAGAGTGGGGGAGTATAGCATCCTATTGAAATCAATGGATAGATCATACAGACAGAAAATCAACAAGGAAAAAGAGGCCTTGAGTTGCACAAAAACAGATACATATAATTGAAATTTCAGAGTATTCACCCCAAAGCAGCAGAATGTACACTTTTTTCAAGTGCACAAGGAGCATTTTTAAGGATAGATGACATGTTAGACCACAAAATAAGTTTCAATAAATTTAAGAAGCATGAAACAATATCAACCATCTTCTTTGACCATAGTGGTATAAAACTAGAAATCAATTATGAGAAGAAGAAAAAACACACAGAAAAACACACAGACATGGAAAATAAGTAACATGTCACTAAACAATGAATGATTAGCAGTGAGATCAAGAAAAAATAAAAAATACATTGAATCCAATGGAAATAAAAACACAACACAAATCTGTGGGACACAGAAAAAGCAGTCCTAAGAGGGAAATTTATACTATTGCAGGCCTACCTCAACAAAGAAGAAAAATCTCAAATAAACAATTAACTGCCGAAACCGGTTTGGCTCAGTGTATAGAGAGTCGGCCTATGGACTGAAAGGTCCGGGTTCGATTCGATGCCAGTCAAGGGCATGTACCTTGGTTGCAGCACATCCCCAGTGCGGGGGTGTGTGTGTGCAGTAGGCAGCTGATCAATGATTCTCTCTCATTGATGTTTCTAGCTCTCTATCCCTTTCTCTTCCTCTCTGTGAAAAATCAATAAAATATATATTTTAAAGAAACATAATTAACCATAAACCTAAAAAAAACTATAATAAGAACAACAAACAAAGTCCAAAATGAGTAGAAGAAAAGAAATAATAAAGATCAGAGTGGATATAAACAAAATAGTCTATAGAAAACACAAAAGGTCCATGAAACCAAGTGCTAGTTCTTTGAAAAAATTTTTAAAATTTTGATAAAACACTAGTTAGACTCATCAAGAAAAAAAGAGTACCAAAACAAATAAAATTGAAAATAAAAAAGAAGTAACAACCGATACCCCAGAAATACAAGGATTATAAGAAAATATTGTAAATAATCATATGCCAACAAATTGGACAGTCTGGAAGAAAGAGATAAGTTCCTAGAAACAACAATTTTCTAAGACTAAATCAAGAAGAAAATTTTAAAAGGTCAATTATAATGAATGAAGTCAAAACACTAAAAAATAAATTTAAAAAACTACCAACAAATAAGTCTTAGAATGGTTTACTTCAGATGTGAATTTTATCAAACATTCAGGGAAGAAAAAATACTTATTATTCTCAAACTATTCCAAAAATTCAAGAGGACAGAAGACTCCCAAGCTCAATTTATGAGGCCAGCATTATCCTGATTCCCAATTAAAAACACTACAAAGAAAGAAAATTATAGATCAATATCTTTGATGGGCCTAAATTCAATAATTCTCAACAAAATATTAGCAAACCAACTTTAGCAATACATTAAAAAGATCATATACTATAATCAAGTCAGATTTATTCCTATGAAGTGGGAATTATCCACTTTATACTCTAGTGATGAATTATCAGAAAAAGAAAATAAGAGAATAATCCCATTTACAATAGGATAAAAAAATACCTTAAAATAAAACTAATCAAGGAAGTGAAAAACCTGGACTCAGAAAATTATAAATGAAGAAAGGAGTTGAAAAAGTTACAAATAAATGGAAGCATATAGCATGGTTATGGATTGAAAGAATTAACATTGTTAAAGTGTTCATACTACCTTAAACAATTTAATATTTTCAGTGCAATTCTTATCAAAATATCAATGACATTTTTCCCAGAACTTGAACAAATAATCCAAATTTTTACATGGAACCACAAAGACCCTGAATAGCCACAGCAATCTTGATGAAGAAGAACAAAGTTGGAGGAATCATGCTATCTGATAGCAAATTATGCTTTAAGGTTATAATAATCAAAACAGCATGGTACTGGCATAAAAAGAGACCCATAGATCAATGTAACAGAATAGACAGCCCAGAAATAAACCTATGCCTACATGGTCAATTAATATTTGACAAAGGATACAAGAACTTACAATGAAGTAAAGACATTCTACTCAATAAATGGTATTAAAAAATTGGACAGATACATGAAAAAAATGAAACTACACCACCTTCTTATACCATTTACAATAAAAAAAACTCAAGACAAAATTAGTTTTGCTCAGTGGATAGAGCATTGGCTTGCTGACTGAGGGGTCCCAGGTTTGATTCCGGTCAAGGGCATGGACCTTGGTTGCAGACACATCCCCAGTGGGGGTTGTGCAGGAGGCAGCTGATTAATGTTTCTCTCTCATCAATGTTTCTAGCTCTCTATTCCTCTCCCTTCCTCTCTATAAAAATCAATAAAATATTTTTTTAAAAGTCTAAATGAATTAAAGGCTTAAACATGGGATTCAAAACCATGAAACTCCTAGAAGAAATCATAGTCAGTAAGCTCTCTAACATTTCTTTCAGCAATCACTTTTTTTCTGACAAATCTCTTTGGGCAAGTAAAACAAGCAAACAAACAAACAAAAAACAAATGAGACTACATCGAACTAAAAAAGTTTGCACAACAAAGTAAAACATTATCAAAGCTAAAAGACAACCACTGAATGGCGGGGAGGGAAGATATTTGTCAATAATACATCAGATAAGGGGTTAATATCCAAAATTTATAAAGAACTAATACAACTCAACACACACACACACACACACACACACACACACACACACACAACATAATCAAATTAAACAGTGGGCAGAGGACCTGAATAGACACTTCTATAAAGATGTCTAATAGACATATGCAAATATGCTCAATGTCACTAATCATCAGAGAAATGCAAATTAAAACCCCAATGACATATCACTTCATACCTGTTAGAATGGCTATAATCAATAAATAAACAAACAATAAGTGTTGGTGAGAAAGTGGAGAAAAGAGAACCCTTGTGTACTGTTGGTATGAATGCACATTGCTCCAGCCACATTAAAAATAGTACTGCCTTATGACCTAGTGATTCCATTTCTGGGTATATATCCAAAGAAACCCAAAACACTAATCTGAAAGCATATATGCACCCTTGTTCATTGCAGCATTATTTATAATAGCCAAAATATAGAAGTAATACAAGTGTCCATTAACAAATAACAGAATAAAATAGCTGTGGTACATATATGTATACAATGAGATATTACTTAGCCATAAAAAATAAAATCTTACTATTTGTGACAGCATGGATGGGCCTACATGGTATCATGCTAAGTGAAATAAGTCAGACAGAGAAAGACAAATACTATATGATTTTGATAATTACAACATAGTCCCGTGGATGTTAAAGTACAGTATAGGGAAAATGGTCATTAATACTATATAATAAAAGCTTAATATGCAAATTGTCATCTCGGGCAGTCATTCAACCATGACACCAGGAGTTAGACCACTCGCTATGGCATGCACTTACCGCAAGGGGGTGGCACAGAACATGGTGGGCATTGGTAATGCAGCACTAGCAGTGGGCGGCAGTGGAGGCGCTGCCGGCCCCAATGGACCCCAATGAGAGTGGGACCACGGTGGAATGGTGGAGCAGGTGAGCAGGTAGTGCCAGACCAAGGCAGGTGCAAGTGGGGGCCCAATTGCCTTGCCAATTGCCCTGCAGATAGCAACCAGTGGCGGCAGTGGGGGTGGGGCCACCACCCAGCTCCAGAGGCATGATTGTGGAGCAAGTGAGGGGGTGGTGTCAGGTCAAGGTGGGGTGCCAGGTGGGCTGAAGGACTTGTGAGCCTAGGAGCATGAGCTGGGGCCCAATTTCCACAGACCATCCTGAGGGACCCCACCTGTGCACAAATTCATTCACTGAGCCTCTGGTATTGTAATAACTATGTATGGTACCAGGTCAGTATTTAAAATATGGAGGGAGGAGGAGTACTCTGTAAAACATATGATTGTCACCCAGTAATTCCACTACTAGGAATATATCCCAAGAAACTAGAAACACCAGTCAGAAAGGATATATGCACCCCTATGTTCATAGCAGCACAATTTACAATAGCTAGGATTTGGAAACAGCCTAGGTGCCCGTCAGAAGATGATTGGATCAGAAAACTATGGTACATCTACTCAGTGGAATACTATGCTGCCATAAAAAAGAAGGAATTCTCATCATTTGCAGTAACCTGGATGGAATTGGAGAACATCATGCTGAGTGAAATAAGCCAGTCAATGAAAGAGGAACACCATATGACCTCACTCATTTACGGATAATAAAGAACATTATAAACTAATGAACAGAAAGATAGATATAGTGTCTGTAAAACAACAAGCAGACTGTCAAATGACAGCGGGAGGGTAGGGAGATCTGGGGGAGATAAGAGATCAACTGAAGGACTGGTATGCATGCATATAAGTACAACCAATGAAAACAAAACTCTGAGGAGGGAGGGCATATACGGGAGGTGGGGGAGGGGGCAATGGTAAGCTATGTACACATATAATACCTTAATAAATTTAAAAAAAATTTAAAGCCAAAAAAATAAAATATATGATTGTCTAATCTCTATGCTGTACACTGAAAACTAATTCAAAATAATATTGAATGTCAACTGTAATTAAGAATTTAAATTTTAAAGAAGGATATTACTGATGGAGTTCCTTTTAGGCTAACCAAATGTCAGTCATACAAGTTCATGACTATTCTGGCTCTAAGGTGGTCCTCACTGACCCCACTTCCTGGTATTTGTGCTTCTATATATTCTTCTCCCCATGAGTTTGTGCAGGATCTGTAACTTGCTTCTAACCAATAAATGACGGATGAGCTATTGCTGCCGTGACTATGTTACAAAAGTTGTAGACACTCTCCCCACTGGTTTTGGTGAAGTAAGGGACTTGAGAGAGTGATCAGCCAATCAGGAGAAATAGTCCAATTCAATAGGTGGCAAGGAATCTAGTTCTACCGCCATTACCACCTTAAAAGGAGAGCTACCCTAGTTGAGCCTTGAGATAAAATCACAACCCCACAACCAACACCTTGAATTTAGCCTTGTGAGATATCCTACAGCATCTGGTAAATTGTGCTTGGACTCCTGCCCGTGGAAATTGTGAGGTAATAAATGTATTTTGTGTTAAACCACCAAGTTTGTGATAATTTATTATGCAGAAATATAAAACTCATACAGTGACATTAAGGAAGGTTGGCAGACTGCTAAAGTGTTTAGAGAAACCAGGAATACATGACTTGGGAATGAAGAAGTCAGGATCACAATCAGTCCCTTGATCGATTCTCCACAGAATAGTTAATACCTTCTATGTTTCAGGTGAGGCTTGAGCACAGGAACACTGAGAGGGAAGACTTGTCCTCTGGGTATAAAAAACTCAGCCAAAAAGAGGTTGTCAGAGAAACTGAGATGAGTTTGGGGAACATCAATGGTAGTAAACAGGAAGTGGTCTGGATTAATGTAGTAGATGTAGAGTCATAGCCACAGTAGATTTTTTTTTTGGTTTGTTTATTAAAAACTAGAGGCCTGGTGCACAAAATTCATGCATGGGTGTGTGTGTGTGTGTGTGTGTGTGTGTGTGTCCCTCAGCCAAGCCTGTGCCCTCTCTAATCTGGGATCCCTCTCACAATCCAGGACTGTTGGCTCCCAACTGCTCACCTGCCTGCCTGTCTGATTGTCCCTAACTGTTTCTACCTGCCAGCCTGATAACCCCCTAACCACTCCCCTGCCAGCCTGATTGTCCCTTACTGCCCTCCTCTGCCAGCCTGATTACCCCTAACTGTTCTCCCCTGCAGGCCTAGTCACTCCTAACTGCCCTCCCCTGCTGGCTCAGTCACCCTTAACTTCCCTTCCTTGCCAGCCTGGTCGCCCCTAACTGCCTTCCCCTGCTGTCCTGGTCACTCCCAACTGCTCTCCCTTGCAGGCCTGATTACCCACAACTGCCCTCTTGTGGTGGCCATCTTGTGTCCACATGGGGACTGCCATTTTTGACCACATGGGGGTGGCCATCTTGTTTGTTGGAGTGATGGTCAATTTGCATATTACCTCTTTATTATATAGGATTATACAAGCTTGCTGTTAATGAAAGAATCTTTAATAATAAGAACATAGTATATTAATTAGACAAGATATTCTTCAGGATGACCTTCCAGAAGAAGCTGGGGCTATCCAAGTCCCATTGCTGGCAACTGGGGGAAGGAAGGCCTACTCTCGCACAAATTTCATGCATCAGGCCTCTAGTACATACATAATGACTTTTTAAATCCAAAATAATCAAAAAGGCTATAAAATTCAAAAGGTAAATTCTCCCTCTTCTTGCAAGATATAGATAGAGGTTAGACATAAGGGATGAAGGGAAAAAAGAATGAATTGTTGTCATGTAAGAACATTTACTATAGGGTGATGTACCCAACACTCCACAGGTGGTCATGATCTTGGCAATCACCCTTAAAAGTTTAGAAAGTTCCCTTTTTTCATCTAAATTGCCATCTAGTTTGGCTAGGTAATAAAATCATGGCAGTATAAGAGAATCAATATGCATTAGGCACAATTATACAATATACATTGAATACTTATTGAACATCAGAAATGCCATGACTGGAATGTCCTTCCACAGGAAGCTTTAGGAAGAAACATTTATGTTTCCAGGGTAATGCTTAGTGTGGTCATGCTTAGTGGCTAAAAGAGCCCAAATGCTTTCTCTCTACTCTTCAGTTCTCTAAAACTAAAGAAACTTACTTAAAAGGCCTACCTTATACAGAAGAAGCCACTGGTAAAAGGATACTGGTAAAATGTAAGCCAATAGATGCTATTGGGAGAATAACCTTCACAGATTTATAGGAGAAGAAAAAACTAGAAATGCTTCGTTAACATGTATGAATATTCTGTTTCAACTGTGTTCAACGCCTTTGAACCACCTATGAGCTCACCAGGCTGCGGGCTCCCTGCAACGGCAAACCAGCGAAAGTGAAGGGGCTACTCAGGTCGCTCCATCTCGGAAGAGACTTTGCCAAAGACTGGATTATTTTTTAAGTCTATTTTTGTAGTGAAAGGAAGCCACAGGCATCTGAGTGCTGGCTCCCCAGCCCGACACCTCATTTCTGCCAGGACATGAAGAACACCTTCTGAAACGATACCTCTGGAATCTGGGTGGGTTCACATCAAGATGTGAGCCTTTGGGTGGCTTTTGTGTTTGTTTCCTACCCAGGTCTCCTTCATCCTAGAATGTCTTTTCCTCCAAGGGACACTGTGTGCTCACCACACTTACTCCCCATCATCCCAAAACGCAAATCCAGGTTCATTTTTTAAAGACGAATGACTGAGGGCTTGTCCTGTATTTTTGTTTTCCCCCAGCTATAGTATACCTATGCCAACAAAAATGAGTGTATTCATTTATTTTTAAAAAACCTCCTATAAATCTTCAGTGACTCTTTGAGTATAAAATATTCATACCTTGACTCCAAATTACAGCTGGAAGCCTAACCACTCAACAAGTACTTTTAGTTCAGATTCATTTCAGATTCAAACAAGCAGGGGAAGGAAACACGAGATATACAAAGCATCCTTTGAAGGGAGAAAATCCTGAATGGAGAAATGGGTGGGAAAATACTGCCATTTCAAACCAACCCCAGTGCCTGTGCCACCGGTTCAGAGTTATTTAGGGTGGAGGAGCCAGCAGCTTTGGCAACTATGGAAGGTGGCACAGGGCAAGGACAACTGAATTGAGAAGCTTCTTGGGCAATAAACTGATTTACAGAATTAAGGTAAATCAGCTAAATATAACTATGCCCCCGATGCATCTACTTTTATCAAAATTATTCAGCATTTTTGGGAGAGCTACTCTGAGCATTTAGTGCGATCTCTTTCAGACAGCTAGAAAGTTGATTTTACTATGAATTTGGATGCTGGGGGTTAGGGGGGTGAGGTGGGTAGAAATGACCTAGATATTCAAAACCCACTTTTTAATTTCCATAAAGTGCTACCAGGCAGTTCTAGTTGCAAATGATTTTGCAAATGCAAATACCAAGCCCAAAAGTTTGGGGACTTTTTCTTTTCAGTAATCCTTCTAGTTGTAATCCCGGTGTAGGTATTTTTAGAAGAAAAATGCCTCTTTGCTGTAAGCCTCCAGACTTTTTGAATGCAGACATCTTGCAAATTGGAAATGAGCATTTTCATTTGATGATGGTTTGAGGGATATTAACCAGCATTTGTGAAGTGTGCTTGGCTGTGAGGTATTTGAAAGGTACAATCATAGAATTACTATGTTTTTACCAATGAGGTTCTACTTTGCTAGCATTTCAGCTACCTCCCCCCCAAACCCTGCCACCCCCTGCCAAGCTCTTGCTGGGAGAGACCACTCCCAAGCTCACTCCAGATCACACTTCAGGGATCACGTCACTGGAGGTCCAGAGGGAGGGAAGCTTTCCAGTTAGTTTGATTCAAAGGTATAGTAGGCCCTGGATTCATTCTGTTTTTCTTGTTTTCTGTGTGTGGTCAGCTTTATACAGGACTGCATATACCTCCTAACAACTCTCATGATTGCAAAGTTTTTCCACCACATCCAGGGGAGGGGAGATCTCTCTTAAGAAAAGCAAATCACCCTTTTCCCAGACATTTCTAGAACATGCTCACCGAGGCTAATTTTGAATGGAGAGCCCACCCCTAACTCACACTTATGGTAGGAGATGAAGTTGAACTAATTCAGGCCTGACCCCAAGACACTTGCAACACCATCCCCCCATATTCAAGGACTACGTGAAAAATGTCTGGATACCTAAGATATAGAATTACCAAGAGTTAAGCAGAAAAACAACTGGTGTTGTAGAGACACCTTATCTAGAAAGGAGAGGCAGGGGTGGTCACAGAGTGGCCAGGACTCCTAGTAGCCCCAGAGTCCTAGCAAACCTCAGCAGGCTGCCGAGTGGCCAGTTGACTTCTGGGGCTGCTGACAAGGTTATGGCCATTTTAAAAGGAGGACTTCATGAAATCTCCCCTTTTCCCCTGTTCACCCCTAAGTCAACTATAGAACTATTCCACCTTGTCTCTTAGACCAAAGCTGTCCCTAGGAACCAGGGACAGGTAGAAGCTGGCAGGTTATTGTTCATGGGCCCTAGCCACATGGCCTTTTTTGATTCAGCTCACCATATTCCAGCTTCTTCAGACCAACCAGCAATGGTCTCTGACCTCAGTAAGGGCTAAGATCATCTTTAAGAGCTCACCTGATGGAGTCAGTCTCAGATGAAATTATCTGCCTTTGATTAATGCAAAATCCGCTGTTTTGGGAACTTAATGACGTCTACAAAATCCCTCCCCCTTTGCCATAGTCTTTTGGCTGAAGCAAAACACAGGTCCCGTAATGGATGGGATGCTATAGGTCATGAATATCAGCAGGTGGGAGTCATAGGAGAGGTATTAGAATTCTGCCTCACTCTGGCTGCATTTTTCTCTCTTCTTTCACCCCCTCCCCAAATACAGTGCACCTGCTAAATTTTTCACAGGCCACTCCCAGGATCGTATACCAAATTGGAGATGTGCTGCCCTGTATTCATGAAAATGAGAATCTAGAGGGGAAAATGCTTTCTATCCACCTAGATCCACCTAGTGCATATCCTATATGATAAAAGACTTATATGCAAATTGTTCCCTTGATCAGGAGTTTGACCAGCAGGCAGGCCGGCAACCCACCCATGTCCCCTCCCCCTGGCCAGGCTGGCTGGACCCCACCCATACACAAATTCATGCACCATGCCTCTAATACACACACACACACACACACACACACACACACACACACACACACACAAAGTGGCCAAATTATTATGCATTTAGAGATCATAATAATCTGGCCACTCAGTGTATAATCTTTGCGTATTTGCATTCTACCCTGTGGGTTTTTAGAGTGTGCTTGCACACCTATGTTGCAAGGATCACAGAACCAACTGAAGATTTTTGGCCATGTCAGCCCTGCTTCAGTTTTTAACTGCTCACCAGAAGTCACTCTTACAGACTTGGGCCAATTATCATTGCAACAGGAGCCAAATATAGCCCAGTAGTTAACTTTTGAGGGGCTCAAGTTAAATTCACTATACAGCGTTAAGGACTGGGACATTATGATGCAGGATTATTGGAAAACAAGAAATAATATGAACAAAACTTTTCAAGTGTTTGTACCATAAGTACAGTATAACCAACAGGCAGCATAGCCCCTAGGCCTATGGGTTTCTGATTATGTGATCCACGAGTGAAAAAAACAAAAATAATCTTGAAATTCCCAGTGAGTGCTGATGGCCTAAACATCATTGAGAGGTTAATACAAGTAACTAGGGCCCTCACCCCCTCTTTCTTCACCAAAGTTCCGGGTTGTTGGCCTGAACAAGCCCCAGGAGGAAGCATGCACCGCCTTGGTGGGCCCCTCTTCCCTTGGTGGCTCTGGAGTGAAGGCTCAGGGCAGAGCCTTCTTCTGAATGGACACCAGAGGCAGAGCTGAGCTGGAAAATTCAAGCAGGCACACCCATTCCAGGGTGAAAAAGAAAAATAGCAATTTGGCAACAAACAAAAAAAATTAGAAAACTTACAGAGTAAGGAACAGAGAAATCGAAGACAGCCAAGAAAGAATGCTTGGAGGCCCTGTCTGAAGGGGCCAATATGGCATATATGCGCCTATCTTAAGGGGCTACCGTGGTTACCCCACCTTAACATTTTTGTAGTGGAAGGCATTATTCACATGTTTGCGATGATGCTGGCGGAAACAAACCAACTGCCCTGCCACTTATTAAAGGTATAGCACATTTAATTATGTATGTTAGTACATAATACCTGATAATGGTAATAAATTCCTGAAATGGGTTGATGTGTTTATTATGTTATTGTTTTTATCATTATTTTAGAGAGTACTCTTTGCATTTACTAAAAATAAGTTTGCTATAAAACAGTATGCCGTATGATGCCAGTAGTAGCCCCATACATTTTGTGTTTACGGAGTCTCTTTTGAGCATCATCTTCTCTTGTGCTTGATTTAATCTTGTGTTGTTTTGTACAGTAACATGTTGTACAGGCTAGTAGTTTCGGAGTGAGAGCCTATCCCACGTAGCCTAGCTGCCTAGCAGGCTGTATCTTCTAGGTGTGTGTTAGTAGTGCACTCTATGATGTTCTCACAATGATGAAATACCTCATGACACATTTCTCAGAGTGTATCCCCATCACTAAGCTGCACATGACTATTAGTATATACAGGCTTGGAGAATTTAGAGCGTGGTTCCAGACCACTGCAACAAAGTGAGACCTTATCTTTTTACTGGTGGGAGGCTATGCCTTCAATTTATATATTTTTTAAATGCAGCATTATTACAATAAAGTGAAATGCAATAAAATGAGGTATGCCTTATATTACATTTATATTTACTAAAAATATATGCATACCTACCTATTTGCCATTTTTCTCAATAAATGGCAGCAAGGTTGACTATGTAAAGATTAAGAAGTCTAGGCAAGCACAAAAATATGTATAATGCAATGTCCAATTTTAAGAGTGTGAAATATCAGTCTTAATATCATTTTAAGTAAAATATGAATCTATATATATGTCACAGACTTCAAGAAAAAATGTAAATTAAATGGTTTTGTGTTGCTGTGTTGAGGCTTAGTTTATTGTTAAATTGATGATATAATGCTGTGTCAGGCATGGCATTATATACAGGACTGTTCCCATGCACCGAGAAAAAAAAAGTGGTTTCTTTATTTCCTATCATTGAAGTCAACTTTGAAGTCCTTCCCACCTGCATTTCCTCTAAAGTCTGAGGGAGGGGAGAAGGAGCCTAAGCAAGCCTGCTAGTTAAAAGTCACACAGTCTCCTCTGTTTAAGCAGCCTGTCAGCTAATTATCACATCTCTTCAAAAGCCACCTTCCCACCAGAGCAATTTGCCCCTCTCCTTCTGCCTCTTCAAGAAATGCTTACATGTCCTCAGGTGACGGGGGAGGCCCCTGATCCAGGAACTCCTCTGGGTCTGACTAATCCCTAAGTGAGGAACTTCTCTAACTTGATATTAGCCGCAGGTGCCACTGTGGAGTGTGGCCTTGCCTCATGGTTCTTCTGGGGGACTGTGGAGTTCTCTCTGCTGGAGTGTCTGCTCAGCATGTACATGGATCAGGGCTGGGGGCTGACTCTCAACTTCTAAGGCTGCAGATCCTCTGGGTTCCAGGCATTCACTTTCAGTCCCTGCTTGAAAACTTTACCAAACAGCCTCTGACAGAGGGTCCCTCCACTTCTTACCCTGAAACCCATAGCAGGCAAGATATACTGAGTGGTCAGGTTATTATGACCTCTGAACACATAATAAACTGGTTACTCAGTGTATATCCTATATACTAATAAAAGGCTAACATGCAAATTGTCCTCTCCATCAGGAGTTCAACCAGCTGGCAAGTGGGCCAAATGCCCATGTCCTCTCCCCTTGGCCAAGCTGGCCCGACCCCACCTATGCATGAATTCATGGATCAGGCCATATATATATATTGAGTGGCCAGATTATTATGCGTTCAGAGATCATAATTATCTGGCCACTCAGTGTAGATCTCATGACTATGCACCTGCCCCTGGAATGCCTGGCTGCCTTCCTTCCATGGAGGTAGGGAAGGAAGATGAAACATTCAATCAGGACCCTCCACCCTAATCCCACTTCCTTCCGTTCTATTCTATAGCTGCTCTCCCACGATGGAAAAAAAAGAAGCATTCATACAGATGTCTTTGGAACCTCAGCAAACATCTGGATATTTTCATACTCTTCCCTCATCTCTTTCTCCAAAACTTGTCTTTCAAATTATTTCCTTGCTATGTATTCAAGATAGAGAACTTTGAACTCCAAAACCAGTTAATTGTCATTTTATTCTTGACTTTTGATGTTCAGAATGGTCTCCACAATGGTAGGTCAGCATTGCTTCGAAGCCTGTCAAAACACAGATTCTCAGGCCTCCATAGACCTTCTAAATCAAAATCTGTCTTTGAGTAAGACCGCCTCTCCTCTCTCCCCCACCCCGCCCTTCCAGGTAACTTATGTGCACAGTAAAGTTTAAGTAGCATTAGTTTAGAATAAAACTCTTCAGACCTTCCCCCCAGGTTCACTTTCACAGTTGATGGATTGAAAGAGAATGTTATTTACAAGGGCACTAAAAGGGCATTGGTTTAATATCTATACTAATGAAAGGATAATATGCTAATTAGACCAAATTACTTCCAGAGGATCTTCTAGACATTCTTCCCGACAAAGCCAGGCCTGGGCGAAGTCACCCACCCACAGTCTCAGGCACCAGCAGCTGTGACTGCAGCCCAGGACAGGGAGGGAAGCTCGGATCCTGGGTGCCTATGTGTGGCTGGAGGAGGGAATCCTGGGTTCTGGGTGCAGGGCTGAGGCAGAGGCGGTTAGGGGCAATCAGGCCAGCAGGGGAGCAGTTAGGGGTAATCAGGTGGGTAGGCAGGCAGGTTAAGAGCCAGGGGGGGCAGATTGCAAGAGGCATGTCTGCTGCCGGTTTAGGCCCACAGGGATTGGGCCTAAACCAGTAGTCAGACATCCCCCGAGCGGTCCCAGATTGGAGAGGGCGCAGGCTAGGCTGAGGGACCCAGCCACCCCTATGCACAAATTTTGTGCACTGGACCTCTAGTTTTTAATAATAAGGGTTTACTCCTAGTCATCATTAATAGGTGTGTACCTTTGTAAAAACGAAAATGAAAATAAAAACCCTTGGGGAGAACCAAATCCTTTCCATGCCCTGACAAACTGTAACTGGTTTATGGGAGGAATTCTCAGAGCCTTTCCGCTTGCATCTCCTTATGTCTCTGAGAACCAGGTTGTGTGCCAAAGCCTCTGTTTTCCTCCAATATCATATCACCTTCCCAACCTCTGATGATATAACAGGTTTTGTTCCTGAGGCTCAGTGACATTGACAACTCACTCAGGATCACCAGTCTCCTAAGAGGCAGAGCTGGGGACAGTAAAAAGCTTGTTTCTTTGTTTTTTATAAATAACCACAAAAATAATAAAAATGCTTTCCTTGAATTAGAACAATTTGGTTCTTTTATGTAACCTTCTGTGAGAAAATAAGATGTGCCTCTAAGCTATCAACCTCAAACATTAGGATTCCCACACTCCCATAATAAAGAGGAAGAGGAGGGGAAATAACTAAGTATCCAGTTTTATTAGAGGAAGCATCAACCATCCTCAAAATAAACATGTACTTGCCACCATGGGACTCTCAAAGTTCTACAAAGGGAGTTTCTCAGGCACCACACAGCCTGTGTGGTAAGTGAGACCACTTCAAAATTCAGTGACAATCTATTCAGCTGTTTCCACAACCTGCAATAACCATTGTGTAGAGAAATCTTATTGTGTTTGTATAGGTTATAATTAATATACCCATCAGGCTTACTGTGAGCCATCACTGGGTACATGCCAGGCATGAGGTCTACAATGCTTAGAGAAAAGAATAACCATTATCTTCTTTGAGAAATGAGGAAATTGAGTCTTAATTAACCTAAATAACCTAACCAAGGCTAAATAACCTAACCAAGGGGTACCCAGCTCATAAGTGGCAGAAACAGAAACTGAAATCAGGCTCTTCATTCTTTAGCACTACCATCTATCAATTTATCTCCTCAACCAATGAAAACCTTTGGTCTAGACCACCTGTTAGACTGCATGATGAGCCTCAGAAAGGAGCAATGCTGGCAGGGTCCTAAAGGAAAAGAATGCCCAGGATGGGGGGGGGGGGGCGGGTGGTGAAGGACCTGTGGGGATAGAGAGGCAGGAATCCCCAGGCATCAAAGGTAATGACTAACAGAGAAAGTCCTGCCTACCATGTTGACACAGTTGCAGAGAAAAGGTGGTGCTGATGACTAAGGCTAAACAGCAAAGCTGAGGTTTTTCCCAGACCCCATTCCAGCTCCTTTTCATACAATCCTTTGAGAAGCAGAGTTTTCAATACATGCTAGTGGTGTGCCTTTATCTTTTCTTGAAAATGTTTAAGTAAACTCAAACATTGCTATTTGAGGTACTAGAATGCTACAGTTTTAGTACAGACCATGCAACATTTTGTTGTTGTTAATCATCACACAAATATATTTTTCCATTGATTTTTTTTAGAGAAAGACAGAAAGAAACATCAAATGAGAGACACATCTCTTGGTTGCCTCCCACCTCTAAGGGGCTAGAGATCAAAACTGCAACCCAAACATGTGCCCTTGACCAGAAATTAAACATGTGACCCTTTAGTGTGCAGGCTGGTACTCTAACCACTGGCCAGAGCCAGGCCATTGAACATTTTAATGTAGAATTTCCTACCAATTTGATGGCCAAAGTTTCCCTCCCCAGTTCATTTTCCAGCACATTTTCCCACAAAAAATGAAAAGCAGTGATTCATGCAATTGCCTACATAAAACCAAGAAAGGAAACTCTAGGAATGAGAATGCCCCCTGCTAAAAAGATTGTTTTATAAAAGGAATCATCCCCACCACCCACCTCTCAGCAACTGCACACACATCCTGCTGGCCACTCAACTCACCTTTTGCCTGCCTTCCCAAGACTAGCCAAAATGGAGGCCTCCACTCTGATGCCTATGGTTGGCTGCTATTGAGCACTGATGTCCAATCACTATGCTTGGAGAACACAGACCCTGCAACAGACACCAGCCATTGGGATGAATACCAATTTTTCTGCAAAGACCCCTGGATAATTCAATATGTGAGTTGTTCTTCTGAACGCTCCTTTAAACATGCAAATCCCTTCAGCACTGCTGTACTGCTGATTGAATAGAATATGAATAAAGGTTCAGCCTTTTCTGTTATGCTCAGATCATAAAGTATGTAATATCTTGTGGGGTGTGTGTGTGTGTGTGTGTGTGTGTGTGTGTGTGTGTGATTTTGTAACCAGAGGAAGTCAAGGCTTTTTGTATTGTTCAGTACTATTCCAAACAAGACTAGGAAATGAGAAGTAGTCCTTCAGATGTTATCTAGATTCAAAAATCTAGATAACATCCAGATGACTAATGTCTAGAACACAAAATTCAATTATAGGAAGACTATTGGGATGGTGATAAAAATAAAGAGAGGGTGGAAATTCCAGATAAATTATGAAGGATCTTGTGATTGATTTAAGGTCCTATTAACTGCATAGGAATCTAATCAAAGGCTTTTTGTTAAAAGTAAATCTGAAATTTAGGGAATTAGAGCTTATACAGGATAGGAGAAAATCCATCAGTACTTTGTAGAAATAGTCCTGAAAATGGGATGTCCTTCTTCATACATGTTGGGAATTATCACAGTTCAGGTATTTGCACAAGTGCTAAGGGTCAAATTATAAGAACTTTCCTCTGTAATCTACACTCTATTTGAGCCCCCAGTGAGTTGTACTTTCCAGCCTCCAGAGTCTAGGGAGCAGCTAGAGATTCAGCATTTACAATGAGGATTTTCCATGGAGATATAATTTTATCATGAGTCCCCTTTCACTACAAATGAATCATCTCACCAGGAAGCAAGGCAATAGTTTACCTTCTATTTAATAGGGAACAAAGTTCAACATTACTCAATATTTCAGCTGACTCTTTCACACTGAGTGCTGGAAATGCATAGTTTTAGAAGGTTTCTGCTCAAACTGAATATTTCCATCCATCTTCCTTCCAGTAATACAAAGGACTTGTGGTTCAGTGGAGACAGAAGGACTCTAAATCCTACTAACTCTCTAATTGACATGGACCTTGCTATCCTACAAGGTGGGAAATAACATTACTAAACTCTGAGGTATTTTCCTGAATAGTTCATTTACTATTTCTAGAGAGAGTTGGCAAAATACAGCTTTTGGTGAATGCAGGTGATTTAAATTTGAAAGGTTGATTCTATTTTGAAGATGCTGGAGGAGAATTGTGGCCTCTCCACACATGGGAATGCAATTCTGGGGTCCAGGGCATGTGATAACCATTGACATCATTATAGAGCTACTTGTCTCTTTCCTCCACATCACTCATTCTTAAATATATTATTGAAGAGCTAAAGCAAAGTCACATCTAAAGCTCATAACGATTATGTGGTACTTACCATTATTTTTGCTTTATCATTAAAGGGCTGAAGCTCATGAGGCATTAAGCCTCTAAGCTTTTTCCATTAAAAAATGGAGACACTAGAACTTAAACAAGAGATATCAGGGCCCTAAATATGTCCCCTAACTCCAATTTCTATCTTCTAATTTGTGTTTGAGATGTTTTCTCGCAGAATAATTCTATCTTTCCCACCCAGGATTAGAAATGCCTAGAGAAATAAGACTTCCCAGCTATCAGTCAATAAATGACAAGAACCGTCGAATAAGTACCTCAACGCCTTCCCCACTTAATAGGAACATTTCTGAGGTGCAAGCTCTACTTTTCCTCCTGAGGCCCCAGCAGGTGAAGACTCGGTTGCCTATGGTAGAAACTAACTTGATGACCTGTCCCTTAGTAGCTGCTTTCCATTCCTGGAGAAACTCCCCAACCTTTTCAGTGCAAGTGATCCAAATTCCCTGCTTGCACTTAAATCCTTGGAGGTACTTCTGAGGAAGCCCAAACTAAGACACAGACCTTTTGAAACCCAGGTCTATATTTTCATTTTGAGTCGGGATAGAAAGAAGTTAGGGGAAATTCCTGATGAGTGGAATGAGGAAGTAGGAGGAGACTTCACAGGGTGATAAGTTTCTAGGTCCTCTGACTAGAGCCTCCAAGTATGATCAAAAGAAACAGTTTAGGGCAGAAAACTCCTGTGGTGGTCACATAAGCGAATAACAGCAAGAACTGGTTAAAACCAGATCAATCCAAGGTGGAGGAAAAACTGTCCAGAGAAGATCTGAAAGCTCATTACACCATCATTAGTAGATTGACCAAAGAACAGTAAAATATGCATATTGCACTGCCATGGAAAATAAGGTCATTCTGAATGTGTCCACATGGGAAGATCTCAAAAACAAATTAAAATATGAAATGAATATATGTGTTAAAATTGCGTTGATGAAAAAGAATACCACTGAGCAGTGCTATTGGGAATATTCCCCTCTGCACACCACCAGGCACTCCTGCCTGCTGGTTGTTATCAGCCTGACTTCTGTGAGGCTGCTGATCATGGGGATCTCTGCTCTTACTTGCTAACTAACCAGGTCCCATGGAATAGGGGAGGATTTTCCATCACCGAGAGCAAGGTTTCTATTTTCTTATAGAACAGGTGATTACATTAGTCAGCTTAAGAGTAGGAGACCTTTAAGTTATCTAAAAGAAATCCAAGCAGTAGTTCATTTTGTTTTGTTTCCTTCCTTGTTTATCTAATGGGTAAAACTTGGAAAGCATTCCAAGTGCAGGTTCCCCAAGCTGATCTGAAACAGCCAGTGGGGGAAGAGGGCAGGCTGCCCCTGGCAGCTAAGGGTCCTTGTGTAGAGACAAATGAAGGAAGTTTCTGTGGGATTTGGGTCACCTGGAGAAAATTACTTGGGTGGGAGATGGCTTTATGAGTGGGAGAGAAGGGGAGTATAGAGACTATCAAGAGAATAGAATGGGAATCAGAAAGAGAAATCTATATTACTGGGAAGTGCAAAATGGGGAGTTGCAAAAACATTTGAAAGCTGAGGTTTTCTGGGCCAACTGACTTCAGGAAAAAAAGGGGAGATGGTTTTAGCATGTAGTAAAAGGTTTAGAAAGAATTCAGAGCAGGGAGAGGTTGGGGGTTATTATCAGCAATAAAAAATGAAATGCTGAATTGAGCCTTCAACGGAAGGAAAAGCCAAGGAGTTGAAGCCATGTCTAGTTCTTGGCCAAGAAAAGTCACAAGTGCTACCCACACTTGCTAATCCCGGGGCAGTCCCTGGCCCAGAGCTCAGTGCAGCTCTCACATCATGCAAAGAGAGGAGAAGGGGCTTTTCAAATATGTGGTGTCATTTTGAGCAAGTTTAGTTGTCTTTTAAGAGGGTTGTTTGGGTAGAGCTGAGAGAAAATATTATAAAATGTAGGACCAGAGTGCATGTCTCTGTGCAAAGTGTTGAGATCTTCCTCAGTGTCATGCTGAGAAACTGCCCAGGATGCAGGGGAGGAAAAGCAACCTTGATCATATGTTCTCAGTATGCCAGGTGCCTCAGCCCATTCTGTCCTCACCCAGTCCAGGAAGGTGGCTCCTGCTATTATGCTGTGTAACGGATGAGAAATTTGGAGATGCTTTGCAGGGAGAGCTAATGAGCCCTCAGCCCCCACCGTACCTGGTCTTTTGGGCTTTATAGATGAGAGCTCAGAATAAAGGATGTGTTTTCCCTCTTATGCAGATACACACACTTTTATAATGGAAACAGATTTTTCTAAACTACACATGCCTTTTTATGTGAGCTGCACTGGTTCTCTTCCTTTCTTTTATTTAGTAATCTACACTAATAAAAGAGGAAAAATGCTAATTGACTGTACCTTTGCCACTCCCACAGCCAATCAGAGGGACTATGCAAATTAACCCAACAGAGATGGTGGTTAATTTGCATATGCTGAGGGAAGGAGGAGTGAAGACTGAGGACAGTGTAGAAGGAAGAGGGAGGAAAGGTGGAAAGCAAGGCAGCTGCTGGAGGGAAAGCGTGGGCAGGGTGTGCGGGCAGGGCAGGAGAGGTGGAGGGTGGGGGGTAGGAGCGGTGGTGGTGGCAGGAGGAAAGCCCGCCGGAAGCCCTGTTCTTGCAGGAATCTTTCTACATCAGGCCCCTAGTAGTTTTAATAAAGTACTAGGAAATTGCAGCCACACCATATTAATGAGACATCAATTGAAGTTTGAAAAACACTCAACTAAGATTTGTTATAATCTGATGTTACTCCAAAACCCATCCTCATAGGTAAACTATGAGTTTTTAAATCAAAGTCCCATGGGGGTGAGGGCATGAGTGGGGGTGAGAGGGCAATGGGGAGATAATGAGAGATATTAATCAATAAAGAAAAAAATAAAAATCCCTCCATCCACCCATTCATCCATCCATCCATCAATAACTATCTATTAGTTTGCAGAAATTGAACCAACTTTGTGGTCTAGGGTCCCCATTGCAGCAATTGATGCTATCTCATTAATCTTCAGCTCCCAACATTAAAAAACAAAACAGATACTGGAATGATTGGGCCATGAAAAAATCAGTAAATGGCGCACACACACACCATAGAAATACCCAACAGAGCAATTACAGATGGCTCCAGAGCTAACATCTTTGAGCATAATCCACACCCCATCAACAATGAAACCTTCCTTCAGACAATCCGTTACAAAGAAAAAGAAAATGCAAGTAAAAGATAATAGAAGTAGTCACCGTAGCATTCTGAGGTGTCAGTAGTAAAGACTTCATACAGCATAAAAAAATGGATGGGGAAACGAAGAAAACTGAAACCACACCATCCGTCCACACAGCACTCTCACTTCTTTCTTGCTTCTGAATTGGTGTGAGTTCTGCTAACCGTGACCGCAGGCTGCTTAAAATTATACCATTTACCTTATTTAATTTTCTCCTGCAGTCATAAATATTAATTAAGCTCAACCACAGAGAGGCCGTATTTCAATCCATTCACTGCCTGAGGACCATGAGCAATTGAGAACCACAGCAATTTAAGTACTATCTGGTTCTATAAGAGAGCCCTGTGACATCCGCTTTTTTATTTTTAAAACAGGTCAGATTTATTAAATCCTAGTGGTTTCTTTTCCTACCTAACTTCTGCCTTGTGAGTGTTCCCAATTTGATTCTTCTCTTGCAAATATGATGTATGTTCCTCCAGAGGAATTGCTCATTCTCTCTAAAACAAGATGCCCCAACGTGTATATTTTGATTAATAAGGACCAGAAATATTTTTGTGCAGCTAGCTATTCAGTGGAGAGAACATACTTTACAGTGTTTGCTTATTTACTTTTATTTAATGGCAAAACCATCAGTGGCAATTGGAAAAATGAGGGATATATGAAGTGAAAAGTGAAAGACTTCTCCCAACTTCTTCCAATCCCAGTTTCTGGGGGTTAGTTTGTGAACAGCTTTGTGTGTGACCTTCAGGTATTTTCTATGCATACACAAACGAAGACAGAGCTTATTTTTATAAAAATCAAATTGCTCATATCTGCAACTATTTAACCTTTCATCATGAAATGGATATACTTTCTATATTATTTCATCTATAATAATAAAAGTGTAATATGTAAATCGACTGAATGGCCGAACAGCAGAACAGTCATTTGGACATTCTTCCAGACGACTTTCTGGACGAAGCTGGTGCTGTGAAGGCCAAACTCCTTGCATAAATTTTGTGCATTGGGCCTCTAGTAGAGATTTACATAATTCTTTATAACAGCTGTGCAACATTCCACAATAAAGTTAGGTTATCGTTTATTTTTTTAAGGTTTTGATAATTTTTAATCTTTCAATTACAGTTGACATACAGTATTACTTAGCTTCAGGTGTACAACCCAGTATTAGAAATTCATATAACTTACAAAGTGATCACTCCAATAAATCTAGTACCCATCTGGCACCATACACAGTTATTACAATGTTATTGGCTATATTCTCTATGCTGTACTTTGCATCCCCATTACTATTCAGTAACTACCAATTTGATTTTTAAATATATTTTATTGACTTTTTATAGAGAGGAAGAGAGAGGGACTGCAGCCAAGGTACATACCCCCTACCAGAATTGAACCTGGGACTTTTCAGTCCCCAGGCCGATGCTCTATCCACTGAGCCAAACCAGTCTTGGCTGATTTCTTAATTCCTTCACCTTTATCACCCACTAGAGGCCCAGTGCACAAATTAATGCAAGGGTGGGGTCCCTTCACCTGGCCAGTGATCTAGGCCAATCAGAGCCATCTCGTCTAGTCCCGATAAGGGTTGATCAAGGCCAGAGGCCAGGGTGGGTCCAAGGGAAGGACTGTGGGAGGACTCCAGGGCATGTCCAGCCCTGTCTTACCCAGTCCTAATCAGCCAGACCCCAGCAGCAACCTAACCTACCAATCAGAACATCTGCCCCCTGGTGGTCAGTGCATGTCATAGTGAGGAGTTGAGCAGGCAAGCAGCCTTAGCATATCATTAGCATATCATGCTTTTATTGGTTAAACAGATGACTAGAAGACTGGACACTTAGCATATTAAGCTTTTATTATATGGGATTACCCCCTAAACCTCCTCTCATCTGGCAACTGTCAAAATGTTCTCTGTATCTATGAGTCTGACTCTATTCTGCTTGATAATTTGTTTTTTAGATTCCATGTATAAGTGAAATCATAGTGTATTTGTCTTTATCTGACTTATTTCACTCAGCACAGTATCTTCTAGGTCCATCCATGTTTGTGCAGATGGCAAGATTTCATTCTTATTTATGGCCAAGTCATATTATAAATATATCACTTCTTTGTCCATTCATCTATTCATGGACACTTCCATACCTTGACTATTGTAAATAATGCTGCAATGAACATATGGATATGTATGTCTTTTCTATTTAGTGTTTGGGGTTTCCTTGGATAAATACACAAAGTAGAATTTGTGGGCCCTTTGTCTCTTTTTATAACCTTTGTTTTAAGATAGATCTATTTGGAGGAACATTTGAGATCTTACTACCTGGTATATATCCTCAGTTTGGCTCAAGTAAACTCTTTAAAAAAAATTTTTTTAATGTCTGTTTCATCTGTTGTAAGTATTCCCACCCAAATTTTTCTTAAATTTCCATTGTCATGAAATATCTTTTTCCATCCCTTTATTTTGAGTGTGTGTGTGTGTGTGTGTGTGTGTGTGTGTGTGTGTATTACTCTGAACAAATATAAGGGTCATGTTTTCTTATCCTTCAGCCATCCTATGTTTTTTTATTAGAACATTTAATTTATTTGTACTTAAATTAATTGTTAATAGATATGTATTTATTGGCATTTTATTATTCATATTTTTAAATCCTTTTTCCTATTTCCTTCCACAACTTCTCTTTATTCCCCATAACTCAAGTCATTTGGGGCATAGGGAATTCCAAGATTGAGTACCCCCCCCACACACACACACACCACATTAAGAAAATGTTCTGTATTTCTAAATGCAACATGTTAAAAAGGAGAAAACAATGAAAGAAACAGGGAAGTAGAGATAGGATTTCTCTTTCCATTTTCTAAGTACCTCTAAGGATTGGGAAGTAGATCTCAGGTCTGAGACACAGAACTCCCACCAGGACCAGATGTTCCTCTTCATTAGCATCTACTTAGCACTTTATTCTGAAGACTTAGAGGAATGAATTTACGAAGTTTTGTTCTTAAAGGAAAAAGCTAAAATCGGGATTTTGAAAGGTATAGACTTATTAAGCAGCTTAGTACAATTTCTTCATCAGCTTTCTTATTCCCAGTCCACATTGCTTTAACATCAAACATAGATTAAGTACTTGGGCCAAAATTCTCATTGTGTTTACATTAATTCTTCATGTGCTTATATAAATATGGTAAAAAGAAGAAGAATTTGCCCACAGAGGGAAAAAAAAGTATGTTCCCAACCTTTTAGCAGTTCTTACCTGGTAGAAAGGAGCCCTTTTTAGCACTAATTATTAGTGCATGTTGCAAATAGAATAACCCTTAAGAAAACAACCTAAGTTTTTAAATTCTTCTCACCTTTGAGACACTAATTTTAATTTTTAAATGTTTCCTGTTATGTATATTGGAAGATATTTGGGTGACAAAGCAAGGGAAAAGGTGTGCTTCTCAATGGGGTGGAGGTGGGGTAACTTGGGTATTGTCTGTGGGTTCAGTTTTCATGAGCCAGGTCATATGGGTCATATTTTTCTCATGTGTTGACAGGTAGTACCACTTTGGCATCAGGTCAAATTCTGTGGGAGGGGGAGGGAAGGGGTACCATTCCCAGTTGCTATCATAAGAAGCCCAGGTCTTTTCCAGGAGGAGGACATACAAACCCCACGCAAAACTCAATAAACAGGCATCTCCTTGTCACTTTCTCTTTTTTATCTTTCTATTTTGCTTCTTAAAATGCATATTAGGGTCAAGAGGAATTCCTGGATCAGTCCTAAACATTAGAAAAGGACTACTCAGTCCTGTCTCTTATTTTTCAGGGCAAGCCCAGCATCAGGGGTCCACAGAAAGGCAGGATAAACTGGGTCCCCTGAGGCCTCTTCCTTAAGGAGAAAAGTTAAGGGGGCTCGGTGGACCTTAGATGGCACAGTGTGATTGCTGAAACTTTGCTTAGACCGTCTTCCACGCTGGGAAAATGACAGCTTCTGTGTTGCAAGCTAATAGTTGCTGTAGATCTCCTCTCCTCCCCAGTCAACCAGGGGTGTTAAGGTCCCCGTTTAGGAAAAGCGCAGCCCAGGGAAAGAGGTGCAGTGGGAGCTGGGGGAGCTAACAATCTGTGGCGGGGGTGGGGAGAACTTTGCTTGGAGGGAGTTTACCCCACTACTTGGGCTTCTGGCAGAGATGGATTCTGAGTCCTGTGGGCTGGGAAGGTGAATCCTAGCATCCTGGCAGTGGGGAGAGTTAGTGTGGCTGGTAGGAATGAGAGGAGAGCACTGTCAGCAGATGACCAATTTAACACTGCTCGTTTTATCAAATCACATCTCAACACCAGCTCCAGACAAGAAGAGTGAGACAGCACTTTAAGGGCGGGGCTATTCCACCTGTGGTCAAAAACCCTAGGCAGCAGCAGTCACTAGGAAGCTCGTTAGGATGCAAAGGCCTGACCACCTCCCCAGACCTGCTGAATCTGAATCTGCATTTTAACAAGGTCCCCAGGGAGTTCCTATGCACATACAGATTGGAGGGGTGGTCCCGGGCCTGATTAATCACCTCAGTCCCAGTGAGTCACTGTTGCTGCAGTATGCTACCCGTCCAGGTAAAATAAAGCTCTGGGATTTTCCCCGAAACTCCAGGGTCCTTCCTATGAAATTACTTTTGGAAGTAAAGTTGACTAAGAGTGAACACAGACAAGTACATGAGAAACACTTGAGCACTCGCTGTGTGTCAAGCCCCGGAGTTCTCACACAGGCAGCACAGGGTTCCCAAGCCCACACCCACCACCAGCAGGAGCACTTCCCTGCTACTTCCTCCTTCTTTTGAAAGCTAGAACCCTTAGCACCCCTTTGGTGGAAAATGGATACTCTAGTAAGGTTATAAGTGGTAGTGGGACAGGATTGGCTTACCTAGTGCTCATGTGTGACTGACTACACTCTGGCCAGGCCTATTCTGCTGATGTCATGCTGACTGCTTCAAAGGACCTAGTCCTTGGTCTTCCTACCAATTCTGAGTCAACAGGGGCAGAACACTTCTTGGGTTTGAATGCATCCCTGCCAGCAGATAGTCTACTTCTGAAGGTTGAAATGCAGATTCCCTTTGCAACGGGATTTTGACACTTGAAAATTCCTGGATCGTGGCTGAAAAGAGACATGAAAACAGGGAAAAACAAGTTCTGCTGGAAGCTGTGACAGAAAGAAGGGAGGAAGTAGAGGAAGGAAACAATCTCTTTAAGCTCATGGCTTTGCCTACCTTGTTCAAAGCTGTATTTCCACTATCTGGAATATAGTAAGTATTCATTAAAACAGTGACTAAGTGGACCAGAAATATATACACTTGTCTTCATTATCACTGCGTAATGTTAGTGCAAGCTATACGTTATTCTTTTATGTTTACAAAGAGCCCTCAGCCTCATCACTTTGGAATGGAAACAAGAAGCAAACAACTGCTTCATACGCATAAGATTCAAAATCCATGCCTGGCTAAACTTTCTGATCCCCACATCTGTCAGATGATTCAGCCTTTCATGCTTATTAAAAGTGTGTTTATCCAAGTAAGTAATCAGCATCTAATGAAGTCACATCTGAATCCTCTCCCTGAGCAAGGTAAAGGCTTCCTAAGAAGCAATGCTGGCAGCCTGGTCCTCCAGGTCTGTGACTGACTCACCATGGGCTCCTGTTCTTAATGAAGTTCAGTGCTTGCCTTTTCAGCAGGAATAACTGAGACTTCCTCCAAGAATAACATCCAAATGTATGAAATAGCTCACAGGGCCACAAATGCAGATGCATCTAATTTAGGCATCCCTCAAAGGGCCATTTATTCTCATTCACATTGAGTGCTATTATTGCAACTAAAAGTTGCTGTTTCTTTATTTTTATCTCTTCCAATTACTTTAATTACCTGTTATAATAGTCCCACATACCAGAAATATGCTTAAAAACTCAAGAATGGGGGACAGGATGTCAAGTATATACCAGAAATATTTGTCAAACCCTGAACCCGAGTGGGCACAGCACCAGCCTCCCCACAGGCCCACACAGATGAAGTGGAGTCAGCCCAACCGAGAAAAAACCCATAAAAGGTGAACAATCCATAACTGCACCCAACCTTCCAAACAGCTATCCAGTTCTACATTCACAGAGAATAATCCACGTGACAAATTCCTCCTCACAGTATCTTGAGGACAGAATCTCCCTTCTTTCCTGTACCGTGTTAGAAATCACTCAGTTGTTGGCATGAATGTATCTCTTTCTTTCCTACCTTAACTCAAGAAAGAGTGGAGTTGTCCTAGCCAGTTTGGCTTAGTGGATGGAGTATCAGTCTGTGGACTGAAGGGTCCTGGGTTTGATTCCGATCAAGGGCACATGCCTGGGTTGTGGCTTGATCCCTTGTCGGGGCCTGCAGGAGGCAGCAATCAATTCTCTCTCCTTATTGAATGTTTGATCTCTCCCTCTCTCTTCCTCTCTGAATCAAATATATATATATATATATATATATATATATATATATATATATACTCTTTCATATATATATATGTGTGTGTGTGTGTGTGTGTGTGTGTGTGTGTGTGTGAAAGAGTAGAGTTCATGTTCTGACATAAGTAAGGAAAAATACTGATTTGTTTTTCACAAGTCAAACTCTTGGTCTATCTTGGTCTATGGTGGCTTCACTGATCTTCTTTTAAGTATAAGAACTGAACAAAAATCTGTACAAGTTATTTTTGCTAAAGTTTCCATGTCATCAGATCTAATATTCTAATTACACATTTCACCATAAAAGAATAGACATGTAATAATAAAATATGTTAGTTTATTATATATCACTATACATTAGCTTTACACTGCATGAAAAAAAAGTAGATTAAAGATATAATTCTACCACCCAAAAACAATTAGGGCAATTAGCATTGTATTGATTTTACATTTGTATTGATTATCAAGTTTTATTATTACTGATTTCCCATTTTTCCCTATGAATCTTGCCCAGAAGACCTAGAATGTATGCAGGCACATTGTGCACTAAACTTACAATGTTGGCTCTGGCCCATGTGGCTCAGTTGGTTGAGCTTTGTTCCTGGCATCAAGAGGTCCAGACTCCATTCCCTGTCAGGACACAAGCCCGGGTTTTGAGACCCCATCCCTGGAAGTAGGGGGCATCCCTCTCCCTCCCTCTCTCTAAAATGAATAAAAACATATATTTTTAAAAAAAACTTGTTCCCCCACAGACACTTTTATCAGCACTTTCCTGTGTTTTTGCAGAAGGCTGAGACCTGCTGAGTCTTTGCATTAACCCCCTCTGACAGGCAGCTCTTAGCTCACCTTTTCTGTTGTCCTCTTCATAAACAACTAGTGTTTGGCCAACCAAGAACTATGAAAGCCAGAAAACGAGTATCTGAGGGTGTGCTCAAGTAGACTCCTTTTAATTGTCTGATTTTTTAAAACATAATTTTAGAAATAACAACCCATCCACAGAACGTGAAAGGTTTATTATAACCTTTGACAGAACTCTCTCTCTCTCTCTCTCTCTCTCTCTCTCTCTATCTCTCTCTCTGTCTCTCGTGTGTGTGTGTGTGTGTGTGTGTGTGTGTGTGTGTGTGTGTGTGAGAGACCTGGGATGGAGGTGTGGGCCACTTCTGATTTTTGCCCTGAATAAAAGCTTATTTGAAAGTGAAATGTATATTTTCACAAGACTTTTTCAAGTCACCTTTCTGTCTCCTCTGTGTTAACCTCACCTGCAGACCTGCCTGATCATGCCCTAAAGCCAGGCCTTCCCCCGGGTATGAATTGTCTGAAAGGCTCCAGGGGTTGAAGTATTGGCCAATGGAATGCAGATTTCCGCACATCTGATATTTGATTGGTAATCGCTTAGGGAAGTTCTGTTTATTGGTGTCCCCTTCCCGGACTAGTTTCTTAGACAGAGGGCTCTGAGAGGAAGGAGCTAGAGGGGATGGATGCAGGACCATAGCGTCCTCTTCTCAGGAAGACAAGAGGAGACCCAGATTTGTGCCCAAGTCAAACCCGCTGCTGATACAACGTCCAGAATAAAAACAGCGTGTTAACCCCAAGCACAGTCATCATCGGTTATAAGGCAGCTTTATTCGGAACCTAGGCAGGCAGCACCAAACGAAAGGAAAAGAAGGGGAACACGGGCCAACGAAAGCTTTGTGGGTCTCAGTCCTACAAGTGGGTTTCAACTGAAGGGGACCAGGGGAAATATCTGTTTTCGGCCCCAGTTACCCGAGAACGTTTTCCTGGAGAGAAGCTCCTGGAGCAATTTACAGCATTCCAGCCCAGGCCGCTGTGCCAGACGCTCTGAATAAACCTTCACAGACCCGCCGAAGCTGCCGGGAAGGACCGGCGTGTGTAGGGAGGTGGCGCCTCCAAAGGCCCGGGCGCTGGGGAAGAAAAGGAGCCCTAAGCTGGGTGCAAGTCCGGGATTCCTGCAAAGCCACAGGTTCTGGGTTCCCAGCAGTTCGCCTCTCCCTCTTCCTACCCCAGCCCTGAGGCCCAGCGTGGAGAGGGTCCCCGGACTCAAGGGAGTGTCTGGACCCAACTGGAGCCCTAGGAGCTTTTGGAGGCGGGAGGAGGCCGGTTTCAGTTTTCGCAGAACTTGGGGGACTCCGAAGAAATGACAACCCACTGGAGGCGTGTTCCGGGAGACTGTGAGAGGCTGGCGCCCCTGGTTTAGGGGTGAGGAGCGCACGGGTAAATGAGGTGATCTGGTCGGTCTCAAGGGCCGTGTGGCCGACAGGGGGCGCGCTGTCACTGCGGACTTTGGTAAGGAGCGCTCCCTGGTGCCCAGGAGGATGGGAGAACTTGAAAGGGTCGCTCTTTTAGAAAGGTAACTCCCTTCCCTCCAGTGGATCTCCTCTCCCCGCCCGGGTCGCTCCTTGTTACTCCAGGAATAATTTCTAGAACTAGATTTAGACCAGGAGCCAAGAGAGAAAAGGAGTGGACTCTCCTATACATGTGCACACCAGAGTTTTCTTTTTAGTTTTCAATTTCATACACACTAGAAAGCTGTCTGGCCTTATTTCATGGGGTTTGCCTATTTGGCGTCTTCTTCTTCTTCTTCTTCTTCTTCTTCTTCTTCTTCTTCTTCTTCTTCTTCTTCTTCTTCTAGTGAATGTGAGAAGCACCGGTAGGAAGCAGGAAGGGGACTTAAGATGGTGTATGCGCGCGCACCTTTCTGCCTTAAGCCTGCCTGCATGTAAAATTTTAAGAAACAAGCAACTGGAACTCTGTGTTAGATGCTGGTGCTCTGGTCCCTGTGCCTCCCCTTTGCACACCTACACTACCTGTGCATATACTCCCAGAGGACACTGCCCCTGCTGGGAGCCCTCAATGGCATGGCTTCAGGGAGACACAGACTTTGGCTTTGGGGGGATCCTGCCTTGGAACTCTCTCAGCATGCTCATTAACACCCTCAGTATCAATGAGTCAAGCCATCCTGGCCTTTCAGCTCTAAGGAGGCTGACACGGGGTCCATCTTTGGTTCAAAGCAATGCTGGGCCGGCCTAGTAACCTGGGGTACAGGGAGGGCTGTGGAAGTGCCCTGCACCCACTTGCCTTCTAGTCTCATGCTCAGGGTCCTTCCCTTCCCTGTGTTCACCCCCCTGCCTGCCACTCACTTGTCTTCTGCCACCACCGTTACCCACAGCTTTGGAGAAGTGAGCCAGGCGCCCATAATTTCTAGATTTGCCTCTGACTTGGAGGTGGAGGTCTCAGGCTGGGATCCACAGGCCCAAGATGGGTTTTTAGAACCAAGAAAGGGCGCCCACATCCGAACGCCTGTAATCTGGGCTCAGTGGGGTCCACGGGCCGGTGCAGGGCAGGTGATCCTTTGCCCCCAGAAGCTGGAGCGAACATTAAACGGGAGTATATGGTTGCTGGGGTTTCCAATTCTTTACAAAACAGACCCCTCGGGAAAGCGGAGAGGACAGAGACCCTCCTGACGGGACTTCCACGCGCTGCCTGCTATTGATTCTTTTATTCCTTTCTCCTCCCGCTTCACTCCCACTCCGCCTCCCGTCCTGTTTGTTTTAGTTACGAAATTCTGTGGTCACCTCCGTTGTGACTGAAAAGTAACCTTGAAACAGGGCGTCCTGAATGTCAGAGACAAATTACAGTCTCCCAACCGTCGGCTGCAGCTGGCGGGGCCGCGTGCGCGCTGCGCCCGGGACCGCGTTCCTGCCGCCGGCCGCCCCCCTGCAGGTCGCCGGAGGCCGGGCTCCGGGAAGGAAGGCCGGGAGCCAGGGCGGCCGGCCCGCCGCGCCCCGCGCCTTCCGGGCCACTCGGAGTCCTAACTGTAACGGGGAGGGGCCTCCCAGGAGCGGCGGCGGGCGAGCTCAAGGTGTGTACACAGTTTTTCTAAATGCGACGGCGCTTTGCAAATTGGCTCTGTCGCCGCCGTCTTGTTGTTTTGACAGGGAACGAACGCCGAGGGCGAAGAAACCGGGATAAATAAACGCGGCTTTTATACGGCTCCGAGGAGAAAAACTGGGCGCCCGGGCCGAGCGCGCCCTCGGACCGGAGCCTTCGGCGCCCGCCAGGCGCTCTGGGACGGGGAGGGGGTCAGAGCCCCGGGCCCCTCCGGAGACGGCTCCCCCCCAAAGAGCTCTCCTCCCGCGGTCGCTCGGGGTGAACGCGGAAGGCAGGGGGCCGATCTGGGGAGCCCTGGCGCCCACCCGCCTGGACCGCGGGCCCCGGCCCCGCCGTGGCAGCGGGGCGCGGCGGGCTGTGGCGGCCGCCGAGGGGCAGGTGCGGGGCGCCGGCCGCGGCTCGCTCTCACCTAGGTGTGAGCTGATTATTCAAATGGGCTGCCCGGGGTCTGGGGATTGGAGGCCCGCGCCCGCGCGCCGCGCTATATCACCAGCCGCCCACGTCACTGCGGCACTTGTCGGATCCGCGGTGCACACCTCCTCCTCCTCCACCTCCTCCTCCTCCTCCTCCTCCTCCTCCTCCTCTCTCCACCCCGCCCGCCCCCGCGCCGCGCGCTTCCCGCCGCCGCCGCCCCGCAGCTCCGCACTGCCAGCCTCGGGCTCCGCCGGGCAGCCCGCGAGCGCCAAGGCGGCGGGCGACGGGCGGCGGGCTCCGCGGGCCCCCGGGCTCCTCCGGGCGGGCCCCCTCCGGCCCTCAGCCCCCTCCTCGGGCCACTCACCTCCCCCCTCCCGCCTACGTCCAACTACCGCCTCCGGCCAGCCCGGGGAGAGAGAGGAGAGAGAGAGAGAGAGAGAGAGAGAGAGAGAGAGAGGGAGTGGAGCCCAGAGAGAGGGAGCAAAAGAGAGGGAGGGAGGGGACAGTGCCTTCGCCGAGTTTTTTTTTTTTTTTTAAAGAGGGTGGGGGTGGGGGGTGATTGCCGGTCGTTTGTTGTGGCTGTTAAATTTTAAACTGCCATGCACTCGGCTTCCAGTATGCTGGGAGCAGTGAAGATGGAAGGGCACGAGCCGTCCGACTGGAGCAGCTACTATGCGGAGCCGGAGGTAGGCACCCGCCTTGGCCGGGGGGACGCGGGGTGGCGGCGGCGGCCGCGCTCTCTTCCCCCGGCCCGGGGACCGCTCTCCCCGCCTGCACCCGCACCCGCACCCCCACCCCACCCGCAGCCGCTCCGGGCCGCCACCTTTTCCGCCCTCCTTCCACTCAAATGGGTCTCTTTTTTATACGACACACTGTTAGCCTTGAGATAATATTAACTTTGTGATCAAATATTGACTTGCGGCGCCTCCAAATCCTCTTCGTGGCCGAGCCACGCACTATCCTAACAGAGTTATGTTTGGCGGCGCGCGGCTGGGGAGGGGGGGGGCCCGGCGGCGAGGGGGTGGGGAGCTGGAGGGGAGACGGTGGGCACCAGTTGGGGGCCCCGAGATGGAGGCGACGAGCTAAAGACCGGAGGACAAAGAGAAAGTTTGCGGCGGCCGCACACCCCGGCCGGCCGCCCTAGTTCAGTTTGCCGTTCCCCCCCCCTCCCGCCCCCCATCCTCCCATTCAATGCCGCCGGCCGGCCCCCCACTCCGCTCCGGCCCCCGAGTGGCGGTTCCCCTGGGGCCGAGAATGGGCTTCGGAGAGGAAAGCCGGCCACAGAGGCACTTGGGACGGTCCCCTCCGGAGGCCACCGTGTCGCCCTGCGCGGGGTCCCACAGGTGGATCGCTATGGCCTCGGCGGCGTCTCGCTGTGCTGGCCGGAGGTGGGGAGACTCTGGGCAGCGCAGGGATTTTGAGGCGCCTGGCTTGGGGTGCTCCAGGGGGTCCCTTGTTTTAGAATCCCCAGCCCGGTGGAGCGAAGGGCTAGGCGCTAGCACACTCGGAGCCGCAGCTGCCCTCTGGCCACCTCTCCGAAGGCGATCGCGGCGCTCTCTGCGGCGCGGGGTCGCACCTGAGCCGGCTAAGGGGGGGCAGGCGGCCTGGCCCCCTATGCCAACATGAACTCCAGGAGCCCCATGTCCGGGCAGGCGGGGTGCCTGAGGGGGAGGAGAGGGGGTGCCAGAAATGGGCTCCCCGGAGGGTCGGAGCTGAGCCCGTGGCGGGGAGGGCCGGGCTCGGGCGCGCTCCAGCCGCGGTGCTAACGCCGGTGCCCCCGCCGGTCTGTCTGTCTGTCTGTCCCCGCAGGGCTACTCCTCGGTGAGCAACATGAACGCCGGCCTGGGGATGAACGGCATGAACACCTACATGAGCATGTCGGCGGCCGCCATGGGCAGCGGCTCGGGCAACATGAGCGCCGGCTCCATGAACATGTCCTCGTACGTGGGGGCCGGCATGAGCCCGTCGCTCGCCGGCATGTCCCCCGGGGCCGGCGCCATGGCCGGCATGGGCGGCTCGGCCGGGGCGGCCGGCGTGGCGGGCATGGGGTCGCACCTGAGCCCCAGCCTGAGCCCGCTCGGGGGGCAGGCGGCGGGCGCCATGGGCGGCCTGGCCCCCTACGCCAACATGAACTCCATGAGCCCCATGTACGGGCAGGCGGGCCTGAGCCGCGCGCGGGACCCCAAGACCTACCGGCGCAGCTACACGCACGCCAAGCCGCCCTACTCGTACATCTCGCTCATCACCATGGCCATCCAGCAGAGCCCCAACAAGATGCTCACGCTGAGCGAGATCTACCAGTGGATCATGGACCTCTTCCCCTTCTACCGGCAGAACCAGCAGCGCTGGCAGAACTCCATCCGCCACTCGCTCTCCTTCAACGACTGCTTCCTCAAGGTGCCCCGCTCGCCCGACAAGCCCGGCAAGGGCTCCTTCTGGACCCTGCACCCCGACTCGGGCAACATGTTCGAGAACGGCTGCTACCTGCGCCGCCAGAAGCGCTTCAAGTGCGAGAAGCAGCTGGCCCTGAAGGAGGCCGGGGGCGCCGCCGCGGGCGGGGGCAAGAAGGTGGCCGCCGGGGCGCAGGCCGCGCAGGGCCAGCTCGGCGAGGCCTCCGGGCCGGCCTCCGAGACGCCGGCGGGCACCGACTCGCCCCACTCGAGCTCCTCTCCGTGCCAGGAGCACAAGCGAGGGGGCCTGGGCGAGCTGAAGGGGACGCAGGCCGCGGCGCTGAGCCCCCCGGAGCAGGAGCCGTCGCCGGGGCAGCAGCACCCGCAGCAGGCCGCAGCGCACCTGCTGGGCCCTCCCCACCACCCGGGCCTGCCGCCCGAGGCGCACCTGAAGCCCGAGCACCACTACGCCTTCAACCACCCCTTCTCCATCAACAACCTCATGTCCTCTGAGCAGCAGCACCACCACAGCCACCACCACCACCAGTCCCACAAAATGGACCTCAAGGCCTATGAACAGGTGATGCACTACCCGGGCTACGGGTCCCCCATGCCGGGGAGCCTGGCCATGGGCCCAATCACGAACAAAGCGGGCCTGGAAGCCTCGCCCCTGGCCGCGGACACCTCCTACTACCAGGGGGTGTACTCCCGGCCCATTATGAACTCCTCTTAAGAGGGCTTCGGCCCTGGCTAGCCCAGACCAGCGAGAGGAAGTGGGGGGCGTGGGGGGAGACTTTGAGGTAGGGGTGCTGGAATGATGCAAGGGAGAAGACACCCAAGACACTCCCACCCCCAGGGACAGCAGTCTCCCCTCGCCCTCTGCAGCTCTTTCCTCCCAGATGGGCCACACTGATATGTACCATCCATTCTATATAAGGAGGGAAAGGGGCCAGAAAGATAAAGTCGAAAAAGACAGAACGAAAAAAAGGCCCCGGTTTCCACTACTGTGTAGATGCCTGCTTCTTGAAGCACCCTAGAATTCTGATTTTTGTTCTCACTCTCCTCCATTGCTGTTGTTGCAGGGAAGTCTTACTTTATTTAAAAAAAGCAAACAAACAAACCCCCACCAAAAAAAAAAACCCTCCATAAAAAAACAAAAAACAAAAAAATCCAACAAACTTTTGTGACTCAGTGTAAAACAATGTAGTTTTAACAAAGAACCAGAGAGTTGTGCTATTGTTTAAAAAGAGATAAAAAAAAAAAATGATGTAAGGGTCTGTTGTTAATGACCAAGGGAGAAAAATGCATTCCTGTTCTCCAAACAGTGAAATCCAGGTCTCGGGTCTGATTAATTTATGCTTTCTGAGTGCTTTATTTATGGCGTATAATTATGTGTTCTGGCTGCAAGGATCAGAGTTCCCCAAATCTATATTAAAGTGTTATTGCCGGTTTTATTCCTTGAATCATCAAGATTATTTTTGTCTTTGCCCGACTCAAAAAATAATCAGGTCCGGAAATTATTTAAAAGTGGAGGGAGGGAGGGAGGGCGGGAGGGAGATCCTGGCTGGTGGCAAATTTTATTTTATTGGAGGAGGGGTTGTTTTACCAACATTTATTAAATGTTCAGACAAACAATTGGAATGGATTTTACAGAAAGTACACGTGTACCCATTGCCCAGATTTTACAGTTATTTCACTGTTCTTATTATATTGCATATCTGCCCACCTATCTAGATGGCATTGATCAATTTGGCTTATATCCTAAGGGCATTTCAAAGTAAATCTCAGACATTAGTGCATTTATTTCCCCTAAGCACCTAAACAAGCCCACCATTATGTAGAACACAATATTGTTTATGGTTTCTTTTGGAGTTTTCAGTTTATCTTTACACACAATGAGACACAGATCCCAGACAGATCATTCCATGGGTTTGATGCAGGCTTATCTTTCAAGCCCGGAGCAATCCACGTGTCTTGATTTTCCACCTGAGCCGTGTGCAGGTTCAATGCTGCTGACATCTCTTGGGCGCTAGTGCAGGCTTCTCTGGGAAGAAGCCTGGATTTTACAGGTTTTGCTACATTTCCTATATTAGCTCCCTAGACCCTTTAAGGAAGTGAGCCCAGGTGGAGTTTGCGGATTCCTGGTGCAGTCGTTGCCCTTTTCATTGCTGCATCTCTGAGGCATCCGTTACCTTCCCTTGGGATTGGAGCTCTGCCTACACTCCACCACCCTATCCCAGCCGCCTCCTTCACGTAGCTGTTCTGCACAGCGTTGGTAGACCTAGCTGAAGCCCGGAACTAGTGAGGGGTCTGGGGAAACAGATGCCTTTCCCTTGGAATTGGTTATAAAAGGAATGAATGCTCAGTGTGATGCTCCAAGTCTCCTTTTATATCAGGCCCTGGCTGGGTGGCTCAGTTGGTTGGAGCATCCGGTACCTCAGAAAGGTTGCAGGTTCCATTCCCAGGCAGGGCACATACCTAGGTTGTGGGGTCAATCACCAGTCTGGGTGTGACTAGGAAGTAATTGATTGATGTTTCTCTTTCACATTTATGTTTCCCTCCTCCTCCTCTTTCTAAAAATCAATAAAGACATAACCTGGGTGAAGGTTTAAAAAAATAAAATTAGGTGCATTTAGAGTGAGGCAGAGATAAGGGGGTGTCTGGCCGGGCTTGCCAAGTGACAGTGGCTGGTGTAGAGATCCGAGTCTGCAGATCCTCCTCCCAACACCCTAGCACAGCATTCAGTTAACGGGATTTGGCAAGCTAAGATTGCCCCGTGCAGGGGATGAGGGGTTTTTTTTTTTTTTTGAGCCTAAAAGGAAAAATCCAAACTTATAAAGAAATACCCAGAACAAATTCTTATAATCCTGCTATCTCTCCCCACAGACACCCCAAATCCATAGTGGGTACCCTGGAGGTGAAGCACAAAGTCACTCTCCCCTCCCCCCCCCCACAGATGCCCTCCCTGACTTGGCTTTGCCCAGGGCACCTACAGGCCTGCAAGCTGGCCGGGGAGAGGTCAGGAGCCAGTGCCTTTGAGGGCCTAGCAGACTTGGGACCAGCCAGAGCACGGCTGAGCCAGCTGTGGGTAAGAAACGCAGGTTTCCAAGACCAGGACTTTTTCTGAAGCCCAGGATCCTACTTCCCGGACTAATCTTTGGACTTCCTGACCGTCCAAACCTGGAGCGTCCCAGCTTCGGCCCAACCTCGGAGACTGCCCCTCCTTGCACCCTCTGCCGCCTCGAGAGTCTCTGTCACCTCCAGCCCCGGCCTTCCCACGCGCAGAGGGAGTTCGCCCCGGACTCCTCCACCCTCTCCCCCTCCGAATCCCGGTTTTTAACGCGCCTCATTGTCCCCGGGGAGCACGGGGAAGAGACGTTGGGGAGGGGTAGCCGTGGTATCCGGAGGCAGAATCCAGTTATCAGGGCTGTCTCTCCCCCGGGCCAGGACACACACGTCGCGAGCCCGGCCTGAAATGTGTTTCATTATCACATAAAAGGCTCCTGTGGCGAAGGAGCGGAGGGGCCGGGCGGGAGGCCGAGTGGGGGACAATGGAGGCTGAAAGCGCTGCCCTAACCTGCTATGTTTCCTATCGCACGCCCATTGTGCGAGGGTCGTTTTAAACTACTTAGAGCGCACCCCCCTTCCCCGTCCCCCCTCCCCCCCCCCCCACACACACACACTGATCCCGGCCGAGGAGATAGAGTTCGGTCCCAATACATAAAAAGCGCGTCGGGAGTGGGCGCTTTCCGAGGTTTCGGAGCTTCTCTCGTTCCTTTCACACCCCACCCTCTCCGGCCACCGCCTCCTTCCTTCCCCGGCCCAGGTTCCCAGCCTTGCTGGCTCCCAGCTCGCCCTCCGCCTGCCTCCCCCCCCCCCCCCAACTCTACATATTGCAGGGTGCAGCGATTCTTTTTCCCTGCCCCCCCCTCTTCTTCCTTCCCTCCCCTCCCCGCCCCCCAACCGCACCGACCCGAACGCGCAGATTTAAGCAACCGTGATCTGTGAATAAACAAAGTCAGTAAACAACCGAAAAAAACATCCTAGATCCGAATTCCAGGAGGGTAAACTTTCCATGCCACGTCAGACTTCAGCAAATTTGCACAGATATTATATTGCCTCCCCCCCCCCACCCCCCGGCCTATATTATTCTTTTTTTTTTCTCCCTCTCCAGGATCCCATTGTACTTAACTGAATTTTATAACGCTGATCGATATCTTGGTAAAATATTCATTTTTAAACTAGCGGGCAGTGAAATCTTTGCTTTGTGTGCTAAAGTCAACAGTCGCTGGGTTTGAGCTCAAATAAATGCGGGGATGCCTGGGCTGGGAGCAGTCGGCCGCTACCCTCCGCGCGCCGGACGCTCCGCCGCCCGCAGCCCGAGCTCCGCAGGTAGGCAGCGCGCCCGTCGGGGGCCGCGCCCCGGGGTCCTCCGAGCGCCCGACCCCCACCCCACTCCGAGCCGCGTGCCTACCCCCCCCCCCCCGTTAGTACTTATCCCTTCCGAGACCTCCAGGATTGGAGGGGGAGGTAGTGAGAAAGAAGCTAAATCCATAGACCCAGGAGTTTGTAAGGTGGCCTTTTGTGGGGGTGAGGGTTGGGGGTGTGTTTTTTTTTGGGGGGGGTTTCTAAGAATGCACTGTGTGGGAGGATGAGGAGTGGAAGAGTTACAAAGTCGGACTACATCGGGGCTCCGAGCTCAGCTTGGTGTGGCCCCATGCTGTGGGGAGCCAAGGCCCGACCCCGCCGCCCCTCGGGTCTGTTTCCCAAGGACAGTGGGAAGGTGAGGGTGGGGTGGCACCTTGGCCGCAGAGTCAGGGTGGGGGTTAGAGGAAAAGGGCGTCCTGGTAGTGGGGTGACAGAGGCTGGAGAGTAGAGACAGAGGCAGGAGAGTAGCGACACACTCCCCAGTGCGCCAGAGTTCGAGTCCAGCCGGGGCGTCTCCCCAGAAGCCCCGGGCGGGCCCGGGCAGTGGCTGGGGTCCGAACCCCGCGGCAGAAGGGGAGGGGCGACGCCTCTGCCAGCGGCCCAGACCTTTTCGTTCCGGCGACCAGAAGCCGCCGGCGGCCTTTACGCACAGGCGCGCGCGGCGTGCGCCTGGGAACCTGGGGCGTGATGCGTCCGGTCCGGGAGGAAAAGGCAGAAACTCACGGCGGGGCCATTGGCCACCCCACTGTCCCCGCACTTGGCTGGGCAGGGGCGCGCTGCGGTGTCTAGGGACGCGACTTTTAAGGACCAAACAGAATGGATCGCATCTTTATAACAAGGCGCGGGCTCAGGAAACCAGGAGTTCGTTCAAAAACCCCCGTTGAAACCTCAGGAACAGAAAACGGTGTCCTTCCTCTGGGGTCTTGCCAGGCACCCCATCAGGAGGTTTATGTTAGAAGCAACGTATCCGGCCTTGTAAGCGGCCCAGGCCGGCGGGCGCGGGTACTCTGGACACCTCGCCAGTGAGACGCGCTAGGCACCGGGCCCACAGACATTGCCCGCCACCCCAACTGGGAAGCCCTCCTGCTCCGTGTCAGGGTCCCCAGATGGGGAACGCAAATGGGCAGAAATCGATCCCGGTCATGGACAGCGTCGGTGATGCGGGCCATGTCTTGTGTGGCAATCGTAGGCGCCCCCCTCCTTCCCTTTGTCCAGCTGAGTTGCTCGCCTGCTGCCCCTCCGAATCCGGACTGGCTCTCGTGGCTGGTTATCTGCGCTGAGCCACGGGGAAAGTCTGCAGGACACGGGGCCAGGCTAATCGTTTTTAAATAATTGATGCCTCCCCGTTCGGCTGGTAATGCGCGGCCTCGAATTCGTCAATTACTTGTCATTAGCCGCGTGTACTCCGTGGCCTTCCCGGGTCCTTTGATGGCGCCAGGTCACCTACCCAGCCTAACCGCGGCCCAATGACATGTGCGGGCCTTCGAGAGCCAGGTGGGAAGCAGCCGCGACCCTTCTTCATTGGGGCGAGTTTGGAAAGAAAGCCCCCAGCTGAAAAATGTCATCTTCCAAAGGGACGATTTAAATGCTTCCTCTTTGTTACCCGCCTATTGCCTTTTCCTGGCTTTAAAAAGAGAAGCTGGTCCTCATTTTTTTTTGGGGGGGGGCCTTTAATGTGGGGGTGGGGAGAAAGGAAGAGAGAGATGAGGTTTTAATAGGGCAGGGATAGGGCTGTTTGCTCCAGAAGGTACCTGAAGACACCTAAGGTGACTGGTTTTGTTTGGGATAGTGCCTCCTCAATAATATCTTCTGGAATGTGTAGGTTGGGACTCTATGGGAAAGCGGCAGGAGGGGATGTAGGAAAGGGAAGGAAGCTTCCTGAGACCTCACCCATCCTTGGACCTGGCATTGCAGAATAGTCCGTGCAGGCTACGGCCCCCGGACTTGTAGGCACTGAGTCCTGCCACACAGAAGACCCCCCTCCCCCTAACACCCACGTTAGAGCCCCCAGTCCCACCCTGCTGTCCCCTGCTGTAGCAGAACAATATTTTGAAATGTCTTTGCTGGGTCAGGGAAGCTGAAGACACTAGCACCGTGGCAACCTAGGGCAGCCAAGGATTTATGGCGTGAAATTAAAAATATATATATAAAGGAAAAACTTCCCCAAAGCTTGCAGCTCCATGTGATTACAGCTCTGCTTCTTCTTTCCCATCAAAGTGCTCCTTTCCCCCGTCAATAAATATCTGAGGGTCTCAGAACCCTGTATGCCCCGTTGTGAGCCCAAACAATGTGCAGGATCTACAGCTCTGCTTTCTGCAAAGGCATGTCTGCTCCCCGTTTTACAACAGACTTCAGATCGCAGTGTCTTGTAGCCTCTACCCCCAGGAACTGGCTTTGCTCTGAACAGATGAGACAAGAAAATATTGGCGATGGATCCAAAGATTGTGAGGCAGTGCGGGGAACGGGTTTTAAAAACGAATGGAGAGAGGCTGCCTGGAGCTTGCCTGTGTGCTTGGCCAACCCTGGTGCTTGGGTCTTTGGCATCACAATCACATCCTTTCTAGGGCATGTCACAGTGAGTGGGATTTGTGTGTGTGTGTGTGTGTGTGTGTGTGTGTGTGTAAAATTTCTTTTTGATGAGACGTGCCGGATATGGAGAGGAAGTTACAGGCACCTCCAGAGATGCGCAAACAAAAATCACGCGGAGTCCATAATTCCATGGAGTGGTTGCAGGTCCTCAGGGAGGCTCTGCGGGGTCCCGGCTCCTGCTCCCTCTGACAAAGCTCCCAGGGAGTGCCCTACCTCTGAGCGCTTCGGGGGTTGCCACGGAAGCCTAAATCCTGGGGCATCTTCCCCATTCTCTTCACAGCCTTCCTGCCCACTCTCTTATCCTTTTTCTCCTTTCTTCTTTAAAACAATCATGTGTGTACCCCACCCCGCCCCCTCCCGCCATTGTATTTGCTGATGACCTAACACGCTCACACCGAAAGCCACACACAGAAAACCAACAACGTGGGATGGGAGGAGAGACCAATTATGATGGAGGCTAACAAGCCCGGAACACCCAAGTTGAAGCTGGCTGTCTCCTGGGAGACTGATGGAGGCTTATTTTACAAGCTGTCATTCCACCCTGGTCCCTATTGCCAGACTGGAGGTGATTTCTATGCTCCCCTCCCCCTGAATCCTCGGGGCTTATCCCCTGCAGCAGCAGCTGCCACCACAGCCCCTTTCATGCACAGGTAGAGAGGGCAGGGATGTTTTACACGCACATCTTCACTGCAGTGTGCTTATTATTATTATTTTTACATTAGTGGCTGTTTGTCAGAGAGCTCCAAGCTCACTACCAACAAGATATGGACTGGTCAGTTGTCACTGTCACACTCGATCTCCCTCCCTGCCAGGCCAGGTTCCCATGAAAAGGCATTGACTTTTCCTTTACACTACTATTCTCTCTCTCTCTCTCTCTCTCTCTCTCTCTCTCTCACACACACACACACACACACACACAGACACACAGACACAACTTATAGCAGGAATGCTGAAAGAAGCAACCCAAATTAAGTTCATTCATTCATTCATGCTGAATTAGAGTTTTCACGTTCTCATTTCGGCAAGTGCCTAAGTTGTGCTCTCTCCTGAAGCTTACTGGAGGCAGCACCAGTCCTTGCAATGCAGGGCACCATGCCAGCAATATCATACAGATATTTTTAAACTTAAAAAACATCAACTTTAACCGAAAGGGAACAACCATATGAGTGTGAAGAAAACATACTGGCATTATGCACATTGCAATTTTGCAAGGATAATTGTTTGCTGTGTTTTAGTTCTACCTGCTTAAGCGGTTTCGCTTTTATTTGATAAAATGATTGAGGACTAGATTTTTTTTTCATAGGCAAATCAGCTTTCCCTTTGTTTTATTTATCTGAAAAGAATAAAACAGGCTTTAAGAATAAGCAGGAAGGTTTCAGGTCAGGGTTGGTAATAACCCCAGCAAATTAAAATAGGATCGTATGCATGTCAATTTTGACTTGCTGTTTCCTTAGAAATATGATCTTAATTAATTATTTCTTCTTTCACAAAGCAGACCTGGTTGTATAATGGTTTGTGTTGGAAAGTTTTTGTTCACATCAAGAAAAGCATGTATCCTAATTCTAAGACATAAATGTTAAAAGCTCACTGCTTTAAACTGCAAAATGTGATCTTGGGAAGTGTTCAGAGGAGAGGGTTTGTGAGGAGCAAAGGCATGATGTGGATGGCTGGAGAAACAGGAAGGAAACATAATGATCATGTGACATTTAAACATTTTATTTTCTAATTTTTATTTATTTATTTATTTATTTTTTGGTGAAGGAACAGGGTAAATAAAGTGTTAGCCAGGGCAGGACTCGGGTCCTAGGGATCTCTGTGTGGAGGGTGAGGCATCTTTAGAAAAGAAATCAGGATATCAAAATGTGCATACTCTGGTATAAAATATGTAGCCCTATACTCAAGCTTTCTGTTTGCTATGTGTTCAGATACCCAATTAAAGAAATTTAAAATAAAAGAGAACAATTCCACCATATAGTTTCCATTTAGTCTATAACTCTGAACTCCATTAAACTGGGCTATTCACACATAGAAGTTCTAACTTCAAAGATGTGCTGGTTAAGAAAATCCACCCTCTACCCAGATAAGTGAGTCTATTTCTTGGCAAAACTTTGCCCTTTATGGTACCATTGTAGTGTTTCTTAACTTGAATCCTTTCCTTTCCTTCATCACAACCATATTCAATCCAACCATCATAGAGTGGGGTAACCTGTAACATGCAAGTTGTCTCAGGAACATGACCTCATGTAAGCTTCCCCATGCCCCACAGGTAGATGTCAGAATTGATGGGTGATGGGCCTGAGGCAGAGAGAAATTAGGGGACCTATTTCAATTCCAGAGCTCAGCATTGAACTCAAGTCTTTCAGCTCCATGTCCTGCCAATTTCTTTTGACTTAGTATGATCTCTCTGATTCATATTCTGTAGGAAGCTTGTCTTCACCAGAAACCCAGGTTTCAAAAGTGAGCTGCTTTTGGTAGAGAATGAAGCCCGAAATGTTAGGGGAAGGTTGGATAGAAACAGGAAGTTCTCAAGAAGAGCGAGGCTTGGGTGCTCTCCCTCAAAGGATGGGGGAAATCCCACCCATTAAATGGTGGGTTACTACTGGGATCGGGCTGAGTTTTTATTTTCTCTTTTGCAGCAACACACTTAGAATTCCCATGTGACCTTGGTCCCTCAAAGCTGGCCAGAGGTTCAGTCAGGCCTGAGCCGGCCACTTTTCCCCATTGAAACTTCCAGGGCCAGCTGGTGAGCTCTAGAAAGAGGAGACAGCTCTTGTATTGTGATTAGCAAGAGAAAATGCCAGAGAAGAGAAAAAAAGTCAGGGGCAGAAACAATGGCCTGACCTATGAGCTTAAAACAATACCGATAGCCAAATTATCTCTTGAGAGGCAGCTTGTCAGCCTTATTCCTTACTGGGGATTCTGAAGCAGGCCTAGGAATGTCCTGAGACTCTTGCCTCTGACCTCCCCCTGACCCGCACCTGGTGGCCTGACAGCACAGGTGACAGCACAGCTGGAATGCACACACCACCCACAGCTGGGCTTCCGTGCTTCCTTGCCCCTACCCCAGCTGCAAGAACAGCAAGACCCCAGACCCCACAGCATGCCTCCCTCCCACGTTATATAAATGCAGATCTGTATAAACACCTGCCTCAGAGGTTTGCCCATGAATAGGAGGCTGGTTAGACTGACTGCCTAGTTCTATGACAGAGGGAGGACGTGCCCCAGCACTCAGTAGGCCTGCAGTCTGGGAGAATAGCACCATCTAGTTGAGTGCACAGGAGCACATGGGGGTCCAAGCCAAAGATGGCTGGCACCTGCTTGCACCAGGCCCTGGGGACTTGGGGCTGATTGAGCACTGGCCGTCCTGACAACAGGGTCTCAGGTTGGACGAGGAGAGCTCCTTCCCCAGCCCCCGAACATTTTTAATGTAAATTCCCCGGACTGTCTGTTTATAGTGGTGTGGGATTTTCTTTAGACTTAGCATGTTCCAGTTGGGGATTTCAGAAAAGGCTCTGGACAGCTGGATTCTATGGCCAGCTCCACACACAATGATGTCTAAGATATGGAGAGGACCAACTCTTGAAAGTGAATGGGGTTCTAGATTAAACCAAACTCCCCATTTCACACTGGATAATTGAGGCATTCGACTGAGGTGGGGGGAATACACTGAGAATGGCAGTTACCCAAACTCAGATCAGGCTCTGAGCCTTCTGAATATTGCAAGAGAAGGGGAGAATGTAATTTTAGGATTATTTATGGGGGTAAATGGGGGGGGCAGGTATCCGATCTATATTTTGTCTGCTCTCCATTTTAATTACCACTCCCCTCCCACCAGCAGAGTTTGCCAATTAAAGGCCAATCTCTCTTGATTTCTTTGCTTTAAAAGGACATTTCGATTCACCCAGGCAGACAATTAAATCCCCCTCTCGCCTCTCCGTTCCCAGAGCTCAGGAACAAGATGCCTCCCTATCTCTTGCCAGCATTGAGCAGTGGGAAGGAGTTGATCTCAGGTGCTAACCTGCAGTTATCAGAATGCCAGACTCATTTAGGGAGCTCAACTCGGGAACCCCAGGCGATCTTTTCATTGATTGTGGAAAGAGCTGTTTAGATTTCACCCTTGCTCAGTAAACAACTAAAAGTAACTGCCGGATTTCTGCCTTGCATTCGGTGAAATCTCTCTCTCTCTCTCTCTCTCTCTCTCTCTCTCTCTCTCTCTCTCTCTCCCTCCCTCTCTCTCCTTCCCTTCTGTGTTTCTTTTATAACACCCTAAGCTGATCCCCCCATCCCCAGGCTTTTGGGGGATGCTACCCCTTCCTCTGAGGACTCAGGTCTCTCCCAAAGAACACAGCTTCTTAGTTTTCTAAATCTGTAGGGAACATTTTTGAGAAAGTGTTGATCCTTTGGCTCCTTACCCTTCAACTCCAAAAATTCCCACCTGGCTAAAATACATGCCAAAGACTTCTCCTTCATTCCTCCCTGGCCTCTCTTCCCCCACAGAGGTCACCATTCCTGGTTGGTCTGTGCCAAGTCCTTGGCAGCTCTGACCCAGCTGAAGGAAATAGGGGAAGGGGGCACATTTGTCAACTGCAATGCAGGAGCGCTGCTTCCGCCCTCTGGTCCTGGATATGGCTCTCCTTGGGGGTAACGAAAATTAAATAGGCAAGCTTACGCTAATGATCAAACTTTAAGGTTTTTAATAAGACCCCCATTTTATTCCTCAATTCTGAAGAGAAAAAAAGAAAAAGATGTTTCCTCTTGTACACAGTTTGCAGCTCTCTGAATCGACGTTCTTTAATTGGGCTCCTTCATCTAGCTGCAGCTCTAGGAATAGGTTTGCTCTGAGGGGATCCTGTGGAACGTGCACACTGTGCCATCTGTTTGTGCAAAATAAACAGACATAATTGCCAGCCATCAGGACAGTATAAAATATTAGTACAAATCCTAATCAACAATTCTTTCAAATTTAATAATTCTTTAAAAATGATTTGGTAAATGATAAAGAACAGTTTTTCTGTAGACATTTGACACTATCAACCTGCAAGGAGCGCGTTTTTTTTTTTTTTTTAAATTAAGGACTTCTTTTTTTAAAGTTGGTACGATTTCAAACGGAATATTTTTCTTGTTTGTTTAAATGCCCTACACATGATAAAGAAATATTTTTGAACTTAGCTCACTCAACTTAAAATACAGTTTTCTTACATTTGTCAGCCTCAAGCAAAAAGCCTTTTAAACATCCCACAAATCTAATTTCTGGATCTGTTCTTTCCAGATGTCAAAACTCCAACATCTTTTCTTTTTTAAAAACCGCTATCTTGTTCATGAGCTATCCAATTGGGGGGGAAATCCTAAAATGCAAAACACGGATTTCTTAAGGTTTAAAATAGAAATATCTTCCACAGTATCGTGTTCCACAGTAAGAAGCATAAGCAAATATATATTTTTAAAAAAGGAGAGTCCCTGAAATTAGATGGCTAATTTATTATATGAGGTAGCCCCGGACAAATCAATAAAGTATGTCATTTCTTTGCTCCTTGCCTGTTTCTAGGACAATTGTGTAAGAGAACATGCATTGGGAGTTCCGATAGATTTATTATGTGACATCTACCTGCACATTTGATGAGGTTCACATATGTCTTTGCACTGTGTGTAGTCCCTATGGTGTGTCCTGAGAAATCGAAAGAATGACAAATGGCTGTCCAAGCCAGTTACAGGCTTGCGGGTAGCTGCTCACTTGCAGGTCACAGTATCCTGACGTGGTTGCTACTTACTGATTTTTTCCATATCCGCTTTGATATGACTAATGCGAATTACCCAATCTCACCTCATATTTGTCTCTAAATTCTCTATTTGGTCAAACAGCTCTCTGGTGCTAATTAAAGCTCTCCTTACAAAGACTATTTCTTTGTATTTCTCAGTGTTTGCCTTTCTAGGTATGAAATTTACCTGGAAAAAAAACACACAAACATTTCTGGGGGGGAGCGAATATATTGATAGTTTTTGGATTGCTGGAAATATTTAATTATACATATATAAATGTTTCTGGGTGAAATAGAATACATTCTGCATAGCATTGGAATTGGTTTTCTTTACCTCCTCTCTGCACAGTGTTTGTGCTGGTCTCCCCACACCTGGACTGTTCAGATATTTTGCAATAATTCACCACCTCCCGAGCCCCGTCAGAACCACGCCAAATTCTGAACGATAATTCAGGAGAAATCTGCAGACATTGGTGGGACGTGGGGTGTAACCTCCTAGGGCACTCCAGCACAAGTCACATGCTATTTGGTGCAAGGGGCGGAAAAAAAACTCGACCTAACCGTGTTTACATGTGTATTCGGCCATGAAATTGAATATTATCAAAGTTGGAAAAAATGCAAATCAAATTAAAACCAGGGAAAATTGTCTTTGGAATTACTGCGGCCTGGAGCCCCCAACTGTTTGCTGAAAATGAAGCACTTAGGAAATGAAAAACCTCCCAATTGCTCCTCGCTGTTCCCAGACCCCTAGGTATGAAATTTGTGCATTAATTCCACCACAGATGCGTTGAGGCTCAAACATCAGTCGCATTGGAAAGTAACTTTTTTCCCTAAAGTTAAATGTCTCCCTTTAGTGTTACTAAAGCCTAGCCTGGTTACTAAACTGAAGGGCACCCGCTTTCCTCGCTGGGGAGTGAGCCCCAAGCCGCGGGCTGCGAGTGGCGAGGACGCTCTGCCCAGCCCCGGCCAAGCCACCTCTGCAGCCGGCGAAGGGCGGGCGGCGGCGATGCAGTCCCGGCCCCGCGGCCCCTACCCCGGCCGCGTCGCTGGCAGCTGGGCCCCGGTTCCGCGGAGCAGCGGCCGAGCCTGGGAGCCTTCTTCGCGCGTCCTTCGGGCTCCCCGATGTGTGAGATGCGCGAACCCGAAAGCCTGAAAGGGTGCCCATGGTGGGGGCCTTTGCGCCGGTGCCCGTGGGGGTGGGGGCATTTTGCCTCGTTCCCCTTGATGCTCCCTCCGCTAACAGCATTTTCCGGAGACCTGGTGGAGGAGACCAACAACGGGAATTGCTAATATATATATATATTAGGGGAAAGGAGAGATAATTATAAAAAGCAATAGGCAGACCAGCGATCCTCTTACCTTTTCCAAGTTCTAAAGCCCAGGGAACCGACCCAGTGCAAGGGCCAATCCCACCCCCGGTCACCTGGGCACCGCAAACTCTATTCCCGCCGCCCCGCACCCCTCTCCGCCCCGCCTGCCTCCCTCCTGCCTGGCGCACCCGGGCGGGCGGGCGTCTCGGTTTATTCTGGCAGGTGCCTGGGTCGGCGGTGGTCTGTCGGTGGCGGTGGCGGTGGCGGCGGCGGCGTCTGGAAAAGCAGGTGGACCCGCGCTCTGCGGTGACCGGGTCTGCGGTCAAGGGTGGGAGCAGGTCCCAAGCAGCCACGCCCACCCGCCTTCACCAGAACGGAGGGGGACGCCAGGGACTCCGGCAAGGGATAGGCTGTGCCGGCGTGGCCTTGGAACAACTTTCATCTCATCCGGTGGCTTGTGAGGGTTTCCAGTTAGCCCCCAGCCCGCTCTCCCTCGGGTTCCAACACCCATCTGCCCCATCCCACCCAACACCCATCTGCCCCATCCCACCCAACACCCATCTGCCCCATCCCAGCCAACACCCATCTACCCCTTCCCAGCCAACACCCATCTATCCCATCCCATCACCCATCTACCCCATCCCTCCCTACTCCCATCCACCCCAACCCAGCACAGGAGCCCGGTGTCAGGCCAGGGATCACCAAGGGAAACCGGCTCTTACTCCCCTGGGGAGGGAGGACCATTGGAGCCTCCTAAGTCACCGCATCTTCTGTCCTAGTCTCCTCCTCAGCCGAACTTTTTGGGGAAGCCCCAGTTTCAGAAAAGCAATCATGACTCCAGTCCAGCCAGCCAGGATCAAAAAGGGGTGAGGAGTAGCGGAAGCGGATTTTCATTGGAAACCTATACTTCCTTTACAGAAAACCCTGGATAAGACCCATGCTCATCAGAGTGTATAATGTGCTTATAAGCGGTGGTTGCGTTTTTGGAGATTCGGGACCCTCTTTCCAAGGAGAGTTGCAGGGGACATGTCTATAGTTGTTAATTTCCAAACCAAGCAGAGGAAACAGCCACCAGTTCACATGAAATATTATTATTTGCCTCGCAAATTGTCAGTGATTTGCCCCCAGGGACCCACAATTTTCCCAAGCCTGTTAACGGTGACAATGAAAGAGTGTCTGGAGTAATTTAATTTCCCTGTCACACTAAATAGAGCTGCATTGTAAACCTTAGATCTACTCCTACTGATAGGATCGCCTTGTTTTTCCATTTGCACCATAAAGACCCCCAAAAGGGACACTGTATTGTGACCTGTACTCTTGAATTATTCAAGAACTTAATGACATTTTCCATGTTAAAAAGGGAACTAATTGCCATTGATGTAAAGCATGTGACCTTCTTTGGGTGCCCAGTATGAGAATGTAACCATCTGTACTCCGCGCAGACCTCCAGCAACAACTGGGGAAAGATGTAAACACAAATGAGCTCAAAATGGACACCGGAATCAGGCGTATTTTAATTCCACCCCAAGCCGTGACGTGTATTCCCACCAAGTTCTCTTACCTGCCCTAAAATCGGCAAAAAATCTCACATCAACCCAGGCCTGTTTTTAGAAATCACATGACTTTTTAACTAAAACAGGAACATTTACATTTTTGAAATCTGGTATCTTTTTATTAAAGTGGAATTACTTTGTGCAGTGTCAAGCAAAACATGTAATTAATGTGCTTCTCTCTCTCTCTCTCTCTCTCTCTGTTCTTAATTTAATTACTTACTCAATAGAAAAAAGAAAGAAACTTACACTCTAAAGAATTTGCACCTCAGTATTTGCTATTTGAATTAGTCTTGAGTTTCAAGGAAAACCAGCATTGAAATACTTTAGTGCCAGGATTCTCATTCTTCAAATTACTTGAAAACGAGTGCTTATCTTTTTCTCAAAATAAAAACACTGCCAGTGTATTATTTCCTACTGTTCTTTCACTCTTTCTCCAGCTCCTAGAGGAAGCCAAAAGGAGAGAAAAAATGGGCTTCTGATAATGTTTTCATAAACTCACAGTTCAGAGTACAAAGATGCTTTTTCCTGATTTATCCCAGTAAGTCTACAGATAATATTAGCCATTTTAAAAGTGTGAGGGAATTGGGAAGTGAAACACTTTCCCTGCGTTGGATTACAGACACTTCTTTAGAACTTTTCAGGGATGTTTGTGACAAGAAATCATCATTTTGATAGTTCCTTTTAAAATGACACCCTCTATAAAGACTTCCTGGTTTCACTGAGAACTTTCCTCTCTGTGAATTCACATCTCTATCTTGTAGAATTTCTGGAAAAGAATTTAAAGTACATTTGAATCAAGTTCATCTAACTTGATTCTAATGACTCCTACTTCATAACAACATATTTAACTCCATACAACTGCTGCTGTCGCAACCTAGAGTCATGCGCAGAATGCCTGACATACCATATGTGCAAGAGCATTAAATGCTGTTTTAAAAGAGATTGTCATAAACCATTACTACCCAAGTTGTGTAATAGAACAACTGTTTTTATGTTTTAAAAAAGAAGCCTGTTTTTCTCCTAATAACATGTGGTCTTTGTATATAGCAACATGGCAAGGATAACACAGTTTTTATTGTTGAACAATAAAGGGCATGCTTAATAAATATATTTGAAAACATTTTCAAGTCAAGAAAAATTAGGACATATATTGAATGAGTGGTGATCCACCTTCATGTGTGATTTCTGTGATGAAAGCAACACTTTATAGGTCAAATGTTAATTTAGTTTTAGAGAATTTTCATTTAGTTCTTCACATTAAAAATATTTAAATAATTGTAAGACAAAGAAGAAATTATGACTTTCATAGCATGTCTATACTCTCTCTAGCATCCTATAGTTTATAATTTTTTCCCCACGGTGACAACAATGCATTCAAAATGAAAATTTCATTCACCTTTCAGATTGTCATCATCAATGAGTTAAAATTATTTTTTCTTTTCATCTTAAACAACTCTCTTGAGCTAGGGCCACTTGAAGGAGATTTTAAATCCTGTGAAAAGTATGTGGCATGTTTAGGGCACAGCAAATCCCTCTCCTGACCCTATTTCTATATCTCACCCTCTTCTGAGTGGATTTCTGTGTTGACAAGTCAGAGACCCAAGAGGAGGAATTTTATCTTACTGAGCTCAAGTGGCTGGTTCAAGAGGAGTGTGCAGGAGATTCTGATTTAACACTCTGTGTCATCCAGATTTCCTTCCTACCTACCAGCCCTCCAAAAACAAACATCAAAACACCAAAACCCAACTTTGGAAAACATTCCTATTTGGCCTTTAGAAAGAGTAAACTTAATATATCCACCTCAGAGGACTTGGATAACATTTTAGTTATTCATCTATAAAATGGGTTCTTTATTTCTTCATTAAGCCTGGTCTGAAGGAACATGCTGGGTTTTTCTTGGGGGGAGGATGAGACTCTTATATTGGTGGAGATCAAGAATGCTCTGTAATTGGTTATTTGAGTTTTTAAAATATATTTTTATTGATTTCAGAGAGGAAGGGAGTGGGAGAGAGAGAAATATTAATGATGAGAGAGAATCATTGATTGGCTGCTTCCTGCACACCTCCTCCTGGGGATCGAGCCCACAACCCAGGCATGTGCCCTCTGTAAGAACCAAAGCTGGGATTCTTCAGTCCACAGTCGGATACTCTATCCACTGAGCCAAACCAGCTAGGGCTATAATTGGTTATTTTTAAAGATTCTGAGCACACACTAGAAGGCAAGAGTGAGGCAATTATTGAGGGGGAAATGAGTTAGCTTCTGATACACAGGGAGATAAGTATGACCAGGCCTGCTTTCGCGATTCAGATACAATTCCAGTTTCCCAGGTTCTAGTAGATGCTCAACAACTGCAGTATGCCAACAGCCTGAGAGTCTTGTCTTAGCCCAGCCAACAGGACCAATAGGTGCATATTTGCACCCTCATTCCTGAGTTTGTTTACACTCCTCACCTCCTCCTTTAAAGATTTTAACTGCTTATATATGTTTTTTTTTAAATGTCAAAGCTAGCAAACATTAATGATAACTTCCTGGTTTATTCTATTTATCTGACTAAATTTACTGGACTTCTGACTGTCCATTTTATTCCCCTGACATTATTCCTAAGAATACCTTTAAAAATGTTGTTTCTTCTGTTTAATAAATATTTATTTTATAAACATGGATTGCAATCCAACGCTGAGTCAGAATTCTGCTTGTCAATGGAGCTTTGTCCCTGACTGAGAAGATGGTGTTGATGTTACTCAGCAATGACATTTGCAGGGCACAAGCAAATGTGTGTCTGTGGAAGTAGAAACACCCTCTTCTGCTGCATTCTCCTTCCTCATTGAGCTTGGGGCACAACACTCCTAAAGGACTGTCTGGATGATGGGTAAATTTCATGAGTTATCATACTGGTTCTCTAGTGCTCCGAGTAAGTGTTTGGACAATGGCGAAATTAAACCACAGATAAAATATACCTTCAGTTCAGGGAGGCTCAGTACTCTTGGCATAGAAGGCATCAATTTTGTAATGAAAATATAGGGACTTCTCAAAATGTACCATCAGGATGTAGTTCACTTTTCAAACATGATTCTAATTCCTGTCTTACTTTCCTTGACTGCAGTCTTATGTTTCTCTAGATTTGCTTATTCGCAGCTACTGGGGCAAAACGATGAGATGGAGGGAGGACGTTTGTTTTCCTAAGCCTCACATGACCGAAAGTGCATAAGCGAGTTTCTTTCCATGCAAACTTTGACCATCACCTAAAGGTCCCCTAAAGGCCACACCCTGCTTTCAGATTGTTTTAGGATGCTTTCCTCAAAATTTTCCATGAGGAATATGACACGAAACAGACTGTGGTGGTTCGGATGGATACAGAGCTCTTGGGATAAGGGAAAAGGGCGCAAGAAAATAAAGATTTACAGATTTCTATCAACCTTCCAGACCAACTACCATTATGGTTTATCAATACAAAGATATTACAATACAAGCGCTGATTTGTCCCATTGGACAAATTGTACTTGTGACAGTCAAGTTGCCCAAGAAGACATTTGGAGTTACTAAAACTTGCTATGAATAAATAATGGTTAGTGAACAATTTTTATAAATCATTGAGCGACCGGCCTAGGACATCATTACTTTTCTATGACTAGAAAAAGCCCACTAATTCAGTGATTTTTTTTGGGGGGGAAAGGCATTTGGCACCCATCCCCTATGGGCCTTTCTTTGGTGGTTCATAAAGCGTGGGAAATGAGACCGTGACTCACAGAAAGGAGGGCTGTGGCCAGAGTGTCAAGAGGCCCCAGGAGGCCTCCAGGCCAGCATAGTGGGCACTTTCGCTGGGAGCCCTGAGCCTGGCAGGCACGTGAACAGCCCAGGGCACTCTGGTCACTGCCTCTGCCATCTGTCCCCAGGCCTCATACATGCAGTGCAGACAGTGCCACATTCCAAAAGGAAGGGGACCACCAGACTGGAGTATGGCTCATGTAGACTCTACATTGTAGAGAGAGTTGAACTGTTCCTAATACAATTTCTAATTATTGGGTGAGAAAGGGCATACAAAGGATGAAACTCAACTTGTTGATAGTAAAAATGTCAACCACAAGGCACGTGGCCCACCTCTCTTTTCCTTTTGAAGACTGAGTGTCCTTCACATACTGGCCATTTGCTGCTGTGGGAGTGGGGGTGGCGCTAACATAATGTGATTTTTCAGTGTGCTTTGTCTCTGTGGAGCTGCTTCGAAGGCCCTGGAAGTGCTCAGCCTTAAATCCATGTTAATAGGGGAAGTTGTTTTTCTTTTCTTTTTCTTTTTTTCTTTTTTTTGGTAGGTGGGGAGGTTTGGCTGAGAGGAACATTGACCCAGACTGCACTCTGGGTAAACTAGGGCAAAAAGACCCGATATCGTCTGAGGGTACTTATTAACCACTGCTCATTTGTGGGATCAATATTTCCAGTCAAAGCAGTCAACACTCAAGATACACCACTCTGTCTCCCTGCCTCTCTCTATTTTTTCTTTCCTTGACACACAATTTATTTTATAAACGCATCTGCTGGAGAAGAAAAGACAGTCCGAGGGACTGTGTCTTTTATCTCCGGGATATGCAAAGCACATTTATTTCCAGCTTTTATCTCTGGAATTGTATGTTGATCCCATACATATAGATTGATTTTGTTCAGGTAGATAATGAAAAGTCAAGTGGAAAATTACACAATGGCACTCACGATCCTGGTCTTATAGCGGTATATAAATTGGTTTATTATTTCATTTTAAATAGGCACTTTTTTTTTTTTTTTTGTACCAGGATCACTTCAAATTGCATCATGTTCTCAGCCTCACTGCATTTCCTTTTGGGGGAGAAGGTGGGGAAGGGACTAGAGGCAGGTGATTTCTTCTGCTCCCTTTGCTAATTGCATTGGCTAAATGAGCTTTCACAGAGCAATGTCCTTGCGGCTTTCTGCACCTCAGCTCATTTCAAGGGTCACACTTGTGGTTTCTATAACTCTGCTACCCTCCTGGGCCCGAACAAAGATGTTCATCCTATGGGTCTCATTACATAGGTGGAAATTTTTACACCCAGGCAATTCTAAATTTTGTCGCAATGACTGAAAGAAGAGAGCGCAGTAACCCACCCCCCCCCCGCCCAAACCCTAACCCACCCCTAAATACCAAGAGGCCAAGGGTGAGAGGGTGGCAGCCGGATAAAGGCCACCACCAAGGGACAGATTGAAGCCAGAATCCTGGAGGAAGTGTTATTAATAAACATCTTCTGGACATTTGGTAGCCTGTGGAGCTTGCTCCAGCTTAAAGCAATTAATTCAGGACACTGACATCAACTCTCCAGGTCTTTGACAGCTTGGAGCCGAAATAAAAATGCTAGTTCTCCGGGGAAAGGAAGAGGCTGGCTAGCTCTTTTCTGGACTGTTTGCTTATAGGCCCAGAGAGCAACCTTCCTTGCAGAATGAAATGCAAGGGCACAAACAATGTACCAGGGAAAGAATAGAAGATGGGAATGAACAGTTTGAACTATTTGCTCAACAGAAGGGCACCACAATGCCGGGGCAGTGGTTTTCCCAGGCAGCCACTATCCCTTCTCGGGGGTCTTTTGTTGTCTCCTGTCTCCTTCGGCCAGATAAGAGCACAGCTGCAGCATTGCAGCTAAGTAAGGCTGCACTGATCCCCCTAAATCTCGGGGTGTCTTTACTGTAGCAGGTTAGCCTCCACTCCCTTTTATTTTACAAGGTGATGGTGAGGGAGAAAATGGAGGGGGGCAGGGGGAAGCAAAGGCTATAACATTGCCTGTGTCTCCTTTCTGATGTTTTTTTTTTTTTTTTTTTTTTTTTTTTTTTTTTCTGACTGTGATCAGACACATCTCCGTGGAGCATGTAAATGTAAGGGCCCGGTGATTTGTACTGTTCTCCAAGCCAAAATGGTGCCTTTTGGCAAATGGCAGGGAAGGAGGTGTGTGTGTGTATAATGTAAAAAAGTGTGTGTGTGTGTGTGTGTGTGTGTGTGTGTGTGTGTGTGTGTGTGGTTGGGGGGGGGGTCAAGGCAGAATGTTCGGTTTAAACAGGCTTTTCTGGCAGCGGAAAAGAGGTATGTTTTGAATTGGCAGTTTAAAAACTTTTCAGTGGAGATTTGTCATTTTTAAAAACCATTTTGGGATTCTCTGTTCCACACTCATTTTGTTCAGAATTCTAATACGTAAAGATTGCTGGATTGAGTAAAAAGAAGATGAACTGGAGATAGGACATAAAATATACTTTTGTCATTGCCATAATTTGCACCTCTAATCAGAGTAAATGTCACCTAAAGTATAATCAAGGTGATCTTTCACATTTGCTCTTTTAAAGTCAGAGCCTATTATAAATGCCGTTAGAGAAAATAGACATAATGATAACATAAAAATAAGCACTGAGTACCATTTTTTATACGTTGATTTTAAAGTCAAAATCGAATACAGATCCTCACCGTAGGGTGTTCCAACTCAGTGGGTTTTGCCATCAATGTTTTTTTTTGGGGAGCCAGGCTACAAATGCTTAATTCTGTGGTAATAGGTCTGTTTAGCCTGAACAGTTTTACAAGTTGAAGAGGCAAAACGTTTAACACCAAAGAAAATGAATGGTTTAGTACTATGATTGCATTAAATATTCACAGGCCAGAAGCCCACCTGGAAACCCGAGGTTCCAATGCTGTGGGCTTGCTTGTTTGTTTTGTTTTCACATTGACAAAACTCCCAGAAAAAAACCACAACAAAACACCCCGTGTATATTTCCTGCTGGGTGGTCAGAAGGAAAGACCAGGGAGCCAAAGGCTTCCCAGCGGGACTCTGCTCTGAGAAGAGCCGCCCCTGGTGCTGCTGCCCAGGAGATGAGAGCACCTGTGGGTCTGGGTCCGAGGCTCAGCGCTCTGCGCTCAGGAATGGTCGTGTGCCGCTCCTATGGAGGGAACAGGGCTTTCTCTGAAGAGAAACACCCACGTGAAGTGTCCCATGCTGGGCTCAAGACATCATGTAAAATGTCCCTGTGGCCGTAGACCAGTAGAACTGCTAGGCAATGTTAAGGGCTATATAAAATTTAGTCAAAACTGTGTGTGTGTGTGTGTGTGTGTGTGTGTGTGTGTGTGTGTGTGTGATGCAGGGAGAGGGAATGGAATATGAGGGAAGAGTTCTGTTTAGACATTTGCAAGTGTTTGATGACACCATGAAAAATAAAAGGATCCTATAAAATATACATTTTTTTGCTATGATTTTGCATCAACTTGTATGGATAGATGAAGTACAAGTTTTGCATTTTCTTTGCAAGCACAAATTTTAAAACTTTGTATTTAGTGCAGATGTATTTTTATTTACATAATAAAGGGCAAACACCCTTTTAATTCCTGACTAGGTGCTTGGACTAAATGTATTCCAGCTTTGTGAAAACTGAGGTCAAGATGAGGAAATTGGAGCCTGTCCGGGTAAATGTGCTTTTTCTCTCTCAACTCTCCGCACAAAAAAACTTGTCCAGGAAAAATTTTCCAGCATGACATTTTAAGTGTGATCTGAGAACCATGTTGAATTATTGCAGCTAATTCAGAAAAATGACTTTCTTCCTTTTGAGATCATGGATTTCCCCATGAAAGAAATGTTGGTTTTTTTATTGCCAATTTTTGCAAAGAATGAACATGCGAGTGGTATGCAGTATTACAGCTGCACGTGGAGGGAGGCCTGCAAGGAAAGAGAGCCACGGCAAAGGGCAAATGCACAAACACAAATAATGAATCGAGTTTGAAGGACTGCGGTCAGAAGCAAGGAGCAAGTGATACTGATCTTATGTGAGACTGGCTTGGTCATCACACCAGCTGCCACAAGGTTTGATTAATGAGGCATTAAGGAGATCGAGTGACACTTACAGCTAGTTACTTATGGTGCTAATTTCAAAACACTTTGCGATAGACAAAGAGACTGCTCATAAAGCAAAGTAATTTGTGGTGTGTTCCTGGGTGCATGCATTTAGCGAAGCAAATATAGTTATGCAGAATTTAAATTAAGGTTGACACTAATGTAAACAGAGCCCAAGAACCACTGTCCAATAATTTGATGAGGACACGGGTTTTAATCAAGCCTCTTCCACTAAAATAGCAATTTAAATCCCCATCGCTTAAACTGGATAAAATGCTTAAGCCATGCAGGTTGGGGGCGGGAGAGCGTTGGATAGAAATTTACTAGACAGGAAAAAAGAAACACAATATCTCTGGGGAAACTGTGACTATATTTTGACCCAACAGAAGGATATCCATGTTGATTTAAATATCAGGTTGATTTCAAGGCCAGATTCTGGGAATTTGAAGGCATTTGCCATCCACGTATCTTTTCTGTTGTGAAGTGTTAGTTTAGCACATGCTGGTAATACTGATCTCAGAATAAAAATGATCCCGGTAATGAGAAAATGGAGACTCTAAGCTGACTGGGAGGCCCCAGAGTATTTGACTTATCAAAAAGAGAAGTATTACAACCCCACCCACAAGTGATTTCTTTTTAAACTGAAAATTTCCAAATTGGCTGGAGGTGGTGGGCTTGCGACAGGTCTGGTTAACCATCCTGAGGGTTAGCTTTTGCAGGAGGTCCACACACTCATATGTAGTCTTTCCCTGGTTTGCTAGTTTATATTCCTTACTAAAGATCAGTGGGGGAGAGGGGAGGGGGTCAGCTCAGACATTACCATTAATTAAAATGCCAGCAGCCCAGGTTTCAGGGCCTGCGAGGCCTTATGTATGGGAAACTAAACAAAACAAAATAGCAACTTATTCTGTTGCTCCTCTTGGAAGCAAAAACAAGTGAAGGCTGGTACATAATCCTAGGGTAATCCTGACTCTCATGTTGGCCAAGGAGTAGAAAGGTGAGGGCATCCTAAATTCTCTGAATTGTGATTTGATTGCTCCAGATTACATTCATGATGTAAAGGAAAGGAATTTGTACAAAGAGGTGTGTTTTTAATACATATTCCAAAGAAAGAACCAAAAACCATTTGAAAAATAGCATTAACCATTTGTACACAATAAGTATATGTAGACGCAAGTGGCAGACCTTTTTTTAATTCAATTCATAATATGGTAGAAGTTAATTGTTTTTGACATAAAGTGCTCTGAAAATGCTCCTAGCAGTCATAAAACTTCATGGTCAGCCACATTATGGAACTTAGTCAAGAGTGAATGAGGAGGGGAAAACTGGAGATTGTCACATTTTGAAGGAGGAATGAGTGTGCATTTTTCCTGATCCCAGCATCACCGGCAGGATAACATGCCTTACGTGCACAGAAACTGAACCCCATGTGGTTGAATCGTGTTCCTAAGGTCATGCAAGCAGAAAGGGCAGGGCCAACCTGCTCTGGTTCCGGAGCCCATGGTCTCTGTCCTCTTAGGAAAGAGCTCACTTCCCTTTCCTGTGGCACCCTTCCCTGTGCAGTGGTTGGGAAGACTCCACTCTAGCTCTGCTACCTGAGGGAGAGCAAGAGAGCTCAAACTCTTTGCTTCCAAGTATGTCTAAGAGGACATTTGAGGACCTTATTCCTCAGAATTAGGGAAAATGAACTGAATATGCATCAGTGTGAGCCATACCTTCATAATAGGGATCCTGAAAATACTGAGTCCACATTGCTCCCTGTGTCAAAAAAGACAGACTTTTTGGCGCTCTAACCTCAGAGTCAGAGGAGAGAGGAGGAGCAACCTTGGAGTCAGTTGGGAAGTGGCTGAGGCTCACACACTGGACAGGCAAGCCCGCAGGTTTTTTCTTCTCTTGGCTGCACCACCAGCAGCAGAAAACTCATGGAGAGGGTGGGATGGGGAGAGAAATATACAAGGCAGACTTGGCATATCAGAGTGTCTTCCAGAATAATGGAAAGAAATAAAAACAACTTATGAAATAATAACTTTGGGGCCTCCAGTGTTTGGGAGTGTTTAGGCTCCTTTTGGGTCCTGTCTCCCAGCCTCACATCATCTCTGATGCCTGCTGTGACTGTGAAGAGCCACCCCTGAGGGCTGTGGTGCATCTGGGATTGATACAAAGCTGACTTCTGTCCGTGGGAGTGAGCGCCCTGTGAGTGCTGGCCAGAGACTGGCAAAGTTACTGCTCATGGCAGTTCCCCATCCCTGTGGGCAGGGGTATGCATTGCCCCTCAAAGGACACTTCTGATAGGAATTCTGCTCTGCTCTTCAGGGGTTCTTATTGGGCTGGAGCCCTTTCTGCCCAAGGCAGTGACAGTCCATTGGTGCTTTCCCAATCTGGCTTTTCCTCTTCGTTGCCTTCGTTGCGTTCAGCTTCCTGTGGTCCCCTTCCTGGAATCCACCCACATGTGCACACATTCCCATTTTCCAGCTGAGAAAGTTATCCTCTACGCATCTCCATGTGCTCGCTGGTTCTGCGCATCAGTCCATGTTTGAGGAGCAATGTAGGAGAACCACTTAGCTCTATTTTTTAATTTAGCATTCTAATCACAATTCTGGAGACCTCATGCCTCTGAGATCTCATGTCACATGCTCCCAATCGCATATGATTCTTTCCTGCTCTGACACACTGGTACACAAGTGACTTGAGGGTTGCATTTAATCCTTTGCTGTCCTGTGATGTGGGTGAAAGGCATGGGCATGCCAACTTGTCTCTTTTGGCCTTAATGCTCTCTCTCTCTCTCTCTCTCTCAAACGAAACCATTTCAAAGACTATTTTAAATAAACTGCTTCTCAGAGTTTCCTGGAAATGGATGATGCCAGTGTTGGTGATGTGTTTTGGACTCATTTCTTGTTATAGAAACCTGGGGTAGAATGGGGTGTGAGCAAAGCCAATAAGTGGTCAGTAGTCAGCTCTTCAAATTCACTAAAAAGCCCTCACATTCTTTTCTTGCTCTGTGAAAGAAACCCAAACCTGTTTCACCTGCCCTACCCCTAGATTTGGAGTCTCAGTGCAAATCCCAACATCAACAAGGTTGCTATGGTTTTTTATGATTATCTCAAGAATTTGTCTCAAGTGAGGCTCAAGTGCCGCTAGGGGAAGGTGCTGGGATCCCAACCTGTTAGCCCAATGTACTCACCTGTTTTTCTTCCTTCCTTTCTCCTGCACTGCCAAGGCCTCCTTATGACATACAGAACCTGCTTTCTTATAAGAACCAGGATCTTTTGCCCGGTAACTCTGGGCTCAGATACCTCCTCCTATTTCTTTCTAAGTGGAGAAGAGATGACTAATCCCTTCTTATCACCTGTAAAGCATTCTCTGTTCATGGGAAATATCGATTCCTTTCACACCAGACCACCAGGACCCCTTGCAAAGAACCCTTGGCCCCTGGGCAGCAGGCACTGAGAGGATCTGGTTGTCTGGGGGAAGGCTCTTTCCAGGCACCAGCAGTCCCACCCAGTCATCCTGATTGACACCTGGTTCTCTGTGCCATGTGGACAGCAGCTGTAGTTGAGTCTCTTTTCAGGGAGGTACCTGGGAGTGAGGAGACCTTGCCCTGCACCAACATAGATAGGAATGGGTTGGTAAATAGGTTTTTCTGGTCTGAGAATGTCTACTGATAAATAGGTTTAGTGACTGGCTGGAAGGTTCGCCACTGAAATCCTAACCCACTGAGATCGCCATCTTTTATTATAATGCACTGCTTCTAATAAGCATTTTTGGAGGCCAGTTCCAGGATAGGATAGTTTTTCTCAGATTTTTATTCCTAGCTTTTCCCACCTGTTTCCCTCCTCATCTTCAGGGCTCAGTCTGGGCTCCTAGGTGGCTCATGCCTGTTTTGTCAGTCTTCAAGCTTCTATCCCCCAGGCTCTGCCATGCACAGGATGATTAATAACACTGACTGTACAGGAGAGCTCACAATTTAACTTATTCTATAGAATTCCTTATATGTGCAGGGGTGTTGGCAGTTCCCCAGTGTATTTACTTAAACAATTTATTACACAGGAAATGAAGCATTGGGGCATTTTTCAGATAAACAGATGAATATTTTATTTCCTTAATGTGCTACTTGGCACATGGCTCAGATTTTTAGACTATCCCCTAGCAGTGGGACTCCTGTTATTTATTAGCAGTTTTTTAAAAAGAAATATAATAATAAAAGAATGGATTCTGATGACTTAGGACATTTCTGGGGTTAGCTGAGTACACTGATTATTTGCAAAGTTAAGAGTAATACCATCTGAGAGGTCCACTGGCCTAAACCAGCTGGGCAATTTTCATGTTCTTGTGAAATTTCCCAATTCACATTCTTATATTACTTGAGAGTTGGTTGGTCAAGCTACTAACAATATCTCAACTCTCCCTTTCTTTAATTATTTACCAAATCCTGTTAATTCTTCTTTCATAATATCATATTTATCACTACTTTTCCATTTTCTCTGCCAGTATAGGTCCTTTATTTCTGACAAGGAAAATCAGCTTCTAGCACCACCTGTGTTACTATCAGTAGTTGGTTTTTAGAAGTCTGTATCAATGCTCACAGAGGGGTCAGTTTGTACCAGTTGCTTTCTGATCAATTACCATTGTACTTTTCATTAGGCATTCCATGTATGTTTTGTTTTTAAGAATATGTTTTTATTGATTTCTGAGAGAGAAGAAGAAGAGGGACAGAGAGACAGATATCAATGAAAGAGCAATGTTGATTGGCTGCCTCCTATATATCCTCTATTGGGGATAAAGCCCACAACCTGGGCATGTGACCTGACCAAGAATCAAGTTGACAACCTTTTGGTGCATGGGATGACAATCAACTGAGCAACACTGGCCATTGAAATATTATTTCAATGTCAGTGACAGACCACATTCCGAACATGGCTTTCATTTTAGATTAATTAGCTATAGTTTGTCATGGATATGAACACATCATTTTAAAATTTATGAACAGCTGATATTTTACATGTGTTATCCTACATATCTATAGAGTCTTGAATATTCTTCTAATCAAACTAGATTAGATTTTCTGTAAGAAAGTGAGAAGTTGTATTTTCCTGCCAACATAGTGAAAGGAAGTAGAAATTCACAATAGGAAAATGGACTAGATGGCCACATACATCAATCTGAATTTCACAGAAAGAGAAGTCATAGACATTTGCCTCTTCTGATGTGATACAGCAGGAAACATTAATTTTTGACAAAAATCAAACATGAACATCATCATGGATCTAACTCCTAGCTGACAGGAAATACAAGTGGTGAAAGAACCTATAAGTGGCAACATATCAGCAGTGTCAGTGAAATCCAGATGGTTGGAAATAGGACATATTACCTGCTTTTCAACAAATAATTCTCAAAAAAAGGGAGGGATAATTTATAGAATAAAAAAAGATGGAAAAAATATTAGTCAAATGCCATGTGTAGACTTTGCATGGATCTTTATTTTAATTAAAGCACAATTCCCCAGTAGTATGAAATAATTGGGGAAATTTAAATACTTATGAGGTATTCAGAAATTACTGTTAACTCTTTAGATGTATCAAGAGCATGTGCCTATACTTTTAAAGTCTGTGTTTTGTAGAGTAGCTTTTAAGAAATTATTTTTAAAAAGGATGATTTAATATATAGAATTAACTTTCAAATAAACTAGCTGAAGGACACAGTGGGTAGGGTAAAGATGAATCTGGATTGGCCATGGGCTGGTAATTGTGGGAGCTAACTGATATGATGTACTATTCTCTCTAATGTGTTTGAAAATTTCCAAAATACAAGGTGAAAATATTGGGGGTCACAATATTGAGGTAAATAGGATTCTGGAGGGCTGTATTCCTGCCACATGCTCTTTTTCTAAACCCCTCCTTAATTTCCCACCTAGTGGTGACTGCCGACCTAGTTGAAGAAGTCCTCTGTAGGTGATGCTGAAACTGCCTTTCTCCTTAGGTTCTTCCCAACTCTCTGATGCTTTGTTTGCTAACAGAGCACTTGCAAAGGTTGAACTCTGAGTCACAAACCCAATGGCCACCTCTCTGTGACCATGGCAGTGAGAGACATCATTCATTAGCCTCTCCTACTTGAAAGACCTGTGATGATGCAGCTACTGATTTTCTTCTAAGGCTGCAATCATGTTCTTAACTGTGCATCCTCCTTCTAGCCCTCCATGGAAGCTGATTTGTGGGTCCAGGGATCAGCATCAGATCTCTGTTCTTTCTATTAACTATTCCATCTGACAGGCTTTGTCTGCTTTAAATAAAGCCCTCACTTTTGTGTGGAGTACCCTCCACTCAGCATCTATCCTTGCCTCCTTCCTTGCATTTTGTCTCATTTCTTTGGCTGGTTGCCAGACATCCCTACCTGGAAGTTCTGTTTTTTCCTCACATCTAATGTTTCTACAAAATGAATGCCTTCCCTCACTGCCCTCTCCCATATTTCCTGAGACACCACATTTACTGTCAGCTCTTCTTTCATAATATATGTCTCTTACATTGATCTTCTTTTCCATCCTCACCTCCAACACTCATGTTCAGGCCCTTCTCTCTTACATTCTTGCTGAGTTTCTTAGCATCCTTTACTCTGTGGACTGGCATCTGGAAAGTCACCCTGAACCACTCTGCTTTGGTGCTCACCCCTCCAGGGCCATCAGAGAGTTTCTGCTTTCTTTTGCAAGATGATATTGTTAACTTATTTTTTCACCATCCTCTATCTGATCTCAAACTACCATTTCAGTCTTTTTTCTCACCACACAAATTCCACACTAACCTCCTCACTGACAATATCTTTCACCCAATTTCTGAACCTCTTCAGTTCCTCCCTCAATGTTTCAAGATCTAGCACTGGAACTCATGGATAGGGACTCCATTGATAGTTTGCCTTGCCTGACCTTCACTTTGCACATAGTGGAAAGATGACTCTGAGCCAACTAGGACTATAAGGTATATGGCCTTCAGCCAGCATTCAGCCTCTCTTGTGCATTTTAAAATAGAGATAAATCCAACTCAAATGCCCACCCTGTCTGGGTAAGCCAAGCCATTAGAACTCATAATAATTAACTTGATATTTTCACCCACAGTTCCCCCCCCCCCTTCATGAGAATATAAACTTTTAAGGTTGAGTCATTTACCTCATGGCTTTAAGTACTTAGCACAGCGTTGAGAACTGAAAGTGTTCAGTAAGGGTTGTTGAGTAAATTAATCATTTATAATTTTCTTCCCTCCACCTAGTCCTGATGCCTGCATGCCTGAGCATGTGTCAGCAGGTTTGCTAGGAGGTGCCACTTTCAAACACTCTGCCATTTTTTTTCAATAAGTGTACGTGTCTGATTGTGTACTTGCAATTTTTGTTTTAAAAATATCACTGACTGGGACACACTTTTGGTTTGCATGAACTGGAATTTTCTAGATGATGTCCCTCACTGGCATAAGCAACTTGGAGTGGGTGATGGGCCCACAGGAAGGACTGGGTAGGTGCATGCTGGGAAGATGTGTGGCTATTACATATAATAACCCAGCTTGAGGTTTCTCCCTACTTCTCCAACACATTTCATATAAGCTGCCTTGTCCTTTTCAAATATGCTCTGAAAGATAATTTATAAACATAAATTTTTATATCTTAAAAACATTAAAATTGAAAGAAAAATGTTATTATTACAATAGATTTTCATTTGTTAAACATATTTGGACACTTGAGCTATGTCAGCAACTGTTCTGTGAATTGAGTCGTGCAAGTTTAAGAATTATATTGTCCCCTAAAGAGTTCCTACTCAATGGAGAGACAGACAAGCCCACATAAAGTGATTTCAGCTCCTCAGTGGTTAAGAACAACATCTTTGAAAGCAGAATGTACTATTTGTCTGGGGCTGCTGTGACAAAGTACTGCAAACTGAATGGCATAAAATAGCATCAATTTGTCATCTCACAGTTCTAGAGGCTAGAAGTTTAAATCAAGATGATGGTTGGTTGGTTCTTCGGAAGGATGTGAGAGACTCTTTTCCATGCTTCCCTCCTAGCTTCTCATAGTTTGCTGGGAGACTTTGGCTCATAAATGCATCACTCCAGTCTTCATGCCGTTATCTTCTTGTGTCTCTATCCCTTTACATTATGTTCCCTCGGTGCATGTCTGTTTCTCTGTCCAAATTTCCCTGTTCCCTAAGGACACCAATCATACATGTTCAAAGCCTTCCTTTTTTTAAAAAAAATCTTTTTTTAAATTAAATTATTATCTGTGTACATATCTTACCATTGCCCCCCCTTCCATACCTGTCCTCCCTCCCCAGAGTTTTGTGCCCATTGGTTGTACTTATATGCATGCAGACAAGTCCTTCAGTTGATCTCTTATCTCCCCCAGATCTCCCTACCCTCCCCGCCATAATTTGACAGTCTGCTTGTTGCTTTACTGTCTCTATATCTATCTTTTGGTTCATCAGTTTATTATTATCCATAAATGAGTGAGGTCATGTGGTGTTTCTCTTTCATTGACTGGCTTATTTCACTCAGCATTATGTTCTCCAATTCCATCCAGGTTGCTGCAAATGATAAGAATTCCTTCTTTTTATGGTAGCATAGTATTCCATGGTGTAGATGTACCATAGTTTTCTGATCCACCCATCTGCTGACTGGCACCTAGGCTGTTTCCAAATCCTAGCTATTGTAAATTGTGCTGCTATGAACATAGGGGTGCATATATCCTTCCTGATTGGTATTTCTAGTTTCTTGGGATATATTCCTAGTAGTGGGATTACTGGATCAAATGGGAGTTCCATTTTCAATTTTTTGAGGAAACTCCATACTGTTCTCCACAGTGGTTGCACCAGTCTGCATTCCCACCAGCAGTGCACAAGGGTTCCTTTTTCTCCACATCCTTTCCAGCACTTGTCTTTTGTTGATTTGTTGATGATAGCCATTCTGATAGGTGTGAGATGGTATGGCATTGTTTTGATTTGCATCTTTAGGATCATTAGTGACTTTGAGCATGTTTTCATGTGCCTCTTGGCCTTCCTTCTATCTTCTTTTAAAAATATTCTACTTAGGTCCATTGACCATTTTTTAATTGGCTCATTTATCTTTCTTTTATTAAGTTGTATAAGCTGTCTGTAGATGTTGGAGTTTAAACCTTTATCAGTGATATTATTTGCAAATATGTTCTCCCATACAGTGGGACTTCTTGTTGTTTTGGTTTCTTTTGCTGTAAAAAAGCTTTTTATTTTGATGTAGTCCCATTTGTTTATTTTCTCTTTAGCTTCCATTGTCCTATGGGTTAGTATCAGTGAAGAAGTTCTTTTAGCATATACCTGAGATTTTGCTGCCTGTGGATGCCTCTAGTATTTTTATGGTTTCCCATCTTATGTTTAAGTCCTGTATCCATTTTGAGTTTATTTTTGTGTATGGTGTAAGTTGGTGATCTAGTTTCATTCTTTTGCATGTATCTGTCCAATTTTCCCAACACCATTTATTGAAGAGACTGTCTTGACTCCATTGTCAAATATTAATTGAGCCTAATGATTTGGGTTGATATCTGGATTCTCTATTCTATTCCATTGATCTATATGTCTGTTCTTGTGCCAGTACCAGGCTGTTTTGAGAACGGTTGCTTTGTAATACAGCTTGAAATTTGGTATTGAGATCCTTCCTACTTCATTCTTCTTTCTCAGGATTACTGTGGCTATTCGGGGTCTTTTATTGTTCCAAATGAATTTTCGGAGAGTTCTTTCTAGGTCTGTGAAGTATGCCTTTGGTATTTTAATGGGGAATTAATTGAACTTATAAATTGATTTGGGAAGTATGGACATTTTGATGATGTTGATTCTACCAACTGATGAACATGGTATGTTTTTCCATCTGTTTACATCTTCCTCTATCTCTTTTTTCAGTGTCGTGTAGTTTTCTGAGTATAGGTATTTTACCTCCTTAGTTAAATTTATTCCTAGGTATCTTATTTTTTTTGGTGCAATGGTAAATGGGATTGTTTTTTAGTCTGTGTTTCTGTAAGTTCACTATTGGTGTATAGAAATGCCATAGATTTCTTGGTATTAATTTTGTATCCTGCTACATTGCTAAGTTCATTTTTTAAGTTTATTAGTGTTTTTGATGGAGTCTTTTGGGATTTTTATGTACAATATCATGTCATCTGCAAATAAGGATAACTTTACTTCTTATTTTCCAATTTGGATGCCTTTTATTTCCTCTTCTTGTCTAATTGCAATGGCTAGTACTTCCAGTACTATGTCAAAGAGGAGTGGTGAGAGTGGGAATCCCTGTCTTGTTCCTGTTCTTAGAGAAAATGCTTTTAGTTTTTGCCCATTGAGTATGATGTTGGCTGTGGCTTTATCATATATAGATTTTATTTTGTTGAGTTATGATCCTTGTACTCCCACCCAAAGCCTTCCTAATGATTTCATTTTTACTTGATTATCTTTGTAAAGATTGTTTCCAAATAAGATGACATTCTCAGGTACTAGTGCTTAGGACTTCAATATATCTGTTTCAAGGGGGACCCAATTCAACCCATAATATACAGGAAAGGGGAAAGAAAGACAAATTCCAAGTTATGTACCAGGCTGTGTTACCCTTGAGCATTTCCTTAAACCTTTAAAGTATAGAATCAGGATGTGAACATCTCCCTTGCAAGGTTGTTGTAATGATCAACTTAGTTAAAAAGATGGTTCCCTTAGCAACTTGTTTGGCATACAGTATGTGTTCATTAAAAATTAACTACTGTTGTTATATAACCTACATGGCATATGTAATACAAATGCCAATTCCATTATATATTTTAACTTAATTTTTCTTAATTAAAATATTGTGACTGAGGCTATAGCATGATTTTTTGGAATGTTATTTTTATATTATTAATAAGGCATAGGGTGAGCATAGACAGAAAACAGATTAGAAATTTCAATAGATTTCTCAATTTTCTTATCTAGCTATCTGTTTGCCTCTCTGTCTATTCATGTTCCTCAAAACAAGCCAATTGCCAATTTGCTGGGTGATGGAGATGGCAAAGATGGAGATATCACATTTCCTCACCTTCTAAAGTTTATAAACTAGAAGGAGGTAGAAATATATAAACTCATAGTTTTAAATATATTAAGAAATGTGTTAGAGTAGAGAGATGAATGGATGCCTGAGAAAACCAAATGGAGGCATTTAGCTCAATCTGGAGGCTCTAGAAAGAATGCCTTTGCCTTTTAAAGAGTAAGACTTATCCAGGTATGAGAAATAGATAGCACTCTCTATGATCTAGGTGCTCAAAGAGACACCACTAATGTTGAAATCCCAAGCAATTCAGTATCATCACAACAGTCACAGTAGCTGACATTTATTGAACACATACTATGTTCCAGGCATCATACTGAATTCTCTACATATTTTTTTAAAAATTTAAACTTTGCAAAAACCTCTGAGAAATCCTCATTCTCATTTTATAGCAGAGGGAGCCAACCATGGATAGTCTGCATGGCTTGCTGTAGCTTACTTGGCAGACCCTTCTTTTAAATACTCCACAAACTGAGTGTCAAGCTTGAGGAAATATCTCAGAGAGAGGGAACCAGAGCTGCCAGCAGGGATGTGATGTCAGGGTGAAAGGTTAGGATAGGCTCCGTGGGGAGTTAGTGATAGGTGTTCAGCTGGGAATAATGTTAACTGTGAACCCAGATGCTTCTGTAGGAAGGATAGACTACAGGTTCAAGAATGGAGCTGAAGAAAGAATGCAGGAGCCCATGAAAGTTGTCCTGAGGACTTCTTGGGGTTCTTAGTCTTGGGTCTCCCTCAGAGACCGTCTTCAAGAACTACCATCAGAAATGTCTCTGGGGACAGCCAGCCACGGGATGAAGAATTGTACACACAAGTACAATGGGAGCCCTAAGTTGTGAATCTTATTTGATACACACACACACACACACACACACACACACTAACACAAATGCTTTATTGAATACCTGCCAGGAACAGGGTAGTGAGGAGGGAGGGGTAGCAGTCTTCTTCTAATTTTTATACCATTTAATCCTCACAGGACCCCTCTTTCTCCTTAACAGGTCAGAAAGCTAAGGCTCTGCAGAGTTGATATCCTTGTCAGAGACCTTGTGATTTAAGTGGAACAGCTTCCTTTCCAGCTTAGGTCACAATGACCTAAAAGACTGTCCAGGTGCACTGGACCCAGCCACTCTCTAGTCCAGCCAGTGAGGAATGAAGCACAGTGTGGCCCAGAAAGCCTAGGGACTGAATGCAGGGCCTTTTTTGCTCCACAACACCACTACCCCATGATTCCATGGGAGTAAAGATGAGGAGGTGGGAGGTGCACAGAGCCCATTGCTTCCATTTTTTCAGGAAAAAGAATGGATTTCAATCATAATAAATTTCTGTCGTTTTAAAGATTTTGATCTACTAATGCAGTTTTGCTAATGGTTTGACCTAACAGTTTTAACAAAACATGCAAGAGACTTTTACAATCTATTTTGATTATAAAAGCTTGTCTAAAACCCTTAAAATTCTAGTTCTTTCAGAAGGGAGGTGCCAGGGCAATGAGCAAAGCACAATTAAAAAAATGAGGGACAAACGTGTTTAACTTGTTGGTGAGTTAGAGGTGGTTGTGAAGGACAAGTAGGAGTTTTGTAGGCTAAGGAGCTTAGAGGAAGACTATTCCAGGCAGAGAACCTGTATGCCATCTCTTAGCCCTGAATTTCCTGTTCCTGTCAATGGCATTAACTTCTCTTACTGAATCTGGTGTGGAGTTAGACTGCTTTATCTGTCTTGCCCTCTGCTGTGTCCACAATGTCAAGAGCAGTGCCTGGCACAGAGTAGTCAGTCACTCAGTAAATACTTGTGATGTTGAACAAATGGCATCGCTATGCCCAGCAGTGACTGGCTAAAGGAAAGGTCATTTTCTGGCTTATTTCACTTAGCACAATGTTCTCCAGTTCCATCCATGCTGTGGCAAATGATAAGAATTCCTTATTTTTTACAGCAGTGTAGTATTCCATTGTATAGATGTACCAATAAGTTAAATAAGCCAGTCAGTGAAAGATAAATACCACATGATTTCACTCATTTGTGGAATATAAAGAACATTATAAACTATTGAACAAAAATAGATACAGAGGCAAATAAGCATCAGACAGATTGTCAAACTATAGCAGGAAGGCAGAGGAGGGTTAGGAAAAGGGTCCAGATAACTTTATGCATGCATATAAGCATAACCAATGGATGCAAGACACTCTGGGGGAGAGGTGAGGGAAAATGTTGGGAGGGGAGTAGGGAATGCCGGGGCGATGGTGGGGAGAATCAATGGGGGGAAAAGGAGACATATGTACTACTATTTGTAACACTTAAACTATAAAATAAAAAATAAATAAAGGAAAGGTCATTTTTACTCTCTTGGTTCTGATACTGTCAGTCTATTGCAACACCTTTTCTTCTCTTTCTGCTCCCACCCCTTTAGCAGGAATCTCATTACTAAAACTAGTGCAGTGTTCCCATAAATAATCTCTTCACTTCATGTATGTGAGCACTCCCTTTATCCTACCCAGTTAGACTATTTTCTTCCTCTGCTCAAAAAACCATCAGTGCTGAGTACAAATATATCTCCGCTTTCAAGACATGACAATATATATGAGCACTCTTCTTTTTCATATGAGCTTTTTCAGAGCTTATGTCTTTTTTTAAGCTCTATGCTGCAGCAAAATGAAAATATTTCCTGTTTCCATGACATGGCCTCTATTTCCCTCACCTTTAAACTTTTTCTTCATGTGGTTTCCAGGATGTGGAAGCTCTCTCCCCCTTTCAAGTACACCTGTTGTGAGATCTATTCATCACCCAAAGGCGAACTTGGGCACCACTACCTCCATGAGTCCTTTCTTTAGAGAGAGGAAGGGAGAGAGATAGTTAGAAACATGGATGAGAGAGAGAGTCATCGATCAGCTGCCTCCTGCACGCCCCCTACTGAGGACGTGCCCACAACCAAGGTAGATGCCCTTGACCAGAATCAAACCTGGGACCCTTCAGTCCTCAGGCCGACGCTCTATCCACTGAGCCGAACCGGTTTCGGCTCTATGACTCCTTTCTGATCAAGCCTTTCTAAAACTTTGCATTTTTGTGATATACTTGGAATTTTATTTTCTGTACCAATATTTCTACTCCAGATCCTTGAATAGCATAGAAATTCTACTATATTTGTGGGATTGAACTAAGCACCAGTTAAGTACCAAGTCCATCACTAGATGCAAGAGTTACCTTCTGAGGATGGTACAAGAGAAAGCACGAGGAATTACTTTGTATGCACATTTGTGGTGTATAAAGTTGGTGAGGAAGATGATGGTGGTGACAGTGGTAATGATGGTGATGATGGTGAATGTGCGGACTATTCACATTTCTTCTCCAAATCTACTCTCCACCTTTCTCATCCTACTCTTTCCCCTGGAAGGCTGACTCCATGACTGTGTCAGCCAGGCTCCTTTGCCTTTTGGTTCCTGTTATTTTAAATCAATAGGAAATATATTATTGAGAGACCAGAGAGTGAGAGGAGAGAGAGTGTGGGCATTCATGCCCCTAGCTCTCTTTGCTGGGCCTCTCTTTGCTATGGTTGCATTCGGAATGTCACAATCCCTTTCAGCTGATCCCTCTTGTATAGTTAATTCCCATAGCCAGTCCTCACCTTGCCCCTTCAACACTAGGAAGGTAATGTTTCCTGACTCTTTGTTGTTGCCAGTCCCAGAGTATGTTACTAATAAATTCCTGTAACCCTGCCATAACAACTTTCCATTTTCAGTGAGGCATCTGCACTTCTTACTGAGACCAGCAATGACCAGTGAAGATGGTGGTGGTGATAGTGGTTGTGGTGGTTTTTCTCCCAGCTCGTAGTCTGAGAATCCTAATACAGTAGGTCCTTGAGTTATGTTGGAGATCCGTTCCTATGGCTCGACATAACGCAATTTTTGCTGTAAATTGGAACCCACCTAAATAAGCACCTACTTCACTCACATGGAGCACTTACACAGCAGTAATGAAGTGAAACAGTGAAAAGAATTTAAAAGAAAGATAATTTCTGACCTTTACTTGTGGTAAATAAATAATAAATAACATAAAGCACATATGTACATATGTCGAAATGATGAAACTTTTAAAAAAATAAATATTGTAAATGGGAGATGGAGATGTAACCATGAAATGACATAAGTTGAGTCCGACATAACCTGAGGATTGCCTATATGTAACTCCATGCAGAGATGTTGCAGAATTGTGCAGAGACTAGCAAAGTGCTCACTGTGTTAGTTATCTATTATTAGTGTGTTACAAGTTATCCAAACTTAGTGGCTCAAAACAATAATAATTTATTATTTCTTATTATTTTTTGCAAGTCAGGAATTTCACTGGATACAGCAGGATAGCTCATTTATTTTTTTAAAATATATTTTTATTGATTTCAGAGAGGAAGGGAGAGGAAAAGAGAAATAGAAACATCAATGATGAGAGAGAATCATTAATCAGCTGCCTCCCACACGCCCCACATTGGGGATAGAGCCTGCAACCCAGGCATGTGGCATGTGCCCTGACTGGGAATCGAACCCTGACTTCCTAGTTCATAGGTTGGTGCTCAGCCACTGAGCTATGCCGACCGGGCAGGATAGCTCATTTCTGCTCCATCATGTCTAGAGCCTTCTGTAGAAAGCTGAAGACTTATTCACTTACAGATCTAACAGTGGATCCTGGCTCTTGGCTGGGGAACTATTTGGGGCTGTCAGCTGGAACATACACATGTGGCCTCTCTATGTGGCCTAGGCTTCATCACAATATTGTGGCTAACGTCCAAAAACGAGCATTTAGAGACACAGAGAAAGTGAGCCATACTGTCTTTTACAATGTAATCTTATAAGCCATGCACTGGCACTTCCACTCTATACTACAGGTGGAGATAGCTATAAAGTTCCATGTAGATTCAAGAGGAGGGAAAGTAGACACACCTCCCAGTGGAGAAGTGTTGATATCTATGATTTATTTTTAGCTGTATGATGTTGACTAAAATGATGTAAGCCACTTCTAGACCTATACACAAGGCTCCATGTGCTACCCACTCCTTTTTTCCCCCCATGCAGTGGCAGCAGTGCAGAATACACATTGAAGATGATAATGACACTAAAGTCAAAGGACCTGGATCTCCGAGTCATCACTTGGAGGAGCACGAAGCAATCCATATTGATCTTTGTGAGTGTGATAATTAAGCTTTTCATGTGTCAATTCTCTAAGATCTGGTAATTGCTATAGGAATTTTATCTCTTTCTCCAAACTTTGTCTGAGCCAATGTATTTCTATTCCTGTATTAATAGCACATCTATCAGGATGATAAATCTGTGATGAAAGCAAGACACCAGAACTAATTCTTCTGCTTCCTTATAATCTATGCACCTACTCCCACCTAAGTAGTACTGAGCAGTAAAATGACCATGAAAGAGAAGAATAAAGTCATGGGACTGCCAGGTCTTGACCAATGGGATCACAAACTCTATCCAAGAAGATCCTGGTCATATCAAACAGTGGAAAAGGGAAAGTGTTGAGATAACTTATTCAATCCTTCTTTGGAGGATCTTGGGGGAAATGGAGATTGTGTTGGGAATGATTGTCAGGCAAGTGTCTGCAAGGACCCTTACCACACCAGAGAAGACATTGTCTGAAGGAGGAAGTGTGCATGATGTTTGTCCCAACAAAAAACCTGGGGGAAACAACTGTGAGGTGATATTTAGAACTGATGCTTTTATAAGGATCCCACTTAGAGGCCTATAGAGGATTTTCACTGGGCTTGGAAAACCACATTTTCCATTCTCCCCCCACCCACATTCTGTAATTAAGCACTGCTCCTAGTGTTAAATGTATGTGTATAGTGACATGCTTAAAGGATACATTTTTAAAAGGTTTTATTTGGAAAGAATTTTGACAATAATAATAAGTTCAATAATAGCAAAATGATACAGACAATAATTTTAAGAAATAATATTTTTTCCTAAACTGAGAGAAAGTTACACACATCCTGGCTCTTTACTCCTATTTTTTTTTTATTTGCTCTTAAATATTTTAGTGTATATTTTCTAGGAGTAAAGATATTTTTACATAACCATAGTGCAATGATCAACCTCAGTAAATTTAACATTGACAATATTTTATCTAATTCACCATCAGTTTTCAGATTATATTATTGAGTCAATAATATACATTTAGCATCCCCCCCCTTAAGCATGTTTTCAGTCTCTATGATTTTCTTTAACCTGGAATATTTGTATAACCTTTCTTTGTACTTATGCTATGATAGTTTTGAATAATACAGTTCCATATTTTTCTTTTTCCTGTTTCCTCATGATTAGATTCATGCTGTGCATCCCTGGCAAGTGTATATTTAAGACTTTAAGGGATTTGCTTTGGCTGCTTTAGCTCAGTGGATAGAGCATCGGCCTGTGGATTGAAACGTCCCAGATTCGATTCTGATCAAGGGCCTGTACCTTAATTGCAGGTATATACCAGTGAGAGGTATGCAGGAGGCAGCTGATAGTTTCTCTCTCATTGATATTTCTAACTCTCTATCCATCTCCCTTCCTCTCTGTAAAAAATAAAATATATTTTAAAAAATTTTAGGGGACTAACCAAGTGTTTTCCAAAGTTTCCATGGCCATTTTCACACCTAGTAGCAATGTATGAGAGTTTTGTATCTTGATATTGTCAGCATTTTCTTAAAAGAAATCTTAATATGGGCATCTTTTCATATGATTATTCGTCCATATTTCTTCTGTGGTGAAGTGTCTGTTCAATTTTTTTGTTGGATTTTTTTAAATTGAATTAGAAAGTTTTTAAAAGTGTTCTGGGTAAATTCTTTATCTGATATGTGCTTTGTAAATATTGTCCCCAGTTGGTTGGCTTGTCTTCTCATTTGTTAACAGTGACTTTTTAAGAATAGATTTTCATTTTGGTAAAGTTCAATTTATCAACTTTTCTTCATGTGTTGTATTTTTGGTATTATATTTAAGAAATATTTCTCTAATCCAAGGTCACAAAGATTTTCTGCTATGTTTAATTTCACATTTAGGTTTATAGTCCATTTTTAAATTTATTTTTATATATGGCATGAAGTACAGATTGGAGCTGTGTATATTTTCCATGGTTAATTTTTAATTTGTTTTCCTGCAAAGGAGATATTAAATCAAAGAGACATCTTACAAATGATAGAGTCTTTAACTAAAAGAAGTACAAAAAATATAAGACTAATACTGCCTGGTTTAGTTTTAACGAGAAAGACTTAGAGTCAAGGTAGACTGCATGCTCACCTAATATTGACAGTGTGCCTTGGTTGTTAAAATAGGTTGACAAGGTGACATCCACGTCAAAGAAGGTGTTAATTCCATTATTTTTCATGCTGGACAAGCTATTTTGAATTGAAGTTTTGTGTGATTTTTTTTCTTTTTGAGAAAGACACTGACAAAAAGAAAGAGAGATGACAATAATCTTATTAGGTTTGGCCTTTATGGGTGGGGACAGGAAGGTGTGAGGACACTGAGGGGCTGGACATCATTTCTGTCCTGTTCAATGCAGCCCAGGGTTAAAACTCACACTTGGACATCAGCCAAACTATTTTTATTTTTTATTTAAATATATTTTATTGATTTTTTTACAGAGAGGAAGAGAGAGGGATAGAGAGCTAGAAACATCGATGAATGAGAAACATCAATCAGCTGCCTCTTGCACACCCCCTACTGGGGATGTGCTTGCAACCAAGGTACATGCCCTTGACTGAAATCAAACCTGGGACCCTTCAGTCCACAGGCTGATAGTCGATCCACTGAGCCAAACCGGTTTCAGCCAAACTGTTTTTATTAAGGTATTATCTGTGTACATAGCTTATCATTGCCCCCCCCTCCCATTTATGCCCTCCCTCCCCAGAGTTCTGTGTTCGTTGGTTGTACTTATGTTCATGCATACCAGTCCCTCGGTTGTTCTCCTATCTCCCCCCAGGTCTCCTTCCCCTCCCCGCTGTCATTTGACAATCTGCTTGTTTTATGGTGACCATCTCAGGACCCCATGAATAGAATCCGCTCCTCATTTGGCAGTCTGCTTGTTTTATGGTGACTATCTCAGGACCATATGAATAGAGTTCGCTGCTCCTCTGGTTTTCACCGCCCCTTCCCCTGGGTCCCACTGCTTCCCCTGGGACACACGGCTTGCCCGGGGCACTCGGCCCCATGGGACACTTGGCTCATCCAGGGCACTCAGGCCCAAACTGTTTTTAAATCTCAATCCTTTATCACTCTGTCTGTGGAACTTTAAGTGACTTACTTAACCTCTCTGATTTATTTTTTGTTTTCATTCTCACAAGATATAGGTAAGAAAAACCCCATATCTCATAGTTTTTTAAAAAATTTATTTAGCCTTTTATTTAAAAATATATTTTATTGATTTTTTACAGAGAGGAAGAGAGAGGGATAGAGAGTTAGAAACATCGATGAGAGAGAAACATTAATCAGCTGCCTCCTGCACACTCCCCACTGGGTATGTGCCTGCAACCAAAGTACATGCCCTTGACTAGAATCAAACCTGGGACCCTTGAGTTCACAGGTCGACACTCTAGTCACTGAGACAAACCATTTAGGGCCTATCTCATAGTTTTTGTCATGAGCAATTAAAATAAGATAATCCATGTTAAATGTTTAGTTCAATGCCTGGAGTTTTGTATATGCTTAAAAAATGCTAGCTGTTTTGTTTGTTTGGTTTGTTTTGCTATTTATTATTTTTTCACTGAAGTTTTAATCATTGAGTTTCTACCTTGTATCAGGCACTGGGGGCATCAAAATGAGATAATTCCTTAAGAAGCTTAGCCTTGTAGAATTGGAAATTGGGCCAGTAGAGGTAGGCTAGTAGGGACTAAATTTAGCTGTTGCATAAGAGCTGTCTTACATGTTTGTGTGTGCACGTGTGTTTGTGTGCTGTGTGAGGTATGACTGAAGATATGTACATTTATCATGGTGGAATTTTTGTTTTCCTGTATAGAGATAGTAAGCCAATTAGGCATCTTTGAGACCATGGAATCTTCAATTGAAAGAAATAGGATAAATGAAAGGTTAATGAGCCATCTGAGTCAGCCTGGGGGCAAAAGGTCAACCATAGTTTTCCAGAGGGCTGACCCTTGACTAAGACCTGAAGGAATCAGCCAACCTGGTGCAGGGTGGGGGCAGGGCATAGAAGATGGTCCACACTAAGCAGTCAGCCAGTTTTCTAGAGCACAGTGGCCAAGAGCATGGGTTATGGAGCTAAAGCAGCCATGGGCCAACTATGGCCCACGGACCGGATCTGGCCTGTTCGGCTGTTCTATCCGGCCCGATGAGCCGAAAGAGCAGAGGGTTCTCTTGCTTCCCCCTCCGCTCTTTCACCAGCAGCCCAAGATGAGAGTGTCAGCATGGTCAGGTTGCTTTTGTTCCGGCCCTCCAGTCCAGTTTAAGAACCCCTGTGGCCTTTGAGTCAAAAAGTTTGCCCACCCCTGAGCTAGAGAGACCTGATTTTGACATTTCTGGGCAAATGACTTAATTTCTTTGAACTCCAGTCTCTTCACTTGTGAGGCAGGAATTTGTATACCCCATATACGTGTATGAATGGCAGGACAATTATGTAGCTCCTAGTGAAAAACCAGTAGGCTTAACTGTTTTTCTAATTATCTTCATAACTCAAGTGATCTAAATAGTCTGGAGCAGAGGATAAAGCAGGGAATGGTGGAGTAGCCTTGGGAGGCAGCAGGGACAGAAGATCAATGGGCTGGGTTGTATGGTAAGGAAGGTAGATGCTATCTCCGAGACAATGATTAGCCAGGGAAGAGTCTTAAGCAAATAGTACAAATTTTTAAAAAAGCACTCGGCACCAGACAGGACAATAAATTACAAGAGGTCTGATTGGAGGCAGGGAGAATAGTTAGAAGATTTGCTGAAATCCAAGCAGGAAATGAAGCCTACAGCAACCAAAGGCATGCAAGGGGGTAAAGAGTAGAGGGCAGAGTGAGCAGCATTCAAGAGACAGCAGTAGAGGCTTGGTTGTCTATCAGAGGTAAAGTGAGAGCTGGAGGTGCACATGACTTCCAGGCATCTGACTTACATGAGACAGGAGAAGATGGGATGGAACAAATTTGGAAGGAAAGAAAATGTGTTCACATTTGTCTTGTGATAGCTGTGGTCCATCACATGGAGAAGCCCTGTGCGCAGTAATATTTAAGTCTAGAGCCTACAGGAAGGATCTTCTCTGGAGAAGCTGACGTGGTGGATGCCAGCAGATGGGTAAACAGAATCTTCAGTGATGACTGGTGTTGAGCAACAGCCAAAGAGCCTGTGTTTACATGCCTTCTCTGACTGACTGACCTTGAGCACATTGTTTAAGCATTCTGACCTCAGTTTCCTTATCTGTTTAGGGCAAAACTGTTATCTCACATAATGTAACACATCCATATAATATTATTCTCATTTTGAAGCTGAGCAAAGTGAGTCCCAGAGAGGTAGAAAGATTTGCTCCGAGTCACACCATTGGTAAGAATGGAGTCTGATCTCAGATTGACATGGGCCTAATCTCTAAATCCAATAGGTGAAGGTAGAAGGGAGGAGAAAGGGGTTCTAATTAGAAAGAACATCTTAGCAATTAGAAACACCTGGTGATGGACTAAGCCATATCACAAAGAAGGCCCTGTCATGGGGATGTTGGCGCACAGCCTGGATGAATAGCCTCTAAGATGAACAATCACTTTGTAACAGGTAAATATACATTTATGTGTTTATATCCTTCACCAGGAGATGAGTTTCTTTTTTGTAAAAATATATTTTATTGATATTTTACAGAGAGGAAGAGAGAGAGGTAGAGAGCTAGAAACGTCCATGAGAGAGAAACATCGACCAGCTGCCTCTTGCACACCCCCTACCGGGGATGTGCCCGCAACCAATGTACATGCCCTTGACAGGAATAGAACCCTGGACCTTTCAGTCCGCAGATCGACGCTCTACCACTGAGCCAAATCGGTTTCGGCAGAAGATGAGTTTCTTAAAGTTTTATTAATTTTTGAATTTCTTGACTTACTGCAGTACCTGGGATCTAATGGGAGCTCAATAGGTGTGCTGGCTGGCTGGCTTTAGAGGGCATTCTTGTACTAAGAAGTTAGATATTATATCTGTATTCTAAGACCCTCCCTTGATCTAAGGCTCTGAATTCTCTGAGACATAAATAAGAAATTTCCAACAGTGCAGCAGAGGTTGGAAATGACAGATGAGCAGGCACCAGCAAAACAAAAAGGAGCACGTATTTGACCTCCATCACCCAATTCACAAATATATGGTAACAGAAGGAAACTAGGCTTTTGGTGGTAGGTACACAAAAAGTATAGAGATATCCAGTTATAATGGTGTATACCTGGGACTTATATGTTATTAACCAAGCTTGTATAAAAACTAGCAACAAACAAAAACTATAAGAAGGAGCAGGGTGGTGATTGAAGGTAGGAGTCCAGTTCAGAGATATGGACCAATATGAGGTATGGATGGGGGAATGCAGACACCCAGCATACCAAGGCTTTACTACAAATGCCTATTAACAGCCAATCCAGGATGGGACAGGATGGCTGACACTGAGCCAGTCAAGTTCTCAGGCTCTACTCTGGCAAGTAGCTTAGACCCATGGTGCTGGGCCATGTTTGCATTTACCCCCAAGAATCCTGGGTGAACTAATGTGTTGTCACCTGGATATGCTGGGGAAAAAGTGAAAAATCCTTACCTGTTTGGCTGGACAAAAGACAAGAGCACCTTTGAAAATCCTCACAGAAATGTTTTGAAAATGAAGGGTCAAGAACAAGGCATGCATATACATTATATGAATCAGTGCTCAGAACAAACCAGCCAAATTTGTGTGATGACCCTGCCTTTATAACAAATAATACCAAAGCTCTGAGAGATTCAGCATCCAATCTAGGATCACAGTGGTAGAAAATGTGAAATATGGAGTTAATCCCAGACTCCTGGGATTAGAAAAAGAGAACTTCTCAGGTCATGAAACTTCTTAAAATTTGTATTATCTCCAAGGAAATAGAATACCAGAGATAAAACACTGATGTCAAATTAGGCAGCCCTTTTAGAGCTGGGGATCACATTTGGGAAAGAAGAAAGACTGTTAGGTTGTGTTCCTTGATTCCAGCTGCAGGACTAATGATCCCAACAAACTTCTGGATGTGATTGGAATTACTCTCAGAAGCTAGAGCAGTGTTTGGAATCATTGACGAGACAAGGTCTAAAAGTGTCAAATGGTGATGACAGATGAGTAGACAAAATGTGGTAGGGAGAGTGTATGTGGCTGTTATATTAATATTTGCAAAAAATGGTGTGAAAAACTCATGCTGTGCTGAGTTTGGGAAGCATTGGATAGCAGGTTCTTTGTGAGAGCTAGATTCCAGTTCTGCAGGTGGCAGGCATCTCTCTGGGTAGCTCTCCAAGATTCAGGCCTGGTGAATGACTTCAAGTCCTTTACAAGTGCTTTGTTCTTTCCTTCCTGCCCCCACTGGCCTTTGTTCCTGGCTTAGCTAATTTGGCTCAGTGGTTAATTAACAGACTCCAAAGTTAAGGAGAACAATGACAGAAGTACTGGTATTCCCTCTACCTGGCTTTTCATTTTTAGGAGGTGGGATGTGGGGGAAGGGAGGACTTGCATTCATACCCACTCTTCTAAGCTGTTTCCTCAGTCACATGATGTGCTCAATTCTGTCTCTTCCTAAACTCAGCTTCTGGTGCTGTGACATCTTCAGTAAGTTCATGGGTTTACCTGGTGACCACCAGAACCCATTTGTGAGAAAGCTGAAGTTTTCTTTTTCTTTTTCTTTTTTTTTCCTGGAAAGTAAGCTGCCTCTATCTGCAAAGATAGAGAAGGCCAGGGGACACCAACCAGGGTTTACCAGATAACCCATGATAACGTATTTGACCTCATAATGTTCCCCAACTCTCTGTGGTGGTGCTCTGGCTTGCCCAAGCTCAGAAACATGCACAGATGTTGTCAGGTGCTGCAAGCTTTGTGCTACACTTATACAAATCCTCAATTTGTAAAAAGGTCTATTGTGATCTCTACAGATTGGGGCAAGGCTTCTTACTAACCCAGCCTCTGAAGGTTACCCAGGCCTGTTTACTTCTGGATTCTTGGTCACAGGAAAGGCTCTTGGAGAGCTTTCAGTATCTTTTTTTTTTTTTTTTTTTTTACCTTGGGATTCAGAAAGGATAATAACTTAATCTGAGCTCACTAAGGGGTAACTAAGACCATACTTTTCATAATTTTCAGCAGGACCCCAGCTAACCTTGGTGCACTGACATCACAGATATACTGAATGGATGCAAGGATTAAGGCAAAGCCACATGGGGGTGAGTCTGTCTGTTGTTGTCCCACCTCCTATTCTTTCCCTACCTCAAATCTCTAGTGTTTACCTGGAGGATGGTTTCTCTGTAACTAACTCACTATTGAGTGACCAGAGACAATGTACCCCTGCTCCTACAAGGTCATAAACTATAGAGACTAAGATAGACTGTGAGGTCATAAAGAGGGTTGGGTTCCCTGATTTTCCACTAATGAAATACAGGACCACTTGCCCTATCCTGTGACCTTTTTGTACCTCAGTTTCCTCACTTGTAAATGAGAAAACCAAAACCTATTTACAGGGTTATCCTGTGATTAAATGTGTTATTATGTGTAAAATACTTAAAATAAGAGATAGGTAATGATATAAATCCAAAAACATTGCTCAGTGAGAGTAAAAACTATGAAGCAGTGTCTTTATGGGTGGTTTATGGTTTAAGATCATTTCAAAGTGCTTTGTTTTATAGTTGACCAATGATGAATCATGTATTTTGTGTTTTGTTTTTCTTCCCCCATTGCCATGCTTTCCAAATGCTTTGATTCTCTAAGGTGATAGCTGATATTATTGACCAATCAATGTTATCAGGCATTTTTAATAATAACCAACTATTATACAGAAACTTAAAATATAAAAATGCTTCTCTTTATGTGGCATGCAGTCTGTAAGATAACACCAGTAGCCCTACCTCCTGGCCTTGTGTAATTTTCTTCCCTTGAGTAACATGCTTCTGATAGAGTATGGGCGTGATGAGGGTATGGCTCTTTCATGATTAAGTTACAAAAGATTGGGACTTATTCTTGTTAGCAGCCTCTCCCTCTTAATGCTTTGATGGTGTACGCTACCATGCTGGAAAGGCCCACATGGTAAGGAAATGAGTGGTGACCTCTGGCCAATAGTCAGAGGGGAACTGAGGTTCTCATGTAACTGAATCCCACCAATAACCGCGAATGTGAGCATGGAAATAGGATCTTTTCCAGTGGGGCTTTCAGTTGAATCCCTAGTTCTGGCCAATATCTCAAATGCAGTCTTATGAGAAATCTCAAAGCTGAGAATTCAGCTAAGTTATGCCCGGTGTTCTATTAACATACACTGTGAAATAATAAATGAGTGTTAAGTCACTAGGTTCTAGGATAATTCATTATACAGTAAGAAGCAAACACTAGATTATCTGATTTCATTCTTGCATACATTTCTCAGAGAGGCCAAGTAATTATGGCTGGATCACACAGCTAGAAAGTTGTAGACCCAGCACTTGACCCCATTCACAGTTGCTTTTTTGAAAAGAACAGGGTTCCAGAGTGTTTCTTAAGATTTCCTTTAGCTCTTATTTTTCACAATGACACTCCTGCTTTCATTGTCTGGTGTGGGAAAAGAGCTAATGATCACTGATCACCAGTCCTGCTGGGAACTTTGCACGTATCACCACACCCAACCCTCCCAGCTTGGTAAGGTGGGTGTCACTGTACCCAATGTACTGGGTTTCCCAAGTGGGTTTTGCATATATTCTGTGAACAGTTTTCCATGGCCCAATATATTTGGGAAAATACTGTATGTCTCTTTTGGAAACTCACTTTGCATGTGAGACCATTAAAGGTTCAGAGGAGTTGCAGCAAGGAAACCTACTTAATATTTTCTAACATAATCTGATAGATCTTAGTTCTATCAGACTACAAAACTTATCATTTCACAACTCTCATCTCAAGGAATAGTCCATAAAAATGCCCCTTTGAGATGCTGATTTACGGGCAGTTTTGACACATTTTCCCCCCAATCATACCTCACAAGAACTTTGTAATTAAAAAATGGCATTTTCCATTTTACAGATGAGAAAACAGAATCAGGGAGTTGTGAAATCATCATCAAATGGTGTTTGCCCAAGAATGGTGCTTGATCTCAGCAACATTTGTGGTTAATCTTTCTTCTGTCTCCCCTCCTTTCTTTTTTTTAAAATTTCTCCTAAAGTCACAAGACATATTTAAAAATATTTATTTAAAATAAACTGTTCTGTGATGTGGCTACAGCATGTCATGTTCTCTTGCATTTTCAGACCCTCATCACCTTTTCTGAATCCTTGCCATTTATCAGGTCCCTCAATGATAGCACCTCTCCAAGGGGAGTTACCTCACTCACAGAGCTGCAGCTTAGCCCTGAACAGTTGTGATATTCAAGCCCAGCCCCTTTCCCAGACCCCTCCCTGGAGCTCAGATCCTTGTGTATAATTCTTCTTCAATAGTCCTCTGGATAGATACTCTATCAGTGCCTCAGGTTCAAGCTAAATCAATCACCTCTTGCATTCCCATCTTTAAGCCTTTTCTTTCTTTTGTGTGTTCTTTTTAAGCTGAGTGACATTGATTCAGGAACCTGGGAAGACATCTATATTCCTACTTCCTGATGAGTTACATTCAAGTTTTAACAATCCCACATTCCTCACTCCTCGGTTGGCCTCTGGTGACCACTATCTTCTCATCACCACCCATCCTCCCAACTGCTTCCCTCTTTGGATATCTTTTATACATTCAAATCTGATCCTGTAGGCTCTGTTCAGCACCTTAGAAAGGGGCCCCATTATCTCCATAATCAAGTTCTTGTTCTTCAACATCTGTATAAGGAAGTGCAAACTCACCTTCCTCAGCATATTTCCCAGGGGTTCCACGAACTTCCTGCTTTACTTAAAATCTTCTATTCTTCAACTTGGACTCAGCTTACATTCCTGGCCACATATACTTAATTCTTTCTTAAAATACTGCTTGACAAGTGATCAGTTACTAAGAAGTAAAACATTCTGCCTTAGAGTACACTTGGGAGATAATACCCAGTGTATATCATGCGTTTTTAGAAATGATCCTACTTCTTGATTCTGTAAAATCCCACCTCTGAGAACTCTGGCTTGGGAAACAATATATATATAAAAGCCTAAGTGACTGTTATGATGGAAGGACCAGAATGACCGGTTGCTAAAATGCACACTGACCACCAGGGAGCAGATGCTCAATACAGGAGCTGCTCCCAGCCCACAAGCCTCAATTGCCAATGGGGCCTGTTGGCCAACCTCCTGGTCTCTCCCCCTCAGCTAGCAGGCCCTAATCACCTGATCTGGGCCAGGCCCCTGGGCTGGGATGGGGAACCAGGAGTGGGTGGTGGCAGACGTGGCCCTTTTCCCAGTGGGGCTGAGGGCCAGCTCCCTCCTGGGGGCTGGCGGTCAACCTCCCAGGTCTCTCCCCTGTTCTCTCACCCCCAGTGTGCACCACCACCCAGCCCCTGCCACCTGTAGGCCTCAATCAGCCTTCACTTGCCTGCAGCAGTAGTGGTTGGCCCCTCCCCCAAGCTGGCTGGCCCTGATTGCCTGATCAAGTCGGGCTCCAGGATGGGATGGGGAGCCAGGGGTGGGTGGCAATGGACACAGGCTGTGAGGGAAGGAGGAGGCAGGGAGGCAGGGAACCTGATTGGTCCCGATTGTCGGTCAGATCTAGGGACCAAATCTGTGCATGAGTTTTGTGCAGTAGGCCTCTAGTGTAATATATGAAACATGCTTTAGACCTAGAGATGTCCATCACAATGTTATCCCTAAATAACGGTATAAAAATAGGGTAATAGTCAAGTTAATTACGGAATATCCATCACACAGAATACATTCATGTGATAAATATAAAAATGATGTAGCAACTTTGTACCTGCTTTAAATTTAAGCAACAGGAACACAAGGGAGGCAAATTGTTATATGTTATATTATTGAAATTGTTAAATACGTGGGGGAAGTGCAACAAAAAAGCATGCAAAGCACCACTGGTTATGGGGCTTTGAGTTACATAGAGATGTTATATTTTTGATTAAGAAAAAAATGTGTAGGTTTATGTTGCTTTTATATTGAAAAATAAGTATTTTTATTTAATGTTACTCAGAGATTTTGAAATAAATAAAGGAGGACTTTTATTCACTGAACCCTTAAACTGAAAAACAATGCTGAAAAGCCTACATTGGAGCAGCAAACTTCCAAAAAAAAACCTGAAAAATTTCCCTAGCCTTTCTGTCTAAAGCTAATGCTTCATGACACCTGTTACTGTATGAGAGAGCCTTGGGATGTGCGTGGAGGTTAGGACTGAAGGCTCTGGAATAAGACTGCCTATGCTTGCTTCTCTGTGTCTCAGTTTCCTTCTTTATAAACTGCACATTCTAATAGGACTCATGTCATAGTGCTGTTATGAAGATTAAATCAGATAATTTAGGGAAAGTCCATAGAATAGTGTCTGACAAGGAGTAAGGCTCCACAAACGTTGATTTTTAACAGCAACAACAGCAACAATGATAACATGGGCTATGCCTATGTGCATTCTCTGTGGATCCCTTGAGGGTATCTTTATTTATATTTACCACCTTAGCTCCTTATACAGGAAAAGTCTTTAAGCAATATTATTGCTGAGTCATTGAGTTAAAAAAAAAGAATGTAACGTTCTCCAAAACAAAATGAGCACCTGTAGGACCCTTCCCCAGAAGGGCTGGCGCCAGAGCTGAATCTCTGGGACTCTGAGGCCTCTGGCAACCCAGGAGTTGGGCAGGGTCAGAATTCCAGGTCTGCAGCCTTCACAGAGTGCACAGCGCCCTGCTGCTCTTGGATTCTGACCTCTCAGCCTTGCCCAGTCCTGGTTGGGAAACCAGGAGCTTTAGATGTGCTCTTCTGAGATGTGACCCTGACTCCTGCTGCCTAAGAACAAAGGGCAATTATGGCTCTTTTGTGAAAAGTAGTTTAAGTGGAAGCAAAGGGCTGGTTCACCAAAGGCTGACCTGATCACTGGATCAACTTCTGAAATAAATACCTTGCGCATACCCACCTTCCCTTGTTGATAACAACTCAACCTTTGCCTGGAGGTCTCCAGCTCTTCCTGACACAGTTCTTTAGGGATTATGTTGATTTTTAGAGTCATTTTGGAACATCTTGTCCCAGTTCTCAAATCTATGATCTCCAACATAAACTTCATGCTCTGAGAAAATGGTCTCTGTGAACCCAACTTCAAAGCTTGGCCATGTGGATGTAACAATGGGCTTGAACCAGACCTAAGGAGGGCTGCCCAGCAGGCACTCCTTAACTTGGCAACTATTGTGTTCCAAGTCATTTCTGAGTCCACAGTTGAACAATGCATTTGGCAACCCAATGAGGTCTTCTTTCAAAGCAAAGTTATTCTTGCCAGCAGTGCTAAGTAGAGGGCCCTTGGTATAAAAACTCCATTTATTTTTTTTTCAAAATTAAAGAATTACACGTGAAAGTAATAAAAATATTTTTCTTTGAAAAAAAAAGTCATATAACCACACCAAAAGTAACATTTGCATAAACAAAAGAGAGTTTTCCTATAATCCTAACGCCATTATCAAATCATCAGCATCTTTTTAAGTACCTCTACTTCTGGTCTTTCTGTTTTCCTTTTTAACATAATTATAATAAGTATTAAAAAATTTGCCTCTCTGTTGCTTATTTTACTTAGCATTATAATAGGCATGAAGTTGCTGCATCATCTTTTTACCTAATGTTTTAATGGCTGTAGAGCCTTCCCTAAGAGTAATGTGCCATAAAAAATGCAAACTTGTTTTGGAGGAATATTTTGCTATTATAAATAAGATTGTTATGAGGTTTTTAAAATTTGTTTTGCATTTTGATAAAACTGCCATTTTCCCCTCTCCCCTAAAATGAAGACTCTAAATTCACTGTGGTATAAGAATATGGTTTTAGACTAAGGCAATTAAAAAATCTTCCAATAATTTATTATGAAATATTTCAAGCATACAGAAAAGTTGAAAGAATTTAATATGCTGATTCAGGGTGACTTTTGAGCACAAATACATGTCTTTGAAGATTCTGAACAGTAATTGTGCATATATGTTGGATTGTCTCCATTTAAAAAAGAATCCAGGAAGAATCTGGATGGTTCTGGAGGCAAAGGGTTCACTCTAGAAAAGCAACTTCCAACACCATTCTCTTCAAGAGTGCTGAGGACTAGCAAAGACAAAAGTCCTTGCAAACAATCCAAATGTGGATTTCCTCCATTACTGGTAGCTCCTTCAGAACAGCTCCAGAGTTCACTTCCTCACCTTGTGGATGTAGGTAGTGCTTAAGAATGCAACCAGAGGTGGAATCTCTGCCCTCACTCTGACATGGTTTCTGGGATCTGAAGCAGGAAAAATGGTCATTGAATCTCAAAGGCTGCACTTCCCCAACTTCCTTTTCTTTATTCCTCCATAAAAGCAAGTCAACTATCTCTGTTCCTGCTAATAACACATCTAGCAAGCACTGAGTCAATTGCCAACACAAGCGTCTTATTTCATTCAATGGATGCCGAAACTGAGACTGAGAAAGATTTATAATGGTGTGATCTTAGAAGAAATCAACTCATCTTGGAAGCTATCTAGCCGGGGCTAGAACTCACTCCTCTTGACTCCGAAGTCCTGTTTTTTGTTTGTTTGTTTTTCAACCTGGCCCTGGTTTCCACTTTGCACATATAAGAAGCTGTGCTTATGTAATTTGGCACTCCTCCAGCCTTGTGTCATTTTGGACTCTGGGGCCACTCTCTATTTGTGTACACAGAGGTGTCCTGGTCACAGCAAACCATTGTTAGTGTGGAAATACATACCAGAAGTCAGAACCAAAAGTCATGAGAGCTCACAGAGATGGCTGCCCTCAGGACATGAGGTTTGGGAGATGGCTTTCTATAACTGGGCAGCTTTCCCTCCAGAAAAATGCCTTCTGTCCTGTGCATATTTCACAATAGCCAACTTTAGGTTTGTTTTTTCTTCTTTTTTTTCTTTTCAGCCTCCAGAAAAGCAGGTATTCAATATGAAGAATAAAGAGTCAGTGTTGGAAAGCTATTGGGAAGACCTTTTCTAATGGGGCCATCTGCTTGCCCTTTGGAAAAAATCAATGAATTTGATTTTTAGACAGCCAGTCCCTTAAGCTTGAAAATATTCATTGGAATACCATGGGTGAACAAAGTCCACCCTTCCAACCTCATTGATTTCTCTTAGTTTGGTCAGATGCTATCAGGTCTAGGGAACTTTGGTGGTGAAAATCATACTCAGGAAGGAGCTTGCATGAACCAGGAGTGCCTTCATTGCAAATAGAATTGTGTTCTAAGCAGAGGACATTTTTTTAAAAGGACAACATGACTCTTCTCAGAAACAAATACAAATTCTGTAACAAAACCCATCAGACCAGTAGAAATACAGTGGAGATGCCTTCATAATTTGAAACTTTATAACTTGTAAGTTAATATTTTGTCCCAAGATTAATGATAAAAAGCTACCTATATCCCTAGCTGATTTGGCTCAATGGATAGACTGTCAGCCTGCGGACTTAAGGGTCCCAGGTTCAATTCGGCCAAGGGCACATGTCTGGGTTGCGGGCCCAATCCCCAGTATAAGGGGGTTGGCAGGAGGCAGACAGACAATCAATGATTCTCTCATCATTGATGTTTCTATCTCTCCCTCTCCCTATCTCTTCCTCTCTGAAATCAATAAAAAAATATTAAAAAAAACTACCTATAAATGATTGGTTTTGAAATTCATTGCCAAATTGGCCTCCTTTTGAGGCTGGTGGGTGGGAAGGTACAACCGATTCTGATGAATTAGAGAGAAGTGAACCTGGGATGTTGGAGAATTAGGAGGGATTCTGTTGAAGGCACATATCTTGGAGGCCCACAAATATTAGCATCTCCCAAGAGAGTGATGTGCAATTTCATTCTTTATGGGAAAGGGTTCAAGTCCCCTAAGTACCAGTCTATCTCTCTTCACATTGTGACTTGTTAACCTCTTCCTTCAGCTAGTAGCTTCGACTTTATTTCACCCCATCATTATTTCGGTAGCCCAGACTTGCCAATGGGATATCAACATTATTTTGATGAGAATTTTATTTCATCACAAGGATTATAGGCAAATTACATACTAGCTTTCTGTTTACCAAGAAATCTCTAGCAGAGAGAAATAAAACCATATAATCTAAGGAAGGGAGAAGGGCACTGACTTTTATTGCAGGCTTCCTGAATCCAGATGCTTTACATAGATTATCTCAGATATATTCAGCCTAGGCAATAGTTCTGTGAGAATTGACAAAGAAAGAGAGACTTATGGAGGATTTAGAAAGTTATCTAAGATCTCAAGATCGGAGTGTAAAAGCAGGCAGACACAGGGCCAAAGTCTAGAATCTTTCCACTGACAAAGCACCAGCTTTAAATGCAGAATACATGTAACCCTTAGATTAACTTCTGAGGTCTGCAGACCAGCAAGGGGAAGAGTGATAGCATCCACCTAATGTCTTAGAGGTGGGAAGAGCCCACGAGAGATCTTGGAAGCCTTGAATAAACCAGATTCCCAATAACTCAAGGGCATTTTTCCTTCACCAGACTGCAGCTTCCTCGTGCTCAGACGGGAAGGACAGTCTGACAGTGAGTACAACAGGAGCCTTGCCTTCTGTTAGGCCTGCAGCATGAAGTTCTCATTTTGAACGATCCAAGCCCTCACCTAGCTATCAAGGTATGTAGGGTTGACTTGTTACCTTCAGCCTGGACCAGAGAATGGCCAGATGGCATCCAGGCTGATTCTGTGCCTCTGGCTGACTAATCCGCCCAGGTACAAGAGTAAATAGAAAGCTGGGGGACACCATATGTCCCTGACTCATCGTGCTTGCCAGAATCACCATAATTCTGCATGGCATATGCTTTCCTGGGCTAAGGAAGGGGATGGTTAGAGGAAATGTATCTTGAAATCGAAGGCTGAATGATTAAAAACGTAACGACATATAGAGAGAGTGTGCATCTGTTAGTCATATCCTAAGTGATGTTTATTTTCTTTTAAAAATATATTTTATTGATTTTTTTACAGAGAGGAAGAGAGAGGGATAGAGAGTTAGAAATATCGATGAGAGAGAATCATCGATCAGCTGCCTCTTGCACACCCCATACTGGGGATGTGCCCACAACCAATGTACATGCCCTTGACCGGAATCGAACCTGGGACCTTCCAGTCCGCAGACAGAAGCTCTATCCATTGAGCCAAACCAGTTTTGGCTGATGTTTATTTTCTAAATGTGCTTTTTTTTTTTTTTTTTTTTTTTTTTACATTGTTCAACTTTGCTCCCTTCTTCTAGCACTTACCTTTGCAGGCCATTGGGGACATGGATTGAATGGAAGTGTTGAATTCCTATTCTTTAATTACCAGTCTGGAATTTCACCTTAAATTGAAAATGAAGTTGACTGTAGTTTAAAGAATATCCTGTTGAGATTGGGATATGGCATCCCCATAGGGTGCCAGGTTCTTTTAACTCCTTCAGAACCTCCCACCCTCCTTGTTCCTCCTACCCCCAGCAGAACCTGAAGAAGAAGGTTGGCGATAAGAGTTGTGAGTCAGCTGCTCAGGGGTTGAGAAAATTGGAATGCTCCTAAGGATGGTCACTTAGCACTTATTAGGAAGATAATGACTCATGAAGCTTCTTCTATCACCTCTGCTTCTTAATTAACAAGAGTAATGTGACTATGAGTTAGTTAAGACCAGTGTTTTAAGTGAAGGTTATGGAAGCATTGAGCTGTAGGAGTCAGACATGTCAAATTCATTTTTTTTGTTTGTTTGTTTTTTACAAAAAGGGGAATGAAATAATTCATATAGGGTCTAGAGCTCAAGGCCTCTCTGGTCTAGTGCTTTTCTTGAAAGACAGAATCCAATGGGGGCTCTAGTGTTTGAATCATGCAGTGTGGGCCCTCAGAGGTGGATGTCTGTCTCACATACTGTACTTCAAGCCATCGACTACATACTGTAATCAGGGCCATAGGAAGCTTAACAATTATCCACAGGTGGGATAACAGTGAAAGTCGCTCTAGACCAAATCTTTAATACTATCAAGAGCTATTCAGCATTCATGGCAGTTTCTTACTTCCCTATCACATCTGATCCTGAAAAAATTGTGAGGTGGGTCTGATTGCCACTGAGGAAGTTGAGACTTTGGAAGGCTAAACAGCTCATTTAAGGGCCAAGTGTTACTGAACAGAGATCGAATTTGAACTTGAAGATAGTTCCAAAGCTCTACTCATTGTCCTTAGAAGATAGCTCTTAGACATATGGAATTTTATGAATATAGACTGGGAATTCAATGTGTATTCTTAAATACTTTGAAAGCTCCTGCTTTAGGGCAGCAGCTCATAAATAAAGTTGTACCGAGAAGGCCAACAGGAAAACATACAGACAGGTTTACCTCCACTAGTTACTCCATTTCCAAGTATCCTCCTGTGCTACTGATTCCTACTAAAAAGGACTTAGGATTTCCCCAAATTTCTGTGTGTGTGTGTGTGTGTGTGTGTGTGTGTGTGTTTCCTATAATCAAGTCTGTAGCTTTTCTTTTAAAGCCAAAATTCCAACTTAATTTTAGGAATGCTCATAACTCTGGTCCATGATAGCGATTATTATTTATTCCTTAGAAAGCTGGACTCAGGCAGTCGTATGGAGCCACCTGCATGTGTGCTCTTGCGGCTGCCCTGGCCAGATATTTCAATAAACCTTTGCATGCTTTCTTTTAATTAAAAAAAAGATAAGAAAGAAAGCTGGACTCAATCAATGGAACACCTACTTCTTAAATAGAATAAAGTTGCCTTTAAGAAACAAAATTTTCTTGGGGTGGGAATGACTTGGTTGGGGGGGTGTCAATTGGGGAAAAAGAAAACATATGTAAAACTTTAGACAGAAAAAAGTAGGAAAAAAAAAGAAACAAATCTTAGAAAAATATCCCTTAGGAATAAAACTCCATGGGTTCTCTTCCAATAGAGTGAAACTTTATCAAGAGAAGAGAGTTGGTGCACAAATTCAATCCAGACTCACCAGCGTAGTTAGTGCTGGGGAGAAGTTTACATGAATAACTTATAAATGGAAGTGTCTTCATTGAAAAAAAGAGAGATATTTGGAAAAGAAACCAGTTTGAAAAGGCTTATGCTAATATTAACCAACTTCATTGAAGTCCCGCCTGACTTCTCCTTGGAATTTCCCATTTGTAGTCTCTGTGGCCACAGTGGCATTTCCACATGTACATCTCCCTCAAGAGAAGCCATTTAGCTTACAGTGCCTCCAACCATCCTCTGGGTACTTACCTTTTCATTCACACACACAATGTACCCAGACTTCCTCTTTGACTCACCTTTCTTTTTGCCTGAGGGCTTCCTTCAGAGTATGTCAGGAATCAATGGCACCCTGAGAATATGTGAATAAATACCCAGCTCCCCAGGTGGAACAATTCTGATGTATACCCTTTGCATCTTCCACAGGGCCCAGCAACTGTGACAACACCCCTCCCCGGATAGCAGTAACCTGTGCAAGTCAACGTTTGTGACTTTTGTTTTCTGGCTTGCTTCCCTTCTTCTCTACATTTTTACAAGGTCACCTTCCAATACGCTATCTGAATATGAATCCTTTTAGTAAGCGTTTGGGGAATCCAAATTAAGAAAACTTGCCATACTTAAATTATTTTTCTTTCCCTTGGCTTTGTCCATCTCAGTTTATGAAAACACCCCAACAGCCCTCAAATCAGAAACCAGGGGAGTATTCTTTATTCTCTTTCCTCCACATTGGAAACTCCAACTTTCAATTGGTCACCGATTCTTATGAATTAAACCCAAAATCTTTCCAATCAGTCCTTCCTTAACTTCCAATTCTTTCTAGTTAAAACCCTCAATAAAACCATGGGCAATTTTAACAGCTTTCTAACTCCTCTAGATATTTAAAATATATCCTCTCTCCTGTCAATTCTTCATAGAGTACAGGACTTATCCTTTGAAAACACACATTTGACCATGTAGTATTCTGTAAAAACTTCTGATCTCTCACCATTTCCTAGAGAAGACCCAGGCTCTGCACATATTCTCATGATCAGGCCCATACTCTGATTGTCTCTTTTCAGGCTCGGGCTCTTCTGGCAGGCCACCCACCATCCACTCTACTTGCAAATCCCCAAATAACTCACCTTCTTTGTCAACACTGGGCTTTGCACATGCTATTTCTTGACCATAGGATCCCTTTTTAATATTCTGGGTTTGATGAATTTGTATACATGTCCAAATAACCTAATTGAAACCTGGCAGACAAGTTAGAATGATTATTCTTTTTCCTTTCACACAGGTACTAGCATATGGAGTGCTGCGTATTTTTCACATGCATGTGTCTTTCTTTCTATGTTGCTGAGGGTTCCTTTAGTTCAGAAAGCTTTTGGATTTCTATATTTCTTGCTTATGCTGTCTAATACAAAAAGTGGGTGTTTGATACTTGCATACTTCTATTACCATAGGTAGCTAAGTATTAATAAAGGAAGAGAACAAAGGGAATCAAACTATTAAGCATAACCAACTAGGAAGCATAGTCTTGCTTCATTAGGAAGTTACAGCTTCATACACTTCCCAGGGCATCCTCTGCCCCCAGACCTAATTCCTCTCAAGTGAAGCAGGCAGGAAAGATCCCTACAAGGGGAGAAACAGAAGCAGCAGGAGAAATTCCTCTGCTGGCTCATGTGCAGTGAGAACTAAAATGGCAACCACAAGGCCTGTTTCTCTAGCCTGGGAAAAGGATTGGACTGGATAAGGGACACAGAATCCAGAAAGAAAGAGCTGGAAAACTGATTGGTTAGAAGGTGGGCCCAGGACAAGTCCACAGAAGTTTGAGAAGTTGATTGGTTCGTTTGAAGAAGCACGTGGTGTGTTCAAAGCCCAAAATAATATAATCAGCCTAACAAAGAAACTCTTTCTCTTTCTAAGAACTCTCTCTCTCTCTCTCTCTCTCTCTCTCTCTCTCTCTCTCTCTCTCTCTCTCTCTCTCTTTCTTCTTCTTCTTCTTCTTCTTCTTCTTCTTCTTCTTCTTCTTCTTCTTCTTCTTCTTCTTCTTCTCCTTCTCCTCCTCCTCCTCCTCCTCCTCCTCCTCCTCCTCCTCCTCCTCCTCCTCCTCCTCCTTCTTCTTCTTCTTCTTCTTCTTCTTCTTCTTCTTCTTCTCCTTCTTCTTCTTCTTCTTCTCTCCCCCCCCCCCTGTAATACATGCTCATCCCATTTTCTCACATGTCCTCTCTGTCCCAGCCACGTGTATTTAGCAGCTCGATGCTGTGCAACACAACACCAGCCAGAGCACAACTGGGGACAGACTGCATCAGCCAGATGTGGACAGACATGGACTGAACCAATAGCACAAAATGCCTGAACACTGGCCCTATTTCTGGGCCTAATAATAATTTTAAAAAGGGGCTGAACTTTTTCCATGGCAGGAGGGACAGAGATGAGATATTGAGAACCTGCGGACAGCCTTCTGATTTCACCGAAATAAATATTACCGTTTCACAACCTCCTATACCTGAGTCCCTGGAATGTTTTTCTTGCGATTCTGGGAAAGAGCATAAATTCCACTGGCAAGATTTCCAAGTACTTACGTCAAAAGCTGGGCATCATTTTTGACTTTCCTTTCTTTTACACAGCACATATTCAATGCATCAAGACATCCCGATAGTGCAACCTTGAAAGTACATCTAGATTCTGGCTACTTCCTACCACCCCCACTGCTACAATGTTCTCTTGTATTATTGTTGGAGCCTCCTCACTGGTTCCCTTGTTGTTCCCCTTTCCTGTCTACAGCTTATTTTCAAGAGAAGTTGATTGGTTCGTTTGAAGAAGCACATGGTGTTATTCTCAAAAGCTGTACAGTGATGTAAGCCACATCCCACCTGCACACTACCAATGACATACCATTTCACTGCGATTAATGTAAAAATTCCTACATGCTCAGCCCCGTTACCCCACTGAGATCATCTCTTTCCCCACCCTGCTCATCTGCTCCAGTCCTACCAGCCTCCAGTTCACTTAGTATGATTAATACCCTTACTTCCTCCATGTTGCTGCACCAATATTACCTTCTTAATGAAAATACCAAGTTTACAATGGTATTTGCCCACATATTGCACACTTTTGTCTTTATTTCCATAGTACCCATTGGCTTTGAGCATGCACTGAAATTAACTAATTTCTCATTTTTATTGCTTACCATATGTCTTTGCTCACAAAGACATAACCTCACTGTAGCAGGGAACTGGTGAGTGCTAGGAGCAGTGCCTAGCATGCAGAATGTGGTCAGTAGCGTTTTGCATGGGAATAAGTCAACTAGTGGGTATAATTTCTTTGAAATGACTTGAGTATCATGGTAGCTGTCTAAGAAGCCTTTGTAAATGGCATGCCTCAGAAGCATCGTCCCTTGCTAAAATTCCCTTTTAATTGAACAAATAATATTTATTAATAATACTATTAAGAAATAATATTTGATAAGTACAGCGTGAACTCTAATATATAATTAATCTGAAAAAAGTAGTAGGCAAAATTAATTTAAATATTTTATTTAATCTAATATATCCAAACATTATGCAATCAATATAAAATTATTAATGAGATTTTTACTTGTTTTTGCATATTAAATCATCAAAATCTAATGTGTGTTTTATACTCACAGCACATCTCTGTTTGGACCTACAACCTTTGAAGCACTTCATAGTTATTTAAGATTTGGAGGCTGTGATTGACTATCGGTAACTGCAATGGTAGGAAGGAAAGCACGCATCAGGGGGTCTACTGTATTTGATTCAGGTACTGGAAAACTTTTATGTACGTTAGGAACCACTTGGGTATGTAAATCTGCTCTTTCAATTGCAAAGTGAAATCTAAATACAGAGCAACTGTATCTGAAGTGAATTTAGCATTTATATTGAGATACATTCTAAGTGTAAAGTTCACCCCAGATTTCTAGTACTTAATACAGAAGAAGAATGCAAAATATTTTATTATTTTTATATTGTTTATACGTTGAAATTATGCTATTTTGGATGTATTGGTTTCAGTAAAATATATAATTAAAATTAATTTCACTTGTGTATTTTTGCTTTGTTTATGTGGTTTCTAGAAAACAATTATATATACTTATATATACTAGCCATATATATATTGAATATATACCCACAGAGTATTCATTTTAAGTTTTCACAGAACAAAGGAAACTTCAATAAATATCAGTTAATTCACATGTACAGGTTGTACTCGCTAATAATAATGAAATAAAATAAAATTAGTAACAACAACAAGAAAGCCTTAAACAACTCCTCAACTCATTGAAAGATTAATTTTAAAATATACTATATAGTCACTGGTGTTAAGAGTTTATTTTAAAATTACAAACTATTTAAAAAGGAAAGTGTCAAATATCAACATTTGTGTCACATAGCTAAAGTAGCATTTAAAGTTTTGCATAATTTTGAATACATATAATAGTAAGCAAGACATATTGAAAACCAAAGATCAATGAGCATAGCTAAACACATACTCTGCATATATGGTCCACACTGCACATGAAACATACACTGGTGGGTGTCTATACGAGTTTGGGAGCCAGAACACAGACAGAGGAGCAATGTTAAATAATAATATAAATTAAATCAAGAGGGGAGCCATGTGTGAATGTGATGTGCCTGAGTATTATTATTATTTCAACTAGAGGCCCTGTGCACGGCATTGGTGCACTGGGCAGGGGGTGGGTCCCTTAGCTTGCCTGTGCCCTCTCATAGACTGGGACCCTTGGGGGGATATCCAACTGCCAACTTAGGTCTGCGCCCTGGCAGTTGGACATTCCTGATGTGTCCTTAGCTCTGCTACAGAGGCCACTGTGCTCGCCAGCTGTGAGCCCAGCTTCTGGCTGAGCAGTGCTCCCCCTGTGGGAGCACACTGACCACCAGGGGGGCAGCTCCTGCATTGAGTATCTGCCCCCTGGTGGTCATTGTGCATCATAGCAACTGGTCATTATGCTGTTTGGTCGATTTGCATATTAGCTTTTTGTTATATAGGATTCTTTGCACTTGAGATATATAACATTCCTTTTGAATAATTTTTTGGCAACCTTCATGGCCAATGCTTTTATCCTTCTTGAATTAAAAAAAACACATGTATGGTAATGCAATATTTGAGTGTGTTACTTCCCAATGGTTTCTTCTGTTTTGTAGTTTCTAATTGCAAAGCTCTTTAGAATTGAAATGGCTTTTAATTCCCCAGGATATATTCTCAGTGCCTAGATGTTTACTAAATCAGTAGTGCTTAGCTGCTACTGATCGATTCTACATGATAATACCTGATGCTAAGTAGAGATATCGAAGCCTAGATGTGTGTGTGTGTGAGAGAGAGAGAGAGAGAGAGAAAGAGAGAGAGAGAGAGAGGTGTTAAGGGAGGGATACTTTTTTTTTGCTTCTTTGCTTCTGTAGAAGCAATAAAAACGAAATTTAGGGTTTATCTGCTGGGCACAACATCTTAATTTCATAGCTGGAAATTAATTTAGGCAGTGGATACTGGGGTGAGCCATACACTGCCTATAAAAGAGGATAGAGGCACCTGAATGGTCTGAAATAACCGATTGATCAAGACATGGCTTTTTGCTAACATATCCAGGTAATGGCCATAGCACCTTTTGCATTGGGCCTGTAGGCCCCCTCTGCATCAGCTCTGTGCCCTCTTCCTTTGTCTGCAGGGAGAGGGCAGTGGGTTGGTGTCCCAGACTTGGTTGACCTCCAGGTATGTTTCCATTGGTCACAAGGGCCAGGCTGAGCTTGGTTTGCTTCAGTACATAAAGATAAGAAGCTAAGGGCCCCTTCCGAAAGCAAACACATTTAATTTGCACCACCACCTTGCTGTGATTCTGCGGATGGAATTTATGAGGATGTTAACCCTTTTCCACAAAAGTAGCAATTGAGTCAGTCCTAATAGGAAACATAAATCCACAGCAGATTCTCTTTGAAGCCCACGGGAAACTTCACTGAGAAAGCTGCCACCCCTCCAGAGTGGCCCCCAGAAGTAAGTGTACAGAGTGGCCCAGATCTTTTAAGGAGAAGCGACTGACTCTAACTACCAGCAGAACAAGTCTTTGCATGTGACAAGTCCTGCTGACCTCTCTCAGCAGTGGGAATTCAGACAAAACTTCAGGAATGCTTTGCAGGGCAGCTATGGTGCATTCAAAGCAGAAAAACGGCCTTAATCTTTGCAAAACCAACAAAGATAAGCAATAGCTTTAGCTGGGTTGAAATTAGCCAATACGCTGCTACACAATGTCCTTGGGACTATTATCCTGGCTCTGACCGCCGAATGGCACTGCTCAAGTATGCTGGCAATGTTTAACAAACCATCTGTCTTGTACCTGTTCCCGCTGAACAGGAGCCTTTGTCTGAGCCGGGGCCCCATCCAGCATGTCTGCTGTCTGTTCAGCAGCCAGGGAAATCTCCTCGCTGGGTTGTATTAATTTCACAGGTCTCTTGATGATGGTTTGTCTTCCACGGAGCGGCTGCTGCTGGAACCTCAGTTTTGAAAAGGGGTGTGTGGATCCGTCTCAGTCTATTACTTCACACTCCACCATTTGTGTAAAAGCCTTCCTTACTTATTTGATTGCCCGCCCCCCCCCCCCTGATTTTTCTTAGACCAGGAATTTCAACATTCGTTCAAAAGTAACTCTTGATTTTATTTTTTATCTTGGCTATTTGTTCTTACATTAGAAGCCTCTCACTCTCTCATATATATATTTTTTATTCTTCAATAAAATATTTTGTGTTTAAATATTACACTTTTAGGAGTTTACTGACTGGTACATAAGTATTAGGCTAAATCATTTGAACATAATTCTTTCATGGGTCTAAACCAGTCAGATATTGGCATTTTCATATGGTTCACCATATGTTCAAGTATATATGTATTTCCTTGTAAAATTGCCCATTTTGTTTTACAGCACAGGTACGAGAAGATAACTAATCCAAATCATGGTTTTTATTTTGTAAAAAAAAATATTGACAAAGCAAAATGTTCTTTTCAGAATTTATTTCTCCTGCTCTGCCTTCCCCTGCTCAGAAGTAAAATGTTCCCATCTTCTTTTTTTCCAGATGTCTCAATATTCATATAATCATGACCATCAGGCACACCTTTACATTTGGCAATGGAGGGAATCCCCTTAGAAGTCAGAGCCATCCTTGAAACTCACCCACCAGGCCCTTACACCTGCAGACGGGAGACCGAGGCCTGGACGACAGTCACCGCCCAGCTGCCCTATCCCTGCTCTCACTTGGGCTCTCCAGACAAGAGATTCTTATCTATCAAAGGGACACATTTGATGAGACAAACACTGGGTTAGATGCATGGGGGACTCAAAATGCATAGAGTATAAAGTTGGGAATATCTCTGTGTTTATAATTCTTTGAATATAGGTTTATAGTTGTGAATACATAAAATACATAGTTAATAAAGTTATTGCAATGACCTATTGCATGTCTTTTTTCCATACTAACAACCCTAAACCTACTTCTGCCTGCTCCGTATGTGTCTGCTTCTGCAATCTACTGTAGCAGCTTTGGTTACATTTACTTCATCATTATCATTCTTGCAGGCACAACCTCAGCACAGTTTTGCCTTTAGAGCAGATATACCTAATAAAGGCATTCAAATACCTATGTTGTCATTCCAGAAGAAAATTGGAAAACAAGACAGTCACCATTAACATAGCAGCACAACAAATTTTGTCCTTACGTTTAAAATTTCAGTGAAGCCAGGAAGGAAAGCAGAGATAGGGGGTGGGGGAATCTCTTAAGATTTTTAACTCTCAGAGTTTCTAGGCAAAGGGAAACCAATGTGGGAGTGTTCTCCCTAATTGGTTTCCCCATTGGAGGCTGGAGAAAAGAGAGATTTCTTCATATTTTAAATCTCATCTTTCAATTTCTGTATACATAATATGTTTTCTAAGGTAACCTAATATTAAATTCATGTTGTATTAATACACTTTATTTTACATTTTTAAAAAATTATTTGATTGATTTTAGAAAGAGAAGAAAGTAAAGAGGTAGAGAGAGAGAAGCATCATTTTTTTTTTGTTCCACTTATTTATGCCTTTATTTGTTGAGCAGAGTCCCGATGCAGGAAGTTTGTACAAGAGGCTTGGCCCTTGCAGCTGCAGCCCTCGCAGCCCTGACTTTTTCTGGAAAGACATCCAGTCTAATTAGCATATTACGCTTTTATTATTATAGATTCTTGTATGTGCCCTGAAGAGAGTTCAGATTGCACCCTGGCATACTGGACAATGCTCTAACCAACTGAGCTGCCTGGCCAGGGTATATTAATATGTTTAATTATAATACATGTTGTTTATTAAACAATCATATAGCTTTTAAAATATATAAACATCAATACAATTATAGATAAGTAATTATAGGTAATTTATTGATGAGTATATTCATTCATCTGACATCTGGACTGCTTCCACCTCTTGGCTATGGTGAACAATACTGCTATGGGTGTACATGTGTTTGTTTGAATTCCTGTTTTCAGTTCTTTTGGAGTGGAATTCCTGTGTAGAATAGTAATTCTATGGTAAATTTTTTGAGGAACCACCAGACTGTCTCCATAGAAGCCATATCTTTCTTCTTGCCCACTAGCATGTTGTAAGTTCCAATTTCTTACCTCTTCCTCAACATTTATATTCCTTTTTCTAAAAAAAACGTATGGCCCACCCCGTGGGTGTGAAGTGGTGTCTCATTGTGCTTTTGATTTGCACATTCCAGGAACCATTCTTTGTTCATAGGGCCTTTAGAATGAACATCAAGGACAAGGGTATGCATGCACTCTCTGCTAATTGTCAGGCACAGTCTCTGGGTGCACAGACTCTCCTGACATCTCTTGAAAGCTACTTTATGCTGCGAGTTCTGATACCTCAATGAGATCCTTCTTTCTAAAGATATCATTGCCAGGGGGCAGGAGGGATAGGAGGGGCAGGTGTGTATCTGATAGTAAGGAGAATAAAAAGGAGGGTCTTAGCTCCAGGCAGAGAGAGTAAGGACCTGAGTGCAGAGACCAGGAATGGCCAGGCTTGACCCTACACATCCCACCTGCTCCTCCCATACTCCCATACAGGGATCTTGGGGGCCAAACACATGGGCAGATTTACAAAAACAAAACAAAACAAAACAAAACAAAACAAAACAAAACACAAAAACAAATCCCAGGGCAATCCCTGCCTGTGAGCCTGCAACCATCCCTCCTCTGCCTTGAGTTTGATGGTGGTTCTCATCTTGGTTACATATTAGAATCACCCGAGGAGCTTCAAAGACTCCCGATGGCCAGGCCAATGAAATCAGGCCCACTTGTGTGTGAGACCCAGTGTCAGTATCTTAATACTCTCCTGGTGATTCCAAAGAACAGCCAAACATAAGGCAAGTAGAATTTTAAGTTTAAAATAGTAGATTCAGCCGAAAATGGTTTGGTTCAGTGGATAGAGCATCAGCATATGGACTGAAAAGTCCTGGGTTCGATTCCAGTCAAGGGCATGTACCTTGATTGTGGACACATCCTCAGTGGGGGGTGTTTCTCTCTCATTGATGTTTCTAACTCTCCATCCCTCTCTCTTCCTCTCTGTAAAAAATCAATAAAATATATTTAAAAAAATAAAATAGTAGATTCAAAAAGTAGACTTTATTAGATTGTTTTTATTATAAGACAAGCAAAGACACACTGTAAAAGTTTGAATGAAATGAAGATGTTGGCAGAAGAGGCCACCTGTAGCCTTCTGGCCTTCTGGCTGCCGAAGATGATGCAGCCTGAGCCCAAAGTGGGGCTTCCTTTTTGGAATGGTGCATGAGGGCTGGCAGCCAGAGCAGGGCTGTGCTGTTGAGGACACACAGGATGCAATGTATTTTCAGGGTTCCCAGAGCTGTGGCAGGGCCGGTGAAGGCTGCACTCAATAAATGTGTGTAGGATGACTGAATGGAAGCAGGAAGGCATGAATTCATGAAAAGCAGTTCGAGACACGGTCCCTGCCCTCTAGGGACTTACAAAAGGGCAGTTGAATAGGCATTGCAATGACAATAATTGGATGGCAATAATAGTTACTGCATCAGTGACTCTGTGTGTCTATGCACGCAGCCCTGCAGCCAGGGAAACCAGGGGAGAGTTTTTGAAAACTCTGTTTGGTAGCTATGGCTTCTCTTATCTTTATTAATGTCCTGCAAGGCACTGACACACTGCCCTGTCATGATAAAACAGGTAAACACGAGCGGAGCAAAACCCAATAAAGCAGATTGCCAGTGGCACCCAAGGCCCACCTGGGTGGTCACAGAGAGGTCAGCAAGGGAGGAGGAAACTCTGCCTCTCCAATGGGAGTTATTCTGTTGATTGTTTGCTTCTTTTCTTGTTTGCTAAAAGTTTCCTAAGTTCTCCAGCCTGCAGATAAATGAAGTTGATAAGCCAAGAGCTTCTTTCCAAATTACAGCTTCCTCCTCTGAAAAGATAGGTGTGACGCAAAGAACACTTGTATTCCATGAGGGAGCTGGAGGTTTGTCTTGTTGTCAATGATCTCTATGGCCTTAAAAATGTCCATAACTTCCCTGTCTGCAAAGCAGGCAGCAGTTTCTGTTCTGCTTTCCTTGAGTGGTGCTTGTACAAATTCAGCAAGATAGAGTTACTGATCCAAAAGGCACTTTTACTCCTTAGGCATTTTTTAGAGCCTGATAATTACAGGGCTAAGGGTCCCCCAGTCTCTCAGGCACAGAGTAGACCACAGGCTGGGAATACTGACTAGCAGCTGGGCTGCAGTCATGACCACTGCTGCCTCTTCTATGCTGGGGGATGTAGGCAGCCACCAGTCACTGGTAGATACTAGATTTCTACAAGATCACTAAAGCCCTAACCAGTTTGGCTCAGTGGCTAGAGCATCGGCCCGGGCTAAAGGGTCCCAGGTTTGATTCCTGTCAAGGGCATGTACCTTGGTTACGGCCACATCCCTGCTAGGGGGTGTGCAAGAGGCAGCTGATTGATGTTTGTCTCTCATTGATATTTCTAACTCTCTATCCTTTTCCCTTCTTCTCTGTAAAAAATCAATAAAATATATGTATATATTTTTAAAAAGAACCATCTACACATACAACTTTATTAGCCACTACTGCTATTTTAATTTTTCCTCTTTTCCATCTATTACTTCTTTTCTGTTCAGAGAGGAAAATGGCCTTTTCTCCTCATGGCTCATTTCCTTTTTTTTTTTTTTAAATTTGTTTGTTTTGTTTTTAAAACCCAGATTAAAATGTGTTTGGGTGGCTTTCAGTGGCTGGCAAGTTGGTGATGAAACTGAGGTGAGGACCTTGAACCTGCCTGCCAGGCAAGGTCCCTTCCATGGAAAAGCATTGCTGAATTGTTTACTCGGAGCAGAGTGGCTGTTACCCTGTGCTGTAGAGATCTGGTGTTGGGCTGGCAGGAGCTGGATTGCAACTGGCTTGTCTTTATGACATTTGAAAAGCTGGCATTTCAATTAGCTTTGAAATTTTAAATTTTATACCATTTTAAGATTTTATTTATTTTTCTATGTACTTTTATTTAAAAAACAAATTAGAAATCCTGACATGTTTCTGAACTTCTTGAGAGGAGAGAAGCAGTAGATTAAAATAGAAATCTTACTGGACCTAGAAAGAGAAGATATTATACTTAACTTAGCTCTGCTGATAAATTGGGCCATGACTTACTAATTCCTCTCTTTGGGCCTCATTTTTCTCATCTGTAGAATGGAAAGGTTGGACTGTTCCTGAGTACTTAAACTAATAATAATAATGATGATGATAATAATGCTCCTGGAGATATTCAATAAGATAAAGAAGGTGGGAGTGCACTTACTTCCTCCAATGATCACATAAAAATTATTTTAAAAAATTGTAGAAAAATAAACCTAGGGAAATAATGAACAACATAAACTGATGAACAGAAACAGACTTGGAGACAGAGAAGCAGCGATCAGACTGTCAAATCTCAGAGGGAAGGTAAGGGAGGGTGGGGGTAAGGGGGAGAGATCGACCAAAGGACTTGTGTGCATGCATATAAGCCTAACCAGTGGGCATGGACAACTGGGGGTAGGCATGCAGGTGGAGGGGTTTGGGATGGGAATGGGGGATGAGGACAATTATGTGATACCATAATCAATAAAGCAATAAAAAAGAAAAAATTAACCTACATAATCATCTGAAGACTAAATAGAAGTTTTATATACAGATATACAGAAGAAGCCATGCAAAATAGGCTGGCTTTTCTCCCACATTGAGAATCAGAAGGAATATCTCAGCTACAGAGGGTCCCTTGAAGAGTAAGGTGGTCTCAACATCATGCTGAGCTCCCCAGCCCAGACCACCAGTGCTGGGAAGAGTATTCCACAAAGCACCTGGCTGTGAAAACCAGTAGGGATTCCATTTGCTTGGGTGAGACAGAGGCTGTTAGAAACCCAGAATCCTCTTAAAGGGACAACTCATTCTGACAACCACTCAACCTGGGCTTCAGGGAAGGAATGGGAACTCTAAGGAAGCTGGAGACATACATGGGGAGACTAAATTGTGTGACATTAGGGAGAGGGCTGGAGGGACAGCCACCAATACCCCATGCTGAGTTCCACTCTCACACCACCAGTGGATGCCATATTTCTTGGGTTGAGCATTCTCCCACCATGGTATCAACCTGGAGAGATGAACTAGCCCTACTATCCCAACTCCCTATGGTCCTACCTACCTACCCAGCTTGCAAAAGCCTGTTTGTTCTGCCTGTGGAGATCAACCTGAGCCCTCATTGCATTCTTTTATAAAATATTCTCAAGGAGTAATGGACAAGCTCAGGGGATGCCAGAGAAACACAGCGAGAGACTGAGTTGTGTGAATTTAGAGTGAGGGCCATTTCTCACATGCTCAATGGGTGACAACATTCCTGTTCTGAGATTTCCCTCTACATGGACAAATCTTGTTCTGTCTATCCTGAAGAAATATGTTGGCTAACATCTGAGATTTTATCCCACTGCAAAAGTTTGAAGGCCTCAGGTGGATGGTGGCTGACCTCTGTGCACCCAGAGACTTCAACTGGTGCCGAGTTTGAATCTGTATAAACCAAATGAATGCCACTTTCCCTGAGTACCTGTCTAATTCAATTTGTGTACTGTGTGAGGCTCTTTCAGTAGTTGAGCATAAAGGTGGCAGGCGATGATGCGTCTCAGAGTAGTTTGACATTTTGCTAACATACTCTAAGTCCAGTTTTGATGATCATCTGAAGACTAACTGAATATAGAAGTTTTATAGCTACAGATATACAGAAGAAGATAGTGTTCCAAATTGCTTCCAAAACATTCATATCATAGGGTGCCATAGGGTATCATAGAAGAGAATTGAGATATTTCTTCTGATTCTCAATGTTGAAACAAAGCCAGTCTATTTTGCATCTCGGCCCTTCCTATCAGTCTTGACATGGCTTCTTCTGTATATCTGTAGTCATAAGACTTCTATTCAGTTAGTCTTCAGATGATCGTCTAGGTAAATTTTTCTCCATATGCATTTTGAGAGAGTCCCAAGCAAGATGAACTCAAAGGGGCACACATTAAGGTCAAAGAGAGACTTGTAAAAGCAGCATGAGAAATACAGATAGTTACCTATAAAATAGCTCCCCTGAGAGTGTCAGCTGATTTCTAAACAGAGACTTCTAAGGCCAGAAAGGATAGAAAAAAAAAAAATCAAAGTAATGAAAAGCAGGAACCTACAACCAAGATTAATCTAACCATCAAGGCTAATATTTATTTATTTATTTATTTATTATTTTTAAAAAATATATTTTATTGATATTTTACAAAGAGGAAGGGAGAGAGATAGAGAGCCAGAAATGTCGATGAGAGAGAAACATCGACCAGCTGCCTCCTGCACACCCCCACCGGGGATGTGCCCGCAACCAATGTACATGCCCTTGACTGGAATCGAACTCAGGACCCCTCAGTCCACAGACCGATGCTCTACCACTGAGCCAAACCAGTTTCAGCAAGGCTAATATTTAAATTTGAAGGTGAAATAAAAGGCTTCCCAGACAATAAAAAGATGAAGGAATTCATCAGGGCAAAACCAATATTACTGAAAATGTTAAAGGGACTTTTTTTTTTTTTTTAGAAGAAAGAAAATTTTAAAAATAGGAACATACCGTATTTGCCAGCGTATAAGACGACTTTTTGGCCCTGAAAAATATGCCTCCAAGTGGGGGGTAGTCTTATACGGCGAGTATATAACAAACTCTGTATTTTTTAGTGGAGATGTTAGGGAGTCGTCTTATACGCCCAGTCTCTTATACGCCGGCAAATACGTATTTTTCAGGGCCAAAAAATTGTCTTATACGCCGGCAAATACGGTAAATATAAATAATAATATGCAATAAATACCTATCAGGAATCATTTCAATATTAAATGAATTAAAGGCTTCAATCAAAAGAAATAGGGGTAGCGGAATGGATAAAAATCAAGATTCATGTATGTTATCTACAAGATGCAAAGTCACATGCAAACTGAAAGTTAAAGGATGGAAAAAAGATATTTCATGCAAATGTAAACAAAAAGCTGGGGTAGCAATATCAGACAAAATATACTTTATTTATTTTATTCTTACCTGAGGATATATTTATTAATTTTAGAGAGAGGAAGAGATGGGGGGAGAGAGAGAAACATCAATGTGAGAGAGAAACATTGATCAATTGCCTCCCATATATATACCTCGACCAGGGATCAAGCACACAATCTAGGTATTTGCTCTGATTAGGAATCAAAACAGAAACCTTTTGGTGTACAGGATGACACTCCAATCAACTGAGTGACCTGGTCAAGACAGACAAAACACACTTTAAAACAAAGGCTACAATTAGAAACAAACAAGGACATTACATAAAGATAAAGAGAATATAACACTTTTAATCCTTTATGCACTCAACACAGGAGCACCTAAATATATAAAGCAAATATGAATGGACATAAAGGGAGAGATTGACAATAATACAGTCAGAGTAGAGGTCTTTAATACCTCATGACATCAATGGATAGGTCTTCCAGATGGCTATTAGACATATGAAAAGATGCTCAGTGTCACTCATTATCAGAGAAATGTGAATGAAAACCACAATGAGATATCATTTCACTCCTGTTATATTGGCTATCATCAATAAATCAACAAGCAAGTGTTGGCTAGGATGTGGAGAAAAGGGAATCCTCATGCACAATTAGTGGAAATGTAAGCTCATATAGCTACTATGGAAAAACATCATGGACAGTCCTCAAAAAATTAAAAAGGCAACTTCCTTATAACCCAGCAATTCCACTTCTGAGGATATAGCAAAAAACAAAACAAAACAAAACAAAACAAAACACAATTGGAAAGGATATGTGCACCCTCGTGTTCATTGTAGCATTATTTATAATAGTCAAGATACGGAAGCAACCCAGTGCCCAAGATCAACAAGTAGATAAAAAAGCTATGCTACATATATATACAATGGAATATTACCTGGACATAAAAATGAATGCATTTTTACCATTTTCAACAAAGTGGATGATACCATCTATGTTATAAGTGAAATAAGTGAGACAAAATACCATACAGTGTCACATATAACTGAAATCTAAAAAACAAGTAAACAAAACAGAGACAGATTCATTCCTAGATACAGAGAAGAGACTGAAGGGAAGGTAATTGGTGGGTTGGGTGAAAAAGGTGAAGGTTATAGGAGTTTTAATTCAAAGTGTCAAAATAGTCACTGAGTATAGGGAATATAGTCAATAATATTGTAATAACTATGTATGGTGCCAGGTGGGTACTGGAAATATCTTGGTGATCACTTTGTAAAAAGTATGACTGTCTAACCACTATGCTGTATACATAAAACTAACACAAAATAATATTGAATGTCAAGTGTAATTGAAAAATAACATTTTTTAAAATGCTCCTTTTTTCAAAGAAATTATTATGCATAGACTTCGATGAATACAAGCCAAAACACAGAGATTTTATTAGTTTAATAACTAGCTGGCATACTAGTTAGTACTTTTTATAACATTTGCTCATTATAAGGAATAAATATGATTATTTTATAGTTAACATATAAACTTAGCTTTTATTATACAAAAAGCTAAATTTGGGGTCTTAGACCGCAATTGCAAATCATGTCAGCTTCGGCAAACAATTTTGAAAAACAATGTTATTGGCTTCACAGTCTGTATAAAGTTTGATTTGCAGCACGGAGGGAATAGTTGCAAGTGATACCTTTTCAAAGATCCATCTGCCTGCAATCTCGGTGTTCCTCAGAGTCAAGGAATGGACAGCGGAAGCTGTATTCTGTAGTTGCCCCCAACCTGTCTTCATGTGGTGGGGTGTCCAGGGTGCTCCACCTCAGTGGAGTGTGCAGCCTATTTGCATCTCTAATTTCAAAATTACTTCTAGACTATATAAATAGTAATAGGGAAAAAGAATCCAAGCAAATGTTTTCTGGCCCCCAAAACACATCCCAGGAAAGCAAAATAAACAAAAATTTTAAACCTGAGCTGTCCTCAGTAGTTGGTCTAGACAGCAAACATATATAGAAAAAGGAAAATATTTTGACAGTGTACTTTACATTAACTGTGAAGCATTAAGACAATAAACTGTTGGCTTCTTTTTTATATTTTTAAAAATGTATTTATTGTCTAAAATTTTACATGTGTCTCCTTTTTCGCCCATTGATGCCTCCCCCCACCCAGCCAATCCCACCCTGGGCAAGCCCCCACCAACCCAGTGTCTGTGTCCATTGGTTGGCTTCTTTTTTAATCCTGCATTCAGTAGGATAATGTAATGTCCTGTGAATCCATGTCTGATAGGAGACCCTCAGAGTCTTTAACAAATCAGTGCAGAATCAATTCCATTTTCTATCCCTTTCCTCTAAATCCCCAGTCTCTGCCTTCAGGCTACTAGGAAAAGAAAAGCTACATTTGGGGTCTTAGACCACAATTTTATCAGATAGCTTGATTGGGCATTCTCACCCCAGATGACCAGAATCATGTGGTTGGCCCCCAGAACATTCTGCTCACTGATGTTGCCACTGCCTTGCCCCCTGTAATGCCTACTTGGAACACTTGTTTTCTGTCATTGGAACAGAGGGCATCATCTGGTTTTGAGACTATGAATGGCATTACATCATATGTGCACTTAACACCCAGCCAGGTTGTGCTTATGCTCAGCTGCCATCCCATAGGCCAGAGAGGCTGCAAACTCTGCTGCTCCCTCAACATTCCTTCCCATGTGGTCGTGCCTTCTCTATTGATCCTAATGCCCTCTACTCTCATGTACAAGGTTGGGCAAACCGAACTCTAGTTTCCCCAAATATGTTGTACCCCTCTTCACATTCTGTGCCTCCACTGGTGTCATTCTCTTGGTCTGGGGCTCCTTTCCAGACCTTGGTGACTACTCTCCCTTCAGAACTTTGTCTACACCCCACGCAGCATCTGCTCTCAGCAACACTCACACTGCCCCGTGAGGGCCACCTTGTGGTTTTATCCCGCTGGACACTTTTGGATGTCTCTTCAGTCATCACATCAAGCAGATACAGGACAATCCATTGTTGGTTGTTAAATTCAAAATGGGAATTTCAAAGGCTGCCTTAGTTTCCTGAAAGCTTTGAGTAAAGGTTTCCTCAAGCTGCTGCTCCCACTCCCACCCTACTACATAACAAAGGAGAAGAATGACTTCTTTGTTCTCTGGGGCAAACTTTTAAAAATCTTGCTGGGCCTGCCCCCCTATAAAAGGCTTATCTTCACTGCTAGTAGGAAACATTTTTATTCCTTCCTGTTTGCTGTTCCTTGTTCCTCAAGTCCCCTCAATGTAGGTCCCTCCCTGGCACCGGGTAAGGTCACCCACGAGGGTTGGAGCCCATCTGTCATCTGACACACTATCTTTATAGCCAGGAAAGGTTGGGTGTGGCCACCCAGACTCTGGTGTTGCTGCTAGCAACACCTCACTAATCCACCTCCTTACCTTTCAGGTGAGGTATCTTCTTGATAATTTGATTTTGCATCTCCATTCATTTCCCATTGGCTATCTTTTTTTCAACAGTTTATATTTAGAGTTAATTTATGGTCATTATTATTTTAGAATTTTGCACCATCCTTTGACATTTACTAAGACCTGCACAGGTGTCAGACTGGCTGTGGGAAGTGGCTGATTTGGGCTTCAGTCATCAGTTGTTTTGTCATGGTTGATCACTTTGAAGGTTTCAGAAAATAAGGTGATGAGATATGTCTTTGCTGTCTCGTGAAGGGATTCCTGCATTCTGAAAAATGTAATGACAACTTAAGATAAAGGTTTCTATTACAGAAGTTTTTCTGGCTTGTGTGGCTCAGTTGGTCGAGCGTCCCGTCCAAAAAGTTAAAGGTTTGATTCCCCAAGTCAAGCCTGGGTTTCAGGCTCCATCCCCAGGATGAGGCATGCAGGAGGCAGACCATCAATCTTTTGCTTTCACATTGATGTTTTTCTCTATCTCCCTCTCCCTTCCTCTCTCTCTAAAAATAAACTAAAAAAAATCTTTAAAAAATAAAATATTATAGCAAATTAAATTTTTTAATACTCCTGGTCTCCCATAATGTTCTTTTCTCTCTTTCCATTTTATGGTCATGGAAAGCCTGAGGTAAGAGTGCCTCAGGGATGTTGCAGAAGACCAGAAGCAGGGATAGAGTGAATGTTAGTATCAAAGGATGTTGGAAGATTAGAGGAGCATTAGTAGCCAGTCCACATAAGAAGACAAGGACAATCCCCACAGAAGGGGAACCATGATGGAGTTTGGGGAAATTCCTCTAACCCAGAACAATACTGGAGAGAGGATTCTAGAGAATATAACTCCCAGCTAAACAGCACATTCCATCACACACATGTTAAATCTGGAAAATTGCTTGGTCCAAGCAGCAGAAGTGGGATAGATAAGGCCATTGCTTAGAGAAGCCATGGAAGAAGAGAAAAAAAAAATGGTGCAGAGCATCAGCTGGGCAGCAAAGCAGGATGGGAAGAGGAGTGAGACTGGGTCTGAGAGGACAGTGCAAAGCCAAGGCCATGAAAATATGTTTTCACCACCTTTGATGACTAAAGCACATTGAGGGCTGCTGATGAGGGTGATAGTTTGAAGGCAAACGCCTTGAGCTGACTGCAGGTGGTTTCTATTGTGAGACAAATGGATGCTTTTCTGGGGAGTGGTTATAGAAGGATTTCCCCGGGAAAGGAAGATCTCTAAATACCCCCTTTTTCTATCCGCTCCCCCCTTTATGCCCTTGGTAGATACATCTGAACCACAGACATCTACCTCCCAACTTGTTGTGAAGATTAACTAAGACACATAGATGGCATTTATTAGAGGCTAGTATGATTATGCCTATTATTTTTAGGTAGTTAAAGAGAAAAGATTGGTGACTTTCCCAAAACACTGGCCACTGGCAAAACTGAAACTCAAACCCATGTGTCCTGATTCAAAGTCCAGTGTGTTGTCCATCTCACCTGGTAACAGGGTGGCAGCAATTGTGTTCTGTCTTGTACCAAAATAACAATGTAGTGACTCCATTTATAGAGCATGCTTTTGGAGTTGGTTTTCTGTTTTATTGACCACTCTAATCACAAAGGAAACACTTTCTTGTCAAGGTCTGAGAGAAAGGCAAACTTTTGTAGGCAGAAAAGACAGCTATTAGTATAGGACAAAGATGTTACACTGAAGTGATTAAAATTTTCTAGAATTGCTCTGGGTTTCCTTCAGTGGCAAGGATGACCCTTTTAGGTATCAGAACTATCATGTGAAGAGGAAGGCAGAAGGTTAGCTGGGCTTTATGAAGGTCATCATTGAGCTGCAGAAGGCTATAGAATTTGGTCAAAAATGCATCTTCAGCTTTACTTTCTCTGCTGTCCTTACAGGAAATCTTTTGACAAGGGAGCTTCCTGGGATGGGCACTGAGAAAGGGATTCAGGTCTGTGGGCTGTTCCAGATGAAAGCTACTATTTGTAGAGAAAATGTGTTCTTAGAAGCAACTAGCACATTGGATAGCTATTTTTTTTGGGGGGGGGGGTCCTTGATATAAAAAAAGGAAAGAAAAAAAGCTTTGCCTGTGAAAACAGCATTAACAAAACATCTGCTGAGCACGCAGAGGGCTCCTGGTCCCTGGTAGAGGTGGGGGACAAGAAGGTCAGTAAACAAGATCTGAAGCAGGTGTGTTCCAAGCAGCCTGTGTTGTCTCTTGTCTCTGCCCACACCATCCAGTTCTAAATGAGGACAAGTAGGCCACGTGGGAAAGGCAGCTGCTGCTATCAAGAGGGTGAGGTGCCCATCAGATTACCCAAGCATAACACCTGTGACCTTGCTCTAAAGAAGAGAAAGGTTATGAACCATCATCATTGGGAGCTTTCTGCAGCTGAGGACACAATATGGCAAGATGAGTGGCTGGGAGGCCGCCTATTTGCAGGCAGGTGTTTCTTGGAAATCCTCTCAGCGTTTCATTACCAGAGCCATCTGCCTATGAAATCATTACTCATTCTAGGGAGAGTGTCTGAGGCTTTAAGTCTATTTGCGTGACCAACAACCATCTATTCCTCTTTGGGATAAAGGCACCACCACTGTGCCATGCCTGGGACACTTAGTCAGGGGAAGAACAACCTCTCTTCTCTACAACAGCTGAGAAAAATAACAAAAATGGTTTCTGATACTTGTGGAGAGGTTTTCATATTCCAAAACAGTCATATCCATTACCCCATTTCACAGAACCCCTATTCAGTTGCCATCATTGCCATCACCGAACAGATGAGAATCAGAGGCTCAGAGATGTACACTGAGCTCATGTGTGGAGTGGTCCAGAGGACTGGCCCCAGAGTTAGAGCTCCACCCAGCTCACATTGTGGCTGTGTAATGCTGAGCAGTCCTCATCTCTGAGTCTGTTTCCTTCTGTTGAATGGAAGTGATAGTCACACCTATTTCATGGAGTTTTTGAGCTTTAAGAATTAAGTGTAAAGTTGGCACCAAGAAGAGCTCAATAGGTAAATGTTAGCAGTTTCTATTCTCAGTATCTCCTTCATGCTTCCCTATTAGGTTTTCCAAGGTCACTGAGGTCTCCATTGTCACCTCTACCTCTTCTCACTTGTATGAACCTATGTCTGAGGCAGTCTTAATTCTGGCCTTTCTCCATAATCAATTGCTGCAACCTGCAGCCTTTGGAAGTTACTTCTATAGCATCTGTGATAACAAACCGACCAGCATCACCTCCATAATACTGGTCTGGGATCCTTCCCATCCCTTTGCTTCTGGGCTCTGCACTGTCCATGATAGATTTCACCTCAGGCATGCTTTCACTCTACCACCTTATAAAACCAGAGAATGACAATTTAGGCAATTTACTAATGGAGGTTAAATAATGAGAGAATTTAAAGCAATTTAGTGCAGCCATTTAGGCCCATTCTGGTCTTCAGAATGAGCCTAAATATTAGCAGTTTATTCAGAATAATGTCTTAGTTGGCTGAACTGCTATAACAAAATATCACAGACTAGGTGACTGAAATAATACATGTATATATCTTACAGTTCTGGAGGCCAAAAAGTCCAAAGTCAAAGTGTTCAGAGACTCTGTGTCAGATGAGAGCTCTCTTTTTGGCATTTAGTATCCTCACTTGGCAGAGAGACATAGACAGAAGGACAGAGAAAGCAAGCATGCTCCCGGATATCTTCTTATATGGACACTAATCCCACCATGAGGACCCCACCCTCATAGCCTTATCTAAACCTAATTCTCTACCAAAGGCCCTACCTGTAAATATCATCACTTTTGGACTTAGAGCTTCAACATATGAATTTTAGAGGAACATGAATAAACAATTAGTCCATTACAAATGAGGATCATTTTGTTTTAATTCAGGATGTGGAACAGAGTCCAGGAGGTGTCACTCAGTGGTTGAGCATTGACCTATGAACCAGGAGATCATGGTTCAATTGTCAGTCAGGGCACATGACCAGGTTGTGGGCTTGATTCCCAGTAGGGGATATGCAGGAGGCATCCAATCAATTATTCTCATCATTGATGTTTCTCTCTCTCCCTCTCCTTTCCTCTCTAAAATCAATAAAATTAAAAAAAAATGGAACAGAGCCCATGAGCTTGTTGTTCTAAGCATTCTCTTCACTGGGGCAGAGAGAGGAACACTCTGTCTATGTCTAGAGATTGTGGAAGAAGCTCTCTCTTTGTCCTGGACTCTCAATGATTGATCTTGAGGAAGTAACATAGTACATTCTAAATAGATGCAAAACTTGGTTCCTGTACAAACCAAACAGTGCCATTTATTTATGTTCTTCCAAAGTAATCATGAAATTCTCCCCTCACTCATATAAAAGTCTCCAAAAAGACTTGTGTAGAAGAAGAGGGATTTTGCCATTATGGTTCAGGGATTGTGATCACTAAGCAGGGAGGTAGGTTTACCAATTGGAGAGAGAAAACTACTTCTAATGAATGTTCCCGTGATTATGTAAAGAAAACCTTCAAAAGTAAAGTTGAATGAATGTTTCTGTGAACACCCACATGTCACCACACAGATTCTGTAGTTATTAAAATTTCTCTTCTGTTACTTTCTCACACACCCCCTACCTATCTGTTATCTTTCCTCATGCATTTCAAAATAAGTTTTACACAACCAGGCATTTCATCCCTAGCCACAACAGCATGCATTTTATTATGACTAGAGTTCAATATTTGCTTGCAGTTTTTTGAGGTAAAAATTGACATATAGTGAAATCACTAATCTTTCTTTCACCAGCCACTGAATTTTGCTAAATATAGACATCTCTATAAGCCAACTTCCTACCAAGATTGAACATTCCAATCACCCCAGAAAGTTCTCTCCTGTTCCTTTCCAGTCTATTTTGCTTTGCCTTTTTCTCCCAAGGTTACTGCTGCTTCTAACGTTTTTAGCATAAGTTAGTTTTTCATGGTTTAGAACAGTATATAAGTGGAACCATACAGTATGTAGCCTTTAGAGCCTGCTTCCTCTCAGCCAGCATAGTGTTTTTGAGATTCGTCTATGTTGCTACATGTATCATCAGTTCATCATTTTTTGTTGCTGAGTAGTATTCCATTGTATGGATGTACCACAGTTTCTCCCTTCACATGTTGATGGACACTTGGGTTGTTTCCAATTTGGTGTTATAAATGGATTAATGATTTAAGGTTTATCCTAAGAGTATAACACAGGCAAAATTTCAAATTTAGATGTACATGAAATTATCCAGAATGTATATTTTATGTTTGAAACATTGTTCTCGGGCTGAAGAACTGCTTGGCCTAAGGCTGTGTCTGATTAACATGGAGGTAAAGACTCACCTCCTATTCCCAACCAATTGGGAAACAGCCCGAAGGTCAACCCTGTCCCGTAACTCTCCATGGGGACCACTAAAGCTTTTCTGGGATTCCCTCTGCCCAATCTGCTTCCTTTCTTTCCCTCTTTCAGGTTTATATCTCAATTTCTAATACATGTCTTGTTAGTTTCCATTTTAGCTATGCTTCCTACAGAACCCAACCTGCAACATCTGTGTAGTTAAATTTATCCTTAAAATCCCATCTGCAGGGCCTCACTGGAGACTGAGATTGCTCCTTTCAGTGGGTCCCAGGGACCAGCATTCCCTTCAGTCAGTATAGATAACAGGTATTCAGTTGAACTGGAGCAACGACTTGCATTTAGGGGCTATTGTGTAAGCAAACAGATCTTCTTAAAATGCAGGGGTGAGATACCTATATTCTGAAAGGCACACAGGCCTGGGGAAGGTTATCGGAAAAACACAGGTTCCCTTTTCTCTCACTGGGGTGTGTAGTGCATGGGGTTAAACATTGAGGTGAGTGCCTGCACTTTTGACATAGTCTCCCTCCTGTGTTGAGCACACCACTTAATTTGCTGGAATTTCTTGCCACTCTATAGGAAGAACACCATTTCTTGACTCTTTTTCTCTTGTGTTCTAGATTGTGTCCTGGGGAAAAAACAGACCTAGAGAAAATCACTGTTTTAAAAGCCTTAGGTTGTTTGAGTCAGATATGGGGCATCCTAAATGTGTGTGTTTCCATGTTCCCCAGATGGGTGTTATTTCCAATTTCATGTCCTGGCATATAAATTTAGGATGTGTACAGTGCAATCAGAATAACTTCCCCTCTTTCTGGAAAGTGGTTATTAAATTGGATCTTTGAATTGCATTTAAAGTGGAGAAATATGGTGAGGAAAACATATAAAACTGAGGAGGTTGGGCAGAGATCCTAGTGCCCTGGAGCAATCCTACCAGTGGTTTTTACACTTTAGCAGGTCACAGGATTCCCCTGAACTTGTTAAAACACAGATCCCTGGACCTCACTGTAAGAGTTTCTGAAAGGGTAGATCATGGGTAGGTCTTGGGTAGAGTCTGAAAATTTGCATTTCTCATAAGTTCCAAGGTGATGTTGGTGCTGCTGATCTAGGGTGCATACTGAGAATCACTGATACAGGCATGAGCTGCTGCAAGGACATGGCTTCATTGAGCGAAATGTGTAAAAATGACTGTGCAAACAGAGAGATGTCAGGAGTTTAAACATGCTAAGAACATGAATGTATAAATGCACTTATTCTACTTTCTGGTTCTTCATTCTAGGATGACCACAGCCAACCCAAATGAGCTCCCCACAGTAGTGAAGATGAGCTCCAACAAGGACCCATATGGCTCAGATGGCCATATACAAATCCTTTGCAATGGAACCTTCCAGAGCTGATGAGGGCTTTCTTACACTTTTAGAGTAAATCCTGCAGCCTCGAGGTCTTTTTAAGCCTGTCACTCCAAGCTAGAATATACTTGTATTAGCAAGTAGAAGGCATGAGAGAGAACTATGATTGATCTAAGATCAACCTTCTTATCTTATTATCCAATGTTTAGATGTTTCCATGACTAGGGCTCTGCCTACAAGTTGTATTGACCTCAACTGGCCCCAATCATAAGCCTCCTTTGTGCCTCAGGGAAGTCTGTGGTAGCCAATGCTGTACATGCCCTGCCCATATACCCTTAGCCCATCAAAGGTCACTTAGAGACAGCTCTCCCACATGTCAATGCCTCCTCTGTGCAAGAGTATTCTTGGAATTGAGGAGTGTGCTCCCCAGTGGGTGGGGTGGTCAGAGTGTTTGAGAATTTCCATCTCCAGGAAGGACCTTCAAACAATGAAGGACAGGAGTTGGCAGTCCAATAACCCAGGTTTCTCTCCCATTAATGGGACAATCCTGGGGTGGTTTCTGTTTGAATTGCATTTGAATTGCTGGAATTTCGTGCCGCTTCACAGGAAGAACACCTTTTCTTTAAAAAAAAATTTTTTTTATTGATCCTTTACAGAGAGGAGGGGAGAGGGATATAGAGATAGAAACATCAATGAGAGAGAACTATCGACCAGCTGCCTCCTGCACATCCTCTACTGGGGATGTGCCCACAACCAAGGTACATGCCCTTGACTGGAATCGAACCTGGGGCCTTTCAGTCCACAGACTGACTCTCTATCCACTGAGCCAAACCAGTTTCAGCAAGAACACCTTTTCTTGACTCTTTTTCTCTTGTGTTCTAGATTGTGTCCTGGGGGGGGAGGGGGGAGAACAGACCTGGAGAAAACCACTCTTTTAAGAGCCTTAGGTTGTTAGAGTCAGATATGGAGCATCCCAAACACGTGTGTTTCCCAGATGGTTGTTATTTCCCTATGGGTGTCCCTATAGGGTTAAGCTCTAGTCATACACAGCAGTGTGTGAGCATAATCTGTCCTCCCTTCCCTATCTCACTTCTCCTTTCACTCACTCTGTTTCCTGGGCTCACATTCCAAACACACACACACACACACACACACACACACACTCTTGCCTTAGGGACTGCTCTTGGGAAGGAGACTGTTAATATCAATTACAATCAATACATCATTATCAATACATCAATTTAGCCTCCATTGTCTGCCTCAAATGTGTATTTAATTACCAGATAAATCTTAAGGAGTAAATAAGATAATTTTGCCCCCCAAATAACAATGTTTTTTAGTTATGTCTTTTGTGTACACTGAAATATATTTGAATTTGTACTTAACCAACAGCTTTGCCCCCTTTTAAAGCTAAAGATTGTATTCTACAGCAATTGCACAGGTAGAGGAACAAAGATGGATTTTTTTTTTATTGTAGAGTCAACTGTAAGCTTAAACACAAATCTGTGGCTGATAAACCCGTGAAGAGATGGACAATGTAGAGTATATAGTTTTGTTATGCTCCCCGAATGAAGAGCATTTTAAAAAGCAAAGGCTGATCATACCACAGACCCTGCTCATTATTTTAACTGATAACATTATTTGAATTGGAAGCATTCCACATTCTAACACCCAGGGGTTCTGAAATCACCAGCTTTTTCTGCCTGAAGAGAGTTTTCAGACCTGGGGTAAAGTCTACCAGGATGTCAAGATTTAGGCATTTCATCCCATGGCACTTGAATGCGACACCCACTTTCTCCTGATGCTGTATTATTTGTGGTGTGAGTCTTGTTTTCTGAGCTGCTTCTCAATAGCAGGGAACATAATGTCTTTTTTATTCCCTCCAGAGCTAAGTGTTGTGGAGTCTGTAGTAGTCAACTAGTAAACTTGAGAGAAGTTAAATAATTTCCTTAAGAATAAAACCAGGCTGCAGGGCACAGGATGCAATAACAAGCAGCTGGTCTATCCCAACACACTGGTTGTGCAATCTAATCCTTCTGGGATTCTAATTATCTGTCTATTGTTACAGTTCCAAGACGATAAAGCAAGTCAGTCAACTTTCACTTCCTCATCTGTTAAAAAAAATAAATAAAAAGATGGCAATAAGATCTGTCATCGTCTAGTATGCCCTAGACATTGTAAAAACCAATTGGATAAAATATTTAAAGGCATTTTGACTCTGCCCAATGGAAGAGATGAAAACACATGGTAGTGCCATGATTTGTTTTAAATATGTTTTTGTTGATTATATTTTGATCAGCTGCCTCCTGGGGCACCCCACTGGGGATGGAGCCCGAAACCCTGGAATCGAACCTGTGACCTGTTAGTACATGGGACGGGACACCGCTCAACCAATTGAGCACAGTGGCCGGGCAGTAGTGCCATGTTTCGAGAGTAATGTTTTTACTGATGATGTCCTCATGCACAATCAACAGTCAGCAAACTGTCCATGTACTCAGCTCCTAGCAAAAAAGCTCTGGCCTTTAATGGCTGAAAGGTTTAAAATCTCTGTCTCTTTATAAGGCAGGCTTCAAAGATGTACTTTTTATTCACTCGTTTTGAGCTCTTCTTACAGGACAATGGGACATTCATGGTTTATATCTGAACAGCCAGCTTATGTTTTCAAGGGACTGGCAGGAAGTTGGCTGCACAAACCCAAAGAACATTTTCCAAAGCTGGAGGCAAAAGCATAGATTCGGGGGGTTTGGGATCTTGTTCCTAGGAGGGAGGCAGCTTCAAGAGGCAGATGAACGGACAGGCAGTAAGAAGTTTGCATGTGGCTCCCATTTGCCCTAACTTCAGTCTGTTGACACACAAGCTACTTACTCTGAGGGCTTTCCATTAAAAAAAAAAAAAAAAAAAAAAAAAAAAAGAAAAAAAAAAGCTGCCAGGGACACCTGCATATTAGTTCCTGAGATGGAAATTTCATAATATAACAATGGATGATTCTCTAGGGTAAGTTTTGAAGTTTTGAGAACATAATACTCCATTGCTGTTATACCAAAGAAGTCCCTTCCTGATCCACATAAAAACAAAAAACAAAAAACAAAAAAACAGCCCTAGCTGGTTCAGCTTAGTGGATAGAGCGTCGCCTGTGTAATGAAGGGTTCTGGGTTCGATTTCAGTCAAGGGCACATGCGTGAGTTGTGGGCTCCATCCCCAGTAGGAGGAGTGCAGAGGGTAGCTGATCAATGATTCTTTCTCATCATTGATGTTTCTATCTCTCTCACTCTCCATTTCTCTCTGAAATCAATATATTTCAAACAAACAAAGCCAGATTCAGTTTAGCTTTTTTTTTTCTGGTTGGGGAAAGATAACACACGGGGAAGGAAGGGTTAGGGGTTTCCTAATCACATCTCCTAGCCTGCTGTGCTGGACTGTGGCGGAAAACACGCAGAAACAGCCAGGACTCTAGCTGGGTAGGTGGAGGCCCAGAGGGGTGGGGCACAACTTGGGGCCAGGTGGTGTGTGGAGGGGGCAGGGTCCGGGTGGAGGGCAGTGCCCAGGTCCAGATCAGGCTCTGCGGGCACTAGGCTGCGAGGGAGCCAGGGGCTCATTGGTACCTGGCTGTGACTGCAGCCGCCCAATGGCAAACACTGGCTATCAAAGCCCTGTCAGCACTCCTGAATGGGACAAAGAAAAGGCGCATTAATGATTAACTCTGCTAAAAGCTCTGGCTTTTGTATTCCCATGCTGCCTGGCCTATCTGGCTGCCATGTGACCAGCCCAGGCCATTTTCTCGCAGATTGGGGAAAGCTAGTGAGCAAACACAGGTGGTTCCTAGTCAGCCTGCTGTCAGGGACAACCGTGGCCAGCACCAGCTATGCCTGGCAAAATTAGCTGCTCTGTTTGTCTCCAGTTTTGCTTCCTGGTGCTCTGACTTTCTAAGTCGCATGCCACTTTGCGCTCATTTTTAATTGTTCAGAAGAGGTGCAAAAAGTGGGGGGAAACCCCCACGCAAAAATGGGAAAGGGAGACACAGCATCATGTTCTTTGAAGCTGCAGTGACATGTGGCAATCAAACGCAAAGCCCTGGCGAACTGAGTCAAACCTTTCAGGTCTTCAACTCCCAGCAGGAGCAAATGTATTCTTCTCAGTGGGATGATTTTAGGGATCCTGATCAGCAAGCTGCAGCAATGACATTATAGCCAGAGTGGACCCGAGAGGCACCCATGCCCCGGGGCCTCGTGCGGCCCCACTGTGTGCAGTCAGCCATGGCACTTCAGCCCACCTTCCAAGCAGTGCAAGGAGAGGATGACCTTGCCTAGTCCTGGGTTAGAGTCAAGTTCCCTCTAGTGGCATTATTTGTTTAAATGCATTTCTTCTTGGTTTCCATCAGTCAGACTTTCTTTTTCCTGTTCAAATATTTATATGTGTGTGTGACTGCACGCTGCTTCAACTGTTCCCTATCACACCAGCAGCCATAAAGCTCAGATTATCAGTGCGAGGCGATAAAGGCCCTTTGAGTCAATACCAGCAATGAACAGAACATGAAATGAAGTTATAAAAAGAAGACAGCGTACATTTCTACAAAGAGTACACCGGTTTGCAGATACTCAAGCAATTAGCTACAATGAGGACGACATTGCACCCGAACTAACACTACTGCTGAAATGCTTACCGATGTTTGATATTTAAATGCCGCATTCTGCTGGATTCCCAGTTAAAGGGAAAACAAACAAACAGACCAACAAACAAGCAAACCCACAACCCTGTGAGGTCTTTACACTCGAATGTATTCCAGAGTTGGTGAAGGTCAACTCAAACACAGCTGTGGGGTGTGGGTGCTGCTTTCCTCGTCCAGTTGATGCTGCCACGGAATAAACCGTAGCAGCTTCCAGCCCAAACCCCCCTGGCCAAACTACTGCAGTCTATTAATGTGCATGTTGGGGGCTTGTGTGGGGTGTTATTCTGCAAGCTTCCCTATGGGGCCTAAGCTCTGAGGGTTTTTTTTGATGGAGATGGTGTGGCTAGCAGCCATGGGCAAACTATGGCCGAGTCGGATCCGGCCTGTTCGGCTGTTCTATCCGGCCTGCGGAGCCCAAAGAGTGGAGGGTTCTCTTGCTCTCCCCTCCGCTCCTTCACCAGCAGCCCAAGGTGAGAGTGCCAGCATGGTCAGGTTGCTTTTGTTATGTCCCTCCGGTCCAGTTTAAGAACCCATTGTGGCCCTCGAGTCAAAAAGTTTGCCCACCCTTAGAAGGCCCCAGCTGAGGGGAGACTTGGTTACTACCATTGAGTACAGATTCCCATTGTGAATTTCAGACACCAAATGATTTTAGGGAGTCATTTTTTATTTTTCAGCTGATAAATAATTGAGTTACTCTTTCAAATGCTTACAGATAGGTGGTATTGCTGTTGCCTGAATTACTTAGAACATGAAAATCATAGTTAAATAAAAACACTTTTGCAGCCAAACCAGAAATACATGATTATGAGGAGCATGATTGTGACACTGGTATTGAGGAACCTTCTTAGGAGGATGAACTGAAAAATCAGCTATTCGTATATCCCCAAGGGCTTTCTTCCTCTTTATGTTATTTAACAATATAAAAAGAGAATTGCATTCCTTAAGTTTTTTAAAGTTACCAATATGGATCAAATACCCCATTGCACCCACTGAAAAAAAATGCAGTTGTGGCTTAAATAATGATTACTGATTGATTTTTGTCAGAAAACTGTCCCTTCACATGTGTATTAGAGTTCTCATGTTAGTTATTTTTTAAAAGTTCAATACACGCATATGGTAAACATTTTGAAATAACAACAAAAAACAAAACACATATAAATAATAATAATACCTAGCCTTTATATGATGCATACTATGTGCCACGCATTCTAAGCACTTTTCATATACTTACTACTCTTGTCCTCACAGTGAACCATAAGATACATGCTATTTACAGAGAGGTTAAGTAACTTGCCTAAGGTCATGCAGTCAGTTGCAGGGCTGGGAATGAAATCCAGACACTCTAGTTCCCACAAAGATAAAAGTTAGTCTCCTTTCCCTTTCTGTGCCTCAGTCTTGAATATTCACCAGGATATCTTTTTCTATTTAATGGGTTAAATCTGAAAACAAAAAAACATAAACTGAACCACCAGCTGTTAGTGTATACATTTTTCTATATATACATATGTATATGTATACAGGTGTCCTAAAAAAGGTGTGTACACTTTATCTGTAGATTTTATTACATTTTGAAATGAAATGTATTTTAATAAACACTGCCTTTATAGTTTCTTTGTAATTATTCAGTGTGTATATATTTTTTGGGCACTCTGTTATTTTAAAACACAAACTGTGGGCAGTTAGGGTTCAAATCAGCTAGAAAGTTTCTGAGAAACTGTGCAGAATCAATCCTACCAAGGGTGAGAAGTTGGCTATTGATCTACTAAACCCCTGCCCTGTTGGATTAATGGCTACTTGTATGATATTAGCAGCTCAGAGATTTCAGCCTTCTCCACATGCACCTAAATTGCTGCTTATGCTGTGCTGGAGAATTCCTTCAGGCAGAGAGAGTGGGTGAAAGCCTCAAGTGTGTTTGTGTTTGGATCCTTTGACAGATGACCCCTGGGGTGGGCCAAGGGGGCGGGGCAGGGGCGTTGGTAGGGTGTGGTACAAGTTCCTAAACCATTTGAACAAAAGAAGAGCTTAATCTTTCAAAGTGACTGTTCTGAAGGATTCTACAATCACTTAAATAGATGTGTTCTTTTTAAAACATATATTTTATTGATTTCTTACAGAGAGGAAGGGAGAGGGATAGAGAGTTAGAAACATCGATGAGAGAGAAACATCGATCAGCTGCCTCTTGCACACCCCCTAATGGGGGTGTGCCCGCAACCAATGTACATGCCCTTGACCGGAATCAAACCTGCGACCCTTCAGTCCGCAGGCCGATGCTCCATCCACTGAGCCAAACCGGTTTTGGCAGAATAGATGTGTTCTGCTTAGTTTCTAATAATAATGATAATAATAATAATAATAATAAATGATTCTTTCATTATCGTACCCTGCTGTCCAGGCAACCTTGGATCAAATATGGTACCTGTGGTAGAGGAGTAACTAATGTCAATGGCAAGATGTCTATGGTCTGGGAATTGGTTCACGACCATGAGCTTCTCACATTAGGGTTTTAGATTATTTTATGTCTTCACATATCAGGACCAGCTTGTACTATAAACTTTGTAAGTTTGTTCAGTGAATGGGTCAGTGAATTTAGAAATGAACAATTAAAAATATATATACAGATGTCTCATCAGTACTAGGAATAAAAGAACAAAAGAATCATGTGGAATGTGAAACAGAGTGGAAATCCAAGATTAACAAAGATGTTACTAGCAGTTTCACCATTTTGAGAGAAGTCATATTGAGAAAGCAGACCCAAGTGGCTAAAACAGAAATTGATATTTCCCTTCTTTCAACTCTAACTATATTCAAATTTATAATTAATTAGGGAAAAGTGCAGACATTATTTATTGCTTTTGTAGCAATTAAAATAAATTATTGAGCTACATAATTAGATAAAACAGGGTTGTAGGGAGATATGAAATCTCAGATCTCAGGCTAAAACATATTTATACACAAACCTTTCTTTTTCCTTCAAATTCTGAATGGTTTGGCAAAAAATCAAAAATTGTTAGTGTTTATCTATATTAAAAAAGGATAATGATTTCAAACCAATAAAGGATAGCAAACTAACTCTAAAGCAATCAGGATGAAGGAAAGCATAGAATTACAGTGAAGATAAATGAAATACAGAATAGAAAAACAGTAGAGAAAAGGAGAAAAATCCAAAATTAGTTCTATGAAAAAATCAACAAAATAGATAACCTTTCAGCTAGGGAGACCAAAAAAAGAGAGAATGGAACAATACCGTCAATCCACAGGACACTCTACCCAACAATAGTAAAATGCAAATTATTTCCAACTGGTCATGGAACATAAACCAATTTTGACCATCTCCTGAGCCATAAAACAAATATGAAAATCTTTGTAAGAATTGATATCAGAGTATGTTCTTTGGCCACAATGGAATAAAAGTAGAAGTTGGTAACAGAAAAATAACAAGCAAGTTTTGAAACACTTAGAAACTAAACACACTTCTCAATAATACATGGGTAGAGAGCAAGTCTCAAGAAAAAAAAATACTTGAACTGAATAAAAATACAATTTATTAACATAGACAGCTAAAGTAGTGCTGAGAGGAACATTTATAGCATTAAACATTTATATTATAAAAGAGCCTCAAATCAATAATATAACTTCCCACTTCAAAACTTACAAAAAGAAGAGAAAATAAGTCCAAAGTAAGCAGAATGTAGAAACTAATAAAGATAAAATATCAATGAAATGTAAAACAGAAAACAATAGAGAAAAATCAATGAAACAAATAATGGATTCTTTTAAAAGATCAATAAAACAGATAAACCTCTAGCAAGATTAACAATAAAAAAAGGAGGCACAAATTACTAATATTTGGAGTGAAACAAGTGATAGCACTGCAGACCATGCCGATAGTGGAAGGGTAATCAAGAAATAAATACCTGTATTAAACAAACAAACAAACAAACAAACAAACAAAAAAAACCTACAAGCCGAAACCGGTTTGGCTCAGTGGATAGAGTGTCGGCCTGCGGACTGAAAGGTCCCAGGTTTGATTCTGGTCAAGGGCATGTACCTTAGCTGCGGGCACATCCCCAGTGGGAGATGTGCAAGAGGCAGCTGGTCGATGTTTCTCTCTCATCAATGTTTCCAACTCTCTATCCCTCTCAATTCCTCTCTGTGTAAAATCAATAAAATGTATTTTAAAAAAAAGAAATAAATACCAGTGACTTGACATACATAAACTTGGCAAATAAAATAGAAACATTTTTTTTAAAAAAATGCAAACTACCACAATTTCACTTAATATGAAATAGATAATTTTAATAGCTCTATAACTATGAATAAAATTAAATTTGCAATTTCATAATCCACCCCAAACATTTCCAGTTACAGATGGTTTTAGTGAAGAGTGCTGTGCTATCAATATGTATTCAAATAAATATATAAAGAATAATTAACACAAATCCTATATATAATCTCTTCCAGATAATAGAAGAGAGAAAAAACTTCCTAATTTATTTTGTGAGGCTAATATTACCCTGATACCAAAACCAGACAAAGACATTTCCAAAAGAAACTACAGACCAATATCCCTCATGATATAGACCAAAATACGTTTAACAAAATATACGGTAATATGTAAAAATACTTATTAACCATGACCAAATAGGGTTTATTCCGAAGATTGGTTCAATATTTTACATCAATCAATGTACTTCACCATATTAATAGCCTATAGAAGAAAAAGCCCACATGACCAAATAAATCTACACAGAAAAAAAAAACTTGACAAAAATTTGATATGCATTTATAACAACTCAGAAAAATAAGAATAGAGAAGCACATTCTCAATTTGATAAAAACCATTCATAGAAATCTACATCTAACATTATATTTAATGGTGAAATACTGAATGCTTTCCCCTAAGGCTGAACATAAAATAAGGGTGTACACTTTTACAACTTTTACTCAACATACTGCTAAAACTTCTAGCATGTGCAATGAGGCAAGAAAAGCAAATGAAATGCATAAATGCTTAAATAAATGAATAAATAAACAAATAAATAAAATGGTCTCAATTTGCAGGTGTACTATTATCTACATAGAAAAGTCCTAGGTGTCCTGGCCCCTGTGGTTCAGTTGGTTAAGCGTTATTCCGTGCACCAAGAGGTCATCTGATTCCTGGTCAGGGCACAAGCCTGGTTTTTGAGCTTGTTCCCCGGTAGCGAGTGTTTAGGAGGCAGCCAATGCATGTTTCTCTCTCTTTCTTCCTTTCACTCTAAAATTAATAAAAACTTAAAAAAAACCTCAAGGAATCTACAAAAAGTTTTTTCTATAACAGGTTTGCTGGGTACAAGATAAGTGCACAATTTTAAAATATATATTAGTAATGAACACATGGAGAGCAAAATGAAAATATACTATTTAAAATTGTTGCCAAAACCGGTTTGGCTCAGTGGTAGAGCGTCGGTCTGTGGACTGAAAGGTCCTGGGTTCGATTCCAGTTGAGGGCATGTACCTTGGTTGCAGGCACATTTCCAGGTAGGGGGTGTGCAGGAGACAGCTGGTCGATGTTTCTCTCTCATTGACGTTTCTAGCTCTCTATCTCTCTCCCTTCCTCTCTGTAAAATATCAATAAAATATATTTTATAAATAAATAAATAAAATTGTTACAAAAAAATGCTTAGGTATAAATCTAACCAAATATATGCATGCCAGTGGTGTCCCTCAGCCTGGGCTGTGTGGATTGGGCCTAAACCAGCAGTTGGACATCCCTTAAGGCATCCTGGATTGCAAGAGGGTTCAGGTCAGGCCAAGGCACCCCACTGGTGCATGAACCCATGCACGAGGCCTCTAGTGTTCACATAAAAATCTATGTATAGATATTTATGGCAGCTTTATTCATAACAGCCAAACCTAAAATAGTCCAGATGTCCTTTAATGAGTGAATTGTTAAGTATAATGTAGTACATTCATATACTGGAATGCTACTCAGCAATAAAAAAGGAAGAAAATATTGATACATGCAATGATCTGGATGAATTTCAGAGAATTATACTGAAGGGGAAAAAATTCAGTCTTCCATGATTGCATAGTATATAACTCCATTTATAGAACATTCTTGAAATGACAAAATTGTAGAAGTGAAGATTAGTCATAGGAAAGACATGGATTTGGACAAAAATAGACAACATGAAGGATCCTTGTAGTGATGGACATGTTTATATCTTGACTATATCAATGTCAATATCCTTGTGATATTGTACAATGATTTTACAAGGCTTTACCATTGGCTAAAGGGAACTCGGGATGTATTATTTCTTACAATGACATAGGCATCTACAATTATCTCATTATCTAAAAATAAAGGTTAAAAAAGATTTTAGAAAGTTTTTAAAAAGGAAAACTTTTAAATTTGTAGTTTAAACATTTTTATAAGTTATATTTTTATTTGCAAAAAAAATGAAGAAATAATTGCTGTCACTGATCCTAATGTCACACATTGGCTCTACATGGACTCAGAGGTGCAGATCCAATGCTTCTTTTTCACGTTAGCTCCCTTAAAGGACAGATTCCAAGGTTCTCTCCAGAACTGAGAGAAAGAGAGAAAAATAGGAAACAAGTTTGCTGTCAGAACTATTTGTTTTAAAAACAATAGGTTAGGGTAGGTTAGTCACAGTACATAATTATCCACAAATCCACCTCTTTATACTATGTTTAACTGATAAAAATACCCTTCTAGGAATGCATAATTATAATTTATAGATTAAATAATCTATATTTTAAAATATAGATTATTTAATTCTCCAGTTGTATAGATTCAAAACCCACATTATTAGCTACAAGAATGATTTATTAACAAAAACAAAAGATCATAGAAAGAGTTGGTGGGGAATCAACCTATTTATTTATAATTTGTACTTCTATAGATATATAGGAACTGAGGCAGTCTCAAATATTAAAACACTCATAGACTATAGTTACTCATGAATGACTTTCATAAATGGTAAATCAAGCCAATATTTCTGATTTCTCTCTAGCCCTGCTTTCCCATACTTGGCAAAAACACATAAAAACAAAACAAAACAAACAAAAAAACAAACAAACAAAGCAAATGCAACGTTTATTTACAGCTTATTTTCCAGGTCATGCATAATGTAGACATTCTTAGCAGGAATTTTGCACTTGAGCAATGCCACTTTCTAAAGCCCTATACATCCTACCGGGGGCTCCACATCTCATTCTGTGATAATCACTTCATTCCTTGATCGGCTCCCATTGGGAAAGCATCACTGATGCACAAACCAGCTCTGGAGGATGGTGACTGGCCTCTCCTTGGCAGGGCAGGGGGGGTGGGGTGGTGTCTCATATCTTCCTGAAGCTCACAGGGTTTCACAGGTTTGAGTGCCCAGGGGAGCCGGTTTCTTCTGTGAAAGTGTAAGGAGGGAAGTGATATGGTGTTAATCAATACACCTGGTGATAAATGTTTATCTTGAGCAGAAAGCAAATAAAGGCAGGTTAGCTAGCCCTTTATTGCCTTCAGCCTGATAATCAGATCCACTGTCAGCAGCTGGAATCATTTCCAGATCATGTGGCTTAAAAGTTTAATAGCTATTTATTTATTTATTTATTTATTTATTTATTTTATTGCCAGAACACTGAGGAAAGGTAGAAAAAGATTTTCGAAGCACAGTATTTATTTACTCTACAATTTTTACAAATGTGTAGTTTTCTTTTTTCAAAGGCATAGAACCAATATTAGAAAACACAGTTGTTTGAAAGTAAGCCCTGCAAACAGCCACTTGCAAGGCATGGGGGTGGGGATTTAATGTGTGAGATTCTCAAGGAAAGCCCTCTTGTTTATATCCTTTGGGCCACCCCCTGTAGCAGTGACTCAAACTTCCGGGCTTCCTCTGGAGGGCCTGCTGAAACAGCTCTGAGTCTGGATCTCAGAGCTATTGATTCAGTAAGTCTGGGTTGGGCCCACAGAATTCACATTTCTGATAAGTTTCCTGCTGATGCTTCTAGCGGAGGGACCCTGCTTTATTCTCTGGTCTTCCAGCTGGCCAGAGGTTATATCAGTGATTTGGTTGATGTTCTCATGAAATCTCCACCTTTTCCCGAGTCGAAAACAACTGCTGGGCCTGGATGCGACAAAGGGTGAGAGAATAGTCCAGCAACGGGAGTAGCCACACAAGGTCAGACACTGAACTCTGACAGGTCCACACTGAGGCAGAGAGGCCAGGAGCCAAAGGAAAAGGTGGCCACCACCAGAAAAATGAGAGGCTTCAACACAGTGGGCCTGTTTTGAACATTTCTTTTGAAAATCCCCTGAACTTCTCAGGGTTCGATAAGAAAACCAAAGCATGTCCTTGATTATTTGGGCAAGCAAATTCTACCTCAGCCTGGGGTAGACAAGAGGTATTCTGGAAAAGCTGGTTAAACCAGATTAGATTATTAATCCAATAAACCTGTGAAGCAGAGTGGCTATCCTCATGTTAGAGAGGCGGAAATTGACTCAGCCAGCACCATGCTGCCTGGATATGGCGGAGCAGAGCTGGAGCACAGGTAGCCAGATTGCAGCTCTCCTGCACATTCTTTCTAAAGATCATAATGACCCAGTGAGCACTTACTTCCTCAAAGAGGGTTCCTGGAGTACCTGGAAGGATTCCCAGGATGGAAGAGGAGAGCTGAGCAGAGCCCATCTCTGTCAGAAGCAGAGAAATACTTACTGACGGCCATGGTGGGATGAGAACCGCCCTATAGAACAGTTAACAAGCGCAAGAAATATGACTGGAGAGTGATCTAATATAGAGTTCAGCTGGTTGTTTGATTCGCTCCTCCCCTTGGGAAGTAGCCTCTGAGATGGAGACTAGTATACACAGGTTTATTGTGAAATGTTTTTGAAGGAGTAGGCTTGGGAATAAAGCAGGGCAGGCAAGTGTGTGTGTGTGTGGGGGGGGGGGTTGAGTGGGGGAGAGTATCTATGATATAGGACCAGGGAAGCCTCAGATGACCATTGAGAGTTCTGTAGATAGGACCACCCTTCAGCACTGCTCCAGGACTGTGGGAGAAAGCAGGGCATTTATGCCTCCATATGCATGAACCATGCATGTGAGGAGGCTTTCTGCCCCTGAAGCAATAAAATTATTCATTACAAAGCCACAGGTTGATTTTACATTCTCCAAAATAACCTTGTTCAACATTACAATTAGAGTTGACCTCAGGTTTAACTCTCACTCTGGAATAAGCAGAAAAAAAATCAATAAACATATTCTCAAGAGAGGATTAAAGATTTCTGCAAAAAAAATCCCATAATCTTTAGGTTTTAACAAAACACGCAAGAATGTGAAATAGACAGAATGGAAGAGACTTCTAGCTTACCTTGCTTTGGAACTTGCTCGGTTGAGTTCACAGTCTGCCTTACCGCTCATTAGCTGTGTCGAATATGGCTCATACTCCATGCAGACCACCTTGGCCACCTTCTTTCTCCCAGCCTTGGTGCTTCTCCTTTTACAGCCCACACATGGGACTCTTCTTTCACAGCCTGTTTTTGTGCAGGAGCCACTTTACCCATAAAACAGAGAGAGCCAGAAATGCATGGGAATTCCACACACATTCCCTCAGTGGCCCAGAACCAGCCAACAAAATTCGAGGGAGGATGAACTTCACTTCCTGTCCGAGGAAACTGAGGGTTGACTTAGAACTTCACTTCCTGAAATTTCATCCTTGCTGTCTTTTCTCTTTCTTATCATGCTCCCCAAACTCCCTTACACTTTTCTTCGGGGACCACTTCCTTCATAACTTGCCAGCTCGTAACTCCTTATGTTATGGTCTGTTCCTGGGGATCTGACCTTAGGCAGTAGCTGTGTGATATTAGGCAAGTTACTTCTCCTTCTTTGTTTCCTCTTCTGCCAACTGCAGGGAATAACTCTGTTTCATGTGGCTGTTCTGAGGTTTGAACAAGATCATGTGTGTAGGTAGCACTTAGGCAGCATCTGGCGTGCATTTGGAACTCAATCAATGTTCACCCAAAGGGGTGCTGGCCCAAGAAGGCATGCTCTGGTTCCCTTTATGTCTGCCTCAGCCCCATTCTCTTCCCGTGAAAGCACATGTGGCATCTGGTGAAGTCCATTCAACTGCATTTTGTTCCCTTCCCTGGGTCGTGAGTGCCTCTTGGCAGAGAACACAGCTAGAGTTTAAAGCTAGACTGTTCCAGATTTAGCGCTGAACGTCCTGTGTCTTCGGAAACCCCTGTTTTGGGTAAATCATAATGGTTGTAACCCTACTCCTATCTCCTTTAGAATCATATCTTACCATCTAAGCACACTGCTGTAAGGTAGATGCTCAATAAATGCTTGATGAATGGGAATAAGTACACATGACACTTCGTGGCACACCTTTTGATCTGTGGTGTGTGTGTGTGTGTGTGTGTGTGTGTGTGTGTGTGTGTGTTTGTGTGTGTTAAGTGTTTTGGGAGCCCAGTGAAATGAGAAGGGCCCTTAAAACTGGAAGAGGAAGGTGGAAAAGGGGAGTTCAGAGAAAGATGTAACTACAGGAGATGGCACAGAGGACAGACTCACTCCCCCACCCCGCCCTTGCTGGCTTTAAAGATAGATGGACAGCACCGGGGATCGGGGAACATGGGCTACCTCTAGAAGCTTTTACAGCCCACACCTGTGACTCTTCTTTAACAGCCTGTTTTTGTGCAGGAGCCAAACAAAATTTCTCCCAAGAAAATGCCCCTCCCACAGAGTCTCCAGAATGGAGGACAACTCTGCCACACCTTGATGTTAGGCCTGTGAGATTAGTGCTGGACCCCTAACTCACAGAGATGTCAGAAAAGAAATGAGCCTTGTAAGCCACTGATTTGTTCCAGTAGCCCTAGAAAGTGAATACAGACCCCTTTCAGATTCTGCTGAAAGTCACACATACCTCTGGAAAAGAAAATAATGCATTCAATTTTAGGATTTCCCAGATGATAGACTCCGGGTGAAGAATCTCATTTCTGATGTCCAGAGCTATGTTCCAGGTAGGAAACAAGACAGAGAACTTCTAAGACTAATCATTGCTGGCCTCAGAACACGTGATTTCTGCCATGCACGACAGTTTCAAAATGCAAGAGTCTGGAGTGAATGCCACAGACCTGTGTTTAGGTGCCCTGGTGCAGCATCAGAGTGCCAACACTGCACTGGGCATCATGAGGCTAACCAAGAGGGAAAAGGTAGGGTTTTTCATGGCCTGATACTCCAGTAGTAACTGGATCAGTAGGAGTACTGCCTTCTGCCCAGAGTGGGCAAGTAGGAGACAAATTCAGGTGGAGGAAGTCTGAGAAGTCTTGAACAGGGTCATGGGGTGTTTCAGGCACAGACCAGAGTTAGAGAGTGGGATTTTTTAAAAATTTATTTTTAAAAATTTATTATTTATTTTTAAAATAAATCTTTATTGTTCAGATTATTATAAATGTTCCTCTTCCCCTCCCTCAATTGCTCCCCTCCACCAGGTTCCCATCCCACCCTCTGCCCTTTCCCCACCTCCCATTGTCCTGGTCCATAGGTGAGCAGTTTTTATTCAGACTCTTCCCGCACACCCTCTCTCCTTTCCCCTGAGAATCATCACTCCACTCCCCTTCCATACCTCTGATTCTATTATATTCACCAGTTAATATTGTTCATCAGATTTTTTAATTCCCTTGGTTTTTAGTTTCACTTGTTGATAGTTACGTGTTTGTTGTTCATAATTTTTATCTTTATCTTCTTCCTCTTCCTAAATAACCTCCTTTAGCAATTCATATAATTCTGGTTTGGCGGTGATGAACTCCTTTAGCTTTTTTTTTTTATTTGTGAAGCTCTTTATCTGGCCTTTGATTTTGAGTGAAAGCTTTGCTGTGTAGAGTATTTTTGGCTGTAGGTTCTTGCTATTCATCACCTTGAATTTTTCTTGCCATTCCCATCTGGCCTGCATGGTTTCTGTTGAGAAATCAGCTGACAATTGTATGGGTGCTCCTTTATAGGTAACTATCTGCTTTTCTCTTGCTGCTTTTAATATTCTCTCTTTGTCTTTTGCTCTTGGAATTTTAATTATGATGTGTCTTGGTATGGTCCTCTTTGGATTCCCTTTGTTTGGGGTTCTGTGTGCTTCCTGGACTTGTAGGTCTATTTCTTTCCCCAGGTGGGGGATGTTTTCTGTCACAATTTCTTCCAATATGCTTTCGGTATCTTGCTCTCTCTCTTTTTCTGGGACCCCCCATAATTCTGATGTTGGTTCACTTGAAGTTGTCCCAGAGGTTTCTTACACTATCTTTAACTTTCTGGATTCTCTTGTCTTCTTGCTTCTGTAGAGGAGTGTCCTCTGGCTCTTTATGTTCCAAATCTTTGGCTTGATTCTTGCGATCTTCCATTCTCTTTTTAGGACTCTGTATAATATTTTTTATTTCAGACAATGTATTCTTTATTTCTAGTTGATCCCTTTTTATTTCTAGTTGATCTATTTTCATATCCTCATAGGTCTCATTTATTTTATCAGCCTTTTATAGGAAATTCTTGAAAAACCTTATGAGTGGTTTTGAACTCAATGTCCATTCTTTTCTTTTCCTCCTTCACCTTCCATTGTGTCTTGCCTCTCCTCTGCATTTTAGCTTCTTCCCTGATTTGATGAAATAGTTTTGTGTGCTAGGTGTTCTGGTAGAGCACAGTATCACAGCCTTCCTAGTTACCTGAGGTGGACAGTCTTGGTGTAGCACTTTGTGGGCTGTGTTCAGTCTTGTTGTTAAGCCTTGCTTGTTGTTGGTATCTCTGGGAAGTGTTGATCTCCAAGCCAGTTGGCTGTGAGGATCAGCAGTGTCTCAGCTAGGAGGGCTTCTGTACTCTGCTTGGATGGGGCAGAGTCTCAGGGTGGCACAGACAAGCTTTGGTGAGTTCCGTAAGATTGGTTGCAGGCACTCGGATCTCTTTGGTATAGGTGCAGACAAACTTTGGTGAGTCCCGCAAGATTGGTTGCAGGCATGCACACCTCTTTGATATAGGCGCAGACAAGCTTTAGATTCATCCTTCCTTGGGAGAGTCCAATTTGGGGTGAATGAGAAAGCCAGCCTCAGGGAGGGTTTCCATGCTCCACTTGGATGGGGTGGAGTCTCGAGGTGGTGCCAACAAGCTTTGGTTTCTTGTCGGCCCTTCCCTGAGTCCCACAGTAATGACCACTGGCTTCACACACCTCCGAGAGATCTCTGCCCACTGCCTGACAGTCTGGCCTCTCCCTGACTGGGGCTGTTTATCAGAGCAATAGGGTGGTTCTGTTTTCCTCCTGAACAAGAAAGCCAGCTGCCTATTAGCTGTCCGCTCTCTCTGCATGCCTGGTGTAAGCCAGCCTCAAACTCAGCCTGCCCTCTCCACGCTGCGAGTAAGCCAGCAGCGAACTCAGGTGGCTGCCTTTTCTCTCACACAGATCTCTGCACCTTTACAGTTCTCAAGGTTCAGTATGCCTTCTCTCTCCTTCCTGAATGGTAGAGCCTCCTCTCAGCCAGCCGTCGGGCACTTCAAGGTGATGTTTTCCCTGTTTTCCAGCTCTAAATACAAAATTGTTGTGGTAGGCTGCATTCGGGTGTCTACCATGTGCCGCCATCTTGGTTTCTTTCGAGAGTGGAAATTTTTGAGCATGCCCCATTCCAAAGAGGCCATGGACTATGCTTCAGATAGAGTTGTCAGTGCTGACATTAGGCCAGGACTTGAGATTCAGTCTCATGGCCCCTTCCCAGCAGGTAGGCCTTCTTTCACAGAACACTGTCAGCTTTCTGAAGAACAGGATGACTTTGTGAATAGCATGGTCGTCAATGGCATAATCCTGAAATTACTTAGGAAAATCTGTTTTGTCTTGGGTTGCTTACTTTGCAAGAACAGGATGTGGTTAATGTGCTTAAAAGTGGTCACTGCTTCTCTCTGGTCTCCCTGCGTGGAGAAAGGCAGAACAGTCACCCTGCTAATTGCTCACCTGACCGGTTAGTAAAGGCTTCCTAAATTTTAATTTGGTCTGGGCTACAGTGTTCATTCACTTGCCTCCACTCCACAACAATGACCTCCTGGTTCCTATGTTGATGCTCAACCACTGAGCCACATTGACTGGGCATTCAGAAAATATTTTTATATACCTAAAACTTTTCCCAAAAATTCCTACCAAAGCTAGGTGTTGCCTTATAGTTTCTCCTCATGCTTTCTCCTAGGGAGATTTTGGATAATCTTTAGTGGTTTTGCATCAACTGATGTGGTGACATATTTCCTAGGGATCCCTGTGAAACCTGCTCCTAGAAGATGAGGCAGATGATGTATATTCTCACCAAGGGAGAACAATTGTACAATCCATCAGGTCTGCCCAGCTGTGCCAGCCCCTTGTTCTCCAGGGTACAGACCTGTGCCTGGCCAGGGAGAAGAGGTCAAGTGCAGTTCCAGGAGCATGTCTGGCACACCTGAGAAGAAACACAGGTAAAGTTTGCACTGTGTCTGTAAGAGTTTATTATCTGCTGTTCTTTCAGTGCCCAAGATGAAAATTCATGTACAAGTGACAGAGTGTGAAGAAGAGATTCCCAGTGATGGTAAGGAAATGGGAGAAGCAGAGCAGGAGTGGGGTGGGGGGTGGGGGGATGCCAAGCAAGTGTGTGATCTCAAAATTAGGCAGAAGGTACCTTTGGCCTGACCCTGAGTGACTCTGGTGCCCCAGAGTTTCCCCATCCTAAGACAAGGTGGCTGTAATTTAACACTGCTGATCCACAGCTAAGGCCTGCCCTGGGGGTGGAGGAGGGAGGATGGGAATGTAAATTCCTAGGCCCTCATGCTGTCTGAATGAGGTGAGCAAAGGGCTCCTGGGAGCTGAAGGTAAATCCCCAAAGGAGAGCCTTGATGCCGCCATTATTCCTTGGAAATAAACACATGGATCCTCTTCAGTTCCTTGCATCTTGTATATCAGATATTATCCTGGGGCTGTGTGTACACACAGTGTCAACTCCTGGGAATTCAAGTCAATGCACACCTCTGAGTCTCCTTAACTTGACTGTATACACTATGCAGAGTAAAATAACAAAAAAGGCAATGTTTAACCAAGGCAGTAAACTCATCTCATCTTGGCCAACCAATCTCCTTGTAATAGTGCAGTATCATGGACTCCAATTAAGGATACTTGAGCTCTTCACAAACAGAAATATCAGTGAACTTAAACTGCAATTTAAATTGCTTGATTGGACTTCTTTGTTGCCAAGAATTCTGAAGTCAGGTATGGATTCAGAAGCCAAGTTGGGTGTGACTGATTAGCAATGTCTGCCAGATGCGAATCAGAGGGCAAGATGAGTGTGGTCAATTAGTGATATCTGCCAGATGTGAATTCAGAGGGCAAGATTAGTGTGATTTATTAGTAATGTCTGCCAGTTGTAAATTCAGAGGGGAAGATGTGTGTGATGGATTGGTGATGTCTGCCAGGAGCCTGGGAACCGGGAGGGTGGGCCCTTGAACCAGAGGGGTTCCCTCTTTCTTTCCTCTGTGGTCAGAGCTCCTAGGGGGCAACTTTACTTTAGTCCACGTCTTTAGCTCCACTCGTTGATCACAAAGACATTTTCTTTTCCTTTTTAAGTCTCTCCCTCTTCCTTTCTCCCTTCCCTGTTTTATCTCACTTTGGTGCTTTTAGGTTTTTTATTCTACAAACACTTTGCAGTCTTTGTGACATGGACTCATTCAGGACATGTTTACAGTACTTAATGACATCTCCCTGAGAAATAATGAGAATGCCTTTAAAGGTTGTCCTCCTCGGGCGCACGCAGGGGGACGGAGCGCCAGGCCTGCGAGGAAGCTGAGAGTCCGGGGGGTGGGGGTGGTAAGGGGGGGGATTGACTTAATTTCTTTTCACCACATGGAATGGAGTGTCTGGATGATATGACCTAAATGCATGGCCTAAAAACCAATTAATTCTGAATTGTGAATTTGTGAGCGCCTCAAACTGTGTGCGGAATTCTTGATGAGGCAGACAATGCCTACCTGGCTTATTTGCAAAATGTGAAGACTTTTCCACATAACTATACCTAATGGTTCATTATTAAAGTGCAGCCTCAATTATATTGTACCACAGCTCCAAGGCCTGTAGTGGCTCCCTGTGATTTCCCATTGAAATTCAAGCCCTTGCCCTGGCTTGTCCAGACCTCAGCAGCAAAAGCCTCCCAGTCTAAGGTTGAATTCCCCCTCGGGGTCCTCTAATGCTGCTTTCAGAGTGGACCTTTGGGTCCATGGACTCAACACAGATAGTCGTTTTCTTCAAATGAGATGCATGTCACAGTTGGTATGCAGTCAATCAGATAACGAGTTTTTGCCACAGAATTAAGAACATGCTCAGTTTTCCTTCCCTAATGGCCTGTGAAATCCCCCTGTTGTGCATTTATTTAATCTACATCCTCCACTTGTTAAATTAACTATAATTTTATTGTATTCTAAAGGTGATTTTTTGTGGGAAGCAAAAATTAACCAGACTTAGAACCTGCACCAAATAAGAAAAAGTTGGGAGAAAATGGAAATAACTGTTAACACAGAGCCACATGTGGTGACCATCAATAAAACTATCACTAAAACATTCAGAACACATAGGAGGTACCTGGAAGTGTGTGTGTACGGGGGTGGCGAGCATGTGCCAGTGTATTGTGCAGAAGTGCCTGAGGTGGGGGTGTGTGGTGGTGCATGAGGTCTGTATGTGTGGGTGTGTCTTGGTGTATGTGCTATGTGTGTGCTATATGTGCATATAAATGTGTGTGTGTGGTGGGTGGTGTATGTATGAACAGGTTGTGATAGTAATGTGGTGGTAGTATCTATGGTATGTGATATGTGTGTGATAGATAAGGTGTATATTTGTGTATGTAGTATAAGTATTGTATACTTATAAGTATTGTGTCTGTGCATATGAAGTATATGTGCATATGGTGGTATATATGTCCTTGGATATGTGTATTTTATGTATGTGTGGGAAATGTATATGCATTGTGTGCCTAGGTCAGTGGTTGGCAAACCATGGCTCGAGTGCCACATGTGGCCCTTTGGCCCTTTGAGTGTGGCTCTTCCACAAAATACCACATGCAGGTGCAAATGTACAGTGTGATTGAAACTTTGTGGCCCATGCGCAGAAGTCGGTTTTTGGCCTGGGTGAGTCTATTTTGAAGCAGTAGCATTAGAACACCCAAGGGGCCAAAGAGCCACATGTGGTGCAAGAGCCGCATGTTTGCCAACCACTGGCCTAGGATATTATAGTGATGGTGGTGGTGGTATATGTGGTGGGATATGTGTACAGTAGATAGTGTGTGTATATTGTGTATGTTGTATGTGATGTATATGTTGTGTGTATTGTGTGTGTGTGTGTGTGTGTGTGTGTGTGTATGTGTGTGAAATCTTTTTATGGAGTAGGAAATACAGATGTAGGATTAGTGCTGGGAGAAGGAAAGGTGGAGAGCAAATGAACTGAAACCAGAAGCAGCAGCCTCTGTTTCTTCTACACACTCTGTTTTCCAATCAACTCATGAAGCACTTCTCACTTGTTCTTTATCGTTCACAAATGAGAGGAAAGTTGGCTTACAGTTCATGGGCCAAACTGGAGAAACTTCCAGGCTCTGACCTGGCCTTGACCAAGGCATTGTAGAAAGGGCAAGAAGAAAGAAGAACCAGAGTAAGTGGCCAGAACAGAGTTGTGAGGCTTATCTGTGATGTGGCAGGCTTGTTTGGTTGGTTGGTTGGTTGTTGCTGTCAAAATCCCTAGAAAGAACCTTCATTTCCAATTGGTCAGCTCAACTGCAGTCCCTTTGTGCCTGCCTGACCCAAAGCCTGTTCATCTGGGCCCCAGAGGTCAGCTGGCTGAAGGTTGGCTGGACCCTCAACTACTCTCTTATGCCAGGAAAACACTTTTTTGGGAGAATGGGTGGTGGGTTTGGTTTGAGCCTCACTGACCCTTTTCTGCCTCCTCCTCCTCCTTCTCTATTTCTTTTTGGAGGAAAAAAAACAAAACAAAACCATTTCAGAGCTTTGCTGAATTTACCCATGAAGACTCAACCAATAAATTCCTAACTTGAAAGATTAAAGACATTTATGTACAATGTACAAAAAGAAAAGTCTTTCTTACATCAGAGTCCTGGTGTTTGTATAGCTTAACCAAACAGAGAATAATGTTTGAAAGACAAGGACTGACACAGACATTTCTTGTTTTCTAAAACTAGGCTCAATTACTCAAAAAATGTTGCCTGCTTTGTTGTTTTTAAATGCTTTTATCTTTCCTGATTTATGGCGGTTCCCTGTAGAGAAATAGATCTCTCCTTAACCACCTTAGGCAGGTGTATCTCTTTAAGCACAGTCCCCAGGGTCATTTGTCAGCTGCACTCACTCAGAGCCAGAAGTGTTCATCATCGTTTTCTTGTGTGACTGAGTCAGCAGGTCTATTTCATCATATATGCTGAATTCTATGTGACAACCAAGGAAAAAATAAAACAAAAATTGGAGGACAATGACCAGGATCTGAATTCAGAGACAAGGGAAAGAAATTCATGTTTATCAAATGTTTAGTTAGGGGCCAGCAGCAGGGCAAAAAATATTTCCATTATTTTTCATTCTTGGGAAAATAAAGTGTGACATTGGGCAAGTTACTGAATCTCCTTTTTAAAAAAAGTTATCTGTAAAAGGTAAATGCATTAAAAATGAACTACCTAGTATAACATCATTAAGTGTTTGTGACTTTTTCTGTTATATTTCCCATGACTACCATGTTGAAAATTTTCTTTCAAACTCTTTAATCCCATTACTTAAAAGATGCTTTGAATTTTATTAAATGAGTAAATAAATGTATGTCTAATTTTAAAGAGAATTGATGAAGCATTGTTGTATGGGAAATATAAATGGCTCGCTCTCTCTTTTTTATTTTGCTACTTTTCCTTTAAAATCAGCAAATCACCTGTATCATCTTACATATGATCTACCTGTTTATAAAATTGCAAACCTGAAATATAAGAAAGATCATGGAGTATGAAGACTTGGATTGAGAATCAAAGCAGCAAAGTGCTTTAAAGATGTTATTTATCACCTGATGCAAAAGAGGCAACACAGGATTCCACAGGAATCATTAAAAAAGGTGACTGTCATCTTATAGTCTGGCATAGTCTTTTTTTTAGCCATTTTCCAGGTGGGTGTTTTGAACTGAGTCTCACTAACGGGAAGTAAGTTCTTGGCATCATCAAGAGTGAGGAATGGAATACTTGGTCTTGGCAAAGTTGACCAACTCCAAAAGCCAAGCTGTCAACTCCCCTGTTTACAGAGCTGCATTTTCAGATTAAAATTATTAATGGCTCTGGAATTTCTCTAAGTTTGAGCATCTCTTCTGCAGTTGAGGATCTCTTAAGAATCTCTATACTTTGTCCACATTAGATATAAAAAATGACATATAGGAAACTTTTGCTTGCTCCAGGAAACAGCAGCAGCAATTTGAGGAGATGATAGATGGGCGGGGAGTGTTGGTCTTTTAATAATTTGAGAATTGGTGGGGAGATAAGTGATTGGATCACTTTAGTGTTTGTAGATAAGCAAACAGATGAGGTGTTCCTCTCTGCAGGGCATGGCAGTGAGGTGCTTAGAGCATCATGCCAGCATGCAAAAAGATGCAGATAGAGTCTAACAGGCAATTTCTGCCATGGCTTCAGTTCTTTATTAGTTCTTGCAGAGTAGGGCTGGGACTGCCTTGCTTTGTGTCTGCTCCATTGGGCAGCCCTTGTCTGTACGAGTTGTGAGAGAAATCCTGTGTGAGAGACACACACACAGGAATCATGTCCACGGGGACTGGTAGTATGCCTGCCCCTCTCTGATCCAGTCATCTAATCATAGAAGTCCCTTCCTTAAAAGGAGAGGGGCTGCTTAGGAGAAGGGTTAGGAACTGTCTTCACTTTACTGCATGAACTGGGCTGAGCCCATGGAAGAGCTTACAGATCAAGGATTAAGCTTGGAGCTTGGCTGAACAACTGGTGTGGAAACTTCTCAAAGGTTCCTTCAAGATCTTAACTTTTCTGTGATTGGAACAGACAAAGATCTTGGTAGACCAAAGGTTTCACCTTTTACTATGAAACTACCTTGGGAAAGAACTCAGATTTCCACGGTTCTCAAACTCTTTGATCTTTGAGACTCTTTACATTATTAAAATTATTGAAATCCCCAAAGAGCTTTTATTCATGTGAGCTACATCTATTGATGGTGATACTTAGCTTATTAGAACTTCAAACTGAGAGAATATAAAAACATACACATTTATTTATTAATTCATCTTGAAATAAAAATAATAAGTCCACTAAATGTTAACATGGATACCGTTTTTTTTTTTAAAAGCAACAACTATATTTTCTAAACAAAAACATTTAGGGAGAAGAGTGAAATTTCCTATCTTTTAGTGATCTCCTCACTATCTGGCTTAATAAAGACCAGATTCTCATATCTGTTTCTGCATTCAGTCTGTTGAATGCTATATTATTGGACTGTTGCTGAGAAAATAAAAGCTATTTTAATAACCTTTTCAGATAAATGTGGATTAAAAAAATAGCACACTAAAGCCTACTAAGTGGTAGTTTTTTTGAGGTTAGTTTCTATGTGTCACATCTATTTTTAATCCTTACCTGAGGATATGATTTTTTTTTTTGGAGGAGTGGGAGAGAGAGGGAGAAAGAGAAAGAGAGAGAAAACTATCAATTGGTTGCTTTCCATATCCAATCTGACTCTGGATAGAAATGAAACCCACCCAGCCAGTGCAAACTTGTCATATCTTAATCTTACAGAATTTCCTTACTAAATAAAGGGGAGTTTATTCCATTGTGTTTATTTTGAAGGTTGGGGCTAATCAGTCCTGTGCTATGCTATATGGAGAGCCCCTTGACTACTGCTTCGCTCAATCTCTCCTGCCATTGCAAACTTGGATTTGGTTCAGTGCTGTATTGACTAAAATGACACCTGGAATCAGATGGGAAAGAGCCCAAGCTTTGTTAGCCTTCTCACCTCATTTACCCTATGGTTTATAAACCATCAGGGTAACAAAGTCTTTCAGAACTGGACTCAGTAACTGCCAGGTTCCCTAATTTGGAAAGAGCATTGATGCTCTATAGGAACAGAATGAAGAATCAACCCTTCATTATGTAAAATAAAATGTTCACTGGACAATAATGGAGCACGTGAATAATGCCCAGAAGACATTAAAGGCAACTACAATTGTACAGTAAACATAGTGGCTATAATGTGAACTTTCTTTGTGTGCAAAAGATCTATTCTCTGAGCACCTGCCCAGGACTCTCATTTTGCCTGGACCCTGTGTCACACAATAGGGACAATTACTATATCCATTCCCTTCCTTTACAGTTTCTCTCCCTCCTGTCTTTGGACAATTGTTTCCCAACCTTCCTGACTGTGTAGATGTGTGTGTTACCAACTCCACTATTGCCATTTGTCTGAAGTAACATCATGAAGTTAAAGAAAAATAAATTTATTAACAGCCCATCCATTCTGCCTCAGAACACTGATATCTCATTCCATACACCCATATGCCACAGAAAACAAGCCAACCTGGGCATGCGCAGGCTTCTTCTGTCTTCATCTAAGTGGGAGGCTCAGTGTAGAGTCACTGGGAAGATTTGACAAATGACTCTTCCAGTTATTTTATCCACCTAGGGTGTGCTAGTATGCATTCCCTTCAACACTTAGCAAAGCCCTAGCAGTACTTTCCTAAAGGTATTGAGCAATCTGGCCACCAAAGCATCTTTTCTTTATCCAAAAATTACACCTCAAATTTTCATCTTTTTTCTTGCTCTGGTTTGTTTCCAGGAAATAGATCTGTGTTTGTGTGGTTCTAGCTTCTGGGGAACATGCTTGCACTTACTAAGTAGATGGACCTCCTGGTAGAGATGTTATCTGAAAATAACTAATGAATCTCTGAATGCCTTATCAGCGCTTTGCTGCCATTGAACTGGTACAGATTTGCAAGAGACACATTTACCTCAAAATGCGATGAACACACATCCATTTATTTTGGGTTCAAGCCAAGAAATTAATCTGTTTTGTTTGCAGGTAAAATAACTGCAAGTTCAGACAAATGAGGATCTATTTTAAGTACTTTTGTTCTTTGAATTACAAGAGATATGACTTTGTGCTGCTTTGCTTGGGTACTTTAAACTTGGGGAGGCTACTAGGCCAGTAGAAGTCTCTGGAGGAAAGAAAGTCCTTTCATCATGGACAGGGCCAAATGCTGAAACATAAAAGGCTTGACTATTAAAAGTCAGAGTTCACTGTCCAGTATGTGATTGGGTCCAAGTGCCCACTGTTTGGGGAATGATTCCTATTGGTATTTAACATCCCCTCCCCACCATGATGTTTCCAGGAAAAACTGCTAATGTTGAGCAATGGAGGTTGGCCTAAATCTGAAAGGTTACTCTGCTGTGCTTTCCTGAGAACAGCCCAATTGTCAATAGGACTGTCCCCAGAGAGCACTGATCAATATGTGCTCCAGAGGCAGGATCATCCCAATCAGAAGGGGAGGCCAGGGTAGACTGAGGCCTGGGTAGTCTCAGGTCTCACTCCTTATATTTGCTGCTTATTGAGAGATAATTGTCTTTTTTAATTTGTTAAAGAACAGCATTGAACATCTTCTATGTATTGAGGGAACTTATTGAAAAGATTCCTGACCCAAGCCTGTATGTTGGGAAGATATAACTTCTAAGTTGAGTCCTAAACGATTAATGTTAATTAGCATTGGTATTTAGTTTCTCTAAAAGCAGACTCTGAAACAAGGATGTGAGGACAGGGTGTTTATTTTGGGAGGTGATGCTGGGAATGCCCAGGAGCGGAGGGGTAACCGAGACAGGGAAGGAAAGGAGGCCAATGGAAGGTTTGTCATCGTCAGGTATGATGACTGTGGATAACCAGAGGTCCATGCTGCTGAGGGTCTCAGAGTAGTCCCCCATGGGGAAAAAAAGGTGGGGTGTTTGTGCACCAATAATTTTCTGGAACTAAGACCTGCCCTGTAGGATTGCATAAGCTCTGAAAGCCTAAGTATTGCAGGTTATTAGAATTGGATGATGTCACAAGAGCACATGCAGGAATGGCTACTTGGTGGCCCAGGGCACTTGGGCATCTCCTGGAGGGACTCAGGAGACATGAGCTACAAACCATTCCTGGCAGAGGGAGCAGCCCAGAAACCATGGGCTTAAGGAACACAGACGGTTAGCTAAAATGGCAAACGGGGGAAATCTGATTTAGAGGCAGAGCCCCACAGTCTTCCTGGTGATAACTTCCCTGCTGGCAGCTTTCCCAGGCCCCTGGGGAAAGCTGGGGTTGATTTCTGGTAAGAACTCAATCCAGTTTGTCTTTAGCACCTCCCTGTCAGTGGATTTGCATCTGCCTCTGGGTTTATACATATATGTATACCTATCATCTCTGAGATTTTTCAGGAGCAAGAGGAACTTGGTTTAAAAAATAACAGCTGTCTTTGGGTCTAGAGTGAAACAGTACTCTAGCTTCAGATGAAAGGTTGGCCTTCCTGACCATGAGGTGCTCTCATTCGCTGCTTTTCATTGGCAGGACTCCATGTGCAGGTCAGCCCACTGGCCTCCTGCCTGCCCCTCAAATGGCGCCAGATGGAGGTCCCACACAGGCTTTTGCTGCTGCTGCAGCTCTTTCTCAGGGAAGATCCTGCCTGGGATCATTCCATGGTGGCACCTGCTTTTAAGTCTCAGAGAGGCCTCCTCTGACCTGCTGACCTCAAAGAGCCTTTGACCCCTTATGGTTTTATTTTCTCCATACCACCTATCACTCTCAACAGGATATATTCATGTGTTCACTTGTTTCTTTTCTGCCTCTTTTTCTTTAGCAGGGGCTTTGTGTTGTTCACCATTATATCCCCAGCACTTGGGACACATTGCTGAATAAATGAATGTATAAGTGAAAGCATAAATGAATGAATGAATGAACAAATTAATTAATAAATATAATTTCCAGGGCAGTATTTGCCACAGAGAGAATTCAGTGAAGTGAAACATTTTAATCCATTGTATTAAAAGGAGAAATTAGTGTGAAGTCTACCACAGAAACCTTTTGTCTGATTATAGATTTATCTTCCTGTTGATAACTATTTTCTTTCATTTGGTTTTTGTCCTGAGTTCATAACGTATTAATTTTCTTTTCTGTTGTCATTTTCCTTTTTTTCTCTCTCTTTTGTTCTGGACTGCTCAGGGCTCCCTCCTTACAGTAACTGTCAGGACAAGAAACACTGGGGCAGCGATGATTGATGCCAGGTGACTCCCAATGATTTTTTGTGCCTGTGTTTATTTAGCAGGCTTAAGTTTCACTTAATCCCAAGCAAAGGTCCAGGATGTGGACTGAGATCCACAGCCCTGAAAAGGGCCTGGAGGCTGGGCATGCTTTGGTAAGCATTGAGATTTTAGATTCTCATTTAAATGGGTCAGGCTGGGCCCACCCAAGGGGCCTGCTTCTTTCTCCTCTAACAGAGCTGCTAAAACTCTTTTACCAAACATTCACCTGCTGTGGGCCCAGTGAGCTCATCACTGCAGACAGCTTCCTGCCACTGGAAAACCTGGCATGTCCTCTCACCTTTCACAGCATTGCCCAGAAGGACCCCAACATGTTCCCCTGACTTAAAGAGGTGGATGATCAAATTGACACCCCATCATGTGTACTTACGAATTCTATCACATGTTATAGGTATTTATTTATTTACTAGAGGCTTGGTGCATGAAAATTCAGGCACTGAAGGGGGGTGTCCCTTAGTCGGGCTTGCCCTTCTCACAGTCCAGGAGCCCTAAGGGGCGGGAGGCAACCTGGTGATCAGGGGAAGGCGATGCCCCATCATACCTCTGCTGCTGCCACTGCCAACAGTGCAAGACTCAGCCAGCTCTGGTTACCTGGGCCTCGGGTGGCCCTGGGCAACTGGCAACCAACATCTGAGGCTTGCCTGTGCCTCAGGCTGGCCCTGGGTGGCAGGGGCTGAGGGAACTGGGGGACTCCAGAGGCAGGTGCACAGAGTGGCCTGGCCCATCTGGGAGTGGGCTCTGCCTTGCTACACACCTGCCACCCCAGCAGGGCTGAGAGGATTGGGCACCACCAACTTGTAGCTGTAGGCGCCACCATCTTTGAGGGTGTGGCAGTCAATTAGCATATTCCCTCTTTATTAGATAGGGTTATTTCTATTTATTTATTTATTTATTTATTTATTTATTTATTTATATATCTATTTATTTTTATTTTTTAATGTTTAATTTCTCTTAATTTTTAAATAACCAAGTGCTTTCGCTTTCATACCAGGTGACAGTGTAATTTGCAAGGCCCTGTCACTGGGACTCTGACACCTGGACCATGGTGGCAAACCTCCTGGAAGTTTTCAAAAGAAGACATGTCATCTACACGTGCAAAATATTTTTATTGCTAAGTGTTGACAACTAATTTGATTTTAAAAATATATACAGGCTAAAGGACAGGTCAGTGGACTTCCAGCCCCTTACCTGGGAAAGCCTGCCATGTGCTCTGTCCATGTAATTTCATTTTAAATATATCTTTTTTTTCACCTATTTTATTTTTAATATTAATAAAAAATACCACCTTATTGTAGAAAACATTTCTTGTGGGAAATACAGATAGATGAAAATAGAATTTTACAATTCCCTGTAAGTCTCCTCGCTTGGGGAAAACCACTCTAACCATCTTAATATCTGAGGCTCCAATCTTACACTGACTATTGATGTGACATGTCACTGTATTAGCATATGCCTCGTTGTGAATTCTGGTTGGACTCCTGTAGAAAGTGTCTGATGGGGGCATTTGGAGAAGAAATTGCCCTAAGTTGTGTTAAGGGTGGATGTCAAAATCATCGAGGGCACAGAAGGCCAGGTTAATTTCAGAAGTGAAGAGAAAGGAGCAGTTGAGGAAGCCCTGTGTTCGAGGACTTCGGCAGATGGAACACATCTGATTTCACCCTGTTCACTGACTTCATTCGGGCTGATACCAGGCTTCCTTTGGCCCTGGGAGTACAAAAAGGGTCTCAGATTTGATTCCTGGTCAACTGCATATACTTCGATTGGGGTTCCATCCCTAGCCATGGTCAGGTCACATATGAGAAGCAACCAATTTATGTGTCTCTCATGCCAATGTCTCTCTCTCTCTCTCTCTCTCTCTCTCTCTCTCTCTCTCTCTCCCCTCCTTCCCTCCCTCCCTCCTTCTCCCTCTTTTCCATTTTCTCTAAAAATCAATGGAAAAAATGCCATCTGGTAAGAGTAAAAATAAAAAATAAATAAATATTAATCTGTGCACATCCTATATAATAAAAGCCTAATATGCTAAGTGCGCAGTCATCTGGTAGGTCATTCAACCAAACAAAGCATAATATGCTAATGATTTTCTAAGGCCACTCAACCGCTCACTATGATGTGCACTGACTATCATGGGGCAGACAGTTGACTGGTAGGTTAGCTTGCTGCTGGGGTCTGGCTGATCAGGACTAAATAAGACGGGTTGGACATGCCCTGGAGCCCTCCTGCAGTTCTTCCCTGGCTGGCCAACCTCCTGTGTCCCTCTCCAGCCCTGATCATGCACCAGTGGGGTCACTCAGCCTGGCCTGAGTCCTCTCAAAATCCGGGTTGAGAAATACTCCCCTCCCCCAAGTGCATGACTTTTGTGCACTGGGCCTCTAGTCTTATATAAAGAACTGTGAAAACATAACAATGGGATCAAATCCTTAGCATACATTCTTTTCCAGAGTGATGGACAGGGGTGTCTGTCAGTGCAGAAGCCACTCAGGTGCACCATTGAATTCCCCTTCAAGTAAGGACTCTGTCCAGCTATAAGGACTGGGGTTAGTTGGCAGCCTCCAGACATACCTCAGCTCTTCAGCTCTTCTAGGCCAGTCAATGAGTGAGCAAGACAGGAGTATGGATGCTTAGTGACTCCTGCTTGCTGTGAGATTCTTCTAAAGGACATTGACTTTGCCAGGTCTGCACTGTGTCCAATGGCCCCGAACCATGCTTTCCCTCTCTCTTTTACTCTACTGCCTCCCAGTAATTGATTTGCACACTTAACTCTCTCACAGTCTGCTTCCCAGAGAACCCAACCTGCAGGAGTGACACTAATTCCTAAAATTGTTTATGATCAGTGAAAGGAAGGTGGTCCTTTCCATGACCTTACACTGGCTTGGAGACTTATCTATTTATAAACTACAGTAAGTGCCAGGTTTTTTGTTTGTTTGTTTGTTTTTTGTGTTTTTGATAACCTTCAAAATTAGAGACTTCCTAAGTGAGACACAATAAAATTTATGGAGCAAAATAGCTTGTGTCCTTTCTACCTTGTTCCTTCCCTTAACCAAGCATTTTCCTTTACTCATTCAATCACAGGTAACAGTTTTGATAGCCTGTCTTTTTCTTGAATATCAAATTATTATGCCCTCCCTCCCCCCCAAAAATTAATAACTTATCATTTGCTTTTATACCCTTTAGCTCACTGACTGTCACTATGCCAGGCAAGTTAGGAAATCACTCCCAAGAGGTTTCAAAGAGAAGATTCAGAGAGCCCAAATGACTTGCGAAGTCCTTGCTCATAGACATTTAAAGATGGGAATTTGAACCTAGTTCTTTCAACACTAAGTTTTGAAACCCAAAGTCTTTACCCAGATGGGGATCTCACTCCGTAAACTCCAGCTGAGGCCTGACAGGGTGACTTCACAGCCCTTGTTATAAGGCAGTGCTCTACCTTTTGGTAATGCATGTTGGTCCCCAAGTTGGGGTGGGGTGGGGTCGGGTCACTCTCATGAAGCAAAGACAACCTGGCAATGGCTTCAGTTTCCACCTGGAGACAGGGCTGGATGCTACTCAGGTTGCCTCACACACCTCATTTTGTGCTCTAATGTTGCTCCTCTGAGGGCATGCAGACCCTACTCTAGTTGCTAGAGAGCTTTTTAACATCCTCCACAGAGCAACTGCTTCTGTGCTGGAGGTGCATCTTCCTCAAGTTAGTAAAAAAGTCAAACCAGCTGAAACCGGTTTGGCTCAGTGGATAGAGCATCGGCCTTCGGACTGAAGGGTCCCGGGTTCGATTCTGGTCAAGGGCATGTACCTTGGTTGTGGGCATATCCCCGGTGGGGGGTGTGCAAGAGGCAGCTGATCCATGATTCTCTCTCATCGATGTTTCTAACTCTCTATCCCTCTCTTTTCCTCTCTGTAAAAAATCAATAAAATATATATTTTTTTAAAAAAGTCAAGCCATTCTAGTTTCCTACTTAAACCCCCCACAGAAAGAGACCCAATCTCATGCACAAAGCCAAGGCCAAATGCACTGGGACCTGTTCCAAATGGCTGTACATTAGAACAGGCTAGAATGGACTCGGCTTTTTAACTGAACCATAAGGGGCAATGGGGAGCCTCTGCAAGAGCTCAGAGAGAGAGGGGTGCTCCTTAAGCTGCCAGGCCAGGAGGGCGCTGCGTTTCATTCCCCTGACAATGGTGTCATTACACGGCTTCTCTAACTCACTCAACTACAGAAACAAAGGAGGATTTTCCCTGGAAGGATGTTCAGGGTGACCCCGCCCTGTTCTTGTGTATTTCCCCAACCCCAAACTAAGCGAAAGGAACAGAGAGAGATGTGGGTTCATTTCTTCATGCGCTAAAATTAGAAATGAGATGGCTGGAATGAAAGTATTTTCTTTTCGTCCTGAGCAGAAAACTATGAACCCCTTTACTGTAGTTTACACTAAAGAAAAATGGAGTGTGGCTTTTAGAAGTTTGTTCAAGTTACAGAAAACACATGTACACACACATTCATGTATACACACATACAAATACAGAGGGGCTTCATTTCTTTCTTTTTTTAAAAAAATATATATTTTATTGATTTTTTACAGAGAGGAATAGAGAGTTAGAAACATCAATGAGAGAGAAACATTGATCAGCTGCCTCATGTTCACCCCCTACTGGGGATGCATCCGCAACCAAGGTACATGCCCTTGACCAGAATTGAACCCGGGACCTTTCAGTATGCAGGCTGACCTCCATCCGAGCCAAACTGGGTTCAGCTCTATTTCTTTGTCATACCTTTCTTCTCGACAGTTTACCAACCAGAAAATCAGAGTCTGTCTGCATCCATTATATTACTAGAAATTCACTCCTAGAAACATCTTTTCTCCAAGTATCCTTTTTTTTTCTTTAACTAAAAATTGGTAGGGCTGCACAATGTATGGAAATAATTCCCAAAACTCCAAATATTTATTAGCAGGGCAAGCTGCTGGCGACAACATCTGACACCACCCTTGGTGGGCTGGAACCCCGTTCTTCCTGGTAATGGGTGGATGGAGAGAGAACTGTTGAACTGTTTACTACTTCAAGATACTTTCAAAGGTAACAAATCTACAAATAGCACAGAAAAAAAGAACCTTCCATAAGGTGGCTTAGAATCGGGAGAGAAAACTCAAACAATTTTAGCCTCCAAAAGTCAACATTGGACACCCTTCTACTAAGGACCTACAAACAAACAGAGTTACTCTGTACACACATTAACAAATGCCACTCCATGTGCGGCGACTTTCACCTTGCAGGGTCACAGGTTCACACATGCCTCTGCACAGGACCAGCAGGTTTCAGAACCCACCGGCTCTGTCTCCCGAGAACGTTCAGTTTTAGGACTTTTGAAGCTGGTTTGTTTGGGGCAGAAGAGGGAGGGGGAGAAACTCTAATTCAGATGGGAACTGGGGTGCACTGGGCCCTCAGAGCAAGCCATACTCAAATGTGTGCACCATTTGTCTCCCATCTCCTCACAGTCCGGCGAGACAGTGTAACAGACAGATGCCTCTCGTGCCCAGACATCCCACATCCCACATAATTAAAAAGCAGAGGGTTACTCTTCTTAAAAGTAAGTCATTAGTAAGAGAAGAAAAATTTATCATCTTCACCTCCTACTCAGGCCTAGAAAAGCCAGTTTTTGGCTTTCTATCCAGCCATTGAATAATATGAGTAAGAAAATAAATTCGCATAGTTTCTTTTTTTTGTCTATTTTATGAGGGATGCAATCCCCTGCTATTTAAAGATGGCCCTATTTTAATAAGCCAAGCCTTTGTTTAGTATAAATAAGGCTCCTTGGTTTCTCAGACATTTAGCTAGAAACAAGAGACTGAGTGATTTAATTGGATATTCAGGGATATTCAGTTTTCTACCCCAGCATTAAGAGTAGTCTACACACTCGTATGCCTAGGGCTTACTGGGCCTTCCAGTTCCTTCCAAATAGTACCTACCAAAGGCAGCACACATGGAAAATGACTAAAAAGGCATGCCTGAAAAACTGCTCTCCCTCAGATTTCATGTGATCATCCATACACTTTATACAATCAAAACCACTGTTAACTCTGAGTTTTTAAGTTTGAAAAAATAAAGTCACTCTTTGCATAGCATATTAAGAGGAAGTAAAATAAGGAATTGGCCACAGGTTCTTTTTAGCCCATGCCTTTCAATGTAATTATGCGAATAGGCAACATTTGATTTTGCCATCAATAGCCTGTAGCCCTTTTATAAAGCTGGGTCTTGGCTCCCATTGATTTTTATGGCGAGCTGCACAAACTTAGTCATGCATATTAGAGTTTCATGCCACAAAGAGGAGAAGATGACTCCAATGAGAGGTGCATATCAGCTTTTAGAAACCACACAGGGGAAAGCAATGCATGTCTTCAGATTATTTTAACTGACTGAAAAACAATAACAACTCATAACATGTGGGAGAGAAAAACATAAACCTTAGTTTTTGCAATGACAACATGGAATGCTCCATGTCACTGGAAGGATGCTTCTCAAAGATGATTTTTACACTTGTACATATTTTTCCCAGAGAATTCTGGGGAAAGAAATGCCTCAAAAAAAATAGCCTCCTAATTGTAGTTGGCTTAATACCGCTGCAAGAAAGTCAATAGCATGCCTAGCTCAGGTGGCCTTGGGCTGCTCCCTCCCAGTGTCTGATAAAGCTCGACTCTTCCCGGATCAAGGTATTAAGGTTTGGGTTATTTGTATTGATTTTATGTGCTGCTACGCCACACCAGTCATGCTCATACCTCCGATTCACAAATTCCTCTTTAAAATGTCACCGCAGCTTATTTCCTCTGCCATCCATCAATACTGTGGCCAGCGGAGCTGGTTGTTAACCCTGAGGGCAGTGGTCTTATTTGATGCACCCCTGGGCCCTGCAGATCCCCACTTTTTACAGATATTAACAATAGAGGAGTGCTTTTAGGGAGTAGTCATTAAGGTTCTTTTAAACAAACAAACAAACAAACCCCTAAATAAATAAATAAATAAATAAATGGGGCATATTTTGGGATATTTTTCATTCAGAAGAATTTTCTGAAAACCCTTGCAAATGGATAGGCCCTCTAGTGGTTCCCAAGTGTGCGGGGGGCGGGGGGGATAACAGAAGGCCTCATCAGACAATATTTGACACCATTTGCAAGCACAGCCATGCCCACAAACAGGTGTATGCAAGGGGATGTCCATAGCTGAACACAGCTGTTACTGCCTAAGTCCATACCTTCAATTCTACTTGTAAATCTTAAAGAAACTTTGTCTTAGATGCTGATAATTTGGGGACAATAAAGATGTTCCCTGGAAGTTCTACACTAAGTCTTTCTCAATAAAATACATAAAACTGAGCCGTCTAATAAGTTTAAACACACACTCTCCTTCTTTGAGTGGAGTATAAATAACTAGCTTCACTGGAAGCCAAACAGAAATCTACACACAGGCCCGGGCACTACTGTATTTATCAGTCTACGGTGATCCTTTAACAAACATGCAGTGGGGTAAAAATAAAACACATGTTTTCCCTTATTTCTCCGCAAGCGCTTACTTAAGGTTTTATTATATTTGGCCATGGGACATTCAGTAAACTTGCTGATGATATCAAAGAATTATTTTACAAACAGTAAAAGTTACACTATTGACACCTCCAAATTCTGGAGTATTTACATTGTGTTAGGTGCACACTTGCTCAGGGAGATTAACAAACATTACTAGAAAGGCTGTGGCCAAATCCACCCTGGTTGTTTATAAAACCTTTACAACTCATCAGCTTCCACTAACACACTGGCACTGTTCAATTACCATCAGTTTTAGAGAGCCTTAGCAAAACATCCAGTGCCCATGTAAATAGACAAATCTGAAAACTAGCTGGTCTGTTGGCTTACATACTGTAGGTAATGTTTTCTTTTGCTCAAATTTGTTCTGGAAACTAATCACGCTCTGATAAAGCCATCTGCAAATATGAGAAAGATTGACACCCACATGTCAAAGTTTACACAGCCTGACCAAGTGTACATATAGTACAGATGATGTAAGGGCTCCGCTGTGCAGAGCTTCCCCGGGGCCATGTTGGAATGGAACTTGGAGGATAAGAATGCAGGCTCCACAGTCCATGTTAAAGCAAAACCAGCCAGGTTTATGGACAAGCTAAAACTCTTGCAAAAGAATGGGTGCTTTCCTCACTGTTCATCATGGAACCTCAACTTCATTCTCCTGATAGCATCAGCCTAGGACTATAGGATGACTACCACTCAGCTAATTCCAAACACAATTGCTTTTCTACAAGTCACTAAAGCTTTATCTTTATCCAGAAAATGATAGTATCATAGTCTACCTATTAGAAAAGATAGCATTAAATACTAATAAGAGTAACACTAGGAAATGGTATTTGTCTCACAGTTCAGAGGTTGTTAACTCTAATGATCCATCTAATTTGCATGAGGAACTTAACACGTAGATTTGTCCACCCACACTCAAATGAAGACCAGAATAAAAACCTGAATCCAAAGCAGATGGAACCTAGATGTGATTGAATGCAATGAGGAGTTGAGGAGTTCGCCTTTATTTACCATCATCAGTGAACTTATTTGATTTAGATACAATCTAGCACAATACTCTTTTAGTAGGTGATTGTTCCTATCTCCAGGCAGTAAACTCAGTGGCTCAACTGTGTAGTCCTGATCTCCCTCTTTGGTAACAATGAGAAATCAACAGCCATGGGGAAGGAGTTGATTTTAGTGAACACATTTTGGCTCCTGATACTCACTTCTTATTAAGAGCTCAGAAATCATGTCTAAACTTTCATTTTAGAAACTTTTTCTAGCGATCAAGAACAAACCCTTTTGTTTATTATTTCTAGAATATGGACTAGTAAGTATTTTAAAAATGTGGCAATATTTGTTTCTCTCTAGACTTCTGATAATTCTTATGATTCGTGTTTGCCAAATATAGCTCTGCCAGTTCTTTTCATTTCCATTTCAAAGCCTGGATAATTTCTTAGAACTCCATCAATTTGGGATTTTGATTCTTTTTCATATTTCCAATTGTAATATCATTACTCTAGATAGACTATTAGATTTATAAACAGTAATGGGCTCATCACATACTTGTTTAACTTACTTTAAATATAAGAAAATAGAGTCTTCACAATTTTTTTCTTTGAAAGCATCAATATTATTCAGTCTTCTGGTGTCCTTGAAACTCTTCTATGATTTACTTCTGTCTTTACCTGTGTCCATATTTTAGAAATTGTAATGATATATTATAATACTCTTTAGTAGGTGATTATTCACCCACAAAAATAAATATCTTTGTTTATCACATTCAATTGGTTAGATGCCTTTTTAAAAAATATATTTTTTTGATATTTCACAGAGAGAAAGGGAGAGAGACAGAGAGCCAGAAACGTTGATGAGAGAGAAACATCGACCAGCTGCCCCTTGCACACCCCCTACCAGGGATGTGCCCGCAACCAATGTACATGCCCTTGACCGGAATCGAACCTGGGACCTTTCAGTTTGCAGACCAACGCTCTACCACTGAGCCAAACCGGTTTTGGCTAGATGCCTTTTTTTTAAAAAAATCTATATATGCCAACATTTTCTAATCTAAGTTTTATAATAAAAAACTATATGTGTTACCTAATTGCAAATTTTAATGAATACCTATACCCAATTAACTATCCTTGTTATTTCAAATACTTATTATATTCCCCCAAAAAAGATTTTAACATTTCCAAAGACACACACTCTATATTTATGAAGGCATATGTTTCGCTCTTGCCCAAACATTTGAGCTAACTTTGATCATATATTATGACTTCTAAACCTAATAACCTCTTTTGTGCTTTACTATGTGCATTGATGTGAAATGTGTAACAATTTTATGATGATTCTTGTCAAACATAAGCCTTTTCTACGTTAGCTCATAAAATTTAATTCCCAATTTCCTCCTGCCAAAGGTAAGTGATCTTTGCCCCTGGTGGATAATTGGATCATGGAGTTAGGTTGACAGCTTAACAGTTACCAGGTAATATTGCCTTAGAGAAGATGGTCAAGGGTAAGAAGATAACTCTTGCTTCTGAGTGGAAGAGGGGAAAGCAAAATGGCAAAATCTTACATTTGTTGAATCCTATCATGAGCCACATAGATTCAGGTGCCTTATGTTATTATCTCTTTTTGCATCCATTCTCCTCTTGCCTTCTAATTTATTTTTATAATGTTGGTATGAGCCAAACCACACCAGGCCTCACACCTTAGGATAAGGGGTTGGTCTTTGTACAAAGAGTTTTTGGAAAACATTAAAGGATATTAAGAAAGGAGAATCAATTAAAGAAAAAAGGATATAACTGAGGTAGATAGAAGACACTGCAGCTGCCCTACCCATCCAGGCCCTTACCAATTCAGTGAATGCCCTCCACTCCCAACTGCCCATCACTGAATCCCTTTGCTTGAGGGCTTTGATTGCTGGAGTCAGCTCTTCCCAAAGGTGATACTGACTGGAATTGCATAGCAATTAATACCCCTGGGGAGCCTTTAACCAATAACTGAGAGTGTGGGTAGATACACATCACAGCCCACAAACCCTTGGTTGGGTTAACTCTGAGACATGTTTCAACACTGGAAATAGGAGTCCCCAGCTGTATTTTTTCTGTGTCTTTGTTTTCATTGATTCATTGCCACTCATCTTCTTTCTGTTGGCCATGATGGTTCAGTTCACCTGTATGTTCCCAAGCTTAGCCCAATTCTGGAACCACTGACACAAAAGCAATTCAAAAATTGCAATTATAGCTCCATATCACAAAATGTTTGCATTTTCCAACTGTCTTCAGATCAACAAGCGAGGAACACCTAGATTCAAGAGTAGATTCTCAATAAGTATTACCTAGATGAATGAACAAATGAATAGCATTTAATCCTTCTCACAATCCAAAGATAATGAAATAGAGGATCAGATGGATCCAGTAGCATGCCCAAGTCTCAGCTAATAACAAGTAAAAGTTGACCATGTCTTAGCTATACTGTGTAGGTATCTTAAGATCCCATGTAAGTACCATGTTAAAGTCTCTTACTGGGTGAAGATGCACACTGAGGAGTTGTGCTGCCCAATTGTAGAGGTAAGAGGGGATATGCCTGCCAACTGCATCCTGAAGCAATTTTCCCTTCTCAGATGTGTTTACCGCCATGCTATTTCTTTAGAGGTTTTATTTATCTGTGGATTTTCTTTGAAGGAAGGCAGCCAGAGGATGTTTTTTAGAAGCCGAGGTGAAAATTAGTAAGATGCTTTGACATGGCACCTTTCATAACACTGAAAAATGATCACTAGACTCGCTCTCAAGGATAAGGAATTTGCATTTGGCTTGCATTGTGCAAACAGGGCTTTTGTTGATTTATCAACAAGACTTCACTTGGGGTTTTGGATTGGATTTCAGAGGTTGGCACCTACGCTCTAAAAAATCTAAACAGAAGGAGAAAATAAATCACCAACTGGCACTTAAAAGCAAAGATTTATACCAAATTTAATGAACTTCCTGTCTTGCTGAGCATGAGGAAAATGTCATGTTTACCTCAATGCTCTCTGCTCCTGGCAGCGGATGTGCCGAGTTGGAAGGAATGCAGAAGTGGGTCATACTCACCCAACTGGATCTCAGAAAACTCATGAGCGAGAGAGCATTCTGCAAGTACTCAGGCCTTCATGGTGCCCAGCCCTTGCTACTAACCCTACTCAGGATGAATCTAAGGAGACATGTCTGTCAACTCATACTGTCTACTTGGGTTCCCCAAGAAGGTCAAAATCAGGGATTCAAGTGCAAGTTGTTTATTTATGGATGGTCCCAAGAAATACCACTAGGAGAGTGGAGAAAGTGAGACAAGAAGGCAGTTCATAAGGGGGAGTCATCAAGCCAGTCACCACTGTGGTCAAAGGAGCTTAATCCTTCCTGCCCCCTCCCCTACCATTCAACCAGTCAACTTGAATTTCTATGTTCTACTTTATTCACTTCTCTTCTCCACCCTCCCCATGACCTTAGCTTTAACCCTCACTATGGAGTCCTGTGGACTGTTTTAGGAGTCCCTACATTCACCTGCAAGTCCATCCTGCATCAAGTCATCCTTCAAAAGTGCCAATCTGATTGTTTTCCGCCCCTGCTGATGTCTTCAGTAACACCATCAGCCAGCAGTCATATTCAAACTACTCCAAAGATCTTTGCTTCCTTCATACACCTTTTCCTTATTTTAGTCAGTAGGACCATCTCATTCAACCAGATATTCAAACCAAGATCTGAAGACATCACTGGCCACACTTTATACCTCATTTACTCACCTCATTGGCAAGACCAGAAGCTCTACCTCCAAAATATGACTTGTCCCCATTCACTCCTCTTCAGCTCCCAACTCTCTCCCTGTTTCCAGTCTTCTTTTATCTTCCATACTTTATCCACATAGTCACAGAATAAAGTTTAAAAAAATAGGTCACATCTCTCCTCTGTTACAAAGTTCTGAGGGATTCTTAGTGTTTTAAGTCAAATCTAACCTTCTTAAAATGGCTGTCTTACACGATCTTGTTCCATTCTTCAATGTTGACCTTCACTTCTACCCTGCACTTGACAAGTGGATATATTATATAAATTCTGACGTGATATAATATGACCCATGTTGCACCATCCATAATGCTCTGGACACACTGGCTTCTTGCTCCTCCAAAATGTAAGACTTGTTCTGGTCTTTGGATCTCTTACCAGATTTTCATTCTGAAAAGTTTTGCCCACCTTACCCCCATCCAATACCACCCCCATTACAGAGCCAACAACATTTTAGTCACCCACTTTTCATCCTGTGAGGCCTTTCCTGCATAGTACATCTAATTCCCCTTCCTGGGCTATGAAGTAATGCTATTTATTTGTGAAGATGCTATTATCCAATATTAAGTTGTTCTTGTACTTGTTTACTTATTAATTGACTACTATCTGCTCAGTAATCCAAGTTTCTCAAAGATAGAACACCTATTTTGTTCTCAGCTACACCTAGAATTAGGTCTGGTATAAGTTTGGAACATAAAAATATGTGTTGGATAAATGAATGAATGTTATTATCAAATTATTAAAATTTACCAATATAACAAAGTAGGATATTATGTTTGAATTTGAATTTTCACCTTGATTACTACTGAAATATAGCCTTTCATACTTTTATTAATACTGATTTCTCCCCTTTTCTATGACTATACTGGTGGCATCCTTTTCTTACCTTTTTATTACTTGTTTTTCTTTTAGTTGCTAGTCATTCATTGTTGTTTTTTCTCTGTGTATTTTTTTGGTAGTTATTTATGTCTCAGATAATTTATTTGTCCTATATTTTAAAAATATTTTCTCCCCATATGTCATTTATCTTACTTTTATTTAGGGGGATATGTGTCATTACAAAATTTCAAATGTTGATGTGGTAAAATGTATCAATTTTATTTTTAAAATACATTTAAAATAAAAGCTACAAAGGCTTCCTATACCTCCAGATGTAAACTCTTACTTGAACACACTGATCAATATTAGGATCCATGAAAGTGTCACAGTGGATATTATATAAGTTTGGGGATGATGTAATATGAAGTACACAGCAAAGTGTGTTAAGTATTCTTGCAAAAAAATTTATATATATATTATTGATTTTCCACAGAGAGGAGGGAAAAGGGATAGAGAGCTAGAAACGTCGATGAGAGAGAAACATTGACCAGCTGCCTCCTGCACACCCCCTGCCAGGGATATGCCCACAACCAATGTACATGTCCCTGACCGGATAAACCTGGGACCCTTCAGTCTACAGACTGACGCTCTATCCATTGAGCCAAACCAGTTTCGGCCCAAATTTTTTTTTTTAAAGTGACATACATTTAATGAGTTCTTTGCATTCAATCCCCAGCCAATGAGCTCTATAGGGGTTGGAGAAAGAAAAGGACACCAGGAGGGGACAGTTAGGTAAATCCAGAATGTGTCACTCAATAGGCCCAGTGACTTCAAGAAGACATTAGCATAGAAGGAAAGGGGATAATTTCAGATGAAAAGAGATTAAGAGACTTAACAAATACACATGATTAGTAAACTTTAGAAATCCTGATTGAACAAACAAACTATGAGATTTGGATAACTATGGAAATTTGAAAATGGTCTAGACATTAGATGTTATTAAGAAAATATATTTCTTATTTTATTATTTAAATATTTTATTTTATTAAGGATCATATGGCATAATGATTATATCAAAATAATTCTTTTGTGAGATTCATGTTAAGTATTTAGAAGTGAAAATATATGGGATTTAAAAAAAAAAATCCAGTCTGAGCATCTGTTGTCTTTTAACAAGTGAATCTTATTCCTTCACATTAGTTGTGATTACTGATTTATTTTGATATATTCACACCATGCCACCTTTAAATTTCCTTTTTACAATGCTTGTTGTGGTGCATGAAGGCTTTTACTATCTTACTGGATTTATCACTTTTCCTTGCTTCATATTTTCTGCACTGTTTTATAAATTATAGACTATATCCTTTACTTATGATTTTAATAAGTATTTATACTGTTTAAATGTATTATAATTTTATTTTTATTAGTGTCTAGAATTAATTTCCCCTCCCAAACAAGACTTAATTTCCACCCTCCTCCTTCCCATGTTTCCAACCATGAGTAGGTAATCTAGGACTGCTGAGCAGTACAGTAGCCACTGGCAACATGTGGCTAGTGAGCACTTGAAATATGCCTCATCTAAATAGAGAGGTGCTATAAATGTAAAAACCATGCCATACTTCAAAGAATTAGGCAAAAGAAAGAAATGTCTCATCAATATCTTTTAATATAAATTATATGTTGAAAGGTAATATTTTAGATAAATTGGTTTAAATAAAATGTATTGTTAGCATTTTTCTTTATTTAATGTGGCTACTAGAAAATTTAAAATGCCAGATGTGGTCCATGTTATATTTATGGGACAGAGTTGCTGTAGGACTGTTGTTCTGGATTGTTATGTTTTAAAGAGTAAACAGATTTTTCTCTTTTTCTCTTTCTCTCAGAACTTTTGATTCCCATAAGTCTCTTTCCCTAACTCCACCCTTTTAGATCATATAGAGAGCAACATATAACTGACTATGTCCGAAAATGGGTTCAGGTAGGAATATTCCTACTCTGTCTAGAGTTTGTCCTTGTGATTTATTAATAGTTGCCACAAATGCTGGGAAACTGTCTTTGAATTAATTTAAATGGGATGTCAGTGTCAGATGGGGAGTAATCAATTCTTGAAATCAGAACAACCTCTCTTTCTGCAGATCCTAATAATACTTCAGCTTCAATTGTTAGGTTGCAATATTTTGATAATAAATCTGGTATCATTACAAAGACCCCATTTACTATTAAGATTTCTCAGTAGCATGATGATTGCACCTACTTCCAATTTTAATTTATGACACGGCATTTCCAAAGGAATAATACTATTAAGAAATTCAATGGGAAAATTTTCCTTTTTGGCATCATCTATTGAATCAATGGAATCATCACTCAAATAGTATATTGTGCCAACAGTTGGTCTTCAGATACATTATGTTGACAACTCTGCTTTCTTTCAGCTTCAGAATGTCAACAAAAACAACCAAATTCACAATTGACAATGACAAATCGAAACACACACATGCAATTGACACCAGCCAGAGCTTTATATGTATTGTGCATGTGCAAGTCATTTATTTTTAGACAGTGTGCGTCATATGTACCGGCCAGTGGGTCGGTCCTACAGTCAATCACTTAGCCTTTTATATAGATAGATAGCACCTGCACTGCACTGCTCTTTGGTATATGCTGTTCCCTCAGCCTGAAATGCCCTTCCTCACTTTGCTAACTCCTTTCATTCTCCAAAACCTATCCCAGGAGAGACTGTCCATAAAAACTTTCCTAATATCTCCTAATGCATTAAACCTTTAAACTCTATAACATACATATTTCTTTGTTTTTATTTCTTTATTTAAAAAAAAATTCATCCCATCCTATTTATTTGCACTGATTTTTCCCTACCAGATTGTGTCTTTCTTAAGTATAAATATTTTTGTTTTCTTTATATTTGCACAGTATCTAGCTCAGAAGGGCCTCTTCAATATGTGTTTATGAAATCTAGATCTGGAGGATGTGATACATTTCTATTCTCTTATTCCTGGAATAGGGAGCAGCAGGCATTTTCCGGTGGTGCTAGAGGCCCTATCCTAGAGACTGCTTAATAATCTGACATCATGGGAACGTGTCACTCTATTTTGAGTGTACAGTTTAACCCTATCCCCTTTCTCCTCTCTTCCATTCAATTATTATTATTTGGGGAAAAAAGGGGCATGTATGCTTTACTCTTTTTTAGGAAAACAAACCATATTGTTATTCTTATATAATAGCTTCCTGTTATTATATCCAATATAAGTGACATATTCCCCCTCCTTTGTCTTTCCTTTCTGTTTCCCTTCAATCATGAAAATATTAAGAAACAAGGAAACATCAAAAGAGAAATCAGTCTGAGTAGTATCCTGATTTGTCCCTAACTGCAATATATATGCAAGCCAGACTGAGTTAATAAACACAAACTTCCCACCTGACTGCTAAACACAAATAAATATACGGGCAGACATTGATTTCCCTGTGGAAATTTTACGAGGGAGTTAAGTTAGATCTGAAATTGTCATGCAAACTGGGTTGCCAGGGATTTCAGTGTCTAGACCTGGGCTGAGTAAATAAGGAGACCCTGGCAGTGTGACTGGCTATTTGAATGAAAACATCTGAAAAGTTCAGAGTCAAGATGCTCTCCCTTCACTGTTTCGATATGCAGGTACCATTTTTGGCTGCTTTTGCTTTAAAGAAGAGAGATTTATAGGCACTATGAAAATGATCGCTGAGGCTGTTGGAATCTGATGGCGGAGAGAAGGTCCTGAGATGAGAAGTGTAGGCAGGTCATTCATCTGGGAGATGGCACCAGGAATTCCTGGGAGCTGAGAGGGAGGAAAGACAGCCGGTACAGGGGGCATTTGAATGCAAATTACCGCAGTGGCCACTGGAGTCTCATTCCACTGGGGACAGTGTGGATCACGTGCCCCTGGTTATCCCACCCGAGGAATGAGGGTGCGGAGGTATTTAATTACCAACGCCTGCCACTCATTGGCTGAGAAATGCAGCAAGTGGTGCCCAACCAGAGATCCTGGTCTGCTATGCCAGGCTGACCCAGAAGGCACCAAGGCCAGGAAAAGACCTCCCTTGGGATGACACAGGGCACCCATGAAGTCAGGCCAGTGTAAAAACTCAGGATTGTGGGACTGGCAGTTATAACAAAGAGCTGTTATTTTTCCATTCAGACTAATTTTTATCATTTGGAAAATGCCAGGAAAAAATAATGATTGCTTATGGATTTGTCATCATGCAATTTTTTTTATGCCAAATTTGTCAGAAACAGTCACCTGTTAGAGCTGTTCAATTTAAATCGTCCATCCCTCATTCAATGAACTGTGCGACTCTTTAGGAAATGTTCTTTCAAAAATAAGCCTTTTCAGGCAGAAGGAAAGATGAGGGTGTTCGGTCTGTGGAGAAGTGTGAGAAGCAGGGAAAGGGTGGGAAGTCAAGTAGCAGGAAGTACGTTGGCTGGAGAGTGAGGAGCCATGCCCTGATGGCCACCCCCTCGCCCCCGCCCCCCATAAGGTGAAGGCTGCACTGCAGGCATTGGCACTCCCTTACCTGGCTTCTAGCTCAGACCTTCTGTGAATTCCACAGCAGAGATGGTGGCATTGCAGGTGAGAGGGCCATCAGGGTGGGCTGAGCAGAGTGGAGACGGGCTTATTTATTTGAATCTATGCATGGCCTCTGAGTAAGCCTCCCCATTTTCAAAGCTCTCCCTTGGTGCTGCTATTATCATGTTCTTCCATATGGATGTGTCATTCACATGTCTGCCTTGGGGCCTAGCATATAGTGGGTACCTAGTAAATACTTGTGTTCTTTATTTTTTAGAAAAATAAAAGTTCTTTTTAAATCTTAATACCTGCTTCCAATTATGCATCATTTTATGGCCCTTCCCACTTTCTTAATAACTTTCTGGAAGATTCCAAAACTTTCTGGTTATTTTTTTTAAAAGTTTTAATTTTGGTAAAATACACATAACATACATTTTGTCATCTTAACCGTTTATAAGTATATAGTTCAGTGACAGTAAGGATATTCATACTATTGTGCGACCAATCTCCAGAGCTTTCTCATCTAGTAAAATGGAACCTCTGTCCCCATTAAACAGCAACACCCCTCTCCCCCTCTTCCCCCCACCCCCAGCACCTGGAAACCACCTTTCTACTTCTGCCTCTGACTTTAACTACTCCAGGTACGTACCTCATGTAAGTAAAATCATGCAGTGTTTGTCCTTTTGTGTCTGCCTTCTTTCACTCAGTATAATGTCCTCAAGGTTCATGAGTCAGAATGTCCTTCCTTTTTTTTTTTAAAAAAATAAAATTTTATTGTTTAAATAAATACACATACTAATACATATATCTCCTCCCCCCCCATTGACCTTCCCCCAGCCTCCCCTACCCCCTGTCGCATGTCCTCAACCCACCTCCCCAGTGTCTTGTGTCCATTGGTTGTGCTTATATGCATGCATACAAGTCCTTTGGTTGATCTCTTTCTCCCCCTCCCCAACACTCCCCAGCCTTCCTGCCGTAATTTGACAGTCTGTTTGGTGCTTTACTGCCTCTGCATCTATCTTTTTGTTCATCAGGTTATGTCCTTCCTTTTTAAGGCTGAATAGTATTCCATTATATGCATCTATTGTATGCATACATTGTATGTATACTGCATTTTGTTTATCTATTCATCCATCAATGAATACCTAAGCTGCAAGTGCTTTTAAGTTAATGAAAAAATGAATAAGAATCAAATATTATTCCTTAATGGCCTACTTTCTACCATATATTAGGATATATCAAACAAATATTATTCTATATCTAAAAACCTCTGTTTAAACTGTTTGTAATTTTGCAAATTTAGAAGATGGGTGCTTACTTTGTGCCATGCAATCTGGCACATAGTGCTGCATTTTACAAGTGGGAAAAGAACACTATCAGAATCTGAGGAGTGATGGTATGATTGCCATTGAGGAGCTGCAGGTGCCAGGCATCATGTGACACTGACAAAAGAAACCTTCATATCCATGGAACTTCATATCACAGACATCTTTTCATTTTTGATTGGCTGCCTCCTGTATGTCTCACACTGGGAATCAAGCATGTAAACTAGGCATGTGCCCTGTTCCAGAATCAAACCGCAACCTCCTGGTTCACAGGTCAATGCTCAACCACTGAGCCAAGCCGACCAGACTCATTTTGATTTTTTTCTTATTTCTAATTATAATATTGTTGACTCTCAGGGAAGGCAAATGATTTATTTGTTATGAAAATTTTCCAACAGATGGCAATAAGGTGTCATAGCCTAATGATATTAGAATATTACAACAATTCTGATAAAGGAAGTAAAGTAACTCTACATTTTAACTTAGGAATTAGTACAGTGATCAAGTAATTGTTGTCATCTAACATCTAAAATAATCTGTGCTTCTAAATAAGATGTCTATGAGTAATTAACTCATGGGTAGAAAAATGTGAAACCTTGTCATTAATTGCATAGGGCTAACATTTAATATGCTTTACTGACATTCATATCACCTGTTGTTTTTTAAGGTATGATGATGAAGTTGTTGGTCTCCAGTTTAAGTTGAGAATTACCATAATTACAACATAAATCATTATGTAATGACTAGTGTCTGCTTATCACTAATAATTTATAAAATTAGAGATCACATAAATGAATGACAAAAGGTTTAAGTGCTATTATGGGAAATTCATCCAGTGGAAAAATAATTGGTATTGAGATTTTATGAAATATAAATTTAGAAATTATTTTAAAATGCTAAAAATTCCAAGATAAAATGTTTAGCCATTATAAAATGTATTCCAATATATGAAAACATTTATTAGACTAGAAAACAATTATTTAATTGTGGAATCAAGTTCTGACGAAAATAGAGTTTAAAAAGGAGGGAAAAGGCATCAGAGCTTTGCTTAGGGCCAATTCTAGCCCAGATCCTTCACCTGTAGAGCTGGCTGTACATTTTCCTTCCATATCCATGTTGGCCTAACTGACAAATCCCTAGGAAAATCAGACAAGGAAGACCCAAGGAAGTCGTGGTGCCAAATGTACTTTCTACCAGATCAGCTAGTAGCTGTGCGATGTACAGATCCACCAAAGGGGCACTGCATTCTCCAGGGATCCCGCCTCAGGAAGACTTCCTGCCTTTCCTAAGCAAAGTGCAGGGAGAAGGACTCTGTCAGAAGTTCTTTGCCTACAACTTCATCATCCTCAAAGGATTTAAGCATTTTGTCTATTTTGCAAACCAGGCAGGAATAAAATAATTACTGAAGAATATGAATTTGGTCAGAGAGTGACACAAGCCAGGTGCAATGCTGGGACTGGGAAAGCCTTTTAGGGTCATCCCAAGTTCCTAAGATGGTCAGGCGTGTGTGTACCCACAGTCATCAGTCCCTGGGCAGGGCAGGGCTCTGGGCGGCTGTGGCATGCTGGAAGGAGCCCCCCTGCAACCAGAGCAACAAGCCCTGCTTGACGGGGGATGAGGACAGCAAGCACATCGCAGCATCTTTCAGAGGCTGTCACAACCTGAAGTGATGGAGCCTAAAATGAAGCCAGAGTGGGAATTCATAGATGGGATTTTTATAAAAAAAGAGGCTGCGTCTCCATTAGAAGTAACAAAGACTAGAAAGGAAAGAAAAATGAAGCCAATGAGGGTAGTTGACAATCATTGAAACTCTGTTTTCAAAAGGCCACTCAAGTTTTTAGTCAGAAATAAGTTTTATAATTTGCATTTGCATTTAGTAAAAGTTTTATTTCCCGTTTGGGACAATTACCGTATTTGCCGGCGTATAAGACGATTTTTTGGCCCTGAAAAATATGCCTCCAAGTGCGGGGTAGTCTTATACGGCGAGTATATAACAAACTCTGTATTTTTTAGTGGAAATGTTAGGGGGTCGTCTTATACGCCCAGTCTCTTATACGCGAGCAAGTACGTATTTTTCAGGGCCAAAAATCGTCTTATACGCCGGCAAATACGGTAGTTAAGATTAAGCTATAAGTGATAGCAATCCTATGTAACATTACATAAGTTGTATGTAAATGAATATAGATGCTTAATATAGATGCTTCTGTATTGTGGGAGGTAGGAACAATCTGATGTTCTATTAAGGTTTGGGAAATGGAGGAAATTTCTACAGCCCAGCAAACTCATTTCTTAACTGTAACTACAAGCTTGTCCTGGCGAGCCAGTTATAACTTGTCAGCTTTTCATTTTATTTCACTAGCTTCATTACTAGATCAAAGCATATGCTCATTTACATTTTAACAGTTAATGGTGGTACCAACTTATATCATGATAGTTAACTATACTTGAAACTGCCAGAAAAGCAATTGCTTGCAGTATCCAAATTCTGCTACTCATTCAATGCTGTCTATTTTGAGTATCCAAGTCTGAGAGCTCAGTACTCTCATACACTCCAATACCCACCTCAGGATCTGGCTGAGAACGTCCCTATCAGGGCTGACTCTCTGAGAACTTGAGAAAGACCTGGGTTAGCTTACCTGGCATTGGCCTGACCTCTCTGTGTCTCAAATGAACTTGGAATATTGAAAGTACTCATTGCAGGGCAGATAGGGAGAAAAGTACATTAAAGTGTCATTACTTCTATATAGTCTCAAGTAACTAATGGGGGTTGACTTTTACAGAGAGAAAAGTTCTCTTCCTTCTAACTAGCTTTCACCTGTAGGACCCTTAAGTTGTCAGGAGAAGCCCTGCTTTTGATCACAGCTTTGCAGGTGTGGGGAACCCAGACCACCCAGTGGGAATTATGCTGGAAGATGAATGCACCTTTGATTTTCATTCTTGCTTCCCTCTCCTCTTGGAATTCCCTGCCATCTTCCCTGTAGTTCTTTCCTTAAATTCCCCTTTGAGACTAATTTCGATGGAGTTGGGGTGTAGAAGACATCTAGCCTCAGGGATTAAAGTTTTTATTATTAATTTTTCATTGACTTCAGAGAGGAACTGGGAGGGAGAGAGAGATAGAAACATTAATGATGAGAGAGAATCCTTGGTCAGCTGTTTCCTGCATGACCCCTACTGGGGTTGAACCCACAGCCCAGACATGTGTCCTTTACTGGAATCAAACCTGAGATCCTTCAGTCAGTAGACCCACCCTCTATCCACTGAACCAAACCAGATAGGACAGAGTGTAAAGCTTTTATAGGGCCAGGTTGGGTTGGTGAAGACAGTGCACAGTGGTCCCACTCAAAGTCCCTGGATCATGAGGGACAACTTGCCTCCAGGCATCTGAGCCAAGAAAGTAGGTTACGTGAGTTTGGACACAGTTTCCTGCCCAGGTGGGTTGTCTTCTGCAGTCTTTCTAGAAATTAGATTGGTTTCTGCTTTCTCTTATAATAAATTCTGCTGCTTCATACCAAAGGGAAGGGCCTGTCTTCGGGGCAAGGCCAGTGATTCTCAACTTTTCTAATGCTGTGACCCTTTAATATCTGTCCTAAGCTCTACAGCAGTGGTTCTCAATCTGTGGGTCAAGGCCCACAGGTTGAGAACCGCTAGCAGGGTCACCTAAGACCATAGGAAAACACAGATATTTACATTACGATTCATTAACAGTAGCAGAATTACAGTTATGAAGTAGCAACGAAAATAATTTTATGATTGGGGCTCACTACAACATGAGAAACTGTATTAAAAGGTCACGACATTAGAAAGGTTGAGAACCACTGGTTTAGACTATTTTCTTAATACAAATTGCAGGCATAAATGCTTGTCCTTCCCATTCTCTCCCCTCACTTGTGCTGTCTCCCTTTGGTATTTAAAGCACCAGAGCAGTGGCTCTGAATACCAGCTAGGAAAGAGTGAAGGGATTCTCGGTGGAATATCTTAACCCCAGGAGTGTGGCCTATGCCAGAGTGGTCATCTTGTTTGTTTATTAGGTTGAGCAGGAGATTGGAAACCAGGGACTAAAACAGCCTGGATATAATGGATTGAAAACATTTCACATTTGATAGAACCATAGGAAAGTTATCACTTTGCTAAAAGATCTTCCCATTTGGTCAAGCAGGGTTAAGAAGCAGGATATATTGGAAAGATGACTTTTCTTCATAGATTCAGAATCACTTGCAGCAGCCTGGCAGCATGGAGTGGCATCCCCCACCCTACCGCTGCCCAGGGTAGAAGCTGCTCCCTTGAACCACCTTTCTCTCTGGTTTTATTTATTAGATAGATAGATGATAGATAGATAGACAGACAACTACATAAGCAAAATAGAAACATTTTAGAAGTTTAAAAAATATGTCCTTATTTATAAAAATGGGACTACCCTTTATTTCTGTAGTCAGAATAGCCAGAAGTTATCTTATTTTTTCATGGGAAGTGGAGCTGAGAAACATGTGCTGTAAAGTAACTGTTGCTAGTGACACCTATGGCTAATTTTAAAGCCCAGGGAGCCAATGAGAATGAATGAGTGTTTGGAGGGAATGTGAAGTTTTGATATTCTAGATTACAGTCAAGAATGGGTCCCTTGGTTGCAGTGAGGGCGCCTCTCCCTTGGGGCTCTAGCAGGGAACCAGCCAATGCCAGAAAGTGCCTGCAAAATGCCTAGTCCTTGCCACCAAGAATAACCAGGGTGGTATGCATAGCTCTCATCCAAAGGTGCCAATCTGGGGCTTGGCCCGACTAAATCCAACTGCAATGGAAAGCAGTGACCCTGTCATTGGCTGACTTCCACTGTGTGCAGACCACCAGAGAGGCTGGTGGGTAGCGTAAGCTTCCCTGATCGCAGTTCATCAGGGGTCAGCATCTTACTGTGAGAACAAAGTCCGACTGAGCCGAGGTCCCAGCTGCATGGTTCTGCTGTGTAAACACAGCACAGACAGCCAGGACGGCCAAATGTTAAGGTCCCGTGCGATCCATTGTTAGAATATAGACATGGCCATAGACTCCGTTTTCAACTGCTTTCTACAGCTCTCTCCCCCTCTCGCATTTTCTGTCTCCCCTTCTATCTCATGTGTTAGTGTCAAAACATCCCCTTAAGGTCACATTTCTGGCTATTTTGTCATTTTTGTCTTATAAGCAGGGGTTTCCACTACACCCCAAACAAGCCAAATACTTTTTTTTTTCTTATTGATTTAAAAGGAGAAGGGATTTTTAAAAAATCAATTTCATAGGGAGAGAGAGATAGAAACATCAATGATGAGAGAGAATCATTGATTGGCTGCCTCCTGCACACCCCCTACTAGGGATCAAGCCCGAAACCTGGGCACCTGCCCTGATCTGGAATCCAACTGTGACCTCCTGGTTCATAGGCTTACCTTCAGCCATTGAGCCTCACCTGCTGGGCAAGCCAAATGCTTATAATGGGCGTGGCTTCAGCAGAGGCAGCCCCACTGTGACCGGCATGGGCTGCCATTTCCTCATTCATCCCTAGGACCAAGACTCTTGGTCTTGAGAAATTGGGGAGCCGTCTGTGTTCCCCTCCCTTTTCATCTGCAAACCCATCTTTGACTCCTGACATTCACCTCTTCTCTGGGAGGCCCTGGTTCACAGAAACGCAAGTGCAGGCTCATACCCCTGCTCTTAGGTGTTCGATGATGCTCTTTGGGGAGCGACACGGCATCAATCACTGTCCATGGCTACTTGAGAAGCCGCAGTGATGGACTGGCCAGCAAAGCCCTCTCCCTGCCGCTGCCTGCACGCTGCAATTCAATTAGTCATGGTCAGAGGGAGTCATTATTATTCATACACCACCGATTGTTCCCAAAGTAAACAGAGCTGGGATGAGGTCTCTGATCCTCCCAGTGCCTTTAGCGGGAACACAAAAGAGAAATAACAAAACTCCTAGACACCAGGGTGGGACATTTTGTCTGAATTCTGATCTCCTTTGCAAGTTTCCCCATCAGAGCTTGTTGATTTCTTTTTTTTCTTCCCTCTTTCTCTTTTTTCCCTCCATAACCCTTTACAGATAAGTGTCCTGTGTATGCACACACAAACCTAGAATGACTATTTTATTCCTGTATTACCAACAATACTATAAAGTCCCTTTGCACTCCGCACCTCACAAACATGGGGAAGTGGACCCTTTAAATGGTGTGAACAATCCTGTTAGAATATAACAGGCCGATAACTTCCCAGTTTGCAGTAAATAATCCCTGCAGAAATATAGGGTGACATTTGTAGTTTATAAAGTGCTAACCAAATTAACCGGGCCTGGCGAACCCCCATCTGTTTATCAGTTTTGCTGGGGGAAGTGAACCCAAGATAAATGCCAGTTTTCTTTGGATAAATTTTACAGCCAGGCTGAAACTGCCAAAGCACACAGGAGAAGTGAAAGCAGAGCTGTGTTCTCATTGACAGAAAAGTCAATTTTGCAGGCTGGACTTAGGCAAGAGGTGTAACTCCTCCTCCAGCTCCCAGCTCAAGTTCTGTGTGTGTATAATCGGGCTGTTTTCTCCAGCTGGGGAATGAGCCAAGTCAGTGAGCTGAAAGTTCAATTCAGCAGGCTCTCAAGGAGAACCTGCTGTCAGCAATGACAAGGCTCGCCGGGCTGTGCCAGCTGGGAGAGGTGAGAACCGGGCCCTCTTTCAACTCTGCTCTGTGGAAGTGACACACCTCCTGGCTCAAATAATTCACTGATGAACTTGGGGGAATCTGAGTATCAAGGGCCGATGTTCACTTTTGTTAGGAGGGTCTTTTGAATGCTCACTGCATTCCAGCCTTCGGCCCAGGGAATGCTTTCAACTCATCCCCTTGTTCCCTTATCTCTGTCCATCCCAGGAGGGCCTCAGAGCCACAGGGCTTGGGGGGTGGGGGGTGGTGCATAGGGAACCTGGCTGTAAATAAAAACCACCAGGAAGCCCTTTAGAAACACAACCCCACCCCAGACTTACTGAATCAAAATCTCTGGGAACAAAGGCTTTGTCATTCGTGATTCACAACAAACCACTGTGATGTGTGATACGCTGTGTGGCCCTGGTTAAGGAAGGACACTGGCTGCTGAGAGGGTCACGAGCAGACCATCTTCTTTGTGTTCAAGCAATAGCCCAGCTCATGTCCTTCCTGGCACAGCATCCAATGACCATTGGTCAGACCTCCAAAGTCCTTGTGTCTGGGCCCCTCTCTGCACCGCTCCATTTCAAAATGCCCTGTGGGGTCCATTGTGGCTCTCCTCCACACATCCTGGTTCCAAAGCCTCTTCTCAATAAATATCCTGCACATCGACCTGCATCTCAGAAGAGCACCCTGTCTATACCAGCGGGGCTTGGAGAATGACTAGCTAGAAACCACTATTCTCTCCAACACTCAACCCATCCCTATCGTGAGCAAGTGGTCATTTAACCCCAGTGTGGCCACCTCAGAGGCTCCTTCTGAATAACCCAGTTTGGGTCATTTAATTTTCTTGTTTTTCATAGAAAATGGAAGAGTTTGGGGGCTCTACTGCCTGCTCTGCTATTAAAGATGGGTTGAATCATTTAAATTACCTGGTTTCTATTTTCTGCTGAAAGAATGAATGCAGCAGTGGAGGGAGGCATGAATGAGAGGACAATAATCTCTTAGCTTTTTAAAAATTTTTATTATTCTACCCTTAGTGACTCATGCAAAGAAAAAAGAAGGGGACCAGAAGAAAAAGATGCATCAAAGACTTTGTCAAGGGACCAACATTGACTTGTGTGGTGGTTTAAACACAAATCTGCTTTCTTCCAAACCTCTCTCATGGAGAGGTAGCCTGGAAAGCCTTCTCTTTAATAGGATTGGCCTAGTGAGTCACTTCTAATGCATAGGATGGGTCAGGAGTGATGCTGTGTCCCACCCATGGCTACTTGAAAAAGTGGGACATATTCCACCTGGTGCTTTCTCAGGAACCCCACTGCCATCCCCGTGAAAACCACAGAGGTGACCAAAGAGAGAGAGATAGGCAGAGCTGTTTGAGTCTTCTCATGCCTGACTCCAGCCCCAGTCCTGTTTGGTTGTGGCTACATAAGAGATCCCACCGCCCAGCTGAGTTCAGTCAATGTGCAGAACCCATTCGAGATAATAACAATAAATGATTCATGTGGTTCTATACTAAGTTTAGGGTTGTTGTTACACAGAAATAGAGAACTTGGGGTGAATAAGATATCTGAGAGCAGACTCATCCTCATTCATGACATTGATATTAACCTAATGAATATACTAGTAAATCATTTAGAAGAAGGTCAAACAAGTTCCAAATCCATTCACACAAAATGTAGCCCAGTGGTGTTCATGAGGTTTCCTTCTCAGGCCCCAGTGAAGATCAGTAAGCAACACAGGAGTAGGGACCAAGCCTTTGTCCACACACAACCCAGATGATCTGCTTCATCTGTCAAAGGAGATTCAAGAGCTTCAACAACATGCAGGCAGCTCCTGGTAGCCAAGGCAATGGCATATCCACATGCTCAGCACGTGCATGGATTGGGCAGGGACACCGACGGGCACTTGCTTTCGATAGTTTAGTCATATTCCTGTGAATTTAGGTTGCTTAGTTCTCAGCCCTCATTGGAAATAGCGATTTCCAAATATGGGCAGAAAAACATGCTGTTTTAGTCTGTTCAGGCTTTAATATATATATATATATATATATATATATATATATATATATATATATATATCTTCCAGAGAATAAGGAAGAGGGGAGAGGGAAGAGAGAGATAGAAATATCAATGATGAGAGAATTATTGACCGTTGCCTCCTGCATGTCCCTTACTGGGGATGGAGCCTGCAACCTGAGCATGTGCTATTGACTGGAATCAAACCCTGGCCTCTTCAATCTGCAGGCTAGGGCTTCTCAGGCTTCTTTAACAGAATGCCATGGTCTGGAGGCTTAAAAAAATAGATATTCATGTCTCACAGTTCAGGGTGCTTGGAATGGTTGGGTTCTGAGGAGAGCCACCTTCTTGCTGTGTTCCTCACATACAACAAGGAAACCCCATCATGGGGCCCCACCCTTAAGGTCCCATCACATGTGGATTAGGGCTTCAATGTATGGTTTAGATGGGCACAAGCGTTTCAGTCTATAACTCACCCTGAAAGCATAATTATAAAATATTTATGAAAGTGGCGTATAGCATTATTAAAGCTTAATCCAGAGGTGAGGTATTATGTTTAAAAAGGCAGAGTTGTGATCAAGCTTTTAAAATGATTTCTATCCTAAATTATGATTTTCTTAAGGCCCAATAGCCTGGAAAGAGACAAGTTTTCAATTGACTTGAAATGAGCTCTCCCGGCAGGTACCTCCAGGAACTCTCATTATGGAAGAGTGGCCATAGTTCTTGAGACCATGTTTGCTGTTCTCCAACAGACATTGAGTAATTCCTTCTTGGTAATGGTCCTCTTTGGTGGATACCCAAACTCAAGAGCCCAAGAAACATTAGAGTATGTGTTTGTTTGTTTATTATACCATTAGTGTATTTATTTTTGTTGGCAGGAATACAAAAATATCTAGAATAAATTATAAAAGCCCCTTACTCTCTCCCCACTTCTCCTTCCTTCCCAGATTGAGACATTTCTTGCTAGTCCCTTTTTGTGTGTATTTTTCTACACATTGTAGTAAATATGTACTTTAGCATAAGTATTTTTATAGTAAGAAACATTAGCTTTCTGTCTTTCTTAATGGTACAATTGAAAGAAGAGATGGTGGAGACCATATATAATAAACATTTTAAAGCAGAGAGGGGCTTAGTTCGCCCCATAACAAAGGATAACTGAGACACATGGAAATTAAGTGACCAGCAGGAGGTCACAGAGCAAATTCTTCCAAGGACACAGCTGGACCTGTGGAGCTTTGGGCCCCAGTCCACTGCTCTTCCTATTTCATGAGATGCAGGACAGCAGCAGCGACAGAAATGAAATGTTTTCTCTGAATACTATGGCAGATTGGATTAAGAACAAAAATGTGAAGTTATAGGGATAAGAGAAAGCATTAAATAGCTCTTCCTTTTTTGAAGAATGCTGTTATCTGCCTCATGCTATCTACCTATTTTTCACCTGAGTGGCTCAGAGGCTGTGCTGCCTGTCATAGAGGGAGGGGCGTGCAGGCAATTCTCAAAGGCTTTGTGAGTATCTCAACCCCTGTCAGTGATTAACTCATGAATGCGCCTTTGAGACCAACAGTCAACTTAAACACATTTCCTAAATTCTTCAAACATATAATGTTCCCAAACCTCAAAGTTGAGTTTGGATTTACCTCTGGGACCCTAGTTTTTGTTTTGCTTTGCTTGGCGTTATTTATGTATTTTAGAAATAGAAAAATGCATACCAGAATTTTCTCCTCATAGCTGCAGGAGAGTTGTTGTGTCCCTCATTAGCTTTGTGGACACTTCGTAGCATTAACAGAAATGTAGACTTCCTCTAGTGTAGTCAGAGTGAGTCAGTAAATTAGCCGAGATGCTTTGTGCTTCTGATTGGCTTTAGCTGCAAAGGGTTTGTGATCTTCAGAGAAGCCAACTACCATCTGATCTATAAAAGAAGAGGGTAATCTTAGGTTTGTTAGAAAATAGGACATTTTTTTTCTGTAATACATAACTTCGGATGAATGTGTGAGGATTTATAGGGGGGAAATGTGTGTGTGTGTGTGTGTGTGTGTGTGTGTGTGTGTGTGTGTGTGTGTGTATACAGAAAAAATTAGGTGTTTTAATTTTAGAGAGAGGAAGGGGGAGAAAAGATAGATAGAAACATCGATGAGAGAGACATTGATCAGCTGCCTCCTGCACACCCCCTACTTGGGATCGACCCCATAACCCAGCCAAGTGCCCTGACCATGTACTGAACCATAATCTCTTGGCTCATGGGTCTGTGCTCAACCATGGAGCAACATTGGCCAGACAGGTGTTTTTTACCTTTTTTGAAGAATATATATATTCTTCAAAAATGTTTAATGTACATCGATTTTCAGCTAATTACAGAGTTTATTTGCAAGTAAACTTCAGGTCTATTAAATAGTAGTACTTTCCACTCGTAATGCTCAAGTATCAAAATAACATTTAATGTGATGATAAACTGATGTCAACTGATAATGATGCACATTTACAGTCTGCCTTTAAGTGTCCTCCAGTTCCTGCTCAATAGCCAGGATTCTATTTAACTGGATTGTCATCATTCTTTTTTTCTGTTCTAGGAATTTCTCAATCAAAAGCAAACTAAGGAATTAGCTTGTAGAAGAGAGAATCTGTGAAGGAACAGGGAGTATGGAAATAGGAAGCAGAAGACTGGAAAAAGAATAAGTTTCAATATTATAATTAAGAAATTCTACCCTGTGATGGCTATTTGCCTTGGGAAGGTTATTCAACAACTTTAAGCCTCAGTTTACCTACAACAAAAATCGGCATTTTAAAGAGTACCTACCTCAAAGGTTGTGGTGATATTTAATTTGAAAATGTTTGTGAAACAACTAGCTTAGCACTTAGAGTAAAACAAGTACTCCAGAGTGTGTATACCCAGAGCCACCTCTTTAAACTTTCCACATATGTATGTGTACATGCATAGATATATGTGTAGTTGGAAGTATGCATACATGAATATGTACAAGCATGTATGTACAGGAGTGCATATATGTGCACACATGCACATATAAGCATGTATGCCTTGATATATGTATACCATAAGGCAACACTGAAGCTGTCGGTAATTTGAGTTTGAGGTTCAATAGAAAAGAGCTTTTATCATTTTTTAATTTACCCTAGTGGTCCTGTCATCAGAAAATTCATAAACTATTTTACAGAGATGCTAACGATGTGAAAAAGGTAATTGAATAAGATGACTCGGTCTTTTTAAAAGATATGCACATACGAGTAATTAATTAGCTGGTACTTCTTTTAAGAAAATATATAATGGGTACCTAGCATATGCTGGGCACTAGGAAAACACAGTCAAATCAGTTAAATTCTGGCCCCACCTCATGGAACACACCTACTCCTGGGGAAACAGGGAAGTATAGATAAACACTTACCACCTTTAATGCATGCTATTATATGGCCAGGTGTGCCCCAAGAGCAAAACGTAGAGATTGATTAGTTGGGCTGGCCTGGTCAGCGAGACCTCTGAAGATGTCGTATTTAGGTTGAAACTGGAGGGATGAGAAGGCACCATCCACACATATGAAAGTAAAGGCACAGGGTAGAAAGACATGCAAACTGAAAGTCATGTGGTGTTGAGAAATGGCAACGATTTGGTGTTCTTTGCATCCACAGAGGAGGTGAGCAGAGGAGAAAGACTGAGGTGACCAAAGACCAGGCCACGGCAGGCTTCCTCACACCTGGTAAGGTAAAGAGGTTAAATATTTTTTCTGGACAAGATAAAGAAAGGGCTTTCTGATGTCCCAAACAGTAGTAGCTAATGATAAGATCAGCTGTGCATCTCAGAAAGATAACTCGTGGTGGTGTGAGGATAAGATGGAGTGGAGAGTGAGGAAATGGAATCACTTCACTGTATGGGAAGGGGCTGAAAAATGATCTGAAAGCGAGAGTAAGGAAGAACACATTGAGAATTTTTTGGGACATACTTATATTTGTTGATGAGGAAGATAAATCATCAAATTCACTCACGTTTCCAATCTGGAAATTTTTTCAATGGAGGTACAAAAAAATGAGAAAGCTAACAGCCACTTGAGATGTGGACATCAGAGTGAAGATCATAGACTTAATGCAAACATTTGACTTAGAGGTGCATGATACATTCTGTTCAAAACACTCACATTTATGGATATCATCTCTATGAACGGAATAAGCATTAGAATAATAAAAGAATCCATTGAAAATCTGAGACTGAACTTTGCTGGTCATAAGCCTGAGGAATTAGAACAGATTTTAAAGCATTCATTTTAAAAATGACACTTGGGCGTGCATACACATGGACACACACACAAACACAAACACACATATGTACATATGGGTGTGCTTGTGTTTGAGGATGTCTATATCACTTTGTGGCCCACAGAACCCAGTCCTCTAGAATGATGATGTTTCTTATATTATTTGTGGTTCAGAAGTTCATAATCTGAGGCCCCAAGACTATAGGGCCTTGCAAGCTTTTCTAACTTACTCTGAAATTGTAAACATATTTGGTGCCATTTTTGTGAGTAAATGCATTCATATTGTCTCTGAAAAAGTTCAAAGCTTTTTAACTTCTCAAAGAAACCATTAAAAAACAAAGTATAAAAGAGTTTTAGAAACAGTCTTAAATCACTTTATTCAATTTACCTTTCAACGTATAGGACAAATCAGAGTCCCATTTGGTGAGGAGATACTGGTTCAAGAACAGAAAGCAACAACGTGATCCAGAAGGGTCCCATCCCAAACCTGAGAGACTTTTGATCCAGACAGGATTTTTGGTTTCATGTCATATGCTGAAATTTAATAAACTCAAAAATGACCTATTATTGCTTCTGACTGGGTCTGTTACTTATTATGGTAAATGGTGAAAATAACTTTACAGTAAGATTCAAGTAGATTTAAGCTTATTTCAATTGATCTCAACACTTCCATAGAACCTGCTTTTACTCATGCCCCCCCCCCCACCCAGTGTTTTAGAAATAGTAGGACTTTCTAACATAATGATTTAGAATTTGTTTGACAAAATTAATGACCTTAATTTTGTGCCAAATGAATTTGGATAACTCAATAAAATAGTGTTTGGTCTCTGTTTTAGTCAGTATTGGCAGGTATACCCAACTATGTACAGGGGAGTGTTCAGAATTCACAGGATGGTGAAGTACCTCAAGGCCAGTCACAGGAGGAGCTGTGCCTAATAAGGCAAGGGGAAGAAGTTACATGCTGAGAGGTGCCCCCACTGATAGGTACTGAGGCCTTCAGCAGGGTGACACAGCCAATCCATGTTCACCAGTGGGGAGAGAGCTGGGGAGATCACCTACTCAATCTCACTGTCTCCCACTTTTTAATCTTCTGCTGTTGATTTTTATGGTCTTAGCCCACCTAGAGGCCATAAAGAAAAAAGTAGATACTGCAGTCTGTTAGCAAAGTAGGGTCAAGAGGGATGGGTATTGCATCTGGAAGGCAAAAGGAAAATATCTAGCATAGCTTTTTGTGTTGTTGGTAAGAGGGCTAATTGTACACATGTGGGTTTGAATACAATGCAAAAACATGAGGATTTTTTCACCTGCTCTTTCATAAGTTGTGTTCACTTTCAGCATTGTTGTGTCCTCCAGGAAGCACATGCCAAGAAGCAATTAAAAGAGCAAGATATTTCTTGTGGTTAACGCCTATGAATGACAAAGAGGAGACTAAGCAGGCTCTGACCGCTAGAGATTTCAGATGTGAGGTAGGTCTGACTTCTCTGAAATGAGAGGCGAGGGAAGGAGACTGAGGAAAGTCTCTCTTAGACCAACAAGTTCTGGCACAGAAATTGTCCATATAGCGGTCCCTTATTGGGAAGAAATGGCTAAGCCCTGGTACCACTGTGCAGTCATTGTCTGGGGCCGCCCCATGGAGAACATCATGGCTAGAAACCAATGAAAGTCCCAAGGGAGTAAACAGCTGGGAGCTGTCAGCTAACCGTATTCCTTAGGCCTGGATGGACCAGTTCTTTCCTGAAGGGGGTTCTGAGGGACACTTCTCCTTATCTTCCACAGGTACCAGGAATGTCACCATGCCACCTCAGCAGGAGACCAGAGCACAGGGAATGCTCCTTGACAGACAGGGAAGGGAAATAGATTTCAAAGGGAAGGTCAGTGTGTAGAGAAGTGTCAAAGCAGGAGGAAGTGAATGCTCAGTGACTTGTGATGCAATCTCCACTGTGTGGACTGAAATCTTAGGTGGGGCAAAGTGTTAAGTAGAGAAAACCAAAACATAAAAATCCTGGGTGAAGAGCACTGAGTGGCCACGGTTGAGTGACAATGGCACAATGGCCTTGTTAGGCAGAAAGGAGGCCTGAATAACCTGCAGAGCCTACTGAGTTGTTGAGAAGCCCAGGAAGGATGCAGAAACCCCTGTCTGCTTCACAGAAAACATGGAGGGCATCTATCAGGCGCTGGTTGTCAGACCTGTGGGGCAGTACAGCTGTGGTGGGGACAAAGAACCAGCCTAGGTTAATATCTCCATTGCACACAAAACTGACAATTAAAACCAGGACCAAGCGAAATCTGTGAGGCTAAGGCAGGAGAACCATTTAGCTGCTTAACAAGAGGGTAGACACTTGCCCATGTGCTGCAGATATGGTCAGTGACAGCCTGAGGCCAGCAAAGATCCAAGAGATCAAAGCTCCTCTTCCTCTTCCAAACACCCAAAGCCAAAATCATCCACAGTCACCATCTTGGGCAAGGTTAGAAACTGCCCTGAAAGGAGCAGCATCTTTGATGTACCTGACTATTTACCTGAAATGTGATTGTGTTGAATGGAAGATAAAAATACACTCTTTCCTGGCAGGTGTGGCTCAGTGGTTGAGTGTCAACCTATGATCCAGGAAGTTACAGTTCGATTCCTGGTCAGGGCATATGCTTTGGTTGTGGGCTTGATGTCCAGTGTGGGGTGTGCAGGAGGTAGCTGATCAATGATCCTCATCATTGATGCTTCTCTCTCTCTCCCTCTTCCTTCCTCTCTGAAAAAAAAATAATTTTTTTTTATAAAAGACACTTTTTTAAAAAATGAGAGAGAAACATCAATGTGAGAAAGACACATTAATTGGTTGCCCTAACCGGGTTGCCCAAACCTACAACCAAGGTATGTGCCCTTAACCAGGAATTGAACCCATGACCTTTCTATCTATGGGCCAACTCTCTAACCGGCCAGGGCCAGACACTCTTAAGGTACGACTAAGTTTTCTTGCCTTCACAGTATTACTGTTGACTGTCAACTTTCCATAAAACAAAACTAAATTTATTAGGATCTACTGCTGCAAGAGAACACTACCCTCATGTACTTAGTTGTATCTCAGAATACAGAAGTCAGAGTTAGCTCTGGGTGAGTTTTAAAGGAGGTTTTGCAAGGTGAGAAGTAATTTGGGACTAGCCAGAGCTTATGACCTAACAGCTTTGGATTGGTGAGCCTCACAAAATGAGGGACTTGAAGTAAACTTTGATGAGTAGGCTGCTGGTTTTGAGAAGTAAACTATTTTAGCTGATGTACAGTCTGATTTCTGAGGATCAATGTTCCTGTAACAAGGTGATAAGTTATGTTGCTTTGTCCAGACAGATTCAGGAAATAATGACTGGTGCTGTTTTAAGGTCCTGAGTGGGAACTACTGGGAATCAAGTAAACTGGAAAACTAAAGACATTTCTTTTGTTTTTCTAATGATTTAAAAAAATAATTATAATTTTTAAACTAAACTCCATATTTAATCAGGTTTCCTTAGTTTTTACTTAGTATTCTTTTCCTGCTTCAGGATCCCACATAGGACACTACACTATTATTTGGTGGTCTCCTTAGACTCCTACTGTCTGTGACAGTTTCTCAGATTTCCCTTCTCTTTTTATGACCTTGACAGTTTAAAGGATAGCTGGTCAGGCATTTTGTAAGATGTCCCTCATTTTGGATTTGTCTATTATTTTACTTACTAGAGGCCCGATGCACAAAAATTTGTGCAAGAGTAGGCCTCCCTTCCCTTGGCTGTCAACACCATCTTCTCTTTGGCACCTGGGACCTGGGCTGACTTCCCTCCAGCCCCAGATTCGTCAGGAAGGATGTCCAGAATGACCCCTGGAAGATATCCAGTCTAATTAGTATATTACCCTTTTATTATTGTAGATGGTTAGACTGGGGTTATGAGTTTTAGGGAAGAAACTCCGAGGTAAAGTGCCATTTCATCTCATCATATCAAAGGTACATGGTATCAAAATGGCATCACTGTTAATGTCAACTTTGATAGTGTTTGTCAGGTTTATCCACTGAAAAGTAGTTATTTTTCTCCTTTCCATATTATGGTCTTTGGAATGTAGTCACTGTGTACAGTTCACAGGAAAGGAGTTGAAGGGTTATGCTACATAAAGGCAGATGGGAAAATATCTACATAAAATATTTGGGATTTTTTTCCATGTAAGATTTGTCAGTTCTACCACACATTATTTTATGCTATTAGACTCATGGATATTAATTCATTCATTTAATCAATCAATCAATTAATTATAATACTGTTGTGGTTTTTTTTTACTCAAAATTTTCTATTTTCTAGCTTTGGCCAATAGGAGCTCTTTCAGTTGGATCCTCTGTCCTTTTGATATTCCTATGTTGTTATGTGCTTCTTTTTAAAAAGCACTTCTCTGTTTCCAGGTTCTATAAGTCATACTAGATTATCTTTTATATTCTCTGCCCCAGTTCTAGAATCAGACATTTCTCCAAAAAATGCTGATTCCTTTGACTGAAGAATGGTGTTAGAAGCCAAGATCTGGGTGTTAGATGCACTCATCACTAGAAGGGTATGATTGCTTCAGGGACATTTCTTCTTTACATCTGAGCATTACATTTGTGATTTTTTTAACCTTTGACTTTGCTTCTATCCCTCTCATAACAGTGTCATTTGGGAAATCATAAAAGTCAGCCATGAAGACAGTGACCTGAAAAGTTGGGCAAGAATGGTTTAACCAGAAGATGCCTTCTGTGTAGTGTACTTCCAAATGCCTTAAAAATGACTTTCATGTGATTTATATGAAAAAACACGGAGGAGTTTTCACTTTTTCATTGCTAATTCTAAGATTTGAACAAGGTAAATTAGACATCCTGCAGACGAAGGTCCCTGCTGGATGTGACAGATGACCGCTCACAATACTGTGATGAATGAGTTTGTAAACCAAACACGCCAATACCTGATGGGTGTGAGAAGGACAACGTTTGTTACCTTCAATGAGGTTAAACCCTTTTCTCTCAGGCGTCATGTTACACCAGACTCCATAGTTACAATTTGATCCCAAGACAAAGAAATAAAGGTCACTGATTGAAGGCAATTCTTTCTCATCAAATTAAGATGAGACAAATTTATTCTTCACTGACAATATTTTGCTTCTTCTGAAAATACAAGATTAAAGTGAAGGTAAAAGAAAGACTAAGCTTTTAAAAAATGTCTTATTTCAATTCTCAGGTTATTTCTACGCTTTCGTTGAAATATTTTCCATCATTATTTTGAATCTAAAAGGATGCTGTGCCATGAAAATTTAAAAACAAACAAAACAAAGAAACAAAATAACTTCAGTAAAGACAGCTAAGTTGGACTCTAGTGGAGGTTTGGGTTTCAACTAAAAGAAATGGAGTTTGAAGGGACATTCATTATATATATTAAAAAATGCATGTATTTGAAATACCTTCTGGTATGAAATTCTCATATTTTATGACTCTACCAACTAAAGTATATTCACCCTGGGTCTTTAAGGGCCTACCATGTGAGGAGCTTTGAAAGCAAAGATGCCCATATAATTTTTTAAATATATTGTCATGTAACCTATTTCATGAGCCACAGTTGTTTGGGCCAAGATTCAGTCACAATCTAGTGATGCACAACTGGATTCTGACACTGATTTGGGGTCAGGGAGCTGGTGAATGAAAGTATGGTGTGAAAATCTGGGCAAATAGTGGTGTCCCATCCTAGACTTGAGTGATCAACAAATCACTCCTTTCTTTCAGGAAATGAGCTAGGACCTCCCAGAGTGATTGTGGGATCACCAGCATTCCCATAATAACCTGAATTGTGACCCATAAGGTTTTTGGTCTCCATGAGGCCTGGCTTTGTGGATGCTGAGATAGTTTCTTGTGCTTTCTAAATTCATGGAAAACTATTAAGATAAAAATGCTCATCTGTGGTTATCTGAGCATGGCTTGGCTCTTTGCAACTTAGAAGAACCTAAGAGAATGTAACACATTAAAAGGAACCAAGATTATATACTGTGGGTTCCTTAAGGTCAGGAATCAAGTTTTACTTTTATATCTAATATAGGAGCATTCAGCTAATGTTCAAGGTATGATTAGTAAAAGGGTGAATGAATGAAGGCCCAAAGAGACTGAGATTAATTAATAATGTTCCTGAAAATAGAAACCACTATAATTGCTGGACCCTGTGTTAAACATTACTAAAAATGTCATCTTTTCCTCTTTGTATGTTAAATAATACTGAGGCCAAGCAAAAGTAGCTTAGCTGCTTGCTCCAAGAATTCCTGTTTCTGGATGAGGCCATAAACCAACTACACAATATACTTGTCAAGACTAAGAGCTTTCTTAGCAAGAACCTTCAAAAGCCTTGTCTTACTATATTCACTATTCAAAACTACAATATCAGAAACTGTCTAGTTCAAGCTAGCTCTTCCCTGGCAAGAACCACCTTAAAAATCACCAGCCTGGGTGCTACTGAGACCATGCCCTAATCTTCATTTTATGTCACTAAGATCCATCAAGGTGATATTCTCCCTTACTAAGAGGTGACAAATTTGTCTACTCTCCAACAAATATATTTTGCTACTTTTGCTAAATCAAGTGGCTCTCATAAACATAGCTTTGCTTCATAAGTACTTTTTTTGGTGGTCTTGGGAGAATCGACAGTCAGTACAACATAATCAGTTTTAGGTTCTTTTCCTTTTAAAAAAAGTATTCACTCTTTTTGAATGTACAAAAATCTAAGTACAGAGATGTATAGATGCCAGTGCTTTTCTCAGACAACTTGAAGCATGAAGCAATAAGCCGTGTCTTTGTTATTTTGTCTACAGAATAAATAATTGGACTTGAAGTTATTTCAAAAATCTTTTCAACTCTAGGATTTGGGTTTTAGTAAATATATGGAAGTGCTCACAAAATTCTATTCTTAATTGTTTGCTACTGTGCTGAATGCAGAAGGGTTCTGACATTGTCTGGACTCTGAAAGAGAAAGTGGTGAAGGCACATAGCAAACTGTTAAGGCCTTATGGCCCATTAAACGCTAAGTTTAATTTCTCAAATATACACAAAAATACACAGCTCTGGACTTGCAGTAAAGTATCTGTCATGAGAGTCATTTGAGCTCAAATGAATCTAAAAAATGGCTGTCAATTCCAGACGTTTCCAACTGAATAGGACAACAGCCACCACATGTCATACAATACACGGCACACAATGTAAACATACCATTCACGTCCACAACAGAGATATTTATGGCATTTTCCATGGTTGCCATGTCAACCCATAGAGCAACCAGGCCATTAAATCATGCTGTCAGCGGGCCAAGACAGTAACACTGAAAAAAAATTCCAGTTGCTGACATGAAACATTACATTTATCATTTCAAGACTTTTTTTTCCATCTGCCTCTTGCTTTATGCTCTTCACAGCTTTTGAGTTGGTCTTTTAGGGTACAAAGAGAATATGAATGAGCTGTTTAAAATGCAGTATAAATCCCAGCCATAGAACTTATTTTTATAGGACTTATTTTCTTCAGGTGATAATCTTGAGGTCACATGCCAAGAGTAGAAGGGATGTGTTGAGAGCTGATATGTCATTGATGTAACTGGCCAAGTTTAACTTTATAACTTGGATTTATTGCTTTATTTCTCTTCTCTGCATAAAATTGATTTTAGCAAACACGTGAATTTTGAGAATATTCACTTTGATTTCTTCTGAACCAGGTAGATTTCCAGGTACATTGAGAAAGTCTAATCAATGTAATTGAAATGGGCACTATAATCACTAATGACACGACCAAGAGTACATTTTTTTGGCCAAATTCATCATTAATTTCAGAAAAGTATGCTACCCTACAGGTATTGTTCTGGAAAAGAGAGACAGAGGGTAACCAGGGAGTGGGGGAAGGAGTCCCGATGCCACCTGAACAAAGGCAAGAGCCCGGAGGAGAATTCAAGGATCTCAGCCACCTAGAAGTTCTCAGTGGAGCAGGAGAGGCAGAGGTCCTTACAGAATGAAACCTGGGCATCAGGCTGGGGATAGTGTGAGCTGGGTCTTCAGGATAGGTTGGCAGATTGTGGCAATTGTAAGTGGGGAAGAAGTGACTTCTATGCCAATGAAACTCTTTTTAAAAATTTCTTTATTGATTAAGGTATCACATATTTGTCCACATCCCTCCATTTCCATCTCACACCCCTCCCCACACTTGCCCCGCAAAAACTCTTGAATAAGTTCCCAGATGCAGGAAAATGATGAAGAAGACCTAGAAATAGAAAGTAGGCTGTGTGCTTTTAAAGTAGGGTAAGTAAACTATAAGAAAGGGTCAAGCCATGGAGAGCGAAGGGCCTAGGTGAGGAGATTCCAGTGTAAAGCTTTTGTGTACAGGGAGATGTGGTCAGATCTGTGCTCTTGGGTGATGTCCATAAGATTAATCTAATTGAGAGGATGATAAAGTCACAAAAATCTTATAAGTTTATTAGAATAATTGGATCGGGAAACAAAAAGATAACAAAAAGATTTTTAAAAAGGAGGATTCAGAAACAGCGATTGGATGTCTGAATGTTTTGGTATAGTGAAAATTCTCAGATATTTTGAAGTTAAAAAAGATACATTTAAAATGAATTAGGAGTGATAGTCATACAAAGGGATAGTTTGCAACAATGAGACAGAATAAGGTCTACAGAAGCACAAAAATATGATTGACATACTAATGAGGTGGAGTAAACAGAGACAGGCATAAAAGAATAAATATGGTGTGATTTTATTTATCTACAGTTCACAAGCAAATATGTGCTGCTGGACAGACAGTGGGAACCTTGGGAGGGTGAAGAGACTGGGAAGGTGCTCGCTGGGCGTCCCCGGGGCTAGAGGTGTTCTGATCCTTGATCTGGGTGCTGTTACAGGATATGCTTGGTTTGTGAAAATTCCCATGGTGGTATCTTTACAACATGTTCACTCTTATTTATGCTAAATTCTGGTAAAAGATTACACAAAATGGCACAGCTTGTTTTGTGATATCAATTTAAACAGGAAAAGAGTGTAACAGGTGGTCTTTAATAGGTTAGCCCATGAATCTGGGCTAATGAGGTCATGTTTCCTGGATTCCAGGAAAATTAGGAACTATGATTCAGCAAATCAAGTCATTGCATCATGTAGTGAAACCTGACATGTCCCAGCCTCAGTCCTCCCCACTCGGAAGGTCAGATCAACACCCACAGGCTGGGAAACAGTCAGTTGCCACTAGTAAAACCAAGGGACAAAAAACCAAAAAGAACAAACTTGAGTTGTTTCATCAATTAAAAACAAACAGAAGAATAAAAATTGATAAGGGAAAGAGCAGGAGGACTATCTCTTAGCAGCTTCAGAATGAAACCAGTGAAGCTCAGTTGCTGCCTACACTTGGATAGAAATCCATCATTCCTCACCTGCCCTGGTGGTCAGCCCCACTGTGAGGATTAGCAGGGAGACCTGTAATGATTAACCGGCCTTGTACTTACAATGGTAACCCATAGACACAGACTTCTTATCATCCAGGAGCTCAGTACTTTAAGTGTTGAAATCATGCCCCAGGTTCAGATGAGGAAGTGAATAGCTATTAATATGCTTCAAAACATGGGTTCACTGTTAATTTTTGTGGGTTACTGTAACCTTTCCCAACTTCTCCCCACCTGGAGAAAAAGGAAGCTTTGAATTAAAAAAACAAAAAACACAAATTGCTCCCAGATGAATTTCTAAGAAGTATTTCTTAATTAGGAGTTTCCATAAATGCATTTAATAAACTGTTTACAGATTATTAACTCCTTGAAAAGAAATCAGTGACAAAAAAATGAAGGTAGATTTAGAATGATGGTATAAAATATTAGGTACTTAGAACAAATGTGACCTAGATTCAAAAACACTCATTTTATCCACATTACTTCAAACATCCGTATATAACATTGCTTGTATAAAAATGGTGGATTTTAATTAATACATTCAGCTTCTCATTGGAAGTGGTTCAAGCAGACTATCTTTGCTTACCTACTTTGATAAAGAATGCCTTATATTTATAATAAAACTTGGTGTTAGTTGAAGCAGTTTCACAAATATGAAAGTACTTTAGATCTCCCTGCCTCAAGCCTGTTTTCCATTTCCGATCTTCTGTCATTAGCAAATGGCACCTTCTAGTTGCCAGGACATAGTGTTGTGAACATGGATGGTAATATGTCAGGTATGATCCAGGCTTACCTAAAACTGACATTCTTGTTACTATCAGTTGGTATAGAGTTTCATTCCCTCTAAATTTCTCCTAACTCACCTCACCCTATAAACAGCCAGTTTCTAACCCTTTAGAACTCTGGCTGTTGGGGTGATGGCTTAAAGATCAAGTCTGATTATTGTACACTAGCCCCTTTTTTATCTGGCCTCCATACCACAAAATGAAATACCAGTTAATAAAAACAAGCAAATTTTTCCCATCAAACAAAAACAAAAGAAAATAAAACTGTTAGTAACATAAGGGGAAGGTCCTTAGGATAAAAAAGGCGCTTGTGCTCTGGCCAGTTGCTCAATGGTTAGAGCATTGGCCTTTGGACCAAAGGATCCCTGTTTCGATTCCTGGTCAAGGGCATGTACTTTGGTTGCAAACTTGATCCCCAGTCTGGGTCCGGGTGTAACAGGAGGCAACCAATCAATGTTTCTCTCTCATATCGATGGATGTTTCTCTCTTCCCTCCAGCTCCCTTACCCTCATTCTCTCTAAAAAAAGATATCAATGGAAAAAAATTTCTCCTGTCCTCAGTTGAGGATTAAAACAAAGGAAAGGCACCCAGAATCTTTCCAAGTCTGACTCCAGATTTCCTTCCCATGATTCTCACCTGGTCTTAGTGCCCTCTCTAGGCCCTTCAGCACCTCTCTACGTCAAACAGTTTTCTTATTTTGTTCATACAGCAGAAAAAACTTTAAACTGAGCTGTGCTTATTATATTGTCAAAGCACATACATTTGAGGAAATGTTTTTCCAGTATTTAGAAATTATTCAGCAAAGAAGCTACTCACACTAATGCTAAATAAACAAAGTTCCAACACATGTTTTCACTGTTTCCCTTTTATTTTACTGGTTCACATTAACAGTTCATGTTGGAACTGTACTCATTCATCAATGAGGTGAGCAACTTCTTTGCTGAGTCTGACAGAATCAGGAATTGATTTGTGGTCCAACTTTAAAAAAACATAGTTGAATCATAAACATCAGTTGTCTTATGAATAGAAAAGTTCAACAAAAATCAACAGCCAAAACCAGTTTGGCTCAGTGGATAGAGCGTCAGCCTGGAGGATCCCAGGTTTGATTCTGGTCAAGGGCATGTATCTTGGTTGCAGACACATTCCCAGTAGGAGGTGTGCAGGAGGCAGTTGATCGATGTTTCTCTCTCATCAATGTTTCTAACTTTCTCTCTCTTCCTCCCTGAAAAAATTAATAAAGCATATTTTAAAAATCAACAAAAGCATTCTTCCTGCTATATAGAATTTAAAATGAATATTTTATATTTTGTCATTATTTGTAAATTGTGTGCTATTCATTCAGTAATTTCAGTAAGTAAATAAACACACACACACACACACACACACACACACACGCACACACGCACACACACACATTTTCCCATAGAGCCAGTTGTTAGACATTTACCAGAACACCATTATCTGTGAGCAAATGCCCTAAAGAGGTAGGAGGAGGAGGGAGGAACTGGTTAGCGGATCTGCGCACCTGCCATAGAAGTGGCTTCCTAGAGGACTGTTGCAGGGAAAGGGGTTGAAGCAGGGGAAGCTCTTGGTGCGCCATTCCTGGAATATAGCTCTAACAACAGCAATAAGCTTCCAGACGATAAAGATGGCAAAGATCTGTTGAGTGTGAACTAACTATCAGATGAATTATGAACTCTCTCTTTGTTTATTCTTTATCTTATTAAATGGTTTTGTGTTACTCCAACTTTACAAATGAAGAAACTGAATCATAAGAAATTAAGCAATCTGTCCATTGCCCCACAGTTGGGGATATTCAGTAAGTTACTACTACAGACTTAGATGACATTAAAATATGGTTTTCAGATGGAGTCTCTCTTCTTTCTCTTTCTTCCTCCACTTCTTTGTCCTGCTTTGTTATTCCATACTCTTATTTTCCTTCTTGTTGTGTTTCTGTTCTCTCACTTCACTTTCAGCCATCTGAAAGACAAGAGGGAGGAAACATCAAACAAGATTCTTTTTTCTCCCTCTTTCTTTTCTGCTCCCTTTGAGGTTTTATTTACTTCTAAAAAAAATGATTTTGGTCCTGGCCGGTGTGGCTCAGTTGGCTGGGCATCATCCCATGCACAGAAAGGTTGCCGGTTGGATTCCTGGTCAGGGCACATGCTGGGGTTTCAGGCTCGATTCCTGATAGGGGACACGCAGGAGGCAGCTGGTTGCTGTTGTAGGGATGTTTCTCTCTCTCCCTTCTCTCTCTCTCTGCAAATCAATAAAATATTTTTGAAAAATTATTTTGATTTAACGTCAAGCTTATAGAAGTGTTGTGATAATACCACAAAGATGTAGCATACACATTTAGAGTACACATTTATTTCTGTTCTGTCCTATTTGCTTTAGTACACCTTCTCCTCTCTCTGCCTAGAGTGTGCCAGGCATCAAGTGGATGCTGTCAGCTGCCCAGGCCAAATCCACCTCAACAACATCAACTTACCCTTCAGTTCCCCTCTGCACTCTTATATATGAAAAGGGTAACAGGTTCCTTTTCATGCCGCAGTCATGGACCAAATCAGGGTCTATCAGCCAGTGCTACTGTGTTCTAAAGGTTCCAACTTAAGGAATAAATTGCATAATCCATGGCAGATGGTAGTTGGGATCTGACTCACTGAACGAAGAGACCAGGAATCACAGGTTTTCTGAAAAATCACTCTTTGCCCAATGAAGACAGCAACGCCCCCTCCTGGAAAAGATGGCTCTGGGTTGATGCTGCCCTTGAAACATGAGGGTGAAGCTCAGAGTGGGCATTTGAAATCAGTAGCTTTGGAAGCCCGATTGCCTGCACCAGATTCAGGGAGGTAGGTGCCCATGCTTTTGCCTTGTTTTGGTTTGTCTGCTTTTTAGGATGTACTGGCCCCTCTGAGCAAAGTGGTAATAGTTGCAGCTGCCTACATGCCACCAGATAGCGGGCCTGATGGTGGCATTACTAAGGAAATGACTAAGTAATTACTAAGGAAAAGTACTGTGACCTCTATTAACAAGAGAGGAGGCTTCTGGACTTGTGGACAATGCTCTGGCAGGCAGACTCTAAGCTACGTGGAGAAGAGGTGAGATTGAGGGGTGCCAGCCAGCAGAGCAGCTGTGGTTACGGAAAGACCCCCAGGACAAATGCCAATACGTGCCCCAAAGGCAGCACATTCCCAGGACTCACTCAGAAGAGGAAAAACCAAGGGCTGGCGCGACACAGCTGCAAACTAGGATGATTACATTTTTAAAGCACTGCTTTCCAGCTCAGACATAACATTATATTTAAATGCCCTGCCTCTGTGCAATCAAAAGAAGCCAACTGAAAGAAATGTGCACTTCAAGGCTTTAAATCTGAAACTTCCTAATCCCCCAAAGTCCACACTGGACTTCTTGCCTCCATGGAAACAACAAAGCATTCAGCCAACTGATTGGCCTCCAATGAATTTTAGATAAGACAGCTTGGAAGGGAATGGATGTGATTTTAATGCAGAAGAAAGTGCTGGAAGGGAGGTCCACTTGGTTCATATTTGAATAAAGCAAACAAGGCAGACGAAAGGCTGACAGCTGTAAATGACATTGTCAGTACAAAAATTATCAGCCAGTTTACAATCTGTTTGCTTATGTTGAACAAACAGACTGTGTGTGGCATCCTCAGGCCTCGTGAATGGCAGAAATACTTGCGGCTTCAGAAAAGCTATCTGCTCTCCTGCAGCCCGGCCACAATTAGATCACCATTTGACAGCCACACTGAAAAGAAAACTGTGTCCCCTGCCTTCCCCCAACACACCGCCCTGCCTCTTTGCTTTCTCTTTTTCTTTCTTTCCTTTCTCTCCCTCTTCTTCTTCATGAGACAAGCGGTGAAGTTGGGCAGAGACACTTGTCTTGTATAGATGCTGTGAATTATGTTAGTTCTGTTGCTGGATCAAGCCTTTGACTATGCATCTGACATTCCAAGTGGGAGATCTTAGGTAACCTAGCAAAGCTTAGTGCCAACAGTCTTCATTTTTCATTCCTTCCAGGAAGCACAAGTCGGGAGCCCCCCACCCCCAATCCCCCACCCTAAAGAAAGCCACTTTTTTTCTTCTTTGTGCAGCCTGTCTCGGAGATCCTTTGCTTTGAACTTGCTAACATTGAATTTGGAGCCAAAACAAAACACAACACAAGAATTGCTATGCAGCAGGCACCCAAGCCCCGTTTCCTCTCTGAGCAAGGCCCCAACTGCCCGAGTTTCAGGAGGGACTAAACCCAGTGGGCTCTAACTGTGCCTTAACCCAGCCCCCAGCACGAAAGCAATGAATTGTGTGGTCCCCGTTGCTTAATCCCCTCTGTGTTTTACAAACTCATAACACATAAATAGCTCCTTTTGTTCGGAAAGAAAGGAGAGCAAACACAGGTACTAATTTTATCCCTCACGTTCTCTGAGGCTCACCCTTGTTTAACTGCATCAGAGAGATTTAAGCCTCTGCTAGTGGCTTTTCATACGGGCCTGGAGGCTATTTGGATACTCTTAGCTTCTTACCTGTAAGATTCCTGCTCACCTTAGAGTAAGTAACACACCCTCTTGCCCTGGGGGCTCATTCACTTTTGTAGAACTACACACTGGAAACAGAATAATCTCATAGTTAGGCAACACTTGCCTCCAAAAATGAACCAGGGTTTTGTTTTTCACGGTCCACTCTGTGCATTTTTATTATTGATTGTCTCAGGTTGGCCAACAATGATTCAATTTGCAGAGAAGAGCAGATCTTCCCTTTATGCTCTCCTTTCTTTTTTTCTTTAATATAAGGAATTGTGTGGAGGTACTTGGTGTATTTGACAGGAAAAAGAATACTGATGATACGTGCGTGTGATGTGTTTGCAGCAGATAACAAGGGGCAGAGCAGGTGCACACAAAGCCGGAAGACTGTGGTAATTACTGCTAAGCAGCGAAGCATCAAAACACCGCTGGTATGGAAAGTTCATCCAATTACCACTAACGTAAAGAGGAGCGTTATGTTTTGGCTGCGCTTTTCATTTTAATCTAAATTGCTGTTTCTTTTTCTCTGATATGGCCATTGGTCATAAAGAGTTGACCATCATTAAAACTGTTTGATTTGGAGCCCTGTAGTGTTTGGCTAAGAGGGCAAATGCAAATTTGATGAAAGAATGGGGATACATTTACATATCAGCCTCGGCTCACATGGAGAGAGTAAACATTCTGTTTATCTCAAGTGTCACTTTATGATTTCAGTAGAATATAAAACTGACCTTGGCCCAGTCATTGCAAAGGTCTAAATGAAATATGCAGTTGTCGAAATGCGATTTACTCAAGTAGAACTTGTGGGTAAATCCTGTGGAACTCAGCAAACAGGGCTGCAGAGAGCAGCGCCGGGAAATCATTTTGTTCTGATAAACTCCAAAATGAAATTCTGGAATAAGGAATTGTTGAACAAGAAAAGAAAGAAAGAAAGAAAGAAAGAAAGAAAGAAAGAAAGAAAGAAAGAAAGAAAGAAAGAAAGTCCTTCTTCATGAATCTTATTTGATCACCATGAATTAAAAGAGCCTACTTAACTAGCAGTTTTCATCTTTAGATAGCTACAAATTAAAAAGCAAAAAAACCTTAAACACCGGCCTTCACACTTTAATGTAGTGTGTGCTTTCACCAGGCTTTTGTTTTATCATTTAGGGACAAGAGTACGATCATTATTTGTTTGGTTTCTAGAAACTATAATTGATTCGGTGAACTTCAACACCCCTTAGGTAGTTTACACTTCGGGAGGATAATTCCTTTTGGCTGTTTGAATCAGGCACGTTTGCATTTTCCACAATATTTTTAATTAGATTTTTTCAAGCTAAGTCAACATTCATCAGTGTGTGAAAGAACATCAGACTTTTGTTCATAATGAAGGCTTTTGAGTGTGCAGAAAACTCTTCAGAGACAATTGCAGGCATCTGCATTGATGTTTTACCTCCACTTTCTCATACCAAAAGCTCATGGTAGAGATGAAGGAGCAAAATATTATCTCTTCTGGAAGAAAGTTGATGGTATAATATATAGTAAAGTTGAGTTATTCTGGAAATTTTGGCCACTGTAGAGCAGAAACATATCCTGAGTCAAAGGAAGGTGAAAAATATCTGGCAGGTATAGTTTTAATTCGAAAAATCAAAGATTATTCTTGTAGGACATGTTATACATTTACTTTTATAGCCTACAAAATAATTGTTTTTCAAAGAAATACATGCACATAGAATAACACAAAGTTCATAGGAGCTCCACATTTAAGTACAGTTTCCATCTTAACTACAAATAATTAAGCATATTTAGCAACTTCTTTAGTCAGGATTAAGCTGAGAGTTTTGAAGCTTAAATGATTGGGAGGTTTGAGGAACTAATCTGAATAAGGAGAAAACACCTTATTACTATCAAAATTGTGGCCAGGTTTTTCAAATGGTGTTTGAAAGGAGACTTGCATGCTGTGTACACTGAAAAAGGATTGTTTTTCAGAAGTACATTATATGTTTGTGAAAATAAGATAGTTGAGAATCTCTTCTGAGATGCCCTGTGTACACATACATAGGCACTTAGATAATTGCACACAGAATTGTTTCTGGTCTGAAGTGGTTGTAAAACACACACACACACACACACACACACACACACACACACACACACGAAGACAAGAGGTTCATGGTTGAGTACACAATTCCACAAACTCAATAGGCCCATTCTTTCCCATATTCCAATTTAATGATCTTTTTAAAAAAGATCTAAGAAAGGAAAAAAAATAACTTCCAAAACACAGGGACCTGAGTACCCAGAGAGGGTATGGACATGTTAAATGGCAGTGGGCATAGGGTGCCAACTGCGGACCGCCTCTGACATAGGATGCACCTCAAAGTGCATCATTTACTCAAAATGAAAATTATGCTTTGTCTTCCTGTGAACCTCATTAGATGATCCACACAGCACTAAAAGTGGTAACTAGAAAAGTGGAAACCACCAATGTTTACTAAGTGGTTAACGGATAAACAAATGTGGCATTTACATATAAGAAGTTATTACTTGGCAGGAAAAAAAGAGAATGCATATTTGATACACACATGTTGTAATAAATATCTGATAACATGAATTTTGAAAATAGTATTACATGAGAGAAGCAAGTCACAAAAGGCCATGTACTAGATGATTTCATTTCTATGAAATGTCCAGAATAGGCTAATCTAGTGATAACCTGAGGCATGGGTTGAAGGTGGGGATGAGGAATGACTATTGATGGGTATGAAGTTTCTTTTTGAGGGTGATTATAATGTTCTAAAATTAGATTGTGGTGATGATTGTGAATATACTAAAATTACCATACTGTACATTTGCAAATGTGTAAGTTTAATGGCATATGAATTGTATCTTTTTAAAAATATATATATTTTATTGATTTTTTACAGAGAGGAAGAGAGAGGGACAGAGAGTTAGAAATATCAATGAGAGAGACATTGATCAGCTGCCTCCTGCACATACCCCACTGGGGATGTGCCCACAACCAAAGTACATTCCCTTAACCAGAATCGAACCTAGGATCCTTCAGTCCACAGGCCAACACTCTATCCACTGAGCCAAACCAGTTTTGGCATGAATTATATCTTAATGAAGCTCTTAAAACACCCCTACATTCATAGCAGCACATTTTACAATAGCTAAGATTTGGAAACAGCCTAAATGCCCATCAGCAGATGAGTGGATTTAAAACTGTGGTACATTTATACAATGGAATACTATACAGCTATAAAAAAAACTCTTACCATTTGCAAAAGCATGGATGAACCTGGAGACTATTTGCTAAGTGAAATCAGCCAATCAGAGAAAGATAAGTATCACATGATCTCACTATATATGGAATCTAATAAATAAAATAAACCAGTGAACAAAAATAGATCCAGAGCCATAGAAACATGCAACTGACTGTTGATTCTCAGAGGGAAGGCAGAGGAGGGTGGATGGATGGGAAAAGATCAACCAATAAATATCTATGCAAATATATATAACCCATGGATACAGACAATAGGGTGGTGAAAGTCTGGGGTGGGGGAGGGGCAGGCTAGAAGAGATCAATGGGGGAAAGAGTGGACATATGTAATACTTTCAACAATAAAGATTTAAAAAACAAAACAAGAAACAGATCAAAAACTGAGAGCCAGGATTGTTATGGAGCCAAGGATGAGCTTGCAAAGAGAATTGTATAGACATCAAAGCAGGGAGTGAAGGGTCAGAATCAAAGCTGAACTTAAATGTGATGAACATTTGTGGTTTATTTGCGATGTACCAGGCATGGTGGACCATGACAGAGAACAAGAGTCCTATGGAACTCATGGTCCAGAAAAAGAGAGGCAAATGTATACAATCTACAAACATCTAACCAGATTCTTGATTGCATGAATAATAATAGTAAGTCTTGAAAGCAAATCAGAGTGAGTTTATTACTCTAAGGCATGGAGAGCTCACAGAAGGATAACATTTCAGTCCAGATACTTCACTGAAGAAGGAGCACACTTAGAAAAATATGGTTGGTCGGGACTTGGGAGGAGCTGCCAATCATATACAATACAGAGAAGCTGAGAAAACATGAACACTCAACTGAGGTAGGAGCAGATGTGTGAGTGGTAGCTATTGTCTAGCCTCTTGCCCATCACCTCCTTTAATCCTTAGGATCCTGAAAGGAAGATGACAAGCAATGATATTATCCCCATTTACAGATGAGGACACTAAGGTATAGAGATAGTAAGGAATTTATCTAAGGTCAATTAGTAAGTGACAAAACCACTCTAATATAACTGTTGACCATCCAAACTTATGCCCTTTACTACCCACTTCTGTTTCCTTGTTCCAAAGAGTTCCAAAGTATATAAAATTTATCAATAAATAGAAGCTTCAAGAGGAAGTACATTCATTTTATGTACACAATAAATAGTAACAGAGAGATACTATCAGATATAGCGTGTTTCCAGTCACTGGAGATGATCACACAGAGGGCAAAAGACCACTTATCAGAAATGTGGATGCACTAAAATATCGGGATAAAATGATCTCTATGTGTTATTTCAACCTAGTTATTTTGATGTGGTGACTATAGGATGCATGAACAGAACCCAAGTCCCTACATATGGTTGTGCAAGTCAGGCATTGCAAAACTCCAGGGAGGGGGACACATTTCACATTTACACACAGCATGGATTTGAATATTTATTATGACAATTCGAGTAATAGCTGGTCAGAAAGTGGATAGTGAGTACTGAAGGGTGGCATTGAAGAGGTAACATGTGGAGCTGTAGTTTGAGAGGGAAGGAGGTCAAAGAAAGTTTTTAGGGAGGGAGAATCAGAAAGACATAGTGACAGACCAGATGATACGTCCTTGATAGACAGGAACCATAGCTAACATTCCTAATGCAAGTTTTGTGCTGAATATTGATTGAATGATCATGTCATATAATTTCTGCTACAGGTACATGCTATAAGAAGACAACTTTTTTTTTCCAGAAAAATAAATCTGTTTCTGGTCTTGAATGATTTGGAAGGATGGCCCTGCTTTTGCAGGATTGAGAGTATACACTGAAGCATGTCTTTATAAGAGAAAGGGGAAAGAAACTTTATAAGCAACTCATCGGCTTGGAACCAGCTGGTTTCATCGTCTAACTTTGCTACCAGTGAGTCCCATTTTTAAATCTGTATCAAATGTACCATGTGGCAGAGAAAAATGGCAGAGTTTGGGTATAGAGGCCCAGAGGGTTTGGAGACCAGAAGGCCAAGGCAGGTCCTACAGCCATTTCCTGGACTTCCCACTTTTCCTCCTCCTGTCTCTGAAGCATCCAGGAAGCTACGGTTGAAACCCCTAATCATATATCAAGGCTCAGGGTAATTAGTAAAAAAAAAGAGAGAAATAAAGAAAGAAAGAAAGAAAGAAAGAAAGAAAGAAAGAAAGAAAGAAAGAAAGAAAGGAGAAAGGAAGGAAGAAAGAAAGGAAGGAAGAACCTGTAACTATTTTATCATCCCATTATATCATTATTATTCATCTCTAAAGAGAAGTATTGCAAAAATAAAAAGCACAACATGTTATAACAGAAAAAAAGCATGAATTTTTTTTTTGCAAAGCCTAACATGTTAAAGCATGGTATCTTATAACTTATTACTCTTGTGATTTCTGAAGAACCACATGCTTATTCAAGTGAACAATGGTAGGATTAGGAAAGATTTTCATGATCTTCTTTACAATTTTCAACACTTAAAAGTAACCAGTTATTATCCTTATATCTTTTCTTTGTTTTCTTTACATATACACATGATATTATTATTTATGTAATTAATTATACACTCAATGTGTTGAATAAATGAATGCATAATTTCCCCCTTAAAATACATTTCAAATTGTCCCCATAATTAAGCATATTTGTCTACTACATGATTTTTTCTTATCTTCATGTTATTCTAGTCCTGTCCACATGATTTGTTTAAACCTTTTACTATTGGGTACTTAGATATTTTTTTTAAAATTATAACCAATGTTACAGTGAACATCTCTTCTCCAACCTCTTATTATAATCCTTAGGATAATCTGATATCCTAACATTATATATCTTAATTCATTGAAAACATTTTTGGAGACTTAAAACCACATATATTTATGATCTCACAATTTTGGAGGTCAGAGACACCTAAAAACAAGGTGTCTGGAGGCTTTAAGAAATTAGCTGTTTCCATGCCTTTTCTTATTTCTGGAGGCCTCTTGTATGCCTTGGCTCATGGCTCCTCCCACCATCTTCAAATCTCTTTTCCATCCTCACATCTTCTCTGACTCTAACTCTCTTATCTTCCTCTTTCTTGTCAGGACCCTAGTGATTATATTGAACCCATCTGACTAATCCAGAGTAGCAGGGAATGGATTTTTTAGACTCTTGTGTTTATTCTAAATTTATCCTATAGAATGGTCATTCCAGTTTATATTTCCATGATCTGACATGGATGTTCATTTTTCAGCACTTTCACTAATGACTGGTCATATTCATTAAAAAGAAAAATGTTGGCCAATTTAATAAGATAAGTGTTGAGTATATGCATATATGTTATATAATAAATGCATTAAAGTTATTGAAATTTGATTGCAACTAAGGTAAAAATTCTTTCATATATTTATCATCTAGTTCTACCTCTTCTTCAGTGAGTTGTCTGTTCATACATATATTTTTCCAACTTTCCTACTCATCTACTAATGTGTGTTTATGTTTTCTATATTTATTTGTAAAATTTCTTACTTATAAAATTATTTTATAAAGTTATTAGTGTTTTATCTTCCATGTATGTTTTGTTGGTCATGAGAATGGGTTTGTAAATTTTGAAATTTGATATTATATGTAATTAAATATAGCACTTATTTACTTGGTAGTATTGTTGTTTGTTATCATACATACACAACATTTCCTGTCCTGAAATTATCTACTCCTCTTTCCCTGGTTTTTATTCAAACTCTATTACATGTTAATGCTTTTAACTTAAAAAAAAATCATAGTTCATTGGAAATGAATGTGGGTTTATATGATCTATAATGAGAAAAGTATAATATGCTAATTAGACCAGACAGCAGAATGACCTTCTGTATGTCATTCCAGATATCCTTTGGGACAAAGCTGCGGTGGCGTGGGCTGAGGCAGATGTGATTAGGGGTAATCAGGCAGGCAGGCGAGCAGTTAAGGGTGTTCAGGCAGGCAGGCAGAGTGGTTAGGGGTGATGAGGCAGGCAGGCAGAAGTGGTTAAAGGCAATGAGGCAGGCAGGTGAGTGGTTAGGGGTGATCAGGCAGGCAGGCAGAGAGGTTAGGGGCAATCAGGCCTAAACCCTAAACCAGCAGTCAGACATCTCCCTGAGGGGTCCCAGATTGCAAGTTGGTGCAGGCCAGGCTGAGAGAACCTCCCACCCCCATGCATGAATTTTGTGCACTGGGCCTCTAGTGTTATATATGACCTTAATTTTCATCCCTCTCCACCCCCCCTTACAAGGATTTAGTTAACTGTCTCATTAGCTTTTATTCTTTGCTTTTCCTATTATTTTGAAAGTTACCCTTATTGCTAAATTTTTATCCATGCTGGACTTTCTAGGTTTCTCTTCTGTTTATATAAATCCTACTTCATTCTAAAAGCATTTTTTAGAGACTTAAAACAACACAAATTTATTATCTCACAATATTGAAGGTCAGAGTCTTAAAATCAAGGTGTCAGCAGAGCTGCATTCTTTCTGGAGCCTCTAAAAACTGAGCCTCAAAAATGGATTTAGTGTTTTGTTTTTTTTTTAAATCAGGAGGAAACACCCATTTCAAGATAAATCTTGATACTGAAAGTGTGCAAGGCATTTGGCAGCATCTTGAAGGAGATTCAGCTGCTACTGATGTAGTAGATGCACTAGCTTCTGAGCTACTTAAGGGAAGATATTTCTGTCTTCCATAATGACTTTATGGGTAGTACTTGCAATAAACAATTGTTGTCTAAATGAGTACTTCTCCTGAGTTCACATCTGGATGTAAACCTTCAGCCAAATTGGGCAGGAGGGGAAATGCTCCCAAGGATGTACTTTACCAGTACAGGCCAGGTGGGAGAGCCGGGGGGGGGTGCCTTAGTTTCAGTTTTCCCATGGGGGGGAAAAAAAGAGTGTTGGCCAGATTATCTCACTGGTCTTTCTAATCCCAGCTTTCCATGACTGGTAACAGTTAGTATCCAATTCCCCAGTGTCATGTGGAAACAGTGCATTAGCTCGCTCTGAGTTTGGGAATCACACCACATGAAAAGTAACCCAGGTCAAGGGAATGTGATTTATTGAGCTGTACAAGTTGGGCAAGAACTGTATGAAGGCAGAGGCCATGAGGTGTTATCTTTTTCTTCCAGTACCTAGCACTGTTTGCCAAGCACTCAATGAATGTTGATTAAAAGAATGAATGTGTGGGATTGAATAGATGGGAAAGCATACAGGTGGTCTACCATGGAAGAGGAACCTGGAAGTTGTTTACCTTCCAAGAAATGTCTGAGTCTTTTTTCTTACTCTCAACTTCTCAGCTACAATTTGAAGTCTTCCATCCCACCCAGGATAAAAGGGAACAGGACTCCTCCCACACACAGATCTCTGGCTGAGCTAATTTGTCCACACAAACACTGCCTCCTTGTTTATTCTGCCAGCAGGGTATGCACCCACCAGGGTGGCAGCACTTCAAGGCCAACACCTCCTCTGCAGAGGCAGCCCCTACCACCCCAATACCCTGAACCCTTTCTCTTGAACCAGGATGGGGTTCCCTCCCCTGGAACTGAAGGCATTGTCTCTCCATCTCAGCTTGATGGAAACAATCCGTTTAGACAGGTGGCTCAGCTTTCTACCCAGTGACACAGGTTTTCTTCTTTTTGGCCTCCAGCTCCATCCTCCCTGCAGCTGGGCTCTGGCCAGGAAGGGGGTGGGGTAGTAGAGAGTGAGAGCAAAAAAGAAGCCTTTTTCATTAGCATTTACTTTTGATGGAATAGGCTTATTCTGCCTTGACTCATCAAAAAATAGAAGCCAGATGCTGAGGACAGGTGTGGTGATCAAACATTTCCAAGGTGGACCTCAATCTCTAGCAGCCAACCTAGGAGCCCTTTCACCAGCCATAAGCAACCTGTGTGGAGTGGCCATATTGATGGCTTCTAGCAACTCAGCCAGCTGCACGCTGTGGCTGCCCTGTACATTACATGTTAAAGGGAACCATGTTCCACCTTATCCTTAAGGCTTAGCCTTCTAGGTATGCACAATATGCAGGTGGGACTAGGAGTCAGGCTCACCATGGCATTCAAGTGCATGAATTCTGCAAAGATGAACAGCTTCTATTGGTAGAAGTCTTGGAAGCCAGGGAAAGAAGGGACCACTACATATATATATAGTTCTTTTCTTAAAATTAGAATACTGCATAGGTAACGTTCTCAGGAAAACAGTGCATGTATTTCCTAACTCAGTAATGGAGTCATCTATCAAGGGCTCTTAACATCTGATAGAGATTTGTCCTGAGATGCTCACATATCCCTAAATTTTAAAATTCCACTATAACAAATGATAACCCCAATGTATCATAATCAAATACTATATAACTAAAAATGTAAGATAATTTCCATCAATTCTTTAATAATTTTGGAGCTAGACAATAACACTCCTGTGTAGCCTCATGAGGTCAACACTGCTTCTGGAGAGTTTCAGAATGAGCACCCAGAAGATTATACTAAGGGCCAGACAAGCAAAAGTAGTAGGTGTATGGCTGGCTGGATTCAGTAGCTTGGGTGTTTGCTTCCATAGACTAGTCTCTTAATACATCCTATTCAAATCTGTCGCTCTTCAAAAATGAACAATTAATGCATGACTATTGATAAATGTAAAATCTGCAAATACTAGGCCAATCATTTAAAACGTTTCCATAAATCATGACCTCCTCCTGAGTTATCTCATTTCTCCTGAGGAACACAGAGGATCAGAATGACCACTTTGCATGTGAGAAATTAAAGGCACAGTAAACTCAGCTATACACATGAGAATGAGTACATTTGATAGAATCGAGGAAGGCACCGCATCACAAATCCCTGAGAGAGGAAAAAATTTCATGAACCTTTTTATCCATAAATAAATTCTTATGCAAACATATTTCAAAATGTGAGTGAGAGTGTGCACCCATTCGAATGAGGTTTTATTCATTTGACCAAGGGAAGGTCACATTTTCATACATAAGACTCAAGTGGCAGAGGAATATGAAACCGTTCTCCATAGAAATGGGGTCATGTAGGTTATGGCTCCTGGAAGATTTATTAGAAAAGAAAAAATTCCTACTTCTCATTCATAGGAAAACTGGAGTACTATCAAAAATTTTAACTTTTAAATATCATAGTGTTATTTATTTTATGGATTTGTGATTTTTTAGAAATGACATCCATTTGATCTAACAAAGCTAACAGGTTCAATTTTTTATGTTGATGTGTTTGGTTTTTTATCTTGATAAACCAGGCAGTTTGTATTCACAGATACTTTCTGAAATTTCTCATTCTGAATGAAGTTTGGGGAATGAACATACTGTAAAATTTCCTGAAATGTTTACATTCTTTTTATTTTACTCTTGTATTTTTGTGCAGGTTATTTTATCCTACACCTGGATGTGTTGAAACAATTATTATGTTAAACATTAGAAGAATTTCAATATACGGTATTTTAGTAAATCATATATACATATTTGGTCATTGTTATGCAATGAGCCATTAATATAAGCAGAGTTTCAGAAGTTTCCTGTCATAATATTTTTTATAGTTCCTTAAAATCGGGGAACATTATTTTTCTTGATTATTTTCTGTTTACACAGGTAACAAAATCACTTGCAAATATAGGCTAGATGTCATCACTGTTAGTATGTTGATATATAAGTATAAATAAACACATATACATCTTTACAATTTAGGATTGTGCTGTATGTAGACACATTGTTTTCTCCTTTGTTCCCTTAACAATGCTTAGGAGCATTTGCTCATGGCAATAAATACCTTTTAAAAACAAAAAAAATAGTTTATAAATATAAACTTAATACTGTATAAATATAAATTTTCTAGATTACCACATATGTGATAACATTATATCTATATAATAGAGGGATATGCAAATTAGCCAGGATACCTTAACTTCATGACCAAACAGCAGGGACCTCAGGCTGCATCCCCCACCACGGCGCCAGGCCGGGAGACTTCAGGCTGCACACTCTTCCCAGCGGGGCTTGACAGGGGACCACAGGCCGTGCCCCTCGCCTGGCAGGGCTTGATGGAGAACCTCAAGCCATGCCTCCTGCCCCAGTGCCAGGCCAGGAGAGCTCATGCCACACCCACCCTCCAGTGCCAGGCTAGGGGACCTCAGGCTATTCCCCTCGCCTGGCAGGGCTTGATGGAAATCTCATGCTGTGGTCCTTGCCTGGTGGGGCTTGATGAGGACCTCAGGCCAACCCACCCATCTGGATGGGCTTGATGGGGGTAGGGCTGGACAGGTCATTTAAAAAAAATAATATGTTTTATTGATTTTTTTTCAGAGAGAAAGGGAGAGAGATAGAGAGCTAGAAACATCGATGAGAGAGAAACATCAACCAGCTGCCTCCTGCACACCCCCTACCGGGGATGTGCCTGCAACCAAATGTATATGCCCTTGACCGAAAACCAGTGCTCTATCCACTGAGCCAAACCGGTTTCAGCTCTTCTGCATTTTTGAAGCTTATGTGGTGGGTGAGCAGGGACTTAACTCTAGGTCCTGTGGTATGCCCCAGACTCTGACAGGAGGGAGATTTTCATATACATTTTACTAATTTTTTCATATCTGACACTTCTATTGTAAAGAAAAGGCAAATAGCAATATTAAAATATTTCCTCTAATTAATTCCCTTTTAATGTGCATGAATTTCATGCACCAGGCCACTAGTGTTTTATAACATACAACTGTATCTAACCAATTTCTTAAAAAATATAAGTTTTATAAAATCAGTCAATTTCATGGGAAAAGTAACATATATAGTATGGCATTAAATTAAACGTATTATTTGATTGACAATTTGTCTTTTCAACTGCTGTTGTACTACTTACTTGCAGCACCTCTTGTCACCATCAAGGTCCCTTCTCTTCCAGGTGTCAATTAATTACCACATTTCATTTAAGAAAGTGTTTTTGTTGATATTTAGAGAGAGAGGAAGGGAGAGGGATAGAGAAATAGAATCATTGATGAGAGAGACAAACATCATTGATCAGCTGCCTCTTGGATGCCCCCTATTGGGGATTGAGCTTGAAACCTGAATATGTGCCCTGAACTGAAATCTAACCAGTAACCTCTTGATCCCTGGGTCAATGCTCAACCACTGAGCAACATGGGCTAGATTGACTATCACATTTCATTTTAAGCATGGTTCCCATTCAAAGAGGTGAGGACTGAGATAAGGGTGAGTGGGTTATACTTTGGAGCATTCTGATAAGTGAAATTTTCATAAGATTCATGCAGATTGTGAAATCTTAAGGTCTGAGGAGAAGGAAGATCTCAGATGCAAGGCAAATAGTTTCTTGGTGGGGCAGATGAATAAAGGCATTTTTCTGTATGAAACTGTTTTTAACTGGTTTTCTTTTCCTAGGTAATTTAGTTCCAACCTGGTCATCCTGTTCCATGTGTAATTCTACCAATAATCAAACTTATAGTGGAGTCTTTCATGCTTTTTCACCCTTGATTTGGCCAACTGGTTACTCCCACCTTTAAAATATCTCCTATTAAAATGATTTTAGGATACAGAAATGTGAGATTTAAATGAGGGCTTAGGCATTATTTAATCCATAGAACTCCAATATGAGACCCAACAACTTTGCTGCTTTTCACTCTATTGTTTTGCAGGTCTTCGAACATCAATGATGCCCAGCTTCATAGAAGATTATCATGGATATGTTAAGAGGAGAATGAAGAGGGATTGGAAATCAGAATCTAGATTTGTTTTTCAACTTCAACTGTTGAGTTTTAGCCTTGCCAATCTCCCAACTTATTTTCTCTGTGATACTGAAAATTTTTCTTGAGTTTCATTGAAACTAGCTCATGATTTACTATTTGTCATATGTTGACATGTAGCTTCCTTTAGTGATAGAATATCACTAAGTGTCCTTTCATTTAGATGTGGCACTGCATTTACCTTCCACTCATAAGTAGGCCAGCAGTGCCGCTGCAGCGAGAACTAAAAGGGAGTTTTATATGATAACAAGCGAAAGCATAAAGGAGGGTGGGAGAACACCTGTCAAAAATGAATGAAGTAGGAGTTTGACTGGCTCTCTCTGACCTGAGAACACATTATTTCCTGGAAGCAATGTCTATAAAAATATATTCTCAATGAGTCAAGCCTCAGATTTCCCTGTTTTTCTCTGAATCTTAGATTTGGCAGCTCAAGTGTGTGCCAGGTATCTGCTCCAGCCCAAGCCTCCTACATCTTGTCAGAAAAGCCCATTGTAATCCAACGGAAGCTCATGATTCAGCAGGTGCTTGACGTGTGGTCTCCTAAGAAACAGCTACCAGGCATCTGAACAATTCACTGCTGACTGACCACAGTTCCAGCCACCAAATGCTTCCCATAAATGAACAGTCATCTTACTCCAACGGTAGCAGGGTTGGCTTGTCTCCTGGGACTAATGATGGAATGACATTCTCAACAAGATTGATAGTTTCCAAGGTGGTTTAGGTGTTCATTCTGGAACACAGGTTTGTTTCTGCGTATTCTCTTCAAACGAGGCTGCTCTGTGGAAGTAGGCCAAAAATGTCTGCAGCAGCCACAATGAAACCATTCTGACTTTCCCCCATCGAAGATTTCTTCATATATCACTCAAGTGTAAAGGATGATAAAGCAATACCTTTTCAGTATCCATACATACATCCACCCATTAGCAAACGCCTTATATATAAGGCTGTACCAAGCACCAAGGATACAAAGATGAGTAAGATCTGACCCTAAAGAACTCAGCCTAGCAGGAAGAATGGATTACTACAGTAGTAAGTTTTACATAGAAATAGTATGAACAAAGGGTTGTAGAAGGAGAAAGATTAGGTATGAGGGAAGAATCAGTCTTTCACAGAGGGGTCGGGACATGTGGAGTTGGGTCTTAAAGGATGAATAGGAGTTTGTCTGGCAGATAAAGGGGTCAAGTCTATTTTTTTACTTAGAGGATTACATCCTCTGTTACTCTCTTTAGAATAATTCAGTCAGGAGGTTTTGATTCCTGAGCAATTTAAGGGTACATTTAGTTATGGACAGTTTGTTATAAAATCACCTTGTTAGTCTTTAACAGTGGTTCCACTTTTTCATGTCTATGTTTCCAGTTGAAAATGGCCCTTTCTTCAGCCACTTAAACTCTGAAATGTCAATAGGTTGGTCTTCTAGTTTCTGCTCTAAATTCTTGCTTCATTAAATAACAGGAGTTTACCCTTTAGCGATACTTATTTTTTTTCCTTTTCAGGACTTTGTTAACAAACCTGTCAGTGGCCTACCATACTCTTTCTAGCCATTTACTGCAATGCAGCAACCTAGACTCGACTATTTTTTTTACATATACCTAACCAACCCTGACTTTCTCTGGACAGCTTCTGTCACTACAATACAGCTCCTATTTTACTGCCACCTTCCTCTGGGCAAGTCTTACCTAGCTGAAACTTCCTGGTCATCCATCTTGAGTTACAACTAAATTAGCATTTCAAAATCTAGCTTTGTTTTTATGTTGTGAAATCAGGGTTGTGGTCTGAAGCCTACACCAGTGGAGATGGAGTTGTTTTCCGTATTTGTATCAGTTACACAAAAGTAATTCTACTCTCTTATGACTCAGCTGTGAACTTTTAAAATATATCAGTATAATTACATGGAGCAGCAAAGGCGACAAACCACATGTGTATAGCATTTTCTTCCTGTCTTCTACCTCTTCCTTTCATCCTTGGCTCTGCTCAGTTGCACATCTACCAGGAGGGAAAAGCAATTGACACACTCTGGCTTGCATTATGGGTCAACGCTAGCAGAATATTTGAGTTCAAGTCTTTTGTACCATCTGGGAGTTGGAGTCACTAATTTATCCTTGTGTCTGATCATCATAGAAAACTGAGTCAACTGGATTGAGATTGGGGTTATTGTGGGAATTGACTCTGTTCTGTGGTTACAAAAATGTGTAAAATTCTAGCCCTTCCCTCCAATAAAGGCTACTTGGCCACAGATAACACCCCCTGTTCATCTTAGAGAGCCCCTCACTCTGTCTGGCTGCCACTTGCAAGGTTCTGGGGTCCTCTTGCCCTTCAGAACAGTTGCCCTCAAACCCCTATATTGTCCATGTCTTTCTCTATGGGTCACTTGCGATTCAAATCCAGGCCAAACTTTTGAGACTGAAAATATTAAGAAGCAAATCTAAATTTACTCTTTGACAAGAAGTGGAAATGTAAAAGGTGAAGTTGGTTTAGGATATCCTATCATGAGAGGCAGGAAGCATTCCACTCCATCCCCCTCCTTTAGGGTCTCTGTTTCAGCACCTTCAGAAGTTCCTAATGACTACATCTCTCCTTTGTTCTCGCCTACAACTCATAATCCATTGGCTCTCTTCTAAGGGGCAAGTCCTAGAACATTTTGTGTCTTTTTTATTCTTGCTTATATTATAATCTCATGTCTTAGTCTCTTCAGTTAAGCAAGTTGTGTCATTTAACAAATGTAACAGCTAGCAATAGATAGGAGGTTTAGTAACAAACCAAATACCCATCCCAGTCTGCTTGGCTTAGTGGTTGAGCATCAACATATGAACCAGAAGGTCACAGTTTGATTTGAGGTCAGGGCATATGCCTGAATTGAGGGCTTGATCCCTGGTGGGGGGCGTGCAGGAGGCAGCAGATCAATGATATTCTCTCTCTCTTTCCTCTCTCTCTCTCTCTCTCTCTCTCTCTCTCTCTCTCTCTCTCTCTCTCTCCCTCCCTTCCTCTCTGAAATCAACAAACCAAACACCCAAATGTCACCCCTGTATGTGAATCAGTTAAAATGTGTACCTGAAACATCCTATTCTGTCCACACAAAATGCATATAGAGTGGATAATCCTTATCAGTGATTAAACCTATGATTTCAGTTCTTTATGTTAATTTAAAAAATTCTAACTTTAATGGCATTGTTTCTGAGAGTCAAATAGAAACATTTAAGTAACTGACATTTGTCAATGGTTTAAAAGAAGGAACATGTACACAGATAATAGAAAGCCACTATTGATTTGAGATTTTATTGTGGTTGATTCATATGGAAGCAGAGTGTGCAAATATACAGGTATTTTTTTGTACACTGGAAAAGCAGCTCTAACTAGATTTTTTATGGCCAAAAGATGGGATACATGTTTTGTTACAATGCCTAATGCCACACCAGAATATTTGAAAAGGAGAGGGTAATAGAAAGGATGGGAAAGCTCATACATCTTTGGAAAAACAAATCTCAAATTCGAAAGATTATATTCCCCTCAATGTCCTATTAAAACATCTTTCACATTTTGCATTTTATTTAATGCAAACTGATACTTCATTGAGATTACTAAAACCTCGATAAAGTTCTAATAACCTTTTTGGTCACATGGAAAAAAACAAATTTTTGGACAAGCGACATATATAATTAAGAAGATGACAGACCTCTAAAAATGAAATGCAATGTTTATTTTAAAATGTCCCAAGGTTAAGACCGCGCCAGCAAGTTTTTATTGCTGAGCTACAACCTTATGTGAAAAATGGGGTTTTTAATGGAAATGCTGAGGCACCATCTTAATTATCAGGTGCCACTGGACACTGGCGGAATGAAGGAATTTTCTTATTCTTGCACAATGAATGCTAATTGAAGTGGTCGACATGGGAGCTTGTGCGGCTGCACTACAGTAGAATGGTGCCATCTAAAGGAGAGGAGAGCAAAACCACACGGGTAGCATTTGTTCAAGAAACAAGCAGAGATGGATGCCTTTTACCCATCAAACAGCTGGATTTCTGCATTTGGTTTTTAAATTCAGAAAACAACATTTCATTCTCCTGTGTTACGAACATAGTTGCTTATCAGGTGGAGTTAGGGATGGGGCAGATTCTTCCAGTTTCCCTGAACCCCCTTCACAGAGTGGATTTCCCATCTGACAGATGACAAAGGAATGAGATTGAATATGCGCACCAGGACAAGGGAGAAGACAGAGAGGGAGGGAGCCAGAAGGGAAAGGAGAGGGAAAGGAAAGGGTAGGTGGTGGGTGGGAGGGGATGGAGATGAAGAGAGGAAAAGGGAGAGGGAGAAGGAAAAAGGAATGAAAGAATTCTGTGCCAGGCATTTTGCTTTCTGTTATGCAATATAAAATCCAGCAGTGCCATTTGTACATCTAAGGGAAATGAAACAGACAGGTAAAATAAATGACCCCAAATTGTACAGTTAGCAGTGACAAAGCAAGTCGATCTACTTGCAGGAAGGACTGTGGTGTTTATTGTTGCACAAGCATGAGGTGCTAAATGGAAGAGTGTGTTGGCTCTTCTTAGAAAGGGAAGAGTATATGTGTTACATGACGATTCTCATATGAAGATCAGAATCCATTAGAAGACTTATTAGGATCCTTCTCCTTCCCAATTAAACCTGCACATTAAGCAGACTCGGAGAATCAAAACACCGGCACATGGAGTTCCAGTTAAAATTTTCACTTTCTTTGCTTTCTTGCCTTTAAAATGTGATTTTTCTGGTCCCCCAGAAATTCACATGAGGATAGCAGGACTGAGAGAGGGTTTTTAACTGAATTTTGACAAACTGTCTCAGTAAAATGAGGCTCTTTTCATAACCAGGGAACACTAGACCCTCGCTGTTCTGTCTCATGGAAATATACAGGAAACAAATGCCACTCGGTGACCAAGATGTATTAATAGAAAGACACACTGGACTGAACTATTGCCTAAACCCTGGAGAGCTGGTTAACTGCATTGGAGAGAGGTGGGGTTTGAGGCTAAATATAGCCCTTCCAATGTGGCTGAAAATCCCAAAGGAGGCAGACCACACAGAACTTTCCCGATTTGAGGGCACTTTTATACAACCTGAACAGGGTCCACTGAGTAATTCTAGTCATTTAAGCAACCGCATTGAGGCACCACAGAAGCTCAGGTGAAGGAGTGCACTGTTCCTTTAAGTGGCCTGGAATGCTGACTTGCTCATTCCCAGGCTGGCTCAGTTGCATTGTCTAGACAGCCAGTCTGCAGGGAACTGAGATCTTCCCCACAGTCACCTACAACAGGGACAAGTGGTGGAGACTGGGGCAGGACTACAAGCCCTTCAGAGAGATCAGAAAAGTTGGCACAGTTGGAATGTCTCCTATGGGTTTAGTAAAAGGGAAAAAGGATGTAGCTTTTCAGGTTTTTGCAGATCCAAGATGGAAGTGATTGAAGTCTAAGCATAGGGCTCTGTGTTGGAAATGCATATTGCCATGCCATAGATTCTTAACAAGGTCTAGCTTTTAAAAAACTTTCTTGAGGGGAAAATGTGGTTTGGAGCCTTTCCCTTTAAATTATAGACAACTTGAAGGAGGTTTCTATTTCTCCCACTGATATCTTTTAGAGGACATTTTGGCTTTAAAAGTTCATGTCTATTTCCTAATTTTTTTAAAAAAATGGAACTGCCTTATGACCCAGCAATTTCACTTCTGGGTATTTTTCCAAAGAAACACAAAACACAACTTTGGAAAAAACATATACACCCCTATATTTACTGCAGCATTGTTTACAATAGCCAAAATGTGAAAGTAAATCAAGTGTACATCAATAGATGAGTGGATAAAAAAGCTGTGGTACATGTGTACAATGGAATATTACTTAGCCATATGAAGATTGAAACCTTACCACTTGGAACAACATAGATTGATCTGCAGGACATTATGTTAAGTGAAATGAATCAGACAGAGAAAGACAAATGCCATATGATTTCATTTGAATTTGGAATCTAAAGAACAAAATAAAAGAATAGACTCATTGATGCAGAGAAGAAAATAATAAAAAGTGAATGGGTCAAAAAGTACAAATTGGTGGTTACAAAATAGTCAGAGCGGTTAAAGTACACTATAGGGAATATAGTCAATAACATTGTAATAACTGTGCATGATGCCAGCCTGGTACTTGAAATTTCAGGAGATCACTTTGTAAATTATGTAATTTTCTAACTACTATGCTGTACACCTGAAACTAATCCCATATAATAAAAAGCTGATATGCAAATAGACCAAACAGTGGAACAACCGGAACAACCAAACAACCAGTCGTTATGATATGCACTGACCACCAGAGGGTATGTGTAGAACATGGTGGGCATCAGCCTCAGCAGGATGGAGGGGGAGGTGAGCAGGGGCGCCAGACCAAGGTGGGGCACTGGGCGCTGTCATCAGGGCGAGCCTCTGGTGGTTATTGAAAATTCTTGCTCCCGTGCACCATGGTCGAACCCAGTGCTTGCACCTGTTGCCAACGTCAGCCCTGCTCACACCCATCTCTGCTGCCAGTCCTAATTGCTCCACATCATCATTGGGTGCAAGCAGGGCTGGCACCTTCAGTGCACGGGAGCGGCAGTGGTAGTGGTAGTGGTGTTGGTAGCGGTAGCAGGGCTGAGGGCAGACAGGGGACTGGGGGCCACAGAGGGAGAGGCTGGGCAGGGGCATGGAGGATGGGCTGAGACAGGTCCTTGTGCCTACCGCAGCCTTGTGGCCTACAGTTCCTTTCAAGGTGCATGGATTCATGCACTGGGCCTCTAGTATAAAATAATATTGAAATAATATTTCAACTATAATGAAAAATAAAAAAAAATTACTTGTATTCATGTTACTCTTAGGTGATCCATTATCTTTACATTATTCACATAAGTCTGAGAAGGAAAAGAGAAGAGAACAATTACAGAGTTAGGAACACTTTTTATTTTTTTTATTTTTTATTGCGGAGGAAACGGGAAATCCTGGGATGTGAAGGTGTCTATGCAGTAAGAAGACCCCACTGTTTCCTTTACAAGATTGACATTTTTGAGCCAGAATTTTTCAGAATGTTTCTTTGAAAAGTTTTTTAGCATAAATGAATTTGGGAGATGCTGGTGTACCCATCACTAACGGTTACTTTACTGGAGGATTTTTCAGAGTCTATAATCTGTTAAAGTGCCTGTGGCATTCAGGTCAGGTTCAAAGGTTGCCTTTGTAACAGTTAGCACACAACACCTCAGGGTAGGAGTCCTGGGAAAACATGATGAGGCTAAAGTACTGATGTGGCCACATAGGGAACTGAGGAGCTACTGATGGAAATATATCTCCCCAACACACTGAACTACAAAATGCTCTGTGGGAGTACTAATGCTGTAAAGGAACATGGGAAACACACCGACACCAGTGAAGAGTGAGAAGCATCTCTTCTCCCACAGGGGCAGCGGGAGACCAGCCTGCCACACTCTGGGGATGGGGGCGGGGGGAACCAATGTTTTGAGTTCTTTCTAAGCATCACACTAGCTCCTTAATAACTATTATAAGATTTCAACATTCGGGATTTATATCATGAAGTTGTCCAACAATTGGCTTTGTGGAGAGGAGAGTAATCCAAGAATGTGAGGCAGCCTGGCACACAGGAGACTAGGTTTCCTTGAGGCATGGCATGGGATGTCGTTAGAAGGGGTCCCTGTGTGCTCATTGGAAGCTTGGCTAAATGGTATGTCTTGTGCTAATATACACTACTGTTTCAAACATCTAAATTCTGCTGTGATAAAGAAAAAACCATTAGTGGAAATATTTTGCTGAATTCACAACGGTCTCTCTTTAGGTATTTTCTTAACAGAGGGATAAGAATAGAACTAGTAGTATGTGTATGTCCTCAAACTTTCAAATCTCTGAATAAGCAATAAAATCACATGATTCAAAACTCAGAAAATGTAATATATATATATATATATATATATATATATATATATATATATATATATAATAAAAATACATTTTTTCCATCTCTGCTCAGCCATTTTCAAGACCTGACATCTTAGATTGGATAACCTTTGTTTCTAGTTTGTTATGTAAACACCCAGGTTTTCTTTCTTTTTTTATTTTTTATTTTCAGCACACACAACAGAACATTCAGATGGAGAGTTTTATTTTTCCCTTTCTTACAAAAATTTAAACACTATCCTTATTTTGTTTTAAGTCTCATGTAACTGCACTGCTATACTTTCTCTCTGTTGAAAGCAACTTCTTCATTCTCCCTCAGCCCCTAAAGCCAAAAGCTCCTGAATCTCACCTCACACTATTAATAGAGTATGTCCCACATTACACCTATTTAACCTTCCCTCCTTCATCGATGCCCATAGAATGCTCTTCGTGATGCATGGGACCAGGTTTTCTCATTTCTTTGTAAATCTGACTCCCATCTTCCTCCTGTCTCCTGTAGAATGACAAGGTATCATACCATCTTCAATCTCAGTACTTATAGAGGAGCCCACCTCTTCATTTCTAATTGCACTGGGCAGAGAGTCATCAGTAGAAGCAGAAATAATGTTCTAAACTGGTCCAGATGAGTTGGACTAAAAACTTACAGTGAAAATGCATGACATGGAGTCTTAGTCTTAGTCAACATGCCTTATGCTCTGGGCTTATCATGGCTTGTCTGGATGTCATTCTCTGACTGATTTTAAATAAATAAGAAACCATGTCACCTACAAAGTATTTAGGTTGGTCCTGGTTGATGGATAATTTAAGCAGCATTGGTTCCAAATTCCAATCAGAATTCCAGAGCCTGCAGAGCTTTTAAAAAGTACAGATTCTTGGGTTCTACCTAGACTCACGTAATTATCTTTGCAGTCATAACAGGATGCTTATTTTGAAGTTCCCTGGTGATTCCAATGATACTTCAAGAAAGAAAATGTTAAGGTGGGTCTCATATCTACATAAATACCATGACCAAGAGGAAAGCCAAGGTGAGGAGCCCTTCTCCCATGTGTTGTACCTCCTTTTAATACAACTTGGAATTTAAAAGCTTCATTTTTCATTTTATTTGGTTCACAAATGTGGATTTACTATAAGCAAGGAATCACTTAGAAATGGGGCATAATAAAATTAAAATATTAGAGGAGCAGAAGGTTTCATATCCAAAGAAAAAACACCCTGATTTCTTTCCCTAAGAATTAATAAGTATGGCAGAGATAACGATTGACTTGAACTGGGTGCAACGAGGTGAGATTAGAAAGAAAATTAAAATTTAGGTGAAGCTGAACTCTGTGATCAGTCATATTGCTCTGCTGAGTTCCTACAAGGTGCCCCTCTACATAAGTTTGTTCTTCACATCGTTTGATAACCATAGAACCTGGAATGACACAGGGCATGAGATTAGAAATAAATGGAGATCAGGGCCAGGAGACAATTGTCACAGAGGGATGTAGAAGAAGCCAAGGTTTTTATCAGAAGGACATGAGAGGGGAATAAGTCGGAGAAGGACAAACACCGTATGTTTTCACTTATTTGTGGACTCTTAAAAAACTAAGCTGTATACAAAAAACAGATCGGTGGTCACCAGAGGCAGGGGATAGGGGAGTGGGAGAGAAGGGTGAAGGTGGTCAAAAGGTACAAACCTCCAGTTATAAGATAAAAATGTCCCGGGGATGTGAAGCACACCATGGTGACCTTAGTTAACAATACTGTATTGTATATTTGAAATTTACCAAAAGAGTAGATCATCAAAAGAAAAATAATTTGAAACTAGATGGGAAATAATGTTAACTAAAATAACTGTGATAATTATTTTACCATATATAGACAAATGGTACAAAAAAAGGACATGAGAAAATCTGAATGTGTATCATGAGTGTGTCAAAAGCTGTAGGAACCGCCAAAACCAGTTTGGCTCAGTGGATAGAGCATCAGCCTGTGGACTGAAAGGTCCCGGGTTCGATTCCAATCAAGGGCATGTACCTTGTTTGCAGGCACATCCCCAGCAGGGGGTGTGCAGGAGGCAGCTGATTGATGTGTTCTCATCTATGTTTCTATCTCTCTCCCTTCCTCTCTGTAAAAAAATCAATAAAATACATTTTTTTTAAAAAAAGCTGTAGGAACCATGGAACTGTACCTGACAAAATATACAAAAGCAAAAGGAAGAGTAGTAGTTAGGGAGACTGGATTAAGTAAGGGGATTAATTGCAAAAAAAATGGTCCTAATTCTCCACAAGTTCATGTATTTATATCCTCAGCAATGTGACTTAGCAATTCTTCTCAATCTACTCTCCTTCCCTTGAATCAGGCCAGCCATGTGATTCACTTTGGCATATAGGAAATGGTGGAACTTGCCAAGGGCCACAGCTGAGCTTAGACTTTAAGGCACTGCACGCTGTGACTTGCTCTTTAGGAATCCATTTACTGCCAGGGACACACACCTGGGCTCATCAGGTGGAGGATGAGCAGCCATGTGGAGAGAGCTAAGTCAGGCCAGTATCCCTACAAGAAACATCTCAGACATCAGGAGACTTCAAAGCAACAACCAGCAAAACAGGGGGAAGCCCAGAGAATGTGCTGCCAGAGAAAACAAGAGAAGGGATGTTTCAAGGAGAATGTAGCTCACTCTGGTGGCAACTGTTGAGAACTCAAAAACAGTGAAGACAGAAGCATGTCCATTGGATTTAGTGTCATGGAGATTGTTTCATTGTTAGTGGTGGGCTGAGGATAGAAGCAGCAGTGGAGATGTTTTAAGAATGGATTGAGGAGGCTAAGATCATGAGTACTGTCTTTGGAGGAGGCGGTTGTATGCTTTCTTGATGAAATAAAGTAAGGTACCAGTATAATGACACTGTGTTGAGAATCGCCAATGGAGAAGGAGACGATGTTGATGTAGGGAGAGCTGCATGTCCAAGGGACAGAACCCCTGAAAGAGATAGTAGGTAGACCAGTAGACAGATATAGAAACTCAAACTTGTTCACTGACTAACCCTAAAAGATTAGATATCATGCCGAAACCGGTTTGGCTCAGTGGATAAAGCGGCGGTCTGTGGACTGAAAGGTTCCAGGTTCGATTCTGGTCAAGGGCATGTACGTTGGTTGCGGGCACATTCCTGGTAGGGGATATGCAGCAGGCAGCTGGTTGATGTTTCTCTCTCATCGATGTTTCTAGCTCTCTATCCCTCTACTTTTCTCTCTGTAAAAAAAATCAATAAAATATATTTTTTTAAAAGATTACATATCAGAGGGCTTTGTGGTTTACACATAGATGTATGACAATAGTTTATTGATTTTTTGTTTCTCTTAACTCTTTATTCCTGAATGATGAACATCTTTAGTAATAATTAGTAGAACTAAGTATGTAGAAACTAACTTAATGGTAACTAGCCTGGCAATCACAGGGACCTCAGTCCTACAACCACAAGGGACTACATTCTACCCACAATGTAAGGTTGGAAAAGGACCCTGTACCTAAGAGGAGATCCCAGGTCAACAGCTTGATTTCAGCTGAGCGGAGAACCCAGTAGTCCTGTTCCTGAACTCTTGACACCTGGAAACTATGAGGTATTAAATACATATTTTTTAAGTTGCTAAGTTTGTGGTAGTTTGTTACATAGCAATAGAAAACTAGATATCACTAATGTGATATCTGATGCAAATAAGTCAAAATATTAACAAGTAGTGAATCTTGGATAACAATGTATAGAAGTGTTCTGTATAGTGTTGTAACTTTCCTGTAGATCTGAAATTATTTAAAAATAAAACATTATCCTACATATAAGATTACTATGTACCATTTAAGGTATTTTAAAATAGATGAATACATTCAATTATCATTAAAGAACAAATAACGTCTTTCCCCATGACTTAAATATTATTTTGATCTTGTTTTTATGATAAGGAAACTGAGACACAGAAAGTTCAGGTGACATGACGAGGTCACCCAGATAGTAAATGGCAGAGCTGTCATTTAAAGCCAGAGTTCATACTCCTAAACACTGTGCCATTATGACACAGTGACACTGAAGGAACAAAATGCTGATTAAATCTCAAGGTGACAAGGTGAATGTGATCAGTCATGATCCTGCAGTATCCTGAAATCCATGGGGAATTATTTTGCTTAGTTATTTAAAATAGTCATTTAATGAATGACAACTTACAGCACTGGAATTTAAGCAATAATAAGTTTGGCTTGTCTTGATGGTTTCAAATATTATAAAATGTATTCATATACCAAGATTTGCTTTATCTTCCCAAATATTGAAAACCTTTAATAATATGCAAAGCTAACAAATTGTAAGTAGAGGATAGATGTGACTAAAAGGGAGAGCAAATTTGGCATGTATAAAGGATGTAGGAATGAAGGAAGAACACAGAAATGAAAGCATTATGTTCAATATACTTAACAAAAGTCAGTAAAAAAAAAAAGTACTTCGAACCTTCTAGTATACTGATTTTATAGCTTTCCTTTATTTCAGGACTTGGGGAATAAGATGAAGTCACCCAAACTCCATTGTGAAATCTAGTCTCCTCGAAATCCATCTGACCTCAGAGAGGCAAACAGTGAGTAATTCAAAATATTTTTGAATGAAAGTGTCAGTTTAAGATCCTCAGCATAAAACATACCTACAAAGCCTATTTGCAAAGTAAATTTACTCAGGATTCTTGATACCTATGAAAGTTTTTTCTATTATATTTATTTAAAATTACAACAGTTTACATTAGAAACTAGCTCAAACAATTAAGGTAAAAGATAAATAACTGCATACAGTTTAATTTTACAAAATGCAAACACACATCTTTCATTGTTCCATTATCTGAGTATTAAGCGCCACATAATTGCACAAGGCATTTTCAAATGTCTTAAAGGCTCTAAACTTACAGAATTGACTTTGGTGAAATGGTCTTTATTTTCCCTCCATTATTATACAAATAATTGACCACACAGATTAAAATTAAATCAGAATTAGATATGTCCCTTGCAGAGTTCATTTCTCTTTTACAGGGAAAGGTTGGGGACTTATCGTGGCTCATAGAGCTTAATCAGGTCTCTGTGAGGTTCAGAATAGGGGCTCAAATTTCAGTAACTTAGGCTGTTTTAGCCAAGAGGGACCCAGAGTCTCCTGGCACCATGGTGACATCATAGGGAAGAATTCCCTAAGACAATCCATTTCTAACTATCCAGGGTAATTCTAATGGGCCCTTTTCACTCTCAGATATGCCTCCATCTGGGAGATGGTCCAGATGGGCTGCTGCCTGCCACTGTGAGGGCAGAAGGGAGAGAAGCAAAAGGAAAGTCCCTTTCTTCTGGCTATAGAGTGAAAAATTATTACCACACTTACAACACCCGAGAGGAGGACAGAAGATGTTTTTATGTTTTTATACTATTCCTTCTTCAATTAAAAACCAACACTTGTCTTTGCCCGGCCTGAGTGGCTCTGTGGTTTCGGGCTCAATCCCCGGTAAGAGGCATGCAGGAGGCAGCCAATTGGTGATTATCTCTCATCATTGATGTTTCTCTCTCTCTCTCTCTCTCATTCTCTGAAATCAATATATATATATATATATATATATATATATATATATATATATTATAATTTATTATTTTTTTAATAAATCAACACATGTTTTTGCTAATACATTGGAAAACACAGATGGAGAAAAAGGAAAATATTCAAATAAAATCCCCTTCCCTAGAAATAGTAACAATCACAGATTGTAAAGTAACATGGGCATTGCAGGAAGTGGTTCTAATTCTTGGTAGTAGGAGATGTTTTCATGGTGTGCTCAACTTTCAGAAACCTGATCGAGTGACTCAGAATCAGCTCTGAAACACTATCCCCCAGTTCAATTTCTTCTCCTCATAAATTTCTGAGCTATTTACCTGTTATAATTACATGGAGGAAAAGGGAGAGGGACAAGGAAAGAAATGTGGAATAAAATATGTGGTCAATAAGCTGCAAGTGAGAAGGGAGTGGTGTTTCTTCTCCTGCAATATCAGAACTCTTATGGGAATGCCAGATATCAAATACCACAAGGCAAGCAGAAGAAACACCCCTGCTCAGCTCACTAAGTTCCATGCGGAAAAATACCTGATTTCACCATTGTTCTTCTAGTACCCAGCATGATGCCAGGCAGGTAAGAGGCAGTCATTACATTTTGATTGAATGAGTTAATAAGGCTGGTTTTTCACAATTTCCATTGTTGTTGCTATAGTTGGCCTCATTCTAGTCCAAGTTAAACTATAGACCAAAGTGTTTTGAAAATTAGCCTTTTCCTCCTTCTGACGTGTATTAATGCCCCTGGGAACACAGGGTGAATAAGAAAGGACTGCTGCCCTTGAGGCTCCCAGAGGCACATAAATGACCAGACAGGGAGAGGAGACAAGGCAGACTTGCCAAGTTGATGCAACACACTTGGGTTCAAATCTCCACCCTGTGTTCACTGGTTTTGTGACTTTGGGCAAGTTGTTGTTGTTGTTGTTGTTGTTGTTGTTGTTGTTGTTGTTAATATCCCTTCAGCAGAGGAAATGGTAATTTTAAGTCATAGGTATTTTGAGGATTAAATGTATTAATGCAAAGTACCTGGAAGACTGCCTGGCAGATAAGAATCCTTCAGTGAGTGGAGACTCTTACTGTTACTTAACCTCTATGCAAACTAGGCAGATAAAACTTGCTGAGTCTGTAAGAGAAACATGCAAATTCACCATCACTCTGCTACACCCATCAGCCAATCAGGAGCAAGTATGCAAACTATCCTAACAAAGATAGTGGTGGCCATGGAGCTGGAGCAAGCAGGAGGCTTGGGTTGCCTCCTGTGATGGAGGAAGCCAAGCTTCCCAACTGCCCTGGCTGACCCTGGCCTCTGCTCAAGGCTACAAAGTTTCAATTATAGAAGATAAATAAATCCCAGATATTTGCTTCCAGCCGGCCCTGGCCTCCAATCAAGGAGGCACTTAAAAAAAAAAAAAAAAAAAAAAAAAGGAGGGGCTGGGAGCTTGGATGACTGAGGATGTGACTAACCTGGAAACAGCCATAAGCCCCTCCCCAGGATGGCCAGACACCCCAGTGAGGACCCCTACCCTGAAAGGGGTGTGGCCAGCCATCAGGCCTCAGCCCTTCACCCAGACTGGCCACACCCCCATGACCTGATCCCTGTAAATGGGCAGTCGAACATACCTTGAGGGATCCCAGATTGCAGAGGGTGTAGCCTGGGCTGAGGGACACAACCCTCCCTCTTGCATGAATTTCATGCACCGGGCCTCTAGTCTATATAATAAAAACCTAGTGTTCATAATGCTGTAACGACTGAAGACTGGTTGCTATGATACCTACTATGGCCAGTGAACCAAACCCTTTTCCCAGCCCCATCCAAGATCAGCCTCTCCCACCCCATGACCCCTCACCCAGGACAGCCTAGCACCCCAGTGAAGACCCCCCACCAGGGGTGTGACTAGCCTGCAAACTGCTGGCAGCCCTTTACTCAGGCCAAGGTGGTGCTGGGAGCTGGGTGTGTGCCGTGCAGTCTTTTAAAAATAAAGAAAGGCCCGCTGGCACTCCAACGCACCTCTGGGCACAGGCCACCCTGCCCCCACCCCTACCCCACATGACGCCCCAGGCAGAATGGCTCAGGTGGGTGTGGGCCGTGTGGCCTCAGGCCCCAAGCCCCATGGGGATGAAGAGGTTTATGCCTCAGCTGGTGTAGCGATGCTGGTTAACTTTGCTGGGGGGCCCTTGGGATTCCCACGTATTTGAGTCTGTTTATGCTGGGACCCAGTTGCATGGCCGCACACATGCAATGGGCTTGTGCTGGGAGCATGGCACAGGTATCATATGGACATTTGTGCATGGAAAGGTGTGCACACACCTTTGTGTACATAAATACAACTGTTTCTCAGAAGCGTACCTGGAAAGGTGCTTTATCTGTAATTGGCAGTTTTCAAAATGTAACCCAGAGCAAGGGATCTGTAGGGAAAGCACGCACACAAGAAAAGGTTTTTGATACTAAACACAAAGCTTTAATTGAATTGTTTATGCCCAAATGAACTGTGAGTCAAACATATGATGATATTTATCGTCTGGTGGGTCTGTTTGAAAGCTTTGGTAGATCAGTTCTCATTTTACAAAAATAAAATAATGTGATTATTAAATGATATACTTCTAAGGCAAAGTAGTTTACCCTCTTAGTGTACTTTTTGCAGGTGTGTAATATATCAAGGCTGTTTATAAAGTACTAGAGGCCCAGTGCACGAAATTTGTGCACGGGGGTGTCCCTCAGCCCAGCCTGCACCCTCTCCAATCTCAGATCCCTCTCACAATCCAGGACTGCTGGCTCCCAACTACTCACTTGCCTGTCTTCCTGATTGCCCCTAACTTAAGGTGACCAGACATCCTGCTTTTGGTGGGACAGTCCCGATTTTTAACATTTGTCCTGTGTCACACGGCGTTTTTCAAAAGTCCTGATTTTTGGAAAAAACAAATTGTTAAAAATTTGACTTTCCTGCCAAAAGCAGGATGTCTGGTCACCTTACTCTAACTGCTCCTGCCTGCCAGCCTGATCTCTCCCTAACAACTCCCCTGCCAGCCTGATTGATGCCTAACTGCTCCCCTGCCTGACTGTTTGCCCTTAACTGCCCTCCCCTGCAGGCCTGGTCCCTCCCAACTGCCCTCTCCTGCCGGCCATCTTGTGGTGGCCATCTTGTGTCCACATGGGGGCAACCATCTTATGTGTTGGAATGATGATCAATTTGCATATTACTCTTTTATTAGATAGGAGGATAACTTGGATGGTATGACAATATGGTTGAGGAAGGATGTGTCTGGTTGTTTTTAAAAAGGAGGTACCTCACAGTTTTTAAGACAAATGTGTTAACCTCAAATCTTCAGAAGGCAGGGTCAAGGGTCTTTTAAAACCTTTGTATAGGCCTAAGACATAAAAAAGCAGCTAGCTTTTTAGGATGTGGCCTGAAAGAAACTTGTTATTTTCAGTTATTACTGTCCTCAAAGTAAAATAACATTTTTGCAACCTTTTTATGTGAGGGTTTTTTTTCATAGCTTCATTACAATATTTGAAATAGGTGTTGTCATTATTTTAAAGCTATAGTTTTTTCCTCTCAATATCAGAGACCTAAGTTTTCACACACACACACACACACACCAAAAATGTTTATTTGAAGTAACTCATGTATCTGGACTCCAAGTGGCCTAATAAGCTCAGTGATTAGACAGGTGCTTTTATAGCCAAGGTCAAAGGCTCATTCCCTTTATTAACCCTGAGGGAGGAGCAGCCAGAGGGAAAGGGGGGAGGGGCAGGAAAGCCATTAGAAGAAAAGGAGTGGGATTGGAAACTCCCTCTCAACCACCCTTAAGAGAGTTCAAAGGCTGTGAGCAGCTTTGGGCTGGGCGCAAGTGCAGCTAGGCATGCATGGGTGGGAAGGGTGGCAGACTAATGCCCAATTTCACACCCTGGGTCTTTAGCAGTTATATGTTTCATACTAGTTTTTATACTGCATGTAATTTTTTTATTGCTTACATGAGCCTATGAGACATGGATTCTCATAGTAGTCCCATTTCAAATGCTCCGCAGGGTCATCCACTCAGATAGTCAGAATCCAAGACTCACAGGAGGCAGAAGCTCTGGGTGTGGACACAGAACTACTGGGGCTGACATTTGTAGAGGACAGTCAGCCCTGGCACCTGGCCAGAGTCCCTTGGGTCTCTTTACCAGCTCAGTGCACTCACTCCCCAGCTCTGCCTGCTTTGCTGATATAGATTTACCTACAATCTTCAGAGATTGGTCACTGGCACTAGAACAACACAGAGACAGATGACCCCACCTCCGTGGCCAAAAAAGTCTCTTAAGTGTAACTGACAATCCAGAGCATCAAGGGGGATCAGGTAAACCTAGAATTTTTCCTGGAAGCACACCCTGTCTTGGCTCCCTTCCCTTTCCTGTCCTGCTCCCTCATCCCCGGCCCTTGTCAGTTTCTTCTGGGAATGCATCCTTGATAAATACACCTATTGGGCCTGTGGTTTAGGATCTGGTGCTGAGAGGACCTGAACCTAGACCGCAGCTGGAGGACACTGGTTAGATAAAAAATCCTAGAACAATTCAAGGTCCGTGGATGTTCATCAATAATTTGAAATCCCAGATGCCTTTCCTGAGAAGTGGGTGGCACCGAAAGGCCAAGGCCCTGGGGCCAGCCTGCTCTTAGCTCTCCTCCCGAAGATATGAGTACTTGCTTTGTGCTAAACTGTAGGCCTAGGAGGACTTCAAATGCCTTACTTCCACCTCGTAGCCACAGCCCCGCTCAGAGCCTGCCCCAGAGCAACTGGACGGTGAATAGTTACTGAATGAATACACAAATGCTATAGGTGCTTTGCTGTTACTAGCACATTATACATTCAAAATACGCTTGAGAAGTGGGCATGATGATCTCCATTTTTAGATGATGAAATCCAGACCTAGGAAGATGAAGTTACGCTCCCAGCCAGGATAAAGCGGGAACATCAGGTGGATCTGATTGGAAGCACATTACTTTTGCCTCAATCGTGTCTCTCCTCCGGCTTCCCGAGGACGGGCCTGTAGGGCACACTGACTCCTGGGCTCCCTTCCAGACACCCTCATCACATCTCCAATCCTGGAGTCTGCAGATACCAAGTCACTTTTTCTGCCAGCCACTGCGAGAGAGCTTAGTGTGGGCTGCCTCGGAGTGGGTCTGGGATGAGGGTTCGAGCACAGGCAGCTTCTCTGGGAGCTGATCCCAGGAAGCACCGAGGCGGGGCAGTGGGACAGTGAGGGCGGAAGAAGAGACTGAAGGCTGCAGCATCTTGCCTGGAGAGAGGAAGGCACCAAGAGAATCAAACGGAGTCCTTGTTCCAGGAGGTTTGCACTCACACGCAAATTAAAGCAGCAGGAAAGTGCACTTCAAACAGAGTAACTTGAAACAAGGAGGGTCTTTTGTGGCAACAAAACACAATCAAATACCACACCTGCCCTTTCTTCTCAGCTGGGCCTTGGAAACTGTTTGCAAAGGTTCAGATTTAGGTCACATTGTTGACTTTTGAGCTCTCTGCTCGGATGTAAAACCCTGGGTGAGACTTTCTAGCTTCTTATACATTTAACAAAAATGACGCTTACTGGTAATTGTAGCCATTTATGGAGAGGGCAGGCATGGCAAAGAGGTTCCAGCTCTTGGGTAACTCTGATCTCTTGGTAGCAACTGCCTATGGCCACAGCACTAGGAGGCCAGTTCTGACTTAGTAACAAAGACAGTTGAAATGCGCGTCAGTGTCTGCCTTGAGTTGGGAGGAGGAGGGGAAGCTACATGGTTGTACTAGACCAACTCATTAGTCAACAGAGACAAATATCAACAACAGAAATTTCTTTTGAGAGTCAAATTTTTTAAACTTAAACTTCTAACGCCATTTCTTCAAAATAGACTCACCCAGGCCATGGTATTTTGTGAAAGAGCCACACTCAAGGGGCCAAAGAGCCGCATGTGGCTTGCGATCCACAGTTTGCCGACCACGGTGAGCATCTTGCTTCACGAGGAGAATGATAAATGCGACCACTTCTATATACTAACATTCTCCTACTTTCTATCCCCAGGTTGCTTTCCTTGGTGTGATCCATCAATTTCTAAACAATATGAAAATCCTTGAAAAATCAAGTCTAAAACCACAGGAAAAAATGCAGTTTAAATCTCAGGTAAGATACTCATTTGCAAGTCAGTAAAAATTCAAAAGCACTCCGAAAATATAATTGATTAGTTCAGCAAGCTTCAACCTTTTTCATCTCGTGGCACACATAAACAACTTACTAAAATTCTGCCGCACACCAACACTACACATTTTGCCCATCTGGAAAAAAAAAATAGGCATGCATTTGAATCATTCAACATTGGACAGCTACTGCTGTGTTGGCTGTTGTCATTTTTTAATTTGACAATTCGAAGGGAAAATCAGTCAGTACCACTGACTGAACAGTCAGGTATTGCATGTTTTAAAAATTCTTGCAGCACACCGGTTGAAAACCGCTGCATTAGTTGCATAGGAGATAAAAGCAAAGTGGCCAAACTTTTCATTCACAGCACCAGAATGCCTTATCATCTCAATGGTCTGCAAGTGTTTGCCTGTCATCCTAAGTGTCCCTGATGGTTTTTGGAGATTTTCCCATAAGTGACAAGAAGCAAAGAAAGGTTTGTCTCAGTTCTGCTTTCCAGCAGCTGTTGCATAATACCTCTCTCTGGCAACACATGCATTGTTCCCTCTATTCTTCCTAGTCAAAGAGAGACCACAGTGCAGCCTTCAGAAGTCTTTGTGTCTTTCTATTTTTAACTTTAGGAACAGCTGTATCATTCACTGACTATTATAAAAATGCTACAAACGATTACTGAGATACATAGAAAAAGAGAAGGCATTGTTAGAGAGAGAGATGAGGAAATCCAGGTGGTATCCTTTATCCAGGAGAATTTCTCAGCCAACCCCAATGCTAGCAGAGATCAGCCCAACCTCTGCACTGACGGGAGGGACTTGGTCCTTTGAGAGAAATGGCAGACTCATACATTATCTGAAGGTTGATGGCGCAAAAACATTTTGCTTATAAATTTGTCTCTTTCCTGGCTTTTTGTTGTTTACTCTTGAGAAACTTTAATTTTAAAGAGTGTACCCTTATTTATAAAAGTGATTTACTCTCATGGTAGAAGAATAAGCTACCACATAAAAGTGGAACAAAGAAAAAAATATTTACTCATACGTTTATCCAAAGTCACTTCAAACTTTTTTAAAATTATATTTGATGTACAATAGTATATTAGTTTCAGGTGTACAACCCTGTGATAGATTTTTATATAACTTTCAAAGTTAACACCCTGATAAAACTAGTATGCATCAGACATCATGTATAGTTATTACGTATTATTGACTATATTCCCTGTGTTGTACCTTGCATCTCAGTGACTATGCTGTAACTACCAATTTGTACTCCTAAATCGTTTCACCTTTTTCACTCATCCTACCAACTCCTCTCCCATCAGGCAACCATCAAAATGTTCTATGTATGTATGAGTACTTTTTTAGTTTGGTTTGTTTACTGTGCTTTTTAGATTTTCCATGTAAGTGTAATCATATGGCATTTGTCTTTCTCTGTCTGACTGATTTCACTCAGCACAATACCCTCTAGGTCCATCAGTGTTGTTGCAGATGGAAAGATTTCAGGTTTTTTTTAAATGGCTGAATCATAATCCATTGTATATGTGCACCATATCTTCTTTATCAATTAATCAATTGATGGACACTTAGGTAGCTTTTATATCTTGGCTGTTGTAAATAGTGCTGCAATAAACATATGCATGTATATGCCTTTTGACTTAGTGTTTTGGTTTTATTGGGACAAATATCCAGAAGTGGAGTTTCTGATTCCTTCTTCGTCTCTTTTATGACCTTTGCTTTAAAGTCTATTTTGTCTGGTATAAGTCACAACAGTTTTTTGTTTGTTTGTTTTTATTTTCATGAAATATCTTTTCCCACCTTTTTATTTTCAGTATGTGTGTGTCTTTTGATCTGAAGTGAGTCTTGATGACAGCATATGTAAAGGTCTTATTTTGTTATCTATTCAGGTACCTTATGTCTTTTGATTGCAGCATTTAATCCGCTTGCATTCAAAGTAATTGTTGATAGATATGTTTATTGGCATTTTATTTTTATATTAATATCTCTTTTTTTATTTTTCTTAAAGGAGTTCCTTTAACATATCATCTAATACTGGTTGTGATGGACTCATTTAGCTTTTTTTTTTGTCTGGGAAGATCTTTATCTGTCCTTCTATCTGTCCTGAATGATAGCTTTACTGGCAAGAGAAATATTGGTTATAGATCCTTTCTTTTCATAATCTTAAATATTATTTGCCAGTCCTTTCTGGCTTGCAAAATTTCTGTTGAGAAATCAGCTAACAGTCTTATGGGAACTTTCTTATAGGTAACTAACTGCTTTTCTCTTGCTACTTTCAAGATTTTCTCTTTGTCTTTAACCTTTGGCATTTGAATGTTTCTTTCTGTGGGCCTCTGATTTCTTCTTGTTTGTGATTCTCTGTGTTTCCTGGACTTGTCTGTCTATTTCCCTCCCCAGGCTAGGGAAATTTTTTAATCATTTTTTTTTCAAATAGTTTTTAAAGTTCTTTTTATCCTTCTTCTCTTTCTGGAACCCCATGATGTAAATATTGATATGCTTGGAGTTGTGCAAGAAGTTCTTTACACTATTCTCCTTTTTCCTCTGTTTTAATTGGGTATTTTCTCCTTTCTTACCTTCCAAATCACTGATTTGATCATCTGATCTACTGTTGATTCCCTGTATGTTTTCTTCATTTTAGTTAGTATATTCTGCATTCATGACTTTTTTTTATGGTTTCCATGTCCTTTTTTTATGCAGTTGAAGTTCTTACTAAGTTCCTTGATCCTTCTAATAATCATTGTTTCAAATTCTGTTTCTTGTAGTTTGCTCACCCCCATTTCATTTAGTTATTTTTCTGTAGTTTTCTTTTGTTATTTCATTTGGGATCTGTTTCTTTGTCTCATCATTTTGGCCTCTTCCCTGTGTTATGGAGATACTATGCTCTTGGTTTTCAGGAAGTGGTCTTATGTGGTAGGTGTCCCATAGGGTCCAGTGACACAATCATTACAGTCATCTGAGCCAGGCACTCCAGGTCCACTCCCTATGTGGCTGTGTGCACCCTTCTGTTGTAGTTGAGCCTTGACTGCTCTTGGCACGTCACTGAGAGGGATTGCCCCCTTTCCACCTCAGACTATCAGTTATGAGAACCAGCTGCAACTACAGCAGAGGAGCTGCTGTACAGGGGACAACCCCACAGAGCAATACTGCTTCAGTGGGACTTTTTGTCCCACCAAGTCTACCCTTTGAGTGTGTGGCCCATGAAGGTGGTTGAACTGAAATTTGAAATGGTCTTAAGCTGTCCACAAGATGCACTGGCTCTGAGGCCTCCCAGAAAATGCAGGCCAATGTCAGCCACCACCTGTGCCCTGCCCGGGGCCACCCAGCACGAGCTTTAGAGTGATCTGCAGATGGTAGTTATTTGTACCAAACTAGGAGAGGCCAAACTATGAACCAAGATGGGCTGCCCCTAGTGCCAGACCTGAAGACACTTAGCAAAAGATACTAGGTATGCTGAAGATAGCTGCTGCTTTTTTTTTTTTTTTGACAGATTTTAGAAAAGTCCAAGGCATGCATCAAGAGAGGCCATTTGTATGAAAAAGCCACTTGAAGGGGCTAGGGTAGGCCTGCAAGTTGAGTTGAAAAGGGTCTCAGGAAATCATCAGGGTAGTTCATACAGTGTTAGCCAGATTGATAGAGATTCAGTCAAGGGTGCCCACCTGCTGGCTCTGTGAGGGGTGGGATCATCAAAAGAACAATGGCCTTTGCCAGAAATTCTGTCTGGGAGAAAGTTTCCCCTCCAGCCTTGGTCCTGGAGCCAGACATTTCAGTTCCTCCCCACATATCCTTGGTACCTTTGGAGCTGCTGCCCCAACGTTGGAACTCAGAGTGTGAGTTAGAGTAAGTCAGTGCTCGGTCTCTTTAAGAGAAACTGCTGGGATTCCATCAGCTCTCTGTCTTCCTCAGCTACAATCTCTGCTCATTTTCACAACCAGAAATTATGGGACTTCTCTTTCTGGTACTGCCACCCTGGGCTAGGAGTTCTGGTGTGGGGCTGGGACCCCTGGCTGCTCAGTGGGGTCCTGCATAGCCAAAATATTCCTTCTTATTTTTAACTGCCAAATGTAGGACCAGCCAATTTGTATCTATCCCTCCTACCTAGATGTGGCCTATTCTTTATATCCTTAGTCAGAGGGTCCTGGTTAGTTAGATTTCAGGTGATTCTACATGATGATTTTTCTATAGTTTAGTTGTAATTCTGATGTGGTTGTGGGCAGTTCAGAATACCATGTTTACCTAACCACTATCTTGATTGGCCATCCAAATTCTTTTGTACATATTTTTTCCATTGTAATAGATTAAATGATTTTAGAGTAAATTTGTCTTGTTTTACATGGGATATTTTAGCATAATTATTGCCCATATCATTATAATCTATATATGTAAAAAGCTAATATGCTAAGTGTCCCTCTAACCATCCAACCAGTAGCTATGTCACACATTGATCACCAGAGGGCAAACAAAGAAATGGCACCATGGTCCTGGCACCAACAAAAAAACACTTGGCTTCCCCCAAGTGGGAAACAGGCTCTGCCACCACCCCAGAATGACAGCCCACCAAATCACAGCCAACACTGTGCCAAGACCCCATGGCACAAAATGCAGCACAGCCCAGCCCAGAAATGGTGGCTATGGGTGCTGGGAAAAGAAATCATGTGGCAATGCTTATTTCCTCTTTCTAGTGACTAGACTCCTTGAAGTTTCCTCATTCCAGGAACATGACTTTCTTTATAGCCAGGTGAAAACATTTTATACTTTAACCAAATGTCTGTGAAGCACATTTTCACATGCCTTATCTCATTTGATCCTCACTTAAGTCCTGGAGTAGGTAGATAGGAGACTTGGTAGCAAAGCATACTATTTTTTTTTTTCATTAGCTGGAAAATGGAAATTTACAAAGTTTAGAAACATGACCTGACTGAAAAGAAGTAAGAAATGGTGGACCTTGAAAATGACTTCACGTTTTTCTCACTGAACAGAATATAGTCAAAGACTGCTACAGTTAAATATTTTACCCTTTATTCTCCCCATGTGATCTCCAATAATAATCTGCTTTGTATTGATATTTACTGTGGTGTTTCTGACAATTATCTGAAAGAGAAGTTGAGGTGCTTCACTGAGCTGGAAAATGTTTAGCTAAGTCAGAGAGTATGTCTAATTAAGCAAGTTTATCTATATATATAAAGGTCTCACCAGTGCCAATCGCATGTGTGCTTCCACCTGTCATTGTGGATCGTGAATTTGGTCGGCATTTCTATTATAGAGAAAGGGTGAATAGCTATATTAAAATATTTCTTCTAATTAATTTCCTTTCAATGTGCATGAATTTGTGCAGTGGGCCTCTAGTTCCTTTATAATAAGCATGACTAGATTTTTTGCCTAAATTTCTCTGGCCTATATCATTTCTTCATCTACCACTAATAAACTTTTTTTTCAATTGTGATTAGCACTGACTCCACTCTGCTTAAAACTATTCTGCTCTATTATAGATTGCTTTGCTTCTACACTGCCTCCTTAAAATTTGAAGTGGGCCCAGGCTCATTCACAGTGATGGGAAAGCAGCTCTGGTGTGGTGGGGACACTCATACACCTGGTAGCTTTGCTATAAGTGACCTGTGACAAGTCTCTCAACACCTTCACTTATTTATTGTTTTGCTGCAACAAGTGTTCCCTGATTCTCAATGCCAAGGACTACTGCTGCTAAGCAAAAACACAAAGGAATTCAATTTTGGTGTCTGATGATCTCTGCGGCCCTATGTCAGTCAGCAAACTTGGGTGACATGCCCAGAACATCATTCTGGTTCACTTCAGTGCAAAAGGCATCCCTACAAACTCCGTGGGAAGGGTGAGGACAAAGGGGAAATATGACAGGAATGGAGAGCAGAGGCTTCCTGGGTGTGACAGCATAGCCACAGCTTGAGGAGTAAATTTCAGCCACTGTTCCTCCTTACATCTGGGAAGAAACCCCTAAACATGAGAAAGAGTCCAACAGGTCAAAAGTAGGTGATAAGCTGACCCTTTGGTGGTGAGAGGAAGTGGGTGGGTGCAGAAGACTCCATAGGCCCACACCATGGGCTTCTCTCAGGAAATGCAGGGACTGATTCTTATAGTCCCACCAAGGGGAAAGAAGTATTTCCCAAAAGCAATTAAAGTTACCATTATGAAGGGGAGATAGATGCTTGGCAGCCAAAAAATTACAGATGACCCTATGAGTTTCTTCCTTATCTCCCATTCATGAGTTTGCATGATTTTTTGCTCAGCTAAATAAAATTCGCCTCTCTCTCTCTCTCTCTCTCTCTCTCTCTCTCTCTCTCTCTCAGTTTAACTGCCATTTTTGTTTCTCCCTGCTCTCACCTGCTGTTATGAGTCTTTACCTACAGAATGCTCATCATCAGCACCATTTTCTGCACTTCACATAACTTATGAAATTTTCTTGATGCAATAGATTATATTATTTACACTTTTTCTGCCTCCTTCCCCATTTGGACTTATTACTGATAATTTACAAGGCCCCTGTCTGTGATGTACACAGAGTGGCCAGATTATTATAATTTCTAAATGCATAATAATCTGGCCCCTCAGTGTATTATATTTTATATAATAAAGGCTAATATGCAAATTGTCCCCTTGACCAGGAGGTTGACCACCAGCAGGCAGGCCGGCCAACCACTCATGTCCCCCCAACCTGGCCAGGCTGTCTAGACCCTACCCATGCACAAATTCATGCACTCGGACCACCTCCCCCTCTCTCTCTCTCTCTCTCTCACACACACACACACACACACACACACACACACACACACACACACAAAATGAGTGGCTAGATCATTATGCATTCAGAGATCATAATAATCTGGTCACTTAGTGTATATACATCACTATCCCATGGCTTCGGGCTCAGCCATCTGGCATGCTTGACCAATAGATGTAAAGCAAAAGACATAATCTATGCTGTATTCAAGCAGAGGTTTTGAGAAGACTCTGAAGATTTTTTGCTTTTTCCCTTTGTCAGGCAAATGCATGTCCTGAATGGGAGGTGCTCTTTCAGGCTGGGTACTGGAGTGATTGGGCACATGAGCAGTGCCACAGCCCTTGGCAAGAAATACAAGTCTGTGTTGTAAGCCACTGGGATGTAGGGATGCTTAACTACTACAGCAAGGCAATGCAAGGGTTTGTCTGTGAGCAAGGCTTTTCTCCCTCAGAAGCAAAATCCTTACAGGCAGACTGCTGTCACACATATTCTTTCCACTTTCCTCCAGTGCATAGACAGCACTGAGCATGGAGTTTACATCTAATAAATACTGTCTCAAGACTTACATATCTGTCTCCCTTGTGCTGCCCCCAGCCCTCAGGTTCTCAAAATAACACAAAATAAAAAGGTAAAGAACAATTTGGTAAAGACACAGCAAATAAGGTGGTAAGGCAATGAAATAGACTTCATAAAAGTAAACAATAATATATATTATTTTAAATCTGCATGTACTCAGTATGTTCATTGTGTGAAAGAAAATAACAGGTCACAGAGGAAGGTCACAATAATTATAATAACTCAATATGCAGTCTTTCTGTCTTAAAGAGACGTATCTAGGAAGAAGATGAATGTCTAGCCCACAATAGCAACACACAAGTGAGGAGGGCAGAGGTCAGAAGTAATTTGTGTTGTCAGTATGCTTTTGGAAACCACACATCTTGGCTTGAAACAAAACTTTAAAGGTCAGTCGTGTCTGCTTTTTGGTTCCCTGCTTGCACCTGCCTTTATGACTCTCTGCAGACAAAAGAGGGGCCAGAGGCCTTTGGAAAAACCAACACCAAATACTCTGTTTCCTGCTGTAAAATGAAGCTGAGGGCTGACTTTTGTTGAATTAATTCCAAAGAAAGGGAATTTATTTTTATAGATCTGGTTCCAAAACATGATCTCCCCCCCCCCCTTTGTTTTTTTACCTGTTTCCAGCAGGTAAATTTTTCTGGAAGCCCAAATCTTAGGAAATACAGTATCTGCAATGTCACTGATAAATTTCCTATATAATAAAAGCCTAATATGCTAAGTGTCCAATTGTCTGGTCATTCATTTAACCAATCAAAACATAATATGCTAATGATATACTAAAGCTCAACTGCTCATGATGATGTGCACTGACCACCAGGGGGCAGACGCTCCAAATGGTAGGTTAGCTTGCTGCTGGGATTTGGCTGATCAGGACTGAGCAAGACAGTGTGGACACACCCTAGAGCCCTCCTGCGGTACCTCCCTGGCTGGCCAACCTCCCATGTCCCTCCCTGGCCCTGATTGTGTACTGGTGGGATCTCTTGGCCTGGACTGCGCCCTCTCACTCTCTCACAATCAGGGCTGAGGGGCAACCCTCCCTCCCCCAGTGCATGAATTTTGTGCACCAGGCCTCTAATTATTTATAAATAACACACCTGCAAACTGTAACTAGACCTGAAGCATCACAACTCACCTGAGACTTGTCAGAAATGCAGAATTTCAGGCCTCATGCCAGACTGACTGAATCATAATTTATATTTTAACAAGATCTACAAGTGATTCAGCTGCACATTCAAATCTGAGAACCACTGATTTTAGTGCTAAATAAGAGAATCAAAGTTACCCTAGCTGGAGTCTGGAGTTCTGATTCAATTCTTTCAAAAGCTAATTAACTATGCCTGCAGTGTGCATTCAGACCTGGGCACTTAAATGTTCACAACTGGGACCAGGGTTAAGATGGAAAATATGTACACTCACCTAGATATCATAGTCACCATTGATATATTTAGAAGTCAATGACAAGTAATAAAAGATTTTAGCCCAGGTTTAATCTTTAGTGATACCATCACTAGAATCCTCAGCTAGGAAATATTAAAAGCCTTATGTCACATTTTCAAACCCTGATGATAAATTTTCTAAAATATTTGTGAAGAAATACAGGAAACTAGAGAAAAGAGGTTTACATAACTAAAAAGTCTAACTCCTGCCTCTATAATCAGGCTTCTAAATTTGTTACCAATGAAGACATTCATGGGAAAGTTAAGGCTGCCAATTTTGGTATTCTGTCACCAGAGCTGCGACTTTAAGCAAGGCACTTAACCCCTGTGACCCTCCATTGTTAAATGGTGATTAACCTGTTAAATGGAGGCTATAATCCCTCTCTTACCTACCTCACAGTGTGGTCTCCTTCTGGATATCCAGTTTCTATATTTGTAAATATATTCTGTAAATATATGGCCAATAGTTTTCTGCTGCTGCATTGCCATCAAAAATGCAGAGGCAGAACTGCAACTCGGGCTCTCAGCTGTGAGGTCACTACATAAATAAGAACTAGAAATTTCTGAGTGGCATCTAATATTTTTTAAGTCCTTTACATGCATTGTTCATTTACTACCCCAAACCATGAAGAAAGCATTATTACTTTTCTAGTATAGACATAAATATGAAGGCTGAGAATAAATATTATTCAGAAATGTGTATATCCATCAATCATCCTTTTCTATTTTCTTTTTCCAACTTGACTTAGAAATAGATTTGTTTCTTTTGCCATAGATGTTTTTCTGGGTACAACTATCTGAAATGTGATGTCAGATAGTTGCAAATTGCACAGATGTGCTTTGAACACATTGAATAGCCAACCTAGTCCTGAGAAGTGTGACTCCTGCCCTAGCCAGTTTTGCTCAGTGGATAGCACTTTGGCCTGCAGACCAAAGTGTCCCAGGTTCAATTCCAGTCAAGGAATCATACCTTGACTGCAGGGTCCTTCCCAGCCTGGGCCCTGGTTGGGGTTCATGTAAGAAGCAACCAATTGATGTTTCTCTCACATTGATAGTTATCTCTTTCTCTTTCTCTCTCTACCACTTTCTCTTAAAAATCAATGGAAAAGTATCATTGGGTGAGGATTAAAATCAATCAATAAATGAATGAATGAATGAATAAATAAATAAATAAATAAATGAGTGTGACTCCTAGTGAGACTGCTGTTTGGATAAAGGGATTCAAATTCCCAGAAAAATTTTCCTCATATTATAGATGTGCTTTTATACATTTTACCTCCAGCTCTCCAAGAAACAAAACAAAACAAAACACACATACAAAAAAACACCTTTGTGGGAAAAGCTATCTCAAGTTACAAACAAATTTACCTAGCAAAGCAGGTGATAGAGGAAATGAGTGAGAATCATAGCGTAAATCAGACTCCACCACATCACAAAGACATTAACTCAAACTATTTAATTTGGTAGTACTCCAGAATAACAACTTTTATCTGACTTTCAATTAGAAATAAGGTTTATAATTATAAAATTTTGTGCTAGCAGTGACCTAAGAGATGTTAGATGCTAATGTGACAGGGGAGGAATATGTACCTCAAGGACCTCAATTAATATGTCCAGGTTTACAAAGTTTGGTGTAATAGATGTGGGATTAGAAGGTTAAACTTCTGACCCCCCCAATATAATGCTTTTCTACTGATATGATTGGAACTTATCCTTGGTAGTTTTGCTTACTAGGTTCCAAAAGGGTCACATTATGAGTTAGGAGATTTCTGGTCATGAGCCCCAACTCAGCCTTATGAAGAAGTTCTAGGTCATCATCAGCCCACTCTCTTAGTTTTGCAAGGCTTCTTAAAATTCCATAGAGTTACTAATTTGTCTGTGAATTTGATATCAACATGGACAAGGAAGCACGAAGAGAATAGTTAAGAATGGACTGAATTCTGAGGATGAAGGTGGACAACAGAAAAGGAAGGGAAGAGCTGGGAAGACAGGCTATTTTAACTTTTATCCATTTCTTATTAAAAAAAAAGGGGGGGGGGGCAGATCAACTCCATTAAAAAAAAAAAAAGACCACATTAACTCCATTGAAAAAAAGAGAGAGACCAAACTGTCATTATCAAAGAAACTACTCTTCATTCAGTCAATGTAGTTGGGACAATGTTTCTCCAATGAAATGCTAATTTATTCTTTGGACTATAGGTTTGTAAGTAGAAGAAATTTGAGCCATTACTTCCTCACTTTGTGTGGGCCATCACAGATAGACAGTATTTTGCGTTCTATTTTTCATTGAACTTGAGTTCCATCTGGCCCAGATGTCTCTTTGAAGAGTTGATGGTTAACAGAATAAGGTCAGTGGTAATAGGTGACCACTATTTTAATAAATATTTTCCTACTCATAGAAATATTCATCGATGCTTCTCTAACATTGAAAAGAGAAATTTACATTTTTAAATGTCGCATTTTGAATTGGGTTGCAGAAGAAGTGATACGTTGACCATTTTTTCACTCGCCGTTGGTTATTTGACTACTAATTTGATTGTAGAATTGTTCTTATATTGCAGTTGTTATTTAGGCTTGACTAGGTATTCAAGTAAGTTTTAAATTACTGCTTTCAAAATGATTCATAGTCAAAATATATAGGAAATAAATTATACGGGTACAAGTCAGGATGTGGTTAAATCCTTTAATTCTCTTTGGGAATCAAATAATTACAAATATAGAAAGAAATACCTTATTATTTACTTCAAGTGAAAAATGTAAAAGTTAAATAATATAGAGAAATGTATTATAAAAAAAGGAAATAGCAAATACTTTGAGTTTGTAATTTTTTTCTTCATAAAACACATAGCTAGTGAAATATAAAGGATGATTCAACGAAGGAAATGCAAACGTATCACATTTTACAGTAGAATGAAGAAAAACCTTCAATCTATGTCATAACTATTATGTGCTCCCGTATGTTTTTGGGATGCAAACATTTTAAAAGAGACAAGAGGTCATTATATCTTCTAATTACTAATACTCAAATCATATCTAAACCCCAGTTTTGATTTGTTTTAATTATTTAAAGATTATAGAACAAGCTATCTTAAAGGGAAAATGGCAACTTAGCGAAAACAAGAACGAGCTCTGAACTTTGGAAACTGAGCTTGTTTTCCTTCAACTTGAATACAGGACAATCTATTTATCTTCGAGAGTGGGCAAGACAAAGTGTGGGTTAACCAGCTCTTACAGATTTTATTTCAGAAACTTCTGAGATTTCTGGGCAGATCCAAAGCTATGCATCTTCTTCAGAAGGAGCAGGATCTTGTGGGAAGTGTTCACACTGTAGGAGGGTTCTCAATGTGAGGGAGAGCTAGGCCCTTGCTTCTCTTCCTCTCAGTTTAGTAGCTAGTGAACTCTAAGACTATATGTGGTGTATTTTCTCTCAAGGCTCGGAGAGCAGAAATGATGGGATTTTTGATATTTAATCAGCAACCCAGTAGTTTCACCAGCTGTGCACAGAGCCAGAAATATTACTAGATGGTGAAAAAATAACTTTCTCACAAGCATCATTACTGAGTGAGTGCAGCTGTTTTTGTCCCAGAGCCTGTAATGTGGATGCCAAGGTGACTGAGGGTCAGGGTAGGCCTTGACCCTTCCCTCATGAAGCTTATAGAAAAAAATATATATCTGTTTTCCCAGATCAGTGTTTGGCTTGCTAATAGTAACCAGCCCTTCTGGAAACTGAGCCATTTTCTCCTTTTGACCTTTAGAAAGATGCTCCTGCCAGCAAATCCCTTAGAATTCCTTAAGAGAATCTCTGTGTGTGCAAGTCATGCAATAAATTCTCAATGAGCCAGTCATGGAACCATGCAGTGGCTCAGGCGTCCAGCTTCCTCCTTTACCGAGGGAAAGAAGGTCTCCTTGTGCTTGTCCTGTTTTGGGAAACCCGGCTCCTAGCTATTGGGCAATTCATTGCCAGCCCGAGCTGACACACAGGCATGGCATGACTTTCACTCCCTCAAACATAAACCTCTCTGTTCAGCAGCAGCTTCTGGCTCCTGAGCCTTTTCATTCCTCCAAACTGCCACCTCTGCTTGGATGAAATAGGATGTTAACACATTCGAAATATTCTGTTTGAGGTATATTTTCAGACACTGAGTAGAGAAAACACCCCCCTCCCACCCAAAATGTTTCCCTAGGAGTCGTTTCTAAGATAGGAAGAGAGTTTATTTTTTATGGCAGAAATCATGTCTTCCCTATAAATTTTCTTGGACTGAATTTCAGGATTTTAATAGCTTTCTTTGGATCCTTTGTATTTCTTGGTGGTGAGATTCCAAATTATTAAAAATAATTTTTTTTCAGGCATGGCTAGATTCAGAAAGTGATGGCCCCTGAGCCAAATCCTTCTTACCACCTTGTTTTTGTAAGTACGGTTTTATTGGAACCCAGCCATACCCAATCAAGTATAGATTGTCTAATGCTGTTTCCTTGCTATAACAGCAGAGTGGAGTTACTCAGGACAGAGACTGTATGGCCTACAAAGGCTAATATACTTATGGTCTGGCCCTTTACATAAATGTTTGCCAGCCCCTCTTGTATATATAGTATAAAAACAAACTTCCCGTTACCTATCAATGCCCTGCTCTCATTCTCACTCTACATCCAACACACATGTTTATTGTTCTTTCCAGATCTTGTCTCTTATTCATCCTTGAGCTTTGGCCCATGATATTCTAAACACAGAGCACCTGCCTCTCCCAAATGATTATTGGCAATCTGCCCAGACTTCTAATTCAAGTTCTTGATGAATCTGTAGTGAAGGAAGTAGTGTGAGTCACCTGCAGTTTCAACACTGCACCCCACACTAACCCTATTTTCTTGCCCAAAGGGTATAAAATATATTTTTGTTCATATTTATGTCTTGGGATGTCCTTTCTAGATTTTAATTTTATCTCATAATTTTTTTTCCTGTGGTGCACTACATGCATTGCTGGGTGCTTTATGCTCTAAACACAATTTACTATTCAATACCTTCAGAAGCACTCTGAAATTGGCATTATCAAGCCCATAGACTGAGGTTAAGAGAGTTAGACTATGGTCAAATTTGCAAAACTAGCAAGTGGCAAAGCAAGAATTTAAAGCCACCCAATTGCTTACAAAAACATAGTGCATCAACATTGACTATTAAACAAAAATGCATTTTAACCATTCTAAAGGGAATATTCCCTTTAAAGAAACATGACATTAAGTGATTTTGTTGTATGAACATCACAGAGTATACTTACAGAAATCTAGAATGTATAGCCTACCACATACACATTTAGGCTGTATGGTATAGCATGTTGCTTTAAGGATACAACATGTTACTGTATTAAGCACTGCAGTTAATTATAACACAATGGTTAGTATTTGGGTATCTACACATATCTGAACATAGGAAAGGTATAGTAAAAAAAATCCTATATAATAAAAGGATAATATGCAAATCCACCAAGTGGTGGAATGACCGGTTGCTATGATGCAGACTGACCACCAGGGGATAGACACTCAATGCAGGAGCTGCCCCCTGGTGGTTAGTGTATTCCCATTGTGGGGCGAGTGGAAAGGGTGGGACACCACTCAGACACAAGCTAGGCTGACTGGGCTGATGGCTGGCAAACAGAGCAGGCCTAAGCCATCAGTTGGACATCCCCTGAGGGCTCCCAAACTGCTAAAGTGTGCAGGCTGGGCTGAGGGGGCCCTCATCCTCCGAGTGCAAGAATGCCATGCACCGCGCCTCTAGTACAGTGTGAAAGATTACAAATGGTATATTTGTATAGGGCACTTTCCATAAAGGGAACTTACAGTACTAAAAATAACTTTAGATGAGCCTGTAAGAAAATGGTAATTATATGTGAAGGTCTAGGACATTACTGTACACTATTGTGGACTTTATAAACACTACATATTTAGACCACTCTAACTTCATAAAACATTACAATATTAAATCAAGCACAGAGACTATAATACAATAAAAAGATGCAATAAACACAAGATGTATGAGACTGCTGCCAGAATAACATAGCATATTGTTTTACAACAAACTTTTAAATATATATTGCACTATAAAATAACTATAAAAAGTATAGTATAGGAAATACATAAACCAATAACATAGTTGATTATTATCATATCATTACCAAGTGTTACATACTGTACATAATTGTATGGGCTACATTTTTATAGGACTGGCAGTGCAGTAGGTTTTTCACCCCAGCATCACCACAAACAAGTGAGCAATGCTAAAACATTACAATGGCTACAATGCCAATAGGCTACAGGGATTTTTCAGCTCCACTATATGGAACCACCATGGTACGTGTGGTTAGTTGTAGACCAAAACATCTTTACACGGTGCATGACTGTACTTTTCAGTTCTTAAAAGTATTTCCCAAATACATAGATTTAATGCAATCCCCAAAGTCAGTATCCCAAAGGCATTTTTTAAAGAAATAGTACAAAACAAAATTCATTAGCTCTGCACAAAATCACTAAAGACCACAAATAGCCAAAGAAATTCTGAAGAAAAAGAACAGAGCCAGATGTATTATACTCCCTGACTTGAAATAATACTACAAAGTGACAATAAGCAAAATAGCATGACATTGGCAGGAAAAAAAAGATTCACACACCAAAGGGAAGAGAATTGAGAGCCCAGAAATAAACCCATATCTATATGGACAAATCATATTTTTACAAAGGAACCAAAAAATACAATGGAAAAAAGGAAGCCTCTTTAATAAATGGTGCTGGGAAAATTGGAAGGCCACATCCAAAAAATGAAAGGAGACTGCTATTTGTCAGCATATACATATAATAAATAGAAATGCATCAAGGAACAGGTATAAGACCTGAAATAATAAATTATATAGAAAAAAACATAGATACTAAACTTAAGGACCTTGGTATTAGAGATAATTTTTTAAAAATAAATTTGATCTCAAAGGCAAGGGAAGTAAAATTTAAAAAAAGGACAATATTAAACTAAAAATCTTCTGCATAGCAGAAGAAACTGTCAACAAAACAAAAAGGCAACTTGCCAGATGGAGAGGATATTTGCAAACAACACCTCTAATAACAGGTTTAATAATATCCAAAATATATTAAAAATCCATATTACTAAACAACAACAAAACACAATCCAATTTTTAAAAAATGGGCAAAGGACCTGAATATACACTTCTTCTAAGAAGACATACAAAAAAATGGCCAACAGATATATGAAAATATGCTTAACTTCACTAGCTATTAGGAAAATGTAAATAAAAACTATAAATAAGTAGATAACCATCATATATATATATATATATATATATATATATATATATATATTATACCTATTAGAATGGTTATTATCAACAAGACAAGTAATAACAAGAGTTGGAGAGGTTTTGGGGAAAAGGAACCCTTATACACTCCTGATGGGAATGTAAACTGGTACAGCTACTATGGAAAACAGTATGGATGGTCCTCAAAAAACTAAGAATACAGTTACCATATGAACCAGCAACTCCTCTGCTGGGTTTCTTACCCTCAAAATTGAAAACAATTTTTCATAAGGATATGTGTACCCCTCTGTTTATTTCAGCATTATTCACAGTGGCCAAGATATGAAAACCACCAATGTGTCCTTTGATACATGGTTGGATAAAGAAGATGTGAAAAACTACTCAGCCATAAAATGAAATACTGCCATTTGTGACAACATAAATGGAACTTGATAATAACATGCTAAGTGAAATAAGCCAAGTGGAAAAAAGTCAAGAACCATATGATTTCACTTATATATAAGATATAAAACTGAAATCTGCAAATGAACAAACAGATAAGCAAAAATTCGTAGACACAGGCAACAGTATATATTACCAGAGGCAAATAGGGTTGAAGGGAGGTAGCAAAGGGTAAAGGGGGTCAAATATATGATGGCAGAAGGAGATTTGACTTTGGATGGTGAACACAATCCAGTATACAGATGATGTATTACAGAATTGTACACTTGTAACCTACATAATTAGTGTCATTAATTATGACATTAATTAATCAGCATCATTTCAATAAATTTAATTAAAAATTTTGAAAGCATTGCCAAGAACACTAAACAAGTTCTGTATCTAATTAGTGGCCAGTGACATATAATCTATGCATTTTCTGCCATACCTGGTATCCCTAGTATTGAGTATTGTTTTATTCAGATTTACTACTGCTGTTGGTTGATACTCAAACCCATGTCTTTAGATTTGTCTGTCACATCAATGCCCATCTTAGGGTGATGACAAAGATAACCACTGCTCCCAGGTCCAGCTGGCCACAGCTCTCCACTGGACTGTCTGGGAAATGAGCAGATAACCATCCTATATAATAAAAGTCAAATATGCTAATGCTAAGTGTCTGGTCAACTGGTCAGCTGTTCAACCAGCCAAAGCATAATATGCTAATGATATGCTAAGGCTTCTCAACTGCTATAATGTGCACTGACTACCAAGAGGAAGATGCTCTGACTGGTAGGTTAGCTTGCTGCTGAGGTCCAGCCAATCGGGACTGAATGAGATGGGCTAGACACACCCTGGAGCCCTCCCACGATCCCTCCCCAGCTGGCCAACCTCCTGTGTCTCTCCCAGGCCCCAATTGTGCACCAGTGGAGTCCCTTGGCCTGGCCTGCACTCTGTTGCCATCCAGGACCCCTTAGGGGAAGTCAGAGAGCAACTTTCAGCTCAATATCACAGACAAGGCTGAAGGAACCCACTGGTGCACAAATTCGTGCATTGGGCCTCTAGTCTACATATATAAAAGCCTAAATGACTGTTACAACTAGTCAACCAAATGAGCAGTTGACTGGTCGCTATGACACACACTGGCCATGAGGGGTCAGGCACTCAATGCAAGAACTGCCCCCTGTGGTCAGTACGTTCTCACAGTCAATCTCCTGTGGCCGGCCAACCTCCTGCAGTCCCTCCCTCCTGCAGGCCGGCTTTGATTGGGACTGGGCAAGAAGGCTCTGATAGGCTGAGAAACGCCACCTGTGCATGAATGCATGCACCAGGCCGCTAGTCATTTAATAATTGGCTAGCCCATCATTAAAACATGAATGGACCCACATATCATCCTGCTGAAATACTTCATGTGGCCCTGCCACCACAGGAGGGGTTCCAGGACACTGGGGATACTGTTTCTTCAAGGAGGAGTTCTGAACCTGCCAGATAGGAACTAGACCTGGGGCAAAATATAGGCGCTCTCCTCTTGCTCCAAAATATCTTCACCTGAGGAGGGACATCACTTTTTCTCTGGTTGCCTCTGTGACAAAAACAACAGCCCAGTAAGTGGCTGTTCTAGGGGAGCAAGTTCCCATGTGTCTAAGGAAGCACTTTGGAAAGTGCTGAGGTAGCTCTCTCAGCACAAATGGAGCCCTCTGGGCTGGGCCAGATGATATTCATGCATTAACTGTGGTGGAGGAAAGGTCTCTTCATTGCTGAAATCCTCTAATCCTGAAACTTTCACAAAGTTATCCTGTATCTGCCAGCAAACCACTGATAAAGTCTTGAAGCCTGTGGAGCACTGGGCTCCAGCAAGGCTTCCCGGGCACTGGGAGGGACACAGGGATCACGAGGGTCCTCTTAAAATGAAGACTCTAGTTCAGTATGTTCAGTGTGGGGTCTGAGAGTCTGTTTTTGTGACAAATTCCCAGGTGACCTTGTGCTGCTGGGGCAGAACCACACTTCAGTTGCAAGCTTGTGAAGGGCATGCGAGTTAGGAAGGACTGAGGAGCAAAGTCAGAGTTCTGCAACCCATAGTCTTCCTGTCTCTGCCTCCCCCCTACCAAGGTTGAGTGCTCTTCTGAGTAAAGTTCCTACATATTGTCACAGCCAATGCAGCACACTTTTGGAGTGAAATGTGTATTATGCAGGGATATAAATTAGAACTGGGAAATATTTCATACAAGGCTTTCTGCTGAGGTTTGTTATCCCATAAAATTCATAGTCTTACATCTTTTTTTTTTAATTCCTAATACACTGTTGCTTGTTTTCCGCTTGCTTTTGTGGATAAAGGAAGAATCCTGGGTAATCTGTTCAAAGAGAAATTAGACTAGAAGCAAAAAAAAAAAACCCTGTTCAAACCATAAACTCTATTTAGAATTTGATGTGTATTCATGAATCACAAGGGTAGGAAGAGGAACTTAACTGAACCAGGTTGGTAAACCACAAAACCTCTGAATCAATAGTATACAGTTTGCTGTTCTAATAACGGCAAACACCAAGAGGTACCTGAGTGGGTGTGAGAGGTTTTCTTCCTTTTTTCTTTTCATTTAATTTCCTTTATTTTTTTCTCTCCTCTCCTCTCCTCTCCTCTCCTCTCCTCTCCTCTCCTCTCCTCTCCTCTCCTCTCCTCTCCTCTCCTCTCCTCTCCTCTCCTCTCCTCTTCTCTTCTCTTCTTTTCTCTCTCTTCTCTCTTTCTTCTCTCTCTCTTCTCTTCCTCTTCTCCTCTCTTCTCTTTCATTTTCTTAACTTTCTTTTTATTTTTTACTTATGCCATATTAAGCAAAGTGTTAAGGTCATTCAGAAAAAGCAGGAAGATTTCCTGTTTCACTGTCAGGGAAGGGAGTGGGAGCAGTGAGAGAGAGAGAGAGATAGGATCTCATCACCTGGTGGCTGCCACCATCCTTCTCTTGGACCCTAGCGGAGTGGTTAGGTAGGTTTTGCACTTCATTTAATTCTTATAAAGACCCACTGAGCTGGCAGTTGGGGTTTAAGACTCCAGTGCCATTGTTTATGTTTGTCAAACAACAGTTTTCCAGTCCCAGGAAGAGGCAATTATCTTCCACACCTTCATTTTGCAGGTGAGGAAGCTTGGCCCAGAGGATTAAGAACACCAAAGAGCAATGCAGGGGAATAAGAAATACTAATAGGTTTTCTGTCCTGGCTGGGAAGGGCAGCTTATTTGGATAGAGCATCGCCCTGATATGCTAAGCACTATGGGCTTGATCCTTGTTCAGTGCACATACAAGAATTAGCCAAAGAATGCATAAATAAGTGAAACAACAAACTGATCTCTCTCTCTCTCTCTCTCTCTCTCTCTCTCTCTCTCTCTCTCTCTCTCATAAATAAAAACATTTTTAAAAGATAAGTTTCTGATTTATGGTTCATTTTTTTACTCCACAGTACTGTCTACAGTATTCACACATGCAGAGTAGTATAAGAGGCTACTGCCCTCATTTTTTTTCACCCTGACAAGTAGTTGTGCATGTGAGCACAGTAAGTATATGTGAGTGTGCACATGTGTATATACAAGATATGTTTGCATGGGAGTGTATGTGTATGAATGAGTTGGTACACATACATAAGTATATGTGTTGCTTTCTGTTATTGTTTTTTAAAATATATTTTTATTTTTTTATTTTAGTTTTAAAAATATATTTTATTGATTTTTTACAGAGAGGAAGAGAGAGGAATAGAGAGTTAGAAGCATTGATGAGAGAGAATCATCGATCAGCTGCCTCTTGCACATGTCCTATTGGGGATGTGCCTGCAGTCAAGGTACATGCCTTTGACTGGAATCGAACCTGGGACCTTTCAGTCCTCAGGCCGACGCTCTATCCACTGAGCCAAACTGGTTTTGGCTATTTATATTTTTATCGATTTCAGAAAGAAAGGGAGAGGGAGAGAGAGAAACATCAGTGATGAGAAAGAATTATTGATTAGCTATCTCCCGCATGTCCCCACTGGGAATCAAGCTTGCAACCCAGGCATGTGTCCCTGATTGGAATCAAACCCAGGACCCTTCCGTCTACAGGCCAACACTCTATCCATTGAGCCAAACCAGCCAGGCCTAAGTATATGTGTTTTTGGAGTAGAAAAGAAAAAAAAAAGTTATTGAGACCAACCGTGTGCCTAGCACTGAGCCAAAACTTCTCTTAAGTGATTGCACTTAATCAGCACATATTCAAGGTAGATATTACCATCATCCACACTTTTCAGATGATACAGCCTTCAGTAAAGAAAGGCAAGGGTGGCCCTAGCCGGGTTTCTCAGTGGATAGAGCATTGGCCTGCAGACTGAAGGAATCCGAGTTCGATTCTCATCAAGGTCCAGCGAAGGGTAGGTACCTCAGTTGTAGGCTCCTCCTGGGTCTGGGCCCTAGTCAGAGCTCATGCAGGAGGCAACCAATCAACGTGTTTCTCTCACATTGATATTGTCTTACCCTCTCTCTTCTACTCTCTCTAAAAATCAATGGAAAAAATATCCTTGGGTGAGAATTAAAAAAAAAAAAGGCAAGGGTGCAGAAATCATCCAATTTGACATCAGAGAAGGGGATGGTCTTTTAAATGTAACATTTTAGTTAGATACTACAGATCACCAATTTACAATATAATGTATTGATTCTGAGACTCATAAGGAATGTAACCTAAATGTTCCTAAATGATTCAAAAAGCACTCCAAGGTTCCTATAATGAATCATAGAAATAGAGGGTAATGTTATATTAGAATATGGAGATGTAATGGGAACTAGACATTGCTGATTAATTCAGTGTATGGGCACTATGAATCAAGAACACAGACATGGGAATCTTAGACCTGGTTTGTACACCATTTAGGCAAGTCCTTGAAATAAACCCCCAAACCAAGGACCATCTATTTAAAGAAATCTTGCATTGTCAGAATAATACTTTTGGACAGCTCTTCTATATATATTCAAGGGTGAAAAAAATATTTCTTGCCTGGGCTAAATAAGAAATTATTCCCCTAACTGATTTGGCTCAGTGGATAGTGTCGGCCTTCAGACTGAAGGGTCCCAGGTTTGATTCTGGCCAAGGGCATATACCTTAGTGGAGGGTACATCCCCAGTAGGGGATGTGCAGGAGGCAGCTGATTGATGTTTCTCTCTCATCAAAGTTTCTAACTCTCTATCCCTCTCTTTTCCTCTCTGTAAAAAAATCAATAAAACATTTTTTAAAGAAATTATTTCATTAGTTTACCTACTATGAAAATTGTCAACAATCAACTATGCTTATCAACTTACTTTTATATGGCCCAACCTGTCCTCTTATTAAACTGTAAGAAAGAGAGAAGTGGCTGGAAAGGTTTGGCCAATGTCTTAGGGAAGTAATCTGAGTGGTAAGAAAAGAGAGTTATCAGCTTTCCAGAGCAGATTAAAATAATCTCTTATTTTCAAAGAAACCCTCATTATTATTTGTTTATCATGAATTCAGTTTGTACAAGGACAAAGTGTGTGGGGTGGGACTTGGAATTAGGGATTCCGTATTTTATGCCAAATCCAACTTTCTGGCAGATAAGTGATGAGGAAGGAGAAGTGGGTCTCTGGAGACTGACTGTATGGAAATATGGCTTTTATGAGCCTGATCCGCTTGCCTGTCAAGGTTCTATTTAGGTTCTGTAAATAATATTTTTAAAATCCACCTGTCAGTCTCATTGTTGTGGATCTTTTAAGTGCAGTATTTACCTTCTTCTATTAGAGCCTAGACTAGAAGGTGTAAAACTTTGCAGTTTCAAGATCTCATTACATTTTTAAAAAGCATTGAGGATTTCAAGAGTTTTGATTCATGTTGTTTATTGAATGAACAATCAAAACAGAATGAATAAATGAATGAATGAAAGTCACATGACCATAGCCACAATGGTGCTGAGTCTGCCACCAAATATCTGTAGATATTTAATGTATTGGAAATTAAAACAGACATTTAAAATATTTATGAATTCACTTGAAATAAACAGAATATTCTTATGAACCATATTATGTTTTCCAAAACAGAAAAAGTTGGTGAAAAGAATGACACTGTTTTCTATATCTTTGCCTTATCTTCAAAGACTGGCTTAGCAAAAGACAGCTGGATTCTCATGTCTGCTTCTGCATTCGATCTGTTGTGACAGCACATGTCAGCCTTTGGAAGACTACTGTACACTCATGAGAAATGAATAAGGGTGAAAAGAGCAAATAATGTCTTAAGAGCACAGGGTCATGAAAATAGTTTTAACCTCATGGATCTCCTGAAAAACTCTTACTACCCCAGAGTTCTCTGGACCATATTTTCAAAACCATTGGTGTAGGTTAATTTTCTTATAATTAATGGACTACTTTTTAGATTGATTTTAGGTTTGCATAAAAATTGTGCAGAAAGTACACAGTTCCCATATACTCCCTCACTGAGCCCATTCTATGTGCCAGAGCTGAAATCACCACTTGCTGTTGTCCTATTATCTGAAACACATCAATTCTCCTAATTAAACTCCTCAGCAGATGTACAGAGTGCTTAAGATCTGGTAACTTCTTCACTGCCAACCCCCCTGATCTTTAGCTGTGCCGAATTTCATCCAAATGCCTGCCTCCTGTTTAGAGTAGCCTGTGTCACTGCAAACCACTTCATACTGGAGACAAGCCTGAGGTAGCCTGTCAGTATTCAACAGAATTTCCCAGGCTCCCTCCCATGCGCATCACTTTTCAGCCTTCTGCAAAGTGTCCTCTATTTCTATCTGTGTTGGCCAGGTGACGTTGAATATGTCCTGCTCATTATTCTCTTTGAGTGGATTTCAAATTGTAGGAGGGCAAGAGTGTGTCTTTTTCATGGGAATGTTGTCAGCACTTTGTTACAATTGTTGTCTTAGTGAATATTTGTCAAATGTATGAATGAATGAATGAGTGTCACATGACCCAAGTCACAATAATGCTAAGTACCACCAAAAGCCTATATTGTCCTTTGCCTTATTTTATATAATTCAAAGACTTCCTGCTCTTTCATTATGACTTAGAGTGGAAAGTGTGTGTGTGTGTGTGTGTGTGTGTGTGTGTGTGTGTGTGTGATGTATGGATCAGGCTTGTAAACCTGCCCACTTTCCCCTGAGTATATTGGTCAAATAGATGACTTCCTTTAGGCTGGCCCAGCCAGATTTCTGCAAGTGAACTGAGTCATGGGAACCACTGAGTGCTTCCAGGCACAGTCTGAAGGTAGAATGCTGGTTAGGTTTTGTTTGCTGTTGACCTAGGATAGGAATGGGGGTGAGGAATTGCCATAATATTAGATGAAGATTTTCCTCTTAGATGTCCCTTAATGGTGGCAAAAATGATATGATGACACCCAGATTGCTGACCTAGACCCTCATAACAGTCAACTTGAAGGATGTATTATTTCAACCCCTACTCCTCTCCCATTGTTGGGTTGACACCCTCCTGCTTACTTTGAGAGACACACCTCAGATATCCTCTCTGAAGTGCAACAATGGCCATAGAGTGGCTCTTAGTAAAGGCCAAATTAATGTGTAATAAATCAGTGAATAACTGATTGAATAAATGAGTGTTTGGTAATGATGTCTTAGGTTAGACACATTTCCAATATGAGTCGCTGTCCAGCAGTCAGAAATAAAAGATATTTGACTTTTTGTTTATCATACATGGACCCTTAAAAATCACTTCAGAGGGAGGTCAATGAAATCCACATCGACATTTTTAAAGTTCCCTTAAATGTACGAAACACTAGATTTCAAAGAATTAGTATGTAAACAAGTAAGAACATAGAGTAATATTAATAATTGGGGGCTATTACATGTTCAAATGATAATATTTTGGGTTACATATGTAGTAAATTAATTTAATCAGTTTCTTTTTTTATTTTCTAATGTGGCTAATAATGTGGAAACGTTGACCTTTGTGGCTTGCACTATGTTTCTGATGAGCAGTGCTGTCACAGGACCTGCACAGGCTGCTTGGCTGTGCCCTGGCGGGACATTGGGTTCAGCCTTGTCCCTGCCACAGAGTGCCTTTAGTACAGTTTTGCTCTGCATTGAAGCAAAATGTCTCCTCCAGGTGCTGTTTGTTTGCTTTTTGTTTGTGTGTGAAGTGAGTGCTAGTGCAGGGTTATACCCACAAATCTGCTGTAAAGTGCGACATTCATGTTCTCAAGGTCAGTATCATAGATGAAACATTTACAAAGGACTGGTGTGGGAATTTTATATGTCAATGTGCCTGAGCTAAGGGATGCCCAGCGAGCTGCTAGGACATTATTTCTGGGTGTGTCTGTGAGTGAGATTCTGGAAGAGATTGGGATCTAGTTCAGTAGATGGAGTAAAGAGATCTGCCCTCACCAATGCCATGAGAATGAAACAGAGGCACAGAGAGGATGGAATTCATCTCTCTTTTTGAGTGGGGATCTTCATTTTCTCAGGCCCTCAGACAGTGGAGCTCCTGGTCCTCAGCCCTTCAAACTCCTGGAGCTGCACCATGATCCCTTTGACTCTCAGACCTTTGACCTCAGACTGGGAGCTACACCAGTGGCTGCCCTGGTTCTCAGGTCTTTGGACTTGGACTGAATTATATCACTGGCTTTCTTGGGTCTTTAGCACAAACTGCAGATTTTGGAACTTCTTGGTCTTCATAGCCCTTGGAGCTAATTCCTATCATAAGTCTATCTACCTATCTATCTATCTATCTATCTATCTATCTATCTATTATCTATCTAATGATCTACAGCTATACTATTGGTTCTATTTCTCCAGAGAATCCTGATTAATACATACAGACACTGATCTGGGTGTTTTAGGTTCAACAGATTATTGTATCCTCTCAGCAATCAACCTACAAGATGTTCTATTATCCTATTTAACTGAAAGGGAATTTGAGAGTCAGAGCCATTAAGGGACTAGGACTCAGAGTCATAATTTGAATACAAGTTTGTTAAACATGAATCTTTCCTTTTCCCACTTCTCCCATTAGAGGAGGGAGATGGATCAAGTGACCACGCTTTTTGCATTTTGGTTCTAGACATAGAACCTTGTTGTCCTTGGCTTTAAAACAGAGATCTTGGTTAAGAATGAGTTGGGTTCAACTACTAACTCTGCCATGCCTAGAAAACCATTCAGCCTTTCTAATTTTCAGTTTTCTCATCCTTAAAAAGGGCTAAAAATTTCAGCTCTGGGGAATGAATGAGTAAATTCATGTTGGCTATCTGTCATGGTCCTGGGTTTATAAACCTTACTGATATGTATTTGCTTGCATATTTTTATAATGAAATCAAAAGAGACTTCTATCATATTCTTGTGGTTAAATTTCCATGTCTTAGACTTTGGTGTTAATGACCATGAATTTATTTTTAAAGAATATATAATTTTTTTAAACCTTAGGTTTTGGTTCTCTAGATTACTCAGCTTTACTTCTGCCTTTAACAATAAAACAACAACAGAACAACCCAAGTACTCACACCACACCCAACCAGCCCTTTCCAGTGTCCCCACAGGCTGAAGGAGGAAAGATGGAGAAACCAAAAGCAAAAGGGCATGGCACATAATGTCAGTCACCCCGCCTTCAATGCACTCTGTGCTCACAGGGCATCAGAGTCTGTTCAAAGGAAAAATATTATTTTACTATCACAGGTGTTAGAGCCCATGAAGAGAGGCCTCCGCCTCACTTTCACAGATACAGTCCGTGCACTTGAGGCAGAGATAATCTTAGCAATCATTGCGTCTCTGTGCCTTGTTTTATCAAGAGGGACATGAGCCGAAACCCGTTTAGCTCAATGGATAGAGCGTCGGCCTGTGGACTGAAGGGTCCCAGGTTCGATTCCGGTCAAGGGCATGTACCCTGGTTGCGGGCCCATCCCTGGTGGGGGGTGTGCAGGAGGCAGCTGATCGATGATTCTCATCGATATTTCTAACTCTCTATCCCTCTCTCTTCCTCTCTGTAAAAAAAAATCAATAAAATATATATATTTTTTGCCGAAACCGGTTTGGCTCAGTGGTAGAGCGTCGGTCTGCGGACTGAAGGGTCCCGGGTTCGATTCCGGTCAGGGGCATGTACATTGGTTGCGGGCACATCCCCAGTAGGGGGTGTGCAAGAGGCAGCTGGTCGATGTTTCTCTCTCATTGACGTTTCTAGCTCTCTATCTCTCTCCCTTCCTCTCTGGAAAATATCAATAAAATATATTTAAAAAAAAAAAAAAATATATATATATATATATATATATATATATATATATATATTTTTTTTTTTAAGAAGAGGGACATGAAGCATCGCAGGCTCAATGACTGACCATGGCACCGGTGAACCAAGGAACCAAGACCAGAACCCAGGCCTCCTGATCCTCAGTCGGTGCTGTTTTTTTCTGTACCCTGTACGTATGTAGGTGTGTGTGCACAGGTGTGGGTGTGACAGTGTGCGAGTATGTAAAAGTGTATGTGAAAGAATGTGTGTGAAATTAAGTGACAGATAGTATGTGTGTTTATGTGCATGTTTGAACCATTTGAAAGGTTGAGACAGCAGGTTCTTTTGCTCACTAAATCTGTCAGTGTATACTTCCTAAGAAAAGAATATTGCTTTACATAACCATAACACAGTTACCTAAATCAAATAATATTTATTGGTGCAATACTATTGTTCAATCCACAGACCACATATAAATCCCATCCGTTATCCCATGATGTCCTGTAGAACTGTGCTCTGTCTCTTTAACTGTCTTGAAGTTTGGACAGGTCCAAAATTTTTTTTGTGGAATTGGCCTTGGCATTTTTTGAGGACCCTAGTCCAATCTTAATAGAATATTTATGCACTGGCTTTGAATATTTATGCACTGGAGTGTCTAGGTAAATAATGAGTGGTTCTGGTCCCAGGTGACATGGCGTAATCGCACGCCACCCCATCTCACGGGATGTGGCTGTGAAGCCTGGACACACCCACGGGGCCGCTGTCTGAGGACCCTGTGAGTAAAGCCTAGAAGACCAGAGTGTAAGGCACCGAACTGGAGGCAACTGACCCTCATTCTTGATCTCTGATTCTTCTTCATCTTGCCCCTGGATGAGGCACAGTGCAGTGTGCACATCAGAGTGCAGTAACTAAAGTCCCAGCCCTGTTCTCAGAAAACCCCAACAGGGAGCTCCAGGGACCTGGAAGGCCCTGGGGTGGTGGGGAGAGAAGGGCTTGAGAAAGTGACCGCCACTGTTGATGTGGGTCTCAGGTATGAAATGGACTGAGACGCTGAGAATGGTCCTAGACCAGCCAGCACAGGTGGCACACATGTGTGATGGGGCGACTAGCACTGCGGGTTTTGTTTTAGTTACAGATATTAATTTTTAAAATATATTATTATTGATTTCAGAGAGAGAGAGAAAGAGAGAGAGAGAGAGAGAGAGAGAGAGAGAGAGAGAGAGAGAGAGAGAAACCTCTAGGGATCAAGAGCAGAAACTGGGCATGTGCCCTTGACTAGAATGGAACCTGGGACCTTTCAGTCCGCAGGCTGACACTCTATCCACTGAGCCAAACCAGCCAGGGCTAGATTTTAGTTTTTTAGAACAGCTTTTAGCTTAAAGAAAGTTGAGCAGATAGTAGGGCATTCCCTTTTGCCTCCTTTCTGCCTGCATCCCACCATTCCTGTTACTAACATCTTACATAGGGTGGTACATTGGTTACAAATAATGAGCTGACTTTGATACTTAAGCATTCTCTTCACTCTATAGTTCCCATTGGGGTTCACTCTTGGTGTTACACATTCTGTGGGTTTGGACATGTATAATGACATGCACGCACCATTATGCACACAGGGCCCTGAAAACCCCAGTGCTCTTTTCATCTCCCTGCCCCTTCCATCACCCCTGGCAACCACTGATCTTCTTACTGTCTCCACAGTTTTGCCTTTTCTGAGAAGTTAAGTGGTTGAAGTCATACAGCATGCAGCCTTTGGGTTGGTTTCTTTCACTTAGTAATATTCATCCAGGCTCTTTTGTGCCTTTTTATGGCTTGACATATCATTTCTTCTTCTTCTTTTTTAGAACAATAAACACCATCATTGCACAACCTAAATAGGAGGGAGGGGGTTTATTTGCTTTTTCTCAGATAGAACTCCGGCTTCTCACTCTCTAGCACGTGGAGCGAGGCCCTGCTGGAGCTGCTTCTCTGGAAGACAGCTGGTTGTGGCACTTTTATTCCTGTCATTGTATTTCTTCTAAATGTTCACCCGTTGCAGGAAGATTCCTACAAGCAGCCACTGTGGCCACATGGGCCAACCGAGCTTTCCCTCTGGCAGCCATCTTGCTTTCCCCTTTCCCTCCCTCTTCCTTCTATATTGTTTTCAGTCTTCACTCCTCCATCCCTCAGTGTATGCAAATTAACCACCATCTTTGTTGGGTTAATTTGCATACTCCCTGTGATTGGCTGTGGGCATAGCAAAGGTATGATCAATTAGCATTTTCCCCTTTTATTAGTGTAGAGATCTTCCTTCCCAGGAGTCAGCTTGGCCTTCTTCTTGTGACCCAGGGCATGCCTTGTGGGACTCGCACCACTGTGGGTTGGATGTGTTATTAATGCAATTCTTTATTGGGGTCTTGGTTCGGACCAGTTCATTGTTGGCTGCATTGTAAACCACACCAATACTCCTTGCTGTGCATATGTAACACTTGGAGCCCCATGTCCAACCTCAAGGCAGGTAACCTCTTGTTGCCTCCCCACACGTGGACTGTGTGTATGCGGTGGGGGCCAAGCTCAGTGTTGTCAGCCAGGGTGCCTCAGCCCATAGTTTTGCTTCCTGTGGTAGGGCTTTCTCTTGCCCCAGTCTGGTGATGTTTGTGCCAGTTGTCCCTGGATATACCCATGGCTGAGACCTGGCTGGAAAGAGGGACTGCTCATTTAAAAAAAAATTATGAATGCACTTTAAAAAATTATTTTCATTGTTGACAGTATTTCAGATGTCCCTTATTTCCTCCCTTTACCATCCTCCACACCACCCTAGGACCTCACTGCACTATTGTCTGAGTCCATGGGCTATGCATATATGCATATAAGTGCTTTGGTTAATCTCCTCCCACCCCTCCTTCCCCCTTTCTCATTTCTTTTTATCACTGAATAATATCCCATCCTGCGGTTTTACTACCATCTGTTAATTCATTTACTGTTTGAAGGACATAGTAGTTGCTTCCAAATGTTGGCAATTATGAATAAAGAAGCTGTAAACATTGATGTGCAGGTTTTATGTGGACATCAGTTTCCATCTCATCTGGGTGGATGCCAAGGAGCACAGATGCTGGGCCATGTAGTAAGAGTATGTTTAGTATTGGAAGAAACTCCCTTCCAAGGCATCTGTGTATCCCCATTTTCATGAGCAGTGATGAGAATTCCTGTTGCTCTATATCCTTGCTAGCATTTGGTGTTGTCAGTGTTTTGGGTTTTAGCCGTGGAGGTAATTTTTAAAATAAAAATATTTCCTGTGGTGTATTTAAGTTTTATTAGCCATTTACATGAGTGGCCAGATTATTATGATCTCTGAACACATAATACTCTGGCCATCCAATATTTATACATATCAGAGGCCCAGTGCAAGAATTTGTGCACGGGTGGGATCTGGCCAGCCTGACCAGGGGAAGGGACATGGGCAGTTGGCTGGCCTGCCTGCTGGTCAAACTCCTGGTCAAGGGGATAATTGCATATTAGCCTTTTATTATATAGAATATACACTGAGTGGCCAGATTATTTTGCATTCAGAGATCATAATAATGGTCACTCAGTATATATTTAGTGTGAACATGACCCCCTTTTCCCCAAAAAACTTAGGACAAGAGAAGGGGTTAATATTTAGGGGGGAAATGCCCAGGGAAGGAAGGCTGTGGCTGTGAGAATCAGCACCCTCTGCCTGGCCAGGTTTAATCTGGTGAACTGACCTCTGGTCCTCAAGTTCTTTGCCAAACTTGCCATTCTCTAAAATAAGGGATGACTTCACAGAACCCTTTCTGGCCTTGCCCTTTTTCACATCTCCTTCACTTCACATTTGAAGACCAAATTACCGGTACCTGTCGGGTTAGACATAGAACATGTATCAGCCAGAGAGAGAAAACACTGCAGTTATTGTAACACGGAGAGTTTAGTGTAAAAAATTGTTACTATTAGTGCAGAACTGAAAGTGCTAAAGGGGGACCCCAAGGTGTCACAAAGGCAGGAACAGCAGAAGTAGCTGCCCTGGCCTAGAGCTGTGATGATCAATCTGGAAGTTCAGGAAAGAGCTCCACATTCCTGAGACTAGAGCCTTGCGGAGGGGAAGTGGCTTGTGCTGGAGGCAAGCACCCGAGGGTGCGATGGGACTGAATCGGGGAGTGATTGAAAATAATAAATGGGATTCAGCTGCTGCTATAGGAAGGAGGTGCCACTGCTGAGGAGATACTGGCCACAAGAGGAAGTCCCTCTCTGGTGCCCCCTGTTGGCAAAGCAAAACAGCGAGCAGTTGGCCATGCTGAGTAGTGGTGGTTTGCAGGGTCCCAGCACAGAACCACAAGGATCCTATTAGTAATAGGATCATACCCAGCCCTTGCTTGACAAGTTCCAGTGTTACTACAGACTCATGATCATACTGAAGGGAACATATCTAAACTCAGCTTTCTGTCTCTACACTAGTGTTCCTATGGGGCAGTCACTTTTGCCTCCTTGTTGGACTCAGAAATAAGGCAACAAAAGTGGGGACCTATATATCTGGTCTCTCCTCTCCAGTCTTTGTTGAATTAACCTGCAGAGGATGAACCTGAAGGAAGTTGGATTCCTGGAGGTACAAGCCTTGACTAGCTCAGCAAAAATCATGTAACTTTCCTTTAAATTCATCGACTCTTTTTGGAGAGGAAGGGGAGGGAGAATCAGGGCTCCTTTCTAAAGTTTCAAGAGAATACTTATCCCCAGCCTCTGTCACCAAACTCATCAGTAGATGATGTCTGGTAAAGGAAAGGGGAAAGGAAGCTTCAACCAACCGGACCAGGGTTGAATTGAACAAAAGGACCTCAGAGTTCCCTTTGTAAATCACCCTCTCTCCTCTTTATCTGCCTGCAGTCACATCTAATGAAGCTCACCCATCTTTATTTAACCCTCAATCCATCTTACAACACAGCTTCCATTCTTTTACTGACCCCCCAAAGTGTGCAATTGACTACTTCACTTATTGTGGCTATTGTGTCAATTTTCTGGTCTAACACACCCCCTGGTGGTCAAAACCATTCAATGTCTTCTAGGTATTTGACAACTGCTGCCTTAAGGACTGAGAGGGAGGGACAGGGAAGAGAAAAAAAGGAAGGGAGGGAAGGGCAGGGAAGTTTAAAAGACATTTTTAAATGACAAAAAAAGAAGAAATAACACCATTTCTAGAGATAAAACACATATCTTTAACAACAGCAACAACAACAAAAAACCCAACACTACAAATCCTGCCACTTCATTCTAAAATGTATTTTTTTCACGTATTTCTGGCTATTTTATTTAACATCTTACCTTCCAGGTCCATTTTGTAGTATTCTACAATATAGTTTCAGTTGTTGGAACCAGTCAGGAAAGAGACCATTAAGCACTCACTTCTGAGTTTTAAAGGTAAAATAATAGCCCCCACTTATTCCCTCACTATGATATTTTCTAGATAATTTTAAAAATTAAAACTCAGTAATATATAGGTTAACAAAGTCCATTAAAATGTCTGCAGTTTTAAAGAACGTGAGAGGTAAACCAGGTGATTGATATCCTCAGGTTATTCTGTGACAGTGGTCGGCAAACTCATTAGTCAACAGAGCCGCAAACTCATTATCAACAGTACAACGACTGAAATTTCTTTTGAGAACCAAATTTTTTAAACCTTTTATAACGCCACTTCTTCAAAATAGACTTGCCCAGGCCATGGTATTTTATAGAAGAGCCACACTCAAGGGGCCAAAGAACCACATGTGGCTAGCGAATGTCGACCAGGGTTCTATGATATAGCAACTTTCTGGAATCATCTCTGACTAATAGCCCTGAAGGGCGTTTCTCTCTCTCTCTCTCTCTCTCTCTCTCTCTCTCTCTCTCTCTCTCTCTCTCTCTCTTGATTGTGCTCTAGATGTATTAGTGTCCAGAAGTGAAGGACACTCACTCCCAGTGAGTGTTAACATTACAGAGGTTGGGATGCAAAGAACCAAAATGCAGGTCCTGATTCAAACTCTGGTGTGAGTTGGCATATTATTACTCGACCCCTTGTGTTTTTGTTTTCCCAGCTGTCCCATAAGGACAGTGGCTACCTCATAGGGGTCACTGCTCCTCCAGAACTTGGATTTTATCTGTTCACAGTAACCTCTCTGTTCTTAACGCTTGAAAATTGAACCCAACTTGTCCTGTTAAACAATACTGAAGACAAACAAAAGCAACTTACCTGCAAGCTCCAGGAAATGTTTACTACGCTAGTTCATCAAAGCGCATTCCATGCCCCTCACCCTGCTGGGTCCACCAAGCCATAACTGATAAGGCAAGAGCCTTTGTCTAATCCCAAAGGCTCCCCACCTCATAAGACCTGCCTTAAAAATCACTCTGGCCCCAAGACTGACCCAGTAAATATCACTTTCTGAAGTCCCCCTCATGAGATCCTAGTGTCAGGGGCTGTCCTCACTTTATGCAGCACATTTAACTACTCAGCTTTGCTGGGCCAACAGGTTTTCCTGATGGTTTCTGGGAACTCAACAGTGAACATACCTAGTAAGCAAGGTATGTAAGCAGTTGCCCTGCTTCCCAGACCTTCCTTGTACAATGGGTGTCCATAGCACAGCATGAGACTACTCTCTTGTGGATCCTACTTCTGTGACCTTCCAGACCTCTGACCTTGGGAAAGTTACCTAACCTGTCCCAGGCTTAGCTCTTTTCTTGGTAAAGTAGGATCAATAATATTTTTTGCCTCCTATATTTTCTATAAGGATTAAAGGAGCAAAATCACATAGTGTGTTCTCAGTTATGATTGTAATTCCTCAAAATTAATATGCTGTATTTAAGTAGATCTACACATTGGACTACAAAGGAAATACAGTCACTCCAATGACCTTTGGCTTTCTTAGTTGGCTCTAAAGTTTTACTAGGAAGAGACTTCCAAAGACCCAACTCTAATTCCAGGTTAATTTTTAGCCAAACTGGGATAAAGGGGGCACCTTAGCCTTCACATTGTTCGGAGTGAACAGACAAATATGAATCCATTAAAATAAGTGGAAACATGTGGAGGCCTAAAAAAGAAAAGGGAGCAGTTGGGAATCTGAATTTTCCCAGGACAATGAAGATTACAGAGTGAGCTTATATGACTTGGTGAACAGAATCCTTGGCAATAGCATTTAATTCTACTACAAAACGGAAGTGTACGAAGGGACTCCAGAGTGTGAAACCAGCTGTGTCCAGAAGATTCTCGGACCCAGAGAACAGTTGGTCTTGCTCTCTTCAAAGGAACGCGTGGTCCTAGGCCAGGCTGCTTCTCCACAGGAGCCTTGCACTTCAGCTATCTGGCTCTTCCTCCATTATTCCTGAAAGCACAGCTTATGGGCACCTGGGCAGCAAGTCCTGGTCCTGAGCATTACTGGCTTGAGGTTGTGAGGTCTACAGCTAATGTAATGTCCTAGAATTGACAACCAACTGGCAAGTTAGAGAATTAGACCAAACTGGCAGAGCATCTGCGGATTTCACCTGAGGCTCCGTAGTGCAGCCAACATAATCCTGATGTTCAGTCCTAGGAAGTGAGAAGCCAAGATCAAGGTTACCCTCTGCCACCCAACCCCGCGTAAATCCTCCATGCAACAGGGAGTCACCTGAGAGATGGTTTCCAGGGGTTTACCAGAAATCTGTTCAACAATTGGGGGGGGGAGGGGCAGGAAGAAAGGCAGGAGAGATAGAAAGACAGAGAGGAAGGCAAGGAGGAAGGATAAAGGATGCTGGTGATTCATTAAATGATAACATAGAGGTTCTTAGTAGGCATGCCTGATTTTTACAGAGTATTGGCAGTTGGTAGTTACCAAAGTAAAGGGTACTTTTGCAACAGAATCTCTGCTAAAAACGGGTTTGAGAATGAGGGCAAAGATTCCCCCCAAACCCCCTTTTCCATAGACCCATTCAGTGTATTCAGCATTGACAATTTCAGATTCCCCATGAAAACCAAAAGCAATTATCTTGGATTAGCAAGAGATCAGAAACGGCTTACTTAAAATATTGTTTTCTAAATCCGAAGGCTGGGGAAATTATTATCTGGTAATAATTCCAAAAGCCCTGAAACTGGTAACATTTGTTCAAATTGAAGAGGAAATATACTAATACCATGTCTATTTTTAATGACAGGATATCGTTTAAATGGAGTTTAAGATACTTGTTTTTATTTCAGGAAAATGCACCAGGATCCCAAAAAGGGGGCCCCACCTTAGCTTTTGGGTAACTTCTCAGAACCAGGTGCATCAGGGGAAGGTTTCTACAAACTTAGGCACAGAATGATTGATGGCTCGAAATAGCTCAGCTGTATCGGTTTCCATCACCAGGTTATGCTTCATATATTTCCGAAAGACTGTTGTTGAAAAGAGGACATTTAAAGCAAACTAACTCAATCCCCTGAAAGACAGTCAAGGAACTGTAAGTATTGAGATAGATATTATAAAAGTAATTTTATTTATATCAAATACTATCTATATATGTTTTATGACATATGCAAATGAAAATCTATAGAACGATAAAGAGCTGTAAAAATTTATGGTCATAATCATTACAAAATGCTTCTAGTTCATAAAGAGGTCCAGATGACATCAAAAGGGTCATTTGCAAGAGACTTCCAATAAAATTAGGGCCAGTTGGAAACCTCTTCCTTTCAATCAGGCATGAGTTTAGTTTAAAAATTGGGTTTTTGACAGCCCTAGTCTAGCATGAAATGCAATGTGTTTATGACAGATTGTGTCTTTCAGAGTGGTAACCCCTAGTACCCAGCTGACTCTCCAGGCCGCTGAGTTCCCTTACCTAACTGAAAGAAATGATTAAGTCCAACTCCTGAATTGGCTTCTCTGGGTAGAAAAATCTCACCCAAAACCACCTTTATCTCAATAATAAAATTATCAGATGTTTTTTATTATCATATTTTCAAAAGTTACACATTTGAGCTGATGATGCATTCACGGGTTACATTTGGCTAGAATTGGCAATTGAGATTTTTTTTAAGAACACTGAACACAGACATTGTTGTATGGAGCCCCCAAGTGGACACACGGAGGTATGTTGCTCTGCTATGAACGAAAAGTTGTGTTTTCAGTCTGCTTCTGAGGAAGGTCTGTGTAACCATTAAGAGGAAATGCGTATCATGCACTGATGGGAAGGTTGTGATATTGATGTCGTACTTAACACAAGACCTGAAGAAGTCAGTGTGAATGTTGATGGGTGAAAAAGGCAGAACCATGGTCAAGTTGGCACTTTCAGGCACCAATTCACAGAGCTAAGTAACTTTTATGCAGAAGGTTCCTTAAGGGCTCCACTTTCCTCAATGGTTGTTCTAACTGATGAACTTGCTTTCTGTTCACAACCAGCTTGTTCATGTCTTGCAGGAGACAGTCTCTTCCTTGAACTAACTTTCCTATAGTATCAACAGGCTGTCTGCTGGCAAACGTATGTCTTAAACATGTTTACTTGTTCCTGTACACTTTTGATCTTCTCAACAATAGTGTAAAATATCCACATATTTTGTATGATTTCTGGAAGATAATTAGAGCTTACTCCAGATTAGGGCTGGCAAACTTTCATGAAATAATGTAAGCGCAAATACTTTAGGCTTTCAAGTCAAGAGAAGAAATTTTCAGAATATTTCCTCGGTGTTTATGCAGCCATTTAAAATATTACTATTTTAAACATGGAACTATTAAAAACATGAAAGCCATTCTTGATTCCTGAGCTATAAGAAAAGCAGGTGGCTGACTGGATGTGGCCCAAAGGTCATAGTTTTCTGACTCCTGCTTTTACTTATGATTCATTTTTTCAGATTACTGTATAAAGTTTTATAACTTGACTAGAGGCCTGATGCATGAAATTCATGCAAGAGTAGGCCTTCTTTCCCCGGCTGCCAGCATCAGCTTCCCTCTGGCACCCAGGACCCAGTCTTCCCTTGTAGAGGAAGGCCCCACCCATCTGCTGCAGCCCACCTGTCTGTGGCTGGGGCCTCCCTCTTTGGGGCAATCATGGGGTGATGGCCTGGCCCCTGACCAATTGCATCACACACACCTTGGCTGGCCTGGCACCAGTGGGTGTCATAGCATGGTCCAGGGTAGTCATCTGCTATTCATTCTGCCGTTCATCCATTTGGTCGATTTGCATATTATGCTTTTATTATATAGGATGTTATTGTAAATCACACCTTTTTATTTTCAAAATAGCCCATCCTCACACTGAGCAAGATAAGAATTATCCCTCACCTCTTAAGACCACAGAGCTTGGCCTCCTGGTCCAGAAGGACATCCCATATCAGGCTCACCTAGTACCTGAGCACTTGTGTTCACCGGTGAAGTCAGAGGTCTGAGGCCCATCTCGGTGAGCACTTACCATCTAATTGATGAAAAGAAGGGCTCACTGAGGAGGTGACAGACAGATGTTGGCCAAGATGGTGAGCAGAGGCTGAGTCTGGGCTGCACTACAAGCTCAAGATGCTGTGGCTAGAGAAAAGGAAGTGCATCTGACATATTGGCCACGGACAATTGCATTCATGTATAGTTCCTTGTACTGTAATTGATTACACTGTGTGCCTGTACTGTGCTAGGTATTGGGAGGATAACCACAAATAAGACAGATCACTAGGGGACACAAGTAGACAAAAAAAATCAAGATGATTTTAAATGAGGATCTGCAATGGGAGAAGGTAAAACGGGGTGATGGAATAGTAGTGCTGGCTGAAGGGTGGGACTTCAGGAGGAGCTGGCTAGGAGAAAAAACTAGGAATACTGAGCAGCAAAGCAAGTAGAATGGCCCTGGGGCACAAGCAGACAGACAAGGATTTCAGCATTTGAATCAGGAAACACTATCAAGAACAGCATGTTTGATGGGGACAGTGCCTTTCACAGGAACATTGAAAAAGGAAGGGCTGAGAAAAGCTAACTGGAGAATTAAGTTTTCTAAATCCCAAGAAATAGAGTGAGAAAAGGCACTGGATCCTGGGGAAATAATTAATTGGTGAATAATTAATAGGACATTGAATGTGCCTGTGAATGTTGCAAAAAAGAAAAGTTAATAGAATCCAAATTATTAATGGCAAAGCTATGGTCCAATGTGATCTAACATAGGAGAGCATGTAATATAGAATACGATCTGAAATTTCTAAGAATGAACTGGAACAACCACAAAAAAGATAGTCTTAGGAGCATCTTCAGCCTGGCCATGATTATGCACCAGCCAGTCTTCATTTTCAATAAAGGGAGGAGACACAGTTACATGACAGGAGAAGGATGTGGGGGTCATACATAAGGAGTAATGAATTGCCTGGTAGTAGAGTTGGGAAGCAATTCAAATAATTTAGTTTATTTACTATGCTTTAAATGTAGTTCTGTCACAAGAAAGAATATATTTTAGACAATTTAAGATCCCTTGAGCTGACATGAAGACTTTTCATAGAAAAGTATCTGCTCTGATGATAAAAAGCAATCACAATTATGCAACATTTTTCGAATCACCTGGATTCTTTTCTAAAAGAAAACTTGCAGTTTCCAGGCAGAGTGAAATCTCAGGAACTGACCTACTGGTGACCAATAGCTGTCCCTCAGTTCACAGTCAGACCTCGCCTTGTGTTCCCTACCTCTGAGCTGCACCTAAAAGCACCCGCTATACGTGGTCATTGATTGTCCTCTGGGTGGAGGCTTCCCCACTGCAGGGCATGCTGCAGCAGCTTCCCTTGAGCATGAGATCTGACTTTGGTGAGTGAGACTGTGGTTCATCATGTGAATGACCAAGAGCAAGCCAATATAAGAACCTCTTCTGTGAGCTCCAGCCAGCATCACAACAGCCAGGTGGTTTTGTGTGTCCACAGCTCCCAACCAAACCTGGCTCTAATCCTTGTGCAGGATGTATATGCCCCCTCACTGTGGTACACGAGGAACAGTGAAAGGTGCATTTACTCAGCTCTTATATGCCAGGCATTTGCACTTACAGAAACTGTTACCCAAATGCTCTTTTTTTTGTTTTTGTTTTTTTTGTTTATCGTTAGTTTATTAATAATATATTTACTGGAAATCTATGACATTGAGACATTGTGTGATGAATAGGCAAGGCCCCCATCCCCATCCCCATGCAGCTCTATTTATTACAAGTCTCCTAAGTGTCACCAAAGTGCAAAGGGCCATCGAGCCATGGCCCAGGGTAGGGTCGGGGGAGGCTTTCTGAAGGAGGGGTTTGCTAAAAGCTGAAGCGTGAACAGGATTAACTGGGTTGGGGTTGGCTGGCTGAGAGCCCAACCATGTACAGGCAGTGGGTCTGTGGGATCTGATGTGGGAGAGAGCTGCATCCTCTCACACAAATTCTCAACTTTCACACACAAACCTGTCAGCCCAGGCCCAGTTAAAATGCAGGCCTTGGCTCAGGAGGCCTGAGAGGGCCTGATATCATGCACTTCTAACAAGACTCCAAGAGCCATGGTGGTGCTGGCTGGGAGACAGCACTGAGCAGTGAGGGCCTGGTGGGCTTTCACGTGCTTTTGAACACCTGAAGGGAGATGAGAATTTCCATCTTGATTCCAAAACCAGTAGAAGGCAGGTAGCATTTGCTGCCCAGAGTAGGGAATGACAATTTGCTTGGAAAAACCTCATCCAAAGCAAAAGGTGGAAAGTAAGTTAAACGGGCCAACAGCTGATGAACTGCAGTTTTAATCCTCATTGACAAGCCCTTGAGGGAGGGATTCTCTCCATTTTACAGACAGAGAAACCAAGGCTAAACAATTTGATACATGTTATATATGTTCTTAAGTGGAGACCAGATCAGGAACCAAAGTTCTGACTCTAAATCCAGGGCCTCTGTTGGACCTAGAAATCCTAAGTGTCCATGAGAAGCCAGGGGACATGGAGTAACAGAGTATGGAGGAGAGGAAACAGGTGGGATAGAGGGAGAGGAAAAGAGAAGAGGGAGGAGAGAGTGATGGAGGAGAAGAAGGCAGGAAGAGGGGGTAGTCGGGGGAGAAAGTAGGATTTAGGGCAGGGGAGGAAAGGGAGAAGGAGGAGAGCAGAGAAATATTTTATTTTTTCCAGTTTTATCAATAAGAAAACTGATGTTCCCAGGATGGGGATCACTTTGGGGGTTGGGTCCCTGGATGTCCGGATATTGGGCATTTCTAACAAGAAATGGTGTTGGGACATTGGATGTCCAAGCTGCCTGCCATTCCCAGTCTTCATCTCTGTCCTACCTTTCCCCAAAGGCATTGCCTTTCAGATTCTGTTCACTCTCCAAGGCCTAGTCCAACGCCTGTCTGTCGTAGCCTTGGCAGCCCCTTCCTCTCATGTTCTCTGTCACATGACCCATGACCGAGCCCTGAATTATAAATGTTTCTTAGGTGCTGTGCATAAAACCCAGAGAGCTCCTTCAGAACCTAGTGTATCTTATTCAAATCCATGGCTCAGAAGCATAAGTGGCACTGGGCCAGGAATGTGAAGTCCAGCCAGCACTTGCCAGCTGTATGATACGGGGCAAGTTCCTAAATCCTCCCCCTCTAAACCAGAGACAGTCACTACCTGGAGGCTTAGGAAGCTGATCATCCAAAGGCTGTCAATGGTAAAAGTGCCCACTTTCAGATAATGTAACTGAAGTGACTCTCGTACATCTATGTCTATGTGTGTAGTGCATAATAAGGCTTGATAAATGACTGCCATGGTATATACAAACTAGGACCCTCATTTCAGTTTGGAGGGAGAGAAACTCAATTTAAATGAGCAAAAAGGGGGATGTATTGGTTCAGATAAGTTGGGAGCGCAGGCACAGAACTCAGCCACTCAGTGATACCATATTCTTCCTCCACTGGTCACTTCCGCTTTGCTCTGCCTAATTCACTGGACAGGTTCTCCCACGTGGCAGGAAAGATGAATACTAATATCTGGAGGCTTGATTTTTCTGCTCAGCTATCCAGGAGACTGACCCTCTTCCCAGTAAACGACCCTGACCATGATCAGGCCTGGGTGAACGGCTAACCCCTGTTAGGTGAGTCAGCCCCAGTCACTCCTCAAGCCCTCCCATAAAGGTCAAAGGAAGTTTCGTAATTAGAAGACAAAAAGCAGGTTATGCAAGGCAATATAGTGCATTTTAATATATGAAAGCACTTAAAAAATTAAGGACTATAGACCTCAGTATCTGTTAACTGTCAGAATACAAGTGCAGTGTGTTTACTATCTCTGCTTACCTGTTAACTCTGTGTCTGGGTAGGTGTTGTCAGACTTGGAGTTTAGGTGTCCATGAGCTGGATAAAGGGACAAGGCATTGCATAAGGAAGCCATATCACCATTCCTAAGGGGTGCTCTTACAAACCGATACCACCCACTCAACAGAACCACAGAGGCCATACCTGAGCAACCCAGGCCAATTAAGGTGAAAGATTTAGAATTTCCAATTTTAAAATGCATCTGGTTGGTAGCTTATTTAGCTTCCAAAGAACTACAGTTCCCAGTGGGTTAACCTGAGACAGAAACGTTATACATTCTAACCTCACCCAAATGCTCTGAACACACAAATCTTCATTTATCTTTTCTAAATCATGGATGTGATCCACACCCCAATTCTCTTGTAGGAGATCCATGACTTTGCAACCTTCATGACAATCTTGTACAGAAACCGCAGCTGCTTTGTATCATGGCATGACTGAGGTTGGTGTGAGCACATGTGGGCATGGCTAGTTCCTACATTATTTTTGTTTCTCTTTGAAGATGCTGACCTGATAATAACTCCAACCTAAAGATGCAAATTGGAAATATAAGAGTAAAACTATTTTGCTTACTCACCGAAACAGGAAAGGTAAAAAATGTCTAAGCTTAGTCATAAATAATGAGCACTTCTGACTCATGTTATCATCATTATGAGTGCATTAAAAAAAAAAAAAACTGTCCAAATGTTACAAAGTCTTAACTTTCATTTTAGGCACAACAATAAATAACTGCATTCCTAAAAAGGAAAAAAAATGTTCTATTGTCAGAACTGTCAAAATTGTAAATAAGGGTTTATTACACATCATACTGATTATGTGAGTGTCTGGGCTTCATGCTGAGAATGCCATGGTAAGGGGGACAGAATTTGAAACCTTTGATTGAAAATATTACTTTACTACTCAAAATGATCCTATAATATTGAAATGAGAATACCATGGTACTGAAGGCCTCCATATCATTTTGCAACACCCCTACTTATATTTCATACATTTAAAATGATTACACGATTTTAAAAATAATGATCAAAAGATACAACATTGTATTTTATAATTTTTCTAACAAATAATATTTTAAAATAATGTTTCTTAAAATAATATTTCCCAGGTTTTAGCTCTAATAAAACACAATGTCTGAACATATAGACTAAAGTTTCTTGCTACACATTTTGTTCACTGTTACTCTCAACAGTTTGGAGATTGCTGTGAGGTTAAATAAAAAATCTAAACCTTGTTATTGATGTTTTGTCTTCCCTTGTGGGAAAATGCAGTAGGCTTGGCTCATTCTTGACAAGGTAAATGAAAGCCATTCTAATTTTTATTTAAGAAAAAGCAATTTTCATAAACGGTGTACCACTAATGGATGGTGATCATCTATAAGCCCCACAGCAAATTACTCTTAATCCAGTTTTCTGTGTTGCCTTACCTGAGGGAAATATACCCACCCTTCCTCGGAGCCGCCATGCTGTTCACAGAGACTTCTTCAATATATATTAATCCCATCATTTATCTTTGTCAACTGAGAACAAAAATAATTTGCAGAAGAGTAAACAGAAGCACAGAGAAGAAGGGAGTTCGGCATTATTAAACGGCGGAAAGCAGGTGCTCGCAAAGCCAAGCTTATTTTTATTGCAAAAGTTGAGTAATTCTCCTTCTGCATCTGTGCATAGTAAATATGAGCGAGGGAAAAATCTAATATTTTAGAGGACACTGAAATCACTCCAGCTCAGGAGTGCGGGCAGGCATTTGTTGCAGCCTGCTTTTTTAATCAGTCCGAAACCAGGAGCTTAATGGTCGCCAAAGGGCAGGAAAGAGAATGGAAGAGATGAGCATTGAGGGAAACTTCCATTTGATTTGAAAAATGCAAAATAATAAAATACACGTCAGTTAATTCACTTTTCAGGTCTGGGTCTGGACTGCATCTTCTTTCTTACTAACACTTTCTGTTACTAAAACTAATATTAAATAGTATTTAAATTTAATCATTCCACTCTCGTTAAAATTATTAATAATCTTTTTTCTTTTGGAGATACGAGGTGCCAGTCCCCTTGCAAGCACTTTAAGGTCATCCTTATAACCTTGTAGGGATGAGGTGAGGGAAGACTTGAGAGGGTGACAGGCTCAGAGCAGTTAAATGGCTCCTCACAGGAGTAAGCATGGCTGAGCACAGGCTGTTTCAGTTTCTAAGCTCCCAAGAGTTTTGGGAGGCCGTTCTGATTATTCCACTTTACAGATGAGGAGACAGGATTGGAAAGGTTTAGAAACATACTCAAGCTGTCAAAGTAATTGAAGTGGTTGAATCAGAATTCTAAACCCCCAAGTCTCAGCATATTCGAATCACTCCATTAATTTGCTATTAAGTTGGGAATAATTTTCAAATTAAGTTGTATGGGAAACCCATGCTCTTCCCACTGCCCTGTGGTATCTCACTTAAGAAAACACATCACAAAACGATGGCTATTTCAAAAACCCCGAGAAGAACCCAGAACAGAGCGGTAGCCAAGTAGATCATTAAAACTGGTATTTTTCTTTGTCCTCCGTCCCCTCCATTCTTTACCGTCACCCCGTACCTCTTGTTTGAATTGTGGTTTGTGCCTATCATTGGCAGTGGTCCCTACTGGAGTAACTACCAACTGATGTCTAAGAAATTTCAATCAAGGGATGATGCAAAGAAGTAAAGAGCTACTACCTTTTCCAGCAGCCTCTGGCTACTGAAAATGAAACAGTGCGTCAATAATGACTATTTAGGAAAAATAGAACATATTATCTTCAACAAAAATGAGCAGGGACCACTAAGTTATAAAAGCAAGGGGTCTTATTTTAGGTGAAATTAAATTGAACTGGGAGATTATAAAAAAATTTTTTCAGTTGCTCTCTATAGAGTTAAGCTGTGTGATGGGGACTCTGGCACACTACTCTATTAGTAATATATACATTCATTACATACTCTATTAGTAATACATACATTCAAAACAGTGTATTGTGGGCCAAGCATTGGGGGAAACAAAATAAAATAAAACAAGACCCTTCTCTCAAGGGGCTTAAGAGTTTATTTAGTTCCACATCTAATGAGCATAAGCATTTAGCTCAAACATAAAATTGTGTGTGTATGTGTGTGTGTACAAACAACTGGTCTACCTCTTTTGTCAATCAAATTATAGTGACAAATCAATAGGCTTGAATTTATGATAAATGTGTGGTCTGCTGAGCAGCATCCATGCTATAGAGCAGAAGTAGACCTTCCTTAAGTTTCCAGTCTTTGTGAGAAGTACAGCACATGAAGCACTAGTTGAAAGGAACTAAGCAAATAATAAGTACTGATCACTGTGGTGAAAATTGTTTTGTAAATTGGAATTGTTAAGATTGGCACACTGTGGCACACCTTTCCTTAATATCTGTACCATCAAGTTGCTTCCATTAGTATATCATATTCTTCTATCATATGTAATCAGAATATCCCAACAAGGCTCCAAATGTGTGTTTACAATGATATGTCTTACTCTGAAGGAAAGCCGGTCAATGGCAGGTATCTCCCATGAGATTTATTATTGATTTTTTGAAGAGAGGAAGAGAGAGGGATAGAGAGTTAGAAACATCAATGAGAGAGAATCATCAGTCAGCTGCCTCTTGCACACCCCCTACTACGGATGTGCCCGCAACCAAGGTACATGCCCTTAACCGAAATCGAACCTGGGACCTTTCAGTCCACAGGCCGATGCTCTATCCACTGAGCCAAACTGGTTTCGACTCCCATGAGATTTTTAATGGATGGATTAGTCATTAAGGACTGTTCATCCTCTGCATGATGCCCTGGAGAGTGTTCTATTCTGGAGAAAGCAGTGCAGTTTGGTTTAGGAAGTGGGGAGGGGAGAGGGGAGAAATCTGCCCTCCATGAAGAGTGGGATATGGCTGTTGAAATGAGAATTTACACAAACTGTAGGAAATACTATTATGGGAGTGAGATATGGACATAGGTTTTCTTATAGGACCCTTGCCTGTGGGAAAGTGTTCCCATTCTTTCAGGGGTAGAAGTACCCCAGTTTGAAGATAATTGCTGTGGAATACATGGCACTATTGTTCCAGGATTTGTTCATTGGAAAACCAGTGTTCTCCATTGATGAATTTAGGACTTGGGCAAGACATGTGAAAAGAGAAAGAAGGGAGAATTGAAAGGAAATATGGGACATGCCAAAGATAAACTTTGATTGTCTTACTGATGATTGTCCACTTGTGAATCTGACATTTGAACTGGTGATTGATAAGAATGTGGCTGAGCTATGCAGAGGTATGGCAATGACCAGCAGCCCCCTCCACATACATGATCAAGACTTGTGAGAAATATATGTGATTATAGGGGAGTTGGCTGTGGCATATGGCTATTGTCTGCAGATCCTGCCATTGGGATCTGCAGACAATACATATATATATGAAAGACAAACACATATATATATGAAAGATCCAACTGTTTGACCATCCAACTGTTTGACCATTCGACTGGTAGCTATGATGTACACTGACGACCAGGGGGTAGATGCTCAATGCACAGGCATAAAAACATGGTGCAAACTGATGCATCTCAGAGGGAAGGTGGGAGGGAGGAGGGCTGGAAGAGATTAACCAGAGATCTTATATGCATACCAGAGACTGGGGGGGTCCCTCAGATTGGCTGGTGGGGATCAGGAAGAAACTAGCAGTCTGACATCCCCCTGTCCCGGGTTGCGAGAGGATGCAGGCCAGGCCAAGGACCCAACTGGTGCACAAATTGGTGCACAGGGCCTCTAGTTCTAATTATAAATGTCCATTTGAATAACTAAGGCTCATCTTTGGGATGCTGTGTTACTTACATCAGTCTGAACTCTAGTATTATATATTTATTATATAAATAAGCTATTAATTTTGAAATACTCTGTGTCTGGTTTTGCCAAGTTCTTCACAGAAATAACTCATGAATCTTTAAAACAACCCTCTAAGGCAATTCTTGCTGTTATCATTATACAAATGAGAAAACTGCTGCATAGAAAGGTTAAAAAACTTACTGAAGATTACACAGTTAGTGAGTCAATAGGAGCTTAAATCCAGATCTAACTAATGGTTGTGAACCTCATGAAGCTACCTTGTGCACAATAAGATACATATCAATAAATATTTTTAAACTAGTAGCTCTGCACACAAATCCCTGTGCCAATAGCTCGCCAGTAGCTTGCTGCCACCCAACAGTAGCTCTCTGCCTACTGCCCCACGCTCCTGTAGCTCCCCCTGCTTCCCCTGCCACCAGACCCCTCATAGCTTGCTGCCCTGCCCACTCCTGTAGCTCTACACTGTCAGCTTGTAGCTTGCTGCCCCACCTCCTGCTGATCCGTGATGCGGTCATTACGAGGTCAGTTGTTACGCTTCATAGCATAATGACCATTTGCATGTTACATCTTTATTATATAGGATAATTTTATAATGAACCTTTATAGCTTCAACTCTTGGTTCCAATCATCATTGGTCTTGACCCCTCAACTACACAGAAATTGTGAGTATTTCTGTACTCTCATTTGCCAGATGACATTCAGGTCCTGTCATAAATTCCACTTGTCCTGCTTTCCTTTATTTTATAGTTCCAATTAATCTTCCACAAAATATTTACTCAGCATCTACTAGGTTTCAGGTTTTGTTCTAGGCAAAGTGGATACAGTCAGGACACAGAAGACTCAATGCCCTGCCAGTGGCATTGGCATTTTAATGGAGTGTTATTAATCCTAGAAATAAAATTTATTGAATAAAGTGACATGGCTTCATCTGGTTCCAATTAAGGATAAAAACACCATAAAATATCAGAATTTTATTATACAACTAAAGAGAGAAATAAAGACTTGATTTTAGGGAAAGAGATTTGTGTAGGCAAATTACTTCTGGACAAATGGTATATGTGGTTGGGGTTGAAATAGTCCAAAGTTATAAACTTTTGAATGCTTCTATTTTGCTCAATATAGAAAATTTAAACATAACAAAAATTAAAAATATTATAAATATTTATTATTGCATATAGTTATAAAAATATTACATTCATAATAATATACTTATCTACTCATAACCTACCTTCTATAATTAACATTTTAATAGTCTTGCTTGCTTTATCACATATGCATTCCTTTATAAATACATTATATTTTTGTATGCTTGTATGCATTCAAGGTAATTTGCAGGTATAAATGTCCTTTATCTTAAATACTCTAGCATGTGTATTATAACTCAAGTTCATTTTTTTACAGTTTTTTTCTTTTCCTCTTCCTTTTCCTCCCATTTCTACTTCTTCCTCTTCCTCCTTTAAGTTAATATATATAAGAAAAAATACTAAGTGGACTACTTGTTGAGTTTTGACAAATGTACACACCTGAGATCTTGTTTGTTTGTTTATACCCATCTCATTACTGGATTTAAATATAATTGTACAAATCCAGGTGATTGATTTCAAGCCTTTTCCCTCTATTAGAGAATAGTTTTCTCCTCTATCATACTTTATACTTATTCTCAATTCACTGTACTCCATCCATACTAGTTTGATAGTAATTTATCATGAAGTTATTAATTGATCAAATTTGTAGAGGGAGTTGGTTAAAGTACATTAGTAGAGAGGGGTGGTTGGGGATTATAGTTTAAAGCAGACATTTAAGACCCCCAAAATTAAAAGTATAGAGAATAATGGCAGAATGGTTACATTAATAATGAATATATTTGACAAAAACCTTACCAAAATCCCTCTCAAATTATACTTTGAAAATAGCCACTGGTTCTTGACTATGTTAACTTCTTGGCTTTAAGCTTTATTTTAGGAAGATTATAATTTTATACACTGGGTATGGAATGGGTTGCAGAACTATACAACAAAGTTGGAGGAAACCCTCAACTCTCCTGATGCGATTCTGCACATTAAAATTTTACTTCTCTGAAAATTCTTTTAGTCTTATGCCAAATCAGAGTGCAAATATTCATAAAGTTGTGGTGAGACCACATGTTATCAAGTGGAATTTGTGTAAGAAGGGTCATCACTGAATCCACTTCAGAGGGAATTAGTGATTGAAGTTGCATCACAGGAACTCTTAAGTCAATTTATTTTTATCAGAGTTTTTACTTCTCAAAGTAAGAAGGGTAGAGTATTTTAGACTGGCCTAAGAATTACTGGGTGATGAAAATGAGGCACATATGGAAATATATCATGTCTCTAGACATACATCCCTTTAATCTAAACAAGAAGTAAGACTAGGAAACTAAAGTTCATGTCTTCTCAATCCAGTTCCCATTTTGTGACTTTTCAGCTATGTGACTCTAAGTCACTCCACTTCACTGAACTCAAGTTTCTATTAAAATAAATTGTTAAAATTTCAAATTTATAAAATGTTATTAGAATAGTAGAAAGAACTCTCATATTTTCTTCAATCAAATTTATCAATAGTATACATTTATATTAACTACCTTCATCTATCTATCTATCTATCTATCTATCTATCTATCTATCATCTATCTACATATATGTCATATATCTATACATCTATCCACACATAAATTTATTTACTATATATATATATAGTAATATATATATATATATATATATAGTAAATAAATTTATGTGTGGATATATATATATATATATATATACACACACACACATATATATATTTCTTCTATAACTACAGATGAATTATTAAAGTTAGGATATTTAAGGTAAGTACAAAGAATTTTTCAACAGTTAGAATTAGCAAATTATTAATATTTTCTCATTACAAATATAATGGCATTAAGATATAGGACAGAAATAGATATCACAAGTTTGGTGATGTGCTTTCTTTTGTTGTTGTTTCTTTCCTTAGTCTTATAGCCCACAACTAGTTACATTAAACATTTCCTTATAATGAGATACAGTTATGCAAATTTTGACAGGAATACCCCAGTCATTTTCAGTGCCTCATACATATCAGAGGCACATTATATGGTTCATCTCAATATCAGTTAGTTTTGATGACTTGGTATAGGTGATTTCTCTACTGCAAAATGGTATTTTTCCCTTTGTAAAGGTTAAGACTAACTGCAACCTTCAGCAAACATAATCAATCAGCAGGGAGGGTCTATGGGAGGAGTCAGAGCTTATGGAAGTTCTCACACCCTATATAATTGAGAGAGCCCACATATGACACTCCTACAGGAAGAACTGTATGTTCATATAAAGGTCTGTGTTTCAAACATCCCCTTCCCATTTCTTCCATTTTTCTTCTATAAATACTCTCCACCTTAGCATGTAGGTCAGAGTGTCACTTGGCTTGCCATGTCTGCATGCACTGGGTTACAACCCCTTCTTTATTCTGAACATACTAAAGGCCTGGTGCTTGAAATTCATGCACGGGTGGGGTCCCTAGGCCTGGCCAGAGATCAGGGCCTATTGGGTCTGTCTTGCCCAGTCCCAAATGGGACCAGGCTGGCTGGGGCCTGCTAGCTGCCAGCTGGGTCCTGGGGACCTGGGGGCATACTGGCCCACTCAATGAGGTCTGCTGTGTTGGGCCTGTCAGATCAGGGGGAGTTCAAAGTGAGGGAAAGGCCATGGGAGGTTTGTCAGCCAGATAGAGGGACCAGGGGAGGTTTGCCGGCTGTGGGAGTGCACTGACCATCAGGGGACAGCTCCTGCATTAAGCATCTGGCCCCTGGTGGTCAGTGCGCATCATAATGACTATTTAACTGATCGTTCTGGTCATTCTGGTAGTTTGGTTGCATATATATATATATATATATATATATATATATATATATAGAGAGAGAGAGAGAGAGAGAGATTCTATTTAGTGATGAAGCATCTAGTCAATATTATTGTTCAGTCAATATAAAGTATAGCTATCTTAGGAAGATACTTTGAAATCATGTAAATATTTTGTCTCTCAATAGTTTGCTCATTGCTTTGATCACTTTTGGAAATTTTTGCCTGAATTAGGTTTCACTAAGTTGATTTTTAAATGATGATTGTGATTATATAATTCCATAACTTTGTATACATTAACTGGTTTTCTACTGCAAGGAAGAGCTTTGTCTTCTCCCCTGGTTTTAAATCTATTTATTGACTAAATTTCATCTGCATGGAAATATGGATTAGTATTTAACCAAGGTTATGCTTTGTTGTTATCAAGATGTGTGGCCAGTAAAAGCCCTTTCATGCTGGCCCCTGTGTACCTTTGGCATGTGCTATGAACTAAATTGTATCTCCTTCCCATAAATTCGTACGTTGAATCCCTAGCCTCCAATGTGACTGTATTTGAAGATAGGGCCTTTTTGGAGGTAATTAGGGTTAAATGTGTTCATAGAGTGGAGCCCTAATATGATATAACTGGTGTCCTTATAAGAAGAAGAAGAGACACCAGAGCCATTTCTTTCTCCATGCACAAACACAGAGAAAGGACCATGTGAGGATGTAGCAAGAAGGTGGTCATCAACGACCCAAAGAGACAGATCTCAAAAGAAACCAACCGTACCAGCACCTCGATCTCTTCTAGCCTCCAGAACTCTGAGAAAGGAATATTTCTGTTGTTTAAGTCAGGCAGTCTGTGCTATTTTGTTATGGCAGCCTGAGTGCATTCATACGACATGTCCCCATCGTTCTTTACTTCCTAGCCCAAGTGCCAGGCTTTTTTTTTGACCATTTCTCCAAAGATCCTGGATTCTTTTTACTGGAGAGTAGTATTTAGAAACTGAGATCTTGGTGCTAGATGTGCTTATTACCAGTGGGGTCCATTGCCTCAAGACCCACTCAGAGGACAGGGCTAAAACAGACCTTGTAAAAAGCTCCTCACACAGGCCAGCATCTTTTTTATTCTCATTTCTTGCAGTGAAGTATGAGGTGCTGATTCCTGAGATAGTTGGTTTTGCTAATTTCTCATTTATCAGACCATAAAGAATTTAAACCTTATTTTCAGCATGTGCGGAAACCATCACTCAACATATATATACACGCCATGCACTTACATACACACTCAGCTCTGTCTGACACAATTACACAAATAGAGTTGGAGAGGCAGTGGGGAATTTATTTATTTATGTTTTACTTTTTGCTCGAACATCCCCTCCACAATTGAAAAGCCAAATACCACACACTGGGAGAGAGCATGGTTGAATGGTGACAGATGTGAAGGTTGTTGAAATAGGTGAGAAAATAGAGAAGGACCCTATAAGAATAGGAACACAGAAAACTTCATTCTTGGTGTGGGGGTGAAGGGGAGTTCTACAAAGCTTAAGCTCTCCACATTGAAAGACTGGCTCAGAGAGCAATGACTGGCAGGGTTTGGCTTTGTCTGGAGGAAATCTGTCATATGCAGGGAAGACCACCAGGAACGTGGGCTGATAGCTACTGGGATCACCCATCTTCCATTGTTGAAGTGCACCTGAAGTTACCTGCTGGCCTCCAGCCAAGAGTATCAGGGACCAGTGCTGGGAGCATTGCCTGCGGGTTGATAGGGCCAGAGGCTAAGGACTGGTGAGTTATCTTTATCACTTTTCTGTTAAAGAGGAAGGCGGGGCACTTGGGAAAATTTGCCCCTCCCCTAAAAACACTCTGTAGGAAACACATAGGCACACACAGTTGTTCTATCTGCTACATTTGAACATGTTCATTATTCTCACCAATATCATGCAAAGGCACACAAATTGATTCTCAGACTACGCAGATCAAAGAAATATGTGAATAAAAACCAGGAACCCTTATGAACATCTCCTTTATTTATTGTTTTATCCTCACCTGAGCATATGTTTATTGACTTTAGAGAGAGGAAGGGAGAGAGAGAGAAAGAGATAGAGAGAGAGAAAGAGGGAGAGAGAGAGAGAGAGAGAGAGAGAGAAGAGAGAGAGAGAGAGAGAGAGAGAGAGAGAGAGAGAGAGAAACATCCATGTGAGAAACATGTGAGTACAAATTGCCAGTCACAAAAATAGTCACAGCACAGGAAATATAGTCAATAATATTATAACTATATATGGTTTGAGGTGGGTATTCTTATTGAGGTGATTACTTTGTAAGATATGTAAATATCTAATTATTATGCTGTACACTTGAAACTAATATAATATTGTATGTCAACTATAATTTAAAATAAATTTAATTAGCAAATAAAAAAAGGAACATCGGTGGGTTGCCTCCCATATGTGCTTTGATCAGAGATCAAACCTGCAACCCAGGTATGTGCTCTGACTAAAAATCAAACCAGAAACCTGTTGGTGCATGGACAATGCTTCAACCAACTGAGCCATCTGGGCAGGGTGTACATCTCCTTTATTGTAACGATACTTATATTTTCATTGACAATTCTCTGTGACAGTTTTAGTTTTCCATTGAGACACCCAGCACAGTAAAGTCATGACTCTACCCCTCTAAGATTTTGTTTTAAACGCCTAATCCCATGTCAGTTACACCCTCTCATTCCTGAACTCAATCTCCCTCCTCCCAGATTCTAGAAGCCCAGAGCTGAACTGGGTTTTATCTGGGGCACGAGTCAGTGGCAGGTAGATGACCAAGGCTGAGGCCCGGATTATCGCTTGAATTTAGGTCCGATCTGGGTGGAACGCAGGAGACTTTGGCTCTGAAAATGGTCTCCCAAGGTTCAGTTACTTGATGGAAATGCAGCAAGGAGTTTTACCCAGGCCTTTGCTAGACTTCTGGTTCTCTCACCTGCATTTTGGGGTGGGAATGGGGACATAAATGGAACTTATTTTTGCTTAGTATTCTTCAGCATATGTTTTCTACTTTCTTCTGACCCAAACAAATGGAAAAGGCCTGATGGGCATCTTTTACCTTTGCTGTTGCTGGAATCTTCAAATATCTGTCCCAACAATTCCTCTGTACATGCTGTGTCCCTTGGACAAGCTGACATGGGCAAGGGTCTCTATCCCAAACAGACTCACTCTTCTAAGAAGTGCACGGTTGTGGCAGAAGGCCTGGCAATTGGTTCTCAGTTCCCTGAGCATCTAAAAAATGCAAACAAATCTCAGCTTCAGATATTCTGCTTCAATTTTTTCTTTTGGGTCTTTAGGCATTCCCTCCCCCTACAGTGGGTATTGTTTTAATATTTTGTTTTTTAATTGTGAAATATTCCAAACCTTTAGAGACGCACATTTGATAGATGGCACATATACATGAACCTCCCATCTTGATTTAGCAACATATATCTTTGCTTTTAGGTAATAGAAAAGGAAGGGAGGAAGGAAAGAAGGAAAGGAAGAGGGGAGGGAGGGGAGGAAGGAAAGTTAGATTTAAAGATAGGAATGGAGCAAAAAAGTTAAAGGAAATATCTCTCAGTATCTAACATGGGTCAGGTTCTATGATCTGTATCTTACATTCTCTATTCCATCATTTCACTTCATTCTCATATAGGATGAGAACATTGATTCTTGGTTCATGTAACAGAGTTATTAGGTCAAACAGCTACTAGGTGTGATTTGTGCCCTGTTTGTCCTGGCTCCAAAGCACCCTGAGCTCTTTCTATCATCCTACCATGTCTTGCCAAGAGGAAGAGGATCCCCAGGCAAAGGCGGACAGAAGTTGGAGTGCTTGATGAGGTGACCACTAGCTTAAACATGTCAGGTAGGGTTTGACTGGTCCCTGGCAACTCACCTAGGGCCTCAAGATACGGAAGAAACATGAATGACATGGGAAGCCATCATAGCTAAGCTTTCAGACAGGAGTAAACTGAAGCAGTGACCAGTGGCCAAGAATACCACTGGCAGGAGAGTGGTTAGGTGGTGGTGTTATTTGGTTTAAATGGAGCTTTAGACAGCGTGCTCCGATGAGGGTCATTATACCATAAGGGGGGCCAGAGATGTGTGAGTCAGACCTCCACTTCTCCTGCAGTTGAATGTGCATGGACAGTCAGGACCATTGCCAGAATTTTTATCTAGTCCACTTGGGCTAAGAAAGCAGCAAACACTAAGATTAGCCTAGAAGGAAAATAATTAATAAAATAAAATGCTTGGCAAGCATCCATAAGGTTCTGAAAATGACTTGGGATAAAGAGAGGGGGAATGGATGTTCCTCAGTAGTGGTTACAGGTGAGAAATAATCTACTAGAGAACACCCATGCAAGTAAACATTCCAGAACATTCTCTATCACATGAAAAAAGTAGAGGAATGCAGATCTGTTCAGGTTGGGGAGATTATTGACCAGGCCATCCCTGAGTTTGGTCATTCACTGTTGGGGAATGAGTTAGGATATCTATATTTTCTTCCTCTGTCTCCTTCCTTCCCTCCTTTCCTCACTCCGTCCCTCCCCCCTCCCTCTTTCCTTGCCATCCTCCCCACCTCCTTCATTTATTTCCCTCTCCCCACTTCTCTCCTCAATACATTATTTTATTAAATGATAAACTGTTAAAAATGTTCAATAGAAAACTGCTATTCTCAGTTTGAACTAAATCCAATACAGAAGTTTAGATATCAAAAGTGCGATGCTGCAGAAACCAGTTTGGCTCAGTGGATAGCGCTTTGGTCTGTGGGCTGAAAAGTCCCAAGTTTGATTCGGTCAAGGGCATGTACATTGGTTGCGGGCACATCCCCTGTAGGGGGTGTGTAGGAGGCAGCTGGTCGATGTTTCTCTCTCATCAATGTTTCTAGCTCTCTGTCCCTCTACATTCTCTCTGTAAAAAATCAATAAAATATATATATTTTTAAAGTGTGATGCTGATTGAAAAGAGCTAGTTATAAAGTGATACAAACAATAGAATACCATTTACATAATTAAAAATACATGTACAGGGGCTTTTGGGTGCTGCTGATACTCATTTTCATGACCTAGGTGGTGGTGACACAGGTGTGATTTGTTTGTGAAAGTCCATGCAGTGGTACACTATGGCACTTTCCGCAAGTACTAGTATATTATATACTTCCATCAAGTTATAATAAATGTATACATCACGTACTGTTGTGTATGCATATGTGGTAGAAAGCATAAAACCATAAGGAAACTGAGGCTTAAAGAAGCAAAATAGCTCAGGCTGACGTCTGGTAGCTTGGGAAGTGAGGGAGACAAGATGTCAATCCACATCTGGAATATTTTAAAGACACAGCCTTTCTACAATTCTATAGTGCCTCTGCTAAGTGACTAGCTTGCATCAAACCCAGAAGTAGTGACTGCCCATTAGACAACTCACTCCAACTCTGCCCAGAACAAACTCATAAAACAAAATTGAGATATTACTATTTATATGTGAGCCCTACTTTAACCATTAATAAAATGTGACTTATAAAATCCCATCCATCTGCTTTGGAAAGTCATTTTGCAAATCTGACCAGATAGCTTAGAGAGAAGTATGCTGAGAAGTGAGGACTGTTGTAGGTATACCTGATATAAAGGACTGATAATTTTCTCTGTCCTGTCATCTTCCTTCATTATATGAAGACAAGTGGATATGTCTTCTCTCCTGCTACTTAATCCCTCACCAGCAAAGGCATTGTGTATCCTCTCTGTATACAAGGACCTAACACATCTTTATCTAACTTTGACTTACTGGGAGCTGTTGGATAGAACCGGTTGAAGAAAATTTGCCTCCCCTACACATATGTAGAAGTTAAGGCACAAAGGATTCATGCCATTAGCCAGGCAGCTCTGAAAAGGCCAGGGAGAAGGAACTACCAACTCAGGATTTCCTGTTCTGACATTTTTCCTTCTTGCACCATCTACAAGCAAACTCACCTCAATGCTCTGGGTCCATACGCTGATTCAACTCTTACATGATTACTTCCTATGACTAACAACATTTTCTTACATAGTATTACAACCAAAGTAGTCAAATGGAACATTGATGCAATACTGCTATTTAACCCAAGATCTACTTTTAAATGGTATGAGTTGTTTAAATAATGTCCTTCTATGCTATTTCCCCCAGGTCCAGGATTCAGTCACATTGGAATCCCTTGTCATGTCTCTTTAGACTCCTTTCATGTGAAGCAGTCCCTTAGCTTTTCTTTGTTTCTGGACAAAGATGTTTTTGAAGAGTTGAGGCCAGTTATTTTGTAGAATGTCACTCAATTTGAATTTCTCCAATGTCTTCCAATTTGGGGCAAGAAAACCACAGACGTGATATTGTGTCCTACTCGGCTCATCTTGTTGGAACCCACATGATGTCTGTTTGTCCAAACATTGGTGGTGTTAAAAATTAACTTAATTAATTTTTCATGCATGTTGAATGAAATAAATGTGTGTGGCTCCCACACTCGGAAGGCTATTTCTAAATTACATGAGGATTTATTTTACTCTGAAACAATCCTGGATGATGTGTTTTAGCTTCTACTATATATCTTTCAAATGCATACCAGTAACAAGAAGAAAAATAGAAATTAATAGCAAAACAGATTTACTTAGTATTTCTTAACAACTTAAATAGATGGTCGAATTAAGGACAGGGTTTTAAGGCAATAAATAATATTATTATTTTCCATAAAAATTTAATGGGATTTTAATATTATAGGAGAATTTTCTCTGACTCAATTTGCTGAAATGAATTTCTAAGTGTTGTGGGATTTTTTTAGCCTTTTCTTTGTAAAGTGCATTTTGTAGAAATACCACTAGGTGGCGAGCCAGTCCCAATAGTTTTAACAGCAAGTCTCCCACTGGGAAATTTGCTTGCTACTGGAAAAGGCTAGTTGCTCAATAGGTCAACTCAATTAGCCCTCTAAGTCAAACGAGAATAGTTGATTTGTGAAAAACTCTCATTACATATATTCTGAACTGGTATTAGATTCTATTCCATGCAAATGCGTTCTTTCTTCATTTTTTACTCTAAATATAGGAAAGAAATATTTAGATGAGTGGTTGAAAAAAGGTGAACAAGTATATCTGTAACTCAATAGAACTAATAGTAGTTTAAATCTTTTGGAGACATTTTTCTTCTACCATTTTATGGAGGAAAGGCAATACACAAAGAAAAGAAGAAAAGAAAGAAACTCTTGTGTCATGGGTATGTGTGGCGAAGTTTAGAGGGGAGAGATTAAAAGAACTAAGGAGGGTTTTACAAAATCTCTTTCCCATTCACACTAAATTTTCATGTAAGTTTTAAACTTTTAACGTCTAATAATGTGAGTTTCAGGTTTGATAGAATATCTAACCAATTGTTAAGACTAACTGGCAAACTGAGTTTTCTTTTCGTATCTGATATGGACAGCAAGGCCCTCTCTTGACTGATGCAAACTGTTTTTTTGTTTTGTTTGTTATTATTGCTTCTGAATGAAATTGTAAAAATATAAATTACAAATCTATTCATGCAATTTCCCTATCCTACTAAACCAGATGGCTTTTAAATGCCATATAACGCTTGGTCAAAGTTCAAAAGTATTAGAAACCTCCTATCTAGAGTGAATCTCCAAAACAAGGTGTGGATCAAATTGCAGTGTTTGCTAGTGTTACTGATACCCCTGATTTCTGTTAATGATGTCACATCAGTCAATTAAATAAGTAAATGAGTGGTTCCCCGAATCTCTGTGTCATGCCACTGAACCCCCTGTGTGTGTAGGGAGCTGGGGGGAACTGGAAGCAATGGAGCAACCACAAATTAACCTCTGCCAAGACCACAAGCAATTCCATGCAGATCTATGGAGCCCCAAAATAGTCGCCTCAGCTGGATTTGCCTGTTCAGACACCAGCGGGCAAAGCTCTGGGTTATGGCAAAAGTTCTGCCCTGGCTGATAGTTTATAGTTACCAGAAACACTCAGATTATAAATGACTGACTGACTAAATAATGAATAAGATAAAGACCTCACTAGTCCCATTCCCCTTCCCCCCAATGCTCAAAAAATTATAATGGAACAAAAATAATATTGGTTCTACTAGTACTAGTTTAAGAATAATTTTAATACATTTTTATAAATAATGACAAAATCCTTTTTATATTTGACAAATTAAAATACACATATGTGCAAACCAAAGGATAGATTCATACCCTATACACAAATGGATTTTTAGAGTCCACCAAGGACTCTGCTTCTCCCAGGATGTTGAGGACTAGGAAAAAGAATGTTTTTCACTTGAAGTAAGTGAAGCCAACACATTATTTCAATACATGCAAGCCAAAAACACCTTGCATTTTGTTATGGGAACGTAAACCTGTTCAAGTCTTTCAAATACTGTGGTTCTCAAAGTTTGGGGGCATATCAGTGTGATACAGGAACCTGCTGAAAAAGTAGAGTCTGCTGGAGTTGATTCAGGTTGACAGGTTCAGGAGTCTGCATGTTAAAGGCACCCAGAGGGGCATAGATCCTGCTTTAATAATAATGCTTTGTAAACAGCATTCATTCTCATAACTGACCATGCCTCATGAGCATGTCACTTTCACGTTTACAAAGTGTTTTCAAGTATACTCCAGTGCCTTATGGAGTTCCACGCATTTCCAGCAGCTTCTCAGACGTCCTCTGTTAAAGCCTCGTGTACTATGCAGAATTAGCATTTTTGCCTTCATGAGTTTCATATATAAACTATATAAGTATCAACTTCTTTGAGGTCTAGCCCTAGCAGAGAACCAGAATCAAAAAAATATAATCAAATTACAAGACTATTAACATTTTTTATTTATTTTTTCAAGCAATTACCCTAAGGCAGTCGTGGGCAAACTTCGGCTCTCTAACCGCATGCAGCTCTGTTGACTAATGAGTTTGCCGACCACTGACCTAGACTCTTGATTTTAATAATTACAGGCTGTTGTTGTTCTTTGTGATTAAGTCCCTATCCCAGTGGTCGGCAAACTCATTAGTCAACAGAGTGGCAAACTGTGGTTCAAGAGCCACATGTGGCTCGCAAGCCACAGTTTGCCGACCACTGCCCTATATGATAAATCAGTAATATGCAAATTAACCATCACTCCAACACACAAGATGGCCACCCCCATGTGGTCACAGGATGGCCAGCTGGGGAGGGCAGTTGTGGGCAATCAGGCTAGTATGGGAGGGCAATTGGGAGTGACCAGGCTGGCAGAGGAGGGAAATTAGGGGCAATCAGGCCAGCAGGGGAACAGTTATGCATCAATCAGGCTGGCAGGAGAGTGGTTAGGTGGCGATCAACTGGTAGGCAGAAGCAGTTAGGGACAATAAGACAGGTAGGCAGGCGAGTAGTTAGGAGCCAGTAGTCCTGGATTTTGAGAGGGATCTTGAGGGGTCCCAGATTGGAGAAGGTGCAGGTTGGGCTGAAGGACACCTTCTCTTCCCTCCCCCCCACCCCCGTGCACAAATTTCATGCATGGAGCTCTAGTATATATATGATAGATTTCAGAAAGGAAAGGAGAGGGAGAGAGAAAAGGAAACATCAATGATGAGGGAGAATCATTGATTGGCTGCCTCCTGCATGATCCCTACTGGGAATTGAGCATATGCCCTGACTGGAAATTGAACTCTGATCCCCTGGTTCATAGGTCGATGGTTAACCACTGAGCCACACTGGCCAGGCTAAGAGTTCTTAATTCACAAGAAGCACAAACAGGACACACACACACACACAAAATTCAATTATATTTTAATTAAGAATTAATGTTAATAAAACATTGAAATGAAGATACAGAGTGGGAGAAGATCCTTGCAACACACATAACAGATAAGGGCCTAGTATCTAGAATATGTAATGTAACCAAAAAGAAAAAAAAGAGAAGAAAGCAACCCACCCAGATGAACAAAACATTGAAGAGGACAAAACAGTATTTTAAATTCAAATGCCTAATACATATATGGAATATTTTCGACCTAATTAGGAATAAGAGAACTGCAAATCAGATAAAACACCATATCACATTTATTCCATCGAGAAGCACTGCTCTTCTACTTATAGGAGAAATTAACAGAAGCTTTGATTGTGACAGTGTGCGTGCAAATAGTCCAACAGGCAGCAACTCAGATGTCCACAAAAGAAAAATGAAAAAAAAATTGTGGGATATCCAGAAAAAGGCCCAAATCTTCCGTTAGTGTCAATGGATGAATGACAACTTCAAAAAGATTTATGAACAAATTTCAGGAACATATTATTGGGTGAAAAAACACACAGATGGCAGCAGAGAACACATATGATTCCATTTATATATATAACATTCAGTAATACCCAACACTAAATACTACATTTTAGGGATATTTTTATCTGCAGTAAAACTAGTAAGACAATCTTGGAATAGGAGGACGAATTGAGATAAGAGAGAGGATAATGGGAGGCCTCCAAATTAATGGGTTTTTGTTTGTCTGATTGTTTTTTAATCTGGGTTGTAAAAAAAACCTATTCAACTTACAACTTACTCTGTGTTTCTATGTTACTACCCATGCTTGTTTGCAGCACCACAGACAAGTCATTGAACCCAGTCTCCCCAGTGACTAATTTGATGCTGTCCCTTGCATTTACCAATGCATCACCTATATTTCTCCAGGTAAATCTACCTGACACACAGGTGTTCTCAGTGCCTGATCATGGATAAGGAGTTCTGCTCCCAGTGGTCCTCCTCCCCCACAGTTCAGGAGAAAGCTGCAACCTAGAATACAGGGTCTTGAGTGGGATGTCAGAGGATCCATTCCTGTTTTGTTATTGTTAAGTTGTGCATTGTTTATCTCAGGGATAAATATAGAAAGCCCCTTCCACCTTTCTTTATCCCAGGCTTGCTTTCAGGTGCTTCTGTGAGCAGGCGCTGGCAGGCTCCCTAAAGCCGTGGTCTGCAAACTGTGGCTCGCAAGCCACATGCGCCTCTTTGGCCCCTTGAGTGTGGCTCTTCAACAAAATACCATGGCCTGGGTGAGTCTATTTTGAAGAAGTTTAAGTTAAAAAAATTTGGCTCTCAAAAGAAATTTCAATCGTTGTACTGTTGATATTTGGCTCTGTTGACTAATGAGTTTGTTGACCACTGCCCTAGAGTATGGAAAAATCCCAGCGCAGTAAGGCAAGGCCATGCTCAGTGGGTAAAGGTGACACTGTGGGCATAAATGTGATGAGCAAATATGTGTCTAAAACAGAATAAAACAACTAGTGAGATAGGAATTGTAAATGTGGGAATTAGACTTCAAGGTGATTGACAGGTTTGGAGAATTTGGAAAGAGGAGGTTGGAGAGTTAGGAAAGATTTCATGGGAGGTGTTTCTAAAATAGGGATTCATGTGCTAAGTAGAAGAAACTAGTCTTTTAAATGGGTAGAAGAAGCTACGATGAACCGAACAGTAAAAAGTTAATTATTTGAGAGATCTGGGAATAATATGAACCATCTCAAAAGGTTGGGTAGCTTAATAATGGTATGAGAGTGTCTCCATGACTTACTGGAATAAGGTCTTATGGTAGACAATGTCTCAGAAGGGATGGGACTTAGACCACACCCTGATGCCCTGCACTGTCTTTCTCTTTTCTCTTATTTTGCTTCCAGTTTTCAAGAGGACATCTATTTGTGCGTCCTTCCCATGTAGGCTCTCCATCATTCCTGGGGCTACTGATGACGTGATATATGAATGCTAGTTCTAAAAACGGAAAGTGGGATTTTTTGTGGTTTTTTTTTTTTTTTGGCTAATCCTCACCCAAGGATATTTTCCCATTGATTTTTAGAGAGAATGGAAGGGTGGGAGAGAGACAGAAAGAGAGAATCATCGAATGTGAGAGAAACACATGGATTGGTCGCCTCCCTCATGTACCCCAACAGGAATTGAACCTACAACTGAGACCAGAATCGAACCAGGAACCCTTTAGTCCATGGGCCAATATTCTACCCACTGAACCAACTAGCTAGGGCCAGAAAGTGTTTTTAAAAGATACTTTTGAAATGTTTTTACTTATACCAGTTCTGGAAATTATGCAATTAGTAACACTTGATTAAAATATTTGAATTTAAAATTATAACTAGTTAAGAAAAATAATAAACTTTCTAGCAGTTCAGAGTGTTGTTTGTCTGCCAGTGCCTACCCACATAATTTATAAGAATGTTCTTAAGATAGTCTCCTAACATTATAATGAAAGTTCATAAATCATACATTTGCAATTTGCTGTGTGTGTGTGAGAGTGTATGTGTGTGTGAGAGTGTATGTGTGTGTGTGAGTGTGTGTGTGTGTGTGTGTGTGTGTGTGTGTGAGAGAGAGAGAGAGAGAGAGAGAGAGAGAGAGTGTGTGTGTGTGTGAGAGAGAGAGAGAGAGTGTGTGTGTTTGTGTGTGTGTGTGTGTGTGTGAGAGAGAGAGAGAGAGAGAGAGAGAGAGAGAGTGTGTGTGTTTATGTGTGTGTGTGTGTGTGTGTGTGTGTGTGTGTGTTGGGGTGGGGGACATAAAGATACAGGATAGAACTTGACATTCTTAGTTTACATTCTTGCTTTGTTTTTACATCTTTTCCACTCTCCGTCCAGTGAGATAGGCCAACCCCTTTAAAGCAAGTCCCATTACACAGGGTATATTTTAAAGGGCCATCCCATAAAACAATGTGTGACAGGATTAGAACACCTGCCTTTAAAAGTACTTCCTCCCTGTCATGTACGACTTGATTTAGCATTGGTGCGCAGGATTTTCCTGACAGCCTGAGCACCTTATGAGGCCCCAGTACAGGTGCAAAACAGATCTTCCCAGAGCTGGGAGCTGCTCTTCAATAGAGCACAATGCAGTGTCACGGACTGAGGCCATTCTCCCTGAGAAAAATCACGGGGGAGGAGAAAGGATGAGCCAATGTAGCCAAATTTTCAGGGCTGAGTACAAATTTCCCTCATTTATACCACAGCAAATAAATATCTGTCTCGCCAAGAAAGTGACTGTATATACAGGTGTCTACTTGGCGATCCTTTATTTTACGTGTGTGCATGAAACACAGATGTGCCTTTGGGCCCACTGGCCATGGTCAGTGTGAAAACATAGATCCCATGTCTCCGAGGAAAAGAAGAAGGGGAGGAAGGTCTCCATGGACTGGGATGGCTTTCAACCACTGGGTCATAATAGACTCCTGAAAGAACCAGATGCTGAGGCTCAAATCATGTGGGCCTGGCTGATCTTTCTGAAACCAGCCCCTGTGTGAAAGCCCAGAATTACAGCAGAATCAAGTTTAGTAGTGTCCTACAAAGTGACGTGGCTACTTGGATTGGTGAGCTGAAATTGGAGTCCAGGGCATGGACTTTGATGTCAGATTTACCTGGCTCCATCCTTCCACCCAACTTTCTAACTGCACATTATAAGAAAGCTGTGGAACTTCTCTGAGCCTTGGTTTCTTAATGTTTGGAATGAAGGTTACATGACCCAACCAGTTCACTGTGAGGATTAAATGAGGTGATATCTAGAAGCACTTAGCAAGAGCCTGTCACGTAGTAACTACTTAATAACTAGCAGGGATAGTCGGATTACATTCTCACTGACAATCTGACATTGTAGGAATTTTACCAAGTTTGTTATATGAAGCTTATCTAATACCATCCAGAATTTTAGGGAGTCTCTTTGTATTAGGTGGAAAGGGTCTGATTCTTGTTTATCTAGGCTGGTGAGGGAGGGCTAAATAATGCAATCTGCTTGTCTGAGGGTAAGCTCATTCTAAACTGCCTCCATCTACTGCCCATAACCTCATGAAGCTTAATATCTGGACAGCATGCTCTCAAACTGAAGTAGTTGTGACCACAGAGGGTACCCAGTGTCCTTTGGTGGGAGACATGGAGAGTTTTAAGATGCTCAATATCAAATCCCTGACTTAAGTGTGACCTCTTACCTAAAAACTGATACATCTTAGGGCATGCCTGCTGGTAAAGTAGTATGCTGGGTCTCTAGCTCCACGTTTCCATTCCCTTCCACAGCTTCCTTCTTCCACTTCATTTGTTCATGCATTCATTTATTCATTTAATCAATATTTATGGAGGGGTACAATCTGTGTTCCAGGCACTACTTTAAATGCTCAGTATACAACAGTGGAACAAATGGACAAAAATATATATGTACATAAGAGGACAGACAATAACCAAGATAAAAACAGTAGTATTTTCAATGTGCTACAAGCTAAGGAGATAAAGAAAAAGTAGGAAAGGGGGACTGGAAGACTTAGCCTGTGGGCAATTGGAGTTTTAGATAAAACATTCTGAAAATGTTTGGGAAGGGAACATTTCAGTAAAGACCTAAATGAAGACAGGGATCCCACCTGAAGACTTCTGGGGAAAGAACATCCCTGGAGAAAGAACAGAACCGTTGTGCATTCAGGAACCAGCAAGGACCTGACAGGAGCTCATCGGAATGGGGTGAAGAGTTTTTGTGGAAGCAACATCTGCTCTCATTGGGGCATCTTTTGTGTTGGGATCTAATGCAACAGGACCAACTGGGAGGCTCTGTGCTTTTCACCAACACTGCCACTGCCAGATGGACCTCAGTGAAAAGACTATCCAACAAGTCTTCTCATCTCAGAGTCTGTTCTTACTGGTGTTGAGATCAGTTGGAGACCATCTGGCCCTTTGTAGCTGCTTGTTCTCAAGGGTGTGAAATTCCTGGGAATGAGGAGAGATGAGCCAGGACCCATGGGGGTCCCTTTGGCAATGGGAAGCTTCCTGCCACTGGGGCATTGACTAGGAATAGAAAGAAATGTCTTATGAGGATGAGGTGGATCTGCAGTCCTGAGTGAGCAGAGGATTGTGACACATGCTACACAAAGAAGAAACTCTTGGGACCCACCCCCTTGCTCAGAAATGAAGGTGTAAAATTGATGGACTACTTGATGAAAAGAGTTTATTTTGCTTCAGAATGAACATTGGTTAGGAGAGCAGATACCTAACATGTCTGTTGCAGGCAAGATTCTGGAATAGATTACTCATTCTGCTTCCCTTTTAAAAGGATTTGATTATAAGAAGCTAGCATGAGTTCACTGAGAAATAGGAATTTCACACTAAACATTATTTATTTTTTTGAAAGGACTACTGGATTAAACTATATAGTGGGCATTATGTCTTAGGGAAATTTTTGGCCAAACATCAGAGAAGAACCTTCTTTTCTTGCCAGAACCTAAATTAATAAATAGGCTCTATTTATAAGGAGGTGAGCAGTTAAAACAAAGCAAAACAAAACCCCACTATAGTTTTAATAAGAATTAGGCAACATTCAGAACCTTTGAGTAAAATCTAAAGGTAGCATTAATAAATACTTAGCCCTCTGCTAGATAATTTTCCTATTTGAATAATCTCAAAAGTCTGAAAAGAACTGGGGACTTTATCTTTACTCCCCATATCTTTAGTCTTTTTCATCTTGAGTGGCAGGGCAAAAAAAATAAAAATAAAACTTCATTAAAGGCAGTGGTTCTCAAAGTGCTGCCTCTAGACAAACAGCATCAACATCACCTAGAGGCCTGTTAAAATGCACATTCTCAGGCCCCACCCCAGGCCCTGCTGCATCAGAAACTCTGGGGCTGAGGACTTCAATCTAGAAATTAACAAGCCCCCATGGTTAGAGAACCAGGACTCTGTGGTAAAGAGCATACACACCAGGTAACACATAAGTTAGCCTATGAAGTGGGATGGACTGGTCCTGCTTCTGCTTTCTTAACAATTGTTCAGCAATCCCATTTTGCTCATGAATGAAAAAAGTTATTTTCACCTGAAAGATAGTCAAGAGACCCCTGTGTCTTGCTAGACTACAGTTAGCAAGACTTGCTAGACTATATTTGACAGGGTGTTTTATGACCTATTTTGTAAAAGAAAGAAAAATGTAGAGGGAATTCTATATGATAAAAGCTTAACATGCGCCAAAACCGCTTTGGCTCAGTGGATAGAGCGTCGGCCTGCAGACTGAAGGGTCCCAGGTTTGATTCCGGCCAAGGGCATGTACCTTGGTTGTGGGCACATCCCCAGTGTGGGGTGTGTAGGAGGCAGCTGGCCAATGTTTCTCTCTCATCAATGTTTCTGACTCTCTATCTCTCTCCCTTCCTCTCTGTGAAAAATCAATAAAATATATATATTTTTAAAAAGCTTAACATGCTAAGTTGCTGGTTGCTCGATCTTCGTTCAACCAATCAAAGTGTAATATGCTAATGATATACTAAGGCTGCTCAACTGCTCACTATGACATGCACTGACCACTAGGGGGCAGACACTCTGACCAGTAGGTTAGCTTGCTGCTGGGGTCAGGCCTATCAGGACTGAGCAAGATGAGCTGGACACGCCCCTGGAGCCCTCCTGCAGTCCCTTCCTCACGGGCCAACCTCCTGTGTCCCTCCCGGGCCCTGATCGTGCACCACTTGTATCCCTTGGCCTGGCCTGAGCCATATCCCAATCCAGGACCCCTTGGGGGATGTTGGAGAGCCGGTTTCCACCTGACTGTGGAATGACCAGTTGCTATAACATGCATTAACAAGCAGGGTGCAGATGCTCAATGCAGGAGCTGCATCTTGGTGGTCAGTGCTCTCCCATAGGGGGAGTGCTGCTCAGCCAGAAGCCAGTCTCATGGCTGGCGAGTATAGCAGCGATGGAGGGATCCTCTCCCACCTCTGAAACAGCACTATGGCTGTCCAAAAGGGTGTCCAACTAACGGCTTGGGCCTGCTCAGTCTACTTAATTTTATGGCTAAGCTATCAGTCAGACATCCAGAGAGGGCTTCCAGATTGCAAGAGGGTACAGGCCAGGCTGAGGGAACACCCCTAATGCACTATTTTCATGCACCAGACTTCTAGTCTTATGATAATTGTTTAGATCAGTAGCCAGTTGAAAGGCTGTACCTCAAATATTATCTAGATGGAGCAGCACCAACCCATAAAGAAGACTCCAGGAGTCTATCCCATGGCTCTGAAGGCTACTCTTTTGATTTACACGTGTTATTAATAATTAAATGAACATCCTGATGGTGTATCTCTCATATTTCCTAATGATGTAATAGGTTGTTGATGACAGTGTACAACAAAATTTGGGTTCAAAAAAGTGATCAACTGCTTCAAACAGTTGGCAAGGATATATATTACATTTGGGACTCAAGTGTCAATGACATTAAATAAAAATGGTTAAGAAGTGGCCCAGAAACCATATTTGTGAAGAACTTTTGATGGTGCTTGTTACCATACGATCTTTAGAATTCATGAGACCTGGCAGACACATGTTTGACTTCAGTATTCAGTGAACTTCAGAGAACTAGGTCTCACGTGAAGAAGGCCATAGGTCTGCTCCTCACTGCCTTGGTCCAATTACACACTTGCAGACTGACACTCAGTCCCGGGCTCCATATTTTAATTGGCATAGATATCAATGGGAAGCCAACCAGGAAATGGAAGCTACTCAGAGCCATGAATTAGGACGCATTGAGAAAGGCTGTGGGGTGTTTAACCAGGAGAAGAATAGCCTCAGGGACCTTGCCAGTCATCTTGCAGTACCTGAAACACACTACTGTGGAAATGGGACCAGATTAGTTTGGTATGGCCACCAGGGATAGAGCTTGAACAAGGAAATGAAATACACAAAGACATAGGTTTCTACTCAACATATGAAAAGTTTTTTCTAAGAATCATAAATGTTTCCCCAGGTCCTAGTAAATTCTCTGTTGCTATAGGTTAAAATCTGAAAGACTCTTAGGCAGTAAGGTTGAGGGGATTCAAGCTGGGCATAAATAAACTCTCCTTAAAGTCTATTTAATTTTATGCTTATAAATATAGCAATAAGTGTCCTGGTAGCATGATGAGCATATCATAAAAAGAGTTAAATATTGCAACACACTGTGCTAGGCACTATTCTAAGCACTTTGCATATATTTGCTCATTTAGTAACCACGGTACTCTCAAAAGAAAGGTATCATTATTATCCCCATTTTATATATTAGACATCAAGGCAAAGAGGAAATGAGTAATTTTCCCAGGACCACACAGCTGGCCCTCAGGAGAGCTAGAATTCAACTCAGGCATTCTGGGTCCCAGGTCACACTCTCTGCCACCCTCTCTCCACCATAGGGATGAGGTCTGACTTGCCCATGGGGTACACTGGTCACAAGTCATGTCACATGTGCACACATACAGTATATATATATATATATATATATATATATATATATATATATATATATGGAACCCTTTATTGGGTATGACCCCAAATCCCTGTGATCACAAATACTCTCAACTAGAAAGTACTGGTAAAAATCATTATTAAGTCTGGAAGTCATGTTAAACAGAGAGCAAGCCGTCAGTGGTTTTTTTCCTTGAGAAAACCTTGAAGGTTTTACATTTTCTTCTCCCCCTCAAATATTTTTCCTGGTGGTCTTTCCAAGACAGGCTTCTCCTCATGAAGGTCTGCCCTAGCCTCCTAATTTAAAATAGCCCTTCTCTGTGACATTATTCTGATCTATTGGTTAATAGTTCTTTCAAAAAAATTTTAAATTTATTTTTTTTACTGTTGACATTATTACAGATGTCTTCCATTTTCCTTCCACTTCCCACCTCCACCTAGCCCCACCCCACTCCAGGCATTTATCACACTATTGTCTGTGTCCTTGGGCTATGCCTATATTCATATAAGTACTTTGGTTATTCTCTTCCTGTCCCACTCATGTCCCTCTCCCCTGATATCTGTTAGTCTGTTCCATGCATCTATACCTCTGGATCCATTTGGTTTATAAGTTTATTTTGTTCATTAGATTCCACATATAAGTGAAATTATGTGATATTTGTCTTTCTATGACTGGCTTATTTCACTTAGCATAATGGCCTCCAGGTCCATCCATGCTGTGGCAAAGGGTGAGGGGTCTTCTTTTTTAAAGCTGCATAGTGTTCCATTGTGTGCAAATGTACCACGGCTTTTTTATTCACTTATCTACTGATGGGCACTTGGGCTGTTTCCAGATCTTAGTTATTATAAATAAGACTGTTATGAACATAGGGGTGCATATATATTTTTTTTCTGATTGATATTTCATTATTTAATAGTTCTCTCCATCAGGCATAATCTTATTTATTTTTTATTTTCTGTCTTATCCATCTAGAATGTATCTGAATGCACAAAACCTACACAACGTTTGAATTAGTAACTGATTCAAAGGCTTTAACCAATACATGGGACTCTAAAATAAATATGTAATTGAGTATGTGTATGAATGAATGAATGAATGAATAAATGAGCAAGGTCTGAAACTTCCACACGATTAAAGATATTGCCTTTATACTGCTCCACATTCATTAGGATGACTGCTATTCAGAAAAAAAAAAACTGAATTAAACAAAAACAGGAAATAACATGTTAGTGAGACATGAAGAATTTGGAACATGTATTCACTGTTGGTGGGAATATAAAATGGGCCGATGCCATGCAAACAGGAGGATGGATTCTCAAAAATTAGAAAAAATTACCATATGATCCAGCAATTCCACTTCTGGGTTTATACCCAAAATTACTAAAGTAGGATCTCAAATAAATATTTATGCACATGTGTTTGTAGCAGCATTATTCACAATAACCAAGAGATGGAAGTGTTCACTAATGGATGAACGAATAAACAAAATGTGCCATATACATTAAATCGAATATTGCTTAGACGTACAAAGGAAGGAAATTCGGACACACACTGCAATGTGGATGAACCTTGAGACCACTATGATGAGTGGAATAAACCAGTTACAAAAAACACAAAAACTACTTAATAATTGTACTTATGGGAGTTAAAGTAGTAAGATTCATGGAGACAGAAAGTAGAATGATGCTTTCCAAGGGCTGGGTAAAGGAAGAATGGGGAGTTGTTGTTTAATGGTTAAAATTTTTCAGTTTTAAGTTGAAAATGGTTCTAGAGATGAATAGGGGTGATGGTTGCAATAATTTGAATATACTTAATGCCACTGAACTATGCACCTAAATTGGTTAAGGTGGCAAATTTTATATATTTATTTGTATGTATACTTTATTATAAAATAATAATAATGATAATAATAATAATAATAATAATAATAAATAGTAATCTCCATGAGCCTGTAAAACTTTTGTATTTTTAATTTGGGTGAAGTTACTACTTTATTGTTTTAATAATATATTTTACTGAATTTTTACAGAGAGGAAGGGAGAGGGATAGAGAGTTAGAAACATCGATCAGCTGCCTCCTGCACACTCCCTATTTGGGTATGTGCCCCAAACCAAGGTAAATGCTTTTGACCAGAATTGAACCTGGGACCCTTGAGTCTGCAGGCCAATGCTCTATCCACTGAGCCAAACCAGTTAGGGCAGTATTTTTTAACCAGGTTTTATATGTAAATGTCTTGGAAACACTCATATGTTAGAATGTTAGTACCTAACACATTTAAAATTCTGCACCAGACTTATCTTGGCCTCACCAATATTAAGTTCTTGGAAATTTTCTTCCCTACAAGAGTAAAGATGAACACTCTAGCAAAATGTGTTTCCATCACCTCTTCTTGCTTGGAAGACACATTTTTTCCAGAATGAATTAAGACCAATTACAGTATTTTATGTCTCTTCTTTTGAATATTTTTTCAGCCTGCTAATTGAATTGGATTTTGAGGTGACATGATTTCTGCTGCCTATGCATATGGTCATTTGTAATTTGGGTGAAGTTATTTGAGTAAGTCAGGCAACATCTGACAAAGAACTTGATTTCTTCTTGGTTTATTCAGGGAGAATGAATGCCCTTTGAATTATGGAAGCTACTATAGTTGGCATAAATGCAGGCCTTGCGTGGCTCACACATCCAAGCCTTTGAGTCAGCACAGTGCCAATGACATGCCCAGTCAGCATGCACCCATGACAGCATTATTAGAATGAACAGTCCAACGCCCTGTGGGCTTTACCCTCTGCACCTCAGGCTCATGTGCTTTTGTGCCACACATGGTGCTGCTTGGCTTCCTATACTTGGGAGAGTACACCTGGGAAACAGCTAGATGTGTGATATCCTCCCATCCCAGCTTTCTAGGTCTTTCTTTGCTTCACCTTCTTTCCATTTGTTCATCCCGGCCTGTGGTGAGCTGTTTTCCCTGACCTCGTCCCCAGATGTCCTATGCAGATATCATGTTGTTGTTTTTTCTTTTCTTTCTTTCTTTTTTTTTTCTTCTGCTGTCACTTCTCTTTAGTTATTTGTCATGGATGGGTCCCTAAGGTTGCATAGCAGGGACATCTGGCACACAGCTGCTGTGCCAAAGACCCCTCTCATTGGCTCTCTCCTCAGACCCCTCAGCTCCTATCTTTACCATTTGTATCACTCTCCCCCCTTCTACCTAGGACACTGCTGTTGCCTGAGTTCTCAGAGCACGCAGACATTTAGAAAGAGGTTGGGCTATAAGGACAGCTTGACTCTTTCAGCCTGAAGCTTTCTGATTTGACCTTCCTTGTGGATGCTTATGGTGAACCACAGGCTTGGCAAATTCACCATCCACCCCATCTGCAGACACTTGGGGGCAGGCACACTCCCAGTGATGATGAACAGGTTATTGAGAACCCTGAAAATAGCACATTAACTTGCAAATAGTACTTCCTCTTGCAAAAATGTTTAGAGGGCCTGTTCCATCCTCTCACCCCTCTGTACATTCCCAGAAGTCTGAGTCAGGAGCACAGTAGCTGTCACTGTTCTATTCCTTTTCCCCCATCTCTGTTTGGGGTTTTCAAAGCCCCACAGGCACGCACTTCCTTTTCCATGTATTTTCAGAAACAATTGGCAAACATTTCCTTCCGAATCTTACTGCTGTTACCTAGAGATATGATACCATGTTAGTTAGGTTGCTTATTTTTTAGCTGGTTGCTCATTCCTAGGAATTGTCCACCTCAGATTGTCTGTTTCATTGTCAGACAGAACAAGCAGAATGGAGAAGACATCCTCAGCCTATGACTCTTCCTCTTTTCCTTATCAGAACAGAAACTTGTTCTAGCACCACCAAGTGGCCACCACTGTCCAACTGGTTGTCCAGCTTTGGACACGGTCACCGAGCCCATTGCCTGGATTCTGCAGAGCATATGCATATTTCCTCAAGCTTGCACTCTTTCACCTTTTATTGATTAAACTTGGGAAGAGTCATAATTACTGGAACATAAATGTGTTCAACTATGGAAATCCTGTTCTTAGAAGAATCTGGCATAGCCTCCTGTAGTCAATCAAGGGCTTCAAAGAAAGCAACCAAGGGCATCTAAAGTGACAACAGTTGCCTGACAAATTGCCATTTCAAATCCCTTTGAACTAGAGGAGTGAACTTAATAGCTTTCAGCCACTGATTGTTATTCTTTAAACAGGCCTTTTCTTCTCGTCTTTTGGGTCATCTGCTGGGCCCTGCTTCTTCAGTCCTGAAGATTGTTCTTGCAAGTAGTGTAGGTTAAAATTGAGACATTTCATACTGTTTAGTTGCTGCCATTTCAATTTTGTCTTTGACTGGCCAAGTCAATCATGTGCTGGAAGAAAGTCATCACTATCAGTGGGGACTCCTGGCTGCAGCCACATTGGAATAAAATGCAGTTCTGTTTAAGAGATAATTTTATTCTTGACTGGGTAGCTCAGTTGGTTAAAGTGTTGTCCTGATGTGCCAAGGTTGCGGGTTCAACCTCCCATCAGGTCAAATACAAGAATCAACCACAAATGCATAAATAAGTAGAATAACAAATCAATGTTTCTCTCTCTCTCTCCCCTCCTCATGCTCTCTAAAAAAGTCAATAAATAATAATAATAATAATAATAATAATAATAATAATAGAAGAGGCAATTTAAATTACCATTAGATACAGAGATCTGGCTTATGAAAACAGGATCTCACATGGGGAGGAGGAATCAGGGAAATGGAGCCCTTTCTGTGCCAGATGCATCAAATATAAGGGTGAGTTTTTGTTGTTTTTTTAAGGTAATTTTTAAAAGTTGATTATGGTATCACATAATTGTCCTTATCCCCCATTTTGGGTGAGTTTTATTTAATCCTCAAACAATACTCTAAAGCAAGCATGTCAAACTCAAATGCTAACACAGAACAAATAAACAAGGCATATGGCCCACAGGCTGTGAGTTTGAACTGCTGGCTCTAAAGCAACACTACCCACTAAGGCAGCCACTGGTCACCTGTGCCTATTTAAGTGTAAACTAAGTAAAATTTGAAATTTAGTTCCTCAGTCTTGGCAGATAGATTGCATGTGTTCCTGGCCACAGGTGGTTATGGTAGTGGGGTAGCACAGATATAGGACATTTCTATCATTCAAGGAGCTTCTATTGGACAGTGCTGCTGTAAAGTAGGGACTATTATTTTTTAATCATTGTTCAGATACAGAAGGGGTGATGCAGGTAAACTCAATCACTTGGCCAAGGTCACAGTGCTCAGGCTGTCACCTTGGAACCCTGAGTCAAGACTCCTGGAGTCACCAGTGCTCGTGTTGGCTTCCTTCCACAGTCCCTCCTACCCTTGGGGCTCTCACACCATGAACTTTGCATTTAAGATGTATACAACCCTCCACCACCCTCCTAGTTTACTGCCATGCATCTGTCAGTGCTCAGGCCAATGCTACTTTCTCAGAAAAAGCACCTTTGCTTGAGTCAGGACTTAGCTTTTCACCCTTTGTCACCCTTCTTAGTATGAGCTTATCCATTTCTTATAATAAGTCTGGGCAGCCTCATTATTTCCTTGGCTAACCTCCTGCAAGGAAATTTTGTAATCAACTTATATTGATGCATATATGAACACTTAAATGTATGCAGTTTTATACTTCTAGGTTATATGTGGTCAAGCTAACTGGGCCTTAAGAGAAATCCTCCAGTTATGTTTAATTAAAATATTTGATGCAATATTAAGATTACCCACCCCCCTGCTCTTTTCAGCAAAAGCAGTTGACAACTAAGCTCCTGCATTGCATATTATACTCAATCATCATAACCTTTTTTTCTCAGCTAAAGGCCCCTGTAGCAGATGCTATTGGCACCCAACCATTGCCTTTCAGCTTGACCATTTTAGAGCAGCATTTCAAGCCAATAGCTATCTATATCTCTTTGCTTGGGTTTTTCTCTGAGAGCAGAGCAGGTTTGAAGTACTCTGGGACAGCCCTAAACCAATGACTGATGGGGCTGATGCAATAATACCCCAGTGCCCTAACATCCCAGGCTGGAAAACTGAGATACATGTTTCATGCCATTTTCCATGGTTTATTTATAGCATTAAGCTTCCATTACCCAATGGCATGATAATAATTTAGATGACCACTCTCTTATAGCTCCTATCCTTCTCACTTCCCCACTCCCCTCTTAGGGCTTCCTGAGATCACCACTAAAATTAACTCCTTAAATTTAGAGTCTCTGCTCATGAGTAGCTTGCAATACAGTGGAAAACTATTCCACATATATCTTTCATATAAAAGAGAATGAGTTACATGAGGAAGGCAATGAGTCACATGAGGAAGGCAATGTACTGAGAGTCTACTCTTGGGTTTCCAATATAGTGTTTCTCATAATCCTATCCACAACCACTAAAATATCAGGGTCATGCAATTTATGGAGAAATGGAGGCTCGGGATTATGGTACATCCTGGGGCCAGGTTATGAATGAGTTCTGTGAAACTAGCTCAGGCCTTTGCTGTGTTATTATCAAACATCAAATGTGCAACATGAGTAATAGGTGATCAGACAAGGAGGGGATGTTTGGGTGGGAATGACCAGATGGTGTCTTTGGAAGCATTGACATGGAGGAATACTTTGGTGAGGAGTGTGGACAGGCCACTCTGGGAAGCAAGATCAGATTCAGAGGCCACAATGCATATTCTGGCTTCACATGTTTTCATGCATTTCTGAGTATATTTTGCCTTTGGTTTCTCAGATCTTCAGAATTTTAAAATAACACATGTCAAAATACTTACCTTTTCTGCTGCTGCTGTAAGGATCTGAGTCAATTCACATAGAAAGAAGATGCATCCTTATGAATTCATGGTCCAGTTTTGAATAAAACATAAAAGAGAATATTTGTTATTTTTAGAATCATATAAAGAAAACAAAGCTAATTGATGTCATTCCTTTGTTGTCAGCCAGGCATCTTTAAAACATCAATGTGGAGACAAAACCACAGCCTTCATCAGCTGTGTGGGGAAGCAGTTCACATTAGCCAGTGTTCTGTGGCCAGTAACACTGAGCAGTTTTATGGCATCCCATACCCATGAAGGCAGGTAGCAAAATTAACATTGGTTAAAAATTATGTCATCACCAATAATAAAAAATTAATTCTGCTAATGTTGCAACCCCAATGACTGTCTAAGATGAATAGCCCATTTTAACCAGTAGTTCACAGATTCCTTCCCTGACTGTGCTTCTGTGCAGGTATACATGTCAAACATGTATGACTCTAAATCGGAGCTCTTGATGAAACAGTCCAAGAATTCTCTGGTGCTATGGCCTCCTTCTAGGGGAGGAATGGAAGGTTTGGTCCTTCTTGATTTCCTGTGGAGGTTCTTCCTCCAGGTTGTTCCTTAGCACTAAGATTGCTCCTGACATGCCTGGTTTCCCTCGGACTGTCCTTCATCACCACCCACCCCAGTAGCAGATTGTTTTGTACCACAGTGTGGGGAAGATGAGAAAGCACTGATTCCCTCTAATCCTTTTAGAGTAGAAAATTCTTTAGAGTACTCAAGGTCAGCGCATCCAGATGGTGAGTATCTTCAACAAATTTAGAGTGATTTCAGAATGCAATTACAAGGTCAAAGACCCATCTTCCAGTCTCAAAATGAAAGGTATTTTGAAAGGAGTTGACTCAAGTAAGGCTCTCAGGTAGGAGAAACTGAGGTGGAGATTTTTGTTTGAATGATTGAGTGATTTCCTCAGGTGATACATGCAAAGGAGTAAGGATAGGATTAAGAAGAGGAAACAAAGCAAGGGTGAAATTCTGCCTGAGCCTAACCAGGTGGGCTGCTGCTCAGGGCATAAGCTTCACAAAGAGTCTGCCCTGCCTGAAGGCAGGGAGTTGGGCTCTCCTGTACCATACCAGTCAATTGTTGGCTCCAGTGGCTCCAGGGTTGTGAGGCATAATTCAGAAGCCTTCCAGGACTTGGCACAAGGGAAAACCTGTGAATACGTTGCATTGAGAGACTTCAAAACAGTGCATTCTGCAGCCAGCAAAAATGCATCCGTAGAGTCAGAGGCCACACCAGCAGCATCTGCTCCAGGCTACTACAGAGACTTCCCACTTCTCACTTCCCACTTCTCTGCAGCCCTCAGATTTAGTGGGAGTGATGGAGAGTGAGGATGGGGAGATGGGAGATGGGAGATAGGATTGGGGTGAGTTTCTCTTTATCCCTTACCATTAAACCTGACCTCTCACCCAGGAAATAATCTTTTACATTCTCCTCAAAATCTGAGGGTTTTGTTTTGTTTTATTTTATTTTTCAAATGAGTGACTTTAGACTTACCTCCTCCATTTGAGTTCCCATTAAAGAGAATTGCAGGACTGCTGGTCCTCCTTTTATCAGCATTAAGGACAGGATAGGTCTCAAGAACAGATGTTACTAATTACATAGGGACAAAAGAACCTTAATGTAGTATATTGAATAATACTAGGAGTGTAGAGAGCAAGACAGCCACATCTCTCTTGCAGTTATAATGTTGACTGCCATGGTTGACTTCTTTCCAGGAGGCTTGTAACATCTCCCAAGAGCTGTGTTACCTATTGTCTGATTTCTGTTTCATCTGGAAAGTCTCTGTCCTTCCTAAAACTCTTAGTAGTTATGCAGTTTCCCTCCCTCTAGATTAGCAATAATAATGATAATCTTTGACATTTATATGGTCAAAGGACATTGTAAGTTTCTGTTCTGGTTAAGATGGCTCAGAAAAGTTGATATTTTGAGATTGTTCATGCAATAAATAAATATTGACAATCTCTTAAGTGTGTCTCTGGATGAGAAAGGGAGAGGGTAGAGGAGGAAGGTTGGGATATGTCACATAGCAAAGGTTGACATAAACATCAGAAGTATGATATGCAAGATTCTAGAGTACTCTGAGGGACTGTCTGAAGATTTTTAGAGGTGTGGCTGTTGGTCATGAATTTGATGCCCCAGAATGGTAAAATAGTAGACATAAACAATTAGAATTCCTTTTTGATAACTGTTCAGTGATTGGGCTGAGCTTCTTTGAGTTTATTTAATGTAGACAGATTCCTTCCCTGACTGTGCTTCTATGGGTCATAGATTATATATATGACATATCTCTGTATATTGTCTGATTTAATCTTTAACTAACCCTATGATTTAGATGTTCCATTTTGCAGAACACTGGGATTTCTTAATATTAAAAAACTATGCACTTTATATAAAATTCCACGGTGTTTTTTTAAAAAAATCATATTCTTCCAAAATCTCTTGACTTACTGACAACCTTCACTCTCCCTCAAGAATTTTGATCCAAATTGAGACTACATTAGCTAGAACCCCTCAACAGCAAGGGTTAGAAATCAATTAAGCAAAGAGATGACTGTACTGATGCATGAAAATGGGGTGACCATGATGGGTCATAGCAGGATCCAAGTGCTCAATGATGCCATTATAATGTGTCTGCCTATCACTTGGCCTTGACTCCATTCATGTTGATTTTGTCCTTAGGCAGGTTCTAGCAAAGCTGTTTTGGAACAGATGAGGGAATGGGAATGTTCAGGCACCTTATTTATTGGTCTTTGTAGTTACCACCCAAGAGAAATAAAACATACATACTGTAGCCCAAGGCACTCTAGCCTGCAAACCTAATTCCATTTTTATACAAAATCCTAATAGTTGTTTTTCATTATCTCACTTTTGCTCTGATGTGTTTTTTTTTTCTTGCACAAAACATGAGCAAAGTTTGTTTTTCCCCAGTGACTAGTTACTCCTTCTTCATGCATTTTCCTAATTATAAGGTGGGGGGACAGAGTAGCAGAGTAACCAGAGGTGTAGTCAGTGAAGCTTTGTCTTTGATGAAATCTTAACTCTACTCAGTAAAACATTAGGCTGTCTTAATACTAAGGATTGTGGAAAGCCAAAACCACAGTCAGGGGCTATCATTCCCAATGTCTGCTTTACTTGTATACTCTCGTCTAAATTTACTAATTTAGTACATTATTTTCTAACAACTATCTTTAACACATTTCTTTCCCTCAACACAATAAATTCAGTGCTTGATTAATAGTGAGTGTCCACTCAATAAGTCCTCAGTGGCTCTGGAAAGCAAGAAGGGGGACTTTGGACAGTTCTGACTGTGAAAAAGCTCTTAAAGATGATGAGCATGCCGAAACTGGTTTGGCTCAGTGGATAGAGCATCGGCCTGTGGACTGAAAGGTTCCCGGGGTTCGATTCCGGTCAAGGGCATGTACCTTGGTTGTGGGCACATCCCCAGTAGAGGGTTGCAGGAGGCAGCTGGTCGATGTTTCTCTCTCATCAATGTTCCTAACTCTCTATCCCTCTCTCTTCCTCTCTATAAAAAAATCAATAAAATACATTTTTAAAAAGATGATGAGCAAATGAGAATATATTGAAAGAAAAATACAAGTGATTTGTATATAAGTAATTAAGAGATAACCAAGTAGCCTGCCCAGGAAAAGAAGTATGCTTTCAAAGCTTCAATAGCCCAAAGTAACTTCAATGTCAGAGGCAGTGGGAGTGGGGGAAGTGGGCTATGAACAGTAAAGCAGTGAAGAGTATAATGGCTTCTCAGAGGGACTGAGACAATGGGGTTATATGTATAAAAATGTTGAGTAAATTTGCCTGGGGCCATTCATCTCTCAAATACACGTCTTGCACTAGAATCCTTGTTTTATGGTCTCTTCTGGGGTGTGTTCAATCTGAGACATAATCTATCTCTAATACCACATAATGTGAGCACCAAGCAAAGACTGAGAGAGCAAAGAGGTGAAAGTGAATCCCACTTGGAGGAAAGTTCCAAGGAAAAATTCAGAGGCAGTAACATCAGAGCTGAGGAAAGAATGGTTGTGAAGATAAAAAAATAAAAATAAAGCAGACACATAAAGTAATAGCTCCATGTATATATACACACTATATATGTATCTATAGATGTATCTATATACATATATATGCATGTGGGAGGTACATGTGTGCATATCTGATGATATTTAAACTATTAACTCACCTGTTAATGTTTGCATTCTAACTGATATTAAACCTTTAAACCAAAGATGGAATAGCAGATGTTTCATGGAAAATGAAAATGGATTTAGAGTTTCTTTTCCTGGTTTTGTTCTTTTTTCCCCTCCAGATAATACAAGAAAAAAAGAGGAATACTTGTATTCATAACCCCTGATTCTTTTCAAGTGCACTGGACACTTGTAATTACAGAATGCCTCATGGTTTAGTGGATCAAATGTTCATGGTGTAGAGGCTGACCTATGTATTGGGCTATGGGGAAATCAAGCCTGGTGAGGCAGGAGAAGGATCAGAGGAGGATTGGAACAGGGAAGCTGGAAGCTGGAAGGTTTGACACTATGTTGGGTAGAGAAGAAGTGATCTATCTTTTGCATAGTCAAGTGTGGAGACCTGGGACAGATTATTTTATAGAGACATAACGTCAGTGCCTTTACCTCTTAAAAATATCCAGCTCTTAAAAATTCACCACCACTGTGGTAGACAAGTATTCTGCCTAGCCAATTGGAAGGATGGTGTGGGCCAGAGCAGAGACTGAATGTGAGGATATTCAAGAACTATCCCTGAGTGTTGGAAGAAGGCTTGGGGTACTACCACATGTGAACTAGCCCCTCTGAGAAGACATATTTCAGTCTAACTTCATAGGTGCCTGTTTTATCTGCTTCCCACATTGGCACTACCTAGATTCTAATTTGTTTGGACAACCATTCCCTATTTAGAGGGTTAGGCTCTGACAGACAGTGAAGTGGGGATTAGTGGGGCACCTTAATATATTGAGCAGCCTTCCCTTTATCAACATGGAGCCCATGCTTAAGGCAAGGGGCTCTTAATGTCCCCAGCAGTAGAGTTTATGGTTGTCAAATCTTCACCATGTGCAGTTTCTACATGGAAAGAGGTGCAATTCCTACATGTTCTTCACCCTAGAACATGACATAAGCTTGGAGATACATGAAGTTCTAATAAAGTCATAGAAAATTATCCTAGAACATTAACTTCTCATAAAAATGTGCACATAGTTAATGATTTAACTTATAATTTCAATGTTTAAAAATATTAAAAGAAATTAAAATGCACTATACTACCCTTTACCTCTTTGCACACAATATGCCAGCCACAATTGCCTAATCCTCACAGCTTCCAACTACACGGTAACATTTAGTCTAGTCCAATGGTCGACAAACTCATTAGTCAATGTGGCTCGCGAGCCATGGTTTGCAGACCACTGCACTACGGAACAGAAAGTAACTTAGAGAAATTTAAGAAGAAAACTTTAAAGAAATGCTTTGCTGGTGACATACTACTTTTGACTCCAAAACCCCAGGTAATATGCATCTAAATTCCTCTGATGTTTGAAAAGGGATGATTTGGCTGAAATTTTTAAAAAATCCACTAGAAAAACTTAGAGTCAAGAGCTCAGCTTTAAGGTCTCCACTTATCCCTTAGTTCTATGAGGTTATTAATTAATATTTAAGTTCAATTAAATTAATTAATATGCCAGTGATGAACCACACTTTGGGGATTTTGAGATAAATACAATCCAGAGTCTGATTCTTGGGGCAGGGGGAGCATAGACAAGTGAGCACTGCTGACCAGTCAGTCCATGCTGGAGTTCCAAGTCTCTGCCTGAACATTTCCTTGGGCTGAGAGTATGCTTTGCCCAAGGTTTGAGGGAGCCTGAATATTCCAAAAAGTTCATGTTCCAGGAGCAACCCCCCAAAAAATGAGACACCAAAGTTGGTACATGAAGACACTGGCTTCCTTGCACTTTTGTGCAACAACTCCCTAAAGTGTGTTCTTCACAATGAGCCCTTGCTTTCATAGGAAGAACCTGCTCAATACTTTACTCTTTAGGCTTTCCTCCCTTCCCCTTCTCTCACTGATGGCGCCCAGGGTTGCTTCCCTAATCAAGTGTTAGAAACCTTGGCTCAGGGTCTGTTTTGTTTGGGCCAGTGGTGGGGCACAAATTAAGACCGCATCCATGCCATACACTATGAGATTCCATAGTGGCATTGGCATGCGAAACTGGGAAGCTCATAGAGAAAATAATGAATTTCATTGCATATTGGGTGAGTTAGGGAATTGGGGGGAACAAAGAAAATATCTCAAAGACATCATTACAGCTTAGTGAAGCATGGTGAGCTGGGGTTCACCAGATGCAATGATAAGGGGTACACAAAATTAGGGGAGAAAATAGGTGAATATGTTGGGCATGAGGGCCTCAGCTGATCTGGGGAGTAGTGGGATCCTCTTGGAGTCTCATTTGTCTTAGCTGCACAATAGGGGCATAGAGCCAGATAGCCTTATGGGACCTGTTCACCACCAATATGTAATTCCAGCTTTACCTCTCATCCACGGAAGTAATTGGAGGTCAGAATTATGGACAATATTTTCTGCCAAGAACCCTTCAAAATTTTTTGTTTTGCAGTGTGGGGTGGGAGTAAAAGAGAAAGAGGGAGGGCAGACAGTGTTGCCCCTCCAAAGGGTTTGCTGCTTTTAATTTAAGCCACATTGAGTGATGAGTCTTGGTTGAGCAGAACACACAGGGAGGGGTAGACAGGATGGGAACAGCTGAGTCTAGAATGGGGAGAGAAGGAACCTGGGGGCAGGAGAGAGTAAGAGAAGGCCCATCTTCAAATCAGAAACTTGGCTTAAAAATTTAATGAACTAAATCAATCTGTGAGCAGAAGGCACCTAGATGTCAGCTTTCTCTGGAGGCTTTGGGGTGGAGGGTGGATGAAGATGGCTGCATGCTGCTCTCCTTGGAGTGGTCTTCCCTTACGAAGGAAATACTGCCATGCTTGCTGGAGACCTCACCACAGTGGGTTTAATAGCCATGAGTCAAGGTGCAGAATTTATACAACATTGAAAAGGAAACTTGTTGGATTTACTCAGGTGCACACCAGATGTTGCATTGGCATTGGCCCTACAAGGACTGACTCTTGGAAATCAATTGCAGGCCTTGAAATTCCCCACTTTTCCCCCCAGTTAACCCTTAGGAGACCAAAGCTGCAAACCCTGAGAGCATCCAGAGTCAAGAGGAGCTGGTGGTCATAGTCAGGCAGTCAGCATCATTTATTCCATGCTGTTACACACAGACTGTGCCTAAGGCACAACAAATGGTATGTGAGAAGTAACATGAGGTGTCTCCAGGTAAAGAATAGTTAGTGCAGTAGTATTTACATACAAGCTAGATGGTTTGTGACAACTTGCATACTGAACTTTATTTAACTAATTGCAAGGTTCTCTATTAGGGAAACAGTCAAATGTGCACCTATATTCTCAGAATTTGTGTGTGTGTGGTTGGGGAGACCAGACTGGAAGCTCATAGAAGAAGGGGACCATTCTTTAGGCTTCCTATTCAAAAGCCCTGATGATGCACACAGTAGGCATGTCATAGATGTTACCTATTGTGCAGCTGCTAAAGGATCTCAGGTCCACTGCTTGTGGATTGCTGGCTCCATCTATGTCATGTGACAGCTCTGGGCCTCGATTTCCTCATCTCAAAATGAGACACTGTCTTCCCTTTTCCCTCTATGAAATACACATTAAATCTGAATCTGCCCTAGGAAGGCAGCAGCCACTGAATCCAGGAGGCAGGGAGCTGTGAATCTGGTTGTAGAGTTGGGTTTGTTATGAAAAGCATGGCTTTTGGTCAGCATAGCTTATCTAAGAATGTTCATTCTCTCAGTGCTTCCTTCATCTTGTTTAGATATGAGCCATGTGGCCTGGCCTCCAGAACTACAAGGCAAGAAAGCATTTGAAAATTGGTTTCACAGAGAGGACAGGGCACTGTGCCTCACAAAGCCCCTAGACCTCAATAATTTGGGTGGTGTTTGAATTAACTGCTTGCCTTTAGGAGACTTCTAGGCCCAAATAAAGTCCAGAGCATATTCAATTATTGAAACTGATGACAAAAGTGATCATTGGAATTGGGAGATCTTAAAGGATTCTGGAATGAAAGAAAAATATTTTCTATGCTGTACTGGTTCAAGGCAAAGCTATGTGAAGAGTTCTTGCAAGCTCTGGAATAAGGCCCTTGTGGCAAAATCAGACTGTGTCACCATAAGAAATGGGCATCTATGATTTTGTCTATCCAAAACAGCACTTCCCTTGTTTCAGGTGGCCTGTTTATTTCTCCCATTCAGCCATGGATTCTAGTTAGGACTATCAGTCATGAATTTCAAATACCCAGACTGAACCAATCAGAGTTATCTACCAGGATTTTTTTTAATTGGAATTTATGTGGAGGGTCCTATTTCCTCTTGGTTCCATTATTATAAGAAGGCAAGTCCCAGAGTTCTGGGAGAAGTCGCAGGGCTCCAGCTTCCTTCTACTAGCCAGCCACAGAAAGAGGGACAAGCACACAAATAGAAGCAGAGGCAAGAGGAAGAGTGCTGTCTCTGGGATACTCCAAGGAAGGTGAACCAGTCCAAGCACCCAGGAGTCATACTTCATTCATATTCAGAGAGCCATCCTTTGGGGTGGCTGTCAGAAGGTAGAGCAGGATTGCAAATTAAGAAGAATGTTAAATCTGCCTTTTCCAAGAACAGAGAGTCACACTTGGGGTAAAAAAAAAAAAATGGTGACAATAGAGACAGAAGAAGTTTTCTGGGCATTGTTGAAATTAGCCAAACACAATTGTTTCATTTAAAATATATTTTGTTCTACTTTAGTTGCTTTTCCATGGAAACAAATAGTGCTGGATATAGTCCTTTTCACTGACCATGCAAGATGTCTCACAAGATTTCTACTGACAAATGTGGGAGGGAAGATAACATTCAGTAAATTACCTCCAAGAAAACCAAAGGCAGGAAAGAGTCTACTAACATCTGACTCTTAGCATTCCCAAGATCTGAATCAATAAATACTTGAAAATGTGGCCAGTTTTCAGGTCTCTTGCTTGAGCAATTTATTTCAGGTTCAAGAAAAAAGCAAAAGGAATATTCACCTGTTAGCCAAAGTGCATCTCAGGCATTGAGAAGGCTTTCCATTGCTTACATAAAGCCAGAACTCTCAAGGGGGCCCTGAAAGACTTACATGGTGGGCCTTCTCACACATCTCCAGCTACTACTTTCTTTTAGCTTTTCCTTTTTGTTTTCTGTTCACCTCCTAACTCCTTCTGAGGCTTTGCTCTTTAGGATACAGAGAAATGGGAATTTCTTTGCTGATGACTGGGTGTAAAACAGTGTAAGCATTTCAGAAGGCAATTTGACAATCTATAGTAATAAAAGCATAATATGCTAATCAGACTGGATCGCCTTCTGGAAAACCTTCCAGATGAAGCTGGGGCTGCGAGTGAAGCCTGGTCCCGGTTGCCAGAGGGAAGCTGGTGCAGGCAGCAGGGGAAAGGAAGGCCTACTCTTGCATGAATTTCATGCATCAGGCCTCTAGTTTTCCAATAAAGTTTACTAGCTACCCAGTAACCTACCCATTTCTCTTGAAGGCATAAACTCTAGAGAAACCTCCACATTGCACCAGAAGGACTTTGTTGTTTTTAAATACTCAGGAATTTAAACAATATAAATATCTGCTTATTGGGAATGACTAAATAAGCCAGAAGTATATTTTAATCACTACATTTCTGTTAAAAATGAACAAACTAGATCTATGTATTTCAACATAGATGGTTTTCTAAAATCTAATGTTGAGAAATAAAGCAAGTTGCAAAATGTTATGTACAAAAGTAATACCCCATTCATGTAAATTAAAAACACACAAAAAAAACAACACTGTGTATTATTTTTTTAAATATATTTTATTGATATTTTACAGAGAGGAAGGGAGAGAGATAGAGAGCTAGAAACATCGATGAGAGAGCAACATCCACCAGCTGCCTCTTGCACATCCCCTACTGGGGATGTGCCCGCAGCCAATGTACATGCCCTTGACCAGAATCGAACCTGGGACCTTTCAGTCTGCAGACCGATGCTCCACCACAGAGCCAAACCAGTTTCGGCAACACTGTGTATTATTTATGGGTTCATACATATATGCTATAAGTTTTAAGATATGGATCAGAGGGATGCAAATTGCCTTGCAAACTGCCTTCAGAATAGAGGTTGTCTTTGGTGAAAGAAGCCAATGGAATGGAAGAGAGTTACTGCATTAGCCTAAATAATATTTCTTATTTGGGGACTGACCTAAACAAAAGGTACAATTTTTTAGATATTGGTTTGAAAAATATGGGTGGCATGTACATGGGTGTGTGTCATACTCATCAAAACTGGTAAAATAGGCATATTCTTATATTTGTTTTTATTTTGAACAGCTCTTCACCTCTATCATTTTAAATTTCTTCCCCTTTAAATGCATCATAATGTCCAGGACCTTAAAGTTTTCTTTTCAATCCTTACATTTGCAACTGGGCTAAGTCTCAGGAAATTCTGTCCAAGAGCCTAAGGAGAGCTAACTGGATATGAGGGGACTCAACATTAAATTAATGGTAACTGCTTCCTCACTCAAGCCATTTCATGGGAACACTCTACCTTCAGATAGTGGGGAAAGCTGTGTGGGTGTTGTCATTTCTTTTCTCCATAGGACTCAAACCAATATCTCTTCAGCAGAGATTTATAAAGAGAATTTAAAATATAAAAACAAATTTGGATGCCCATTGAAAACTGATTAGGAAGTAAAGGCAGAAGCATATTCAGTTAGAATAAAGAGAAACCAGAAATATAAAATTTGAAACCACCTGATTATGACAGGTTCTGACAATGTGGCCAAAATGTCAATCTTACTGAAGAAACACTTTCTATCTGGAATTCAAGGGGGATTTTTGCCTGAATAATATTAGTAAGTATTCCTGTGATTATTTGTGATCATCACTTAACCTCATTAGCATTACCAGTGAACCATAGGTGATTAGATGATTTGATCAAGCAAAACTCGTAGTTTTCATTTGTTTGTTTGTTTCCATAGAAAACTTAGCCTCCAAAGATGTTAAGGTGGATGGGTGAGTATTGACTTCTGTCCCCATGACCTGGTTTCTAGTCCACAAGAAAGCAAGGTTCTGACCCACCTGAAGACCTTTTAAATTAAAAGGTGGTTATCAAAAAAGCACAACACCTTCCAGTCCAATCAGAACAATGGATCTATGGGCAGCCACTTCACACCCCTACTTAATTTTTTTTAAAGTTATAACTGAATAAAGCATTCACCTTAATCCCCTAGTGTATATTGGAAAAGGTTGAAAAGAAGTCTGCTCTGGAAAGGGTCTTAAATTAAGATGAAAATGGGAATACATATTCTGGGCTATCCAAGCCCACTTACATTAGCAAATTAAAATACATTTTCATAAATGAACCTGTGTAAAAGATTTATATTCCACAACCAGGGATCCTGTGCACAGCGTGGGGCGGAGGCTCTCCAGGTCGACATGAGCATCTCCTGCCTGGCAGAGCAAAAGTCCTAGAATGTCAGTGGGGGCTCACTCTCATGAGTGGGTGAAAAAGTACTGCCAGTAACAGAGACCAGCCAACGGGAAGAGGTAATTTGGATGTCCTTGACAAAGGAGCTTATAATACAAGTTAAGTGTCAGAATGCAGAGCAGGAAGCAGAAGGCATGAGTCATGTGGGAAAAACAGTCAGGGCAATGAGGTTGGGAATGAAGTAAGGTTTTGAAAAATGCTGTATACATGGTGTTAGTGGAAGTAAGGCTGCTAGGGGATGACAGATCTTCAAGTGCAGGGTCCTCTAAGAATACTGACAAAGGAAAGGAAAGGCCTCAAGGGCAGGATATATCACAATGACTTGTCTCTATCAAGTTGATAACAACCACACATCAGTGAGATGATTGAGGCACAACACCAAACCCAGTATCTACCTCATGAGGTCTTCCCCAGGGTCCAAGTACCCATTCATTCTTTTATGCAACAGATATGTGCAGCCACTGCTTGGTGCACAGAGAATTAGTTAAGACAGATATAGAAAAAAACACCTTGTTCCCATGGACTCTACATCTTATTAAGAGGAAAAAGACAATAAATAAAATAGACATACTGGGAAGTCAACCGTGCTGTGAATGAAAGCAAAGCAAGGGATGGGAAAAGGAGAGGAGATATGTTCCACATGAGGAGCCATCAAGGAAGAGGCAATGCAATGTTATTTAAGCAGACACCTGAATGAAGAGAGGGATGAATTGGAGATATCTGGAGATAGACCACTAGGGAAGAGAGAGAATCATTACCCAAAGGTATTGAGAGGAGTTTGCTTTTTTGTGCCCCAGAAGTAGCGGGAAGGAAAGGGGATCAGAGGTAGAAAAAGGAAAGCTGAGAAGTTGATGTGGCCCAGAAAATGAATGAGTTGGTGGCCACAGGACATACATTTTATTCATTAGTGAGATTGGGAAACATTGAAAAGTTTGGGCAGTGATGTCACACTTCCTGACTTGTATATTGTAAAGAGCACTTGGGTTGCTGCACAGCTATCAGTCAGGATGAAGAACAGAAAGAAGTTGAGGCAGAAGAGGGTGGTAGCAACAGAGGTAGTACAAGTTATTGGATTCAGGTAAAATAGGCAGATATTTTGCTTAATTTTGAATGTAGGATATTAGTGAGAGAGAAGGATGACTATAAGGAGTAGAAGCATCTTTTACTAGTATGAGTAAACCCAAGGGGGAGGGGGTTTTAGGGCTTGGCAGTAATACCCTTAAGTGAACAGTTCAGTGAAATATTCTTCCCAAGACTTTCCTTGTATTACTCTAGAGTTGAAAGGTGGCAGATTACTGCATCCTTCATTCTGTGATTCTGTAATTGGAGTCCTAGTTCTAACACATTATTGCACTTATAACTCATCTAGAGAAACTATTAACATGGCAGCAAAAATCCTGATTAAGTACCCAAGAGAGAGATCTAAAAGTATAGTGTATTTTTTAGCAACCACCCAGGAGATACCAATGCAGGGAATTCATGGATTTGATATCCATATTGCTGAAGAGATACACTTGATGGTTTTGCTGTCATCAAAAACAACCTAGGAAAATGACATTTCTTATAAGTTGACATTGGCCAGACTACCTCTCCTGGGTCCTCCATGACAAAAATCTCATGTTCTTGATCATGATGATTCAAAACACACATAGCAAAGGCAACACAATCATATGTGAGAAGAAGACTAAATAGAGCAAGCAGGGCCAACATCTGGAACACATCCTTCCAAGCTCCATCCAAGTATGAAAGGCTGCTTGAAGCAGACCTTGAGACATCTCTCATCATTGCCTGACTAGAGGATGGTTTGGGTTGTTGAATCCAAAGTGAGGATCTTAGAAATGAGCAACCTCTTAGGGCTTCCTGATGTGCATACCGTTGGGAATATCCTTCAGGGTCTCTTAGGCAACTGCTCTAAGTTTTCTGGGAAGCACTTATGTGAAGGTTGAAAAAAGTTCTAATCAGCCCCATTTTTTTAAATCCTTATATCAATAGATATAAGTGCAAGTAATTAGCAAATCTAGTAAACTATGTGTGGCTAATGACTTTGTAATTAAGTCATAAGGATGGTCATAAGTGCAATGTCGCTTCAACTCTAAGCAGGTGTCGAAACGCTGAATCATTTACAGGTCTCAGACTACAGACATTTTTCTTCTGGTTTGAGCCTATGGGTTAGAAGATCCTAAATATTTAAAGTGGATTCCATAACAATGCACAAGCAATGCTAGCTAAAATACAGATCCTTAGGATCCAGGACAGACGTTTTGAATTGGAAACTCCAGAGTCTCTATATTTTTAACAAATTCTTTCCATGTGATTCTGAGATGTGGCCAGGCTTAGGAACCACTGCTGAAGGCAGTTCCTCCAGGAAGACCTTTCCAGATGTTCTGCTTGGGGTATGACTTAGAAAACATGGCAGCTAGATTTGGAAACACAAATGCAATTGTATCATCTTTTACAAGTAGGTAATGCATGTTGGAGGATGACTCAAAGTCACCCAGCAATTAACTATGAGCTACTCCTTCCACATCAAGATGAGACAGAGGCCAGTGTAGAATAATGCATGGTTTAATCATCAGAAAAAGGTAAATAAACCTGTGTGTCAATATATAATCTTTAATGGGAGTAGAAAAACATGATATAGAATTTCCAGATTAGGTGATGGAAGACATAAGCTTCAGGATAATTCTCTAGGTTTGTAGAGTGGTGTGAGTCATAAACTGTAAACCATTAGAGGCCAACACTGATTGATATGCAAAAGTATTGAGAGGCCAATATTTTAGAGAAGATAGGGCTCAAAATGCAAGTAAATGGAGGAAAAGATATATTTGGAACATTATAAATAATGGATATTAGCAGTAATTTATCATTCAATCTGTACCATTTCTTTTTTTCCCCTGGGGGAGTGTTACATGGTTCTAGGATAAAAAGCCATTGAGACTCAGAGGCATCTGGCATTTAATAGACAAGCATGGTTGCAGAATGTGAAGTTGTCATAGTTAGGAAACTATGCTTTATGTTTTTGGCAGCATACTGGTTCAGGCTGAAAATATACCTGCTAAGTTGTCAAATGATTAGACATGTGTGCTGCTTCCGGAGGTGAAACAGGGTTTGAAGCTCTCACCTTGCCTTCTGGAGGTGACCAAGCAGCAGAACATTAAGGACCTTATGGAGGGGCACTGGGCATTCAAGTTCAAATTTTCCTCCCACTCAATCTTCCTTTCCCCTTACTTTATTAGTATCTGATGATGAACTCATTGGAGTCTCTCTGAAGTTCTAGTTCCACTGATCCATTACAAACATGGGACAATATCTGATATTTTAGGGATTTTTGGATCCTATTTCCTACCTGGATAAACCACATTCATGCAATCTAAATGTTGGAGACCCTTGAAACTTAGTCCTGGGCTACCTTCTCTCTGTACTCTTTTTAGGTGACCTCATTCATGCTCATGGATTCAATGACCAGTTACTTATGCAAGTCTTTCCAGAATTCCAACTGCCAAGAAGTCTATAAGGTGTTGTGGATGCATCCTGCTTCACCCAAACATTTCTCTCTTTCCAGGTTTCTTAAATTTAACATGTCTTTTTACAAGGATGGCTGTAGAATTTTCTGCAGAGTGGCTGTGGTTCATAGCCACACCAGATGTTCCAGCAATGTCCTTGGGTTGGATAGTCTTGGGAGAATAATTTTGGATGGAAACGCTACTGATGATGGATGCTCTGATCATGAATATGCCACCCCAGAGCTACCTTCCACCCTTCAATCAAGCTGGATTTTACTGCCTGTGGAAATACTAAAGTATCTTGAGTCACCTCTCGCAAAAAAATCTCCACACTTCCTTTATCCCTAGCATAATCCACAGAAATAGCAATAAAAGTAAGAGCATAGATGCATAAAGAGAAAAATATTCTGGCCAATTTCCAGATACCTTGTGTAGAAACAGCTGGGTAAGCAGCAATTTTAAGACATTAGCACACCTTATTTGGACAGAAGTGAGAGTTTTGAAAGAATTCATCTTTTATACTCAAAGTGATTCCAGATATAACATTTGGTAAAGAACAGAAGTCTATTACAGTATTGTGGATGCATCCTGTTTCACCCAAATTTTCATGTAGGACCCAATGTCTGCTCTATTCTTTTTAACCAACATCTGAAGAAATCTTCAACCATTTTCAACTTGTATAATATGAATGAAAAAAATATCCCTTTATTCTGGAAGAACCTTTCCTTCTAGATATTTGTTACCATGGAAATATAAATTTCAGATTCAAATGTTCGATCAATTTTATTTTCAAATGGTCTGATCTCATTCTTTGGAAGGAGTTACAATCAACACATTCATAAGTTATTGACAAGGTTGATATTTTTTAGAAATTACCTTAGAGCTCAGAATTCAAGCCCAGGGGTTCATATGTTTTTAGTTAGGAAGTCATTGAGAAATACAAAAGTGCAGTTTTCTTCAGTGCTGCCTTGGGAAAGGTGATGGCCATTCTGAGGGAAGAGTAAGTTAGAGCAGGAAGGGAGATATAACCGAGATGGTGCTATAGAGAATTTTATTTGGAAGTAAATTTTAGCCAAATGATTGGACTGTGAACTCTTTAAAGATCATTCTTTCCTTCATCCTCCATTCAAATTAAACAAATAACATTTTTGTCTGTATATTTTTTCTTCAATGAGTGAAATGTTTCCATAAGACCTGGAAAAAGACAGTTTTGGGAAGTGAAGGCAAATATAGATGTGTTATACATTCTTCTCTTCTTGTCCACTTCTCAAAGCAGATATCTTTTCCTTCTGATCCAGATCCTACCTGCTGTGTAATACTCAACTAAAATCATATTTTCCCATGAACAAGTCTTTTCTTCACCACTGCAGGACACTCTAGTGATAATGATTGTGGATATCTGTCACATATTTTTTATATATATTATTGAGTTTTTACAGATAGAGAGATAGAGTTAGAAACATCGATGAGAGAAACATTGACCAGCTGCCTCCTGCACACTCCCCACTGGGGATGTGCCCTCAACCAAGGTACATGCCCTTGACTGGAATCGACCCCAGGACCCTTCAGTCCACAAGCTGATGATTCACTGAGCCAAACTGGTTTTGGCTGTCACATATTTTACAGAGTGCCAACCATAGCACAGTCATGACATTTAATACTTACTGTAATCTGTGAGGCAGGTCCCACATTATCTTCACTTTTCAGATGTGTAAACCAAAGCTCAGATATTTAAGAAGTTTCCCTTTGTGTCAAGGCCAACAGTTATTAAGTGACAAAGCTAGGGTTTGAAGCCCTAGACCAATGGGGTCAGCTCTTCAACTCTCTCTGGTGCCTCTGTCCACAGTAATCTCACTCAGTCTCCCTTTAAAGCTTATAGCTAGACCATGGATCCCAGGAGACAGTTTTTGTTTTGGGATTTGTTTGCATCAAGGCAAGATGCCACATCACAAAGGATCTGAGCAGAGCCTAGTGGTAGAGCGTCGGTCTGCGGATTGAAGGGACCAGGGTTCGATTCTGGTCAAGGGCATGTACATTGGTTGCGGCACATCACTGGTAGGGGGTGTGCAAGAGGCAGCTGGTCGATGTTTCTCTCTCATCGACGTTTCTAGCTCTCTATCTCTCTCCCTTCCTCTCTGTGAAATATCAATAAAATATATATTAAAAAGAACAAAAAACAAAGGATCTGAGCAGAAATGTATCAGAAATGTCAGCTGATTAAGATAAAAGATCATACAAAATTCAGAAAAGAGAAAAGCAAACTTTAATATAAAGGTCATCATTCTATGTCTTACTAGTTTTTATTTATATTAGTTAATGTTAAAATCATGTTATTTATAAGCAAGTATCAAAAAAAAAGTAAAGAAAAGAAAACAACCGAGTCACTAACACACATTACTTTAATGAATGTGTTGGGATCAGTTTTATTTATGACCACACTGTAGTTGGATATGGAGAAGGTGGTCCAGACACCCCAACACAAGTAGTGTCAAACCCCAGCCTCATCTCCAATCAATGTCTCTGTGTCCAACAACCACTGTGAATGACCCAACATTTGAGGAAATGAGATCCTCTTTTTCCAGAATCTACTGTCCCCGCAGAGTTCTTCATTCTCCCACAGGATTTGCTTTATCCAGGAGGGTCAGTATGGGTTTAATGATGGGGAGGGAACCCGGACCACTATTTGTATATGTGGAATAGGTCACTGTTCAACTGGAAACATTCGAAAATGGTTTGAAAAATCCTCTTCAGATGGACTGTTACTCTCTAGTCCAGAAGGTAAAGTTGGCCTTAGAATTAGTCCACTGCAGACACAAAGAAAGAATCAGGGGCGATGACACAGATGGGAAACGATGACACTGGGCCTGGGCTGAGTGACAGGAAGGTGAGCAGTGTGGGGAGGGACTGGAGAGAGAAAGGGAAGAGGCCTGAAGGAGAAATCAGAAGGAGTTGTAGCCAGGGTGGTCTGCATCCAGGTTTTAGCAAAGCCACCTTTACAGGTAAGGAATGTCAACTGTCCTTAGAGTAGTATCTATCACTTGTCCAAATAGTAATAAATCACCAGTAAATTCCTGGTGCTATTGGGAATGCTTGGCTATCCACGCCTAAAATTCACAAACAAGAACCTTTCATTAATTCTTGAAAAATAGTTTTACTTTATTTTAATTTGTGTATTTTGGTTATTTAGTGGGAAAATATATTGTTGACCAGCATGACATACTGTTTTGAATCAAATGCTTTTTATTATACAACCATCAGACACTGAAATCAATTTGCTTAAATGCTTGACCAGCCTTCATCTGTACCAAATGTCTTACTTGTTTTTTTTTGAAGCTGATATTTTTTTAAAAGCTAATGTGTGTTAGTTACTTGGTTGTTTTCTTTTCTTTACTTATTTTGATAATTGTTTGTAAATAACATGATTTTAACATTTACTCATATATACTAGAACTAACAAGACATTGCCTTTTAGTTTTTTTTAAAAGTTGGTTTTATTAATTAGATGCAACTAAAACAATTAACAAGAAAAAAACAAACAAACCCTCAAGGCTGTAATCTTGATTTCTTTTTTCTTGGAGTTCAAAGTGCTACCTTTCTCCATTAAATAATTTAAAGCATCTTTCTTGAGAGAAGTAATAAAAGCAAGAGATGTAAATTTGGCATACATGTTTGTGGTGTGCTCTCTTGCTGGGCAAATCACCTTCATTTTTTCTCTTTTTCTCCACCCTTTTCCTTTGGGTTTCACCACACTGTTGTCTGTGTCTATATTAATATATATATATATATATATATATATATATATATATATATATATATATATCACTTCACCTTTTTTCATCCAGCCTCACAACCCCTCCCTCTGAGCCTCACAACCCCTCCCTCTGACCGATGTTGGTCTGTTCCATGCATCCATGCTTCTGTTTCTATTTTATCACTTTGTTTTGTTCAGTAGATTCCACATACAAGTGAGTTCATATGGTACTTGTATTTCTCTGACTTATTTTACTTAGTTTAATACTCTCAGGTCCATCCGTGATGTCACAAAAGGAAAAATTTCTTTTTTTTATGGTCCAGTAGTATTGCATTGTGTGTTGGAGTTTCTTTAGATATTTAGATATATTCTCAGAAGTGGAATCACTGGGTCAAAAGGTGGTCCCATTTTTTTTATTTTTTATTTTTTTTAGGAAACTCCATACTGTTTCCACAGTGGCTGCACCAGTCTGAATTCCTAGGCATGTAAGAGGGTTTTCTTTACTCCATTTCCTCACAAGCAGTTGTTTGTTGATTTGTTGATGGCAGCCATTCTGACAGGTGTGAGGTATTACCTCATTGTCATTTTAATTTGCATCTCTCTGATGTTTAGTGGTGTTGAGCATTTTTTCATGTCTCCAGGACCTCTTTGAGAAGTGTCTATTCAGGTTCTTTGCCCAATTTTAATTGGGTTGTTGGTATTCTTGGTGTTGAGAAGTGTAGGCTTTTTATATATTTTGGAAATTAACCCCTTAGCAGATGTGACTTTGGCAAATATGTTCTCTCATTCAGTGGGTTGTTTTCTCATTTTGTTGATGGTTTCTTTGCTGTGCAGAAGCTTTTATATAAAACCACTTTTTAATGTTTCCTTTGTTTCTCTTGCCTGAGGATCTATATCTGCAGAAATATTGCTCTGAGAAATACCTGAAAATTTCACTGCCTATGTTTTCTTTTAGCATTTTTTATGGTTTTGCAACTTATATTTAAGTCTTTTATTCACTTTTATTTTATTCTTATGTATGTTGTAAGTTGGTGATCTAGTTTCAATTTTTGCACATATCTATTCAATTTTCACTGTTTATTGAAGAGGTTGTCTTTACCCTATTGTATGATATTACCTCCTTTGTCAAATATTAGTTGGCCATGAAAGTGTGGGTTTATTTCTGGGCTCTCCATTTTGTTCCATTCATCTATATGCCTATTCTTGTGCCAATATCATGCTGTTGTGATTACTATGGCCTTATAAGAATACTTTGATATCAGGTAGTGTGATACATGCAGCATTGTTTTTCTTTCTTAATATTTCTGAAGCTGTTCAAGGTCTTTTGTGGTCCCATATAAATTTTTAAAATATTTGTACTTGATCTATGAGAATATCTTCCCCTACACTGCAGCCATTTTGGAATATCCTCCCATCTCAGTTTTGCTTAGTCAATGTCAGAATTTTTTCTTTTATCAGACATACAAATGGAATAATATTCTTAGTGATGACTGGACCTTTTAATGTTCAGTTTGACCACCTCTTTTTGTTTTTATTAAGAGATACCACATCGCCTAGCTGGTTTGGCTCAGTGGATAGTGTCAGCCTGTGGACTGAAAGGTCCCAGGTTTGATGTTTCTAACTCTCTCTCCCTCTCCCTTCCTCTCTGTAAAAAAAAAAAATCTGCCAAAACCGGTTTGGCTCAGTGGTAGAACATCGGTCTGCGGACTGAAAGGTCCCGGGTTTATTCCTGTCAAGGGCATGTACATTGGTTGCGGGCACATCCCTGGCAGGGGGTGTGCAAGAGGCAGCTGGTCAATGTTTCTCTCTCATCGACATTTCTAGCTCTCTATCTCCCTCTCTTCCTCTCTGTAAAATATCAATAAAATATATTTTTAAAAAATCAATAAAATGTATATTTTTAAAAAGATACCGCATCACACAAAGAAAATATTAAACATTAATTTGGAGCAAGAGCATTAACAGCAAATTAGGATCTGTCTTATTTTAAGCTGGGACATCCATTTTCTTCAGGCTTAATATCATCAGATGTTTGACTCTTCTAGGAATCAAACTGAAGAAGTATAAACATGAACGTTTTTGACAAAAAAAGGCAATGCAATTTATATAACTTTTAAGCTGGAGGAAGAATATTTAACTAAGAGCCATTGATAGGATTTAGAAAAGCCATCAGTGGGAAAGTAACTAAAACACTGCTCAAGCATGAGTCATCACCATCAGTAAAAGGAAGAAGAAAGAGAAAGGGAGAACCCAGCTGGTGTTGTTCAGTGGTTTGGCACCTACCTATGAACCAGGAGGCCATGGTTCAACTTCCCAGTCAGGAAACATGTCCAGGTTGCTGTTTAATTCCCAGTAGGGAGCATGCTTGAGGCAGCTGATCAATGATTCTCTCTCTAGTCATTGATGTTTCTCTCTCTCCCTCCCCCTTCCTCTCTGAGATCAGTAAAAAATATATTTAACAATGAGGAAGAGAGAGATAGTCTGCCTTCATACAAATGTTTTCAGAAGATGTTCTAGTTATGTGCTTTTCTATGTGGCTAAAATAGCTGAACTGTCACTATCTTGTTGAAAGCTCAAATTAAGGTGATGTAGCAAGGAAGCATTTCATGTAAATATGAATGAGACACAGCTGACAGTCATCTGTTCAGCTTTGAATGAGCTGGTGTATGTGCTCCGTACTTCCTGATTTCAAAAATAAAATTGTCACATATTGTGTGCCTCCAAAACCTCAGGTTCAATGGATTTGAATACCAATCTGGTGAAGTGTTTTGTTTTTCAATGTTAGCCTTCCTGTGCATAAATGGAGAGACCTAGGCACCAATAAACGGTACAAATGTCAGCCAATGCAAAACAGCTAAACCTACGTAATATTCTCTAGAAATGCTCATATATACTGGCAAGTTAAGTTTTTTGGATAAAAAAATTATATTCTTTAGATAAAAATAGAGTTACTATTAAGTCAATCATCATGATAGCACTGATATACATCAACTCTTTGATATATTTTCATCTAAGTAGTCTCCATAGAACTTTCCTATTTTTTTGATTATTATTTTATTAGTGAGATGGGCATTCATAAAAAAATTATGTGCAGATGTTTTCCTCCCTGGGGAGATAGTCAACTGTCATTGCCAGGCAGGTAAGCGCCAATATGTTCCCGATTTCCTGCACTGCGCTTCAAGGGGCAGCCCCATTTTGTGGTAGAATCTCACTCTATGTTGGAGTGAAAGCATCAAAACTAATATGTGAAGGCCACATTTATCAAGTGACAATTTACATTTGTACTTTATAAAAGCATTTTTTAACTTTATAAAGAGCTGCCTCAAAGGCCTTTTTTTTCATGAATCCCTCTACTACTTTTGCCTCCACTCAAAATCCAGGATCTTCTGATGATATCCTGTTCATTCTGTAATGATTCTGTGATTCCATGATCCAACCCATACCTCTCACTGTGCCTTGCCCATTTATTGGAAAACAACAATAACACCCTGCTTTTTTATTTAAAGGGTAGCAGGATTAATGGTTATCTTCGTGCCAAGAGCATCTGCTTGGTGTCATACTTTTATGAGGTTGCCTTCTGTACAGGTCCTGGGCAGGGTGGGCATGTACGTAATGATTAATACCACCCAATTATTAATCACAGCCATGTTGTTAAGTGGACCATGGTTCATGCTATGATGGAGAAAAAAGGAAAACGTAAGTATGGAGATTTTCAGAGAACCTGAATTTGGGCTTTAGCTTTGGCATTTGTCAACTATATAACCTTGGAAAAGTTACCTTACCTACCTTATAAGATTGCATTAGGGACTGAATGGAATAATCCATATTAACCTTTAGCCCAATGTTTTTTGCTTCTTTGTATTTCAAACCTTTGACTTGATTCTTGGGATCCTCTAGTCTGCTATTGGATCTCTGTATATTATTCTTTATTTCAGTCAGTGTATGCTTAATTTCTAATTGGATATTTTTCATATCATTGAGAGTCTCACTATTTTTCTTGGATGTTTCTAGAAGATTCTTGAGTAACCTTATAACCATGGTTTTGAACTCTATATCCAATAGTTTGCTTTCCTCCATTTCTTTCACTTGTGACCTGTTTCTTTGTCTCTACATTTTGGCTGCTTCCCTGTGTTGATAGAATAGTTTTGTGTGCTAGGAGTCCAATAGGGCCCAGTGTTTCAGACTCTAATTACCTGAGGTGGACACTCTTGGTGCACCCCTTTGTGGGCTGTGTGCACAATCTTGTTGTAGTTAAGCCTTGATTCCTGTTGGTATCACTGGGAGGAATTGACCTCCAGGCCAATTGGCTCTGAGGATCAGTTGTGTCTACAATGAAAGAACTTTGCTGGAGACACCCTTATGGGGCAGGGCTTGCTTCAGTGGGGCCTTGGCGCTCACTGAGTCTGCCCCCTGAGTGTGTCTCATATGGATGTGAAGAGTTGTAATCTGGTCGAGGTCGTTTGGCTCAGTGGTAGAGCGTTGGTCTACGGACTGAAAGGTCCAGGGTTCGATTCTGGCCAAGGGCATGTACATTGGTTGTGGGCACATCCCCAGTAGGGGGTGTGCAAGAGGCAGCTGATCGATGTTTCTCTCTCATCGACGTTTCTGGCTCTCTATCTCTCTCCTTTCCTCTCTGTAAAATATCAATAAAATATATTTTTTTAAAAAGAGTTGTAATCTGGATGGTCTCACTCTGACCAGTAGGTACACTGGCTCTTAGATCTCCGAGAAAGTGCAAAGTCAGCCACTGCCTGAGGCCACCCAGCAGGAGCTACAGAGAGATCTGCAGATTTTCCTCTTTGTTTGGTATTTCGAGGTGCCCAGATGAGGCCCAGCTGTGAAGCAATGCAAGCTGCTGTGGAGCCTTGGGTCTTCCTTTGGAAGCTCTGGGGCTCTCTGACCCATCTGCAGTTTGTTAGATTGCAAAAGTCCAGGCCATTCATATGCAAAAGCATCTGTGCACAGCTTGGGTGAGGTTGTAAATTGGGTAGGGTGGGGTCTTAGGGAATCACCAGGGTGGAGCTAATAGCAATGGCTGCTCGTCAACCCTGTCCCAAAGAGGCCCCCAGGTCTCTGTGTCCTGCAGCATCGTGCAGGAACAATGAACACTGCAAGCACCTCTAGGAGAAAGCTGGCCTTGTGTTATGGCCTGATGCCAGACAGTCCAGTTTCTCTTCGTATGAGGTATGAGTCTGGGTCCCCAGAGTCTCTCCTGGAACTGGAGTTCAGAGCAGTCGGGAGCTTGTATCTCTCTCCTGATTGAAAAAGACAACAGCATACTCAGTTGCCAGCCCCTTTCACGTGCACCTTCATACCTCCACACTTCCACATCTCTGCACTTCCTACTGGACTCAATGCAATTTTCTCTTCTCTTCTATTTATAGAATTTCCACTCAGCCATCCTTCCTGTGGTTCTGGGTGGTATTCATTTTGTCTTTTAGTTGTAGTTTTGATGTGATTGTGCGAGGCAGCAAGTTCTGGTGTTTACCTATGCCACCATCTTGGTTCCTTGCAATTTGTTTTTACAAAGCACAACTTCACATTCAGCTCTCATTTGAAATTCAACCTTGATCATCCTCAGGGTTCTTATGTTTCCTTCTATTTGACTCCTCAATTTTCTTTGCAGCACTGTTGAAATTTAGTTACATTTTTAGTATTAGGAGTATTAGGAGTCCTAAAGCAATTAGTGTTCTTCTTTTTGAAGCATTTAGAAAAGACAGAAAATTCCTTGTGCATTTGCTCTTCCAAATGAAAAGTAGGGGAATTCTGTACTAAGTAAGGGTCAATTCTCAGAGAGGTCTGTGAATGTGGCTACTCAAGGGATGAGCTCAATCGAATGGTAACTGAGGCTAACTCTTATTAAACTAAGTTGTTTTTGGAAAATATCAAATCTGGGGGTTTATATGAGGATCAGAGTAGAGACTTAGATACTTTATGATAACTAAAAAGATAGAGTAATAAGAAATGATACAATTGCTTAAGGGAATTCTGTGAAGTAAGGAAGTATCCTGAGAGAGAATTTGAATCAGGGGTGAGTAAATGTAGACTCTCTCCCTCTCAAGACTTTTCAGCCAAAACTTGGAAAGGTGAGTAACAGAGGGCATAGTCCCAGCCAGAGGAAACAGCCTTTGCATGGTTCCCAAGTAACCAAGGAATACCAATCCTCCTGAGAGCAGAGTCAAGGTAAGTATGAGTCATGGTAAGATGGATTCTGGATGCTATTTTACTGGCATTGGGTAGTTTTGAAGGGTTTTGTGAAGTGGGCTTAAGTGACTTGACTCTAAGTCACTTTTTCCTCACATAAAAGCTTTGCTTGGTCCCCACAGTTGTATTATACTCAGAATCCCCTCCTTTTTGAGATTTTTGACCAACTGTTGACACCCTTAGGTAAGCCTAAGTGTCAGAGAGTGACCAGGGCATACCCTTTTCAAAGTCACACATACCTAGTGACTCCTCTTAAATGCAGGAATATAAAAGTTGAGCAACAATGCCCATTCTGGGTCATTTTGAGGGTTGCCTGAGACTGTTGTCCAGCCTGCATTTCAGCCCATTCTCTCCCTCTACCCAGTGCTTCTTAAAAGTGTCGATTCCAAGGATATGCCATTAAGTCTTACAAAATAGATTGCATCACTGTTGTGCTCCTGGAATGGTCATTGATTTTCAGATTCCTTATCTGTCAAAAAAAATTACCAGCAACCTTCCTAGCATGTTGTGAAGATAACAGGAAGTGTGTAAAGACCTTCAGTCCTTGGCTCCTGTTTTTCCCCAGGCCTTCCCTCACACTTTTAGGTGATCCTCTCAACCACAGAATCAGCATGGAAACAGGTTCAGGGCCAGGAAAATGGGTCTGATGAAGGCTTCTTTCACACTTCCCTTTTAATTATCTTCTATGATTATTTATGAAATGATTTTTTTTGTAAACAGTTATTAATGTGTTCTGTGCCATCTTAGGAAAGCCACTCATAGACTTTGAACCTAAACAACTTCATCTATTGTTTAAGATTAGGCAGCCTTTAATCTTTGCTTATTCAGTAATTCTGAATGATTCATAAATTATAAAATGAATAAGTAAACAAGGGGAATCTTATTGGATGTTCATTACTGCACTATTTTCAGGAATACAACAATAAAAACTAATTTAAATGACAGGCAAATTATGGTAGAGCCATGATAGAATATTATATATCTCTTAAAGTCATATTTTATATATAAATATATAATAAGCACCTCTAACATTTTAACTAGAATAAATCAGTTTTACAAAAACACTACAGATTATCTGATTTCTAATTATGTAGATATATGTTTAGATAAAGAAATAAAGATGTGAGAATGAATATAAATCTAAAAATAACTGTAAGAGTAGACATAAAAGTAGTGGATATTATCATTGTTGTATAGTAGAACTGAGTGGTTTAAAGATTTCTTTATATTTTCATGTATTCCCTAAATTTTCTATACTGAATATATATTACAGTACACACTTTACAGCGAGAAGGCTAGGGAAGGTGGCAGCAGAGGGAGGGGTGTAAGAGATCAAACAAAGGACTTATATACATATAAGCATAACCAAGGGCACAAGACACTAGGGGGGAAGGGTTCCAGGGCATCCTGGTGGGTAGGGGAGGCTGGGGGAAGGCCAAAAGCAGGGGGAGGAGACATATGTATTACTATTTGTAATATTTCAAACAATATAAAAATAAATAAATAATTAGTCTTATTTTTTAAATATCAGCTTTTATTTATTTATTTATTTATTTATTCCTGCTCATTTCTTTTTTTAAATAAAACTTTATTGTTCATATTATTACAAATGTTCCTCATTTTTCCCCCCTCCATTGCTCCCCTCCACCAGGTTCCCATCTCACCCTCTGCCCCTTCCCCATCCCTCATTGTCCTCATCCATAGTTTATGTTCAGTCTCTTCTCGCTCCCCCCATTCCCCTTTACCCCGAGAATAATCAGTCCACTCCCCTTCCATATCTCTGATTCTATTAGATTCAACAGTTAATATTGTTCATCATGTTTTTTAATTCCCTTGGTTTTTAGATTCACTTGTTGATAGCTACGTATTTGTTGTTCATAATTTTTATCTTTATTTTCTTCCTCTTCCTAAAGAACCCCCTTCAGCAATTCATATAATTCTGGTTTGGCACTTAAATTTATTTGTGAAGCTCTTTATCTGGCCTTCGATTCTGAGTGATAGCTTTGCTGGGTAGAGTATTTTTAGCTGTAGGTTCTTCTTATTCATCACCTTGAATATTTCTTGCCATTCCCATCTGGTCTGCATGGTTTCTGTTGAAAAATCAGCTGACAATCATATGGATGCTCCTTTATAGGTAACTACCTGGTTTTCTCTTGTTGCTTTTAATATTCTTTCTTTGTCTTTTGCTCTTAGAATTTTAATTATGATGTGTCTTTGTGTGGTCCTCTTTGGATTCATTTTGTTTGGGGTTCTGTGCGCTTCCTGGACTTGTAAGTTTATTTCTTTCACCAGGTGGGGGAAGTTTTCTGTCACTATTTCTTTCTATATGTTTTTGGTATCTTGCTCTCTGTCATCTTCTGGGACGCCCATAATTCTGATGTTGGTTCGCTTGAAGTTGTCCCAGAGGTTTCTTACACTATCTTCAACTTTCTGGATTCTCTTGTCTTCTTGCTTCTGCAGAGGAGTGACTTCTGGCTCTTTGTGTCCCAAATCTTTGACTTGATTCTTGCAATCTTCCATTCTGTTTTTAGGACTCTGTATAATAATTTTTTTTTATTTCAGACAATGTATTCTTTATTTCTAGTTGATCATTTATTATTTCTAGTTGATCCCTTTTCATATCCTCATAGGTCTTGTTTATTTTATCGGCCTTTTCTAGGAAATTCTTGAAAAGCCTTATAACCGTGGTTTTGAACTCTATATTCAGTTGCTTTTTGTCCTTCATTTCTTTAGTTTGTGATCTATTTTCTTGTCTTGGCATTTTCGCTGCTTCCCTGAGTTGGTAGGTAGGGTGGCTTTGTGTGTTAAGGTGTCCTATATGGTTCAGTGGGTCAGCCTCCCAGTTATCTGAGGTGGACACTCTTGTACCCCTTTGTGGATTGTATGTACAGCCTTATTGTAGTTAAGTCTTGATTGTTGTTGGTATCACTGGGAGGAACTGACTTCCAGGCCAATTGGCTGTGAGGATCATCTCTGTCTATGCCAGGAGTCAGCCTTATTCGACTAGACTTGAAAAACTGCAAAAGCCTCTGTGCTCAGCTTGGATGGGGCGGAGTTTCAGGGTGGAGCCTACAGCCTTGGCTTCCCTTTAGCCCCGCCCTATGAGGTTCCTGAGTCTCAGTGTTCCTCAGTGTCCTTTGGTACTCGCTGCAAGCACCTCTGAGAGAAAGGTGTCCTAGAGTTTCGCCTGCTACCAGTCTAGTCTCTCCCCCAATGAGTCTAGAACTGGGGTTCAGTGCAGTTGGAAGTGGGGTTAAGAGCAGTCTGGAGCTTATGACTCCTTCCAGCTGGGGCAATCCAGTGGCTCAATCAACAGTCTGTCCTCTGCACACAATGTGTGTGACTCCAGGGCTCAGCCTTTGCCACTCCCCTGAGCTTCCGCCTTACAGCCCAGATTCCCTCTGTATGAGCCTGGGACCCCAGGGTCTTGCCCAGAACTGAGGTTCAGTGCCATTGGAACTGGGGTTCAGCACAATCCGGAGCTTTTATCTCCTTCCTAGGGAACACCAGCCAGGCACTTAGCCACCCCTCCTCTCCAGCTCCATCCTCTCCCCACATGTGTACCGTGTCTCCGTACCTTAGGCTTTTACAGCTCCTTTGATTTTCCTTCTGGTTTTCCCTTTACTTCTATTTGTAGAATTTCCAGTCAGTCAACTTTCCTGTAGTTCTGGATAAAGTCCACTTTATATTTTAGTTGTATTTTTAAAAATTGTTGTGTGAGGCTGGAGTTAGGCATTTACCTATGCACCATCTTGGTTTCTCCCTCAATAGCTTTTATTTGATTACATAACAGCAATGCCTTTGCTCTCCCATAGGATAAAAAGGTGTCAAGGTGTTAAGGGAATTCATTGAAATCAGAGAAATTCTCATCAGTCTCAGTACCTTATTCAGCCACATAAAGTGGGGTTTATTGAAGACCACAGCTTTATCTTTCTGGAGTGCAAATGTGGCACAGGCTGCTGAAGTAGTGAAATCCATGTGCCTTCCCCTCTACTAATGATAAAAAATAAGACTCAGAATCAATTCAGGTAGTCCTACCCTGAAGTTTTTGAATGGAAAACAGAGTTCTCATGTCACTAAAATGCCACCACATTTTATGAAAATGCACTGTAGTACTTCTTTTTCAAGCCCATGCAGCTTCCCTTGGCTGTCCCTTTGTGATGGCCTCGGCCCTGTTTCTCCATCTTTCATGGTGCCTGTGTCTTCCCTGACACTTAGTATGATGCAGTTCCAGGGTTTGCCTGTCTCCACTTGCCTAACATCTATGTTCATACACAGATTGCAATCTGGCAAATCACCCATGCATGCCTAATAGATATGGACATGTGCAGATTGCAACCTGGCAAATCCCCCTTGTCAACCTGGATGAGAAATAAACACAACCAAAGGAGGACCATTTTGTTGTTTTCTAGGACTCACCTTTTATTTCCTACAAAAATAGCCAGCTGAGGATTTTGCAGTCACTCCAGCTTTATCTAATTTTTAGGAATTGACTTCAGCAGACATTTGACATCCATAGCTTCTATTTGCTGATCAAAGGGAAGGATGCTGCCTGACAGGAATGGGGGTTATTGGGCTTTTGACAGACATAGGACACCGAGGATGTCTGACCTAAGATGTTACATTAGCTTTCTATTGGGGCCTATAACCCCCTGCGAGACCTCCCTATCAGCACAGAAAACTAATTGGACAGGAAATGAATGAAATGAAAGGCATTTCTAGTATGCAACAGTGGGTGCTTAAAAGCCATAGGATGGAGATGCAAATCAAAACAACAATGCGGTACCATCTCACACCTGTCAGAATGGCCAACATCAACAAAACAACAAACAACAAATGTTGGCGAGGTTGCGGAGAAAAAGGAACCCTCGTGCACTGCTGGTGGGATTGTAGGTTGGTGCAACCACTGTGGAAAACAGTATGGAGCTTCCTCAAAAAACTGAAAATGGAACTCCCATTTGACCCAGTAATCCCACTACTAGGAATATACCCCCAAGAAACTAGAAAGACCAATCAGAAAGGATATATGCACCCCTATGTTCATAGCAGCACAATTTACAATAGCTAGGATTTGGAAACAGCCTAGGTGCCCGTCAGCAGATGAATGGATCAGAAAACTATGGTACATCTACACCATGGAATACCATGCTGCCATAAAAAGGAAGGAATTCTCATCATTTGCAGTAACCTGGATGGAATTGGAGAGCATCATGCTGAGTGAAATAAGCCAGTCAATGAAAGAGAAACACAACATGACCTCACTCATTTATGGATATTATAGAACATTATAAACGAATGAACAGAAAGATAGATATAGTGACAGTAAAACAACAGGCAGACTGTCAAATGACAGCGGGGGGGGGAGGGTAGGGAGATCTGGGGGAGATAAGAGATCAACCGAAGGACTGGTATGCTTGCATATAAGAATAACCAATGGACACAAAACTCTGGGGAGGGAGGGCATCTATGGGGGGGGGGGGCAATGATAAGCTATGTACACAGATAATACCTTAATAAAAAAAATAAAAGTAAAAAAAAAAAAAGAATAACCAATGGACACAAAACTCTGGGGAGGGAGGGCATCTATGGGGGGGGGGGCAATGATAAGCTATGTACACAGATAATACCTTAATAAAAAAATAATTGAAAAAAAAAGAATTAGTGAGGAAAAAAAAATCAAGCCATAGGATGAGTTTGACCCTTGATATATAATTAGTGGGTGAGTTAATGTGCACATTTCAATGTGTGTCTTTCTGCAATGTACAATGTTATGGACATATGAAAATGATCATCATTTGCTCCAGCCAAAAAAAAATCAGTGGTCTAATTTGAAGTGGCCATGTCACTCCATTAAACACCCTTCACTCATGAGAAAAATAGCACCTTTTCAAAGACCTGGGGAATTCACAACTGCAATTGGATCAACCACAGATCATAGAATTAGCTCCCCGCTTGCAGAGGCTTTTTGGTGCAGTGCCTCAGGCTGCCATTAGAGGACAGCAGTAGTCAACTCCCTGACAGGCTGCTCTCACTTGGCCAACAATTTGAAGTCTAGAGCTTTCTTTAGAAAAATGTATGTCTGGTTTTAGTGTCCTCACCTGTAGCATGTGTAGGGCTATTGATAATTTGTGCTTTCCTGGTATTTACATTTCAGGTCTGCTTTTAAGACAGTATATCCCTGAATCCAACATTAAGTAATACATTGGTGCTGATAAGAGAGCCTGTGACCAAAAGGGCAACCCAAGGTGGGATGTCTAAAAGGGCAGGAGGGGAGTCTTGCTATACAACCCATAATATAATACTAATATGAAATAAGCATTGAGCAACAGCTTCAATACCTCATGGACCACCTATAAATGTAGATTAAAGCCATTAAAATAATTTTTAAAACAGGAAAAAAATGTATTACCATGAGAAGATATTTATGTTAAATTGTTGAGTAGGAAAACCAGTTTAATGAAAAGTCTATAAAGGATGATATATATATATATATATATATATATATATATATATATATATATATATATATATTTTAATGTGATTTTTTAGAGTCTAAAACATAATAGTAATTATGTTGGGGGAGTGGGGTTGTGATGGGCTTCCAAGGTTGCTCTATGCTTCTATAGGGCTTAGAGTTTTTGTAACTGGGTATTCCTTTTTTTAAAAGTTCCCCTTTCAGATAATAGAGAAAAGTCACTTTTCTGATGATTGCTTGTGGCCTCCAGGAGGTCCCAGCGCTTTTCCCATTCCCCTGGATAATAACTCCTTGCAATGCTTACTGTGTCCATAGTTTGATTTATATCTTATTAAAATTCTCAGTAATGTCAGCTTAATTATCCTGTTGAATTCCTTCATATTAGTATTTAGGAAATATTTTTATTCAATTGTTCTTTTCCTTCTCTAGAATTAAAAAAAGAAACTTTTATTCATCACGTACCTTTAAAAAGTGGATGTCTAGTTTTGAAGTGTCATTCATTTGTTATTTTTTCACTTCAGAGAGCATTAAATAAACTATTGCCAAAAATGAAAATTAAGTAAAATAAGCATATTTTCTGTTGGTGCCTCTAAATGATCTTGGAATCCAACCTAGATTTGACCCTTTCTTGAAGACCAGGAGGAAAGTACCCATCAAGCAGCTGGGAGAGTTCCATGTTGCCCTACTAATGATAGGTTTGTAAGGTTAATCTCTCCTTCAATACCTGTTTCCAAAAGAAGTGTATGATTCCATAGAATTTATCAAGGAAGTAATGGAATACATTTGATGTTATCTAGGCTTTATCCTCATTGTAATCCTGATATCCAGTAACATTCATTATTCTGCCTGTTTTCCATTCTTATCCATGTAAAAAAGACAGCTCAACTCCTTGATCTTTCCTGACTAGAGAAAAGTTATGGACACAGAGATAAAATTGGGTGTGAAAATTGAGACTGAAAGCAAAACCAAACCCAGGATTTTAGGAGTGGTTAAGACCTGTGGTCCACTCCCTTATATGGCCCTGAGGGGCGGGGGGTAACAGCACCTCTATAGGCCAGGATATAATTTCAAGGGACACCTGAAGAGGCTGGACCTAGGCACTGGGGTTCAGGACAGCCAAACATCCAATATGATGGTATCTTCAGTGGCCAAGGGACCAGGTACAATGGACAGTGAAATCACATAGATGACCAGTATATTCTAAAGAAGGAAGGGTTTTACAAAATATATATATTTTTAATTTTTAAAAAATATATTTTATTGATTTTTTACAGAGTGGAAGAGAGAGGGATAGAGAGTTAGAAACATCAACATCAATCAGCTGCCTCCTGCACACCCCCTACTGGTGATGTGCCTGCAACCAAGGTATATGCCCTTGACTGGAATCAAACATGGGACCGACGCTCTATCCACTGAGCTAAACCAATTTTGGTATATTTTAAACTTTTTATTTGTCTTTATTTTTTTAAAGAATTGCAGATGTTCCCTATTTCCCCCCCATTATCCTCCTCCACCCATTTCCCACCCCATCCCATGCCTTCACCACATTACCAGTATTATGTATGTCCATGGGCTATCAATATATGCATGTAAGTTCTTTGATTAATCTCTTCTTGCCCCTACTCCCTTTCCTCTTAGATCCCTCAGCCTGTGCCATGCTTCTGTGCCTCCGAACCTATTTTGTTTGTCAGTTTATTTTATTCATTAGATTCCACATGTAAATGAGGTCATGTGATGCTTATCTTTCTCTTTACTGGCTTATTTCTCTTAGCATAATACTCTCCAGGTCCTTTCATGCTGTCTCAAAAGGTAAGAGGTCCTTCTTTATTACAGTTGCATAGTATTCCAAAGGAGACAATGACACTGTCTCTCAAAAAAAAATCTTAGTGAATGATTATGATTGGTTTAGATAATCAGGCCAGGGCTGGGAACCAGGACTGGACTAGTCTGAGGCCATGGGGCAGAACTTTTGCAGAAAGTGAGGTAAAACCAATTGTTTATATGCTAGGGGATACTAAATCACACATATTCTGTATATCTGTTAGGGTTAAACTCAACATGTCTGAAACAAAAAATGTTGAGTTTCAAAATCAGCTCCCTACACTAGATGGCTGATTGAATTTGACTGATGGGACCATTTATTACCAATTGCTTGCAGTTATTCCAGACACCAACTCCTTTCTTCTTTGCCTTTCAAACACAAGTGACTACTAGCTTTATCCCTGCCCCCCCCTCCCTTATACACACACACTTCTATATTCTTTCTGGTGCAGGCTGGGTTAATAAAAGGAAGATTTTGAGATGGAGGTTAGCATGTAATGATTTATTATTAAAAATAACCCTTGGGATCAATACCTGTGGAAGAAGGGGAAGGAAGCAGGAAGAGGCAGAGGGAGAAGTTGAGCTGTGATGCATACTCAGTCTCAGTGTTGATGAATGAAATGGACAAACCTTGAGTTAGAATGGTCCTTCAGAATTTATCCAAGTTGAACTGAGGTGGTTAGTGCTTTATTCTCCCAGATTGACTAGTCATTGCACATGGGCCACTGGAAAGGAGGTCGTCCCTATGGGTGAGGTGGTTCTCTGAGCCCTCCTGAGGCCTTTGAGAGCTGAAGGGTATTTGCTCACAGTCTTCCCAGCAGCTGAAGCCACTGGACCTTTCATAATGCGAGAGCTGGGTGATGCATTGCAATTGCCATAATATTCCTTCACATTTATACTTCCTGTCCATTCACAGAAAGACAATGCTAGTGTAGGCTCTTATGGTCTAAATCTTCCATCTCTCACTATTGGGCTCCTTTCTCCTAAGCCAAACACTTAAACTTGTTTATTAACATGTCAAGACACCGTTCAAAAACTTATGGCTCTACATTTTCTATGGCTTCGAATTCCTAAATCTTAGCTAAGTTCTGAGATTCGTTACAATCTGACCCCAACCAATATTTACAGAATTTTTTAATTTAATGTAACAACCTTCTTCATTATACAACATCATTTCCCCCCTCTAAGCCCAATTTCCTCCATCTTCTTTTATTCCTGACATTGTCCATACTTTCTTATAACTCCTTGAACTTATTCTCTTATAAAAATCCTACCAACCCTTTAAGTCCTGCCCTAAAAAAATTATTCCATTGATGATCATAAGGCAGAATAATATCATCTTCCTCAGAAATGTTAAATTCTTATTTTGGCCAACATTAAGTATCTGTTCCTGATTTAATGCCACTGAGCATATTCTTAATTTAGGTCTCCATAACAATAAGTAGGTCTTGAGACAAGGACTTAGGGGCATCTGATCTACCTGGAAGGGGATTAGTGTACTGGTGGGGGGTGTGGCCTGCAGGGTTTAGCCTACTGTAGGAGCACTACTCATCCCAGTCAGCCGAGCAGCACTCCCACTGTGGGAGCACTCTGACCATCATGGGGAAGCTCCTGCACTGAACATCTGTCCCCTCATGGTCAGTACACATCATAGCAACTGGTAGAGCAGTTGTTCTGGTCATTCTGCCATTTAACTGCTGGGCTTTTATTATATAGGATTATTATTATTACTATTATTATTATTATTCCATTAACTTGGTCTTCACATGACTAAACCTTCTTCCAGAAGCAGGAATGCAGCATTCTTAGGCTTTACCTTCTCTCTATGTTTTTTAATTGATTTTTTACAGAGAGGAAGGGAGAGGGATAGAGAGTCAGAAAAATTGATGAGAGAGAAACATCAATCAGCTGCCTCCTGCACACCTCTCACTGGGTATTTGCCCACAACCAAGATATATGCCCTTGACAGGAATCGAACCTGGAACCCTTCAATCCACAGGACAACACTCTATTCACTGAGCCAAACTGGTTAGGGCTGGCTTTATCTTCTATTGTTAGCAAATCAACACATAGAAATTCAATATAATGTCAGTGATTAAAAATAAAACAGGTTAATAATTGTTTTTAAAGGGAGGCTTATGTCCATTCCTAATCAAGTGGCTAACTCAGGAGCCTTCAGGGGATAATATTTGACTAAAAATCTACTACCATTATTAGTTGAGAAAAGTGAGGTTTAAGGAGTGATTCATCCAAGGTCACACACCTAGGAACTGTGACCATTGGAATTTGCTTCCAGGCCTTTTCATCAGTGCCCAAACCTCCCCAAAGCTGTCTTGAGCTCTTGAGCCCTTGGGGACTGGTAAGTAGAGATTCAAATATTTTTTATGAAAGGAATTCTATTTTCCTCTCTTTGTCTTTAGAGAACATTATGTCTTTTAATAATTAACTACTTATGTTTAAATTTGGAGCATTTAGAAGCTCTAAAGGATAAAATAATTGATCATTTTTCACAGCATCTACCTGCCATTAAAAAGAATAAGAATATGAATAAGAAGGAACAGTAGCAGAAGCCAATCCATGTCTTGGATGTTAAGCCTCACAATCGGACTGATGAAGGAACTGTTACACTTGGACAAGGTTACATGGGCGTAAATGTGAAATCTATCTTCCTCTCCATCTGCCATATTCTGGTATTTGGGGCCTCAAATGTAGCGCATGAAAAGTCCTTCAAATTCCCAAGCTTCCTGGTTATATGATATTGATTAGGGTTTTTTTTTTTAATTTTATGTTCTGTAATTTCATTTTCAGGCTCATAAACTATATAGCACTAAAGCTAAGCTGTTTCAAATGTAATGAGACTTTTCAAAACCCTAGAAATACTTCTGGTTTTCTTCACCATCATTTTACCATAGTTATAACATCTGATATTTAAACACTTTTTATAGTGCTTTTGTTGGGTGATTTTTTTTTTCCGGCTGGTATATGTAGTATACATTTCAAATGGCAGTTCATGCTTCCATCCCATCACCTACTGACGAGTCAGCACACGCTGGGTCTGCTTTTAGTTTACAAAGGTGCTTTTGTGTGCAGCGAGGCAATTCCTTAACAGCTTATGCTGAGTTATAGTTTAATGTCACCGGAATCAAATGTTTCATTTGAATTTCCCTATGAGGTACAATCAGACCTGAAAGAAATGAGGGAGAGAGAGAGAAGAGAAATGAGGCATTGGAGTGCAGCTCTGCCTACAGGTGACGGGCTGTGCTCTTCCCAGAGGCCATCATGAACCCATGCATTCTACTTCAAGACTCTGAGGAGGACTTGGCAGACACGTTTCCAAGGAGGACTAGGTGAGGAGAGGCTATTGCTCTAGCAGGTGAGAAAGTTCATCTTCCTACCTGCATTTTTGTTTGTTTACCATTAACACCAAATCCATACTGACCATGGTGAAGACCCTGATTTTCCCCAGCTTGGCCCACTAGGCCCCCAGCTGTCAGAGGAGATCCTGTGATATCTGGCCGTGAACTTCAAGTGCCGAGGTTGCACACTTTACTGGGTCTTCAGAGAGATATCTCTGTGGAGAGACATCTCTGTAGCACTGAGAGATAGGGACACAGCGAGAGACCTGGCCTATGCTACTCAACCATGGAGCAGAGGCCAAAGGCAGAGGCAAAGTCACACATTGCAGGTCCTTTACTCCGAGTCAAGAAAGCCCTTGCACTTGATGCTTCCATGAATAGAGTCTACGACCTGCAGGGAAGGCAGCAGAAGCAGCCTGCTGGGCACAGGGAACCTCGGCAGCACTCTGCTAATGACATATGAGCTGTTGACAGTACTGCCAATGTCTGAATTAAAGTTTATGTACTGACTCACAGGGCGAAGAGAGGATTTTAGAGTCAAAATGGAAAAGTTCTTTTTCTTGCCACATTGGAGGTCATTACAGGCAAGCCTGTTCCCTGCTGTCCTGCCAGCCCTGTGGAGAGCTGGCCCAACATGAGTGGTGCTATTTATTGCTGCTTCAGGTGAACTTCCTGCTCACAGCCCTCTCAGTTTTCATCACCAATGACGCTAAATCAATTAGCAAACAGAACACAAATCATGCCTATTTCACATGTTGAGAATCTAGCGGGAGTACTGACTGACCCATCCTGCCCTCAGCTCCTCATCCAGTCCCTGCAAGGCCCTAACTTCATATCACCTCTTTACTCTTTCCCTGTGTGGTTGGCCCCTCCCTAGCTCTGCTGTCACTGCTGCTCTTGTCCCACTAATATTTCTAGGCTGGACACTGGCTGGCTTGTCTCCTGCCCCCTTTCTATCCTCCTCATTCACATCCTCTGAGCATACTGGCCGTCTGGGCCTCAGGCCCATGCACCTGCCTCTGTTTCAGTCCTCATTACATTGCTATCTGTGTGCATGGGCTAAGCATATATGTTCTTTGGCTATTCTCTTCACCTCTCATCCAGTCCAACTCACTCACCTCTCTGACATTTCTCCATCTGTACCGTGCATCCATGTCCTGGTTTTATTTTGTTCCTCAGGTTTTTGTTTGGTTGGTTGGTTTTGGTTTTCATTAGATTCCACATATAAGTGAAATCATATGGTATTTTTCTTTATTCTGACTAGCTAATTTTACTTAGCATAATAATCTCCAGGTCCATCCATGCTATCACAAAAGGTTAGAGTTTCTTACTTTTTTATGCCCAGGTAACATTCCATAAATGAACCACAGCTTCTTTATCCACTCATCTGCTGATGGGCACTTGGGTTGTTTCAGATGTTGGTTATAAATAATGCTGCTATAACATAGAAATGCATATGTTCTTTCTGATTGTTGCTTCGTGATTAGGATACAATTCCAAAGTGGGAACACCTGGTCAAAAGGCAGTTTCATTCTCATTTTTTTAAAGAAACTCCAAACAGTTTTTCACAGTTGTTGCACTAGTCTGTATTCCCACCAACAATACACAAAGCTTCCCTTTTCTCCTCATCCTTAGCAGTATTTGTTGTTTGTTGATTTATTGATAGTAGCCATTATGACAGGTGTGAGTTGATATACCATTGTAGTTTTATTTGCATCTCTCTGATAATTAGTGATGCTGAGCATTCTTTCATATGTCTCTTGGGCATTTGTATATCCTCTTTGGAGAAGTGTCTATTCTGGTCTTTTGCCCATTTTTTAATTGGATTGTTTGTCTTTCTTGTGTTGAGTTGTATAAGTTCTTTATATATTTTGGAAATTATCAGATGTATCATTGGCAGATATGTTCTCCCATACAGTGGGTCCTCTTTTCATTTTATTCATGGTCTCTTTTGCTGTGCAGAAGTTTTTAAGTTTGATATAGAGCCATTTGTTTAGTTTTTTCCTTTGTTTCCCTTGCCTTAGGAGATATATCAGCAAAAATACTGCTATAAGAAATGTCTGAAATTTTATTGCCTATGTCTTCTAGGATTGCTGTGGTTTTACAACTTACATTTAAGTCTTTTATCCATTTTGAGTTTATTTTGTGTACGATGTAAGTTATGGTCTAGTTTCATCTCTTTGCATATACCTGTCCAATTTCCCTCAACACCATTTATTTGTTTATGTATTTTTTGTGTTAATCATCACCCAAGGATACTTTCCCATTGGTTTTAGATTGAGTTGAAGAGTGGAAGAGAGAAAGAAACATTGATATGGGAGAGACACATTCATGGTTGCCTCCTGCATGTGCCTGGAGGCGGAGATCAAACCTGCAACCCAGTTACATGCCCTTGACCAGGAATTGAACCAGTGACCCTTCAGTACCTGGCTAATGCTGAAACCACTGATCCACACTGGTTAGGGCCAACATAATTTATTGAAGAGACCATATTCCATTGTATGCTATTGACTCCTTTGTAAAATATTGATTGATCATAGTGATGTGTGTTGATTTCTGAGCTCTGTGTTCTGTTCCACTGATCAATATTGCTGTTTTTGTCCCAGTACCATGCTGTTTTTATTACAATTGCCTTGTAGTGTAGTTTGATATCAAGTATTGTGATCCCTCCAATCTTTTTTTTATTTATTTATTAAGGTATTATATGTGTACATAGCTTACCATTGCCCCCCCACTCCCATTCATGCCCTCCCTCCCCAGAGTTCTGTGTTCATTGGTTGTACTTATATTCATGCATACCAGTCCTTCTGTTGATCTCTTATCTCCCCCCAGGTCTCCTTCCCCTCCCCGCTGTCATTTGACAATCTGCTTGTTTTATGGTGACTATCTCAGGATCACATGAATAGAATCTGCTCCTTATTTGGCAGTCTGCTTGTTTTATGGTGACTATCTCAGGACCACACCAATAGAATCTGCTCCTCCTCTGGTTCACACCAACCCTCCCCCCGGGTCCCACTGCTTCCCCAGGGCACACGGCTCTCCCGGGGCAAATGTCTCCCCCAGGGCACACTGCTCTCCCGGGACACACGGCTCACCCAGGGCACATGGCCCCCTGGATCCCTCCAATCTTGTTCTTCTTTCTCCAGATTGCTGAGGTTATTTGGGTTCTTTTTGGTTCCATATAAATTTTTGCAATATTTGCTCTAGATCTGTAAAATACACCATTGCCATTTAAATAGGATTATGTTCCTCTAAAGATTGCTTTGGGTAGCATGGACATGTTAATGATGTTAATTCTTCCAATTTTTGAATGCAGTACTAGTATATGTTTCCACTTATTTGTATCTTCATTAATATATTTCTTCAATGTTCTATAGTTTTCTAAGTACAGGGTTTTTACCTCCTTGATAAAAATTATTTCTAGTACCTTATTTTTTGTTGTTGAAATGGTAAATGAGATTGTTTTTCTTAGTTTCTCTTTGTGATAGTTCATTAAATTATTGCAGGATAAAAATACCATGATTTCTGGATATTGATTTTGTATCCTGTTACTTTGCCGAATTCATTTATTAGATCTCATAGATTTTTGTCTATTGTTTTTTCAAGGGGTATTTAGAATTTTCTATATACAATATCATTAACTTCTTAGGAAAGTTTATGGTATAAGGTAAACTTCAGAGATTCTCATGACCAATTATTTTAATTTTGCCTCTCTGCCTGCCTGAATGCAAAATTCCGTCTTCAGAATGACTTTCTTCACAATATTAAGTACATGGCTCCATGTTGTCTTACATTCAGTTCCTCTAATGAGAAGGCATTTCAATCTTGCTTTCATTCCCATGTCACTGACTTCTCCCCTCTTATTCTTGGTGTCCTGTAATGTCTCCTGCCTTATATTTAGGAAGACTCTGAAGGGCATTTGCATTAGAACAGGCACCTGCACTTTATAAATTTCCAATTTGGAGAATATTAGGAGAGTGCAACAAAAAATGTTTTGAATTATTTACTTGACTATCTGGGTAGACATATTTTGGGTTGTTTTTCCCTAATTTTCAACTGCTTAGTTTATTTTCTGTCTTCTCCCCATTTTGCTGAGATGTAACATTCACACTGAAAAAAAGTACAGATTCTAAGTGCGAATAATAAAACTCTTTTTCCAAAGTGAACACACCTGGGTAACCTACCAGCTGAAGGCAGAGGCATTAGCACACCTGAATTTGACCTATTCTCCTTTTAGGCTACCATTGTTCTGACTTCTAAGCATTGTGGGTTAGTTAATGCAAATGGAAGCATATTGTATATAATTTGGTCACTCTAATTCCTTTCATTCAACATTACTTTTCTGAGAGTCATCATATTATTTTTTTATAATTATAATCCATTTATATAGTGTTCTATTATAGGAATATATGTCTTAATTCTACTGTTGTTGGATATTTGGATTGCTTCAGTTTTAAATTTGTTATGGGCTGAATCGTGTGTCTCTCCCCTTCCTCCCCATTTGATATATTAAAATCCTACCCTCCAGTACTTCCTAATGTGATTTTATTTGAAGATAGGGCCTTAAAAAAGGATATTAGGTAAAATGAGATAATTAGAGTGGGATCTAATTCAATATGGCTGACTTCTTTATATGAAGAGGAGATTAGGACACAACACATTTAGAGGGAAGACCATGTGATGATATATGGAGAAAATGGACATCTACAAGCCAAGAGAAGTCTCAGAAAAAAACAAACCCTGCCAACACCTCCATCTTGGACTTTTAGCCTCCAAAATTATGACAAAATAAATTTCTGTTGTTTAAGAAGCCCAGTCTATGGTACTTTGTTATGGCAGTTCCAGCAAACTGATACACAACTATTGAAAGTAGTACTGCTCTGAGCAGTTTATATATGTATTTAGTGAACATTTATAAAGGCTTCTTCTAGAAATATTCCCATATATGGAACTGCAATGTCCCAGAGTGTATGTTTAGCATAAGTGAATACCATCAAAGAGATTTGGAAAGTGGTTGCATTGATTTAAATTCTCCCCTGCAATGGGTGAGAGTTCTTTTAGGTCCTTCCAACCAACTTAGCCTTGAGACTCTCTCTACCTGCATCCTAGACCCTTGTCCTTTGCATGACTACTTCCTTCCTGGCTCCTCATTACTGGATGCTCCTACAGCTCCTTCTGTGCCATATTATCTTTCTCGGACTTGTTCTGGTATAAGTCCAGATTTTCCCCTTGCTTCTTTGATTCACTGATTGCCTTCCTCACAGGATAAATTTTTTCTCTATCAGCAGAGTTCACCTTGGCTTTAGCTAGGTGTCGGTAGTTAATTATGAATTAATTAGACAAAATATTTTGTGTAGATGGAGTAGCCTCTTAATGTGTTTATAGTTGTATCCTTGGGTAACAGTCACATCCTATTAAGAATTAGAAATACTGGGCAGTCTGACAGGAGCCTCTTCCTTGAATGATATTATTTCCATGCTTTCCACAGTCATGATCAGTAGACAGATGACTGTCCTGTGCATGAGGTCACTTCTGGACATGGAAAGTGAGTTAATAGGTTTTTCACTCTCCCAGCTCTGAATTTCCAGTTCACATTGATGGACACATTCATTTTCATGTTTATTTTATTTTGCTTTATGCTAACATTTACTCAGATGTCCAAGAGCCTTAAAATAGAGTGCAATGCTATTAACACCATCAAAAGAAAAAAATTCTAACTGCAGTAGGGTAATGTTGCTCATATACCTTACAATTCAAGGCAATTTTGATCATAAGTATGTGAGAACTGATCCTTGGGATAAAAGGAAATATATAAGGGAAGAGACAGTTTCCCTTAAAAATCTATTACCTCTGGGACCAGTTTACTTGATGGATGACTCAGAAACTGTAGAACAAGAGTCTACTGTGTGCAAAGCTCAGACAACACAGCTGGAGGAGCTAGTCACGGCATGGGACAAGAGCTGGGAAACTAACACTGGCCCACCCCTGCATGTAAGGTGAATGGCAACATGCCTTACCAGTACCATCCTTTCAGCCCTCATGCAAAGCTGTTCATTGGTTGTCTCATTTCTCTCAGGAAAATATCAAAATTCAGTAAAGTTAAATAACTTGCCCCAAATTATATACGGATTAGGGTTTGAACCCAGACCTACCTGTCTTGCTCTGAAATTCATATCCTTTTCCTTCTAAATATCCACAAATACTTCAAATACTTAAGAAAAGAGTCACTAAAATACACGTGACACCGTTTAAAGAAAATAAATGCTAAATCTGCCAAGACTGGTTTGGCTCAGTGGATAGAGCGTCAGCCTACGGACTGAAAGGTCCTGGGTTCGATTCAGGTCAAGAGCATGTTCCTTGGTTGCGGGCACATCCCCAGTGGGGGAGGGTGTGTGTGCAAGAGGCAGCTGATCTGTGATTTTCTCTCATTGATGTTTCTAACTCTCTATCCCTCTCTCTTCCTCTCTGTAAAAAATCAATAAAAATATTTTAAATAAATAAATAAATGCTAAATCCTATGGGAGTGGGGTGGGGGGCAATGGGGAGATATAGACACACAAAATGCTTTACTCAATAAGAAATTGGGGGAAAAATAAAATAAATAATTAAAACAGACAAAAATAATCTATTTAAAAATAGATAATTGTATAAATGCAGAATGGGGTAGATTCAAAGGAGCCAACCTCCTTAATATAAACTTAGTAGGTCTCAGAATCATTAATTAAGAATTAGTATTGCCAAAATAGCCAATTCTGTGAAATGTATAAATAAAATCATAATCTCTCCTGAAGAGTATAAAGAAGTGTGTTAGCAATGAAGATCTGTTTTCAACACATGTTGGCTGGTATCAATTTTTGATTCTATGGGAAGAATCAAGGCTCCTCATTCACTCTGCTGCTGTAAGAACTAGAAAATTAAATGTTTAGCAGAATGTATGGCATTTGGTTCTCAATATGCTTTTGCTCTGCTGTTATTCCATCTGGAGTTCCTTTCCTAGTTCCAAAGTTCACACATTAAGAGTTAAGAATGGCCCTGAATTGCCTCCAGAAGCAGGTAAGTGGAGGTTGTCACCAGGATCCTATCTGAATGGCACAAAGGAGCAGAATAAAGGACAGAGCATATTATTTTTAGCTTTTCTGTCACATAACAAATATTTCTTGAGTGCTCAAGACATGCAGATACATTCAAGACACTGTGAATAAAATGGTAAATGTCTTATTCTGTGCCCTCAAGGACTTCCATTACAATGGAGGATTTAGGCATAGACCAACTAAATGGACAAAATGTACAGGAGGATAAACACAATGCATAGGATACTTGTAAATTTTAAGTGTTGTGAAGGTGAAAATGACAAGCTGAAGTAGAGGATAATAAATGATGGACTACATTAGACAGAAAAGGCATAGAGGTTTTTTGAAGAGATTAGAGTTAATTAGAGGCTTTAAAGATATAGACAGAGAGCGATCCTAGTGAAGTAACAGCATGGGCAAAGGCTTCCAGGGGAAAAGAGCTTGGGCTGTTCGGGAAGCCAGGAGGATACACACAGAGTGAAGTCAGAGAGCATTACAAAGGGGGTTGAGAAAATCTGATCCTGCCTATGGCATAGTGAGGCATTTGGGTTTTATTTTTATTTCAATGAAATGGAAAGGCATTGAAGAGCTTGAAAAGGAGGCTGAGGTTAGTTGGGTGACATAGGTTACCTGGAGACTGGATTGGTTTGACAAGGTAGCAGAAGCTTAGGGTAATTTACTCCTGAGAGGATAGCGGACTGAATCAGTTGTGGTAGCAGTGTAAAGGATGGAGAGCTGGGATTCAGACACACTTTAGAAAAGAAACAAGCAGGAAAGATCATATTGCCCAACCAGGAAGAGGACCCTCTAAAAGCCTGAGTCCTCTGCCTATTTAAAGAGTGTTTAGCCATCAGAGAATGTTGTTCAGTCAAGTTATACCTAGAGAAGACCTTAGAATTTTTCTAGTGTTTAGGGTAGAATTATCAAATGCCTAAAATTCTACATTAAGTGCTCATTTGGAATAAGCATAAAAATCTTTTTATAACATTGATGACCATAGAGTAATATATTAAATCATCATACAGAGATATTTCAGGATTAATTTATTAGGCCCAATTTGACACTTCATGGATCTGGTAGAAAAAGGGCTGGAAGAGGAGAGATTCAATTATAAAATACTAGAGGCCTGGTGCATGGATTCCTGCACCAGTGGGGTGTTTGGCCTGTACCCTCTTGCAAACCAGGACTTGTCAGGAGATGTAGAACTGCCAGTTTTTGTCCAATCCCCCCAGGCCAGGCTGAGGGACCCCACTGGTGCAGGAATCCATGCACTGGGCCTCTAGTACGCATATAATCTTTGGTTAATCTCTTCCCACCTTCTCCCCTCCCCCATTTCCTTTGAGATTCATCAATCTGTTCCATGTTTCCATGCCTGTGCATTGAGCATCTGCCCCCTGGTGGTCATTGTGCATCACAGCTACCAGTCAAACAGTGGCTTAGACTTTTAAAAAAAAATTTATTAAGGTATCATATGTGTACATAGCTTACCATTGCCTTCACCCCCCCATACAAGCCCTCCCTCCCCAGAGTTTTGTGTCCATTGGTTGTTATCTATATAGATTTCTTGGAGCTGCCTCTTAGTGGGGAAGGACCTCATGAGCATTTGAGGAAGGGGTGTACAAAGAGGAAATGATGTTTTGCAGAAGCTTTATGACGCCCTCCAGACACTTCAAGGAATCCTCTTGTGCAAGCTCAGGCTCTACCCTTTCTCTCATTTGGTGGTTTTCTTTTGTCAGAGAAGAATTTTTCAGGATACAAGCTTCTCCTTGTTAATAAATACTGCCTTTCAAGCTATCTTCAGATGTCAAGTTCTGGGGAGTAGACAAGGATTATTTTGGAGACTTCTATGAAAAGTCACTTTTGGATCATTCTCTAATTCTTAATTAGACTTAGAATTGGGGTTTAGAGCATTAGTTTGTGATGTGAATTGCACATTAAAATCACTTGGGAATCTTATTTTTAAAAAAGCAGCTGAGGCAGCACTCGGGATTGGAACTGGGAAGACCAACTGGCATGTTTAGCATTTTTAAAAGGTGATTCTAATGCAGTCAAGATTGTTAAAAGTACTGCAAACCGTTGGATGCTATCTCACCGTAATGTTTTATTTGGAGAATTTTCTCTCCCCAAATGGCAGGCATTCACTGGAAAAATGTATGCATCTACTAAGAGCAAGAGAAATTTCACAAATGAAGGAAATGTGTAAAAGGAGAGGGCTAGAGTCCTACTTTCTATCCACTCCATAGAAGGGTGGCAGTGGGGATGGGAACTAGCTGATGCCTGTCCTTGTCTCTCTACCAATGAATGCAGAGTAAGGGCCCAGCAGCTGGACAAGGCATGGCCAGGCAGTGTACAGATACCCCATTCATAGCACTCCTGGGGTGGCTCTGCCCACATTTTCAGTCTGGCCTTTATTTTTCATCTTAAAATTTCCATTTTGACTTTTGGTCAACATATTCCTAACTTCAACTCTTCTCAGGTGAGGATGGTGATGAAGAAAAAGAAAAATACCTACCTGAGCTTTGCAAACATTTTTAGCAAACCCACACGCAGGGCGAGTATAGTTTAGGGCACATAGCTAAGCCCTTTGTCAACATGAGGCCTCGCTCCAACTGCACACTGCTTGGCTTGCCATCAAAATGGCTTCATCTTGTTGACAATCTCCAAGGCTTACAGAGTCAAAACTTGGACGTTTCATGTACACATTAACTGAGCTTATTCCACAGGCTCGTAATAAATCTTTATAACCACATATGGCTGAGCTATAAATATCAGCTGGGAAGAACAGTAAAAGCACGGCATACAGGAAGGTGTCTGCCCTGCTTGGAAGTATTTAGACTTTATTAATTTACTTATTTCATCAAACTGTAACTTTCAGATGCTGGAGTGAAATTAAATTACTACTAAAGTGAAACATAGAAACTAAAAAAACACTGAAATTGATGCATGAAAAATAATGCAACAATTAGTTCACTTAGTACATTCCTGGGATTATAATTCTTAAGTAAAACAAAATGAAATGGAAATTCCCCATGCATTATTTCTTAGTGCCAGGCAGGTGGAAGGGACCATTTCTTACTCTGACTTGTGGTTCTGACACCTCTCTTGAAATAAATGAGGGATTGAATTGGATATTCACTCACTTAGAAATAAATAAAATATATTAAAGGAGCTTGGACAGTATGACCCAGTGTTTGAGCATTGATCTATGAACCAGGAGGTCACGGTTCAATCCCTGGTCAGGGCACATGCCCAGGTTGGGGGCTCATCCCCAGTAGGGGGTGTGCAGGAGGCAGTCAATCAATGATTTTCTGTCATCATTGATGTCTCTATCTTTCTCCTTTTCCTTCCTCTGAAATCAATAAAAAATATTTTACAATATACAATAAAGGAAAAATACAGCCTTGCCCTATAGCACCCAAGCATATGCCAGACTTTCTTTCTTTCTTTTCTAAAACCTGTGTCCCTGGGCAAGGACATGAGGGAGAGCCCAAGGGTGAGCCTGCTTATGTCTATTTACACAGGAAAAATGAAAAACTAAACAATGAAATCCCAGATTTACACACAGTTCCATGCTCAAAAGGCCTCTTTTAGTTTTAAAATAACATTTTGAAACACCGTCATTGCTCACATTACAGGTGTAATTGTTGTTCTCTCTCTTTAAAAAATATATTTCTATTAATTTTGGAGAGAAAGGGAGATGGAGAGATAGACAGAAACTTCAATGATGAGAGAGAATGATCAATCGGCTGCTTCCTATACACCCTCTACTGGGGATCAAGCCCAAAACCTGAGCACGTGCCCTTGCCTGGAATCAAACCCGGGACCCATCAGTCCACAGGCCGATACTGTATCCACTGAGCCCAGCTGGTTAAGGCTATTGTTCTCTTTTGAGAAGAAAGTGACTCTTGGATTGATATACTCCTTCCCACAGCAGGTACTCTCCTGGCCCACAACATTTCAAAATCACAAGAATAGAATTTATGTCAGGCATCTTTTCCCGACTCAGGAGGGGGGAAAAAAAACTCTCAAAAACGTTGATCAAATCACCATTATACTTTCATTTTCTAGCATTCTCTGACTAGCCAACTATAGATGTGAATATTTCTCACTTTTAATTGTTTTCAAAATTACTAAACTGTTCTCAAGAACTTTATTTCTGTTCTTAAACTTGCAATCTCATGAACGCAGCACCTTGCTCCACGGGGACGCATTGGAGGCTGGAAGCCAAAGGCAGGGCTCTGTGGCTGGGAAAGGGCAGGGCTGAAAGCATAGCTTTGGGAGCCAAACCCACAGAATTGCTTGGTTACAGACATCACATTAACCCTTGACTAGATGCATATAGTATATATTTTATATATATTTCCTGTTTACATTTCAAATTCATTTATCAATTGGATCAAAATAGACTCCATTTTTAAAGTATTTTTCACTATGTTGTCCATAAAGTGAACTCAGAACCATAAAATAAGAAATATAAGTATTATATTCCGGCTTAGCATATTTTTGGTAGCTGCATAACTGTGTATATTATTTTTGAACAACTAGAAGTAATGAATTCTCAAAAATTTAAATTACTAGAGAAATTTTATAGAGTTTTTTTTTTTTAAAGATTGCGTATTTTGCTTTTCTCAGACCAATGGAAAAAAATATTTTCCTTGTCATTTGGGGTACAATAGCATTTTTAAACTTTATTTGACTGGATATTTAAAAGTAATAAATACGTAATATGAAATATGGGAAAGTTTATTTTCCCAGTGGTAGGCATATGCTAGAATCCTGCAGGTTTCCCACAGAGGAATGAAGGCCTCTGCTGGTGTAGAAGGTAGAAGGTTCCAGAGACAGCAACAGTTAGATGAGAATTAAACTGATCATTTAAGTACTAGCCCTCGGGTCTTTTTTGTTGTGGTGGGTGTTTCACCATGATGTTTTGCTAAGAAAATGCACCTTTTGTTTTGTTTGTTTTTATGTGAGTGCAGCTTACATTTCAGGATCAAAAAAAAAAAAGAGTAGTGATAAAAGAAAAATACAGTACTATATATTATTTGCAATTCCTGCTCATAAGCATTAATTGAAACCATACATTTAACAAACAATATGCCATTTTGAGATAGACTTTCTGCTATTGTTAGGTCAATAAAATGTTATAATTTATAAAATAAAGTTATTAAAGATACCCTCATGGTCTTTGAATCACCTGCATGTGGGGACACTTAGTATATGGCCTACACTTATCCCTTGGGATAAGCCGCTAAGCAGTTTTTCCATGTAAAATTTGCAGAAATCACAACCACAGTGGCTCATATTATAAAGTGTACACATGTTGTGTATATATATATATATATATATATATATATATATATATATATTCAAAATGTCAACACTGGTCATTAAGTCTTCAAGTTATCTCATTGTTTTTAAAATGGCCTACTTACAGTTTCACTTGGTAGATTTTCCTAGACGTTAAATGTCTGTTATATACTTTCTCATCACATTTGGGAATACGTCCCCACTACTTTTATCCCTAACATGGAACTACCTAATGGGGCTGTTTGAAGATAGTCTCTAGGATCTGTAATAACGGAGAGTTTATCAGGTGACTTCCTTCTCATTATGGGAGATTCAACACAAGACTTTGCTAATGGGACTCTTACTCTCAGAGTTGGTGACATTCAGCGTTTTGGAAATCTCTGTTGACAATTAGTTGGGGTTGCATACAATATTTAACAATTTCAGACTGGAATTTCCTTCAAAGCTGTCACCAGGTGAATCTTTGACTTTTATGTGAACTTTGCATAACAGTTCTGTGTCAAACATTTTGGAAATTCTTTCTTAAATATTGATGAAGGAAGCACCTGCAGAATTGTGGCCGAGTCCTGTTAAAGGGGAGACAGTGTATGTATCCCCTGGAGGGGAGGGTGCACTGTGTAGTCCCTACACTGGGGAGGGACTACACCAGTGTAGTTCTGCACATTTTGTTGTAACCTGGAGGTTACTTTGGTAGATGTCACCTTTTCTATTTTGCTGGCTCCAGAGAAATAAAACCTAAGTGTCTAGTGCCAGGCCTATATGAAGAAATCAGAAATATCTTTTTAACTTAGGACAAAACTTTGAACATAGTTTCAATCCAATTTTCAGATTAATTGGAGGGTGATTCTGTGAGTGCCATTTTTGGAACATCTAGTTTTATAAACAATCTAAGACTGGGCTTTCGCCTTCAGTATCAGTTAACTTTTTTTTCCAAAGGGGAGGAGATAGGGAGGTAAAGAATATTTGTATTAAGTTTTATTTCTCTCTGAATAAGTGTGACACTCTTAGCCAGCTGGAGAGAGACTCCTGAAGATAACCCTGGTGTGAGCCACATGTGCTAACATAAGCAGACCTTTCAGCACCCATTTGCAGGAGCCGGTTCAAACCTAAACACACTTTTCTTCTCTTTATCCAAAGCCTTAATGGGAAAGTGAGGAGTCAAAGTGAGTGTGTGTGAGAAAAACAGAAGAAAGAATGGGAAATGATGCTGTGTGCTGCAGGACAGACAAGGAGCCCAGCTATTGAGGGGTCCTTGGGGAAAAATTTGGGGCCCCATCAATTTGCAGGGTCTCTCTCTTTTCCATTTTTAATTTTAGAATTATATCACCAGAGCCAACACCAGGGGCCAGGTCCATAAAATATATGGGTATATCTTTTAAAAATATATTTTATTGATTTTCTACAGAGAGGAAGGGAGAGGGATAGAGAGCTAGAAATGTCAATGTGAAACATCGACCAGCTGCCTCTTGCACACCCCCTACCGGGGATGTGCCCACAACCAATGTACATGCTCCTGACCAGAATTGAACCTGGGACCCTTCAGTTCACAGACCGATGCTCTACCACTGAGCCAAACCGGTTTCGGCTATATGGGTATCTCTTACACATATCTTAATAAATATATGCTGAATTAAAATCTATATATATAAAAGCCAAGTGACCAGACGACTGGAACAACCAGGTGCTATAATGTGCATCTCAGTGGCCAAGCAGCCAAATTGGGGCCCAGATCAGCTGTTCCCCAGCCCTGATCAGGTGTGGGGCTGGCCAGCCAACCTTCCTCCCCCCAGCTGGCGTGGACCCTGATCACCACCTATCAGGGCAGGACTCCATGCATGCATAAATTCATGCACTGGGCCTCTAGTACAGCAGTTGCCAACCTTTTGGACCTCATGGACCACTAGTAGCCTGCAGATCACCAATTGATGACCACTGCTCTAGTAAATATATAATAAGCCATGTAAATATTTGTACTGATTGATTAATTCACCTACCCACTCTCTTAAAAATATTTAGTGGCTCCTAATGCATATATAACCCAGGATATAGGGAATAAAAAGGAAATAGAAGACACAGTTCCTTATGGAAGTCTTTGGGGACTGCTGATGAGTGGATGAGGAAGAAGTGACCAAATATAGCGAGTGTCTATCAACATCCAGAGCAGTCCAGAGAGAACTCCCAGAATGGTCTGCAAATGTTTTGGAGTTGCTAGAGGACAGGATGGCTATTACCAAATGAAACTTGGGTTCTCATGGCCATGCTGCTGTGCCTGCTGGGCTGGAATGGAATCCTGCCTTTCTTCACCTGCCAGCATCTCACTCTTTCTCCAACCCCCAAGTCAGACATCTTATCCAACCACTCACTTGTGCAAAGCTCACATCTCCTGAAAGTCTGACATCTCAGAACTGTTTCTCAGACTTGGCCACCCACTACAGCTACCTGCAAAGGTTCAAGCTACTGAGACAGTGACTTAACTGTCCTTGAGTGTGACCTGGACCTGGGAATATTTAAAAGCCTCCATTGCCCTAATGCACAGAAAAGTTTGGGAAAACCATTCCAGCAGAAGATAGCTCTTTTATCAAGTCAGTGATTGTTTATTGACCTCCTACGTTTATATTTCCTGCATTGCTGATGGAAAATAAAAAGGTGTATACTTTCTATCACTTTGGCAGCTATGCAAAAAGGATTTATGAAGGTAAACATGCTTAAAAATTATTTGTGCATGGGGGAGTGTTCTACCTAAATAATTTGCTATTAAATTATTTTTCTCCCCAGATCAGACCTCTGGCCTCTATTCTCTGCAGACTGGGGTTCTAAATAACTCTTCTGACCACTCTTCAAATCATTTTTAAAAAAAGATTCACGTGTTATGCAAATGGATTTGAAAATATAAATCCATAGCTTGGAATTGGCACCCAACTCACACTAGAAAACAAAACAAAAATATTTGTCTTGTCAACTGATGGGCAAATCCCAAATGAACAACTTCTTCCTGTTGGTGTTTAAAGACAGGGAATCCTCAGCCAGACTTGACTCGGCTGAACCTCACTGGCTGTCTGCCACCAGAGGACATTCACTGAGGCTTGGAGAGGCAGGCTGCCCATGACACTGCTGGGTAGAACGGATAGAACTGATTTCTTCAATGAAAGGTTATGTTTGGAAACATTCTTTCCTAATTGGATGCCAGGCCTCTGGACAGGGCTCAATGCATTGTGGGTGAAAGAGGAGTCCACCTCACAGGACACAGGTGCTGTCTGGCTGCTCTGCTTGTTCAATACTAAAGGAGGTGCCCTGTGGGTTCAGAGGTTGAACCCACATGAGTTCTATCTGGGAGCTCCTCTACCTGGGGCTGAAAGACCCTCTCCTGAGTCATGTACAATCCACACCTTACAGTATTTGGAAAACAATTCAATGACCACCTACTGACTGTGAGGTTTATCAGACACATGGCAGGAAAAAAAAAAAAAAAAGAAGGCACATAGTGCATGGCCAGCACAGTGTGCAAATAAGTGAGTAAAAAGAGTCCAGGGTGTGAGGAAGTGGGAGAACAGGTTCTGCAGGAAAAGAGGTTTTGATTGAGACAAGACTGGGAAAATTGACATTGTTCTTTCCCCAAAAGCTAATGCTATTTTCTTTTCTTTTTTTCCTTTTTATTAAAATTATTGGGGTGACACTGGTTAACAGGTGCACAATTCAAAAGCATAGCATCTGTACACTGTATTGTGTGTTCACCACCCCAAGTTCAGTCCCCCTTTACCTTCTTCCACCCCCCCATTCTTCTCTCTGTCAATCACCACACTGTTGTCCATGTCCATGAGTTTTTCTTCATTTTTTAAACATTTTTGCTCAATCCCTCTACCCCCACCCCAGCCAGCTGTCAGCCTGCTCTCTATTTATGAGTCTGTCTCTGTTTTTCTTGGTAGTTCATTTTGTTTAGTAGATTCCACATGAGAAAAATCATATGGTAGTGACTGGCTTATTTCACTTAGCATGATGCTCACCAGGTCCATCCATGTTGTTGCACAGAGTAAGATTTCCTTCTTTTTTATGACTCAGTAGTACCTCATTGTGTAAATGCTCCATAACTTTTTTAATCCACTCATCTACTGATGGGCACTTGTGCTGTTTGCACATCCTTGCTATTATAAATAAGGCTGCTATGAACACAGTGGTGTACTTTTCCTTTCAAATCAGTATTTTGAGTTTCTTTGGATAAATTCCCAGAAGTGGAATGACTGGGTCATAAGGAGTTCCACTTTTAATTTTTTGTAGTTACTCCATGCTGCTTTCTACAGTGGCTGCATCCATCTGCGTTCCCACCAATAGTGCTTGTGTCACCTTTTTGCCACATCCTCGCCAGCACTTGTTGTTTGTTGATTTATTGATGATAGACATCCTGACAGGTATGAGGTGACATCTCAGTGTAGTTTTCATTTGCATCTCTCCAATGATTAGTGACATCCAGCATTTTTTATGTATCAATTCAGCCACCACTATTTTCATTGTATTTTGCTCTTTACAGAATTCCACAGGCCTCTCTCATTTCACTCTAGCAGCCTTCCGCCAAGATGAAGTGGCCTTGCAGCAGTCCGAAGCAACAAATTATGTTTTTAAATACAAACACCAATAAAGTTAACATTTTCAGCAAAATGTTTTTCATCCTGTTGATGTTCAAATCCATCTTTCCTTCAGATCTAGATGCTGCCAGCAATGTTCACTCATCCCCAGTGCAGGAGAAGAAAACATTCTACCCATTCTCCATCTGGACACTTCTCCTGTGCTCAAGGTTCAGAGTACCCACCCCCAAACGCTCTTCTGGTGATGTCCCAAATGGAGAAGCGCTGCTTAGCCAGGGCCTGTTTCTGCTCTGAACACGTAGACTCTCGATTCCAATAATTACAGGCTGCTATTGTTCCTTGTGATTAAGCCCCCCAGAGCAAAAACACACAACCCCCACCTCTTCCTGGCTGTAAGGGGAATGGGATGGCTTCTGTGTAAGTCAAGCCAGAGACACACGTTCATGGCATGGCTTCTCCACACATGCAGTAAAATAAACCCAAGATTCTGCGGGCAGCAAGCCAGGAAGCTGAGCAATTTTTAAGATCTGTACTTACATTAGCACATCATTTATTTATTAGGAGGAGATAATACACATTAGGTTTTAAAAAGCATAAAAATTAGTAAAAGAGAAATAGAAAATTGCCTGTAACACTTCCTCTCGGATAATTACTGATTTTTTTAAAAAACTTATTGATTTCTATGGATAAGTAGATAAGCAAAAAGTACAATCGTAATTGATATGCAGTTTTGAACCTAGCTTTTCTGTTCTTAATTTTTTATACTTTTCTAATATAATCGTGGCTTCAGAGGTTTTCCCTTGCAAGCAATGTGCTCGCTGTCCCTGCCTGGCTCTGGGCAACTCAGCTGAAGCAGGGCAACATGAAATGAAGCAAGGGCGGACTTCCATGGAGTCCAGAGGGTGGGGCCTCCGAAGCCCTAAAGCTTGCTTTGCCTGTGTCTCCGAGTCTCACTCATTGAATGTCCCTGTTGTGAGCTGCTCTCCCTTCTCCCACCGAACTGGGCTCTTTGGGGGTATCTGGGTCTTGGCCAGGATGGTTTAAACAGACTTCTGTTGGGAGTGGTGACTGCAGCTTATAGGAAGGGTGTAGTAGTGGGAATTTCCTCTTCTTCCAATGCCTCAGCTCTGTCTGGCTCACTGGTAACCCCTTGTTGCTACCCCAATCAGGAGGCATATTAAAAAAAATCAGCCCCATTTGGCACTCCAATCTTTCATCATGGCCATTACCTACTGAGCGGGCCTCTGCCCTAGCTCCCAGCAGGCAAGCGTCCCAGGGCTCCCTGTCTCCAGGCCCAGACTCACAGGCAGATTTCCCCTGGTCCCCCTGTTGCAGCCAAGGCTTCTGGGTGGGGGGTAGGGAATGGGGGGAGGGCCGGTCAGGCGCTGTGCAGAACCAGCCATTGTGCAGGCTGGGAAGCAGGGTCTCCCCTGCACTCATGTTGGGGAGGGCTGATCCTCTTCACCAGGGCACACAGTCCCACCCCTATCCTGCTCCATGCCAAACGTTCTTTCAGAGAATAAAGGGTCCCTCAGTTTCTCTGGTGGGTACAGGGGTCAGACCCCTCCACAGGCGGGGCTCCGCAGACACAATAGAGCCAAGGTTCCCAGCTGGTATTGCAAAGCAATAGCTCTTTGCAGGGGATGGTGCCGTCTGAGTCTCCCAGGTGGACTGGATCCCTGCTGATTCCTCTCTCCTGACGCTAAGTGGGCTGCCCTTCCCTTCCCTGCTGCTCTGAAGTGGGGAGCCCTGCATGAGGCTGAGACCCCCACCCTCCCAGGGGCAGGAGCTGTGGCGGCCTCACCTTTCTTCCAGCTTCCCAGGCGTGCAGCCGCATCCATTGTTTCACCCTTTCTGCCCCTTCTCCTGCCCCCTGCTCTGCTTTTGGATAGCAGGGGAAGCCTGTGTTCATTGTGTATTTAGCAAGATTACCCTGCTTTGGTCCTAGTTCTAAAATCTTCAGACTTCCTAAAAATTCATTGATATCATCTGCAAATAATTCTGCCATTTCTTCTCCACAGCCCATGCCTCTCCTGTTACAAATCCTGCAGAAGGGCCACAGTGGACAGGACAAAGTAGTGGGAAAGTCGTCCTGGGTAACCAGGTATCAAAGTGGCCCTTACTTTGTCTTTTCTCTGTCACATATTGCATCCACTCTCCTCAGGCCTAACTTTATCCATTGGTTTAAGGCAAATGTTAGCAGCATTTCCTGAGAGGTAGCTCACTGCCGCATGGCTGATTAGTCCTCCCTTTAATTCATTGTTGCATCTGCCTGCACCTGCTCTCCTTCCTTCTCACCTTTGTCCACTCGGTGTTCCTTTTCACCTGGACTTCTTCCCCGTTTCTCTTACTGCTGGTCTCTGAGGTGACCCTTATTCCTAGGACCGGTTTTTTACCATCTTTCTGAAACGTCTCCCTTTTTCCTCTCATCCAAGGACAGGCGTGGCCTGTCCAGGCTGTGGAGCTGGGAGCCTCCTCCTGACATTCAACTCCATGTTGGGGGTTGAGAGGAAGACTTGAAATCTGTTTGCGGTCGGAGAGGTTCAGAATTGGGACACCTTGGGAAGATCTTCAATACAGAAAATTCTAGAAAGACAGGTCTGGTTCTGAGCCTGGTGATTTTAGGGACCCTCACAAATAAGCTGTGGTGAATTAACAGGGGTTTTCAGGTAAAATACTGCCGCGTATTAATATTCTAGAATCTGACCACTGCTGGGGTTACTGTATTATCCTCTCTTCTTAACCCCTTCCTACTGGTTTTTCTCTAGAAACAAGATAAATCTTAATGTATTTGAGTGTTTATGTCTTGGCTGGTGGCCACATAAGCCATCCTCATGGTTTATCTTTTTAATTCTCATCTCATGGAAACAGATCTATAGCAATTGGCGGCAAGATTGACCCTGATCTCGTTTCACTTTAATTTAGCAGTTCTCCTATGGTATGTCAGTCCATTCATCTTGAATATGAACAAGAGCGATGACAGCAAATTGGATGAAGCTGAGAGATAGATAATAATTATGTTCGTGTCACCGATTTTATGTTTGAGCCTATATTTTGATACAAAAAAGACTCAAAAGTGGCAGTAATTACTCCTGGTAACATAATTTAAAGGGGGGTATGAGTGGTAGATATGGAAACTGGGGGGGGGGGGAGGAGGAATTGGACACAGCAAGTCCCAGGGGCAGACGGAGGCAGAAGTTAAGAAGTGTTGGAAGCCAGGCTGCCTGCCTCCACTACTTACCGGCTGTGTAACCCCAGCCATTTCACTCATCTTCCCTGTGCCACAGCCCCCACATTTGCGAAAAGGGGATAATAAGAGGATGCTTAGGGTTATTACAAGAATCAAATGAGTTAAGGCATATAAAATGCTGAAGCTAAGTGTTATATAAGCTTAAAACTTCCAGTCAGGCTGCCATTTTGGCTGGGCAGAACCAGGGAAGGTTCAGCCTTCCCGTTTGGTGGGGGTGATGGTGAGGGAGCGGGGATTTGCAGTAGCTGCCAGGTCGTCAGACACAGCCCTGTGAGGTGATGTCACACACAGCTCTCCACTTGAGGAAGGAAGGCCCCCAGAGGTGAGAAGACTTGTCCAAGACAGAGCTGGGCAAGTGATCAGCCCCAGTCATAGTGACAGAGTCCGGTGGGACAAAGAGGACCCTATATGGTCCTCTGTCATACCACAGCCAGGTGGGCAGGTGGGTTTTTAAAACAATCAGAAAAGATAATTTTGTTGGTGATACTGCTATTTCACAGCAAGAAGCAATGAGGAAACAGAAGGAAGGAAAGACATGAGAGGAAAAAATACTACAGGAAAACACATTTCTTGGCTTTGTTCTTTAATTCTGGGAGTCTCAAAAATACCTCTAATTGGAGATAATTCCACTAAGTATAGAAATACATAATTCATATAAGATGAGTTACATTTAAAAAAATCTCCTTGTCCTGGCCAGTGTTGCTCAGTGGTTATAGTGTCAGCCAGCTCACCCAAAGGTCTCAGGTTTGATTCCCGGTCAAGGGCAAGTATATGGGTTTCAGGTTTGATCCCTGGTGCATGGAGGAGGCAACCAATCAAATGTGATTATGTGATGTGTCTCTCTCCTCTCTGTCTTTTCTCCATCCCTTCCTCTGTCTCTTCCACTCTCTTTAAAAAAATAAACAGAAAAACATATCCTCAGATGAGGATTAACCAAAAAAATTCTGCTTTCACTTACCAAAAATATATCATATTTATTCAACAATCATTTCAACAACGAATCTGACCCATTATTCTTATCTGTGTTTTATAACTTTTGAGGTAACACTTAAATTCATCATAAGCTATGAATCTAAATTTTGATAATTCAATAACAATAAAATGTCGAAAGTGGGTATTTGAAAAGACATTTCTTCAAAAAAAGATATATAAATAGCCAATAAGCATATATAAATATGCTCAATATCATTAATAATTAGAAAAATGCAAGTGAAAACTGTAATGAGATATCACTAACTATTAGAATGGCTATTTTTAAAAATTATAAGTGTTGATAAGGATGTAAAGAAATCAGAATCCTCAGGCAGTTGCTGGTGTTGGAATGTAAAATGGTGCAGCCACTGTGGAAAACAGTATGGTGGTTCCTTAAAAAATTTAAAGTAGAGCCAAGCCAGTGTGGCTCAGTGATTGAGCGAGGATCTATGAACCAGGAGGCCATGGTTCAATTCCTGATCAGGGCATATACCTGGGTTGTGGGCTCAGTCCTCAGTGGGGGGCATGTAGGAGACAATCAATGATTTTCTCTCATCATTGATGTTTCTACCCTCCTCTCTCTGAAATCAATAAAAAAAAATTAAGTTTAAAAAATTCCCTGTAGGTATCTTTCTGTGGAAGACAGTATAAAGTTTCCTAAAAAAGTTAAAAATGTTTCTCATTTGATCCAGTAATTCCACTTCTAGAACTATATCCCAAGAAACCAGAAACACCAATAAGAAAGAATATATGCACACCTATGTTAACAGCAGCACAATTTACAATAGCTAAAATTTGGAAACAACCTAAGTGTCAATTAGCAGATGAGTGGATTAAAAAAAAACAAAAAAACCCTGTGGTTTATCTACACAATGCAATACTATGCTGTTATTTAAAAAAAAGAGAAAGTTTTACCATTTGCATTAGCATGGGTGGACCTGGAGAGCATTAAGCTAAGTGAAATAAGCCAGTCAGAGAAAGATAAATATCACATGATCTCACTCATATGTGGGATATAATGATCAGCATAACCTGATGAACAAGAATAGATCCAGAGACAAATGGTAGGGGAAGTTAGAGAGCAACCAAAGGACTTGTATGCATGCATATTAGCATGACCAATGGACATAGACCCTGGGGCAATGGGGGCTTGCCCAGGATGGGAATGATTGGGGAGGGGGGTCATTTGGGGAAAAAGGAGACATATGTAAAACTTTAGACAATAAATTAAAAAAAAAGAGTGAATTAAAAGAAATTAATGTAGAATTACTATATGACCCAGTAATTCCATTCCTGAACATATACTGAAAACAGGGACTTAACCAGATATTCATACACAAATATTCATATCAATATTATTTATAGTACCAAAAGATAGGAGCAACTCAAGAGTCCATTAATGAGTGAGTGAATAAACAAAATGTGGTATATACATAAAATGAATTATAATTCAGCATTAAAGATTAAGAAAATTTTGACATATGCTGTAACATGGATGGACCTTGAAAATATTATGTTAAATGAAATATGTGTATATTGGCCGTGTGCCCCGGGTGAGCCATGTGTCCCAGGGGGCCATGTGCCCCGGGTGAGCCGTGTGTCCCAGGGGGGCCATGTGCCCCAGGTGAGCTGTGTATCCCAGGGGGCCATGTGCCCCGGGTGAGCCTTGTTCTCCAAAGGGGCCGTGTGTCCCGGTTGAGCCATGTGTCCCAGGGGAAGCAGTGGGACCCAGGGAGAGGGGCGGTGAGAACCAGAGGAGGAGCAGACTCTATTCGTGTGGTCCTGAGATAGTCACCATAAAACAAGCAGACTGCCAAATGAGGAGCGGATTCTATTCATGTGATCCTGAGATAGTCACCATAAAACAAGCAGATTTTCAAATGACAGCGGGGAGGGGAAGGAAACCTGGGGGGAGATAAGAGAACAACCGAAGGACTGGTATGCATGAATATAAGTACAACCAACGAACACAGAACTCTGGGGAGCGAGGGCATGAATGGGAGGCGGGGGGGGGGGGCAATGATAAGATATGTACACATATAATACCTTAATTAAAAAATTTGAAAAAAAAGAAATATTTGTATATTTTTATCACTTATTTGAGATGCCAAGAACAGTCAAATTCATATGAATAGAAACTGAATGGTGGTTTTCAGTGGGAGCTGTTTTTTAATGGGTGCGAAGTTTCAGTTTGGGTTGATGAAAAGTTCTACAGGTGGATAATGGTGATGGAAGCACTGCAGTGTGAATATACTCAATGTGAATGAACTTCACACTGAAAAATGGTCAAATGCTCGATTTTGTGTTTTGTATATTTTATCACACTCCCCCAAAATTCCCTATATTCTGCCATATCCCACTACTACCTGCTTGACTGGCTTTCTTGTAAATGTGCCACTGTCTTTATGTGGACCTTCATGCTATGAATTTTTCTCCCCATAAGAAAAGTATCAAGGAGACATCTGAGGACACCAGGAAAAGTGATTATAAGTCAGCTCTTCAGAAGAGTCAAATTTACCCTGATATTGCTACTCATTCCCTTAAATAATTGGGCTGATTAATATATCTCCCTTCAGAAACTTGTGTTTGCTTGGTTTTAATTTTTTATTGCTTTGTTTTAAATTTATAAAATTCCCAATACCATTTACTCACATTTTGCCTTTCGTTTGTGTGTATTTTGGGGGAGGGGAGAAGAAAGGGAGGAGGAGGTTAAAATGTTACCAAAATACTAGTATGAATAACTGGAAATTATAGAGAATTTCAATGCATGGAGAGTTTAAATATATTTAAAAGGAATAGGTTTTCTAGGCTTACTTACCCTTACTCAAGGTATTTTCACTTAGAAAATACCTAGCCAAAACTGGTGTAGCTCGGTGGATAGAGCATCGGCCTGTGGACTGAAGTGTCTCGGGTTCGATTGGTCAAGGGCATGTACATTGGTTGCGGACACATCCCCAGTGGGGGGGGGGTGGCAGGAGACAGCTGGTCTATGTTTCTCTCATCCATGTTTCTAGCTCTCTATCCCTCTCCCCTCGGTAAAAAAATCAATTATATATATGAAATATAAGCCTAGTTTTATCCAATTTTGAATGTTGTCAGGGCATGTTTATGGATCACTGTATAAGAAGAGCAGGATTTTTACAGGACAATTTTTCTTCCTAAAAGACAATCAAAATGTTGTGCTCAAATTGAGCTTGAAAGCTAGCCTTCACTTAAATATTACCCTGGTGAGCAATTGTAGGTTCATTTCCTTCTCCGGCACAAGGAACAAATCCTGGAAGGTCAGAGCTAGGAGGGCTCTGTGGGGAGATGCCTTACAAATACCCAGGGAAGACTGGGAGAGAGGTGTGACCCTTTTGCTTATTCCACCTTTTATTTTAATTTTTAAAATCTTTATTCTTGAAGGTATTACTGATGGCCCTATTTTCCCCCATTGGCCTCTCCACCCCACTCCAGTGCCCTGCCCCCAGGTGTTTCACTGCACTAGTGTCTGTGTCCATGGGTTATGCAAATATGCATATAAGTTCTTCATTCCACCTTTTAAAAGATAATTTCCTTTCTAACACTAAAAGCAGAGTAGTCATAGTGGTGGTGGGAGAAGCTCTATTTTATACTTTGAAATGTTGAAACTTTCCATATAATTCCAAATTCTGTCTTTTGGACTTTAAAGGGATAGAAATTGCTCATTTGGACTGAGCAGGTGGTTGGTAGAAATGTGCAGTCCTGGGAACCTCCTGGGGCAGCTGGGACAGGGTGGCCTCTTCTGTTTAAGTAAATAAATGCAGACAAATTACCAACTGTCACAGTCTTTCCATGCTTCTACTTTGGGGTGAGGGAGTAGGAGAATGTTGATGGACAAGGGTGGAGAATAGGAAAATTTGAATTCTGTAAATAAAAAAAAGTTATTGGGAAAATAGACAAATGAGATCAGCCAAAAATGCTCAAAAAAATAATGTGTGAGGCAATCTGTTGCTTTATTAAATTAACTTGTTCTGTCCTTGCTGGTGTACTCAGTGATTAGAGCATCTGCCTGCCCACCAAAGGGCCACAGGTTCTGTTCCTGGTAAAGGGCACATACCTGGGTTGCAGGTTTGACTCCTGACCCCATATGGGGAGCATGGGGGTAACAACCAATCAATGCATCTCTCTCACATTGATGTTTCACTCTTCTCTCTCTCTCTCTCTCTCTCTCTCTCTCTCTCTCTCTCTCTCTCTCTCTCTCTCTCTCTCTCCCTCCTCTTTCTCTTTATCTCCCTCCTCCCTTCCACTCACTCTCTATAAAAATCAATGGAAAAAATATTCTCAGGTGAGGATAACAACAACAAAAGTCACTTTTTTGTTACTCTTTTGTATCTTTAGCACTATACTTTCCTACTAAACATAATTGTATAAAAATGGACCTTTAAGAAATACTGATATTGTCTACCATTTATTAAGCTCAGGCTCAGGGTCAGGCACTATACTAAACCTATTATACATTCCAAATAATTTTTACAACAATTGTATGAGATGGCTCCTATCATGGTCCTAAGTTTACCAATAAAGACATTAAGTCTCAGAAAATGTGCATGAATTTCCCAAAGTCCCTTAGCTCCTAAGTGGTGAGGTTTAAATTGAAAGCTTGTCTTATCAAAGCCACTGTTCTTGACCACTAACTTATATCACTAGTCTATACTAATTGGTGCTACCCTACAATAACACCATAGCTATTACTGAGTGGTGTGAAGATGGGGTATTTGTAACCTAACACTTTCTGCTTTTCAATAGACAGCATAGTATATTAAAAAGTCATCATAAAAATTGTATTTGACAGTAATGTTTCCTCAGAACACATGATTCTAGGGCCAATTAATTTGGGAATCCATAAGGGAATTCAGCATAGTAAATGCCCAAAGAAATAGTTACAGTTGTTTAATGTATAAATTAATCAGCTTTTGTTATGAAAATGTTGCATGACAAAAACGTTCAAATCTCATTTGCTTTCAACTATCTGTGTTTCTTACAAGTCCACAGGTCAGCTGGGTTGGCTCAGCTGGAAACTACAAGTCTTATGCAGATCTGGTGCATATGTTCATTCTTCTGGGCCCCAGGCTGATGGAGCAGTGGTTCCCTGGAGGGAGCTTTTCTCATGGTGGTGGGCAGAAGTGCAAGAGGCCAAACCAAAACATGCATTTGGCTTGGATTAAAACTCTCTCCTTGGATGTGAAATATACCATGTCCACTTACAACCCATTGGTCAAAGCAAGTCACATGACCAGGTCAAACAACAATGGGTTGGGAAGCTACCTTCTTTAGCAGTGCAAGAAGTGAAGTGAATGGGTATTTACTCAATATTCATATATTCAGATAAATGCTTTATCATCAGATGCTTCACAAACTTATCTGACAACACAATACCCTTCTTTTTTTTTAAACTTTGTTTTCTCCAAATTTCAAGTTACTATTGTTCTACAAGCATAATCTGAGATTCTGAGATAATTTTGAGAAAGTCATGTTAAAAACATACTTTTGTAAAGTACATGTCATAATTCATAGAAATGTAAAATAGCCACTAATATAATTATTTCATTCAAAAAATAATTAAAACATCAATACACTTGGAATTTATGCAGGCTCTTCACTTTGAAGAATCTTATTGACTGACATATTGATACAGTTTTGCTCTAATCTTAAAACAGAAAATCTGACTCTCATAGACGTTTGGAATTTCTCATAGATGCAAGGTTATAACAGCAAAGCCAATTTCCCATCTCCCATTTAGGGGAATAAACTGCCTCATGGTTATGAGCATGCAATTGTACTAAAGTGGCATGAGGTGAGCTTAGTAAATTTAAAAGTTACAAAATCAGCTTTTGCATGGATTTTATTTAAAGTTTGTTTCAAACCAATATTAGCCAGAATTGAACTCTTTTAAGGGAGAACCAAAATGCTAGCTAAATGCTTCATCACAATAAAATTAAGACCATTATCCTAAAAGCCAATTTATTACACTTATTTGAAGTATATGTTTTATTTTGTTTGTTTTTTATCTTTTTGTTTTTGTCTCAGAGGTTGTCCAAAAATTGAGGGTTGGCATTTCTTTTTTTCCTTTGTAATCACCCAGGAAAAAGGGTGACTCTTACCATCTTTCCTCTCTTTCTTCCAAAAGAACAGAAAAGAACCTCTTGTGCCTTCCACCTATAGCCAAATAGATATATAGACACACACTTCTAAACACTGAATCTGCAAGTCCCATCTTTGTTGTACTTTCATAGCAAAGAGGATCTGAGTCAATAATAACTGGTTATAAAAATAAATAAATATGAAAAAAATCACAAAATGGCAATCCTAGAGACATGATAACAACTTGTGACCAGTGTGTTGGCTGAGGATGTGTACCAATCTAGTGTGGCCTTTGCTGCTTATATCTCTCTCCTGTGCACAACAGAACTTCACTGCAGTCCTGAGCAAATCCCCTGTGTTCAAGGACCATAGGCGACTTCCTTGGTATTTTTGGAACCCAAAAGGAGGAATGAAGCCTAGGTGATGAGTGCAGGTGAAATGAAGTATAAGAAAAACAAGACCAATAGCATAGAAATGTAAAGGAAATTAAATCACCTTGGGACTGTTTCTAAGTGAGTCAGAAATATGAAGATGAAATGAAGCAGGAAATAATCTGTCTTCTATATAAAGCTTAAAAATGTGGTATGGTGTAGGAAAAAGCAGGTTTGCTTAGTTCATATCAAGATTGTACTTCTTTCCAAGCTGTGTCACGTAGGACCCATTTATTCACTGAGTCTTGGCTTATCTGCAAAGTAAATATAATAGCAAATACCTGACAGTATTATCATTGTCACAACTGAGAAATTGTGTAAGCTTTGGCCAGGAGTCTGAACATGATATAAAGATGTTTTATGTGACCTGTAGGAAGCCTTTTATTTATTTTTCTAAAAAATATTATATATATATATATATAAATTTCAGAGAGGAAGGGAGAAGGAGGGAGAGATAGAAACATCAATGATGAGAGAGAATCATTGATTGGCTGCCTCCTGCATGCCCCTACTGGGGATCGAGCCCACAACCCGGGCATTTGCCCTTCACTGGAATTGAACTAGGGATCCTTCAGTCTGCAGGCCAATGCTCTATCTACTGAGCCTAAACAGATAGGGCTATCAGAAGCATTTTAAATTTGGAATTATTTGCTAAAAGTCAGCAATTTCATCACATTTAAAAGTCAGGGCTTTCATCATATTTAGATTTGTTGCTTAAGAAATATTGGAAAACCAACTATTTTGGTTATATTTTGGAGTACTGAGTCACACCAGCCAGGGATGATTGCTACATTAAACAAAAGGGCAGAGGGAATAATGTGTAGGCAAGGATATGAAGAAATTGGAATCCTTACACATTGCTGATGGGAATGAGAGTGTAAAGTGGTTTAGCTGCTGTGGAAAACAAGTTAGTGTTTCCTGAGATGATTTAGCAAAATTCCCATACAACCCAACAATTCTCTAAGTATATACCAAGGAGAATTATACCTCTCAAATTAATATACACATACACATATTTAAGAGCAGTACTAATCACAATAGCCCAAATGTAGAAAGAGCCCAAGTGTCCATCAACAGATGAACAAATAAATAAATTGTGATATCAAAAAAAGGGATGAAGCACTGACATATACTGCAATGTGGCTGTATTTTGAAAACATTATACTAAGTGAAAGAAGCTTAACACAAAAGATCATATATTTATGATTCCACTCGTGTGTAAAATTGAAAATACCAATTGACATTTGCCAGGGGTGAATGGAGAGAGGCTCAAGGAGTAGCTCCTTAATGGCCATGGGGTTTTCTTTTGAAAGTGATGAAATGTTTGGAAGTAGGTAGAAGTGGTGATTACAATTACACTAGAGGCCCTGTGCACGACGGGCCCCTCAGCCCGGCCTGTGCCCTTTCACAGTTCGGAGCCCTTGAGGAATATCTGACAGTCAGACATCCTTAACACTACTACAGAGGCAAGAGAGGTTCTGCCACTACCACTGTGCTGGCCAGCCATCAGCCTGGCTTCTGGTAGAATGGTGCTCCCCACAAGGGGCAGCTCCTGGTGGTCAGTGCACGTCATAGCAATGGGTCATTCTGCCGTTTAATCATTTTGCATATTACCCTTTTATTATATAGAATTGCAAATGTCCTAAATGCCACTGAATTAACTTAAGAATGGTTATGTTTATGTTCTGTGATTTTCATCTAAAAAAAATGAATAGAACAAGTAATTAGTAAAAAGTTTTAAAATATCATTTAGACAGTCAGAAATCACAGAATGGGATGCAGAATGTGACAAAACAATCTAATTAACAGTTTGCCTCATTTGTACTTTGCTTTATTGTGCTTCACAGATAATGCATTTTTTTTTTTACAAGTTGAAGACCTGTGGCAAACCTGGATTGCAAAAGTCTACTGGTGCCATTTTTTCCCCAACAGACTTTATGGCTCTGTGTCACATATTTATAATTCTCAAAGTATCTCAATCTTTTTCATGATTATTATATTTCTCATGATGATCTGTGCTCAGTGATTTTGGAAAAAATTGTTTGGGAAAAGAAGAGTCAATGGTTGCAAGAAAAAAAAAAACATTCACTGTTGTCTTATCTTAAGAAATTGCAGCAGCCCCTACAACCTTTAGTAACCACCACCCTGATCAGTCAACAGGGATCAACATCAAGGCAAGACCCGCCTCCCATAAAAAATATTATGACTCCCTGAAGACTCACATGATGGTTAGCATTTTTAAGCAATAAGGTTTTTTAATTAAGTCATGTGCATTGTTTTTTAGACATGATGCTATTGCACACTTAATAGACTACACTATAGTGTAAAAAACTTGCACTGGGAATATATGCACTGGGAAACCGAACAATTTAGGTAACTTGCTTTATTGCAATATTCATTTTATTGCAGTGGTCTGGAATGGAAACCTCAATAACTCTGAGGCATTCCTACATGCTACAAGTGCATGAAACCCCTCGCTGGAGAGAGCAGAGGAAGAAGGTGCTGACTTAGGAACTTTGGAAATGAGTGGAGTCTAAGAAAAAAAAGGCCAAAAAAATGTACATAAGAGTTGCACTCCAGTTGATAAAGTCATTTCCTATGTGGCATGGGTTAACAGTTTTGATACTGCTATGCATGTTAATAGACTTGAAATATTAAGTCAATGCTTGGCAGATGGGTGGATCCAGGTTTCTCACTGTTGGAGTAAGAATTTACATATTAGCAGGGGAAGAGGATACAATAATTCATGTGATAATGAAGTAGAGTTAAAGATTCCAGTTTGGACTCATATATAGCTTCATATAGATACTGGTTTTTACATACAAATATACTTATTTACATATATTAGTATACACTCATAGATTTCCTGGTTCTGTCAGCTGATAAAGCCTAGAAGCAGCAAAAGCCCAGTACCCAGATTATGGTATCTATTACCATTCTTCAATAACAAAGCAGAGGTCCTCAGAGACATGGCTTATTGTAGGAATGTCATGGCAGTCTTTCCAAGTAAGGAACAAAGGTTGCTTTCCTGAAAGATGCCATGAAAGAAACAGAGATTCTAGCAAAACTCCCCCAGGGGATTGGACTTATTTGGAAAAGTCAAGGTAGCAGCTGCTGCCCTCAGCCAGGTCTTTTTAGAGGCCCCTGACCTTTTGGAAAATCATCCTTACAGACATTCCAACCAAGCCCTATGTTTCCCCAAAGGACTGAATTGGGAAAAGGACAAGATGAAGCTGAAGCATCTTGAAGTGCCAGAAAATAAGGAAGGTTTCAAAAATCAGATAGAGAGGTAGATCCACAGTGAGGAGGTTATGGTAAAGTGACAAGAGCCAATTGAAAGAGATTCCAATAGCCAAAGCTGGGACAATGTGTGTGACAATGAAAATAATTACAGACCAAAGAATAAAGTTAATATCCACGAGTGCATACTGATATAAATAAACTGAACAACTAAGTAAACAAATAGAGGAGAAATGACAAACTCCCTATGCAGAGGAACTGTAAATAATTTATGTATTCCACCCTAAGGACATGGAGCATCACTGCCTGCTCCTCAAGTGGGGACTGCGCCTAGTAACTCTTTTCCAAATTAGTAAGGAAAGAGGAGAAAGAGTCATGTCCAGGGATGAGACCTGGCAAGTGCCAGCTCAGTCCAGTTCAGTTCAAGAGCTGTGACATGTTAATAGTATGTGCCCTTGATATGATGTGGTGAGAATGACACTTAAACTCTGATCTTCTTAAAATAATAATCCTATCTGATAAAAGAGTAATATGCAAATTAATCATTACCCCACTACACCCACAAGCCATGCCAACCAGCCACATCCACCAGCCAATCAGACCGAGTATGCAAATAAACCCAACCAAGATGGTTACCAGGAGGGAGGCTTGGGTTTCCCCAGCAATGGAGGAAGCCAAGCATTCCACACAAACCTGGCAGGCCCAGGCTCCACTCAAGACTACAAAGCTTCAATTATAGAAGGTAAACAAATCCAAACAGAAATGGCAGCAGCCACAAGTGAGCAGGAGGCTTGGCTCTGCTACAGGCTACAAAGTTTCAATTATAGAAGGCAAATAAATTCCAGATATCATGGCTTCTGCTTGAGTCATCAGGAGGCATTACTTGCCTGCAAACCACCATAGGCTCCTCATTCAGGCCTGCCCCAAGCCCCAAGGGAACCCCACCCTGATCTGGGACACCCTTCAGGGCAAACCAGCTGGCCCCCACCCATGGACTAGGCCTCTATCTATCTAGTAAAAGAGTAATATGTAGATTGACCATTACTCCAACACACAATATGGCTGCCCCCATGTGGACAAAGATCCTGCTCCCATGTGGACACAAGATGGCCACCACAAAATGGCCAGCAGGGGAGGGCAATTGGAAGGAACCAAGCCTGCAAGGGAGGGCAGTTGAGAGGGACCAGGCCAGCAGAGGAGGGAAGTTGGGGGCAAACAGGCTGGCAGGGGAGCAGTTAGACATCAATCAGGCTGTCATGGGAGTAGTTAGGATGATTAGGCTGGCAGGCAGAAGCTGTTAGGGGAAATCAGGAAGGCAGGCTGGTGAACAGTTGAAAGCCAGCAGTTCTGGATTATGAGAGGGATATCTGACTTCCTGTTTAGACCAGATCCCCGGTGGGGTCCCAGATTGGAGAGGGTGCAAGCTGGGCTGAGGGATACCCCCACTCCGCCCCCATGCACAAATTTCATGCACCAGGCTTCTAGTAATAATAATAATAATAATCCATGATTCCAGTATAATCACAGGGAAAACATCATGAATATCCCAAATGGGGGGCTTTCTACAAAAGGCCTGATTTCTCACATCTGTTGTCATCAACAAATAAAACATAGAAACTATCACAGCCAAAAGGAGCCTATAGAAACATGACTATGATGTGGAATGTTGTATCCTGGATGCATACCTGGAATATAAAGAGTACAATAGATAAAGACTAAAGAAATGTGAATAAAGCATAAACTTATGTTAATAATAATAATATCATGATCAATGTATCAATAATGGTTCATGAATTATAACAAAAGGTATAAATATAAGATGTGAATACATGGGAATTCTCTGTGATATGTTTGTAAATTTTATAAATCCAAAACTGTTCTTAAAAAATGTTATTTTTTTAAAAGCAAGAGGCAAGAGTAATGATTGTCAAATTTTATTTTATTTAAAGACTAATAGAAGAAATTTTGAAAAATGACCATGCAAGACCCCTGAGAGATCCTGACTCACTAAGTCTGGGATAGAGCACATGAATCCTTCCTTTTAATATAGCTCCAAGTTCTGAGGCCCAGAGGCCCAGAGGAAGTCCCCAGCATAGCGTCTCAGCTTTGTCTTCTCATGCAACCTGCAAAGACCACCATTACTTTGCCTCCCCCTCGACAGAAAGGAGAGCAATGCTGTGTTCATGTGAAACTAATGTCTCCAAGTTAGTTCTGGGAAGAGGCTTCCAGCTCTGGATTCTCCCTGATGTTAAAATCAAAGATGGCCCCTCAAAAGAGGGGAATCCCCAAAGAGGGGACAGCAGGGCTGCGGATTGGCAGTAGCTCAAAGCAGCAGCCATCTGCCCTCACTTCCTCACAGGCCCATATTCTGAGGGTGCGGTTTTTGGACTGCTCTGGCCTATCTTCCCATTTCTGTTTCCCAGTCTCTTGTGTACATTGTCACCAAGGAGGTGACAATACTTCCTAAATGTCCAGTGCTGCTTCTCACTCTGCAGCCATGCAATGCCATTCTCTCAGGCCTTCATTGGGCCTCAAGAGGCAGCAAAAACATAGCTTTCCCTGTCGATGTTTTCCTTGATCTCTTCAAGAAAATAGAGGCAGCTATCCAAGTGTGTTCTGCTGGCTCCTTCAGCCCTGCTTCTGGTGGCTCCCATCCCACTGCCGTGCAGCTGACTTCTCTGCTCCCTGTCTGTGTGGAACAAGCAAGGCCCATGCTGAATTGACTGGATAAACATTCCCAGAGCCAGTGTTTAATGAATTCATATGAATGAATAGAATACTGAATTCTTTTTAATATATTTTTAGGTAGAGTTGGTATTAATAGTATATTAGTTACAGGTGTACAAAATATGATCCAACATTTATACTAAATTCTTGGCTCATTGCTCTTTAGAGAAAAGAAAAGAAATCCTGCAGATATGCAACTAATGATAATTATGACAGGATAAATAGCCAAGGAGGCCTAAGGAAAATAATTATAAGTTTATATACTAGAGGCTTGGTGCACAACATTCTTGTACTTGGAGGTGTCCCCAGCCTGGCCTGTGCCCTCCTACAGACTGGGAGCCCTCAGAGGATGTCTGATTGATGGCTTAGGCCTGCTCCGTGTGGAAGTGGGCCTAACCTGGCAGTTGGACATCTCTAACACTGCCCTGGAGGCAGGAGAGGCTCCCACCACTGCTGCTGCACTCGCCAGGCGTGAGCCCTGCTTCTGGGCTGAGCGGTGCTCCCCCTGTGGGAGTTCACTGACCACCACAGGGCAGCTTCTGCTTTGAGCATCTGCCCCTGGTGGCCAGTGCACATCATAGCAACTGGTTGTTCTCTGTTCATTTGATTTGCAACCTAACTGCAGAACAATCGCAAATCAACTGAACAGTGGAATGACAGGTTGCTTTGACATGCACTGACCACCAGGGGTCAGATGCTCAATGCAGGAGCTGCCCCCTGGTGGTCACTGCACTCCCACAGGCGGAGCATTGCTCAGCCACAAGCCAGGCTGATGGCTGGTGAATGCAGTGACAGTGACAGGAGCATGTGTGTGTGTGTGTGTGTGTGTGTGTGTGTGTGTGTGTGTCTATTTTATCTTCTATTTTTGGATATATTCCTCTTGGTCATACTGTATAATCTTTTTCATATGTTGTTAAATTTGGTTAACTGGTATTTTGTTAAGAATTCTTGGGTCTCTGATTTGTTTTTAAACAATGTTTTTATTCATTTTTAGAGAGAGGAAGGGA